>OZ012717.1:24006862-25433712 GCA_963942605.1 Poecilus cupreus | reverse complement strand
ATCATTCTAACCAACTCGAAGCGAGCAATGCGTACTGCTCATTAAGCGAACCAGTTCGTTGTTTGGTGATTAGTGGCGTAGTTGATAAAAGTTTGTTGAAAAAGCTGTACGAGATTAAGAGACAACTAAATGGATGGTTGAGTAACGAGGAGACTACTGACAATTAGTTTGGAGTGGAAATAATTGAGAAGTAAATTATAATCGTTACTAGAAAAATTATAAACTTTGTTAACTCAATTAAATATCGTACGTAAGAATTAATGATTGAATGAACATCATGATATATACCACGAGTAAGGTTGCACGTACCCTGAATCAAAATCCTATCCTAGCTCATCACCTTAGCCTCTTCACACTGAGAATCATTAAAATTTTTAATTATACCTAACCATTTATTCTTAGGATGCTCATGTAATCGTTCACCCTCAATCTCGCCCGCATATATTAGTTTTATCAACCTATCATTCGACATCCGCTCGAAACTTCCATTTCACTCCCACATTCATACATTCTTCTCAATCTCACACTCACCGTACACTAACGCATTCTAAATATTTTTTGATTGAACACTGTTAGGAAGAAACTGTTGGTAAAAGGCTGGATTAACGCACAAACTAACAGAGCAATTGCTAGGATCCCGGCCGCCAGAATGCTCCCAATAGTATATTGTGTTATTAAGACAATTACATGCGAAGTCACATTTACACCGAATAACACATGTCATTTTTTCTTCAAAGATAGAAAATAGAATTATAAATTATTAAAAAATGTCAAAAACTTAAAAAAATATTCTGTCTTATCCAGCATTTCTAATTGCCATGGAATATGCGGTTTTGTTATTCTTGTTTCATTTTTAACTGTCAAATTATTATTATTTATTAAGAAATTACAACTGCTGAGGTTATATGCCGCCTCGGAACCTAATTTTCGGTGGTGTGACAACGGCACGTAGTGTTCACTGGTATGGTTTTTTGCAAAGCGATCACCCATCTAACTACTAACCGCGTGCAGCATTGCTTCTTGGGTTATCGAGTGATCCGGCTTAAACGCTACCTACCAATCCGTTGCCTGTCATATTATTAAATTACAACCTAACTATTTTTCATAAAATTTTACTTTGTCCGCCGCCGGAGTAGAAGTGTTGCCTAGGAGACACTTTTACGCCGGTGGCGACAATATCGAACTTCTGCTTGTTGAATACAAATACATAACCACTTTTATGACATTTGGAGAAAAAATATTTTTATCCAACACCTCTCAATAAATGCTCTATAACTATGGCGATTTTAAACAAGAAAAGTAACAGATTATCCACTAGTGGGTATAATTTTGAGGAAATCCACTAGTGAGTATTTTTTTATTTATAACAATAATAATAACACACAACACCTTGGTAACTACTTCGATTGACATTTTAATATAAAAATTTAAAGCATATGTCACTGTCAAATAATATTTCTTTAATAATTTTTTCATTTATTAAGAAAAGTTGGATAAAACGTTATACTTCACACGTGGGCAAAGTGGAATTACCCACTCGATAAAATTATCTCACTCAGCCTTCGGCTTCGTGTGCTAAAATTTCTCTCGTGGGTAATTCCTTAATTTGCCCACTTGTAAAGTAAATAACTATTGTTCTAGAAAGTAGGTAAAAAAAAATTCAATTTAATAAATACATTATTCTAAATTGCCCCCTGTCAAAAATGGGACATAGAAAAGTATAAAACTTATTGATACATAACAAAACATTAAAGCAAAGACAATATACAGGGCCCAGTAAGTTGTTATTCCGGTCCTGAAAAGAGGTGATCAATAATATATTTAAATCAACAGTGCAACAATTTAAAATATCTTGATTGGCCATTTGGACTATCCACCCCATACAACCTATTTTTTTTATGCCTACGAACTGAAATTTGTAGCGCGTTTCTAGCAATAAAGACGCAAATTAATTGTATAGTTATATCTTTCTAATAAATGATCCTTCACGGTTATTTCCTTAACAATAATGCGAAAGCATCTGAGATTATAAGAAGTTTGTCTGTTGGTGGGACTCTCCATTAAATTTCTTTCTAATTAGCGAAACATTTAGAAACAAAGTTGACCCGATTAGCAAAAAGAAAGAAAGTAAAACCTTGATTAACACTCCTCTCGTGAACAACTTGATACAGACCAAAGTGAAACAAAAAACAGATTAAAGTCTTTTTTGCGGCGTTCGTGAGCACCACTAGAAGAGTATTTTCTCGCAAGGTCACGGCAAGTGGAACATTGTTCCAGCATCGGTACAAACATAAACAGCAGGGTAGTAATGTAGCAAACGGCAAGCGGATACAAACACGAGGCATTTAGCGATAAGTTTGATACGGCGAGGCTCTTTACGCCTGTCCTACTATCCCGGTAAAACGAATCACGACGTTGCCGCACGAACGGTAAAAATTATACGGAGCTTTCCCGTTAGAAGCGACCGACGGGCGAAAGAATTATTCGTGCCTTGTATGAAAACGATGTGTAAGACTCTAGTGTCTAATCCAACCTATCCTCTTTCTTCTTGCAACATTTTTCAGCGACGTAATTTGGACGGCCTGTTTAATTTATACATAATTAACTGATTAACAGTTTTCGCTACTGATATTGATCCACTACAACTGGGTCCAAAACTTTTTTATATAGATAACGGCACCCTAATGATAGTACTCATAAAATATGAAATCGATATGCCGATTATCCTCAACATGCAAAAGAGAATCAAGTTTTGAGACTACTGTTTTGGCTACTGATATTTTTCCTACGCTTTGGCTATACCAGTTTCTCTCAAACATTGATCAATATTTCGAAGATCTCACAGATGCTAGAGGAGGGGGTTCCACAGGGATAAAGTTAACATGACAACTGTCAATTACGAAATTCGAACTAATAATTTCATGATCCAGAATCCGATGCTCTATGATGGAGCTATCATATATTATTGGGTAATATTATTTTAAATAATGACACTAACAAAAAAAAAAACGTCATCACGCCTTTCACCCATTTTGTCACAGCCCTTAAAGATGTTAGTGAACTAGTGAAGGGAGAACTCAGCTCTACATATTTTCATGAAACTTATAAATTGCAAGTTACATGTATATACCTTATTTCGTTCATGAGATATTATTGCGCACACGGACATCCATTCTCACATACAGACATTGAAAAATTGGATTCAGTGGACGTCAAATATGTATTTCCACAAAAATTTCGTCAGTGATTTTTTTATAATTCCAATACTTCCTTATACTTTGTATAAGAAAGTAAAAATAGGTGAAGACAATATATTTCAGCAGATTCACACAAATTGTACTGCACTATTAAATTATTCGAATGAGCCATTAACCAAGTCTTTTCGGTGCTGTAACAGCTTTGTTATAGACGATAAATAGAAAAAAGTATTTATTTTGAATTTATTATGTTCATATGATTGTTAAATTATTATTTTGATGCATTATTGTTCTAATAAATAACAATTTTACATCAATAATAATTCAGTGTTCTGTTTTGACAGTTTTATTGTATGTAATAATTTGCACATATTTATGACTTAAAAGAATTGTAAAAGAATTCAGCATCTATCAAACCTGGCAAATATACAGTTATTCAAGAAAATCCATATAAAGTTTCAACAAAATTTACTAAAGTCCCAAAGTCGTATATCTTCGCGTGTCATTTTTAATTAATCCAATAAAATACTTTTGAATGCCCGAGGCTAAATAATATCGTGTTTAAAGCTATGCTTTAATTTCAAAATTTAATGTATGTAATTAATTTTTTCATCTGTTAAATGAACATTACACGTAGATATTTAATAACTTCATACATTAAATTGTATCATAAAGTTCTACAAGAACAAATTACACGATTAACCGAATCGTTTCTTTAGGAATATAACAATTTAATTGAGATGAGAGTTAAACAATAAATAAAGATTTCAAAAAAGTACATGACCAGAATGGCAAGCGCTGGAACTTCGAACAAGCATCACGAATTTGAAACCAGTTTCGATTTCTTCAGCAAACGATTTATTGGGTTTAGGTGTGCGATGATTTGTATCTGGGCTTGTAATGAAAAGTTCAAGACTGAATTCAATTTCATCAAAATGATATTTCATATCGTACGGATTAAATTTAATAGTGGCGGAAAAGTCACAAGTTATTGACAACAAATCAAATGCTAGATTTTTATGATAAATGTGACATAAATCATTATTGGAATTTACTGCAAAACACATGGGAAATAACTTCCTTACTTTTAATTTTTATGCCTTAAAAGGTAACATAGCATATCAGGAGAGAATTTAAAATTATGTTTCTTATGTTTCTTTTACTCAAAGATTTTAAATAAAATTTATTCATATTACTTTTGGTAAACCTTATTTTGCAATTTAAATAACTTCTTTCCTTTACGATTCCTAATGCGGATTCTTTCAAATTTAAATTGTTACAATCAAATTTGCTTTTAGATTATGAATATTGGGACATAATTGCATGTACAGTCTATAATATAGATTTTCGGTTCCAATTTATTTTGTAGTATTTCTTCTTAAAAATACCATCATATCTTTTACCCATTTCTAGATGTGGCATACCTCAGAATGACATATTTCGTGCGTGGAATACCGTCAAATAACCGCATTTAAAGAAGTTTCGAACTGGTGATCTTATACCTAATAATCTCAAAAATGGTTTCATTCTAGGTGTTGGGACATATTTGTAATAAATTATGTAAAGAATTATTTAAAGTATGTGTTATACGAAAATACAATTTTAATGGGCAATCTATATTTGAATTTACAAATATATGTGCAATGTACCTAATTTATAATTTTATCCCGCTTAAATACAATCAGATTCCCATTTCAGATTTGAAAATGCTCCACCACCCCACCCCCAGGGTGACATAAGAAAATATTAAATACGTGTTTTTTTGTTTCTTGACTCGATGTGTATTTGAACGTTTAATGAATACAATTTTCTTATGTTTGACATATAAAATAGATGTTAATTTAAATAGATAATTTCGAAATATTGTTTTCCTGATGAAGATTTGTGTTCAATTATTCGAAACGTATTTAAATAAAATATTTTTACAGAATTAAAACCAAAACTATATTATAATTTTACTGCGAGTTATGAAAGATTTTACAACCGAATTTCAGTTATTTGTTTTTTCTCATAGCAACTATTATTGAAATGTATTATTGATTATAACATTTTTCATTTGAAATTTTTTGCAGCTGATTTCATATTCAAAAGAAATTGATTTTTGATTTTATTGTATTGGCTATTGGGTGTAAAGTAAATTTCCACTTCATGTTTGACAATTATGACCGAAATGAACTCAGTTCTGCGCATTGACATGAAACGTATAATTATGAGGTTTCGTGCATGTCTATATTTTCTCGTTGATTAATTGAATGTACGGACACACATCCATCCGTCCATCAATCCACCCAACTATCCAGCCATCCATCAACACGGGCATCATTGAGATAATAGTCAAATCAGATTCAGGGGACCTCAAAATATGAATTTTTGCCATCTATATCTTTATATTACTTATAAAAGAGTTAAAAATGTATTTGATATAATTTGATTAACTAGTTTACAACAAATGTAAAATAAAAGCAACATTTGTGTGAATAGTGCTTTCAGCTTATCAAAAAGTGGTTAATAATATAAAGTGATTAACATATGTCTTCGAAGTATGTGTATTATATTAAAGCTAAATCCTGCTCTTGTTGATCGCACGATATAAAAATAAAATCCAGATCACATTAGTTAAAAACCAACACTCCGTTAGAGCGCCATCTTCGATCAAACCGCGATAACAACTAAAATAAAATCACATTCTACTGCACTGATACCCTTATTACAATAAATCAGCGTGCTCCGCGCACATTCTCGCAAACGGAGCAACCGCGAATCGCAACCTGAGCTATCGGGGGCCGCAGCGCAACGTAACGTCATTAATCTGTTACATTAACGTATAATTAGTGGCGGCCAGCAACAATAAATAAGCAACGGTAATTAAAACAGTAGGATACGACGTATCACAAAGGCAGCGATGGACGGCGTACACGCGTCACTGTGTTAGAGTTTGCAGGTTATGTTGTTAGGTTAGAATGGGAAACATGCGCGGCATGTGATCAGGAATTTTAAATGACACGGCTTGTGAGAAGAATTTGCGATGGTATTATTATTGGATACAGTTTATTTGTCAGTTATTTTGCCAATAAAACTGAAATTACATTCTCTGTCTGTATTGATTGATTAACTATTAAAGTTGCATTTAAAATTTTTTAGATGTTAAAGCGATATAATTTGCAATTACAATTATCAATTACAATTTGTAAACGGTTGAAGAGTCTTAAATCTACCGATTAAAAATTTTAATTATATTGTGGAAGTGACATTTCAATAATTTAGCAATTCAGTGATAAATACAGTAGTTATTGTTATTTTATAAACTGTATAATTATTATGTAAAACTATTAAAATGTAATTTAATAAAGAAATAATAAAACTTTTGGATACATTTCGGCAGATATAAGTTTATTTAATTTTTTTTACTTGTTTGTGTTATTCTATTGTTTTACGGTACAAATATTAAAAAAAAAAATTATTTGCAATAATTTATTTACTCAAAATCAATGGATCAGAATAGATCAAATTTGTTTCTATTACAATTTTAATAACAGCCCTGTAATAATTTTTATCTACGCCACTGATATAATAAACATATTATTCCCATCATTTTAGTGGAGTAATCTACCATATTATGTCACTTAGTGAGGTAATTGGATGCGTTTTTGTCTATTACCTCACTCGTTCGCTCTACTTTACTTCATGGAAAAACTATTACTACATATTTATTATATCAGTAGCATAGATAAATATTTGCTTATATTTGCAGAACTCTATCCAAAAATCTTATTATTTCTATATTATGAGTCCTGATTTTATTTCCACTTATTTTTTAATAAAATGTCATGTTATTTTGTATTGTAATAAAAGTACGGTTAGATAATGTACTATTTGACATATCGACAAACACTAATTGTAAGGGGAAAGTTTGGAGTTTGCAAACTTCTCAATCAACAAACGTCCAAACTTATTTGTTGAACTCTAACTAATACTTGGGTCGGTATAAATGCAGCTAAAACATGAAAAATGACATATTGCTTGCTTAATTAGAGTCAAGAAGATAAACTGGATTAAAGTTCAAACGTAACAAAATTTAATTAATACATAATGACACCGTTTACCCATTTTTGGTGGCACTTAGTTTTCGCAGATCTCATAAGTGATTTTTACGCGTGAAGTATGGTTACCAGCCATGAAATCGCATCACCTAAACAGGGTCAAACAAAACAAAAAATGTTTAGGACCCGGTCAAACCGTCCACTTTGAAAAACAAAATTTAATAATAAAGTAAAAGTTTCGTTTTATTTCACAAAAAGGGGCCCGACAGGAAAAAAATATATAGGGCCCAAAAATAGGTTAATCAGACCCTGCTCCCATAAATGTTAGTGGAGGCGGAACCACATGCCGACAGTTTTTGTGGGATTCGAACTGAGGACCTCGTTTTCCACAGTCCGCTATACGTTACCATGAATCTATGTATTTCATAATACAAACAAAATTTAATATTATATAAGGAGCTACATCTCCCCTATACGCTAATAGTGTAAAAACGTCAAATTATAGATATGTGTTGAAAAATTTCTAAAAATGTTTTTCGAAAGTTGGTATAAAGTTTGCGAAGCACTGGCGCGATGGCGGTAAAAATGAGTACAAATGTCTATATTTGGAATAAATTAATTTGTTATTATTTTTTTGTTTGATAGATAATGGAATACGCGAATATGGTGAACGAATGAATAATTCGTTTTGTATTATTGTTTTTTTTTTCTTTGTGAAATTCGATATAAATCACTTACCAAACGTGATGAGATAAAAAAAAAAAAACGTAATTATACCGTTAAATTTTTTTCTTATTTGCGAGTTGTGCACGTGTTAGGAAAGTTATGTCAGTTATGTTTTACGCGAAAAAAACTTCAGGTATGTAATTTATCAAATCAATTTTGCGCGTTGTTAAATTCTTGTGTTATCATCTACTTTTTTGTGAATTATATTAAGGTGTAGCAAATGAAAACGTGTTTGTAAACATATCTGCTTATGAATATAACTGTTAACTTTGGGATCAATTGAAAAAATCCACCCGGGTGGTCGCGTTTCATGATACTCATTCGTGCAGAAATTTCACGCACATATAAACTAAAACAAACAAAGACCTGCCAAATATACGACTTTGCGCTGTTGGATTTCCATATTATGTAGCTGCGAGATGTATATAAAGTTGATAGAATAATAATTTAAAGAGATAAATTACTTTTATCTAATTTCGGGTATTTTTCGCCGAACTTTTCTAGAATCGAATCGAAAAATAATATTATTGTTATTTCTGTTGCTCGTAATAAAGTATAGGGCATCTTTAAAAAATTCTTCGGCTAGAATTAAATGTAAGATTGCCAGCTCTACATTGTCTGTTACACCTTTCATAGTTTTTCTACGGTATTTTTTCATTCTTGCTTGTCTATTACCTTAATATTTATATCATAAGTGTATCTTTGCAATGTTGGCTGCCCTCGTTTTATTTTTCCATTGATGGTGCATGAGTATACCAGTGATTGTTTAGTATCTATTTATTATCTTTTCTTAATGTATGCCCAATATATCTCTATTTTTTTCGTATTATTTTTTTACGAAAATGGAGCTACTATGTTCATACGCCGCCTCATGAATGGAAGACAGTGAATTTATATATGAATACAAACAACCATGCTCTTCAGTGGGAATCGAACCCACGACCTCTGACGTACTAGGCAATGACATAGTCACTTCGCCACCGAGATCGGCTTTTTCCTATTTATTGTAGTCTCTGTTGGGTTTTGATTGCATTTGATAGTGTATTAGTATATACCACTGATTTCTATATAACACTAGATTGTGCATAGGCCATATTCCGCCATCTGAGAGCGTTTCCAACTGAACGGGTGAAATTGAGGTTTTGTGACACTTTTGCAAAGTAAAGTGCGCAATCTGATGCTCTGCCTTCACTCTCTACACTGCGCTCGCCACCACCTCTCTTTAGGTTATACCACGAATTATGGTTATACTCATAGACAAGAGAGATAGATTTTTAAATATTGAGTATCACAAAACCTCAATTTTGACTATAATGGCGGCATTCAATTGGGAACGCACCGTAGCGACTTATGCCCAATCTAGTGTTATTTAGAAATCAGTGGAATATACCTAGTAATACGAGGGTTGCCTTTTATATTTCGGGATTAGAGAAAACAAATGAATATTTATCATCGAAAATGGCTTTATTGCTTTTCAAAATATTCACCATGTAGATCAATAAACTTTTGCAACGTGTGAACCAATTTTCTAAGCACTTTTTCCTTTCCGATTGAGGTACCTCCAAAACATGCATTTTGGGCGCATCGACCGCTTCATCAGGTGTCGAAAAACGTTGACCTCGCAATTTATTTTAAATATTCGGGAATAAAAAGAAGTCATTGGGTGCCAAGTCTGGACTAAACGGCGGATGACTCCTCAAATCGACGTTTTGAGTGGTCAAAAATTTCCTTGTCTCAGCCGATGTGTGCGAGCTCGCATTGTCGTGGTGGAAAATGATCTGTTTTCAGCGGTTGGTTTTTCTTATTTCTCCGAAAACTTCTGGTAAACAAATGGTTGTGTACCATTCAGAAATGACAGTTCTACGTTACTCCAATGGTACGATTGAGACAGGTCCATTTTTCCGAAAAAAACAGGCGACCATTTGCTTCGAAGTGCTTCGTGCCCGAACGACTTTTGTTGGGTTTGGCTCGCTTTAGAAGACCCATACAGTCGACTGCTGTTTACTTTCGGGCTCATACGCATAGATCCAGGATTCGTCACCTGTCTCGATGTCATACACATGTTTCGAAGCACCGCGATCGTATTTTTTGAGCATTTCTTGCGACCAATTGACACGAGCCTTTTTTTGAGCGATTGTCAAATTATGTGGGATCCAACGTGAACAAATTTTTTTTACAGTCAAATGTTCATGAAATATTGTATGTATGCTGGTCCCACTAATGTCCAAGGATGCTTCAATCTAACGATAAGTTACATGACGATCTTGCAATATCAGTTCGCGCACAGAATCAATGTTTTTCGGAACAACAACCGATTTTGGACCACCTTCACGAAACTCGACGTTGAGCGAACTACGGCCGCGATTGAATTTAGTAAATCTTCTATAAACACTGGTCCTTGATGGTACTTCATCGCCAAAAATCGAATTAAGTTCATCGATGCACTGTTGTTGACTTAATCCACGTCTAAGGTTGCAAAAAATAATCGCACGAAAATGTTTACGATTTAAATCCATTTTTTGGCCGACATGAATTTTTCAATTTACTGTTAACTACACAAATAGCGTTCGTACGTCAAAACGTTCTGAGTAAATATATTGTCAAAAATGCCAAACTTTACTATAGGAACGTCAGTTGCCAGATGGCAGCACTAGGGTTGCCGAATCCCGAAATATAAAAGGCAACCCTCGTATTCGTAGGTATTTATTTATAAATGTTTTGTAATTTGTTCATCTCTATATTTTTCACCATTCATAATTCAGATCCATACAAAAGAATACTTTTTATATTTGCATTCAAAATTCTTTGTTTTCTTTTTATTTGACATGCTTTCATTACACCTATTAAATATATTTTCCTTTTTCACGTTGACAAAGTCGATTTTGTGACACTATTTTTCTCAAAAACAATGCTACAAAATTGAATTTTGTCAAACTGTTTTCGGAGAATTTATTATTTGTACAATTGCTAGTCTGTCAAACTTGGAGCTATTATTGCTAACGAAAAATTATTGCAATTAGTTTTTTATTGAAGTAATAACATAAACTGTTTAACTGTAAAGCTCTTTGTTCTATTATTATTACAGGAAATGCTTATTTATTTTTATTTTTATTGACTTTTTGTACGTGAATATCAAAAGTAGTATGAAAAACATGTGTTTCAATGCTTAATTGTAATATTCGTATTTTGTGTAACTCGCCTTCGACTTGTTTACACAAACTATACTCGTATTACAAATAGGTCATTGTAACACTAGTTGTTCAATATACTATACCTGAAAATTTTCATCTTTCGTCTTTTTCGGTTTCTCTTTTTTTTTAATTTAAAATGCTACTTAAATAGCAGAACTGATCTATTTTCTTGTATTTTATTTCATCATCTTTGGTCGTATCAATTACGGTTTTTTTTTTATCTACGAGTTGAATAATATGAACATAGATGTAACAAGTTAATATAAATTAATTTTTTAGAAAAAAATTACATTAATCTTATTTCGGGAATTTCTCGGCATAATTTCAAGAAACGAATCATTCCTAAAATAATAAAATTTTAAAAAGAGAACAGGTTTCTCTAATTTTCGGGGTATTTGGAGCAGGATATGCAGCATATGTACAGGAGCTTCACTTTTATGAAAGGCTCGACTATAGAGAGTCGTCAAAGTTCTGTACTTTTCCAAATCTTTGGAAGTCACATTAAAATATTTCGCACGAAACTACAGGCTGTTAAAACATATAACTGCGAAGATGTTAGTCTACTTATTCTTCCTTTGTTAGGCAGTCTTTCATCACTTTTTTATGGTGTACTTATCCAGCTTTCTTTCTTCCTGTTTGGTGGACGTCTAGGAGGTTGCTTAGCGGGTGATTTAAAATTTCTACAATGTTTATTAATCTGTCGCCTACTGCTGTGCCTTCTATATTATGTTCATGTTATTCGACTACAGAACTTGTATATTATTTCGTTTACAATTTTTGAATTTTGACTTCTTGGATTCACTTTTAATTTGTCCCTGCCTTTGTAAATCCCGTGCCTGATAATGAAATGGCAACCCAAAACGGCCTAGAAATGTGCACTAAATGAGTGCTACAGAAGATTAAAATCTGTTCGTTTCTCTATTTCTATTTCTCCATTTAAATTCTTCGACTAGTGTGCTAATTGAATCTAGTTTAAATAAATTTAACAACGTTCCTTCCACTAATTTCGAGGTTAAATTTGATCAGCTTAGTGGCATCCTGCATCTTCAACGATTGAAAGTAATCGATTACCACAACGCATCCGTGGCGTACGCGTGCCTTGTCCGCCGGTCCCTATACGGAAATACTCCAGCAGGTCTCCGCCACCGCTCAAGAACATTCACTTATGGAAATGAGGGAATCACGAAGAGTACATCAGCCAGCTTAGAGCGTACGGTGCAGAGCAACAGAACGCTTGACAGACCTGCAGTGTAGCAGCGATGTTGAGTGTTGTAGAGTGGCAGAGTGTGCCGTAGAACGGAGATGCTCGATGTGGAGCACTCGGTTAACGGGTCCGCCTACCACACATAGACGCACGTTGGATGGGCACGCTGAATTGTCTGTGGAACAGGCTTAAAAGTTAAATTTAATGTGGATTTAAAGTTACCCAGTACCTCTACCCTTAAAGGTACTAGGTCATTGCAATATACGAGCTCAAATTCACATGAATTCGCTCGTTTCAAATTTTTCGTTTGTACGTTTTACAAAAGATGAAAAAAGTGTAGAACTTAAACATGCTATTGTCTTTTTTGGAAAGATAATTTTATGAAAGATGGAAGCCGTGGCTGCCGCAAATAAAGCACAATCTGGAATTCTAATTTTCGATCACTTTTTGAGGCAGACTAGCAACTTCAAATAATTCCACAGGAAATGATCCAAAGGTGATCTTAGAAGCCAATCCACAGGTTCATTGCACGATATTGTGCACTCATCGGATGTATCCCTCAATAAATCGACAGAGCGCACGCTGTATGACGTTGTGCCGTCTTGTTGAAACCACCGCTCCTCCACATTAATTCATTTGGGGAACGAAAAAGTAGTAAGAATAGTTGTATAGCGATCTGCATTGACTGTAACATTCTGACCGGTATCATCTTTGAAGAAATATGGACCAATAATTCCAACAGCCCGTAAAGAACACCAAACAGTGACTAAATGTTTATGTAATACCATCTCAATAATGGCTTGTGGATTAACTTATTATGGTAGCAAGAACACCTCAGTTGGCGTTGATACATACATGGAGTGTATCTGTGTCAAATGGAACGTTCCCTAAAATCTGATAGGTGAATATCAAGACCAAGATCGTATCAACTTGTTATTTGAATTAGAGTAGATATCTTGATTTAGCATTTCGTTTCATTTAAAAAAAACTTTATATTTACCTTAACTGTTAGTTAATTTCAAATTATTTATTAATTTATTAACATATGTAGAACTTAAGGTTATCCAATAATAAACCTCCATGAAATATGCAAAAAGGAATTGAAGATATAAATATAAAATAAATATATCTAATATATAAAGATCTTATGATCGGTTTCGAGTTTCGATACATAGAACAAGCTTATCTATTCGGTTCAATTCTCTAACAAAGTTGTTACGTAGCAATTTGCTGATGGTGTTAAAATCGCATAAAAACTTCATGTTTATTTGGAAATATTTCAGTAGCTGTCAAAAATCGATTCATTTTTGTCACAATTAGCAAGTTGTTACGGTAACAACTTTTTTAGAGAATAGGTCCGTTTATCTGGGAAGTTTCTAAGAACTCTGTTAGCTGAATATAACGATAAATTCGATATATCATCCTGTTATTCCAATCAGAATATGCCTTTAGAATTGCATGTTGAACCTACACTGTTATGTCTATTTATAATCTACCGAAATCTGCAATCCAATACTCAATAAAAAATTCGAATTAGAAAAGTTTAAAAGGAAAGTTAGAGTTTTATAATTAATAAAATAATTCGTAAAACCAGAATAACAAAAGTAATTTACTAGATAACTTATGTACAATATAAAACATTTTAACATTAAAATATGCAGACACTTCTTCAGGAACATTTACATTGGAAAGTGGTTGCTGGAGATTATAGCCCAGTAAAATATATCCTTGAATCTCGAAAGAATACCAATGCATCATCGAAGAAACTGTAACAAAAACAATCGTAAACACCAGCCCAATTTATTTCGGACCCTACTTTCAGTTCGTAATTCGGTTGCAATTAATGACTGTATTCCAAGGTAAAAATTGCGGCTTGAAGTACCTTAATCGATGTTTAATTGTAGCTTGCAGTTTTGCCAGTAAAAAACAGGACGGAATGCAGGACAAGTGTGATTTTAATCATACGCTTTCGATAATTGTTGTTGAGATTGCAGTGAATTCCGTAAATATTGATCATTTCAACGTAAATTATTATTTATCTGGTTAATTTCGCACTTGACGTGTTTAATGAAATGTAAAGATCGAATTAAATATTACGCAAAAACAAATAAGCTGATGTTATTTGCAGGATAATTATTGAAGATTGCACGTTATCAATTTCGTTGCGCAAAAAATCTTGTTAACATCTCATGTGTGTAATATTTTTTGCAAATGTCATTGCTCCTAACAATTATCTCTTTCTATTTGTTATTTTTTGCGATTTAATTTTCTCACTAGTGTAAAAGTCAATGAAAACTATAACGTCGGCGGTTTCAATACTTTATAATTTTCGATAGATAATCAATAGTTTTCCTAGGTGAAGCACATTAAAAATAAGAACTGTAATTTAAAGAACACGTATCTCTTGCGGTAAGCCAATTATTTATTTTTTCACTGTTTAATAAATCCATATAATTATATTTTATTTACATTTCCTCTATCGATAAATTACGGCTGCGAACAGATAAATAGAATTTGGTTTCTCACACTAATAATTATATGTATCATTTATTACTTTTTGAAACTGTACACGGCAGGTGCAAAAATTAATTTAGCAACACACGATTTCCTCCGAAATTCCGTGTGATGTAACACATTTCGTCCAAATTCACACAAAAAGTTCTCCCGTATTTAAAGTTTACATCTCACTTCGTTCTTGTCCTCGAATAGGAGCCTCTCAAAATTGAATTTTCTCGACATATTCTGAAAGCCTAATTAATACGCTTATTCAAAAGAAATGCGGCCATATCCAAATGATCTCTTTTTCAAAATCGATTCTAAAATACAAGATATCACTGTTCGAAGTTAGCCAAAATAGTAACTAAAGTAAAACTTTACAGGCTCATCTGTCAAACTTGAATTACAACCCTAAAATAACAAACAAATTATTCTATAATAATCACATGCAGATCACGTCTATGAACATATAAAAAAATAATGAAAATTATAACCAAATGTGATACTTTGACATTATCACAGCCATTCCCATCGCAACAGCTAGCTGGCGTTTTACAAATACATAATGCTATTTATTCGTTTTTCTAATTAATAATTCAACGATTTCGGAAAAAAAAATTAGTATATCTACCTCGGCAATCAAGTATTTTTAATTACTCATATGGTTTATTATATGTATTCATAATAAATAATATACTTTAATGCCTTGATAACAATTTCACATACATTTTTAGATGTTTAATTTAAGGATGAAGTTGGGAAGAAATTCACTGAAATACATATTTTGAATTCTCTGAATTTCGTAATATATCTTCTTTCAATATTGTTTGAACAGATAGATGGATAGTACCTGTATCTATATTAAAAGATACGATACAAAGATGCTTGACAGCACATTTTACACCATTTGTTACTTTCCTTATGTGTCAAAAAACTCATTATGTTCATTTTTGTCATAATTACAAAACAAGAAGTGGAACATTATGAGACGTACAAAACAGTAAATTAAATTTATTTCAAATATATATAGAGTCGGCTCCGTAAAAAATCCAAATTTAATATTGGGAACAAATAATTATATTTACAGTTTTCTTGTGTCTTCCTCGAAATTTGAAGAAAACTAAATTATATGTTTCCTAAGTATAGTTGCGATGAGAACAATTAAGTAACTGTAACATAATAAACTATTTATAAAAAAAGATAAATAAGTATGTCTACACTTTCCGCTTATCTCGAGTGTGGCACTCCGCCTTCCCAGATTTTCTCAAATAAATAATCGCAGGGGAATTGAAATGACAACAACGAGATATTATAAATAAAGTATATTTATAAGACTTCATGATTCGTGTTGGCTTCGCAGCTTCGAAAAACAAGGGCGGATCCAATGCCCCCCCCCCCCCCCCTCCCCTTGATCTTATTTTTTTATCAGTTTTATTTTTATTTGTCTTCGATAACTCTTATAGAAAAAAAATTCGCTGAAAAACTTTGTAATTCTTTTACACAACTCTGAAAAGCTTTCAAAATTTGGATTGTCAGACAATTTCAGAGATATTCAGACTGTTTAAAATAATATATTTTAAAAGGCTTAAAAATTATAATAATTATTCACTATTATTTTAAAAAAATACACGACAAAATTATCAAGTATTTGAAGAAAATTGGTCATAACAACACATACTTGGAATCATAACTTCAAAATCTCCAAAAATAATATTTGAATTAATAAAAATACGCTCAAAAACCAAAGAACCATGCATATAGGTATGACGTGAGTGGTAGGCGTTGTGACGTCACAATTTTCAGGAGAGTTTATAGTAGCGTAACAATGGCAATTTTCTAACATAAAATTATGAATGAAAACTTGTTATTAAACATGTTTTATTCTATTATTTCATAGTATTATGATGTAAATTAGCCAAAAAAAAAAAAAGTTATTACTTTAGATTATTATATAATTATACCGGAATACCCCATTGTATTATATAATTTTATTTATATTTTCATAGAGCTCATTGAAGCTTTGCCATCTAGTTATTTATCCCATATAATTACACGTATTTAAACAAATTTATTTTCTACAGTAGCGGGTAATTTTCAATAATGATTTCAGCTGTATACAACAGTCAAAGAATTATGTATAAATATGAATTTACCTAGATCTCTTCTTGTATGGGTTTTACAAGAAACTACTCCCATATTGAGAGTAAAATGTTTGCCGCGCGAAAGGATTCTTTTTGTGGAAAAGCGTATCAAATGTTTGAATACGTACGCGTTTTTAAAATTCCATATTAGCGTTAAAGATTCGAATGTGTTGAAGCAACGTAGCTTGTCGAATCGCAGCCACATCGTGTTATTTGTCGCGGTATGGTATGACACTTTTTCTCGTCACAGCGACTCGAGCCGCGCTCAAATTACAAGGCGCGCGTGTAATCATATAGGTCAGGAATATAATAATAAACATTTAATACCGTAATGCCTAATATGCGATAGAAAGCTTTCGTGCGTTTCATGACTTCGATAAGAAGATATTTCAAGTTCAGGATTATTATATCCATTGTACCAGAAAATTTTGTTCACTTTTCTTCGAAACAAAAACGAAAAACTACAACTTGTCATTAAACATAGACATCTTGCTTATTAAGAATCTAAGACCACCTAAGTAATTTGGAATTATTTCTCTATCTTTCTGTCGTTGAATCTTGGTTAAATGACCTTTATTTGGATGACGACGTTTCGAAGCAATGGAGGGTTATACAGAAGCAAATTATCAAGCTGCCATCTATTGATGTTTCCATTGAACTACAATGAAATTCACGTAGGCGAAATACAAACAAATCGCTGTCAAAATGACAGTTCTTGAAATGATGCTAAATATCAAAAATAAAGTGTGTGTGTGGTTTGTGCAATAGTGACTCCCGTTATTATTATAAAGAATATATGGTCAGTGTTTAATTTATTAAGTTTCTTAAATAATAAACTTCAAAAATAAAAACATAACCTTTGTTAAAACACCATCTCAAACGTCGAAACATGGATGTTTGTGTTATGAACTTCCATCTCAACTTTTACCTCATCTTTCTCTTTCTTGCATGTGACTTCAAAATCATAACCCTCCATTATGTGACGAAATACATGTACAAAATAACAATTTCAATGCATCATATTTTGTTTTTATATTTTAGTTGCAGTATTAATACTTACCCATCACGAACCCTTAAATACTCGTATATTCAACAAACAAGCTATATAATAATACTATATAAGGTAACGGCCATGGCAGGGTGCATTGATGCTGGTTTTCTCGATAACGCAAGTATAGCAACACTGTCCACGTTAAGTTGTTGGATGGGTAACCGTTGAGACCGCTTTAATAAATATAAAAAAATTTATATAAGCCATTTACCTTATTAGTTAAATTTGACTTTTTACCTATAGTCTATTCCACGAGACCTTTCTTTAAAGGGACACAACTCCACGTGATTTTCTGTGTTGTGATTGGTCCTCAAACACGTGCTAAAAACTATGTGAAATACAATCATGTATACACTGTTAAAATGTCAAACTACATTTTACTGTTTTAAGTTATATGTAAGTATAGCATTTCCCACTGCATTTTTATTCTATCTTGTTGTTTCTACATTGTGTATGTTAGAAATGTTTATGCTTAAATTTATAATTTTTATAAATCTGTATATTTTTATAAGGATGTGAAATAAACCAAATCAGCCGAGCAATTCATTCTGTCATTTCTTAATAACTGTGTACGAACTAGTGGCGGAATTACAGTTGTGCATATAAATTAGTTCAAAATATCGAGCGTATACCGCCGAATGCTTGTAATGGTGCACTGTATTTTGTTACCCATCACAGAATTATATTTGTCCGTTTAAAGAAAGGTCTCGTGGAATAGAATATAATATACCGTATTATTACTATTACTCCTCTCTATAGATTTTTTACATCATTTATGCTACCTAAATATATTAGTTGCCAATGAATCAAATGGCTAAATAAATAAAAATAAATATATCGTCGCACCATTTAATCCTATTTAGGGGTGGTATCTTGTTTTCGCAGAACTCGGTAAGTGATATATTTTTAATCAAAGAGATGATATACATAAAGCATGATTATAAACTTGAATTAGGTATTATATAAAAATAAACTTTTTAAAGAACCTATTTTCAAATTTTTACAAAAAATATAAAGTATAATTAAAGCAGTGAAGATAAATGTTCAAATTGTTTAATATTAATGTTGCGAAAATATGACAAAATGAAATATATTCCATACAAACCAAATACAGTACACAGCCGAAGACGAGGCTTGCCAATTACGAGCACTCACAAAACAGTTTCTGGATGTGTGATAAACATTATTTTGTTTCCATTTCGTCATAAATTACTGATTTATTTGTTAAATACGAAATACTAGGAATTTTTTTGTGTTGGTAATATCAAGTTATTCGTAAACAAAGATACGAGGGATTTATACTTATAAACAATTCATTTGTTTTCCTTGAAATATTCGGTGACATTTATTTAGTTGATATTATTGATTGTGCACTTTAACTCAAAATTTAATTAAAATTAGTTACATTTGATTTGACAATTAACAATTTGATAGAAATCTCTATGCACTTAAACAATGAATAAAAACAACGCACGAAATTGACAACCAGTTATAGCCAATCCTTATCTTATAAAAGCCCCTAGTTTTTGCTGGCCTAGACCGAAAAACAAGCAGTTTCTGGACAATTTAAGATGTGTAAAACAAATGTTTTTGGACGGAGGCACAAAATGTTTATGTTTTGCTTATAAACGTAATAATCACAAAGCGTGATTTTTAAGAGACAATTCTTTCCAGAAAATGCGCAGTCTGTTAAATCGGGGTCTTCAATCTGATTTCTTATATGTGTATACATTATCTTTCAGTTAATGAAGTTTAAATAGTCTGCTGATAGATGCGTATTATTTTCTAATAACTGCTAATTGTCTCTCACGTCCTAATTATAGAATAATTTTGTTCATTATTGTAATTTCCAGTGCTTAAGATACTGAATTAAAAGTTTCTAATGCGTCTATCAATCTATGTTGCTACTATGAATAGATATTTTATGTTCATGAAGCTGCTAGCGAAAACGTTTCGGATTTTTCAAGTAGCTCTTTGCGAAAATCCAACAGTCAAACGAATATGTATGTCATTAAAAGAGGATTTATTTTATTGCTTATTCTCTATTCTAAGAAAATGAGATATCTACTGAACACTGGGCGTGTAGAAGATCGCAAATAGATAAAGTAGCCTGGAAAAAATTTACATGCTATTTAATCGATTCGTGTCGTTATTCAATATGCAAATCTATCAGAAGTTTCTCCGGCCTCTTGATCGAACAGTGGTGAATTTTTCCCATCAGGTAAAAGACAATAATAAATTTATTACCCCACTCGGGAAGTCAGTAATGTTCAATTTGCTGCCATCATTTGCGTCTATTACGGAGGCTGGTAATTGTTTTGTTTTTATATTGAAACAATCGCAATTTTATGACTCTATTAAGTAGAGTAGATTATTCCATCGATTACTGAAACATCAACTTCTACTTTAGATCTTTCTTCCTAACAGTTAGATCCTAATCAATTAGCATATTGATTTACAAGTCCTATTTCGATCGATTTACGAACCATAAGTTTTTTATTTCAGTACTCCGTTTTATAACCTAATTATCTCGATGAGAAATCAAATTATCAATTTAGTAATTTGTCTGAACGAATTTCCTAAAAGAATTTCGCGAACTACCATTTGATAAATAGCGCTAGCAGTAAGATTCGCTCTTGTTTAAATAGAAACAAAACACAGAGAAGTTTTGTTCGTTTTTATCTTGTGTCATGTCGTCATTAATAAAATTAACATACCTGGGAGTTAAAACGAGAATAAATAATTACATGAGCGTCAAAAATGACGTGTTATTATTAGCACCGGTGTCCGACGACGAGGCACCGTTAACAAGACACTCAGGGCCGGTTCAGGGGGAGACAATTGGGCCCCAGGCCTTTAAAGCTGCGCTGCCTTCATTTTTGCACGCAAGGAGAATCTGTCTCACGTGAAAAAATCCTCAAATTTAGGGAAAACACTAGTATGAACAATCAAATGGGGATGACTTTATTAACTTCCTTAATTGATTGTTCAAGTGTTGAATATACTGTTTTAATTCTTTGTTTGCTAAGAAGACGATAAATTCGTCAAAAATTTCAGACAAATATTTTCTTTAGGCTACAATGCAAAAACATAATTGAACGTGCGCCTAAAGTCAAAATCATACAGCAGTATAATCAATCAATATCCATTCAAAATCCCAACCCACGTGGAAAAACAAAAGGCAAAAAATAAATAAACAAAAAGGAGGAATTTTACGAGGTCGAGGTTTATTATTCAGTGTAGTGCCGTTTTACACTATGCTGATTTGCCCAAAGAAAACTAGAATGCAATTTTTATGGATATTAGCGTGTTTAAGTTTCTGCAACCAAAATTACAATAACTTTCTTTGTTTCTTCAAACAAAAATATATTTTTTATCTAGAATCATTAAAAAATTATTGTGCCCACTTTTTCAATGCAATAAATTGGTGTTTGTTGAGCCAGCGTGCAATGACAGATATTTATGTAACAAGTACATAATGATTTTTCTTTAGATTAGAATAAAATGTATAATTGGCATGAAATAAGTTTTTCTGTTGTTTGATTAGCAAGTTGATTATTGTTTATTATTATTTGTTTTGAAAAAACAGCAAACTGTCATTTCATATCTCAGTCATTCTGTCTGGCCTGTTGTTATGGAAGAAATCATTCAAAACATCAAAATAATACTTCTAATTGTGTAATTTATATTACCATTATCAAAAATAATGTTCCTATTCAAATATTTAGTTAATAAATTAATGAAATTTGTTTTGTCATTTATTTTGATAACAGACCTTTTTACTTGATCGGACTAGTCCAGGAAGAGCCACTTTATGGTCGCTAAATTTAACTAAATCATGTTTCGTATTTTATATTAAATGGCGTACGATCGTAGAAAGATCTAATCTAATATCCAAACAAAAACAAAAAAACTCCCGCTTAAACATCTTTTCAACTGGACAAAGTTGAGAAAATAATTAAACTAAAATTGTTACCGATATTACTTAACGTCTTTTTGAATATAACAAAATTTACACTGTTTGCCTTCAAGTAAACTACCACTTCTAATGAATTGATTACCAACAAAATTTAAAATGTATTCAATTCATAATTCAGATTCTAAATATGAATAGAAAAGTTGTTTCTCGACTGGATGCTAAATAAAAGCAAGATGTTGGAAAAGCATTCAATTTAATAATAGTTATTTACGATACAAGTACGTAAAGCAAGTCTTTAGTCACGAATGGGTCAATTAAAACATGAGTGTTTTAAGACCCCTGAGTGACTAAAGACGCTTTACGTATGTGTATCGTACAATATTTTATCTACGATATAATGAAAAACTCCCAAAATATTAAAACTATATTTTTTATTTATGAAGTAGGATCACAATATTAAATGAGAAGTTTGCCATGATAACAAAATTTCTGCAAATTTGGCGTGTTTAAAAATTTTAATCACTCGTTGCTTGGCAACCCGTGACTGCCCGTGGCTAATGGGATCGTGTTACTAAACAACCGTTTTACAAACTTGAAACTAACAGTTAAACATCAATTTTACACACTATGTAGATAAAATCCAATAAAACACCAACGTTTCGACTGCAAAACAGTCTTCATCAGGGTGATAATTGGTTATTTTTTAATTTTTAATAACGAATTATCACTGTGATGAAGACGGATTTGCAGTCAAAACGTTGGTGTTTTTTATTCAATTGAATGCTTCTCCATCATCTTGCTTTCATCTAAATATGTAATTTGTCTTGGGACTCTAAACTGTGCTAATCTATTGAGTTCCCTTTGTCAACAATACCTCCCTTATATGCGAGTAGAAAAAAGTACCAATTGTACAAAACAGTAATGAAATCTTCTTCGGGCGAACCAGAACTAGTCGAACAAGCACACCTCCTCCTCGCCATCAGCAGTGAGTGGACCATGTTGCACTCATGAATGAAATGCACGTTTTGCATCTGATTTGGAGCTCGGTGAAATAACAACTGACAGTTGCTGATTTGGTAACTTGATCGTTAACCTCAAGAATATTTGTCTTCGGTTGATGACAGGTCCAGGAACTCACATTCACACCAGTGACAAGAATTAAGATACAATCAGGAATAACAAGAAATAATTGTTGGTTTCTCTTCGTGACTTACTTCGCAATTTTGTAGTGCGTAATGCTACAGGCACATCAGGTGGAGGTAGAATATTTGGTGCTGGAATATAATTCGATTGGACAACACATAACTTCCCGCAAATTTCAATTTTTAAACGGTACAAAATAAAATGATGTAATGAAAATAATGAAATTAGTCACTAGGAACCTGTTTGTTGAAAACTCACTATCGAATGTTTTAACCCGTTACAAAACCTCCCTTACATACAGTGAGTTTATACTAAGATGCAATTTCTAATAATCAGCCATTAATGTATTACTATGGATATTAGTTTTGCTGGCTAACTAATAACTTCAGAGAAAAAATAAATACACAGGCTTATACAGCAAGAAGGGGAACATAATTGTGTGGTCAACAATTAATGTCGGTGCAAAGAATGAAGGTTTTTTTGTTTTACTTTGAATTCGTAAACATATTTTAAATACGTACATAATACCTTATTTATTTCTAACTAATAAATATTACTTTAGGTCGACATTTAACTAAGACAATCTTACACTTTATTCATGTTTCTTCCTAAAATAAATGAAATTCATGTATATTTTAATTACTTACCACGAAAAGTTTTTTAATTTCATAAATAATTTTCTAAACAATAAAACAGAACATTTAAGTGACTATAATTATTTACAAATCTCTACTGTTTGAGATCCACCAACACCTTTGCAATGCCGTCACAACATTAAAAAAAAGTCATTGTGGTTTAATGAATAACAATTAAGACTTTTCACAAGTGTAGATAGTCTCCAAGTTTCATAAATTAAAAAAAAAAAAAATGGTAAACGACCCCAGTATGTCCCCCTTCTTGCTGTATATGCCAGTGTATCAATCAAGTTATTAGTTAGCCAGCGAAACCATTACTTTTAAGTTTTGTAAATATTCCTGGAACTGTGTAATAACGTTCAAGAAATAAATTAGAAAACATATTACAAATGTTTTTCAAACTTTAACATTTATTAAACCAAATAACCATTTATTTTTTCTTCATAATAAACATCTGGTAATACATTAATGACAAAAAAGTGAATATTGCATCTTAGCCTAAACTTACGGGAGGAAAAACTGAACTTATCATTGGATACTTTAATATAATTAGTTTTTTTTATATTTCTTGTTGTCTTTTATATTTAGAAATATCAGATTATAGTGTCCTGCTAACAAAACCTTAATGTCCTTGATACATCAATATATTTCTGCTTATTCTTATCCATTCTGAGTGTGTTATCTCGATAAATTATGTAAAAATGTTAGCGAAGAAGAAAATTCAGAAGTATAGTTACATGACGATGTTGTCTACTGGTCTCGAACTGAGGATCTTGGTCGTTTCTAAAAAATATACATTTCGAAAACTTCAATGGTTCGCCGACGAATTTTCTTATTGACGGTTTCACTCAAATTTCACGTGAATGTTGTAAACAAAGTAATTAATAAAATGAAATATAAGAAGTAATTAAATATACTTTATCTGATTTTAAGATAAACGTTTACATCTTTAAAAAAACCGATCTGATGTATTGACAGTGTGGAAGTAAAGTATGTTATACTTCGTGTAACAGTTTTATTGCCGTCACATGAATTATTTATTTGCAGTAAATATGAGTCAAAAAAACTAGAACACAATTCTCGTTTCTCTTTAAAATGTTTGCAAAATTAAAGAATTTTAATTATGTCTGTATAATCACGAAAATTTTGCACAAGTGTCAAGCAACAGCTGTAGGTGAAGCTCAGTAATTTTTATTTTACGATCGGTGGCTGCAAAATTTACATTTTCACGTAGGAGGCGAAGACTAAAGAAATTTTTATAAATTATTTTATAGCTTGTGTTTACAGTAGGCGTAAATGTATATTAATTTATTATCATGCCTCAATATTTATTTTCAAGTCGGTAGCTGGAACTTGAAATTATAGATATCTGATCTGTACAGTTTAGCAAAGATTAATATGTAATTAATTTAAATTAGACATTAATGATCTTCTTGTAAAAATATTTACGACCCAAACAAACCTTAATTAAAATTTTTCAAATGTTAGAAATACTCTACGCACAAAATAATTTACTACTACCTACTTAACGTCGCGTTTAGTGTCTCCTCTTCCAGTTTAAATTAAAATAATAAAATCTTAAAATCTGACCCTATTATCTAAAATCAGGTACAAGTGTGTCAAATCTTTTATTTTTACCAACAAAGCCTGTTGACAGAGAAAATTATAACCATTTGAAAACACTTTCTGAATAAGCAAATCGACATAAAATTTACATTTATTGGTAGATGTTGTCGCAAGCTTCTCCAATAAAAGTAGCTAAAACAAACATGGAATTTAAATAACAATATAACTTGTACTATCGATTGATATCTCTTAATAATTATCACCTGTGGAACTTTGCCGTAATAGAATTGTCGATAACTATAAAATTGTTGCTGTTTCTCTTGATGTTGTTGTTTGTTATATAATTAAATCACTAGAAAAAACTGTAAACATTACCCCAAGGGCGTTGCGCTTAACCGTTGTGCAGTTTTTTATTTTATCTTGTTTTCTACCAGAATATTTTGCTAATTATTATTATAAATTGTATACGATTAATTATTTTAATTATAACAAATGTTACAGTTGTTTTATTATTATTATTATATCTTAGTTATGTCCGTGTATAGATAAGTAGCAAAAGTCGTTTACATTAATTAAAAACTAATAAACTAAAACATTAATTTCACTTCATTTGCATACAGATTTAAAAGTAAAATACAAAAAATTTCTCAAAAATGCTGAAGTCATTTTTCTTACTTTGAATATGATTTGAATAATTTAATATTAAAATTATTGCAAGTTGTTCGTAAATACTGTCACGCAATTTTATTTGTGATTTCGATAATTTATGTTTTCATTTTGTTTAAATGCCAAGTGTAACAGTGAAATTAAGCGATTAAAATTTATTTTACTTCTTTGTTTTATCAATGGTCTAGTTTCCTGGTTATTTAAAACGCTATTATAAAATACATTTTATAATTTCTGGCGTTCCACAGAAAGTGTCAATAAATATTTTATCGACAATAAATACTGATTTAAATGATTTACAAATATAAAGCTATTAAATAATACAAGAAATAAAACAAAAACTATTGTTAGTACTTTATCATCTAAATCTGTTCAAGCACAAATTTTTATAATATTGATAAACACGTATTCGTATACGAATATAAATTTATCGTTTTATTTTATTAACGTAAGCAATCTTTTAAAAGCTAGCTAATAAATATTTGATTGCACGTAGATATTCAACTTCTGCGCAATAATTCGTCGGCTCATTGTTATCACGATCCCTGAATTAAACCCTTGTTTTTTTGTGTCGGACGCCAAGCCGCTAATTTTCATCACGCCAGACGTGAGTCCGCCGCGCTAAGCGCCGACAGCGGCTGCATTCTCCTCGCCTTGTCTGCCACTTTATAATACAATCGCGAGCTCCCACTTCGCCCGGTCCCATCTCGACGATGGATAGGTTAACCACAAACTTCTACGCCAAACTTTGTAAATCAGGACTTCCCTAAAACTTCCTGAAACCCACAACTTCTTGCGTTTCGACAAACAAAAGGGTCCTCCCAATTTACTGTGATTCTTGTTGCAATAAATTGGGTGCACCGATGATTGGCCCCCCAACATTTGATTCTCCGACAATTGGTCCCCGTCAATTGATCCCCGGTACGTTTGATCCCTTTGACAATTGATCCATTACTCATTGATAACCCTCAAAAATAGATCCCCCGGACAAATAATCCCCCTTAATATAAAAAAAGTATTAATACTCGTATTTGCATATATCGTGAAGATGATAAATAAATTATATTTAAATAAGGTGGGTACAACTTTATATAAAAATTGCTTTCGTATGAAATTACATATAATAATGTATAAGAATAGGTTACTGTGATTCGAGTTTGTCGGGCGTAAGTTCTGTGGGCTTAGGGTTTGTTTAGAAAAGCGTGAGCGAAGCGAGCTAACCTAAAAAAAGTAATGTGTAAAAAAGATCCTATTAAAAATGAGTAGGTTTGTCGGGTATGAATTCTGCTGGCTTAGGGTTTGTTTAGAGAAAGTGCAAGCGAAGTGAGCTAACCTAAAAAAATCTTATGTGGCCAGCACATAACCTCCCGCTCAATACTACTATTAAACGGTACAAAATAGTATTTGATGATACAGAAACATACCTTCTTATTTGTTTATTTTCTATTTATATTTGCGAAATTAAATTTTATTTCGTATATTTATTTAATTTTTTGACATATATTTCACTAAAAAAAACCTTCACAATCAATATGACATGTGTCACACTTAGTAAAAAATATAAAACTTTTATGTGTTTCCATGGTGTATAAGGAGTGCAAGATTTATAAAATATAATTTCTTTATATTTTATTATCTATAAATCTAATGAAAATTAATAAAATTCGTGTAATCAAAGCACATGTAAAATTAACTATTCTACAGCTTTCAAAATAACATAAATTGTTGGAAAAGGAAATTTAACCGTGTTTTTCACGAAAAATTGTTAAGGGCTTCAATTAAAATTGCTTCGAGTTCGTTGGGGGTTTGAAGTTTCATTTAAACATGAATTTTTGCTTAAAGAGTAATTTCGTCTTCACGATATATAAATAAATAAATACTTTTTGATATTGACGGGGATTAATTGTAGGGGGGAATCAATTTTTGAGGGTATCTATCCAAATCGTTCGTTACTTTCTGGACGACTCTTGTAACTGAGGTCACTTCAACTATGTCCGTATAATTCACATTTGTAACCAGTGGTTTCAGAATGCACCAATTGACTTATAATTATAGTGGTAACTGGTTACAAAGTACAACGTTGAAGACATGGTGTATTGTATCATAATTAGTTGCGATATATTAACAGATAACTAAGAACGCAATCCAAAATCAGATGCCAAATAAATAAATTCAATATCGATATTATTGTTGTCTGCTAAGTGTAAGCAATTGTTTCAAAATTGTTACTTTGGCATCTAAAATATTTCTTTTCATTTCTTAATTTATGGTTGAATGTTCTCAACGTCAATTTTTAATTATAACCGCCTATTTGGGAATGGGTGAGTTGGGAGAACACTACACAGTCTTGTGTCCAACCAGAGTCTTGTTTTAAACTTGGTTCACTCGACGTCTGATAACGTTCGGGTTAAATACAGGTTAACAACGAGTTTAAAATAAACGCAGTCGTATGTAGTTTTGGTTGTTTTGTTGGTAGAAATAATTGAGATTGACTATCATTCTTGAATTATTCTGAAGCGTGGTTCTTATGAATAATAATTTACCTCGTAATGTGCTTAATTTTACATTCATTATTTTATTTCCAATATATTATTGTCTTGTGTTTCAAGTATTTTTTCAAAAGAAGTTGGTGCAAAGGGAATGCTGAAAATTCCACAGATTCCACTGCCTAACGAAACTGTATTTAATTAAAATCAGAGTAAAAGTTAACTGATTTGCCAAATTTAAAATAGATTTTCCATATTATAGAAAAAAAATTCATGATTTTTGCAGTAATGGGTAGTAAATATTCTTTTTAATTATGCGATATAAATTTCACGGATTAGAGTACAAATTGAGTGAAAAAATTATGAATATTTTGACCCAAATTGAGCAGAAAGGCGATTCGTGTTTTGTTAATACTTAACGATTGGCGTATTTTAAAATCGATCGATTAGAGAAACCATCCATGCAAAACATTAACCACAATTAACTAGGCAATAATTCAACGGATTTTATTACACCGACTGTCACGGTAGTTTGCAAACGACGCTTTTGAATTCCGAAAATGTTTTTCGAAGCCGCCGAACCCTTCACGTTTGCGGATACTATCACTTTACGTTTAGTTTCTCCGATTTTTAATGGCTTTTATTAATCGCTTCCTTTGGAGGTGGACTGGCAATACAAATTGATTTCTGCGCTGACTCAAATGTCACATTGAAACGAAAGCAGCTTTCGGACATCAATCCCAAGACAATCTGACTGATTCTGGTGTTGATGAAAACAACACTTGGATTTAATCGGGATTGTGGACAAATGTCGCACTTTCTTATGACCTTCGAAAACCTTAAAGTTTTGACATTTTTCATTTCACTCTTACTTTTAACTGTAACAAATTCTTAATTCGGTAGCTAGATTCTTCTTACTAACTCTTATTTTGTCACTGAATTGAATAATATTCTTGGACAACAGCTGGTATTTTTGTAAACAAAAACAAACTAATAATTTCTCTAATTAATATAATAAATATGTTAATGGTGTCACTATCGAACAATTTTGTAGTTCTATAGCTATTCAGATATCTCCTCCTCCTTCGGAGTCGGGATTTACAATTCGTGCAAAAAAATTTTTCAATCAAATCAAAAGGACTTGTGATATTGCACCCGATAAACTTTTATCTCTCGGTATATTACCTTCCCTAGATTTGTATGTCAACTTGTGTTTGTTAATTTCTTCTTCATCTATTGGCTATACAGACTCCATGAGAGTCCTTGGTCAGATAAATTCATTTTGCCTCTTCTTTCAGTCTTCCACAAAACAAACTCCTGTGTTCCACTTGTCCTCAATTATGCTGTTATTCTTTGACCTACCTCGATTCCTGCCAGCTACTGGGTTTCGTTTGTTTGTCCTGTAAACTTGGCGGCCTTCCTTCATTCGATTCACATAACCGTAACACACTCATCGACATTTTATCTGTAATTATTTAAGCGATAAATGTACTATATTACTGTATGTTGGCAGATTTCTCTTGTAGTTTTATAGTGTAAGTTGTAAGTTATTATATTTTATTTACTTGTTCTTATTTTGCATATGCTTATTTCCTTTGTCTTGTATGTTTTTCTGTACAGTCTCGCAGGTTATCGCTTTAATGGCCATTACATGACCGAAACCAGTCGCAGTTTAAATAAAGTTTAATAGAACTGTGAAATAAGACATTTGGATTTTATTTCCCCTTCCTCGTTGTTTCACGATTTTTATTTTCACACTTCGGCGAATTACTTTCATAATTAATTGTATAATTTCTTCAATCAGAGGTTTGTTTTTGGGTATTTCTAAACTTATTACTGAATAGGTTAAAGATGAGTGCAACAACTTTAAGAGCACTGTATTTCTTTCACTGTGTTTTCCTTGTTTTGTCTGCTTCCTCTTGAGATAAGATTTCTTTTTGGTTGTTTTGGTTGAAAGTAAAGCATGCAGGAAGAAGTGCGCTATAAATAGATAGTCTTGATAGTGTGTAATGCAGTGTTGAAATAATGTAAAGTGGCATTTGCAAGTCCTGGGCAAAAACCGAAAGGAAATGCTTTCCTTACAAGTTTCCAAAGGTTGTATGTACTAAACGCCGCGGCAATTACCTGAACTACAATTTCACTCTAATGTCTGCCTAGTTTATTTTCAAACAAGTACATTCATTTTGCCATCCCTAATTGCAGAGGTCGATACTTAGCCTGAGACATTGCACTTGTTATATACTATCGAACAGGTATTTATTGATCGGTAAACGAGTATTTTCATGCATAAAATACGCTGATTAAGCTAAGCGCATGTTTATAGGATGTGTAGTATATCTTGTAAGGAACTAACGCACTTAACCATTTGTCGCGCTTGGATAAAAATCCGCCATTTTTACAATCGCCCGAAAAAGGAAACAGTATTTCTGCATACATTTACGTAATAGAAATTTCAATGCAAGAAGATTCTATCTATGAAAATGAAACTGTTTTGGGAAAGGTGTGAAGAAAATTGAATGTAATTATTTTATTTTAGAACCGTAGGTACGCAGATTTGCATATTTATTACAAGTTATTATTAGCAATAAGTGAGAGAGAAACCATTTTGTTTATGTTACGAGTGAAGTTAGTATCTTGTTAATAAAGTTCTAACAGCAATAATAACTCAAACTGTTACTATACATCCCCTTAAAAATGTAATATCTGCCGGTGATTTGTTTAAAATTTACAGCATAATTTTACAAATTAAGTTTGCAAGGAGCAAATTGGCTCGACGCCATTTGATATTCAGCGTAGGCGAAACCTCCAACTAAACGAAGTACGCCGCCGTTCCACTCATGCTAAACTGCGGCAATTTTTATCTCGACATGAATTTTAGATATTTACATGAAATTATCTTAACTAGGACATATTTGTCAAACTCGCTTGTAATCTATTTAGCAAATGATGTGGATGCAAATGCTTTTATCAGCTAAATTGTTTTGACTCGCCACATTCACATCTTTTCGACGCTGACATATTTTATCGTGAATTAGAATGAACTGTTAGTTTTCCATCTAGCTTCATTAGTTCTAAAACACTTGATCAGAAATACTTTGTCAACAATCTCACTACACATGATGAACATATACTCATCGACGCCTTACACGTCATCCAACCAACAACCTTCATTAAAAAAAATTAAGATTTAAAACACCATATATAAACGAACACAATAATGTGAATACCAACCTATATAGGTATCAGAAAATTGAAGAAGCAGAGTAAGCAGAAAAATAAGCCTCACAAAAAGACTTACCTCACATCCATTTTAGTTTTTCAACGGTACATAACGGTACAAAATATACAAAAAAGATTTGAAATAAAATTGAAGCCAATATTATTTTTCATCCTTTAGAATATAACAAGAAACCTAAAAAGCTTATAGGCCTTCAAGTAAACTACCACTTTTGGTTAAAGGATTGCTATAATTCCACTAGAGAATGAATTATTGCTTTTCATAAGGTTTACGCTATAAAAAAGTTTGAAAGTAATATGACCTGTATGTATTTTGCTATGAACAACTACAACTGTAAGAAAACTTATATAATTTATTTCTTTTCCTATGTATATTACGAGCCCAGAATCATATCATTTAGCCCAGTTAAAACCATACAAAGGAAAATTGTTTAATTTACTATATCTTTAATATTATCATTTTTACCTCTAGCATATACATGTAAGGGAGGTATTATTTTTATGTTAGGTATTGATTATTTGAAGGCCTATCAAGATTTTTTCAGCATATCTTAGTAAATAAATGAGATAGGGAAAATTTCATTAGAATCAAAAAGATGTAGAATAATATTACGTACAATTTTTATTTGAAACATTTGTGTTAATTTGTTATTATTTTTCCTTAAAATATTTTCAAAATTAACAGAATTTAAGACTCAAATAAACTGAGTACAATTTTCCCTTTGTAAGATCAAAAAAAATTTTTGTAGGTTACTCTAAGGCCCAGTATTTCAGTACTCGGTTAAAATCTTGGTTACATGATCTCGGTTAACTTTTAACCGACATTTTAACTCCGCATCTGTATATCAGTATCTAAATCCTGGTTACCTAAACCAGGATTTTGTAACCAATAATTTCGTTGTGTTGGTAGTAATTTGGAAGTGTCATTCATGTATGACATGCTTAAAACCAATTAACCTGGTAGTATAATTTTTGCGTTTTAATATTATGGACGGTTTCACATCGAATCCAAGTGAATCCTTCATCTGATTCGAATGATGAACATATTATTTATTTTATTAGTCGTTTGGAACGAGTGTGAAAGATTCCAAATTGCATATAAGAAATGATAATTTTAATTATTGAGACGATGGTGAATTTTGTTGCCTTTTTCGGCTATCCAGGGAGTCTGTGAATGAATTGTTGGACGAAATTAATGAAAGCATAAAACATCCCACTAATTGGTGAAGTAAAATAATTCAATTTCGTATCACATATTAATAATATTTATTTACTATTTTTTGATCGTGAATTTTGCATTATAATTACTGATTCATACTATTATTACTTTATGCTACTTATCAATATCACCAAATGTCAAAATAATAAACACTCTTATAACCAAACTTTAAAAACCTTTCTGCGGCTCTGCGCATGAGTTGACCACGAAATTTTGGGTTAACCCGCCTACATATGCAGGTTTAACTTTTCGGTTAAACTAAACTCGTTTAACAGCTAACTAGAAACTGAAATACGCCTAACCAATAAAAAAAGTGGTTACCTACTTTTTTTGGTTTAACCTTGTACTGAACTACCGGGCCTAAGAGTCTTAATTGGGTCAAATGATGTGATTCTTGGCTCCTATACCTATATCCAACCTAGCTCTGGACTTAAAAATTCCATAAACACATTAGCATGTTTGGCAGTGTTATTATTTGGAGATTACAACATTATTGCAGTGATCCATCTATTTTATATTAAGCCAAACGTGCTAATGTTTCTCTGAAATTGTCAAATCCAACACTTGAGTGGGTATCTGGAAACAGGTCCTTAGTTTATGTGAAAAGAAACCACGACCATAAAATAATGTAAACCTCTACTTTCATACTCTAGTTAAACTATACCACCTTACGTATTTATGCAGGAGGTAAAAACAGTGGAAAGAAAACCGAATAAATACCAATGGAAACAAACTAAGAAACATTAAACTATCGAAAAATGGATAAATAAGTACGGAAAAGCGGAGGGTTCTAATTAAAATTATAGATCTAAGAATTGAACATTCATTCTTAACCCACAAATATAGAATACAATAAACTGAATCAGAAGTATGTGATGTTTGCAAAACCCAAGTCACGATAGAATACATTCTTATACATTGTCCTAAATTCACACAATAACGAATTCAATACTACATACTATCAATACTAGAAGAAGCAATAGGAAATAACACCGACAAACTAAATAACTCTATTTAATTTTACAAAGATTCCGAAATGTATCTAAACATATATAATTAATATACATGTAATATAGCTATACTACTAATAACCGAAATTGGTTATGTACTCCTTTTATTTTAATATTAATTGAATTAATTCATTAATTAGGTAACAATAAATGATTCCCCTACTATTACGAGCACCCGAAAGAGTGAGCTTTTAAAATATTCCAAAACCATCTAAAAGTGGGAATTTAGAATTGAAATATAGTCAGTGTTTTGTGGGTTATATTTGGGTTTGGATTCATTTAATGTGAGTTTTAATTATGTTACCTACCGCACTTAATTGAAATACAGTCTAATTCAGACTGATTTACAAATCTAAATGATCGAAGATCAGCCATACATAACATTTAAATAATCAAAGCAAGTACATAATCTAAATCTACATTTCCAGTCCCCGATGAACGATCTGGCTTCCGACTGGAGAAACCCACACAAAATCAGTGCCACAGCATAATCTAACATTTAATCCATCGTATTTCATTAGTTTACCTACAATCAGGAACTGTTACGATAGTATAACGCTGTCTTCGTTCCCTGCGAATTGTGTTAAATTATTGTTCGCTCTTCTGCGTCGTGTGCGGGAATCGTGCGTTGTCGTGCGCATGCGTGTGAACAAGTAATGCCTGCTCGTAAGTTGTAAGTTACTGCGCATCTAAATGCGTTGCGCGTTTGTTCCTGCGCAGAACAATGCTGTCGTGACGTTGCGCCAAGAATAAGGTTAGGATGGGTGTTGATCTGTTGATGCTTGCTAGTTTATTTTGTGAAAGGTTTTACCACGAGCGGAAAAATTCTCCAGACGTACTTTTGATATTATAAATGAAAAGGTTTTATGTAGATTTGTTTTGTAAGATGTTCGCAGAATTAAAAATGTATCTGTCAGTTTCACAACCGTTTTAATGCTCTTATAAATGAATTACTTGAAGTGAGAGTTCAGCAACTTGAATATTTGTAAAGTAGACACAATTATAAAATTCATAACATTATATAAATACCTAATTATGCAACAATTGTTTATTTCTGCGAATGCTCGGCCACTGCGCTTGCAAATATTTCAGACAAATGCCTATCTGTCCGCGAGCTGAACTTGCAAGATTAACAGGAAATGCGTACAGGATATCAGGTTGCTGGCGCCTGTTCCTGCGTTTGCGCGGACTTTGGACCGACTTACAGCCGTGGGATCCCTGTAATTTCTCAGAAATACTTACAGTAGGTATAGGCTGAATTTTCAACGAATCTTACATGACAATACATATACCTACACACCTTTGAATTTGCTTTACTATTGGATTGCTACAATAGCAATATTTATTTTACGTATAGTGACAGCAATTTAGAAATTTACAATAATATTTTTATTAATATTAGTAATGTGATACGAGTATTATTTTCGATTGCTGCTTCAACAATCTAAATATTTACATTTTTTAAATAAAATAAAATAAATATATCGTTACGCCTTTACCCATTATGGGTGTGGCACTCTGCTTACGTAGATCTCGGTAAGTGATATATTTTTGCGTATGAAATGCGGTTACCGGCTGTCAAATCATTGCCCCCAAATATGTTAGTGTAGGGGGAACCACAGGGGTAAATTTTAATTGGAAACTGTCAGCTGTGGGATTTGAACTGAGGATCTCACGATCCACAGTCCGACGCGTTACCACGGAGCTATTTACCCCACGTTTTAAATAATCTAATATTGTTTCAGTATAATATCTAAATCATGTCTTAAATATGCAATATTGTTATGAATAATATATATTTAAATCAACAACTAATATTGTTCTTTCAAGCAAGATATTTAATTATGATAAATATTTATTATGAGAAATATGCGTATTGTTACAGTTAGAATATGTAAATTGCTGTCACTATACGTAAGATAAATATTGCTATTGTAGCAATCAATTTTTTGTGTGTAGGAATTCTAGAGGAGCAACTGGCCTTTTAAAAATAATATAATTGTAATCATTTTGGTGAATTTGATCAACAGAAAATTTCAAATGAATAAATAAAAGAATTAAACTGCTTAAAAAGAAACAACTGTAAAATAAAATTTCTTTGCCCCATAACATCGTTATCGTAATGAATCATACTTATTGTTTATTACACACTTTTTTTATAAGTTTTAATTAGGAGAACTTCTGCATCTAGGTTAACTGGTTTCCCAGTACTGTATCGTTATATTTTCTAGTAATACATTACATTTTGTTTAGTGTGTTGTGTCTATTAAATCTGTATAATGTTTTGTCCCGACGTATTATTTACAAGGGTGTTTGGAATATTATTTTTGTTCATTCTGGGGTGTGTTTTGCAGATTCTATGTTTACGTTTAGGTTAGAGCAATTTAAAAAATAAACCAAGAAAAAAAAATACTTTTGTGCAAAATTCTTGTGTTAGCTAATGCAAGATTTGTAGGGTTTTCTTTGCTGAAAGGTTCGTTACGCAAGATTCCAACTATAGCAGTGTGACGTCAGCTGGTGTTATGATGATGCAGCCATGTTTTCTTTAATTAACATTTATTGCATTGCAATGAAATATGATCTTGTATTTAGGTACATTAATGTAACAAATGCCGTGCTGATATAAATTATTAACAAGACAAAGTTTAGAATTTATGTTAGACGGTGCTGGTAGTTATTAATGTGGTTTAAAGTAAATGAAGTTTGGATTTCAAAGAAAATTTAACACGAATTTATCGTTGCGTGAGAGAATTAATCGTTGATTAGAATGATTTGCAATATGCACATACAGTGCTTCCCAACATTTACTTTCAATAATTGTGATCTACAAAATAACGAGCCTTTTATTTTGTTCATTGACCTTTCTGTATCGAGTTCACTGGCGTAAAAACTAAGTTGAACTTTAGAAACTACCTTCTTTATTGTGGGCAGATAACGAAAACAAATTCAACCTTCACGCCTATATTTGTAAAATAAAATGGACAATCTCAGGTGAGCAAGTTACCATTCATTACATCGGCGACTACAAATTACAATAGATTCGCGACTGGTTGTCTTTGTCCGTGTACTTCTTGTTATCGTTCATCGCAGTGCCACTTTCTTCTTCCTTTGTTCACACGTCGTTTTAGGATTTTTGCAGCGCGGTTATTTTATTATGCCGGACAAACAAGCACTGCCACTCTGACATTCAATTTGTCAACCCTTTCTCTCTTACACACACAAACATAAATATTAATACACACAAACCTGTACCCTGCACGTACAAATTCCATTGTTTCTCGTATCATCGCTAAGATGCCTGTCTGAGGAAATGCCTTCTTTAACTGGATTTTTACAAGGTTAAGCTTATTTTCATAAACTCTACAGAGCACAAATTCATTGTTTCGAAAATCATACTACATATTCATTTTGGGTGTGCAAGGCGGTTACCAGTCGTCAAGTCACGGTTCTTCAAGAAATTAGCAAACAAAGTACCTACCACTGGGGTAAAGTTAAAATAAGAATGGAGTCCATCACTATTATTTTAGTTTTTTTATGAAAGCTTATCTAAATTGAAAACTATCTGCAGTTTTAAAATGTCTTAATTGTTATTTATTAAACTGCAAAGGAAGTCCTGTAGATTTTGTTGAAATTTTTTGATTAAAAAATATCCAATAGTATTCCTGTATTTCTGATCCCGTGTGCAAAAGTAACCAATCATGTCACAATTACACTGATTATTTTTTAACGTTTCTTAAAACCAATGAAATGCTTCATTGTATGTCCGTTTCTGCGTTTTAACTTATCCTGTCATTATTATACTGAGAATAAAGCTCCAGTGATTATTCTTGGGAATATTCTCTGTAGCTTTTTTGCTTTTCTTGACAAATGTCAGATGCCTAAAAAATTAACAAAAAAGATAGATGATGAAATCAACAAATTATCTAATTAAATATAACTCGGGAGTTCGATACATTAGATAATAATTCTCGAATATCTTTCGCAAACTTGTTGCCATTTGGCAATAGCCAGTTTCGTAGCTATTGCCTAGCAACAAGTTTTGGAAAGATCTATCAAATTATTTTCAATTCATTCTCGCTCTCTAGTGAAAATTATTTAAATGGAATATATCTTTTCGTGGTAAAGAATTAAAATATACGTACATGAACACCATTTATTCCAAGAAAAAACAAATAAACTGTAAGATTATATTAGTCAAATGTTTGATTACCACTGATATATTTTGCTAACCTATGTCATCAAACATATTTTTAATTTCGTTTCATTATTGCACGAATTCTCAAAAGTATGATTTGTGATACTTGGCTAAGAATTCAAAACAAAACAAAAAGCTCCAAAAGAGGGACTAACGATTTGACACTTCGACAATCTGACATCTCAATTATGAAAGAAGTGTAAAGAATTTAGAATAGAATAGATGTGTGTGTGTGTGAGAGAGAGAGAGCTTAAAGAGAGAAACATAATATTTTGATGCCAGAATTGCTATCTTTAAAATTTGAATATCTTAATAATTAATAATACTTTTTACCGATCTCGGTGGTGTAATGGATATTTCACTACTCTAACATGCCAGAGGTCGTGGGTTCGAATTCCACTGAAGAGCATGGTCGTTTGTGTTCACATAATTTCATAGTCATCCACTCATGAGACGGCATATGATGATAGCAGTTATTCCGCTTCCTATCTTCATAAAAAAAATAATACTTTTTAAACTTCTATTATATCTAATACGATGTTTTTGAGTAGTTATAATTATAAAGGACACCATTGACGAGTGTGAAATTCGCACTGAAGATTTACTCCCTTAATTCAAACTGGAAATAAGACTTTAAAATCTGAAATAACTCTTAATAGTCGAATGACCTTTAATCAATAGCCTCAAGGAGAAATATTGTATTTCCGGATTAGATAAGATTGTATTTTACAGTAATCAAGTCCATGGTGGATCATGCGATCCTCAGTTCAAATCCTATTGTCTACAGCTGCCATTTTAACTTTACCCCTGTGGTTCCTTTTCCACTAACATATTTTGAAGCCTTGACTTGAAAACTTGTAACCACATTTCACGTGTGATAATGTATCACATCTATAATTTGATGATGATATCATCTACCTAAATCTATTCATTGTAGTTTATAAGGTTGGCACATGAAGAAGAATTAAATCTTGATATTTAAGTTGTGAGAAAATTGACAATTACTGCCTAACCAGCTGAAGGAGAAGCACATTTTTTAAAATTTCCTCATCGAATCAGAAATCAGGGTCTCCTTATGTGGCTAATTCCGAGTAAATTGGACAAGTTTATCTGTCGATTCAAACATTTCGATTGTCAATTACGTTAAAACTGAGCCTTCAATCATAATTAACACCTGTACCAATGTTTGAAACATCATTATTTAAAACCTAAAACAAGATTTAGAGTGGTTAGTGTAATCTCAACACGACGTATTGAAACGCGTGGTTCTTTGATAGTTTTAAGCTTAGCCACGAGGTTTGCCGATAAAATCAGTATCGGAAAGACCGACAAAGCGTTCTTCGTGTCTGGGATAATTCTACTACCGTCACAATGATCGATGACTGACCGAATATCTGTGCCGAGTAGAGTATCTTCGGTGACAGAAGGCGGATAAGTTTGACTTGGTGCAGTTATACCACAAATAAACAAAGAGTACATCGTTGTAAATGTTCCTCTAGTTTTTTTGCAAATTGAAATTGTACAAAATCTCGTCTGGGCACCACGACCTCCTTATCCAGTTTGAATTCATACAAATTATTACACTTCATAACAATGTACATATTAAATATCTATTTCAGTTATTTGCTCTTTACACCAACTATAATTTTTGAAATATCTTATTAAATATTAATTTGGATTTTTATTTTAAAATGGAAGCACGTTCAAGAATATTTCAAATAATACTTCAACTTAAGAATAGATCTGGTATATTTATAAATCAAATATGTACTTCTTAAAAATGTAAATCAAGAGCAAATCGAAATGCGTAGCACAACTTACCGCAAATTTCCCGATCGTGTAAAAAAATTATAGCGATATTTTTTAAAACTAATGAAATGTGTCATTATTCGTAAGGTGTTTGCGTTTTAACCAATCTTGTCATTATTGTGAGAATAAAGCTCTAGATATTAATTCCCGACAATAATCTCTGTAGCTTTTGGTTTTCTTGACAACCTAATTTTGTTTTGAATTTGTGGATCAAAAATAATTTAATTAAATAGAATTCGAGAGTTCTATAAATTAGAAAATAATTCTCCAGTTTTTTTATCAAACTTGAAGCCACTAGCTCTACGGTCTACGGGCTTTCATGACTATTACTTGGTAACAAATTTTCAAAAAATTTGTCAATTATTTTTTCAATATATTTATTTTTTATATTATTACCAACAATTTTTCCACATCTTTTTGAATACAAGAAACTTTACTCTACAACAATTATTTACCGAGAAATGTCCATGCTAATAAACTAAGAATAAAACTTTGTAATAAATAAACCATATAGTATTGGTTCATGAGTTTAATTAAATGTTACAATATTTAAATAGCTTTTCAAAGCAGATGAATCTAGAATATATCACATTGTATTTCTTGCTCTTCAAACTGTTAAACGATGATTAAAGAAACGTTTGTGAGTTGAATAACGTTCAAAGTCAAGGATGAACTAGACCAAGAGATTGTATGGCAGATAAGACTGAACCATATGCTCTAATGGGTATTTCTAGCAACCATCAGTCATGTTGAATGAGATATGCTACTGCATGACCTTGAATGTGGATCTATCCCATTTAAAATGATTTATTACGAAGTTCCTCCGCGGAGATTTGAATGATGAATCAAGAGAGGAAATGGTTCTTTTTCAATTTCAGAACAATCAGTCTATGATATTTTGCAAACGTGTTCGACGATAATGTGGTGAAATACATAATTACATATTTGCTTATGAAATTGAAAGCAACTTCTCAATTATAGATTTTATTTTAATTGCAAGAAAATGCTAATTTAATAACATGCTGCACAACGTTTGCTTTAGAATCAGCAAAGCCAATTTGATGTGTAAATATTGAACCACATTCTTTTCAATCATCAAAATCAACAAAATTTAATTAATAGATTTCGAGTTATAAAAAGGGGGAAAGTACTTTTAGTGAAGCACTCCTTAATAGTTAGAAATTATTCTAACAAGCGTTCATGCTAATTTCAATTGTACACGTTTCACGAATTAAAAGATTAAGAGCCTCTTTGGGAGTGTTCTGATAACGAAATCAATTAAAACATCTCTATTTAGATAACCTAATCGCTTAATTAAATATAGAAACCACAGCGAAGTCCCCGGTTTTCTCTCGAAAGAGTTGAATTCGACAGTCATCAGCTCTTGAACTGGATCTCGTGAAAAAGTTCATCCAGGAAGCGTTTTCCAACGGACATTCTTGTACTGATTAGCTGTATTCTGTTTGATCATTAGATCTGCTATCATGTTTACTGATTAGTGATGACAAGCAACAAACAAAGTCTGTCATTATTAAAGCTTAATATCTGTGATTGAAAACCGCTAATCATCTTGTTGCTCAAATCTGTCGCGTACGCTGACGTTGACGACTATTTGTCTCGATTGCGATAGACGTTTTGTTAAATTAATACCTACCTGCTTTTTAATATCCCATAATTTCATACCGGTCTCTTTTGAAACACTCTGTTCTCCGATTCTTTCGCAGAACTATTTATACTCCACTTTGTATTTCTGCTTTTCTTCAAAGTATCTATCTAAATAAAATAAGGGATACACTTTATATTTGAGCTAAGAAATTATAATTTTCGCGTTCCTATTTATTTGTGAATACACATACTTCTTGTCTTCAATTGTATAGTTATTAACTTCAAACTTAGTATTATTCGTTGTCGTATGGCTTATTGAATTTGAAGTGGACTTTTAACATTGAAACTTAGCATGCATGTTATTTAGACATCTAGAGCAGGGGTGGGCAACCTTTTGTACAACAGGGGACAGAATAAGATTTACGTATCGTACGCGGGCCGTAGTTGTTAATTGACACATTTTTGTTACTTATAATTTTTTGTTCTGAAAATATAAAAAAAAAAACAATAATAAAACAAAATTAAGTAAGTACTACATTTATTTCTTAATTTAAACTGGACGAATTATAGCGAAAATTAAACTGCAAATCGCCCCTTTTTCTTTATGTTGGGTACTAACCTAATTTAAAATGTTTGTTTTTGAAAATATTTATTTATTATTTCTTCTAAAGATCTCGCGGGCCGGATTGGAACTCTACACGGGCCGGAGGTTGCCCACCCCTGATCTAGAGTATGAAATAGATGGTACACATCATCTGCATAATCTAAAATCGATGTAGGTAGTTAGTTTAATTTCTACTGGATTGAACTAATTTATTAAAAAGGTAGATTGGAACCTCTCTCTGCAAATAAAATCAACTGATGTTATGTGTAAAAATTTTCTTATACAAAGTAGTTTTCTTCGAAAATAGGTATACACATTTTGACGTCCACTGAATCCATTGGGACCAATTTCTCAATGATGGCTGTGTGTGAGGATGGATGGATGGATGGCCGTGTGCGCAGTATCTCATGAACGACACAAGTTAGTTAAGGAAACTTGGTATTTATAAGTTTCATGAAAATATGAAGAACTGAGTTGATTTTAAATGAAATTGAAAAACCGGAGGAGGAAGTTTACTTGACACAAAACACAATAAATTGCATTTTTTGAAAAACTGAATCAGCTGTGAAAAAAGTTTTAAATGAAAGATGTTAGCAAAAATATTTGGAATATAAAATGTTATTTGCACTTTTCTTGTACATGCTTCTAATTTTGAGAAAAACTAAATTATGTATTTAAAAACATATTTCAATAATCTTTGTTACAGTGGGAACAAAAACTAAAACATTTTTAAGAATTAAGTGTCAAAAATATGTGTCGTCTGAAATATTACGACAGCAACATTTGTATTATTATTTTAATAATGATTAATATTTACTTAAAAATGGGTAGTTTAAAACTGTAAATTATAAATTATAAACATGTATCTGTAATGAAGCTAAAAATTCTTGTGGATATGAGAAAAGAATTGAGTTATTTAGTAATTCAGGAGAAAGACACAAGTGATGGCAGAGGCATGAAACATTATTAAGCGCAGTTTACGCGGAACGTGAAATCAGCTCGCGTAATGTTGTTTCTCCGAACAGTTATCCATTGTTTGCACTTTGTTTTATTTATTCCACTGGCCACTGACCAACAAACGCTGATGTAGATTCTTTAGAATTGTCCGCAGTTGCTCTATCATTTAAAAAAATTGACTGAATAAATAATGGCTCGTACCCTGACGACACAAATACAAATAGTAACCGCACCTTCCTGCAGACAAAAATAAAATAACAGTTGTTCTTGCGAAATTGAAGAGCGAGGAGTGGATGATACAAAGCTAGATCTTGATAAGTACCAAAATTTAATGTTTGGCTGCAGACGCAATATATCATAGGTTTGCTTTCAAAGGGTTCAAATTGTTTGAACTGGGTGTGCTCCAAAATTGTTAGTTTGCCTTTTATTTTCTCTGGCTGGTGTCGTGAAAGCGTGGTTAGCCGTAATTTATTGCATAAATAAAATAAAGCGAGACGTATCAATACGAAAGAATCTGCCAATTATAATTTCAAAATATCTACGCCTCTTTAAATCAGGCACCCTGTGCAGAACACAAATCACACTCGGAACTTGAAAAACGAAAAAACAAGTGCGCATTTTGGCTCGTCGCTTCGGGTGCGTGAGTTATAAATAGTTGCTGTACGGTCCTGTTCTCCGAAACGCGTACTACGAATATTTGCTACACTAAATTGCAAATTACAAGCCATAAATATGCAATGCGAGATATTTATTTGGCTGCAGGATTTAAGCATCTTAAATCAAAATATGAAATATTCCTCCACTCAAATTTATGTAAATCAAATTACTTTAAAATTATTCCCGTGTTGGGTGAACATATCCGTCTTCCAGCGTAGAACGAGTAAATTGACCCTGTTATTTTTTGCATACATTATCATTTTTAAATAAAGTCTTTCATCTTTGGGTCATTCATTTCACTGTAATGAATGACTCTCAACTGAGCTGTTTATGAATGAGTTTAACTCATATTTCATAACCTTTTTATAAATCTAAATTTATGGCATTCATTATCGTTAAATTCAAATTAAATTATTATTACTGTTTAGAAAAAACTTTGTAAATAAGAAGAATGTCACAAAAATAAACTAGCCGTGAAATTCGTACAATGCGATAGTGTTAAACGTTTAAACGTCGCAATCCTCTAGATTTACCGCATCTATATAAATAAGTTTATCTTAGATATAAGATTTTTTTTTTGTATTTATCTTATTAGTGAATTTTAATTATTGAATTAAGTAAATGTAAGTAAAGTAATGCCAATGGACAGTTACTTTTTTGTATCTTCTGAAACTATTACAAAAATTTACTGAATATTTTTGCACAGATAAATAAATATGAATGGGGTCACAAATAAGGAAAATAATGCGTGCTAAACACACAAATAAATTTAATAGTTGTATGTAAACCACATCTAAAACAATACGAAAGCAATGAGGGAAGTCAAGGGTAATAACACTAGAGGTGAATATTTTTTGAAAATTTTTTGTTTTTGTGAAATATTACGTCAAAATTTCGTGATTCAAAAATTTCGTTAAAAACACCACGAGACCATAGGGGTCGAGAGGTATTTGAGAAATTTTTGATGAGCGAAATTTGTAATAATTGGCAAGTCAACACAAAAAAATTTCTAAAAAAAATATTTACCTCTAGTGGTATTTGAATATATTATTCAACAGGACGCACTATTTTCATCAATTTTGTTAATGGAACCACTTTCAAAACGTAAATTATCACACATTTTGCGGAAAAATAACACTGACGTCTAAGTGAAAAGAATTATTTATTTTTAAAATTGTCATGGTAACGGGATATATTGCTGGGACCCATATATTCGCTGATATATTGCTTTGATTGGTCAAAATACTGTAAGCATGTAATTGGGATTTCCTGTATGTTTTCAGTATAAATAAATACTTTATTATTATTATTATTAAAAATAGATGACGTGTAAGACTCTTATTGGCTTATTTACTATGGCGTTGAATAATTATTAGAATCAACTGGGCTCTTTGTTAGGGTGTACAACTGTGAAATGCAAAATTTTATAATTTTCTGTTCAGTGTAATTTAGAAAATGTGAAAATTCTGCACATTCTGTCCACACGAACGAACGCACACACACATATGTTCTCGTGAAAATAGTAAAAATAAGTTCTACGGGTACCAAAACTTGCTTATTGATAAAAATCATACCATAGAATTTTTTTCACAATTCATATGTACCTCACTATATGAATATGTTACAGGAAATCTTGATATATTGACATCTGCTGGTTTAATTTTTTTTACTTAAGGTAGAACTAACACAAGTGGCGCCTCATGCGAGCACACGCCAACACATATTTGCACAAACTTTTTACAAACAGAACCGTATTCAAAATATTTTTAAATAAATATTTAAATCTTGTTTCAAATAAAAATCAACTTTTTGACTCTTCCTAGTAAAATGTGAGCTATTCATGATTTCCGGGAGAATTTCTCTTTATCAGTTGAACCAAGTTGGGAAAAATGCCTGTATACGGTCCTGTGCGAGTACACAGGTTAAAATATGCATATGCGCCAGCGCGTGCGTGTATGTACACTCGAAGTTGCGCGTGTATTTGTCATTGTCAAATATTTGCGCTTTCCATTTCGTTTTTCCTAGTAAATGGCTGATTCCGATGTCGTACACGTTCTAAGGTTAGCGTGTGTGCGTAAAATTAAACATGCACATTGTTAGAATCCGTCAGTCCGTCGGCGGCGGCTCTTGGTAAACAAAGGACTTACGACTTACGAAATCGTAACAGGAAATTTCATTATCGGAAACAAACGTTGACGGCGCTAATTATTTGTTCTAACTGTATGATAATTGCTGGGTTTGATGACGATAATTTCTAAGAAAAATAGAGAAGAGAGCTATCTATTATTCCTCTTCAAGGAAATTGAAGCTTCTGTTTATTTACGAATTATAATTGTATGGACTTTAGAAGGATGCCCAGTTAGTTATAATTGTTTCGTAATGTTTCTTGCTAAATGAACAATTAGAAGACATTATTTACTAAACACGCTTAAGCTCTAAAATGTTATAATTAAAATGTTTAGATGAGTAGAGACAAACTAAAACCAATGTAGACCAAAGAATTTAAATATTTATTTTATAAATTCATGTGCTTGAATTTAATATTATTTTTACTACATACTTTTCCCTGAATAATATTTATGAACAAGTACATAATTTAGGGTTTTGTAGATGAGACAGTTTGAGGCGAGCCAATAAAACCCTATTATGTACGTGTTACATACAATATTTTATGTTACATTGCAAATTATTAAGTTGCTTATTGTTTATTATTATTTATTATGATAATTTAACTCCAATGTAAAGTAAGCCACAAAGAAAAAACAATTTTATCGTTTTGACAGCGGTTAAATAGGAAACTTTTTGCAAGTGATAAAACGTTATTTATCTACGATAGTGTGTAAAATTGATGTTTAACTGTTAGTTTCAAGTTTGTAAAACGGTTGTTTAGTAACACGATCCCATTAGTCACGGGCAGTCACGGGTTGCCAAGCAACGAGTGATTAAAATTTTTAAACACGCTAAATTTGCATTTTGTTATCATGGCAAACTTCACATTTAATATTGTGATCCTACTTCATAAATAAAAATATTTTTTTTCATATTTATTGGCGTTTTTCATTATATCGTAGATAAAATTTTGTACGATACACATACGTAAAGCGTCTTTAGACACTCAGGGGTCTTAAAACACTCGCTACGCTCGTGTTTTAATTGACCCATTCGTGACTAAAGACTATTACCTTTCTCCTAGCAGCCAGATCCAAATACTAACTTTAACATTAATGTCATTTGCATTATATGTCAAAAATATGATATATAATAATTGTATTTTCACCAATTGCACTTTTAAATAAAACTATTCATAAATAAAATTTCTTTAAATTATCTCCCCGAATTACACTCGAGTTTTATATTCTTCGGATAAATTTCAGTTTGACAACTCAACCTTGTAACCTGACAGCAATTTTATTCAAAAACTGTTTAGAAAAAAAAAATTACTTCACCTACGATGTTGCGATTTTATTAAAATAGTTTTCTTGTCAAATTGCTAGATTTCGTGACAAACAGAAATTTATCTGGCAAAATAAAAACCTCTTGTGTAATTACTGTTGAAAAAAATTGGCAAGCTGTCATTTTACATCTCAATCATTCTGACCCGTTATTATCGAAGAAATCATTCAAATAACATCAAAAATGTCGAAAGAATTTTCGATGAAACATAGGCCTCATACAAATGATGGTGTGTACAGAAAAAATTAAAACCATTTTGATAATAGGTCTTTTTACATTATCATAATGGATTAGGTCATAAAGATCCATTTCATGAACGCTAAACAATATCATAAACAAGTGTTTATAAATACAGTCTAACATGAAATGTATTTTGGAATTGTTTGCTTTACCCAAGCCAAATAAAATCCAATTTTGGTAAATTAGTAAATACTTATTCGTATATTGTTGCATCATTTACTTATTTCAGGGTGTGGCACTCTGCTTGAAACACATCTCCCAAAAAAATTATGCTGTCCGGCACTGCATTCCAACCTAAAATTTAAATATGGTGTTTGTAACGCATTTATACCGTTGTAGAAGATTTAATAGCGGTCCCTGAGGAATACTATAAACTACTACCTTTTAAAACATTGACGAAACAAAGTGTTATTTAAAGTACGACAGTCGTCCTATTTTTCCCAAAGCATTAAGAATTTAAAAACCGTGAAGACGTATCGTGTAAAAATGTCAGAAATTCTAGACGCCCGAAGGAACCAAAACAAAAATACGACTCCAGTTTCCCAGTGCTTTGTTATCGTGGCACCACGATTAGTATTTCGAAGCACTGTGTTAGCACCTCGACAGCGTAATTATCCAAAATGGCGGCTGTTACTCTTGGTGATTTGGTTTGTCCATCACCCTGAAGTTTGTAATAAAATACACGGGAGATAACATCCTAGAGAGCAGGGTTTATTTTTGTTTGAAATAGTTTGTTTGTTTCTCAGGAGTTCGAGTAATTAAATTTTGACAGCGACGAGCACACTCGTTGAGCATTTCAAGAGCAAATACTGAGTTTGTAGACAACTTGTCTTATCTCTAGACACGTTTTTAATTAATTTGAGAACACCTACTCATATTTTTATTAGTTTTAATTAATTATTATCGTGTTCCTTGATAGTTAATGTGCGATTTTGTTAATGCCTAGTGAAATATTACATCGTGTTTGTAAAGTAACAAATGGCCTCATTCAGGGACGAGAATTAATGACATTTTAGCGAAACCTAAAATTAAAATTAGATTATTAATACGATAAGTCTGCGTGATTGGTAGTTGCACTGAGCACATCAAAGTCACTTCGGTTGGATGGCAAATTGAGGTAAGTCGTGACAGGAAGATTAAATGCCGGGTCGTTTATAATTTAATAATTTTAGATTAATCGCGAGAGGTAAGACCAACGCAAGTGTGTCAAACGATGCGGGAATCATGGGCAATTTCGATAATGCTTGCAATTTGCTAATATCCAATTTCAACCCATTATACAGCATCCATACGCGGAAGACATTCTTTGCAATTTTCTAGATTTTTCTACTCCTTTATTTAATGAATATTCGTTACATCATTAGGCCATCCATCCACTTCAGTTTCCTCAAGCCTCTTTGAGATGTTTTCAGCTTTTGATTAAGCCACGAAACGGAGATGAGTTTCAAAAACTTTAGACTGAAGGTAATTACAGGAAGATTCTTAAAGAGGTTTTGATTTGCATATAAATTATTTATTATATTTATATTTATTCTATGTTGTTTATTTGGTGTACACTGTTATATTTTGTTTAGGAAAAGATGAATACAGGATATATAAATAAATATATTTAAATTCACTCACACAAGACATTTATTTTAAACCTCACTCGTTGACTGTGATGCTGGCTCTCTCGAGCATACAAGTTAATTCCAATTATGATTTTTACAAAACAGTGTTCCCAACTATATCTAAATTAATATTTTATTTATATACAACATCTCCCTTTTCAGATTTAACATTTAAAAAATACTTAAAGCTATCCTTATATACTAACCAATGAAAATACAAAATAAATTTACGATGGTTTTACCTTCTTAATTAACTAATTATGGTACATTAATTTATTGGGGGGTTTGGAAATTCTTCCTGATCTAGTGACATAAAATTCTGAACTTGAGGATGATGGTTGTACAACATTATTTGCTTTTTGAACAGTGGTGTCTAGATCTAGATCATTATATTTAAATTTTGGTACGTGGAATGATTCTCTTAAATCGATAGTATTACGCCTTTTTAATCGATTATTTTCATCTTGAATTATAAATGATCTTGGAGATTTATGTTTATTAATAATTTTAGCAGGTTTCCAAATTTTACCATCTCTAAATACAACATTTTGATTTTTACAAAATTTATTCTTGCGAGTTTTACAATTCCTATCATAGTACAACTTATTACTTTTACATTTTCCATTTAAAATTGCTTTGAAATTATGCACAACTTTAGGTTTTAACAGATTTTGATGAATGGGTAGTTTGGTTTTTGTTCTTCTACTTAACAAGATTTGAGCAGGTGAATAATTTGTACCAACCACTGGTGTATTACGATATTCTAACAACATTAAATCTACGTCTATTCCACCTTCAATAGATTTTTTAAGCATCTGTTTACAAATCCCTACCCCTTTTTCCGCAAGACCATTGCTTCTTGGATAATATGGACTTGATGTTACAATTTGGAAATTCCAAGATTTACAGAATAAATTAAATTCCATCGAATTAAAAGGATTATTATCAGCCACTAAAGTTACTGGTATGCCATGAGTTGAAAAAATTGTTTTTAATACATTAATTATTTCAAAAGACGTTTTATTTTTTAATTTGATTAATTCAATCCATTTTGAAAAGTAATCCACTAATACAAGATAGTCTGAATTACCATATTGTAATATATCACAAGCTACTTTTTGAAATGGCAGTTCTGGAATTTCTTGCATTATCATCGGTTCTTTTACATTTTTTGATCTAAATTTTTCACAAATTCGGCATTTAAAAATTTCATCTTCAATGTCCTTTTGCATATTAGGCCAATAAAATAAAGATTTTGCTCTTTTTACTGTTTTAGTTATGCCAAAGTGTGATTCATGTAACATGTTTAGTATTTTCTTACGAAGATTTAGTGGAACCATTATTCTATCGTCAAAAAATAATAAATCATTTTCAAGAAATATATTATTTCGAAATTTATAGTACAATTTTATAGAGTCTTCTACTTTAGATTTTTGGTCCGGCCAACCATTTTGAAAAAGTTCTATTAATTTGCTTAAAATATAATCTTTTTTAGTTTCATTTTGAAATTCTGTTTTTATTGCGTCGCTCATATTTATAGTGTGTACAACTTCATTTAGACATGAATCAGTATCTTTACTGCAAGCTTTTGAACATGCTCTACTTAGTGCATCTGCAACAAACATATTTTTTCCTGGTATGAAAATTAAATTAATGTCATATTTAGCTAATTTTAATTTGATTCTTTGTAATCTTACAGAGTTTATTTTATGAATATCTTTTTTCATCAATGTTATTAAAGGTAAATGATCAGTTTGTATTGTGCATTTTCTACCATAAATATAAGTATGAAATTTTTTACAAGCAAATAACACTGCCAAAAATTCTTTTTCTATTTGACCATAATTAATTTCAGCTTCAGATAAGCTTTTTGATGCATAACAAACTGGTTTATTTTCTTGTAACAATACACAACCTATGCCAAATTGACTGCTGTCAGTTTGTATTACTATTTCTTTGCTATTATCAAAATTTTGTAATATAGGAGCATTAACAATACTTTCTTTGAGTAAATTGAAACATTTGTTATGAACATTTTCAATCCAAACAAAATCGACATTTTTCTTTATTAAGTCACGTAATGGTTTAGAATTTTCTGCTAAATTTGGAATGAAATTTCTTAAATAATTTATTAGACCCAAAAATCTCTGAATTTCTTTTTTACTTTTTGGAACATCATATTCAACAATAGCTTGAATACGATCTTTGTCAGGTTCTACTGTTCCTTGTTTAAATATATGACCTAAATATTTTACTTCCTCTATTTTATATTGAAATTTTGATTTGTTAAATTTAATATTATATTTACGTGCTCTTTCCAAAATTTTGTTTAAAGTTTGATCATGCTCTTCAGAGGTTTTTCCAAAAATTAGTATGTCATCTATATAAATAAATACATTTTCAATATCAGCAAAAATTTCTGTATTATATTTCTGAAAAACTTCACTTGAAATAGTTAAACCAAACGGAAGCCTTTTAAAAGAATATGTTCCAAACATGGTAGCAAAAGTACATAAATTTTGACTAAATTCATCTAATTGAATTTGCCAGAAACCATCTTTTAAGTCTAACACAGAAAAATATTTAGCATCTTTGAGTTTATACGTTAAATCAGTCAATGTTGGAATAGTAAAATATTCCTTTTTAATTGCATTATTTAATTCTTTTGGATCAAGACATAACCTTAATGATCCATTTGGTTTTTCTACAATCACTAATTTGTTGATCCAACCATTTACATTTTCAGTTTTAACAATAATATCTTTCTTACAAAGTTGATCTAATTCATTTTTAACTTTATTTCTTAAATTTATTGGTATTCTGTGAGGAGGCTTTGCACTAGCAACTACATTTTCATTCAGTTTAATTGAATATTTTTTTGGAAAACAACCTATTCCTTGAAAAACATCTTGATATTTTAACAAAATATCATCTTTTGAATTTATCGCGTTAACAATGTTCACATTTCTTTGAATTAAACCTAATTTTATACAAGTTTTTAAACCTAGTATGGCTGTTGAACTTGAATCAGTTACAATAAATTTTTCATTATAGCTTTTGCCATCTAATTGCATGTTTAAATTTACAGATCCTAGAATTTTAATTGCTGTTCCCCCATATGCTTCTAATGTAATAGTACAATTTTGCAACTTTAAAGTTTTAAGAGACTTTTTGATACAATTAAATATTTCATAGGATATAATGTTAACATCAGAACCAGTATCCAATTTGAATTTAATATTTAAATTTTCAACTTTTAAATTTTCAGTCCAACTAAGTGAATTCGATTTGGTTTCAATTGCACCACAATAATATTCATCAGTGTCTGATTCATTTTTGATTTTACAAACATTCGTTAAATGTACTTTATTCATTTTAGTAAAACATACCTTGCTAAAATGATTATATTTACCGCATTTTGTACATTGTTTTCCCTTGGCTGGACAGTATTCTCTATGCGTGTGACTGTTTCCACAACTTTTACATCTAATATCCTGACGCTGGTTCTGTCTGTTAAACATCCTATCCTTTACATTGTTGTCTCTGGTTTGATTCATCTTTCTGAAACTAAAATTATTATTATTATAACTGTAATTGCCTTTTGAGTAAGGAACGCTACTTCCCATTTGATGCTGCTTCCTGAGACCTGGATTACTGCATGTTGCTGCATCAACGTACTGCCTAGATTCTTCTCCTCCGGAATGTATTGTTTTCATTTGCTTCCTGGTAATTTCAGCTACTCGAAATTGGTTCACGGCTTCTTGTAAAGTTAAATTTCCTATTTTAATTATTTTGTCTTGTGTTTCTTGATCATTTGAGAACAATACGATTTTATCTCTTAGTAGTTCATCTGAATTTTGAAATTCACAATCTTTAATTAATGTTTTAACTTCGGTCAGGAACGAGTCAAAACTTTCACCATTTTGTTGTTTCCTTTTGTAAAACAGAAACCTTGAGTGTAAAATATTCTTCTTCGGGTTGCAATAATTCTCGAACGCTTCCAATACTTTAATAAATATTTTTTCATCTCCCGCTTTTACATATGTGAATGTATTATGCAGCTCAATGGATTCTTCACCAATTACATTCATTAATATTGCTATTTTGCGTTTATCTGATTCATCATCTAGATCTGATGCCGTCATGAAATTTTCAAAGTTTTGTTTGAATTTGCACCAATTTTCACTTAAATTTCCATTTAATTTTAAATGCGATGGAGGTTTTAAATTATTAGCCATTTTTAAATTTTTTTAGTAACGTTATCTTCCTGTAGCACGTGACGAACTTATAATCAATTGTATTTATATTTTATTTTTAGAATTTAGTTTGTTTCGTTTATTTATTAATAATTGTTTATTTATATTTCATATTTACGAAACGACTGCGCCATGTTATATTTTGTTTAGGAAAAGATGAATACAGGATATATAAATAAATATATTTAAATTCACTCACACAAGACATTTATTTTAAACCTCACTCGTTGACTGTGATGCTGGCTCTCTCGAGCATACAAGTTAATTCCAATTATGATTTTTACAAAACAGTGTTCCCAACTATATCTAAATTAATATTTTATTTATATACAACAAAATTAAAGTACCGTAGAAATTACCAAACTATTGAGTCTATAAGATGCATTTTCTGAAAATTTCATAACATTTAGAAACTAAACACGATTATTTATTAAGCAAAAGTTTGGTAAATTTTCAGAAAATGCATTATATATTCTCAGTTTACCGAATTGTTTGATGAATTCTACTATAATTTTTTTTTGTGTAGTTAGTGTTACATTACATTAAAATTACCATATTTTTGGTTGATAAACAAACCCAAAATTAATAGTACAATTATTAGAAAATAATATTTTTTCACTAGTACCCTTCCGATATGTTATTATTAACGTTTTTTTTTTTGGCGTCAAGAATGTGTTTTCCACTATCGCTTGCTTCATCACATGGGCAGAGATTAATAATGACTTATTATTGAACTGCAAAATGCCCCCTTTATTATGAATCGTTTTGACGCTTTAATAATATAAATAGCTCTTCTTATTATGTGTTTGTTCCTTTTTTATTAGACACCATTTTTTAAATACAATTTCCATATCATTTTCTTCAAACATTGTTACCCGTTACCAAAATGTAAAGTCAGAAAATAAACGTAATGCTAGAATAAAGATTTATATTTCTGTTTACTTAGTTTTTTGAGCATTCATATTCATATGCTTATATTGTTATTAATATAAAATTCGTTAAATAGTTATTAAGATTTGGTAGTGAAAAAAAGAAAAAACCACTGTTGGGAAATTATTATTGACCAGCGCCTTGAATTATATATCTGTTAGTATTATACTTAAAAAATAATTATAAATTTTTATTTTTAACTTCCGCCACATCCTGGCGGAATAGGAATCATGTGAAAACTTCGGTAGTGAGTTTTCAGTGGATGATCACGTTTTAGGGTCCCTAGAATACGATTTTAATAGTTTCGCGATAATTTCAGTATGTGTGTGTCTGTCTGTCTGTCTGAGTATGTGGATCTCTGGGGTATTGGAGTTACGGTTTCTAAAAAATCTATTAACCTGTCCTTTTTGAAATAACAAAACAACACGAGCAAAATGTCTATTTTTGACATGTGTCATAAGTGAAAACTAAACTTTTTAAAAGGATGAGTGTTTATTGTTATTGGTGGTCCGTGTTCCTGCATTATTTTTTTTTTAATTGCTACAATAATTTTATTAGCAATTTTCAGTTAATCTTATCTTTCGATACTATCCCTCGTTTCGATAATGTTACCGTTCGTATTACTTTCGTCCGAATTACTGCTATTATTTCCTTCATAAACATCAGTATCTTCAGTGCTTTCTATCCCATATCGCAGACTTTTATATGGCGTACTTATTAATTTTATTATCATATTACGCCTGTAATTAAACTACGCTCACAGCTTCGGTAAATTGTATTTGTATTTTAATGTTACCTTCAAATCATAAGACATATCCCAATTTTAAAACTACCCAAAACTATAAAATCTCGCTTTTAGTGTTAGTACGCATAATTGTATGAAGAACGTATTGTGAAGCGTGATCATATTGTAATCCCACTCATATCCATAAAAGTGATAGAATCTCAAGAAAAGTATCGTAGCCGTGACCAGGACAATAATTGGATCAGTAATTATTGGTAATTTATGCGATCCACGGTTAATGTAAGTACGCATCGTCCGCCGACACCTGACAGTATCTAGCAGTAACATCTCTGTTATCTCGCCGGCCGCATCTAAGATGCTAGAGCCTCGAGCATGAAGCATACGCAGCAAGAAAGCAAGATCATAGCGCAGGTTTTTCAATCGGCCGATGTAACACGATAGGGAGCAGTCAATGCGAGATTTAATAGATTTGTAATTCTCGAGTTACGGCGGTGGGTTGGGCGACGGTCCACAGTCGACGTCTTCAGATGGATGCTGCTGTTCTTGTTCTCCTGATTCTGTGATTCGATGTCGTCTTGTCGTGTCTCTTGTAGAATGAAATGTTCCGGAGGAGTTAGTTGCTGTCGGTCTGAAGAATTTATTGAGATGGCCGGAGAGTTAAAGAAATATACTCGACGTGACAATGTCTTCATTTTGAATTAAGTTTATTCACTGCCTCCACAAAGTTATGCTTGTACTGCAACTTTATACAAGACTATTTTACGTTACTTCTAATCCTGCAGTATATAATTAAATACGTACTGAATTAGTTGGAGACATTTTGTCAATTGAATCTGTCACAATACTTAGGACTGAAATCAGATATCTGGAAAAGCTGACTTATAAGAGATGTTAAACATAATATAACAAATATTTAACGATTGCGTGGGCGGCCGAGGAATAAATGGTTAGGTATGATTGATTGTTTGTAGCGTAAACGAATGATTCTTCTGAGTGTGAACAATATAAGCATATGAATGTGGATGAATCGAAAGTGGTTTGCCAGGATAGGAATGTTTGGAGGAGATTGATTGTGTTTTAGGGTTCGTGCTACTCCACTGAGTGGGATATAGTGTGACGCTATGTATATATGTATGAACAAAATTCGTAATTTGAACATAATTGTAAATTCGCAAAAATGTCAGATGACAACTCTTTCTCTTCAAATATGTATATCTTTTGCCATCACACGTCACATATTATTAATTTTTAATATTTTATCTACGATAGTGTGTAAAATTGATGTTTAGTTGTTAGTATTAAGTTTGTAAAACGGTTGTTTAGTAACACGATTTCATTAGTCACGGGTTGCCGAGCAACGAGTGATTTTATTTTTTAAATATGGAAATTTGCAAAAATTATGTCTTGGTCTTATTATATCATTTAATATTGTGATCCTAATTCATAAATAAAAGTATTTTTTTATATTTATTTTTTTTTCATTATATCGTAGATAAAATAATATACGATACACATACGTAAAGATTAGCTGTACGTACTTGTATTATAAATAACTATTTTCGACTTCCGTTATTAAAATGTAACGTATTGGTGTCCACGGCGCTAAATAACATTATTGACACAAGCGTGAAGTTAGCAACTGACTTATTAAGCACTGACTGAAATTAGCTTCTTCCAATTTAACTGTTCACATATTCAAATAATTAATAAAATATTACATTATCTTAATTTGCAGTCTTGCTGAATCTGTCATTCGTTTATAAGTAGATATAGACATAAAAAGTATAATTTTTTTAAAGTACTTTTTTCTGTTGCTTAAAGGTTTCAGATACTTCGCTCGTACCTAAAAAAAATTCTTGACTTTAGATACTATTATAAAACTTATTACACAATATATAATTTCTCTTGCAAACTATAAATAATTGATCGATTTTAACAAATAATATTTATTTATATTTTTTGTTTAGAATCACATATGATAAACAAACAGTTGTATACTATGTTTTATATATTCTTATATTTTAGTCTATTAGTAACATATTTCGTCCAAAGCGTTTGTGAGCTAAAGTAATACAAATTATTGAAGCACACTCATCGGTAAGTTTTTTGAGTAATTTCTTATTGTCAGTTGAGGTGTTCAACGAATCGTATTTAAGTAATAGCTGAACGAATTCAATATATTACTTGTAACAAGTTGGTAAAATATACTGCAGTAGTTAGTTGAAAGCTATCCTACCGTAACGTAACAAGGTGTTTCCATTTGTTGTTTATCTTATAACAAGACAAAAACTCTGCGGTTTTTCACAGTATCACAAGTTGTTGCATTATGTAATATCTTGTTAAAATGATTTACAATCGTTCGGTTTGATTGGTGAGCACAGTGCGGTGCAAGCAATGCAACAGATGTTGAACCGTGTCAGGAGTCTCCACTAACCCCGTAAATCAGTAGTAGGGGGTACGTATGCAGTCCGCGTGTTGCACTAGATATGTGGACTCACCATGCGGGTGAATAGCCATAGCACATTAGTAATTATACAGTTATATTATGATGAGTTGTAATTATAAGCTAGAGTCTATCAGTTTCTTCTTATTACAAATTATTTATAGCAGTGCAGTTGTGCAGTAATTATCATCCTGCTTATAATTGTTTATTTTTCGAGTATATCGACCGACAATTAACGGTAATTTTAACTCTCTGTAAATTCCAGACTGCCCATTGTCTTTAACTTATTTCTTCCATAACACTAAAACAAATAACACTCCATCTAAAGAGCGACACAGATTCCGAGGCCTTTATCTTTTATAATTGAAAACATTACCAAATACATTTCATACCTTAGTCAAATAAATCATTTGAGTGATGGTATACATATATTATCACGCCATTTACCCAGTTTTGATGTGGCACTTGGCACTCACAAAATATATAGTTCTGCGCTCCCAAAGATGTTAGTGGAGGAAGAAACACATTATAAAGTTAAAATCGGCAATTGTCGCCTTTGGCATTCGAACTGAAGATCTTATGAGTCACCACGGAGTTATTGATATGAAATAATGAAAACGTTCCTGTTTCCCCAATATGTCTTATGGGTCTGAAACGTCGTTACCACGAAGAACCCTATGAAAATACATGTTGTTAACCAAAAAACAACTAGAATAATATGTGTTGTAGTATGTTGTGTCAAACAGAAATGAAGATAAGGAAATTTGAGTTGGTAATGTTCGTTGGTCCACAGACAACTGATGGGCAAAGTGATTAACTGTATATACTTGAGGACACCATAATTCGAAGGATATTAGTAAAACGAGTAAACACTTCTCGTTAACTTTTACAAAAATACCTTAATTTATACTTCTTATAAATGAAACTGTGTACTCTGTTGTTTATCAATTTAGCACATAGTTGGATTCTGTCCTTACAATAAAACATAAGTAACAATATTATAATTAATTTATACTAAAAACTATTGCACTAATATTTATTATAGCTTTTCTTCACTCCAGCCTTTTTAATAATATGCAATATTATTGAAAATGTGTTGTAGAAACAAGAAAAATGCTTTTCTTTCAACCCAACAATGGGTATTGTAATTATTCTAACATAAATACTGTTATTTGCGGTATATGTGTCGAAATGTGTACATTTAATATGAGGGGTGCTTTTTATTACGTTCCTTCAGGTTTTGCTAGTCTAGTGTTCAAGGAATTCCAAGAGAAGAAAGGTTGGCGGAGCACATCAGAACACATGCAGGAGTGAAATGAAATATATTTTTAAAGTAATATTTGGTCTACAAATTATCAATATCAATTATTTGGAATTGGAGATAAAGGCAATTCAAGTGAGTCTTAAAAATAAACGGATTTCTCGAAATGTAATTTGTATTGGGTTTGATGATCTAGTCTAATCACAATTGATTACCCCGTAAAGCCATGTGGAGGAAAGACTGTCAATAAATGATAAATGAAAATCCGTATCCAAATTTGTTTATATTGTAAGGAAGTAGTAAATCTTTTCACTCATCTAAATGTTATTAATGAGTTACATAATGTTACATAGTGTGTACCTAATGAAGCAATTTTCTCGAATTTGATCGAAAAAACGTTGGTGTAAATGTAATATTATTAATTACCAGTTTGTGCAACCGTGGAGATAATATTTCACTTATAATTAATTAGGTCGATGAAAAGGTAACCACAGGTTGTAATATTGGTAATTTAATACATATATTTACTTGTTTCAAACCAATATTATAGAGTAATTAACGAAAAACTTCTCTAGCCACACATTAATTTAAACTTATCAGTTTGAAAATCTAAGCGTATTAATTTCTCGTTCTCATACCTTTCGACTACATTCATCATCATTAATTTACGTCCGCTACCAGTATTCAAATTTTAAGTTTTTTCTTTGGATATTATTAAGAAATGTACAATTTCTCCAATTAATGTTGTTTTTTGCAAATCTGTAAATGCTACCGGTTCTAATCCCTTGAAAAATATACAAATTATAACTTTGAATTTTAAGTATTACATTCATTGCTTGTTTTCTCCAATTTATTGACACTACTCGCTGATGCATCCGGTGTTTCCTACTCTATAATGAAATCCATGAAATAAAGATTATTTTATGTATTTATAATTTGCATAGAATACAAGTAAAGAAATATTCGTCTGCTTTTTAAAATCACAAATTAAATTTTAATTTAATTCCAAAATAGATTTTGATATTTAAATACGCGTTTTTGAAGTATTCAAAATCCTATTTTATTGGTAGGATTTTGATCAAATTAAAATTCCCTGATGAGCTACATTTATTCCTACTATATCCTATTATCCTGAATTTTGTTAAATGTTTTCTTTTAAGGTATAGTGTGTAGAAAATAAAAAAAAGGTTATGGAGACGCATTTTTGGGATAATCAGTGTCTTATGGTTTCACGTGTCTCATACAAATTGTATGTATACAGGGTGTAGAATTGAAATGTGGAATATAGGGATTTCAATGCAATTTTTTTTTATATTACTGTAAATTTTTACCTATTCACTTTACAACAAAAATGTAAATACAAGAGTTGTTCAGAATTTAAAAATGCATGCAATATAGCCCAATTGTTATTATATATATATATATATATATATATATATATATATATATATATATATATATATATAATGAAATATCAACATTTATTAGAAAAATTGTAACACGGCCGTGAAAAATTAAACAAAACTAAAATTATTTGACACTTTAAAAGCAAGTTAAAATTTATTTATTTATTACCAGAAAGAAATGGAAAAATATGAACTCAAAAATATCATTACAATTTTCTACGAAATTTCGACAGAAAATAATATAACACTGTAATAAATAAATCTAAATCTGTAATCAGCTTTTTTAAATGTCAAGTATATTTCCATGGCCGTAGTTCAATTTACCAAATAAATATTGATTTTAATTTGACTGATTTATCGCGAAAAACTAATATTTAGGTAAACGAATGGGTCTTATTGCATGCACTTTTAAATTCTGAACAACTTTCATATTTACACTTTTGCTGTAAAGTGGATTGGTAAAAATATAGAGCAACATTATAAATATAGCTTTGAAATCCCTTATTCCACATTTTCCGTATCAGTTTAGCGTAAGATTGGATTTTTTTATTATAAATTAGTTGAATTGTTTGAAGAAATAAGAATTCCTCGCATATGTTGTCACCGTTTGCGGAGCACTGGAATCTGGAAGCACGCTATAATTTGCAGAATCAATATGGAATGAGTGTGCTATTTATAATGTTGGCTATCTCGTGTTTTACACTGGCTCTGACACCGACACACAAACACAGCCAGACGCAGCGAAGGCGAAGGCAGTTCAAGCAGACAGATCTACTTATGCGCGCGGTTAGCCGCAGCCGCCGCGACTCTGTCTAAGGCTCGTGTGGTTCGCGCTAGGTCGCGAGCGTTGCATAATGTATCCGTGGATATGACACTGGATTTAATAACACCCATAAATATTAATGCATGAAATGAAATTACCCGTGTTTACCCGCCAGATTTGTTATGGGTGGATAATGGAATACGGATGCATTCCGAAGATTCTATCCCAAATAGGAATTTACAACAATCGCTATTCTAAAACTGTGATTCTGTTTCTTGCAATATTTCAATGAATTTGCTGCAGAATACGTAGAGCTGGAGAACAAAGGGATGTTCCAAGCATTTTCCTTTTACCAACAAAACATGGGGTAATTAGAATTCAAATACCTTAAACTCCGAGCTCGGAAATAATAATTACCTTCTAATATCGCTGGGAAAATAAAAATGTTTTAATTGATAGCCAATTGGTTTAAATACCTATTTTCTCAACTTTTCTTGTTCAAAATACATATTTAATAGTTATTTATGATATAAGTGTTAAAAGTGCATTTTTTTTGAGTAAGTGGAGTGAAACAATCCCACGAACGAAATAAAAAAAATTAACTCATATATCACAAAATTTTATTTACGATCTTTCTAGTGCATTGGTAAATACTTAAAAATATAAAATGATATTTTGACAAGTAGGGTTATATTTATTGATTTATTGATACAGATCGATAGCAACATGTTAAAAGTAACAATAAAATAACTTTTAACACGTTGCTATGTTACTTTTAACATTAGTGTCAGAAAATGACACTTTCAACTTGCTAAGCAACCGTTCAAAAGACCACTTTTAACAACGGTCTTAGATAAACAAATTATATCTATATTTTTTGCAGTGATGTACTATGGAATCGGGCTAAACCCTACAGAGATACCTGGCTAAGAAACTCTGGTGGTTCTCTAGTCCATATAGACTTTCTTATACTTGTATATTTAATTACGTCCCGCATATATAGATATGTATAGGAGGTATTGTGACAGGTCTAAATTATCGGTAGTGAATTTTCTACGGATAAGATCTATTTTGATCCAAAGAATATGTTTCACTATTTTTACGATAGGTCCTTTTGTACATACATGTATATCATAATTTTTCGTTTGCAATAACTTCAAATCTAATGACAATATCATTTTGAAATTATATATTTAAAATTTAGATGTTCACATTACAATCTGATTACATTTTGATAATAATGTATCAATCGGAAGTGTTAGTTTACTTGAAGGCCTATCTGATTTGTGGGCATATTTCAGTAAATAATTGATTTTGGGTAATTTTGTTATATTTAAAATGATATAGAATAATTTTGACTACAATTTTTATATGAATTTTTTTTTATATTTTATCGTTTAAAAATTAAAATTTGCATGATTTATGTACTGCGATACCAGATTTTTATAATACGTTATTAAACTCGCCAATTATGATAACATTTTACAATAAAATATATGATTTATAATTGTTAAGAGAAGTATTCGTCAAAGATGTTTAGAGGTTGTCATGTTGTCCTAAAATGGCAGAGGAGGCTTTAGCGCTCCACATCTTAAATTAAGCTTTATGGTTTTTATATTACAAAAAAAATTCATTTTTTAAAATGTTTCACTCACGTCCAAGGAGTGTGTCACGCGGCGAAAAGTGGATCTAACGTAACATTGCTAGTTATGTATATGTCAATGATTGTTTTATAAAGAATCAAGTTTGTAATGAATGAATTTACAATAAGTGTATACCGAGTGCTTGTGCTCTAAGTGTCAATTCTCTTGGTTCATGTCCAACTATAAATTTAATGTTTCCTGCATAATTGTGAATGAAATTCTCGTGAACTAAAAATGAGCAGTGTAATAACTAGTATACTTACCCATTTACAGCAAAATTTATGTGATATATTCATTGTGTACCCAAGAATTATTTGCCGGTTGACAGCATTAATATATTACGTAAATTTATCTCCATAACCCAGAATTTACTAATTATCCGTTAAAGTTTCTTGTAAAAGAGTCTGTTAGACATAAAAAACAGGCAACACAGTTTAGTAACACGCGCCAAACGCACCATAATCGTTATAAATAGCTGTAAAGGCAATTGTACGTATTTATCGATGTAATCAGCAATTGACAGCTCGTTTTAGAAATAAATCTCCGCGGGGACGATACGACGACGATATTCTTCGCCAACGTGCAAGTACGAGGACAGACGGACAGTAATTAATACCTCTATCTTATCTTCCGCGCTTCTTTCACAACCGGCCGCTCATATTTCACCGGCTCTCGGCAGCTCGCCTCGTCGGCTTCCAGCCATCTCCGAGATTCATTTGAGATTAATTCATCGATTATTTTTTCAACGGTAGCTTGATTTATCCACGCAATTACATGCTACATCCATTGGAAACATATTACTCCGACCAACCAAATTTATACTCAAGATTTTTTAAGCTTTAGTTCGATTAATTTTGTCTTGTGTAACACTTACAAAAAGAATATACGTTCATACCTTAGATAAATTTCCAAATTAGGACGGTAATAATAATAAAAAAAATTAATGCACTACATCAATTTCTGGCTTTCTAAATATATCACTCTGTTTTCATTATTATTAGCCGTTACTTGCGTGTCCTAAAGTTATTTGTGCTAATAAAATATATAGGAGCAGCTACCTGTAGCACGGAAGTGGTGGGCAATGTAACAATGTTTATAACAAAATGACACTTGGATACTTACGAAACGACAAAGGAGGTCTGCATTCGTATGGTGACCAATTTCTTACAACTGAAAATCTCTTCTAAATCGCATTCCTGGGACTTGAAACAATCGGCGATATATTGACGAGATGTTCCACATATTCATCTTCATCCAGCAGCAACATTTCAGCAGAACGAGAACCGAGAAGAGTATTAACCTTTTTGTAATAGAATACGTACTCCAGATTTGTTGCCTATTGAAAATCTATAGGATGTATTAGGAAGAGCAGTATGAACAACACAAAATGAAGAAGAACTTAAACTGTAGTATTTGCAACCTTATTCAATCAATGTCATCAGGCCTTCAAGTATACAAACAAAGACAGGACCGCACAGAGGACATTGTTCTTCCTAAATCTCTAAAGTATTTTTTAAGCAGTCTTAACTGCTAAAACTATATGTCGTCTCGGTTCCTCGTTTTCGGTAGTGTGACAACGGTTCGTAGTATGAGTTTTTACAAAGCGGTCACCCCTCGAACTACTGATTGCACCCAGTGTTGCTTAATATGCGTTATCGAATAAACCGGCTTCAACGTTCTCCGACTTGGCCGTTGCCTTCTAGAGTTTTATTTTGTTTATTACTGTAAAATTTTAATTATATGTTCTTTTAATAATAATAAACCTCTTTACTAAATTTCGTCCGTTTATTCATACTATTATGAGGTAAATAGCTTCGTGGTAACGTATCGAACTCTAGATCACGATATTTTCAGTTCGAATCCCACAGCCGATAATTAAAATTAACCCCTGTGGTTCCCTCTCCACTTACACCTTAAGGGGCATGTAGTGATGTGCCGCCAAATAATTCCCGGCGAGAATATGTTTTTTCCCCGTTAATATTCCAGGATATTCCTTCAGCTACGATCATTAAAAACAATTTTAACAATGGGTGGAAAGAAAAAGAAACTAATTTTTATTCACAATTGTAATTCTTTGGGAAATTTACCGAAGGATATTTCCCTGAAAATTCCCGTATCTTTAAATTTCGGGAATTGACCCATCTCTAGGGGCTGGACTTGATAGCTAGAAATTATATCACTTATCGAGATTTGCGTAACCAAAGTGCCACACCCATATTTATATTTCTATTATTTTTTTGGGTTCCTATTTCGATGACCGCTAGTGTACTTTAAACGTTCAAACCCAATAAAATCAATTTAAAAATTCAAACTGAAAGAAGTCAGCGTGCATGCAGTCATCGCCGGAGACCTCAACATCTGGTAAAGCGAGGAACCCAGTCCATGAACTCTGAACAACGTCTGCTCAGGGAGGACACTACACTACATTAACGCACACGCAGCTCGGCGACTAGGAAGCAGACGATCTGGCATACGCGTACCGCGACTGTCCATCTTTGTTTATATGTGTCTACTGGTTGTTGGTGTTGGTGTGGTTGAGTGTACACTGCGCTCATATCCGCGATCCGTTCCGATTTCTGTTCTGCTGCTCGCCAACATTCAACAGTATCGCGCCAAGAGGATTCTGTAACGATTGTGATATATGTGTCTGTTAATGTCAGCTCTAACTTATATTGCTGGCGTTGGCTCACAAAAGCACGGAAGGAGAAGAGGAGATGATACATGATCTGCTAGTAAATTAATTTAATTTTCTATTAACTGGAAGATCACATACAATATAAATCCCTGGTTAAAAAAGGAAGGAATGGGATACGTTTTTCACGATTGCCGTTAAATTTTAATAAAACTTACTGGTAGTGTATAAAATTTAAAAACAACATTTTAATAAATATTCATAAGCTAAAGTCGAAAAAGGAAACTTTAAACCAAACGATGGAAAAGTCTCCAATTTTTTAGACGAGATTACAAAACTTGTTAATCATGCTGAATTTTAACTTAATCCTGTGCTTCACAAAAATTCTTGGGGATGATAACTTGACCGCATTTCACGCGCTAAAATATATCATTTACCTCAGATGGGCAAATGGAATAAATGGTCACTAGTCAAAATCTATTCCTACTTTACTTTAAAAGTACGGTTTTAAAGCTAGTTCTATCTCCTACAGTTAATATTCCTCAACTATTGATTCTAATATATAAAATTTTAATTTGTTAACTCCAAAACTACTAAATAAAAAGTGTATATTTCCCTGCTAGTTGAAACAATTTTTTATATGTTCAAACATACATACAAGCATAACGTCAAGCTATACCCCACTCAGTGAGGTAGCACGAAGCCTGAAACACTATCAACCAACAATCAATCTCCTCCATATATTCCTACCGTGGCAAACCACTTTCACCTCGTCGACTTTCATAGTGCATTTCATACATGCTCGTGTATTCTTCAAACTCATAGTCATTCATTCATACAACGAACCATCATTCACAACTAAGAAATAATTCCTCGAGCACCCACACAATCATTAACTCTCAGTCTCACCCGCATAGGTATATGGCCCAACCACCTCAACTAGCTCACTCCCACTTTCTTAACAACATTCTTCTCAATCTTAAATTCACACACCAATGTATTCCGGATACGATTAAGTCTCGTATACCCACACACTCCTCTCAAATACCTTAACAGTAATAATAAGTTGGCAACCTATTATAACCAATCTAATTTTAGTCATATGCAGGGAATACCCTTTTATATTTTATCTTTATTAAACAAAAATAATTGAAATTATTTTAGGAAATCTCCAGAAGCATGTGTTTGATTAACTGTTTATAAGTAAGATTATACTCGTATGTATGTACATAGATAAGAACCTATCCAGATAATATTTAAATTCAATGCGATGAACATTTTTTTGATGATTGATATTCATTTCTGTTCTCAGCAAATTTTACTTTTTCCCATCTCTTTAATGGGAGAAAATGCAAATGATCTGTTATTACTAATAATTTCCTTTCAATGATTGAACATTATTACAATAATCCGCGATATTTGTTGAGTGTAAACACATCTTTTAGAAACATTTAGTCACAAATTAAATCAATTTATTATTAAGCGCATCCCGTTAGCGTTGTATTACCAACACGAACGATAATTGAAACCATTACCATCATTTTTCCTTCTAACGTGTTTCTAAATCGAAAGAGAAAAATAGCCATCAAGAATGATAATCAATATAATAAAGATAATTAATAGCTATTTCCTCCCACGCAGATCACATGTAAAATTACAATCAATTAGACGTAATGCGCACAGCGTGATTCCGTTGGCCACACGGTCGGAGTACGAGACGACTTGGTTGCCACATGTCACAGAGCGAAGAAGAACTTTCTTCTTTGCCACGGGAGATGTGCTTCTGAAGAAGAAACTACCTGTAATGATTTATGGAATTGGATTATTCTAAACGTGAGGTTTATAACATCACGAACAGGAGCTATTACTGTTTGAAAACGAAAACGATCGCTTTAAACTTATTTTCATATGATTTACTTACATGACTTTACCTTTCAAAATAAATGAAAAGTAAAATAATAAAATAGTGTTTGTGCTAATTTAAACATCAAATAAGTTAGATAACGGTTAATCTATTCTATTAATCTGTGCATTCAATTTAAATACAGAATATTATACTGATTCAAATATGGAGAAAAGATATTCTGATAATGATCGTACAACTCTCACGTTTGTCTGTACCAATTAACTTGAATATTTTGAATAGAATTAACTAATAAATTAATACTTAATGAAGATTGACAAGGCGTTGCTAATACATTTTTTGCAATACAATAATTATATCCTAGGGGTTAGAATACAAGAATTTTAAAAGTTGAAAGTTAAATATTTGAATTGAAATGTCATTCATCGTAGGAAAGTTTCTGCAAATTTTTATATCAAATTAATATGAACGAAAAAACATATTTAATAGATTTAATTTTTCGAAAAGTATGTCAGCAGTTAACCCAAAAATATTTTACAAATAATGTCATGTGTTTTAACCAAGAGTTTGCTGCAGGCTAATTTTTCGCCTGTGGGATCGAACTGTGGATCTTATAATCAACCGTTCGAATACTTTATTTATTATAAATATAATCCCGGCGTAAGTTGCAAGTCACGTTGATTTTTGAAAGTAACATAAACACACAACGCATCTGCTCAGCTGCAGATTTCATTTAAAATCTAAATAGTCATCATTAACCATATTTTTTCGATCTCACAATTAGAACTCCCGTCTGAATCTCTGTTAATTAATGATACTTATTTAATCAGATCAACCGGGTAGCATCAATCTTGCTGGTTGGAACTGCGGTTACAAGCGGTTCTCTTTCACCCGACGTTCGGTAACTTATCTTCAATTGTCTTATTAAATTTTGTCTGTCAGCGGATAAATTTATTATCAATACGTCTCACATGACTGCTTCACTGAGTAATTGGACAAGTAGGCAGGCGCTATCGGTTTATTACTTTTTGGGTATCTGTAAAATAAAAACAGAACCAGTAGGCTGTGGGCTGTATCTCTTCACATTTTAATTTATGTCCCAGCTTGAAAATTAAGACTACAATCTTGGACTCTCATTACACATTCACAGAGCCTTACGACTTGTTACTGTGTATATTTGCAGGAAATAATAGTTGTTTCTTTATGAATAATTGAAAAAATGGCCACCACAAAGTGTGATTTTGTTAGCTACTAGTCTAGGTTAAAAAAATGCGTACTAAAATGCGACCAATAATCTTCTTTTGTTTTACAACACTTAAATATAGTTATACTGGAACTCTGACTTACATGCTTTATGAAAGCGAAAAACGAGCCTGAGACAGATAGATGTTGTAAGGTCATACTTCTTTGTCTAACATTTGTTTGTTACTATATATAAATATCTTACACAGTCTTGTCCAAAAGTGATAAATAATATTAATAGTGTATTATTCAATTGTTTGGAAATTCCTTTAAATACACATACATAATACCTAGTTAATTTAACTCATTTATATTAATATATTTTTGAACATTTTATTTCAAAATAATATAATGTTAATTTCCTTATATTTTCTTATCAACATTCTAAAGACACTATATAAGAAAGAGAGATAGCCCAGCAACTGCCTGTCTCTCTCGGCTCGAATTTCTGTTCTATTTCCTGCTGGCTGGTTGCAATTTCTCTCACCTGTAGGTTTTAGATTTTCTGTTACATCATCGACCCTTTTCCTTCGTGGCCCTTCTTTTAAATTGTTGGTGCTGATGAAATCCTTTTAGCATTTCTTACCTCTTGCATTTTGAACTCATATTCTTTGACTTTTTACAAAATTATAACTGCCTTCTCTATGAACTAGTAAATCTTGTGGTTTATACGTATTTTCCAATTTCTTTCTTCTTGTATTGGTCCTTAAATTCTTCTCAGAATTTTCTGTTCAAATAATCTTGAGTAAATGATTTTCTTCAGTTTTTGAGAATCCAAGTTTCGCAGTCACAGGTTGTGTTAGGGTATAACAAAATCTCAGTTTACAGTGCCTATTTTATATCGTGTTTCTAAATATATGTATTATATAATTTGTTACCTTTACAATTCTTGCCTTTATTACTTCTTGTTGTGTGTTTTGTACTTGCATCCGAGGTAATTAAAACTAGCAATATTTTCAAAATTTTAATTATTTATGTTAAGTGCATGCAAATTTGTTGGTTTTCTCGAACAAAGCATATATTTTGCTTTATACTCGTTATTATATTAAATCTACGGTAATAAGTTTGTTCATCTTGATTTGTTCCACATTTCTTTGTATAGCTTTATCATACTGTGAAGAGTTAATTGGTATAATATTTCTTCCATTATTGTATTATTATTATTTTCAAATATTTGTATGTTTTCTTTGAAACTACATTTTGTATCCAATTATTATTTTGTTAAATCGTGGGAACCTTGGTACTTGTATGTACTGTGATTTCTCTTCTTATTTAAATAAATAAAATATCTCATAAATTATTGCCGATCTTGGTGGTGCAGTGGCTATGTCAGAAGTCTAGTACACCAGAAATCATGGGTTCGAATCCCACTGAAGAGCATGGTCGTTTGTGTTATTCACAATCACCCACTCATTAAGCGGCATATAACCAAAAGTAGTTAGTCCGTTTACCAAGTTCGTAAAAAAATAATAATTTGCAAAACCTGCTTGTAGTGTTTGGGTTTAAATTTATATTTATCTACGCCACTGATATAATAAACATATTATTTCCATCATTTTAGTGGAGTAATCTAATATATTATATCACTCAGTGAGGTAATTGGATGCGTTTTTATCTATTACCTCACTCGTTCGCTCTATTTTATTCCATGGAAGAACTATTATTGGGCTGTTATCAAAATTGTCAAAGAAACAAAAAAATTCAATCTTTTCTGCTCCTTTGATTTTGAGAAAATAAATTATTACAAATATTTATTTTTATTTCTTTGTAAATATTTGTAACGTGGATAAAGTAGTGTATATCGCACGTTATTTAGAGGCATAACCCATTCGTGTTAATACACACTCGAGGGTTAATAAAGCCTCTTGCTCTCTACAAGTCTGACTAGTAGTATAATTGTAATTAATATATCAAGGACCTTACAAGGACAATAATGCGTGAGATCAACAATGTACAGCCGAGGGCCTCTGGTCCGAGGTGTGTACGTTGACTGAAGGCATTATTGTCCGTTTAACGCCCGTGGTGCGTTCAACGTTTAATGTCCGATATTTTATTTTATAAATTATTTATATCTGTAGAATAAATAATCCATTGATTAAACAAAAAATATCGCATCAAAGAAGAATTATCATTTAAGCTATGATTTTGACGCGATATTTTTTGTTTATTCTTTAGATAAATTTATTCTCTAGGTAACTAAGTTTGGAAATGCCGGCCCTATCTATTTGCTTACAAACACTGTAACTAGGTAACGTGATATTCTTATTTGGTTACAATACCAATTTGTTTATTTCAATGTTTCTATCTGCCAATAGAAGTCAGTGTTTGTGAAATTGTATGTTCTGTACCCAATAGCAACCACGTCAAATTTATAACGCCCTAGGGCGTTATTTGGTATATAAAGTTAATAATGCACTTCCATATTATTTCTTGTATGTTACAATACCAAACTTTTAACTCAAAATGTACAATTTTAACTTGTACAAGTGGGCCTTAATGCCATTAGTTAGTCTTGAATGGATAAAGTTAAATCAAATTCCTGCTGCTGCACATCGGTTTATCGATCTATAGTTACAACAAAGACATAACCAATGTAATCTTAGGACCGATATTTCCATCTACGAATAAAGTACCGAATAAATTATTCGCCGAATAAATGAAAATTGTCGCATCGAAATCATAGCTCAAATGATACTTATTGTTCTAGCTGTTCTTTTTTTATGCATATACTTTTATTTATTTGACGAATAACTTATTCGGAAGTTTATTCGTAGATGGAAAAACCGGCATTAGTTTATAAATTATGTAGTTTGTGAAACCCTAACTTCTGAACAATATTGCATCAAATATAATTGAGAAAAGTTGTTGATTTGTCTTCCTATTTTGTTGTCATCCTGGCGTATTATCAAACTATGTACTATAGTAATTTAAAAAATAGTACATTTTTCATCCATTCAATAAACTCATGGAAAAATAGCAAGAACACTGCATAATTTTACAAATAGCCTTCATAAACGTATCCAGCTTCTCGATGCATGAGCGTAACAGCGGTAGAAAGTCGAGCACCGCAGTGCATCGCCTGCCTGATTGATCGCAGCGTGCTGGTATCTGGGATGGCGCCAGTGCAGCGACACTCTCGGCGGCGGCGTCCACGTGAGCTGGCGAACCGCCCGACGTCAGGCCGTGCACCGTTACCTGTCCATCCCAGATTGATTTGTTGAAGAAAGAAGAGTTGATGAGCGGAGCATCATGCAGTTCAACTGTTCCACACAAAAGCAGGAATGCAGTTGATGATCATTGAGACATTTCACATTTCGTGGACGTAAAAAGTAAAATGAAATGTTGTTTATTGATTCGTATTGTTGCGAAATTGTTCAGCATTCTTTCCCTGGGTGCAGTGGATGAAGACGTTGTACAATCGAAATAAATCTGTACTTTATTTTCATTTTAGACAGGCGTAATGTCATGTCTGAAAATCACACTAAAATATAAGCCATTTAACAAACATTCGTAATTATAATAATTATTTGACTGTGCCAAAAAAATTATATTTTTGTTTTCGTTCTTCGTAAAGTATATTGAATATATGAAGCAAATCGGTCGATATTTAGAGGTCCATCAAGTCCAAAACATGTTTTTTCTTACACATGTTAATTCTAAATCACAATCTTTACATAATTACTGTAACTAAATATTTATTATCCCTACAATAATTTAATATAAAATCTTTTTCACTCGGTATAAAATTTCTAAACACATATATTTATTATATCAAATAGTATACATTTTGTATTTTCAGCTGTTGACCTGATGATGACCAAATAAATAAGTCGCAATCGATAGTCAAAAAGATTAGTACTTCAATTACAATCAGCCTACTCATCCTACCCAAATTTAATTTTTTAAATACAGACTGAAATGGAGCATTTTACTAATAAAATGTTTTTGGACGTTTTTCCTCATTTTTTATCATATTGCATAAAACCATATTGCATTAATGCCGGATTTGAGCACGAAACAAAAAGTTAAAAGTATCAAAATATGCTGTAAAACTGTGTAAAACTTTTTTCAATTTTTCATGAAAATGGTTCTTTTTCGCTGTGGTGTTCCATTAATATCTTTGATTATTATGACTGGTGGACAATTAGTGCTTCAATTATTATTTTTAACAAAGCTATGTGATTCTAAAAAATGTTTAACCCGTGTAAAACACATCATGCAACTAAATATATAAAGTTATTGGCATAGGAAGTGAAAATGGCGGTTTTTAGGGCTTGAAAAAATACAAACTTTAAACAATGAAACGCATCAAATACTGCTTTTGAGAGTATTTATTTGTTGCGCTAATTTCAACGGGGTACAATATACTTTTGAAGAGCGAAAGCGAAAAATAACGATTTCCTTTGACACAGTCTAATAATTATGGACATTGCCGTAATTTCAAAAATTATAAATATTTAGTAATTTTTTGGCAATTAGCAGCAAAAATAATGTGTATAAAAAACTATTAGGTATGTAAAATATAGGAACAATCGTTGATATTAACAAACTGTTCTTGAGGTGTTTGCATTGAAAATAATAAAATTCTAATTCATAGTAATTTCCGTAATTATTAAGGAAATAATTGTGCAAAATAATACATATTCTCGCAGTCCATATTCAATAATAATTTCCGAGAATACATTAAACCCACGTGCTCTAAATGCGTATTCTACATAAAGTGGAATAAAAACATTCCAGTCAGTTATGTAAAAGAATAAATGATATTGGCATCTTCTTGCACGATGTTTATAAACAAACTATATATAGATGACACCGTAAATGGACAAGAAGAATACATTACGAAGTCGTGTTTGGCGCACAGGTTGACCTTGCCCCATATCTGGGCGGACTGCGGTGTGCTGGTGATACCAGTTTGAAGCCACATCTCACGACCACGTCTCGCATTGTCTCCGCTTGATAAATGTAAGCTACATGCGTTTCACAGTCTACTTGATGCAACATTTCCGCCAATGCGACATGCACGGCGGTAGCGATTTTTCCAAGGGGCTACCATACAAACATATTTCCAGATGAAGTTTTTTATCCTAACCTTAGTTCAGATCTTCAGAACTATAATGGGGTCTTTCATTAAGCCACAATGATTTTTTAAGAAATGGTATGATGTCAATGGTAGAGGTGTTGCTGGATCTAAAACAGTACAGATTGTAAATAATTGTAGTCATATATTTTTTTACTTATTTTATTTAAATCTCTACTGTTTTAGATCCAGCAACACCTCTACAATGACGTCACAACATTTAAAAAAAAATCATTGTGGTTTAATGAATAACAATTAAGACTTATTAAAAGTGTAGATAGTCTTCAAATTAGATAGTTTCATATAAAAAAAAAAATGGTGAAAGACCTCATTGCCAAAAATCCTTAACTGTTGAATCAATTTTTTTTAATATAAAACATTATTTCATAATTTTGTTCATTTGAGAAATAAATTTATTTAAATTAATACTATCTAGTGTCAATTGCTTGTAGGACATCTTATAGATTTGGATTTCCGTATGAATAAACAATTCAACATTAACATTATTTGTATTAGTTAACAATTAGCTAATTAGCTAACTATTTTAATTAATTCAAACTTGAATACAACCCACTATTTATCAATATATGTGTCATCATATCTTTTATCGGTTATTAAACATAATGGCTGATATCACATGCTCTGTTTTTGAGTAGATTAAAATAAATGTTTTAGCGCCGTCTAATGTTCTAAAATTATTTTATAAAATATGCTTCGAATAAAAGTTACAGAGAAATATATGACCAGTTTTATTTGTAGTATTTTTTTCATAACATAATTTTAAAACATTGTGTAGTGCTAAAACACTCTTAGTATATGCAAAGAACCGTGCTACCAGTAATTAAGTCTGCAACGGGGTATGTGACCATAATCGAATTTCAATGTATACGCCATAGAATATGAATGTTCTTCATTGTAGTTTCTTATTACAACAATAAAAACTGTAAATTATTTTGTAATAGTAAAGTTATTAGCAATTTTGTGTTTAGGAGAAGGGATATGTGACGTCACTGTGGCCGTACGCATGGCCCGCTGATATATATCTATTTCTTTCCTTTACAGTATCTCGATCTTTTTCTAGCACCATACCTACCGCCGCAATCTATTCAGAAGACACAGTGACGTCTCAATCCCCTCTCCAAATATTTAAAAATTAATTTCTCGTTAACTATAAACAATTAATTGATTTAAAAAAATACGGGTATTTTATTTTTGTATCTAGTATCATGTAATGTCAGAAAAAAAAATTGGTCACATACCCCACTGCAGATCTAAAAATATGTAATAAAAATCTTAAACTTTTAATCGCCATTTAAGAATAAGGCAGTGCAAGTCTGATCGAATCGAAGTTTATATTACAAACGGACATAGAAGTTAGATATTTAAAAAATTTTCAACAATTATAATAAAATTATTATTTCATCAATATATTTTGCCTATTTTTAAAGCATTAGTTCAGCTCCCAGACTCTAAAGTCTATAAGTCTGGTCAATAAAAATTTAACAGTAATACTTTGAAATAAACTGATTTCTAGTCTAAAGCCCAATTAAAAATTAGATTTACAAATCTACGTTGATCAGAAACTCAATCTTTGATTAAAGGCTGGTAAACCTTGGGACAAAAATATACCCAATTTAATAACTTGATAAATGTGTATAATTTTATTGAAAGTGCTACTCATGAGGATTAACGTTGCAACAAAGTGTCATAGTATGTGGATTTCTCCGCGCTGTGGACGCCAATGAAATCGTTTTGCACATGAAGAGTAAAAATCCCCGTGTTTCATTTTTCATTTCGCGCTCAAGTGGCTCTCAAGTGATTGTTTATGAGGATCGCTTTATTTATGTTTACGACAAACTTTTCCTATCGAAGAAAGTTGGGTCATTTATTTCTTAAAGGTGGGCCGAAGGTCACACTTAACGCTATACAGGGTTTATTTTTACTTTCCAAAAGGTTAGTGTAGACTTGCATGCGTAAAACATGTACCGTTCATTATGTCTTGTAGGAAATTAATTAATGAAATGAATTATAAACAATTAGCGTCACGGAAAAGCGCTGGGAAATCTAGATGCAGTTCTTCATACAGCTAATTGAAATTTATTGCTAAATTATTAAAATTTGTATTCGGAAAAAGCTGCATTACCAAGTTTTTTGAATTTTTACTGTTTCTTGTTACTCTTGGAAGAATTTCATGTGTCAAACTCAGAAACTCATCAGCGATGAAAGTATCAGTCGGTCGCCAAAAAGGCGGCCAAATAAGGCTAATTGGTACTCGTGTCCCTAGATGCAAGATACGAACCTTAGTTGGGGGTGTACCATCTTCTGCCACGCCAAACTGTTCTGGAAACAACAGCCGGAGATGCTTATCAGGCGCGTAAATTCCTTACAAACCAAATGCTAACTGGCAAACTGGTCACGATCTCAGTTTTAAATAGAAACTCGAATCGACGCAACTTTTAGTGTTTATATGCTCAACCTGATTTTTTCGCGGATGTTTAGTTCGGTGTAAATGATGCTGATTTACAATGACAATGATATATTTGCCTGTTGCTGCAGAGAGAATGTTATTGGGAGGTGTCTCAACAACGGAATCAGAAAATTCATATTTCGTGATCTACTTCCGTGATCACTCGTCTTTCTTCTTTTTGTAACCAAGTTATAGATTTATTTTCACTGTGAGTCGTATTTCAAGCTTAACGATATTGTCTTTCTTTTAGTTGGTGAATAAATAAAGAGTTTGGTGAGTCAGAAGTGTAAAACACCGAAAACAAAACGCAAAAATGAAGTATTCTTTCGCGAAAGTTGTCCCCAGACTTGGTAAGTGCTCGGGTTGGTTTGCACCTTTAATAATTCACAAAAATCGTTTTTGCAAACACTTTGAGCTGCGGCGTCTGAGATATTGGCCTCGAAACGAGTTTAAAACAATTTCGCATGCAAATACTTTTCGTTAAAGTTAAAACCCGTTATATAACGACTTTAATTGTCGTTTCCTTGCACCTTTTCACTTGTGAGTTACGCATATTCATAAACTCCACCCGATTACTGCTGGTTCTCTTCGAAGCCAGCACCCAAACATATATTTCAGTCGTAGCTAAATGGTTTTCGCTGAAAGTTACCATAAATTTTTACTTGGAAAAGGCCCATTTCTCACTTAAATCTACGAAGTATTTAATCTTTACTGCCAATTTGTGGATCATGTGCGAAATGAGAAAAATAAACCTGTTATGTTCACATTTAATATAAATTGCACTATATTTCTAATAGTTTCCGTATTGCAATAAATTTTAATTTAAAAAATTCATGGAAATATCAGCAAACTGTCCAAGAAATGGTGCAATAACGATGAGCCTTGTTAACCTTATACAAATTTGAAGCTGGTTATATAGACACCATAAGAATAACAATATATTGCCGAGTAAACAATTAATATTAGTGAAATTATGATAACCATTATAAGTAACAAAATCTTGAATCTTTTTTTGTTAAAATCTGCTTTCAACATTCGATTAGGTATATATTAACCACTAGCTAGGTTAACAAGATGTGTAATCTTGATTGATCCCTCTGAGTTCTACTTCTACTACTGGGAATGAAAACTTAGTTCTTAATATACGTATGCAGATATTTTGTCTTAATCTTGCCGTTGATAAAACGTTGAAAGCAGAATAAGCAGAACTTTTATGATTGATTGTTTGACTTATTTATATATCAATAAGAATAATCATAAGTTGAAAAAACTTTAAAAACTCATAAATTATAAAGGCGAAACGTTGTAATTAAATAATAGTTATTTATGATACTAAAAGTGACATTTTATGAGTAAGTGGAGAAGTTTGTAAAACGAGGCGAAGCCCACGAACGAAATTAATCACTTTTAACACGAATATCATATAAAATTTTATCTCCTATCTTCCTAGTGTATTAGTAAATACTGAAAATGTAGAATGATATTTTGACAGGTAGGGTTATATTCGTTGATTCATTGATACAAATCGTTAGCTACGTGTTAAAAGTAACAATAAAATCACCTTTTTAACACGTTGCTATGTTATTTTAAACACTAGTGTCAGCAAGTGAAATTTGCTAAGCAACCTTTAAAAGGGTCGCTTTTAACAACGGTCGTAGATAAAATCATCAAAAAGTAATCTAAAAGTCTTTATAATTTACGAAGGATCATCATAATTGCAATTACATTGTTTATAAGGTGTAATTTAGCAAAACTAGTACGTATTTAAAAAGTGTCTTGCAGTGATGTGACAGAATTGCAACCTTCTTCGTGCTATAAGCCTTGATAGACCCTCCGAGTGACACGAGCAGCGATGCGTCTCCGTTGATATCAGTCTGTGACATCATGCCGGACACAGGATCCTGCAACTTGCAATTATTTGTATTCCTACGCCTACTGCCATCAGTGCCAACTTCTCTTCCTCGCCGGTGTCTGGTTTCCTCGCAATTATTTATACGATTCGCGTTCATTTGTTTGTTGCGTCTCGCTGACTCCAATGAGGGAAACATGCGTCAGCGAGGGCGTTTTGAAAGCTACCGAGACGACAATCGTGAAGTTATTAATTGATGTATGGGGTATCAGAAGAGTTTAATTGAATCGGATGAAATATGTTTGTGCCACACATCCGGTTCCCTTCCGAGAGGGATCCGGTCGACATAAATTGAATGAGATTGTGGGGAATTTTGATACCCGTGCGCGAAATTGAATTTAAATTTTAAGTTCTAGAAGTGTTTACCTACGCAAGTTGTAGTATCAATCCTTAAAAACTTATTTAAATTTGTTCTTCGTAGATACATAATAGATTTATATTCTATACATATTAAGATGTAATCCGTACTTTTCATTCTTTCCTACATGTGATAGCATTGTTTCAGTGCGAAATTAAAATTTATAGAAATCCTTCGCTCTTCGGATTTACTACATATTTCCTATAATATGTTCATCTCAGATAAAATCTCTGTTGGGGCAATTTAAATATTGGCCCATGGATTCGTTATTTGATCGGATCTATGCATCTATTTCAAAACTCTATTTGTAGCGCTACACTCACAGAAATAACTTCTTGTTTCAAGAAAATTTTCAGTTTTCCTTTTGTATGCATTCGTTGAAGAAAATTTTATTTCTTACAAAATGATTAGGTTCAATGCAAAAAAAATATTTATTTTGAATATAAATTTTATTTATTTTCTTTTTTCTGCTTTGAAAGAAAATTAATATATTTTAAATTTTGTTTGAAAAAATAATGAAAAAGAAGTCGTTTAAATTTTAAACAAAACTTTTTTTATTTAAAACGATATTTAAAGTAAAACTACTCCTATTCAAAGTTCTTCGTCCCCATAATGAGTCGGTTGAATACTTCGATATGTAATTTTCATACAAGAATATTTATTAATCCTACCTTTCAATGAAAACGAAATCGGATTGGCATAATTCAAATCAATTTTTCCTTTCATTTAAGAGGAATCTGTTTGTTCCAAGAAAACATTTTTATCAGAGTAAATAAATGTTTTTTGTAAGAATTATTGGTTCAAAATTTCTCATTGTTTTATGAACGATAACCTATATTTTTAATTTGCTATAACTGAGCGCAGGCAATAGCCCAAAAAAGCAACCTTCTGGCATATATTCCATAGTGGCCCTAAAAAAATTATAATTGACAAAATTTTAAGAACTTCTGGAATAAATAAAAGCAATGTTTTATTTTATAAATAACCATTCTTGCAATCTACGAACGCGTTTCAAACCTATTAATTAGCAACGTCGCTGCAGAATACTGAATGCTCTGCGTTCCAATGGAAAAATATCAAAATGTAAGTTTACTTGATTATTTAGTAATTGAAGGATATAATAAATAATGCGTAAACAGTAGATATGCTCTATTAAGATAACAGGTTAGTTTATGAATACATGTATATGGAGGTATTGTTTACTTTTTCTACGATAATAGTTTTTATCCAGATATGTGATTAATAATAATCATTTTCTTCCCACATCCAAAAGATTTAAATAATCTGTACTATACACCTAGGTTCTAGGGCAATTATTTGTTTATATGTATCTCTATAATTCTGAGTATTTAAGAAGACGATATTGATTGGTTGAATTTTCGGATAACTGGTTATCAAATGTCACTCATACGTAATCTGGAGTTCAAGTACTGCCAATTGGAATAAAAAACAGTAATCTGTATAAAAGTAAACGGTTTGTATTGTATTTATACCGTTTGTCAAGCGATAAATTCTTTGAAACCACAAGAAAATTCTTACTTATATTAAAATAAAATTACTAAAAATTTGGTGCGATTTTGCCAAAAATATATCGCCAATTAGCTGCCCCACCTCTCATTTTTTATACACCCATACCCAAATTATAAATTTTATTTTTCGTCTATCTCATGATAAAAATTTATTACATCAATAAATTAAGGCTCATTTGGTGCACTTTTTGTTTCTGAATATTTTTCGTACTTGCACTTTTGTTATAAAATTCATAGGGAACGAACTATCTAATGAAAATTTTAATATTGTATTTCCTTTGTCCTATAAAGCAGTAGACACCCAGGATATTTTAATGATATTTTTTTTAGTTTTCGTTTTGTTCTATTCATTTTACAAACACAACACTCAAAGCGTCAAAACTGTTTTCTGTTGCTAGATTTAGCAGCATTACTTGACGAATAACCTTGTAACTACTACAATAGGCAGTTGTGATTCCAGACAAAAAAAGTTTCAAAGTTTCTAGCCAAAAAAGTATAAAAAGTAAACAGGCTTCAAACAGTGGCTTAGTTTGAGAAGCTCTGCGTTGCGCTGGCATTGTGATCGAGACGATGTGTGTGATATCGTTGCATGCTTCTGCACTCTAATTAGGAAGCAATTCAATTTAAGTGTTAGTCGCGGCGCCTGGTACGCCTTACAGTAATGTGATAAGAGCATTTGCATTTATACATTACATGGGTAGGTATGTAAGTGTCTGGTGCGCGAGCCCGCGCACACAAAATCAGTAACATCTCGCCAAACAATGCAGACCCGTAACAGGAAGATCTCGCTGTATGCATAGCTGAGAAAACGAGTTTCTATATTTAACTCCATAAGGGATAATTAGTTACTTGTTCCAAGAAACGAAGATGTATCTATTACTAAAGCTTATCGGTTATCGAACATTGACAATTAATTTATTGTGAGATGCAGGAATTTGTTTGGTTTCACTATCTCGAATTAATCATTAATAAAGTATCATCACAAAGAGTAGGTAATCTCTAAGCTGTATACAAAATAAGTTTTGCTTTTAATTGATCGCCTTTGGAATCTCAAAAACCAAAAGATGTACGAAGCTTAGCATCATTGAAATTAGACTTATCTTATAAAGTATTTCGAAATTCGAATAAAATGTCTTTATTTTACTGATATAACTAACTGGGCATTGTTTACAGTTCTCCCCATCAGAATGATGAGCTAATTAAATAACTTAACCTAAGGATATCGAAATGCTAAAATTTCTCTAGACAATTTACTATTATAACTGTATTGAACATTCATTTACAATAATTTAATTTGTGGAAATTTTACTCCATAAAATTTTATCGTCAATTTCCTGTTACTTTCAAAAACAGAAAAAAAAAATAAAATAAATAACTTATTTTTAATGTTTATATTTGCTTTCGCATATTTCAGGAGGTAATAAATTTTTGTCCGTGAATTGCAATTACCAGTTGACAAGAATATCTTTCAATATTTACTCGTAAGACTTACTATGAGGAAAGATCGCCCATCAGACAATTATGCTATATTTTTAATAGTATTCCTATAAATATATGTATTACCTATCACTTTGCTACTTCAAGCAAACATTAATGTGTTACGAAATCATGAAATAACAGGGAGTTAATTTAATAATTACAGGTTATTGAACTATGTTTTAATTTGGTTATGTTATTTAATCATAATTGTTAGTAAGATTTTGTAAAATTAGATTCATTGGTGGTTGAACTTTTATAGGGAGCGGTTGGCTAAGAAATATATTGAGAATGATAGATAATTTCTTGTTTTATTAACCATCCTTCCTTAGTGTTTAACAAATGAATCAATTTTAGTTTGATTTTCAATGCTCACAAATTGTGTTTTGTATATAACTTTTTTAATGTGTATATTCTGTGTGCATCCACCCTGCAAATAGGATTTCGATCTTGTGGAATGAATGGAATATTAAATAAATAAATATCCAAATCACTTCTGACAGGTAATGAATTACGTTACCGTACTAGTGCGTATTTTAAATATTACCGCACTGTTTATTTGGTTGTCATTATTTTCAACGCTTGTTATCATTTTTAAAATTTAATCTGCCTGTTGCTACTTTGATTTGAAATAAATAATAATTTTATTTTTATATGAGCAAACCAATTTACTTATTTTACAAAATTCCGAACAATAGATAATAAAATTTTGTACGCTACATGATTAACACACTTAGTTATATACAAAGTCAGCCTACAGCCTCGTTGTGCAACTTTCACATGCGTGCGATAATATTGTCTTTATCCCAATAACTGTGTAAATAACTATATTTCTGCACTAAAAGTCCAACGGATGAAATAATATCTATATTATATACTAGGGTTTCTTAATCTATAGACCGCTATTCAAAATTGGGCCAAACAGCATATTGATATTTTATCCCAATCTGGGACTCGAGCACTGATTTTTATATAACACTAGATTGGGCATAGGCAATATTCTGCCATCTGAGAGTGTTCCCAATTGAGGTTTTGTGACACTTTTGTAAAGTAAAGTGCGCAATCTGAAGCTCTGTCTTCACTCTTTCAACACTGCGCTCGCCACCACCTCTCTTTAGGTCATACCACGAATTATGGTCATACCCGTAGACAAGAGAGATAGATTTTTAAATATTGAAGTATCACAAAACATCAATTTTGTCCATCATGGCGGCGTTAAATTAGGAACGCATCGTAGCGGCTCATGCCCAATCTAGTGTTATATAGAAATCAGTGGTCTCGAGTCAAAAAGTATAAAAAACCCTATTTTATACTACCTTAACCAAATATTACTTTTGTAGTCTAAAATTAATAGGCGAGTTTATAATTTCTATTAACGCAATTTTCTGTGAATACTGCCCTGCACTGTGATATCGATAGGTTTGTTTAGAATCTTTGCTAATGGGCGGTGTAAATCTACCAGCACATTGTGGGTGCGTAACTGGCGGCTAGAAATCATTTATATATTCTTGCAGTCCTTTTTACCATCTTAACAAGAACTTGAACTCATTTAGATTAACAAAAGAACTATTAAAATATGATTACTCTTACTTGATAATTTTGCTCTCTTCTTTGCTTTGTTTATGCATCGTTTATAGCTTCCTAAAAACAAAAAGCCTTCACCAGGATGTAAATTGAAATTGAGAAGCATTCACTTATTCACGATCATAGTTTATTGTTGCTGATGAATGTTGTGTAAGATTTTTGATAGATTAAAGAGGTTAAATGAAAATAAATCATATGTAATTGCATTTTGATGATACCCGTCAAAAAAGATTATACACTGGGACTGGTTTTTCAATCTAATACTAAATTTGACCATAAATTAGATGAATGGTACCTGCAGTATTCAAATCCCTAAAGCTAACGCATTTCAGAATAATAATCCTTAATTGACCAATTAAAATCTTTAAATTCAACGAAGCTTCTATAAATTCTATAACTCGATGATATAGAATAAAACTTGTTTAGTAATTAACGGCGTTTGATACAATACACGATAGTGCAATCTGCAGACGTAAAACAGAAATATACACTGAAAATGAATTTGTAGAAACAACGTAAAGCCGGTGAGATATCTCCGCAGATAATGGTTGACAGTTCCACCTGTCAGCCGACGACGACATAAAACACAATCTTGAACCCTTTCCGCACCCCTCTACAGGCTTGCGTGCAAAGCTTGCTGCGAGTCTTCCTAATTGTCTACCTTAGATAGATTGCGTTACAAAAACATTTAATCGTTGACACGAAAGTGGTTCTCCCTTTTTAACTGAAATTCTCAGGGTGCATCTGATAAGTTAAGTGGACCAATGTTTTCTAAAATTGGAGTTGAGAGGTACCTAATGAATTTTTGTTTGCTGATAATTCTGACGTTGACAAATATCTAATAAATTATGAATGTTTTACGCGATTATTTACAGATATTTGTAACTAGTAACGATGACAGTTCTGGGTAATTAAAGTCAGGAATCTTTTTATTTCTGTTAAGATAATAAACTCGATAATTTATTATGTAACCTGATGTCCTGAAAATATTGCGTCTTTTTCTCAATTCCGGATGCATCTATAAATTTTGGTACTCGACATTTTATTTTACTGGGTAGCTACCAACTGTTTTACTGGAGCACCAATAGATTTTATTAGAGAAAGTACTGCATCAAAATTAAGTCAGTTCTTGATAGTAATATGTTATCTTCACGCTTAACATATTCAAATATTTGTTGTATTTAAGTATTTGGATGAAAAAAACAATATTTCACACTATATTTGTAATTAAATATACTTAAATGTGTTACTGATCGACCGTGAGGAAGACATAAAACGAAATTTGCCGGTGAATCACTCGAACTATTTTTAAAAGTTTTGTATTAAATTTGAACCCTTAACTTTAAACTGATAACTGCCGAAACTATATTGCCAAAGTAAAAAAATCTGGTATGGGCACCACACTACTTTCTTATTAATATAAAATTCTTATATAGATAAATCTTAATTTGATTGTTTAATAATTACAGATAAATAATATATGATTCTCACTTATTTCTTTATTCTTAAAATACTATGATTATTCTAATATGTTATTAAATAAATAATATAGTTTTTTATAGTTTTTCAAAATATTTCCGCCTTTCGATAGCTTCAATTCGATACCAAACTCTAGAAATGTTAATAATTATCAAACGTATTTTTTTTTATATATTGATCCAAGCTCCCCTTTGTGAAACCCTTAATTTGACAGTAAACTCAACAGGATTACATTTATTTATAAGAAACAATTTACGATCATTCCAAACAAATATTTGACAAATGAATGATCCTAAATATTGTTGCACAACGAGGCATTTTATATTCCCTTTTTATTTCGTACTACATTGCTTTGATAGCCGTTTTTTAAATATAACTTAACCTAACCTAACCTAATGTATATAGTATATACGTATCGTATTATTAAATTATCTTTTTTTTTTTGCTTTATGTATGTATGTATGCATGTATTTGTGAACTTTTAACCACAGGGGTTATATTCCTATAGTATGAACAGACACATTAACATCTATTAAATTTCCTTGTATTGTCACGTTTTTTGTTACATAGATGTCATGAGTGTTGCCCACGCGGTGTAAGCCTTGTTACAACCATTAGCCGGTGCCCGAAAGCTTTGTGGTTGCCAAGTTAATTTTGTCCTAACTTGGAATCGTTGGTTTTATAATTTAACCCATCCACTAACACATACCGAGATTTATGAAAGCAGAATGCCACACCCAAAATGGGTAAAAGATGAGATGTTATACATATTTATTTATTTTAATTTTTAATTTTATTTTCAAAGAATTAAATTAAGGACAGATGTTTCTTAATTAAATTTCTGTTCCAAATTAGTCTGCAAAATGTAAAAGAGAAATGTCACTGGACCACCTTAAACCTAAAGAAATTCAAGCGACTGTATCTTTGTCTACTATTTACCATATTCCTATTATTTATGACCGTAATAAAAGTATCTCTGATTAAATTTTCGTAACGCTACACCCATAATAAAACCAGCATAAGAATCTCATGCCTAAGAAAGGTTAAACGTTAAACCAAAAAATCAATCAAACCAAAACTGCTAAAATTACCCAACACTAACCTTAACCTCCTCACGGATCTTGCGTCTCGATTATGACGCAACTTTCGTCCGCATTAGTTCCACTTCCGCACGAAGCATCACCATCACCGGGACGTGAATTTATGAGCGCGACGTCACTTAATTCGTGAACCCTGGACCCCTGGGAGCACGTGATCCTGAACGTGAGCTGAGAGTGTTTGCCGGCGCGTGACACGGCTAGCAGCTACGCTTGAGGAATCACCGCTCGATCAATGTCAATAAGATTCCAGTGCAGTTTGTCAAACGACTTATGTAACCGGTCATAAATTAATGAGACATCGAGATGGAAGTGTGCATGCTGTGTGAGAAGTTTTTATTTTTGGTTTTTGATACGGTTTTTTCACCACATCGTAGAGGAGAGAATATGGAGTGCATTTCTTTTACCATTTTTTATCTGCACATATTTAAAATTGTATTAGGTAGTTTCATGGTCGGTAACTGTATTATTGGTAGTTTTACCGTCAAGAAATTTCACATGGAGTATTGAACTGTGATATTGAAGATTCCTGCAAACAGCGGAGTCCAGAAATTGTGCATATCCTGTGGAAGGAAAGAAGACACAGAGACTTTGGTTGTTAAAAATTTTCTGTAAATTCGTAGCAGAGGATATTACAAAATGAAATCTCTTGTTATCCACGATAAGTCCAGAAGACATGTTGTTTTATATACCAAATGACGAAAAATTTTAAAGAAGTCAATTTTAACCCTTCGTTAGTGTGGTGGAAAAAGTTCTCGCGATTAATGTTGTGGGGTATATGCACTGATTTCTATAAAATACTAGATTGGACTTAAGCCTCTACGGTGCATTCCCAATTGAACGCTACCATGAAGATCAAAATTGAGTTTTTGTGACACAGAATGTTAGATGATATGTATGACCTGAAAAGAGGTGCAGGCGAGCGCGGTGTAGAGAGAGCGAAGAATGTTAGATAATGGGTATGACCTGAAGAGAGGTGGTGGCTATAGGGCTGTTCGATTATGGTTTTCAATAATCAATAATCGATTAAACGATTAATAAAATAATCGATAAATAATCAAGTGTTCGATTAATCGATTATTTTATTAATAATTAATATTAATTTCCCAGTCCTAAGCGGCAAGCGCAGAGTGTTACAAAACCTCAATTTCGCCCGTTCAATTGGGAACGCGCTCAGATGGCAGAATATGGTCTTTGCCCAATCTAGTGTTATATAGAAATCAGTTGGTATATTATGCCCCGAAATAAATGTCTTTAAAACTATCAGAAATTTTCAAATTTGGTTAATAAAATGGTCGAACACGTTTCTAAACTTCATTATGGGTCAAATAAATCAAAAAATGAAAAATAACAATAATTATTCCATACAATAGCAAACCTAAAGGTTTAAAAAAGCTGTATAATTACAAGTCTTTAATAACAAAACCAGTATCTATGTTTATAAATATATATCTTTTAGAAAAAAATAACATAAAAAAATATTCTTTTTAAGGATTCTCATCTCCATTTCCCTTTCAGTCCTAGTAGAAATTTTACTGTCAGTATATTTTTGCCAATAAAAAGCTAAGTAGTTAATGTATAATTATTCCTTTTTTAATAATGAAGCATGGATATAGTGGAATGCTCGTAATAAATATCATTCCATACGCATTAGTTATTTTTCCCATATAAGTAAAAAATTTCTTTCTTCTGTTTCGTAACATTAACCTTGGTAAAATTTTGATACGCGTTAGAGTTTAATCTAGCTGAAAATGAGCTAATCTCTTAAAAGCACACCTGATGTTAAGATTGTTGGATACCTATTAGTTTTAGTTCTAAACTAGTAATTAAAATTCCCATTAAGGGTATAAATTAAAAATTAAAAATTCTACAAAACCAATTACTAATACTGAAAGTAATTTGTAATTTGATATGTTTAACGGATAATTAATGTAATTATACACTTTTTAATTTAATTTAATTTAACATTTTATGTAATTTAACAAAATTCCTTGTAGTTTTATGGACTGAAAAGAATACCTACATTTCTTGTTTACAATTAAATTCTTAATAATAATAACATAGGAAATAATTTTCATTTTGTTCTGATTGATGCATTTCAAAATTCAACCATTGATTGTTACATAAATATAAACACCCGATGTTTTAAACATTTTTTGTTTATATAAATTGATTATATTTTTCTGTGCTAAATATGGGTTTTAACGATAGTAGTGACACCTATTTTATTTGTAAAATACAAGAATTGATTTTTGCTCCTGATTCAATGATTCCTGAATGAGAAGATCAAAGTATGCCAAGGTAATAGTGACAGACAGTGAAATATTGGGATACGTGTGAATATATGTAAGACTACATTAGTAATGCAATTAGTGTCAATCGTAAAGTGCCAATTAAGCGTTTGTTGAAACTGTAAATGGGTGGCGTTTACTAGCGAACGAGTTACTGCCATTACTTACCGACCACAAAAAACTCACCACTCTAAATCAGAGCTATGTTTTTGCAAATAAAATCATAGATTTTACATAAACACTAGTTATTGACACTAGAAGAATATCAGCTAATCTAGGCGCCATATTTTTTAACCTGAATAATGCTACAAAGAAATCAAATAAATTTCCACGCCTACTTTACCGTATTCTGAATTTGTAACCTTTATAATTATAAACATGATTTTACTAGGTACCCATAAAAAAGTAAAATGTAATCTTCGCCAAATGTTACTTAAAATTAAATTTATTTGAAATCGGCACTAAAATGCTCAAAAATCGTCATTAAAAGCTGAGAAATCGTCACTAAAGTAACCCATTATACGACGATTCTGAGCAACCAAGTGTTGGCAACCGTTAAATAATTATTGTACAGAAAATTGGCCGTAACATGAAACAAAATTTGCAAGAAGAATTAACTAATTAATTCATATGACGAAATTGAGGACAAAACACATAATTTTGAGTGTTATTTACAATTATTTCACTGTTTGAGGTTGCAATACTAACTCTCAGTTTCAATCGACAACTGACAAATGTATAAACTTATATAATAATTTATTACAGTTTTTTTCTAATTTTAGATTTCAAATAAGTTTAATATATACCGCGACACTGAAGTGCTTTTTTATCACTCACATGGTTTATTTTCCTCGGCCTTACGGGCCTCTGCAACTAAATTCCATATTCGTGAAAAAATGTTAAACTTCATTGCCTTGATACCTAAATAGTTATTTTTTATTGCATTTTTATATAATAAAGATAATAATCTAAGTAACACAATGCCGTTGAGATCATCGTCATATCTGTTATATTTTTTGATATATGACGATTTTTCATTTTTTTGTAGTACAAATTTGAGAGACTGCAACTCAAAAACTGTATAAGATATTGAAGTATGACATTTTTGCAAACTTTTAAAATTAAGAAAATTTCGATTTTATTTCAAAGTTTTAATCGGAGATAACCCCAGAAATTTAAAAGATACGACCAGTCGATTTAACTCGCTGAATTTCGTGAGTGTGCAGAATTTCGGAATATTTGATCAACAGGTTGAAAAGATAGAGCAAAGGTATGGAAAAGTAGAAAATTAGACCAAATGTTCAGGGGTACCACAACCTATTGTCCAAAATTTCTTAAACTTGGCACACTTATGTATTTTGATGAAACAAATCTAATGTTATTTGTTTCGATTCCGTATGTAACATATTTTTCGAGATATCACGAATAAAAATTTAGAGAAATATTTCAAATGTTTTAAAAATTATCTTATTTATACTATGTTCGAAAAGCTCAAAACGGCAGACTATATTTCAATATATTGCAAAGATTTTGAGTTGCAATCCTTTAAAGTTGCACTTCGAAAATATAGAGGGTGAGTTTTTTAAAGCAACCAATTAGTTTTGAAGGCTAACTAATAAATTTAGAGAAAAAAAAATACACACGCTTATACAGCAGGAGGGGGACATAATTGTACGGTTGGTAAAATAATGGAAAGAGGTACATTTTTATTGGGATGGATGCCCGAATAATCCCCTTTTCACAAAGTTCAAAAATACAATAAAATTTTTAATGTGAAAAATGTAACTTCAGGTAGGCCATTGAATAAAACAAGTTATTGTTTTTATTGTTGGTAATCAATTTGTCAACAATTGTTGTCGATGTAAAGCGATTGTTGACAGGAGTATCAATAAAAAAAACAATAACTTGTTTTGTTCGACGGCCTACCTAAAGTTTTATTTTCCACATTAAAAATGTTAATATTTCTTTGAACTTTGTGATCTTAATTTTAAATTTAGGCATAGGAACATGTTACATTGTTGGAAAGGGAATAATTCGGGCTATTTATTCCAATAAAAAATAATCCCCCTTTCCATTTCAGGTTCATTCCACCACGCTACATCCCCCTAATAAATTTATTTTACCAACCGTACAATTATATCCCCCTCCTTGCTGTATAAGCTTATGTTTTTATTTTTTCTATAAAGTTTTTAGTTATCCAGAAAAACTGGTTGGTTGCTTTAAAAATTCACCCTGTGTAAAATCGTCATATACCTCAGAAAATATGTTTCTGTTAGTGTTTAATTTATATAGTAATATTGTAAAAAAATAATTCATATTTTAATTGCTATTAAGTGAAATGAACACCATACGACTTTTTTATACATTGTTGTTTTGCAGTTTTGAAAAAATAAATTGTTTGATTAAAAATACGTCGTCTTTTAGTGACCATATCAGAATTTTTTGAACCGCCTTCAAATTTCGAAAATATTGGGCATTAAGATTTATGTCGAGATATTTAAATCTAAAGATTAGGAAGTTAAATACAATCATTTTTTATTGGCCCGAAAGTGTGTAAAATAATTACGTGTCAAATTATGTTTATTTACATATCTTTTCAATAAATATTATCTATTAACTACTAAGTACTTATGTTGTATGGTAGAGATACAGTAAAGGTCAATAAAAGTATTATAATTATATGTATCTATTGAATAGTGTAGCTTCAACTATAATTATTGAATGGAATGTACCTGTAAGGAAAATTATAGTCATTTTATTATGTGTTAATAATGATGAACATAAAGGCTTTAAAACTTAACGACCGTCTTCATCAAAATGGGTCAGTCATTTATTGTAACTACGAGTACAAATTTCGATATGCATAATCAGTAAGTCACTATTTATTTTAATGCGCCTAATAAAAAAATAAATTGAAGACAAGTTTATTTCTTCCGGACTTGGCCCTTAGAATGTAGGTTGTTAACGGCACAGTTTAATAAAAAGTCGTTGTAAAAATGCTTTTGATACAATAACTTAAATTGGGCAATAAACTCAATTTTATATCTCAAAGTTTAATTTACCGCCCTACATATGAGTAACCATCTTTATAATCGCGGGGCGTAAACATCGAAGCTGAACTTATTGTTCTCGATAAAATACGAATTCATTGTAATCGGTTCACAAAACAATATTTGCGCAATATTTTAAATTGTCCCTGCCTTTATTCTTTTCATTTCTCTACAATTGTCTCTTCGGTTTCTAAAAATAGAAAGGAAAATATCAAACCTGAACATCATTGTTACATTCGTTAATTAGTGATGTAATAATTACATTATTCATTACGATGTTGCGTTATGGCATCCAGGTATAGCGAGATCATATAAAGTCATTCATTATTTATTGCATATAAAATATACTGTAAATATGAGGAGATTAAATATGTGCTTCCTAATTAGACACTGTTAATTAAGAACGCATTTGAGCAAATATGTCAGGAATTTATAGTATATTTATTGCTCACAGATAGTTTTAAATTCCGCCTGACTGCATAAATTATGCACTTTAAGATGCAAAAACTGCATGTAGCTTCTGTAAGATATTTACATATATTTATTATCATTATTGCAATCATTACTACACTTCAGTTGCTACTGATAATTACTCTTTCATTCAATTATCATGTCATTCGTTTCAAATAGAAACAATCCTCTGAAAGAGGAAACTTTCATAGAGCGACCATCAAAAAATAGTTGGTGTTGAATTTTTGTCAAACAGGTATTCTCTGGACTAGACGTTTGTAACCAATCTACCGTATGTTCCAGACATAGCAAAACATTTTTGCAAATAAAAGATGTCAAATTAACAACAACGCTATCACATTGCTCAGGACAATGTGAAATCTAATAAATGCAAGAAACTTTTAAAACTCTTTTAAATATATTATAAAAGTTTTTTTGAATTAAGTCCTGTAAATATTTATTTAAATATGACGTTCCGAATTATTGTATATAATTCTGCATCAGGAAATCAAATGAATAACATTAACAAATAAATAGAAACAGGAACAGAACAGAACAGGAACAAATTATGACTAATATTGTTTCATAATTTGTTGTCCATTTTTTTAAATAATTTATTAATATGAAATCTATTTCTGCATCTTATTTATTACCGAGTACTTCATTTTAGTAGCATAATTTAACGAAATTATCAAAAAGTATTTTTCCTCTTTTTTTTTTGCTAAGAACGTAAATTGACAGCAGCTGTTAATTCGTATTCTTATGTACAGAGTAAGGAACTACGAAAACAACGATTATCAATTATATAATGAATAGCGTGTAATAGTATATTATATTACTAGGAGTTGAAACAGGGAAACAGGCCATGCAATTTGAGCGAAACATAAAAAGACTGTTCTACTTCGAGTGACATATACTATTTTTTCTTCAAACATTCCCAAATAAATTTGTAGTACATAAAATACAAGTACCTATGTCGTTTTTTTTGCCATTTAAACAATAAAATATTACAGAACCAGCTCGTCACAGCTGCTCTGTTAGGTGCTGACACCAGTGGTATATGAAACAACTAAAATATTATATTTATATAATTATAACTTCTATGTCGTATATGTAATAGCAAAATATTAATATTATAAATACGCTTGAAGAAAAAATATAATTTTGCTCGAAATTCACTGCAGGTCTTGATTTTGTTTGACTACGTTATCAATTTTTTTGTTTTCTTAGACTCTGCATTTCTATGTTTTGTCTTTTATTTTCAGATATGCTTCTATTTTATTCTTAATCACTTCTTTGGTCTACCTTTCTTTTCCTTTCCGTCTTGGCTCTTCTTGTTTCCAGTCCAAGATAAGTTTCTGTTGTTCTTTCCAATGATACATGGCTCACCTATCTTATTCTCTGCATCTTTATACCTCTTCCACTTTTGTTTGTTAATTCTTCTTTTCCTCTTTTCGTCCTCCTGATTCCACCATATGTTTTTCTTAGTATTTTCTCTTCCATATCTGCAGTTTGTCCTTCCTGTTTTGATAAAGTCCAAGTCTCTCATCCGTAAAACATTACTGGCCTCAATATAGTTTTGTATATCTGCTATTTTATTTTTTAAAAGTTTAAAAGCCAAGTTGCTTCCATTACCAAAATCAACTAGCACTATTAATCTCTATAACATATAGTGGTGCACTTTTTTATCGTGCACCTTTTTGATGATCACTCTTTAAAACTCGTCTTTATCATAGTAAAGCTATTTGGCTCATTCGTCAAATGTGTCAATAATCGCTTAACCAATCTTAAATTAAATCACAGAATAATTTCTGTAAAAACTGAGTGTACATTTCAAAACCAGTTGGGATGTTTGGCCCATTTCCCGGCACCCCAAAAACATTTATCTCATCTCCGGAACTCAACAAAGGAAGTCCTGTGGCGTCTTTGTCCAATGAATGAATTCTTGCTGCGCTGCACCACGACTGCTTGACGGCGGAGCAAGACATGTTACATCTACCAACTACACGGCTTCGATGCTCGTGCGCTACAACTGTTTCTATAAAAGGAACATCGTCATTCTTGGTTATCATTCCGTTCCTTATTTATAGTACCGCCATCGTGCGAGAAATTCTTCCATAACGATACACTGTGGAACTCAAATAGAGTATAAATTATGAAACAAGAATTTTATTAAGTGGTGGCCCAACTGTCTTTCGAATTCTTCTTGAAATTGTTCAGGGAAAAGTACAGATAGTTTCTCCTGGTGACGCTAAGAAAAATTCGAAATTTTAATGAACTACAGTCATTGAATTTTATAGAATTTTTTTTTAGTTTTAAATAATTTTATTAATTCGTCGAGGCTTACTTCAATTTGAAGTATAATGTGACAATTGATACAAGATATCTTGCACCAATGCACCCTTTTGATTCGAGAATGGACTTAATTCTTAAACGATTATTGGTATGATAACATTGTTATCGAAAATTGGTATAATATAAAAACATCTAGGGAACAGACAAAGTAAATCACAAACCTAATTATTCTTCTAATAATTTTGTTTAATAGTATTGAAAGCAAATGAAAGCAAAACAGGAAATAATTTAAAACACTTGTTACAGAGGACTGTTCGAACTTTCATAGGTTCATCCAAATTTCACATTCCTGCTAGAATATATTAAATATTTTAATATACAAGTAGTCAATATTTTATATCCACAGAAGTTTAGTAATACTGGGAACGCTAACTTATAGGCATTTATGAAAGTGTCAAACAAGACTAAGACAGAGAGATGTCGTAAGGCCACTCTTCTTTGTCTGACACTTGATGTAGAACGGTCCCTATGTAAAATCATTGTTGCACAGTATTGTCCAAAAGTGATAAATAATATTTAATAATGTATTGTTCAGTTATTTTTAAATTCCTTTAAATTCACATACATAATAGTTAAGTGAACTAATTTTTTTTTTCTTTTCCTCAACAATTTTCGGCTTAATAACCTTTTCCAAATTGAACTTATTTCTATTAATGTTTAATTTAATTCTTATTAAATATTTTATTTCCAAATCATTGAATATTAATTTATTTTTTATCAACTTTCTAAACGGACTGTACAACAAAGAGAATTGGCCCAACGACTTGCTGTCTCTTTCGGCTCGCATTTTGTACTTCAGTTGGCGTTCCAGTATTATTATATTCCAATGTATTTATACCAAAGAATAGTTCCATCAAATATATCAACTTCATCTGCCATATTAGGAACTTTCAAAAGAATTTGTTAGGTGAATATCAAGGCAAACACAAATTATCATTTTATTATTTGGATTATATTAGATTTAATTGTTGTATTCTTATTCCTTAAACTTCACTTTTAATTTTTACGTCCTTTTAAATTCGATTGATGTATTTTGAATAGTTAATAGCTAACTTGTTTTGAATATCTGCTTATCAAGAATTGAAATCGATGTAATAATATATATTATTTATCATTCAATTCTAACAATTTTACGTGGGAAAAATGTAAAATTTATTAAATAAAACGTGTGTGGTAGGTAGAAATTAACAATCAAAATAAATATATATTTATTTAGTAGAAATTCTGTATATTATCAGATAAAATATTTGAATAAAATTTTATTGTATTAGCATGCACTCGTAGGTAGAAGGTAGCTGAGTCTGTTTGGTGAACAAATTATTGAGACATTTATCTGACGAAGACTTATCAGAATCTTTAAATGTCGAGAAAATTTATCCATACATTCGTCTTGTAACTTTCGCTTGCCCACACAACATTACAATAAAATCGTTTATTATTCCTGTAATTTGTTTCATACCATTACAGGTTAGGATTGTCTAAAGTCTAAACCAATAGAGGAAAAGTACCTGTATTCATAACAGCTACATTTATAATCTTGTAATAATTCATAATTTATAACAAATATATCTAAAATCTTTTCAGTCCCACAAAACGAATTTCCATACGTCTATGGGAATGGAAACAAAAATATGTGGATGGTAGTACAAGACACAATCTATTATATGTACCTTTACCATAAATGCTACCGTGTGTGGTTAACTAACTTTCGCTTCGCCGCATAAATTATTTTCTGAAAAAATTACATGAGAATTGTCCACAAATCTTTGCTTAAACATAATTTGTGTCTAGTTCGTACATAATCTCACATTGTAAGCACGGCAATTTTTTCTGAGAGAATATGAATCATTTCTTCATTTCTTCGAGTTGAAAAGTAAATATTTTCATACTACACTCAGTTCCAGACCATTTCTAAATACTCGAACGGCAAACTAATATTATTGTAATTAGCTATGCAGTAAATCAAATATTATAAGTAAATTTTCAATAACCGTTTAACAACTCTCTTTAGGAGCGAGTGAAAAAGTTGAGTTGTAGTAAAGATAACACTAGATGTAATACAAACAGTATGAATGTCCCACGCAAAACGTATGTTAGTCTTATTTAAATGTTCTCGGCATGAATACCTGTTTTTGCAAACGTTATGTGTAATGAAACTGTAAACAGATCATATATCACAGTATTGCTATCCCTTTCAGGGCCGTACTAAAACACTTTACACTTATCTTCAATTTTATTCCTAAAACAATCAGTTTATCCAACATCTCTCAATAAATGCTCTATAACTATGGCGTTTTTAAACAAGGAAAGTAACAGATTACCCACTAGTGGGTATAATTTTGAGAAAAGTCACTAGTGGGATTTTTTTAATTTATAACAATAATAATAACACACAGCACCTTGGTAACTACTTCGATTGACATTTTAATTGTAAAATTTAAAGTATTCGTCACTGTCAAATAATATTTCTTTAATAAATTTTTCATTTATTAAGAGGTGTTGGATAAAATTTTATACTTCACACGTGGGCAAAGTGGAATTACCCACTTGTAAAGTAAATAACTATTATCTGTTTTAAAACATTTTACTTGTTACTTACTTGTAAACACCATGTACCCAAACCCTCTATTGGCTTTGAAAATGAATCTTTACAATTTACTAATTGACGGCTGCATTGTAAAAATTTTACAAGTTAGTAAACAAGGTAAACAATGCACGTTGCCACAGTAATGCTTACAAGGATTACCAGGGGGAGGCAACTTTGATGACAAATGTCAGTACAATGATATGATTAGTGTCACTCCACTCCTTAAAATATGGAGGCGCCACTTTATAATAAAATAAGCTATTGGAATCGAGTTACTTTGGAAAAAGAAGAAGAAATCACTGTCAATTTTAGTGTCAAAATTGATGTTGATAATTCGTTCTTGATATTGTCGTTTATTATTGTGTATAAATATTGCAACAGGTAAGTGTTAAATTTATTAATGTGTTTTATACATCACATACACACTTAAAATATAATTTCAATACATTAAAAATAAATCACTGTATATATTATCATTAATTATTATATGTACACAAATATATTATAAAGCAATGTTAAAAGTTGTATTGCACTCATTCATTTTCCATATAACAAATATCCACTATGTATATTTCTTCCAATTCCTTTTTTTATCCGTTTCCTCTCCTTTCTATTTTAGAACAATGCTTAATTTATGTTGAATAAAGGGATGCTTAATTAAAGACAAAAGGCTATTTCGTTTCCCTAAATGTAAGGAAATGCAACAATTTCGGATGGATATACTTAGGTTAGACGTAGGTAACGTCAGATAAATTCCTAACGATCAACAAACGGACATGACCATCTACAAACTAACAGTGAAAGACCTTTTAAGAGAAAATGTGAGACATCCGAACATGGTGTAGTAATAAAGGTTTCTTTAATATAAACATTATTAATAATTTAAACCCTTGTAGGTTTTTGAAAAAAATGCAATTACCAGTGTCTCAGTTGAGTGACCGGGAATGAACATTCTACGACGAAACTGTAAAGAACCGACTAAAGATTGTGACAGGGAACAATACCATTCGACAACTAAGGACCTGGCTTAGCAGTGTTACAATAAGAGACCAAGTGGACAGACTTAATAACTAATTGTTTAACAAAACATTTTCTTCTTCACCAATACAATTGGCTCAAATAAAAAAATCTAAAGTTAGACGTTTTACGGCACAAGACAACACATATAACTGTAATTGAAGGAAAGGGATTACGAAGAACGAAAAATAAAGAAAATTTTATAATGAATTCATAGATTAATAGACTCCGAAGTTAATCGATTTGTGAAGACGAATATCGATGATGCGAATCTACGGTATGCTAATTCTAGAAGTAGTAAATTTCATTTTTAATAAATATATTTGTTTTAGGCTGTACAACAGTATTTGGATATCTCCACCAGGTTGAGAAGTATTCATATAACACAACAAGCATTTCGATGTCACACCCACACGGCGTCGGTTAATCATAAAAGAATAGTAATTCGTGCTGGTTATTAGGAGGATTTTTTTTGCGAGTATGAGCACTGTTTTAATTACATTTTGATTATTCTTGAGCACAATTCCTCGTTTCTTTTATAAATTTACTTTTACAATGAAATATATTATTAGTGGCACTTTAGATAATAACAAATTGAATCACAATAATAATAATCATTACTAATCAGTCGTTCGGCTTTTAATAAGCTGACGTGGATTTTATATTACTACTTTTACAAATCTCACACCCGCATCCAAATTCATTACAGTTTACATGTTTTAAGAGTTTTTGGAACTCAAAAATAACATGTATTTAAAGAAACCAAATATTATTTGAATTTAAAATTCAATGTAATATATTTTTTAAATACAAGAATTTTTGTGTTTAAACTCTTATAAATGATTGTAATATCTTTAACTACAAATATTTAGAAATTTGTCGCTAAAAGCTACAGATTTTATTTGAATGTAAAAGATTGTGCAAGACTAAAAATATTTTTATAAGAACAAATTTACAATTTGTCAAAATTTGCATTTAACGAGGAAAATCATATTGAAAGTGTTAATATGTATTCTTAACCCTTATTTTGTAGTAAAGTTATAAGGTTTCTAATAATTATATTAAATTCTCATTTTCAATATTTTAAATAGAGCTTTTCATAATAAATATTAATATTAAAAATTAATAAATTAAATATTATTAGAAATCTATAACATTTTTGTCTAAATAATTAAATATGTGTAAACAGAATTTAATTGAATAAATATATTCCTAATATTTACTCTTATAATTTTGTACAAGTACAACAAATATAAAATAAAAAGTATCAAGGAGGCTAAAAAAACAGTATTCTATCCTTCTATTGTCATCCTTGTCTAATTTTAGTGTCACTACACCCCCCTGCGGGTGCAGCACTTATGCTCAAGACTCGTAACCATAGAGAGGGCGATCTGATTATGTTTCTAATTTGTGAGGATTACGCGAAATCATTTCAAATAATTTTTGACAGACAAATTGTGTGCAACTGACAGGACTTGGTTATAATTTTAATTTGATTTACAAATAAGTAACAAGTAAAATGTTGTACAATACACGCAAGGTAATTGTTTTAACTGCTTGACGTTTAAATTAAATTACTTTGTATTCGCGGTTTCTTTTCATAGGAACTAAGGCTCCAGATTCCCAGTTAAGTGTTGGATTTGAAAATTTCAGAAAAACATTAGACTGTCTGGATTAAAATAAATGGATCACTGCAGTATGCAAGTACTACAATCCATCTATTTCGTGGAATTTTTATATCTAGTGACTGATATTACATAGGCATTAGGATTTCTTGCTATTCGAGTTCTTCATAGCAAAATACATAAAGGTAATATTATTTTCAGATACCACAAAAACTATAGTAGTTTAAACGTCAACTTCCTTATCTTGTTGCACTATAACTGTATAATTTTGCGCATTAACAACTACCAAATTATGCCCTCAAAGTTGTTAGACGTTGAAGAGCCATAAGTGTAATTTTAAGTAGAGATATTTTTCTGTAAATATCCACTTACATTTTTAGGGACCAACTGTCAAATTGCACCTTTCAAAGATTTTATTTTCTTCATTATCAACTTTACCCTCTGGTTCCTTCTGTACTATCATTTTTGAGGGTATATATAATTTGAAGTGCTACACCCAAAATGGAATTGGCGCGAAGGCGTGATGATATATTTATTTTAAGATTCCTTAAACATTCTTGTAATTATATATTCGAACCCAATTCCTGAAGTTCCCGTACCAAGGTTAAAACTTTCGTCTATAAATATCTACTTCATAATTAATTTTTTATTTGTTTAACGCACACATTATTTTTGTTGTCTGTTGTTTTTATCTTGTAGTAGATTTCTCGAAGGTTTTGTAATATTGTTATCGAGATGTAATTGATGATAAACTATAATGGAATAATTTTCATTATGTGAATGTCAAAAGGAATGTACGTAACTGACAATATAATGTGTGGTCGTGGGTGCAGCATATATTCAACTCCGTTGCCTCATTATGCATGCAGCTAGAATTGAATATCGATTATTTATTGTGTTCACATTAATTATAGGAAGTATTTAGTGGAAGAGATAATACAGGTACAATTTCCGATTGTTTGTTTATTAATATAATAGTAATAATAGTAAAACATACAAAACTAACAGAATATTAAATAATTACAAAAATGATTAAGGCTCAACGATATTTGTTTCTGGTTCGGCTTCTTTGCGTAAACACGCTTTTCGCGCCTGAATACGTCTTTGGAGTCTTTCCCGCATTTCTCTAATTCTCTCTGCAATTTTGTCAGCATCCGGTTTAGTATTAGTAACTGGAGATTTATCTATTAATTGAAACTGAGGTGGTTTCTTAAATACTCCATCTGATTTATCATTTTGCTCCTCATCTTTCTCTTCTGCCTCTTTATCAGATTCAACGTTTTTCTCCTTTAGACCTGCGCCTACTCTTGAGGTCTTCAATGCACTTATTTTTTTACGAAATTCAATCAATTTTGATGAAATTTCTACCCTTTTCTTGGGTGCTTCAACGGTTGGAGCATCTTGTCCCAAAATTGCATTATCCTTAACTTCAGGATTACTGGATTTTAATTTTGGAAATAGTTCCTTTTTTTCTTCAGGTTCAGGAGCTGCGACCACATCTTTCTCGGATTCTGTTTCTTTGTTGGCCATAAGTAGTTTAGATCGAAGTCGATGAATCTGTTCATTTTTTAGTGGTTTGTCGTCTTTTTCTCTTTCTGGATCAGGGCCAATTTCATTATTTTTAGCTTCTAAAGGAGCTTCTTTTTGGTTCTTCTCTGCTAGTGATTTCCGAATTATTTGTAATGGCGTTTCTCTCTTTATTTTGTTTGAATTGGTTTTGTCCACGATTTTAAAATTTAACCCGAGATCTGATAACTTGTGCTCTAGATGCTTGGCATCATAATCAACTGAGAGAAAAAAATATAATTGAATTTTTATTCAAAAATACGTAAAGAAAAAATTATTACCTAGTTTACCTTTATTATCCGCCGTACAAATGCAAGAAGAATCAGTAGAATTATAAATTAGATTCCCTTTTAAGCGATTGCAAAATTGTTGACATTGCCACTCCAAATCAAATTCTTTTATGTCGTTATTTGTTTCCCATGGTGCTCCAAAACTGCACCGAACTAAAAAGTAAAACCAAAATTAATTAGTTTAGAAGTTATTTTCACAGTTATATTGAGATATTTTCGCGGTTTTTACCTAAAGTAGCACAAATTATGAACAACTGTATCTGGTTCAACATTTTTGACACAATTAAATTCAGGCGAAATATCTGCTTGATTTTATAGTCCTATAAAGAATTTGCTGACCAAAATTTATGACACAACATACTTTACATAATTTATTGTTTATAAACAAAACTTATTTATATTTACACATTGGCAATCAATAGGTATTATTTATTATAATATTCAGTGTCGAAATTAAACACATTCAAACACTTTTCGAGTCATAAAATTCTAAAGAAATTAAAAAACTAAATTTATTACTGTAATAATTAATTATCATAAAGAATTAAAATATTCAGAAAACTATAAAATCAATTTAAAGTTTTTTGGTTATATTTCAAACGCATAGAAATCTATTCACGTATATGTACATTATTCGAATGTTTAATATTATAAGTAACCTACTCATGTCCATATATCATTGATAGTGAAAACACACATTATATGTATTGTTATTTTCCGCTTAAAAATATTAATGTCAGCTGTGTATCTTGCATCCTACGCTTATCTTTAAGATCCGTCTTCCTTGTAACGAGCCATGGACGGAGATACTGTACTTATTTCATTATTTGTATATGCGTTGCGGTAATTTGATACCTCTGTATTATTCTAGAGTGCGAGGCGTATTTCATTGTTTACTGTTATATAAAATGGCTGTCGTTCCTTCTTCCTTGAGTGTTAGAATTTTTGTCAGTTCATTTCTTATTTTAAACTAAATCTACTGTACTTTTTTCTGTGTTAATGTAAAGGTACGATGCTACTAGCATATTGTGTACCGGGACCGGGATTCGAATTCAAAAATCTTGGCACACGAAACACGAAAGTTACCTCTTTGCTATCAGTGAATAATTTTTGCACTAGTCACTGATTCACATAAATTTATACAATTTAGTAAAGCATGCAATTAAATGTTACGTATTCTGTCACATGAAATAAGATAATTTTTGACAAAAAAAAAAACTCCTAAATGTCACAAATTTATTTCAAAAATGCCACTCAAAAATATGTAGTTACAAAATAGTTATTGGTGACACGGGCATGTTACACAAAAAATATTAAAATAGGAATGTTTTTTTAGTAGTATAGCAATGATCTAAAAATTTTGTTTATGTAGAATTTATCTATAGGTAAGTAAGCTCGCTTTGCTAGCACTTTTCACATACAAACCCTAAGCCTACACATCTTTCACTCGACAAGCTCGAATCACAATACTCATTTTTAATAGAACTTATCTGAAGACAAGTTCGCTTCAACGTTTTACGTTAAACAAATAATGTGGACCCATTGTTTCGGTACTGCTATATTCGTAACACAAAAAAAATTTTGTGCATACCTGTAACATTTCAGTATTTTAAGAGATACGAAGTCGGTTAAATTGAACAACAATTTAAATTTAACAAGACTATTACAATGAGCAAAACAAAAAGATTTACAAAATATGAAATCCAACTTGTTTATTTTATATGGCAATATATATATTTTTTTATTGGCTCATTCGATGGAGTTTTTTTTTTTTCTCAATTAAAAAATATCAACATATCATATTTTAATATAAGAAAATAAGTGAAAAAATGTATGTTAAATTTATTTATATTTATATGTATTTTATTAAAAATAACTTGCATCTCTTTTCTTTTCTTTGGGAATTCCAAGCAATCAAATATTAATTCAATCTTACGTTATTGCCCCTTAAATTTCATTTACGTGCCGTCAAAGTCAGAAAGTATTGAAAACGTAGGAGTAGTACCTATCCCAATATTTAGATTATTTTTGGAGAAAAATATTAACGACAGGAGAAAATTTGAAAAGAGAAAAGTAACGAAAGTGTTTTAGCAAGATCAATAAATATTAATTTACAGTTTAATAGCATTGCTATTTATAATATTCAGAATGCTAACTAACTATTGTTAATGACTCCGTTGGCACAGTTTCATCGAGTTTCGCTTTTAGTTTTAGAATATTAAACATTGCTCGGTTTAAACAAAAGGAACACCTTATCCATGTTCTTCTTTGCTTCAAAGTTTCATGTTAATAAAACAATCGCTTCACGCTGTGCTTTAGTGTGAATCTACCTGTCAAACTGCCTTACTAATAACAGAAAAATACTTCGCGATTTTCTATTTCTATAAATTTCACTTGAGGATCTCACAGCTATTGCCAATTTATTATCGCTGGTTTGTGTAGGAGGCGGAAATTGCAATTTTGCCTCTATGACGCTATTAATCAATAAGAGCGTCGATGTACGATTTATTTCTTAAAAACAACATGTTGGAGACTCTTGACTCTTGAGATACTTTAAAGTGCATATATCTTAATATAAGTTTAGCAGGCCACGAAAATTTATGACGCAGCAATATTTTAAAAATGTAATTACGGTAATTTACTACAAACAGGTCAGCTGCACAAACGTGAATTATGTTTGTGTGATATTCAAAATTTATTCCTCAACATCACATGTTAAGCATGCACGCTTATTCTGCGACTATTTATCAATTATTTTGCTCATTTAAAATTTTAAAAAAATATATCATTACCTATATTTTGAGTGTGGCACAAGTATAGTTGAAATAACAATTCTCGGCTTTGAGATTCGAACTGAGGATCATACGATTTCGTACACTTTACCTTTAAACTTTAAGGGTCTTAGTTTAACGACTAAAATATGTTATATACCAAGATCTGCTTTAAACAGTGCAAGACACCTAGAATTATCAGATTTTTAGGCATTATGCTACCAAATACAGGAGAAAGGGAAGCAAAATTTAACGAGAAGATATTGATAATAAATTGAGCTTTCTATGCAAAGAAAAATCTACTTAAAATAAGATATTTAACGAAGATATAAAAATTAAGAATTTACTTAACGAATATAAAAGCAATAAAAATGTACGCTGCTGAGACTATAACAATGACAAAAAAGATGAAGAAGATTTAGGAATAATGGAATAAAAAGTAATAAAACAAATGTTAGGACTAATAAAGATATCAGAAAATGAACACAGAATAAGAATGAACTATAAAATAAAACAAGAGTTGGAAGGAGAAGACATAATGAAAAAATGAAGGAACAGAGTCAGATGACTTGGACATATATGCAGAGCAGAAGAAAAGAATAAGGTAGATTGAAATCTAGGAAGAAGAATAAGACGAGGTAGACCCAGATTAACATGACGAAAGTAAATAGAAGAAGATTTAAAAGCAACGGGAGTTTGAAACAGGCAAACTAAAACAAAAGATAGGAAGATGTGGAGAAACTAACTACTAGGATTTTAAGAAAAAAAAAAAAAAAACCGAGATTTACTCACTCCAACAAAAGAATCTAGATAGCTTTATAAGAAGTGGCGTTACCCCATATATATAATATAAGTTTTTAATTGAATCTTCTTATAACTGTAAGAGTAACTCAAATGTTGTGGGCGAAGCGATTTTTATGGAAAGTAAATTCTGGTGACAAAAAATGCTATGCCCAGCAGTATTACAAAATTTAGAGTTTGCTTCCCAATTTTAGAGGTCTGGTTTTAATTTGAATCTCGTTTTTCTGGTTACCTATACTATTTTTGGGAAAAGAGTGGTAATGTTTCCGATTTTGTGTGTCTCATATCTTGATATCATTGAAGTAAACTAAAAAGCTATGTATATTTAAGCCAAAATAAGAATATTTTTGATTGTGACCTATTAAATAAATTCGGATTAGTATTTCAGGAAATGAGTGTGAATTCGGCGTTTCTTTGTTTTAATATTTCATTGCGCAATACGTTTTATGTCTAAGAGCGATAAATCAAATATAAATATCAGTTTCATCTAATGCCGGAGTGTGGGATACAAAAAATTATAGCGCCTGTATTACATTAGCACAAAATCAAACAAAAAATCAAACCATGCCGAATTCTGCTGCGTTTCGGTATCTTTGTCTGTGGGTTGCGTGGGAGTCCTCGAATAAATGTTGTGACTCCACCAGGCCCCATTGACAATGCGAAAAATCCAAGTCCCGCCCTTCGGACTAGGCCTACTTGATATTAACGGTACCAAAACCCACGAGCCGGTCAAATAAAATTGTGTGTTGATCCGTTGAAGACGAGGAATGCTCAAGCCATTTTATTAAATATTACAGATAGTTTAAAATGTGCATATCATTATGTCTTCAACACCTATTGACGTTTTTATCTTCCCAAACCGGATCTCCTTAAACTTATACAGTCTGGATAAACGCGATTAGAGCATAAAATACGCGTAATGTGCATGAGACTGTAAAACCTGTCAGCCCGAGGCACTTTAAGTGCATTGCTAGGATTTTTATGCTGCGTTTTATAAGGGCATTAATGATGCAGTAATTTGACAATTATTTTTCATAAATTAAGTGCTCCCACTGATAGAGATACTTGCAGCGTTTTAACACTCTCATAACTTCATCATATTTTCACTCACTCGTAAAAAGGCTGTATTTTAAGTTGGAACTACCGCCAATTTTAAATTCGAAATTATAGCCAGCTGATTGTTATCATCCAATAAAATTTAATACCTATTATTTTCTCAACACTTTCGATCTACAATAAACTTTCAATAAATAAATACATCACCGTCATTTTCCGCCTTCAACAAGCAATCTTGCCTTATAGAGATGTTAAAAGAGGTTCGCGCCTGAGAAATCAAACAATTATCTTAATAAATAAAGCTCCCAAGTTTGAAATATTTTTTTGTTTCTTGTAAGTACTTTGTGAGTTATTGCAAAAACTTGGAGCATGTCAGATTGGAAAAGGTTATGGTTATAAATTGTTTAGTAAACTGGCCTGTTGCGAGTGATCTACAACTACAAGAAAAAATTGAAGAGCAATTTGCCAGTAATAAATATTAAGAAAGGTTAAGAATTAACCAGGAAAGCGTAACGACGAAAATAATTTCGGTACTTTCTAATTCTTTGTCTTGAACAGGATTTTAAAACCTTCCCTCTATCGCCATATTCTCACGTTGCTCGCAGTAAACAAAGCGTAATGCCTTAACGAACTTTGCCGTAATGGACTCTTAAGGGGTCATAAAAATTTACGTGTAAATTTCAACTGGATTTTATTCGGCATTAAATTAAAACCCGCCTTTCGGTAATACAACGTTCAGCGGAACTGATTGTATTTATAAAATTCATTGTAGTTGGGTTGTTGGTCAGCTGAGTGGAGTGATTGCAAACTGACACCTTTATTTTATGGGCGCATTAGTGACACCTCATAAATGTTAGCGCATATTCGTGCGACAAATCGATGCATATTTTATTACCTCCATTACATTTTGCAAGATATCTATTATATCATTGAACATATCACACAAAGTTGAGCATTGATATAGTATCAATTATATCTAATTCAACAATTTTAATTTCTTTTTACACGAATATTGTTGATACTTTGTGTACAATATTCACTTATCAGGCGAGCTAATAGTTGAATATAACTTCATTTGAGGGATTTGGATTTCAACGTACAGTGTAGGGTTTAAAAAGACTCTTATTAATGCATACATTTTGCCAATTGTTTCTTATTCGCCGCGATCCTTCGTGCATTCCTATTATTCAGAGTCGTGTTAATATGCTATCCTAGGTGTCTTTTGGTCTACCATGATCTTTCTTTTCCTACACGTTTGTCATTCAGATTTGCCGCACCACTCTCATTTCGTTCATTCTTATCATATAACCCCACCATGCTAGTTGTCTTGTTTCATGAAGTCTTGTATTGGCTTTAAGCTAACAGAATTAATTGAACAGATATTTAAAATTTATTCAATGAGATAATAATTGAATAGACACCCTTCCTAACAATAGATAAAATTATGAAAGAAGTAACTAAATTTATTTTTAGTACCTACTGTAATTAAAGAACAATTAAAAGTATTATTACATGAAGGTCTATGATAGTCATTATTGACGTAGATGTTTGCGTAACGAGCCGTAGGCGAGTGATGCAAATCATTTGAGTAAATAATGACCGTAATTCCGAATATAATACTATACTTTTTCTACTCCTGTGCATTCGGAATTCACTTTTAAAAATGATCGAAATTCGTTGAAAATACACGTTGAAAAACTGACTACATGTCAACTGTCAGACGGCCGTTAATAAGTGATCCTCACCACGTCTTTAAAATAACAGTGAATTATGGATTTCTGGCTCTGTGATTGGTCGAAAAGTGTGAATTATGACTCATAAAAATAAATAATGGAGATATATTTATACAGGAATAGAAAAATATATTTCTTGCATTGACAGTTTTCACAAAAATTTATTTTTCTCCTAACCAAATTTTTAAAGAAAATATCGGAATCATAACAAAATTGTTTAAAAGATTTTAACGGAAATACAGGGTTAGACGTCCGCTGGATCCAATTTTCCCAATAATGTCTGCGTGTGTAGATGTATATGTGCCCGTACGTATGTCTTATAAACAAGAAAAGATAGGGCAATAAAACTGCATTAATTTAAGTTTCTTGGAAATACGTAGAGCTGAGTTGATTTTTTTCATAATTACAAAATTGAAAGGGTTTTTTACTGTACACATAAGACAATAATTAAATTAAATTATATGTTTAATAATATATTCAAATAATTATAGTTACTTTGACAACATCTACTCTACTTAAACATTAAAATACAAGTTCACCTTGTGTATACAAAAGTTTGACAGTTAGAAGAAGCACTAGAGATTATAGTCAAAAATTAATTAATATGTGACGATTCACAAAGTGTTTTTTGATAATTAAATACGATTTTCAGGTAAAGATTTCAGTCCATTGTCGTTAATTAAAGGAACAATTATTGTAAACTTGTTAGTATCTTTTTTGGGGTATACGAATTGGTGTCGTACTCTTAAGGTAATTAGTCCGAAGCTCACATTTCGTGGTTGCTTTGTCCGAAACAATGGCCCGTCGACGTTTCAATATCGAGGCCACACCGCACGTGGCCCGACGAACTCCGCCATCCGGAGTTGTTTTGTTTCGTTGCGAATTTGTCTGACGGCTGCAATTGGCCGGCAGAGCATCAGCTCCCGTGATCTTTGTATTACTCATTTCAAGATAATTCGCGAATTTTACGTGGGCTTTTTGCGTCTCTTGACGGATTTAATTGCAGTTCTGTTCCTCTTCGACCCACATTGCAAGGCTGACTGATGTAAGTAAAAGTCCGGGCTTTCATGGATCACTTGATGCGAAATTAATTTGATTTATTGCTTCAACACGATTGTAATCCTAGCTCTGAGGACTGTGAACATCCACGGCTAACATTTTTTGTTAAATACAAAATATGAGTAATGATTACACGTGGGAGTGTGTATCAGTATCTTGTTACTTAATAAATTTTAGTAAGCTTTCTGCATATGAAAGTGTTTTAGTCAACATGTAATAAAGACTTTAATCGTTGAATTATTGACTGACATGATATATGGCGCTCTTTCATTGCGACTATTAAGTGTGATGTAATTTCATTATATTACCCTGTGCTCCCCACAATTCATTGATAGATAACTACGAACGTGAAAGTATTGTACTTGCGGAAAATTTAGACCTTGCCATAATAACCACATTTACGCTGCAAACAGCGCTTTTATTTAGCATAATTTATACAACCTCCCTCAGGGAAACTTGCACTTTTACTGCTCATTTTCTATGCATGTAAACACGGTTTTTACATGTCTGGTATTTGTTTTATTGCAGAAGAATGGCTGTCTTTATGAGCACATTCGATGGGGTGAGGCATTCGTCGTGGTATACTCCGTCAGCGACAGACACAGTTTTCATGAAGCTCATGAACTTCTTGCCCAATTGGCTAAACTCAAATTGCCCTCGTACTATACCACGTTACTTCTGGGCAACAAACGGGATTTGGACCACTCAAGGTGAGTTATTACACTTTTTTAATATAGGGTACATGAACATAACGCATTCTACACTGGAAAAAAATGGTGTTTTTAAGTAGTTTTTAACGGTCATAAAATATTTAGTCTAAATTGAATCAATAATTATAAGACTAACAACTAATTTAAGAAAACGGATCAAATCTCGAAGCCTGAAAACTATATACAAAATATCTATACATCTGTTTCGAGAACTAAATTATCATTAGTAAAACTGAGGATCAATCAAGATTCACCCAAGCCAGAAGATGTCATGATCCAATTCTACAAAAACGTCACAGGCTACCATAGGCTTTATGATTTTCTTTGGTGCGCTCTTCTCAATATTTTTAAAAATATTTCTTTTATTCAGCATATTTTAAATTTGTAAAATCAACTTGGGCCTTTAGAAACTATCGAAATTAGAACGATGTGGACAAAATTTAGTCAGCTATTCTTTGGAGTATACACAAGTATTCAAAATATTCTTTTACCAGGTACTATTTTAAAAGTAATTAAAATATATTCAAACAAATATTAATTATTTTAATAGGCACCTAATTTTAATAGTAAGTATAAATGAGTAATAATAATTGTACGTAACTTATTATTTTTTAAAATTTTAATCTACTAAAACGACTGCCTATAAAATTAATTTATAATGTAAATTATTGAAGTTTATGAAACCATAACTCCGGAATAATTTTACACAACATGTTCCGTAATGTATGACGAAAAATAATAAAATTCAGTGCATAATAATTATGTACAAATCAAATGCAGGAAGAATGTCAATACATTTTGTATAGAACAAAATTATATATGACGTAATTAAAATTTAATCAAAATACTCGTTAATTTACAAATACGTAGTAGCAAAATCATGATGATATAACAGTAAAAAAAATTATTAAATTATTGGAAATTATCGATTCTGTCTATTGAGAATAATCATATAGTTCATTTTTATTGTGAATTATTTTCCATAGAGGTCGCCACTAAATACTCTTACAAGTAGTATTTGTTTTACTTATGGAATAACAAAAACGCACAATTGTCATTAAAAAAAGATCAAAAATTATGGGAAAATAATCAAAGACCGGGATTGCAGTCAATCAATTTTTATTAAAATCGGCCTCTCTACCTGTTTCGGCAACACATTTGCCTTCTTCGGGGGGTTATTTGTTTGATAAAATTTTGTTTTATACATACTCTAATACAATTAGATAAAATACATAATTATTTCGTCATATTTATTATTATTTTTTAACTGTGGACATCCAAATGTGTATCGTTCCTATTAATTTTGTATTTTAACTTGATATATTGGAGTATGAATAAAAACTAATTTTATTATAAAAATTACCTCTCGAAGAAGGCAGATTGATTGACTGCATTTCGGACTTTGATTATTTTCCTAAACATTTCTCTAGTCAAGAAGCTTCAAATTCATCAAAAATTGTATTTTGAATGCACATCTTTTGAGGTTATTCGGTAAACCAATTCAATAGAAATAAGAACAAACCATAATGAGAATCAGAGCTGCTATGCCATTGATTTACAAAGGTAGTGGGCGGACTTACATAAAGATGATCTAGAAAATTAGAATTCAGTTAGGTAAGAGCAGTGCAACAATTCGCATAAGCAGATTCAAATGTCTGCATATCGAATGATGATCCTCTGCATCCTGTCAGTAGCGTCAGCGCTACCAATAAGTAATGAACCGTTCAAGACAGTAATCACATTACTGCAAGACGCTCTACAGCTTCAGTAGCAACAGCAAGTGGAGCTTATAAATATTAATGCAGGTCTCGACTAAATGCGAGATTTACCGCCGCCATTCCGTACGAGAAAACATCAGTAGTAAAAAGGTGTACACGTACCACATTCTCACATTCTAATGCCATCCCACGCGAGATGCACGAGTGGAAGTGTGGTGTGTGGTGGCGGCTGCGATTGTAATACGCGACGCCCGCGATGCCTTCAACGATATTTACTTTCAGGAGCGATCATTCAGTTCCTTGTTAAATTTACATCCCGCCGATTGATTTGTGAAAGTGTTTTGCAGACTTGTCTTTGATGCTAGTTGTTGTCGATGAGAGATGATTCTGCTACATGTAAACAATGTTTAATAGGAATTTAAATTCATTGCCTGTTCAATTTCCCTGGCAAATTTCTGACGTATACAGCACATAACCTCCCGCTTACACAACTTTAAAGCTGTACAAAACAGAAAAAAATTAGATAAAAACTGTAGCCAATACTTTTTAATGTCCGATCAGGGTAGTTATATACCAAATAACGCTCTAGGGCGTTATAAATTTGATGTTGTTACTATTGGGCACACAATATACAAACACTGACTTATATTGGCAGGTAGAATCAATCACTGACTATTGGCAGAAAGAAATATTGAAAGAAACAGTTAGTTACAGTATTTGCAAGCAAATAGATTAATCCCTCTAACAAAACACAATGATAAGACAAAACTCGATAAGAAACTTTTATAAAATAATATATCGATTGGACATTAAACGTTGAACGCACCACGGGCGTTAAACGGACAATAATGCCTTCAGTTTACGTACACACCTCGGGCCAGAGGCCCTCGGCAGCACACTGTTGACCTCACACATTGAGCCTGATACCTTCATTACTATTACATCTTTTTTATTATAACTAAATTTATTTTAACTCAGTTATTTACTGAGATATCCTCAAAATACCTGATCTAAATCTAATCACTCTTAGTTTCAGCATCCATAGTCTAAATATGAAATAATATTGTCATTAGAATATAAACGGTACAAAATATATAACAAAGTTTCTAGAAAAAGTTGTTGCCAATACTATTCTACGTCTTTCTGAATATGACAAAATTTACTGTAACTCAATTTATTGTTTACTGAGATATTTCCAATAAACCTAGTAGGTCTTCAAGTAAACTGCAACTTACGGTTGATAGTTTGCTATCAAAATATTATTATCTAGTAACTAAAACATTCAAATTTGATGATATCTTTATTGGATTTTAAGTTAGCGTGAATGAAAAAATCGTCACACACACACACACACACACAGGTCGTCATGAATATAGTGGACTCCTGGTTTAGGGATCTGTTGCAAACTCACTGTTGAAAATTTTGGCGCGTTAAAATACATGTGCAGGAAGTAAAAATAGCAAACATTTTCTTACTTATATCGAGGAAATCTAATTACATTATGACGAATTTTGTATTAAAAAAATATTTAACAATCATTTTAACAGCTTCATCGTATGACATTGGACTGTGGATCATGAGATCTTCAGTTCGAAACCCACAGTCAGTGATATCGTCACTTTTAACTTTATCTCTGTGATTCCTGGAACATCTTTGGGAGCGTGACTTGACGTCTGTGAAAGCAGTGTGCTTCACGCTCAGTAGGCAATTGGCGTGATGACATGTTTTTTTTATTAACGTACTTTTCAATTTATTGTATTGTGCATTGTTTATTCAAGCGGAACCTATCGGGATCGCCAATTGCAGAGCCAGAGTGAGGAGTATTTAATTAAAATATTTTAAATACATGACGTGAAACTTTTTTTAATGGATAGTTTTTTCTTAATTACGCTTCTAAATCATTTTAATCGTTTCACAAATTTGACTTTCGTTTTCTTTTGTTATTTATTGTTGTAGAAGAAAATCCAATTTGATTTGAAAGTTCAAAATGCTAAAAAATTGTCAACAAAGCAACCTATTAAAATTTGTATCATGTAAATATTTACTGAAAAATTAATGTTATTAAAAATTCGACACGATTCATTTTTAACATCACTTTCTTTTACATTTTCGTACTTTCATTAAAAATCCAAATCTAACGCAAAATATTCGAAGCTTCATTTGCAAATTTTTAAAGTTGTAATGCGGACACTTTCCGTTCTCAGCGACAACAATGTGTCCGAAATATCGATTCATCGATTAGTTATCAGATCCGATGAAAGAGATTGCAAGTGCAACAAACCATCTGATTACCGCATTGTGACAACAATGGTTGGGAAAGCTGCTTTCGGCGCATTTTCGTTGTCGTTGGATGCGTGGGCGAGTATAAAGGCATACGCGCGCCGTATTTTATATTTACAATATTATTTTCATGACAGGGGGTCACAATTAAATGGCCGGGTTCAAAGAGCACGTGCGAATTTCTTATCCGCTAACATTAATCATCCATTGGGAACAATACGACAGATCGTGAACACTTTTAAGCTGCACGGTGAGGTTGGATCGTACTTCGTACGCAGTGGCTGCTGATTATGTAGGTGAACTATTAAGAAAATAAAAATATAGAGTGATCAAAGCGGCTTGGCTACTATACTTTCCTTAACATAATTCTTCTATTGTTTTATTTCTAACTACCGTGGCATTTACTGTTGCAAAATATTAATCAGTTTCAGACGATAAAATTGTTTATTGTGTACCTCCCACACATATAATGGCTGGTCTAAAATTTGGATGGTGCGATATCATTTTCGAAATACATATTTAGAAGCTCTATGTTCAAGTTATGAGGTGATTAGATTTTGGTATCAATCTATCAACCGGAAGTGGTAGTATACTTGAAGATCTATCAGGTTCTTTGGGCATATCTCAATAAATTTAAATTAGTATATTAAAGAACGAGTTTCATAATTGTCATTTTATTTAGTGAGAAGGAAGTTTTAAGCTCTTTTTTAATAAAAAAAATTATGTTTCAAAATTCAGGGAATTTTGTGTTAGTTGGTGACACTGATGTTACGTTTGAAAATTCAACACCTAACCTTACTTTTCTTATTCTTACTATTCTTAACTTCTGCTTTTAAATTCAAAATTATACAAAAATATCATTCTTACTTGTATTTATTTATTTAGCGAAGTGTGACATTTGATATTTTTCGGTATATGACATTTCAGTAGAGTTACCAATTTTGAAATTACAAATTCTATAATAACACTCGATTGAGCTGTAATGAACCTCCTTTGGGTATCGTAACAGTTTTGTTATGGAAACAAAATATGAAAAATTGATTTACTTTAAATTTTGTGAAGTATAATAATAATATTAGCTATAATTTTTATTTGAATCTTTTTCTCAGGGGTAATATAACTAGTGCTATAATTATCATCGGTGATAGCATCGAGTTAAAGTCGATGAAAATTCACCGATTGCACAGCGCGAATTAAATTTTCTGAAGACTCTACCGAGTGCCATCACCAACAATTAATGATATCACGAATTATATTTGGGGAGAATGTATTATGAACAAGGTTATGTTTCTTCATTGACACATTGACTGTAAAAAAAAAAAAAACGTATTAAACTGTTTTCTTTTTTCTAGTAAACTGTATATTTTCTACAAACCAGAAAAATTTGATATATTACTAATATTATCATGTCTTTTATTAATATTATTCTATCTCAAATTTTTGATTTCGTCAAAATCTGATTTTAAGTAAATAATAAATAAAACAATTGCCATGTAACATGCGGAGATAAAGCAGTTTCATCGATTTGATAGACTCTTACTACTCGTTTGTTTTACTATTACAGCAAATAAGATTGTTCTGAAATGTACCAAGTGATATATGAATTATATATTCAGTAATAATATAACAAGAGGGTGAGAATAAATTGAAAATAATTTGACAGATCTTTCGAAAACTTGTTGCCAGGCAATAGCCACGAAAGCCCGTAGGGCTTGAGTGGCTATTGCCAAATGGCGACAAGTTTGAGAAAGATACTGGAGAATTATTTTCTAATTTATCGAACTCTCGAGTTATATTTAATTAGATTATTTTTTGATTTCTTCATCAGGCAAGCCACTAAATCAATATTTTTTGCTCATTTTTACTTGTATTGATGATAACTATCTGACATCTGACATCTGTCAACAAAAACAAAAAAGCTACAGAGAAAATTGCCGGGAATTATCACAAGAGCATTATTCTCAGTTTAATAATGACAGGATTGGTTAAAACGCAGACACGTGACATACAATAAAGCATTTGATTGGTTTAAATAAACGTCAAAAAATAATCTATTTTATACCGTTTTAATATAATAATATTGGAACTCTTAACTGACGTTGAAAATGCGAGCCGAGAGATAAGCTAATTGTTGGGCTATCTGTCTTTGTTGTACAACCGCTCAGCATACGCAAAAAGTTGGACAAAAGAAGGTTGCCTTATACTTTCTTTCTCAGGCTCTCAGGCTCGTTTTTCTCTTTCACAACAGTCTACAAATGAGCGTTCCAGTATTACTACAGTTCATTGGTTTTAATAGTTATGTATCAAGGCATTGAAGTTTTGCTTTTTATTCCGAATATGGAATTTATTTGCTGAAGTCCGTATGGCTGAGGAAAATAAACATATGAAAATATTTTAATAGTGGTCAAATTCTCACAATTTCGTAAATTACTAAATGCTAACAATAATTGGCGTTAATCACAGAATACAATACGAAGCTACTTAATTTACTATTTCTTTTAAAGCTGTGTAACGTTTTTTCTAATATTTTAGAAAGAATCGATTCAAATAAAAGTAAATTTTGCTTAGAACATATTAATATATCAATATTCAATAATTTATGTAAAAAAATAAATTCTAGCATGCTTCTTAACGATTGTACGTCAGGCAAAATGATTTGTTTATAGTAATACATGTCACCGAAAAAAATATATATATATAAAAAATTTCCTAGCAATCGAAACACATTTTTTCTGTGTTCACACTTGTAATCAATTATATTTTTTATAGTAAGTATTAAAAAGCCATATATTAAAACATACAACACAAAAACCAGTTAGTATGTCCATACCGAGTTATTTTTGATCAGGCAGTAATTATGAAAATTTATTATAGCTTTCTTGAAAGATTCTCCTAAACATACGTGTCCAACTGAGCGTTAAAATCACCTATCCCGCTAAGTACAGGTTACTAATTCAATTTTGATAGCTACTGTAACACACATTCGTTTATGTAACACCTAGTGCGTGTTTTAGAGTTACTTCCCATTATTTTTCACTTACACGCTTGGACTTTTGACACGCTCTAATTTTGTATTCTACAGAATTTTTTACTTAATTGTAATGCTATTAAATTGATAATTAAATACTTTTCGACAGCTTACTTTGCTTAGAAAGTAATTTCAGGCTTTAATTTTCATATATTTGGCAGTTTTCATAACAAAATAATAATGTTTTTTGTGTGAATTACGAAATTACCGTTTAGTTTGGTAAATTATACTGACAATTTAAAGTACCTACCTGCGTGAATTAATTTTGCTTTTGATTGAGGTAAATTACTCTATATTTATTTTGTCTTTTTGTTGGCTCCAGTGTTGTTCTTGTTAACGTACGTACAAGTGTATTTCTCCTTGGCCTGTACTTTACAATGTCAATAGGGTCTGTAATTATCGGACTGGGCTCTTCAAATTTAGGCCGTGAAACCAGACAGACGCTCAGTAAACATTACTTCTGTGGACACCTGCCTTCTGGATAGGAAGGTTCTTCTTTCTTTTTCCTACTGTTTTGCCGTTTACAACTAAAATAAATATTAAAAGAGTTTTTATGCCGATTTCAAATATATCCTTATTGCTTATTTTCATTAGTTTTTTATAGCTATTGGTTGATAAATTATAATTTATAATACAGCGCCACCAAGGTGAATGTCGCCTGGCGAAAAGGTGAAGTAACTTATAATTTTTTGCTATGGAAGTTTCTTATTGCTAAAGGAAAATTATTACGCACAGGCACATGTCATCAAATAATATTACTAGGATAATAACGTCACTAGCAATTACGTTTATATGGCTTACTAATTGTTGTAGAAATGAAAATGAAATGCTGCGATTTGTTGCAATGAAATTCTCGTAATCGATATTTGTGTGGTTTCTATACTACAAGTAAAAAGTAAGAAGGAATTTTACAAATTTATTTAATAAATATGTTGTATTTATTATGAATCAATTTGAACAAGAGTTTTATAATACTTATCCAAAATCTAACTTATTGTCACGTTTCGAGTTTCGAAATCTTGACAATGTGTGACCTTGTAGTTATTATCAAACAAAAGAGCTGTTACGTCTCACCTTAAAACGTGAAAATCATGATAACATCTCTGTTTAAGCCAGCGTAGGTCTTGAAGAATGATCCAAGTAAAAATTTCCGACATTGTAAATTTTCTACACGATGTGCAATTAGGTGAAGTTGGTTCTTTCGCCAAGTGAAACATACAGTCCGAGTAGGAAGTGTACAAATGCGTTTGTTTAAGAGGCGCGAAGTACAAGACGGAACAGAAATTTGTACCATAAAACGAATGAACCTGCAGAACGAGTCTCTGGTGACTCCATACGTGGACAACTCGGCAGTGGCGTATCCGACGGGGAGGATTGCCAATTTAAAAGTATATTTCGAATATAACAAACAAAATTTAAGTGGTATAAATTATATTGTGTCATTTCACAAAATACAAATTGATGGATCACCAAATAATTTCAAGCGCGTTAATCTAAAGAATCTACATCATCATCCTTTTGACAACAACCTATCGGGGGTTTTAGCCTCTTTAAGAAGTATTCGGTAGTCGGTAGACTGAAGAAGAACAGATCTTACTGCCACATAAATTGAAAAAATAACTGGGTACATCAAATTGAAGAAATTATAGATGTTTTAAAATTTCTTTTTGATTGATGATTACATATATACAAACATAACATCACTCTATATCCTACAAAGTGGGGTAGCACGACCTCTGAAACATATTTATCGAACAATCAGTATTCTCCAAATATTACTATATTTGCACACTCCTTTTGCCTAATCTACCTTCATCATTCGATTCATACATCCACGTCTAGAGATGATCAATGTAGTTTTTTTGCCAGAAAATCGGAGTGTCATATCATACTTTGACTGGTGCAAGATTACATCAGATTATCTATGTTTATCAACTGTTTGGTAATTTGCTTCTTAATGAGTTCTAATTTTTTCGTTTAGTCGGTTATTCTTCTGTTATTGTTTACAAATTGTCAAAGTTATTGAAACTTCCATAAAAGTTTATAAGTGCGCGTTCCAGTAATATTATACTTCAGTGCTTTGCACGCTGTATATTTCTTTCTTTTATACTTTGACAAGAAGTAATGGGTGTTTTTTTTTTTTAGAAGTATATAACTTTAAAATGAAATTATACACATTAAAACCGTGGTAATTGCCATGGTATTTGATTTTTTTGGAAAGATAATTTTATGCCATTTGTGTTTCAATATGATTTTGGAACGATGGACTCTGTGGCTGGCTCGGATTAAGCGCAATCTGGAAGTCTAACGTAGCGAATGTTGGCTTCCAAGTCGTCCATCGTCTCGTGTTTATCGGCGTAGACTAGCGGCTTCAAATATCCTCGCACAAAATGATCCAAAGGTGTTAAATCACAAGAACTTGGAGGCTTATTGCCCTATATTAGGCACATCGAATGTGTCCCGCAATAAATCAATTGAGGCGCGCACTGTGTGACATGTTGCGCCGTCTTGTTGAAACCACCGATCTTCCACACTAATGCCATTCAATTGGAGAACGAAAAAATCAGTAATTATAGCTTAATAGTGGTCTCCATAGACTTGTAACGTTCTAGCCGGTATCATTTTTGAAGAAATATGGACCAATGTTTCCAACAGCCCGTAAAGCACACCAAACAGTGACTTCTTGTTTATGTAACGCTGTGTTTATAATGGCTTGTGTATTTCCTTCACCCCAAAAGCGGCAATTTAGTTGGTTGACCTAGCCATTTAACAAAAAATTTACTTCATCGCTGAATTAAAATTTTCAAAACAAATTTGCACAATTTTCAAACGCAGTTCTGGGCAATGTACCCCTTGTTCTGGAGTAAGTCTATATTTATTGTGAAATGGCAAAACAAACTGAGCACAAAACAGCTGTCTGCTGTCAAATTGGCTGTCGCTGGGAAAAGTGTTGCCAATTCGAAAAACATACCTCTAAAAAAAAACACCCGTTTGAAATGTGCAGTCCTGCTGATGGGGAAATATGCTGCCGCCGTCACTGGCCAATCTCGGAGGCAGTGGACGATTCTCGGTGCAGTCCGCAGTGCGTGGGCCTACCTTGACAATGATTGAGTGCGGATGTGGCGACGCACATGCTCACCGCGTTGTTTTTCGCCAAAAAATCGCGCATTTACTTTCCTTTCTGTCAGCAGAGGCATTCCGCTTAATTATTTTATATTAATATTAAAATGCAATGACACTGACAAATTCCGTTACTTTTCCACGGATTGACAACACCAAGATATGATTTATAATTTGCGCGAAAGAGTTTTTTAAAATTTATTTATCGCTTGTCAACGCGGTACATGAATATTTCTGTTTTAGTTATAAAAATATTTGCTTTAAATTTTAGTAATAATTATTTATATGTTAAGAAAGTCAACTTTCTTATTTAGAATGACAAAATAATTCTATGTTTGCAGGAGTATCTTTCAGAAGAAGCGAATTTCGTGGTAATTAATTCCTGGTGGAAGAGCTCGTTCTTTCTAATAGAAAGCGATAAATAATTTTAATTCTTTTATTCATCACTCTCAAAAATACCCTATTAAATATTCAAAACTAACTAATAATTCATTTCAACGATGCAGCATTAACCCAAGTTTTCAAACAACTCTTTCACTTTTCGACATAATCTGTTTAATCAATAACACCTAATCTGCCACACATAAATACAAAAAATAAATGTAGAATAGTATTGACTACAATTTTTATTGAAACTTTTTTCACATTTTGTGCCGTTTGGGGAAGTGTGAAAATATCAAAAATATAATTTGTCTTTAACATGTTGTAATTCGTAAATAGTGACCGTAAGAGAAAAATGTTTGAAACAACAATTATAGATAATAATATTTAAAATATCATTCTAAAAACAAAAATTGTCATTAACCCATAATTTACTGAGATATTTTAAAATAACTTGATAGGGCTTCAAGTAAACTACCACTTCCAGTTATTGGATTATCACCAAAAACTAATCAGCTCTTCCAAAGTGGATACAATTGATATACACACAATATCAAAACTTTAAATTTAGTAGTTTTGGAAAAAACGTACCTCCAGAGATCCACACAGACAGACAGACCTGTACACACACAAATATCATCGCGAATCTATTAAAATCGTATTCAAGGGACCCTAAGACGTGCTCATCCACTGAAAACTCAATACCGAATTTTTAGCATGATTCCTATACCTCCCTTACAGGATGTTGCGGAAGACAAAAAGATGTGAAATAAACTATTTTATTTTGTGCCGTTTAAAATATGTTTAAGCTGGAGGTTATGTGTTATTATTTTGAAGATGTAAAATAAATCTTCAAAATAGGTTAACAGTTAAAAATACGTCTTCTTATGTAACTTCATCGCAAGCAAACATTTAACAGTAAAGCGATTTTTTGACTTGGCGATTTTTCTTGGCTTGTATGGCCAAAGGTGCAAAAACCTGGCGCCAACTTCATGCTAAACCCGCATTCTACTAATTTATGTTACGTATCTCAATAGGTATCGTGTCCAAATGTATCATTATCCTATCTATATGTATAATTATAACATATTAAATCATTCGTTGACATGTAAAACATATATCTATGTAACGACACATGTTGTTAGCTTGTTGTAACATTTCTAGCGCCCGCCCGTAGTGTAGCCGTCTCTGGCGGAGAAAAATATTGCACTGCGCGTAAAATAAGCCGTTAACTTGCTATTGTACAGCGCGATTGTATTACTGCAAGCTTTTTATATTATTTAATAACATGTTGCTGATAGTTCTAGTCTCGTATTGTTATATTTTATCGTTAATATAGTGTTAAAGATTAAATGAGAAATTTGTGATTTTGTTCTGACAGATTCAAGGAACTGGAAAATGGGACAACTTGAAATTATGACTCATAAATAGGAACACTCAGTAAAAGAACTACAATATTTTTTAAATAAGTGCCCAGATGCCAGATGCCACTGCCATCTCACCGTAAAATAATATATCATTTATATTTCTTGTGTTATTAGTCACATATGATTTATAACATTTTAATTTCCAATTTTTTTTATATAAAAAAAATAAATAAATATATCATCAATTTTTTATAGCTTCAATTAAACAAATTAATTAACTCAGTAACTAGAATTGACATTCCTCAAATGTAGATTTTTTGTATAATTTCCAAAATCTTGTTATAGAAAGTATAGTCTACAACAAGTAACAGAATGTTATGTCCTACACTCGAAAAACCGCAGTCCTTGCCTTCGGCTCGGACTACAAACTTTTTACTCGTGTGGAATATGTGCCATTTCATTACTTGTTGTAGAGTAGAATATACTATTTTATCTCAGTAACACGTGAATCCATTCCTGTAAGTAGTTTGGTGACATACTGGTTCGATTAAATTAATGTGAATTATCTAATCAGTATTTTGTATGAAACAAGCTGTAATAAGTATATATTTTTTCTCGAAGTGATCTCATTCCTGTCGGATTGAAATTTGTCAAAGAATTTTTGCGCCTAAATGTCCTTATATAATACCTCCGCGTTAAAAACCAAAAAGCAAAGTAAGACAGTAACGTGGGTTGATATTTATGAGCAGTAAATAATATGTTATCGGTTATAAACGAAGTATCAGAATTAAATATGAAACAGTAATTGAAACAGGTTATTTATTCACAACTTCGCGGTAATAATAAGCAGAACAAGTTAATCCTTTCCCTAGTTGGCGCCAGCGTACAAAAACTCCTAGCGCCTAGGTGTGGAATTAATTATTTATTTCAATTAATTCACCGCAAAAGAATAACTCTTGTTTTTATTTTTGTAGCCAGAGGATATATAATTATAAATTATAAAGCAATATGCATATAACATTTTTATAATTCGGCCGATAATACGATTAAATTAATTTATAATTGTTGATAATTCTATGCTATTAGAAATATTAATGATCCTCATTAATACAATTGAAATGCTGTTGATATTTTCATTCGGATTGTATCTAATTGTATTCAAGTTGTCTTGGATGTACAAGAAAAATGTAAATAACAATTTTATTTGTTGATACTGTTTTCTGCACACGTATCTATAGGTTAATAATGTAGACTTTCGCTATGTAATAGTTTATTAAATAATCGATCAATCATTTTAATATAATTTATAGCAAGCGTTAACAAGATCACGAAGTGTACATAGGATACCTCACCTTTGCTTTTCTTTCATTTTGTATGGCCCGTTTTCTTTCTCTGACTGTACTACTGTGCACCACACAACAAAAGGTTGTGATTTTTTAATTCAATATTTGTTTTACTTATTCTCACTTTTATAATTTCTTTTCTCGGTTGCCGCAAGAACACTTGCAATGAACAAAATACTTTGAAGATACTTGTATGTACACTTCATCCCGTCCGCTTAATTTATTTGAAATAAAATGTCAATATTTAATACATTGAATCATACTTGATATTGTTGCCAAAGCATTAAAGTTTCATTTTAATAAATCTATATAACTCTATAAATAGTTTGGTGTTCTTAAAATTGGATACCTACACTGCTTGTATTAACAAATATGCTTACTAAAAAAAGTGCTCTATAAATGAAGGAAAAAGACATTTTTGGCATTTTTCATTTTCCTTGGAATCTAAATTATTTAAATTTGCTGAAAATTCAATTAAGCAAAGAACGCCTTGACTTAAAATATACATATTTTTGTAATACAAACATATGATCTAATTTTGAGAAAATCATTCACAAAACTTTAAAACTTTTAACTTTTATGGTAAAGGATCCCAAATTTTTCATTTTAATGTTTTACAAAAGTTGAAAAAACAAACACAGTGTATTTTATATTTACTAAATTGTATAATCTAATATTTTTATCTACATTTTATATTAAACAAAACTTAGATATTAAACTGTGCAACTGGCAAACTTTAATTTGTTGTATTTGCAACATACGTTTACTCTATCTAATATTACCTATTTTACCAATGTGTAACTCCATCTTTATTTTTTTAAACTGCTTAGATTCCACAAGTTTTTGACAGTCTTCTCAGAAGAAAGAATCCCAAATTTCCTGCAGTATGTGTCGCAATTCTTCAATTATCCCTGCAGAATGATTTTGTATTTTTTTTTTATCCTATTTTATAGAGTTTTGATTGGCGATAAATCGGGGCTCAAGAAGGTTATTTCAGCAACGGAATATTATTATTATATTGCAGCTTTAAAAAATATAAACATCTTAGGAGCTATGATTTGACGGCTGTTATCCGTACTTCATACACAAAAATATATCACTTGAAGATCTGTTTAAGCACAGTGCCAACCATAATGGGTAAAGGGCGTGATGATATATTTATTTATTTATTTATTATTTTACCACACTTCGTATCAATAGACTCTAGAATATCTAAGAATCAAATGGATGTCGTAACATTTCAATGAAAAATTGTACATTTACGTAAACTAATCCAGCCAACAAATTTCTCCAGCACTGTAAACACTGTTAAATATTTGCCCTCTCATTATTTTCCGCGTCTTTCGTAATAAATTTCAGATTTTTTCCAGCCCTGTTTGAGTGTATGTAAATCTGAAAGCACGTGTACACAGCTTATTTACGCACGTGGACGCACGGTGGGTTCGTTTGTTAACATATCTGTGGTAAACAGAAGAAAAAACTCGAGAAAAAGTGGCCGAAGTCGAGCAGACAGACACGTGGTCAAAGTACGACGGCGCACGGCACACTTCATGTGTTCAGTAAACGAGAAAAGACAATGAATTACCATATAAGATATTGTTAATTATTAACAATGCGGGAGACTGCCAATGTATGTTGTCTTGTTGCTAATTGTGATTATGATTGGTTTTGATATTATGATGTTTGAATATTGTTTACTGCTGTGATATGACCACATTCTTGCATGCTAAATTGTAATTAATTATTATTATTAATTGCATATTTTATTAACAAGGCGACATTGACAAGGAAAGTAGAGATTTTGCCGATTTTATCTTTACAATTTTTTTCTAAATATATCATGTACCGAGTGCTACAACTGAATAGAAATGGGTAATTGACTTGATGATGTATATTATTTATTTTTTATCCTCAACTGAATTGGATAAGAAAGGGATATCGCGGTATACGGCAAGCAAAAATATATCATTTACCGCGATCTGCGTAAGCAGAGTGCAGAGTGCCACACCAAATTGGATAAAAGGTGTGATAATATATACTTATTTATTTATTTTATTTGATTCTACAAAGTTTCGATAGGACATAAATTCGGATTGCTAAAAGATTATTTCAGCAACAGAATACTATTATATTATTAGAATGCAGATTTTTTATAAATATGGCACAATGTATTTCCCCCGTGTTTTGATTTATATTTAAAATTTTATAAACCAGTAATCGAAAAATTTGATACGGGCGAACTTATGTGAATTTAGGCTTGTATTTTCTGGGTGATATTGGTGTAGAACGTGATTTCCAAATTGAGAAGATTTTTTGAAAAAGGAAGAATATTATTTTGGTAAGCAAATTTCAATAGTTATTTGTGTATCAAGTGCGGATAGAGCATTGTTTGTTGCACGCGGCGAGAAAACTCGACAAGTGCACCGAACAAGCTCTATCCGACGAGATACACACAATATTTTTTCTACAATCGTTGAACAATGCCAATCTGTAGAAAAAAATTAATTTTCATAATTATCTTTGGTCACTCCTATAACAATTCTGTAAAATTGTAGTTACCCATGTCACCGTAATCATGACAACGTTTATGAACAAAATAAAAATTTTCAAAGAAATCATAATGTGACACATGGAGTACATTTGACATATGGAGTACATTTGACATAAAAACTACAGAGTGAATACGTTTATGGTGATTAAATTGAAATGTATGTACGTATATGCCAACTGTATTTGCAATAGCAAGGTTATTACCAGAAAAATCCAATGCATCATTTACTTCTTTTACCTAATTTATTTTTGTTTTGTTTTTGTCGCACTAGTGCGACAATATGTCACTTTGTCGCCCTAGAGCGACAATTTTGAACATTTCCTAACCAAAAATGGAATAACAATGTCGATATTGTGCAACGATTGTAGAAAAAATTTTTTATTTGTTTTTGTGTCGTTCGGAATTTTCCATTTTGTTAAAGTCTCTTGGTCGATTTTATTTCGAGTGTACAATGTTACCGATATTCTATAACACGAAACCATAAAATTTTATTTGCAATAAGTGATAACATATTTGCTGCGTTACCTATTAAACTGGTATAAAAAGTACTGTTAAGTAAAACAACGTGCAAAATATGTATCAGCTATCGGCTTTTGAGTGCAAGAGCGGATCAGTGTACCCAAAACGGAACCTTGCGCTAAAAAACACATAAACGGTAGATTAATTTATTTGATTGACAAGTAAATTCCGACCTAGTCAAGCAGCCTTCACGGTTGTACATCCGTGCAGTGGTAGAGTTGTACAGATATGTTTATTTGCCCTGTAATCTCGACTAAGCGACCGACCGTAAATCGAGATCTCCTTGCCGCGAAGAGATGTCGCGAAAAATGAAACAAGGACGCAGACCTTAAACAATCTGACAACTGTTCATATTTACAGAATTAAATGTTGCCTGAATTTCAATTAATACGTCAAATATCGTTTAGTTCCTGTACAGTCTGCAGTCTGCACTATGGAAGTTGGAGGTTGGAATTGAAAATTCCAGACAAACATTAACATGTTTTGCTTAAAATATTAATATCACAGGGATGTATTTAGATACCACAATGTACCATCTATTTTGAGTCAAACTTGTTAATGTATTTGTGGAATTTTCAAATCCAGTACTTGGCTGGGTATGTATATTATTGTATCTAGGATTACTTGGGCACATATGCTCGATTTCACCAACGATAGTTAAATTTTAAACTTAGTTTCAATAAGTAAAAGCAAATCAAAGTTACATGTCATATGGAGAAATTGACATTGATGTCAAAGATTCTACATGCTTTTGTTTATTTAAACCAAGTTTAAAATTTAACGTTGGTGAAACCGGACATTAGGGTTTTTAATAATTCTCGGTTTCCATAGCAAAATATATAAAGAAACCCCAAACCTATAAAATAATTTAAAAGTCAATTTTCATTATCTAGTAGAACTATAGCAAGTTTGGGTTGTTATAGTTCTGCTACAATTCCAAACATCTTAAATGGCGCATATTTCAGCTTACCAAAACTCGCAGGATCGTAATAAATCGATGAACATATCCCCCAATTACATTTACAAAGAAACCTTAAATTATACTTGTCATAAATAAAAACGTGAACACTCTCGCCACTGAAATTTAATAATATTGGAACGCTCCTTGGACGTTGAAAATAAGTGCCGAGAGAAACAGCTAGTTGAGGGCTATCTGGCTTTGTTGTACAATGTTTTTACATAGCAATCGTTGTTTTTACATAGCAACCGCTCAACAAACATATAGGAGTCGTTTTACAAACAAATGTTAGACAAAGAAGAGTGGCCCATAACATCTATCTGTCTCGGACTCGTTTTTCTCGTTCGTAAAAGACCACAAGTATGTGTTCCAGTATTACTATATTTCAGTGACTCTCGCTAGTTACTTAAGTTTAGCATAAAGGTAATAAAATTACATTAAAATTATATATTTTTCACTTATATTTATTATAATGCTGCTGCTGAAAATTAATTTATACTTCGTAAAATAATAAGTGCAGGTTAATTTCTTTATAATAAATATAACATTTATTTAATGTCTACATCTTATAATAACAAGAATAACTTTTCCTTTTATCCGACAATGGACATTACAAGTATTCTAACAAATATACTACAATTTGTTGTATAAGTGTGGAAAGGTTCTTTGGTACTGTTAATGTGAGGGCTGCTTAATCGTTTCATTAGGTTCGGCGTTCTTGACTCGCCCTACAGTATCACTCGTGATTTTATAATTGCTACCACATCAAAAACGGTATAACCAACAAGAAAATTCATTAAAAATATTATTTTAAGGAAACCTGTACTAACAATAGATTCAAATTCGAACACGAGAAGAACGAATTTCTACTTAAATAGTCTTCTGTAAAGAGTGTGTTCCTTATAAAAATAGTTCACAATTTCTGTTACGGGGTTTCTTTGGTAAAATAGTTATGCTGGTGACAGTGACCTGTAATTTTTTTGTATTTAATACAGTCGTATCAATCTGTTATTTGTCAACAAAAATCGTTTATAAAACCAGTTCATTATTGCATCAATATGCGTGCGAAAATATATGGCTTTCGAGTTGTGTTGCCCATCATTGTATAGAGCTTAATTTGCAGTAAATAGAAGATAGTTCCTTACCTGATTCTTCTAACGTTTCTTTTAGAAGGTTACTGTTGGTCTCTGGTGCGGTTTACACGTCCGATAACATGGACTTCCTTTATTTCCTCCTAGGGTTACTAACTGGATGGATAAATTTGTACAAACTCAAACTCAATGATCGTATGAATACCTTAAATATTTTGTCCTCATTCAATCTAATTAATTCTCCGTTTTAATATTAATATTATATTTAGTATTTCAATTTGTATAGATTCCCGGTATTGCATTATAATGCGTATGCAGCATGCAACAGTTATTTAATTTATTAATTAATTTGTGCGATGAATTTCTTAACGATTTCATTAAGTATTTACAGTTTAAATAATTACGTAATCCATTGCAAATTTAGGTTACTGTAATATTTACAATTTTTTCTATTCACAGTTATAAACTAATAACAAAAGTATTTCTACGACTTAACGGTGCAGATTTTTATTTTATTTTAGCGCGAATTGTTTATCAATTTGTTCGGCTGTTTTCTATACATGTATGTTGAATTGTATATAAAACATGTACGTTGCAATCATGACATAGTGATTCATGAAGATACAACATGTTTTACAAATTAGCAATCGGCTCTTTTGTACTTTTTCATTATGCAGTACATGCATTAATTAAACATTACTACACGACACTAGTCACCACACAACTACTTTACTGAATTAAATAACACACTAATTAGCTTTATTTCTCTTTGTACTCATTTTAATTAAATTAAAAAGGACACAAACTTACTGTTCCAGCTATTTTTTGTATCTATTTTAAAATATTATATATATATATATATATATATATATATATATATATATATATATATATATATATCACGAGATCTGTAAAATCCGTTGGTTAAATTAGACAAAAGTTGCCCCATTAGAAGGGTAGTTTGATCATGTATTTGATTTTCCAATTAAATACATAGGTCACTAGATATGTGCCGATATAATAATTTTGCGATTGTTTTTTATGCTTGTAACTAGGATATTTGAAATAATATTACATTCTGGTTTGCACTTTCTTAAGGCACTTTTTAATTGTGGATATACAGAAGTATTAATTTTTTATCTAGTGACCTATTCATTTACATTCATAAACAAATGTATGGTCGAACTGCCCTACTAATGGGGCAACTTTTGTTTAATTTAACCAACGGATCTTACAGATCTCGAGATCCCAAAACATCCGAATTTTATCTTATTTGGGTCGTGAAAAAAAATAGTATGTCTTACATTTCTCTTCTTGTTATTTATAAGTTGTGTAAAAACGCATCGCAAAATTATTACTTTTCATTCATTGAAAGAAATAAGACTTTATTTAGTATTATATTTGACTTGGATATAAACTTGCAATTTACCATTTCCAGACAAATCTGCGTGGATGACGGCCAAGAGCTCTCCCTCCAATATGGCTGCCAGTTCTACGAAGTCAGTGCAGCTGAAAACTTCGCCGGCGTGTCCTTAGCCTTCCAATCCCTGCTCCGAGAGGCCCGGTCAGTTCAACTGCTGAAAGCACTACCCATCCGGCGGAAACTAGGTGTCAACAGCGTGTCCAAGGTTCTCGGAAATATCTTCGGCAAGAACAGCAAGACAGACCGGAAGAAACGGCCCTCGTTGAGTATTTGAAGGAAGAAGAGGAAGCTGAAGGATAGGATAAGAACTATAAGAAGCAGACTGATTTGTTTGATGTTTAGAAGATGTACCAGCTGAGCTTACCACCTATAGATAGAATAGTTTTGATTACTGCCATGATTACGATATTTATTCTCAACACTGAATTTGACAATGAGAAAAAATACCACTTATTTTTATTACTTACAATCTCCTCCAACATTTCTACCCTGGCATACCACTTTCGCCTCGTCCACATTCATAATTCGTCTCACAAGTTTACCTATTACTCCCACTTGAAATCATTTGTCCACACTTCAAACCATCAATCTTATTATATACCATTAATGCCCACGCAATCGTTCTTCTTCAATCTTACCTACATATATTTAATATGTATCAAACTATAGTGATTTTGATATAGTACCAATGCAGTCATATTCTGTCAACTGTCAATAATAAAAACATGTAATTGTAATTAACAAATATACACTACTTGTATTGATAGATTACTGACAACAGTGATACCTGTCAAATTCTACAACAATTGTAAAATTAAAATATTTTTGGATAATAGTTTTCTAAATATATTTATTTAAACTCAAGGTTTCAAATTACTGAACATAATTTTTGATCACGAAGATGATGAAGAACTATTATACAATTTTACAACAATTATTTTGTTTGTTGTAATCAAAACTTTTTCCGACGACTGCTATAGAAAGTTGACTTTTGCACTTGCATTTGCCTACACAAAGTTCATGTTTCCTGAGGAATTCTTTACGTTGTCGCTCGTCTCCAATAGGGAGAGAAGTATATGATTAACATGACCTCTTCCCTGCGGTGTACACACTATTTTTGTCGCAACTCATAAATTTATTATGGTTTTTATGTATTTCAAAATTATTTGAATTGTAATTATGATAGTTACCTATGATTTATTTAATTTTGTTCGTTTTTCACATTATTTGAGCACTTTCCCTTACAACGGGAGAGAAAGTGCACAAATCTCCCATAGATATTATATTGGCTGTTTCTGTCATGATTTTGGTATCATAGAAACTGATTTTATCTCCCGATTTGGATTTTTTTAAAATACATGTTACATGTTCGTGTAAAAGAACAGCTACAACACTCTACAACAGGAATGTAATATATGCGTTTGTTTTAATGAAATTACTTCATTGTTTTTTCTTTTTTAATTATTCGTCGGAAAATTATTGTGTATAATTCGTGCGCAAAGTATTTATGTCGCATAACTTTGCTCTTTAAATATACAAATAGCTATTTTGTAGATAAATGCAAGAAATAAAGACTACGAAGCATTATTAAGTAAAGAAAATATTACGACTTAATTTTAAAATATACCTAGTTACTTTTATACATATTTCACAACGAACGCTGATAAATGTTATGCTTGTCGAAGCATTTGAACTGACTCATGTCCATTATACTAACGACAGAAACTGTATTAAAATATAGTATTAGATGAAACATAATTGTGGTAAATAATAAATCTCTCAAATCGTTTCTTACTCATGTAGCAAATTCTGTGTTGAAATAAATCTAAGTATTGTACGACTGCATGATGCTTAAAAAACTCACTCTGCAATGATTTCTGATTTCTGCTAAACTATTTTTAAGCATCCTGTAAAGTTTCTAAATTATTTCTGTTTTAAAGTGGTTAACACAATTTGTGACAATGCAATAAAATGTAACGATTTAATATGAAATATTAAATAAAGTAATGGAGAAGCAGGTAACTGAATTATCTGTATGTATATTAATTATGAATAAGTAAACGGTATTTCTGTAAAATTTTAAGAAAAAGATTCAAGTAAGAAGTTCTCCGAATGAAATATTGATCTCAAAATAAATGCATATTAATGTAACCATACACTAGTATATTTTATTTTGTGCTACGGCAGATGTAGCAAGTAAAATTTTGGGTAGCTAGTCTAGAAAGCGAAATAATAATAGTTATTGTTATAATTTTGATAGCAATATTTACATGTGATCATTATGTATGACAATGTATTTGACAATAAATAAATGAACAATATTTTTGTATATACAAAAATTGTTGGTTGTGATATATCTAAAATTTCATAAAGTTGTTATTTCATAATAATGTAAGTGCAATCTATGATTAGGAAAGTATTAATTGAAACAAAAACGTGCCTTATCCATAGTTGAGAATATTACAGCTATGGTATAACCTTAAAATTACCGATAACTTTAATACAAATATTTGGGTGTAAGATTGACAAGACGATATTTTTTTGAGATTAAAATTTGTAAGCATTATGCTGCAAAGAATGATGTAAACAAATTTGATGATAGTTAAATGATTTATTTATTTAATGAGATAGTGTTAAAACCTATTTCTTTGTTGTAAAATGCTGCAAAAAGTACGATGTATGTTAATGTATACAAACAAACCTTCTGCTACAATCTTACACCCAAATAACTGTTAATCTATTTTGTATTATGAATTTGTACTAGAATGTCGTTTTAAAGAGTAGACTGCTAACTTGAGTCTTTAAACAAAACGTTCCTAACTATGAAATACCCTATAGATTACGATACATTTTGATATCAGTGTACAAAGTAGTTCAATATACTTTCCCAGAAACATTAAAAGTGAACTCGCAATCGAATATGCATTAGTCTATAAGATATTTGTTATTTTAAAATTATATTTTAACGCAAGATTATTTTACAAGGCTGTTGATCTTTGTAGTAAATTTACTTTATTTTAAGGAAGTTATCTTGAAACACAAATTAAATTGTTAAGCATTAAATTATTGTGTAGTACTCTCATTTTTAGAAATCAATAATCGAGTTAAAAATGTTGATGTCTTTCGTAAGATAATTCTGTTAGAATAATTTGTGTTTTAAGATACTAATTATAAACAACAGATCAGTGTTTTGTTTAGTATATTGTAACTTTTATTATTAATATTTGCCCATATTATCATATGATCAGTAAACCAACATTTTAATTCCATGTAAAAACTAAACTATGATACTGTTCTAGTTTTAGTTGATGGTTTTTATGTATTCCAATGAAATGTTCCAGTTATTTTGTACATAAAGCAAATAGAAGTATTTGTATATATTTAATATATTCCAATGATTTTTAGTCATATATTGCTTACGACGTATATAATGCTTTTATATAAATTTGTGGATGAAATATTTTCAATGAATAAAAACATTTTTCATATTTCTATCTTTCTATGGTCGACGTTTTCGAACAACCTGAACTTCTGCTTCTACATTCATACATAACAGTTGTTCCTTTGTTTCTATATCATACGATTTTACTTTTACCCTCCAGTACCAACCGTCAACAGGAAATAAAGCCAAATTAGCGTCAAATGTTGCATTGTCTAAACTATAGGTTCCCTAAAAATTACTAAATAAATTATCCTAATATATGTACGCAAATGCAATCTTACTGCTTTGACAGGACATCGAATTTTTGGTGTAATGCTATCTACAAAAGGAGACCAAAGTTGTCCTTCACTGTTTAAAAGATCGCAGCATCTCGAAAACCGCATATTATTGTAATTTTCACATGTGTCTAAAGCATCCCTGTTTCTGCATCTGGTCAAAGCTAAAACTTGCTAAAATACTAAATAGAGAAATTATTTATATTGTTACCATTGTATACTGCACTTCAATTTGATGATTTAAGTCGTGTCGAACAACTAATTTTCCGCTAATAATCATAGTTCTTCCTTCATGAGCAAAGGACAAATTATGAAACGTCATTGCCAGATTTTCCTGTCCTGAACATTGTCCTTCAAACCGATCTATCTTTGCTATTTTTTCAGTCTGAAATAAAAGAATATTAGTGTTTGTATCTATCTTTATTTATTAATTTTGAGCACATACAAATATAGTGAATCCATTACTGTATTTAAAAGTTAGATAAATTAGAATTGTAACTTTAAACAAGTATTTTCCGTCCATTAATATAAAAATATTAAGAAGGTGAAACCAAATTGAATGTGTGTATTTATATAAAAAATATTATCACAAATACAGATAAATATTCTTTCTGTTATTTTAAATGCAGGATGTTTATTTAAAAAAATTGTTTATTATTTTTTAAACGGATAGTTTAGTAGATATATCAGATTTAATTACTGACTACATGAATGTAGATTTTTATTTTGCTTTTACATTTTATATTTAGGTCCTGTTGATGAAAGGACTTCAACATGCAATTAAATGTTATCTCGCTTTATTTACAACATATCTAACTAAACAGAACAGATTTAAATCTGTGAATGTTTACTATTATCTATAATACGTGGATCAGTTACAATATTTTAATGCTTAATTTATTATATTTGTTTTCGTTGACTAAACTAAATGGTAAATTAAATATAGAGAAACATCCTTACGCCATTTATCTATTTTTAATTAAACAATATTTGAAATAACTGCTGTAAAAATGAGGTATTTAAGTGAAGTGTGTATGTAGAAGAATATCGTGTACGGAATACGTTGGTTTATGAAGGATGGGCGTGAGATTCAGAAAATGTTAAAAGGTTGAGTCAGTTGGAATAGTTGACATACATATATCAAATGAAAGGTTAGTGAAACAGATATATGAGGGAGAAAGATTGTTCGAGTATTTGAGAAATAAATGAATTTGTTTTGTGAAGAATAAATGTATATTGTATGAATGTGGATGGAGTGAGTGCAGTATACAATTATAGGAAATTAATATGAAATTAACTTGCGTTAGATATAAGCAATTGCACTATTCAACAGCGTTTTTTGCTTCAGAGAAGGGAACGTTTTTTCTACTAGATTTGATGTTAGAGAACATGAAAATCCTGATGAAAAATCGGGTTTGGTTATAGTTTTTATTTATGTAAGGTTAGAAAACCGTGTTAACTGAATTTGCAGGTGTGGATTAATTTTGACGCGCAGTGTACACTACTAAAAAACTCGAACCAATTGGGCCTGTGAAGCCTATTTTCTCATTTTATATTTAAAAACTAAGTGTTTAAATGCATACGGCATCTCTGAAGCAAAAAAATGTATATATGTTGTACAGTGTTATTTGTTATAGGTACCGGGTGTCTTCATATTTTATAGGACATATGAAATACAATGTTAAAATTTACATTAGACGATAGTTCGTTACCTATGAATTATAGAACAAAAGTGTCAATACAAAATCTATTCGGAATTAAAAACTGCACCAAATGAAAATAAAATTATTGATGTTATACATCATGGCATAAAATAAAATGTATAAATTTTAGCTGTTTCCAGAGTGCCACGGTAAACAAAACATAGAAACAGACGTATTGGTTGAGTTTGACAGATGGCATTTGGCATAGTTTTAATGATTATTGACTTGTTTAAATTATTTCTAAATGGTAAATGTGTTCATGATTACTGAGAAATAAATTAAACAAGTTAATAATCATTAAAACTATGCAAAATGTCTGCTGTCAAACTCAAACAAAATGACTGCTTGTATTTTTTGTTTACCATGGCAATATACAAATAGTTACATTTTATAAATTTTATTTTACGACAGAAATGTACTACATAAATTAGGCTCATTTGGTGCCGTTTTTCTTACTAAACATTTTTATATTTACACTTCATTCATAGGTAACAAACTATCGCAAAATTTTAACATTGTATTTCCTGTGTCCCATAAAAAAAGTAGACACCGGTATTTTTATAACTTATGTATAAGCCCAATATCTTTAATAAAATTTATTTCATACAATATCACATTTGTATGTTCACTGCACTGATTATTGTCCGGTAAATGGGACTTGACACTATTTTTTACGGTACCGGATCGTTGCTAAGCAATACTTTAATAGGATTTGATCCACAATATCGTTTTCCGCATTCATTTCTAAAAAATGTTAGAAATACCAGCGAAACAAAATTGGATGCTATCATTATTTTTATTAAAACTTGGTTGTTTTTAAGAAAGTAAGAAAGCAAAAGTCTCGTCTTAAATGCGATACAGGTATAAAATAAAATAAACCGTTGCACGTCATACGTCCGTAAATGATTTCTCGATACACTTTTCGAATTTCCTGACAATTTAATGCCTATGAGACACCAACAAAACAATTAAGTAGGTACTTATTTTTGAACTTAAATAATTGAAATAATTGTCTAGTGCAATATAATTATTTATAGAAAGCAGAAAATTTGATTCATAAAATCTGAATTTGATCTTGAGCATAATATGCAGTAATGTTATTTTCAGGAAGGTTTACAAATTGCAAACTATAAAATAATATGGATGATTTGGACAGAATTTCGTTTTATTTGCTTGTCAAAAATTAGTGAACTTTATTCAATTAACTGTTTTCAATTCTGTTAAACTTTCCAAACAGCTCTACTTGCACATGGTAGAAATATTATTTTGTTCCATGCATGCAGTACTGGTAAATTTCTGCTTCCAATCGGTACCTACTTTTCGAGCGACACTCTCCTCAAAACTTTATCCATTACTTTAAATTCTACTTTAATTTAGTCGGGTTCCTTACTGTCATTACACCTCTGAAAGTATTAAAAGATGTTCCTTTTCTACAATAATATATTTAGAAATTATTGTAATCATGGAATAATTTAGTCATTTTCATTGCCAATTTTATTTTCAGAAGTTAAGTGATTTGAATTATGTAATTTTTATGCTGAACGTATTAAAACGAGTAAATAAAAGAGTGAAGTTAGAAAAGTTTGGCCATTCGTCATTTTATTGTGCTTTGTACCATAAAGAAATATATCTTGCGGACAAAATTGCAACTAGAGGCATGTGATAAAAACATATAATATACTTGAGAATTGAATTTACATTTTACTGGTCCAATAAAAGAAAAAATAACTTGATTTGTTAAACAGTCTGCCTCACGTTCTATTTTCTATCTTAACGATGTAATGCTTTTTGAACTTCGTGACTTTAATTTTAAATTTAGGTATATGAACATGTTACATCGTTGAAAAAGGAATATTTTTGGCTATTAATTTCAATAAAAAAAGTACCACTTTCCATTTAAGAAAATGTAACTTTCATTTCTTCCCAGGCATCCCCCTAACAATCTTATTTGACATGTTTGGTACCAAATTAAAGGTTTAACGGAGGAGATTTAAACTCAAGTGTCAAAATGTTATTTTGAACGAGCGTCAATTGTTTTTTTATAAATGGTATTAAAATCCTACCGTGTTTGGTACTAAATTTAAGGTCTCAGGAATAAGATTTAAACTCAAGTGTCAAGGAGTTATTTTGGACGAGCGACATTTGTTTTTTATATCAAATTAAAGGTTTCACGGAGGAGATTTAAACTCAAGTGTCAAAAATTATTATGTCCTCTTCCTTGCTGTATAAGCCTGTGTATTTATTTTTTCTCTAAAGTTATTGGTTAACTGAAACTAATTATTTTCTTTAAAAAAAACTCACCCTGTATATTTTTATATGTATTTCCTTGAGTTTGATCTGTTGGTGAGAATTTAGTTGTAAGAAGTTTCATATTACGGCCCTGCTAATAAAAAAAAATGCAGCGTTATCTATGGCATTGCAGCAGCAGTGGTCGATCCTTTGCCAAAAACAGGAGACAATGCAAGGGAAACTAATAGCTCGCACTGACATATTTCTGGAATTATCTGCAGATGATAGTAAAAAAATGCCACGTAAGCATGAGATATAGTGCAAAGACAAAGGATTTTTTATCCTCGAAAAAATTTATGTGTCGATACGTTTAGACCACAATTTTCCCATCATTTATCATCCTGTTTTCTCTTAGATCTTATCAGGATTCAGTCTAGCAAAATTAATTCTTTTACCAATAAACACACATCGTGTATCTTATTTATATCTGATACTCTATTAGTAATAAAAACATAGATAATTATTACGATCAATGACTACGTTTACATCATGTACTGCAAATATTTACTTCTACTTGACTTTGAAAAGTAAAATTACTAGTACGTTTATACATTAAGAACAAATCTAATTTACTTTAGATTATAGACTTGTCCTTCACTTATCCTCTGGATGACAGCCAGTAATTTGTATGGTTATGTTAAAATTTGTAGACCAGTTATCAGGTCAGGTAAATAATTTATTTAACTGTGTTGAAAATTACAATTCATAGTATTTATATTATTTAGAGAAAAACCATGGACAGTAATTTGAAATTAAATATATTAAATATTAGCCTGCTTTTTTTTTAAATATAATGACTGGGCAAATGCAATTACAATTTTTTATGCAAAAACTGAGAAAACAACGGCTGCCATATTTCAAATTACGTGGGAATTTAATGTCACTGATGACCACTGAAATAAAGTAATTCTGAAACGAACACTTGTTTCTATGAAAGAGAAAAACGAACCTGAGACAGATATACATCGTGGGTTATCCATCTTCGTCTAACACTTATTTATAGAGCTGTTGTTATGGGTTTGTTGAGCGGTTGCTATGCGTTTGTTGAGTGGTTACTATGTGAAAACATGTTGCACAAAGTGCTAATAATATTTAACAATATATTGTTTAATTATTTAAAAATTCCTTTACATTCACATACATAATATTTAGTTAAACTCATTTTTTCTTCGACCACTTAGAAATCTGTTCATTGTATGTTTGTTGTTGCTAAGAATATGAGGTACAATGCAGCATCGCGCATTGTGCGAATGAATTTTGTTTTGTTCATATTTCAATACAGGCCATTCCATTTCAGTACTGTTGCCATTGCTAGGATAATTATTTAGAATTGTCCAATATTAAAATAGTGAAAGCGGGATAAATTTATTATTAAAATTAAATGAATTAGGAAATTAGAAAAAGTATAGTGTACACTCGCATGGAATGTTCATATGATTTGCAGCATTTGCTTTCGTCTCATGTTACAAAGTTCCATACTTTTTAGAAATGAGTACCGTGCCATGCTTGTTGTACAATATACCATTTATTAATGTTTTATTTAATTTTAAACATTTTATTTCAAAATTATTGAATGTTATTTTCTTTATTTTCAAAGTCAAAAGTACATTTTTACTCTTTGTGTAAACGTAGTCAAAGTTATTGGAGATGAAAATTAAGTTAGCTCAATTTGTAATAATAATAAATTAAATAACCTGCCTAATTAGCGTTAAAAGCCTTAGCGATTCTGTGAATTATAAACTTTAATTAAAGAAATAGTAAATTAAAGCAATCCAAATTCAAAATTAGTTGCTTTAATAAATAAGATCGTCGCTGTTTATTGCCTGCAGCAGGTATGTTTGTTTCCATAAATTTGCATTTTGCTGACAAAGAAAAGCGAGGTATAACTGAATAAATAAAAAGCTGCAACAATATTAGCTAAATCCACGTACCGTGTAACTGGGGCGCTTACATTGCTAACTAATCAACAACAATCTGTTTTATGTGGTAATTATAATTAGATTTCGCCATTCTGTTAAAATTAACTGTTTAGAATAGAATTAATAATTCACGTGCATTGGCTTCGATGTCTACTCAATGCTGTACCGTTGAAAATCAAATTTACACAACATTATTGTTCATCTTTGTTATAATGCAATATTGCTATACACTCGTTCTCAAATTATCGGCTATTGTATCTTGCGCCACCCTTAATGAATTTGATTTATTCTGTTGGTAATTCGTTAATTATTACTCTTCCTTTGTCTTGTTTGTCAATCAAATAATTACTTTGAATTGCTTACTCATTTTAAATTAACTCATGACGAAAATTATTTGACGTTTGAAATATTAAATTGAAGAACTGTAATAAATTTATTAATAACCTATATTTTATCTCTCGCAAATCATATCAAATAATTACATGTGTAATTTTTACTTGTATTTCCATAATAGAGTCAAATAAAGAACAATAAAATAAGTATACTTATATATTCCTGAATCCTGTATACAATTCGAAAAAAGGCTGTAGTATTTTTGTTTCTTCTTCCGTGAAATCTTTCCAGGCAATTCTATCTTTCATGATCTTCTTAGATTCTTGAGATGCTTTGACATATCTTTTTTACCTTTGTTTTCTATTGCTTTTCTCACATCTTCTTTCCATTTTTATGGGCTGCTTTTTTCTTGATTGCATATATTTGTTTCGCATTCCCCGTAAACGTGTCCTCTCCATATTAATTGCTTATCTTCTTATTTAGTTCCTTCTCCGATGGTTTTCAGGAATCTCTTTCCACGCTTCTACTATAGATTTTTGTGATTCTTTTTCAAAATTTATAAACGTAGCTATAAGCCTGATAGATCGCTGAAATTATCAAATTTATTGTATAAATAATTTCTACTTGCTGTTTTCTTTTAATTGTCCTTTTCATATGTTATTTGAGATGTTATATCCTAAAACTCTGTAATTGGAATTTTGTTTTTAAAAAAAAATCTCAAAGAAGTAGAAAATTTGGAAACGGAATATTTAACGTGGGTGCATATTTGGGAGAAGGGGTAACAGAAAGTGGGAATTATGCAGACTTAATATCAGAATATGACATTTTTCCTCTCTATAAAAATTGCTTTTCAAATTTTTTTAACAATGCTATCAATAAGTTTAATAGAGTGATCTTTCTATACTCTACGGAAAGCGAAGATTAGGCTTAGGTATAGAATGGAGGAAAGTTGGCTGTCCGGATTATACTTATTAAGAGTTCATAGAAAGAAGGTAGAAGAAAATAAAGAACAATTATTAATAGAAGAGATTTTTAATGTTCTAAATTCTAAAAGTACAATTAAATAAAAAGTTATGTAAATGAAAAGAATGCTTTGTTATTACAAGTAGAAATATACGAGTATGTATTCCTTAAAAAAAATTGTTTAAAATTTCCTATTTGCCCCCTTTTTCCTCGATCTGTATAAAAACCAATTTAATTTACAGAGGGATAATTCCTATTGATTACAAAATTTTAAATACGAATCACAAGACTCCAAATGATATACTAATTAAAAGTTTATAAATCATAATAGAAGGGCATTTCTATGAAAATTGTATTGGAGCATATGAAGAAAACAAAATAAAAAACTTTCAGTTGTTATTTATGTATAAGTTTTACCTTTTTCATTCCAGTTCTGTGATTTTGTTCACCGACTTCTATTTTTGAAATATCACCGATCTTCATATTTACCCCAGGCATATAAAACTTGCGGTCGGATGTCTTGTATTCTAAGAATATATAGATTGAAGGCGGAATAATAGAGCAAATGTTTTTATTCTTATGGCATCTTGTCGACTGATCGATCAATACTTCGCTGAAAGCATTTACGGAATATTTTATTTTTAACGAACTGCTAAAAACCCTGAATATTGCAGAGGCATCAATTGTATTTATCTTCGTTTTCTTTATTGCGTAAACTGTTTAAATCTCAAGTTGTTTTATCATACCGTTCTCTGGTCTGTTTACATAATGTTAAATAAGTATCTGAAATTTAAATCTATGTAAAATATTGTTCCCTAGAGTATTTTGGTTTCCAGAAGCGTAGAGTTGGCGTCGGCGCTCTTATTTTACGTTTGTATTGGATTTTTATTTTGTTTTGTTTTGTACCATAATTACAAGTAAATAATATGAAGCTGTATCGTTGAAATAAACACTAAAAGGTAAAATAACAATTCACTGCAATGATTCTACATTACGGCAATGAATTTAACAAATAAATGAAAATGTTGTGGGAAACAGGTCATACGTATGAATAAATTTTAGTATTGTAGTTCAAGTCACTTTTATGATGGAATAGTAAAATTGTAATAAAAACTTGCAAAATTAAATACTTTCGTTTGATATAATAATAAAACTGAGGTAGAAATTTTGAGCTATTGTCGAAGCAATATCACAAATAGACAAATTCGACGATGCCGGGCTTAAATCCAAGACCATTACGAATTATGTTTATCGTGAGTGCCATCTTGCCATTTGTAATAAATTATTACTCTATTAAATCAATTCAGAAATATTTATTTAAAAATACAATAAATCTAGGTAAAGTGATTAATTTTGCTAGTAGAGTGCGGTTATCAGCCGTCAAGTCACGTCCCCCTAACGGAATTAGTGGGAGAGAAATCATAGCGGTAAAGTTAAAAGTGACTACAGTTGTATTATCTTTATTACCTTAAATTTCTAACATTTTAAAATAAAAAAATAAACGGATAAAATTCAACATGGAGGAAATTTGGAAAAATAGATATAATGTTACGTTTTGATTTTACTAATAAATTTAATTAATTTCAAATCTAAATAGCAAAAATTTGGGATAGTTTTCAAAATGATAATAATGCGTTCAAAATTACGGCAACCAAATAAACAGTGCGGTAATAACAAAAACAAAAACTAGTCCCTACTAGTGCGGTACTATAAGTCGTTATCTGTCTGAAATGAGTGGAATATGGGGAATATATGTAGATGAAATGTATTTCAGTTGTAATATTTTCCGCCTAACCACGACACCCCAAATTTTAGGGAGACAATTTATCTCGAGAATTTCTCGGCTGTGGGGATCGAATAAGGTATCTGATGATCCCAATATTTACAATAGTTTTACTTATAAACAAAAAATATCGCATCAAAATTTGTTTATTCCACTGACAGTTCAAAAATTGGCCAATAGATTTTGAGGATATAAAATTTTCTACCAATTGAAAAGTATTATACTGACATTTTTCACTAGTGATCTTATCGATATTTTTTCGACAATTTTCACTAGTGATCCCATCGACAATTTTAAATAATTGAATTGTTACACTGTTGCTGTGGAAGTGAATCTATTTGCAACTCAGTTTAAAGAAAAAAATACAGTTTTATTCGTTGAATTGTCCTCCGAATACCATTCGTGTTACAAATTATGTAGACAATTTTTGTGGCAGATGACTTATGGTTATTACGCTTGAAAATTCCCGTTCGTGATACTAGCAACAAATATTGTTGACATAACTTATAACAATATTGGTTTATATATGATAAATTTATTCTCTAGTATTTCTGAGCTTGGAAATACCGGTCCTAAATCAAAGTAAATAACTGCTCTCACTGTCAATGAAACAAAAAATTCTTTTATTTGCGTAAAATAATAAGAGCATCATTAAACCTGTCAAAGAAAGTAATTTTTCGAATTTTTTTATAAAAAATAATAATTTATATCTAGAAAAATAAAGCAGCCATGAACAGAAGCTATTGTTTCTCAGCGCAAGCAAAGCAAAACGTACAAACAAAACCATGGCGTTAGAACTTCAGCTTACTCATTAATATTTAAAGAAGTAAATTTATTATTCCCTCATTGTCATCGGCAGGCATCTCAAACCCTTCATTTATTTTTATTCTCTTATTCCATGCCGCGTTTGCAGAGTTCAGTGTCGGCTGCCTAATCAATTTCTAGGGATATCCGCAAAGGAAGATGATAGTAAATTTTCAGCTTTTCGCTTACAATCTACCGAGAGAGAAAAATGATATTGTTGACCTCTGACTTGGAGAATTTATTACGATAAATCGCGAAAACGATATCATCGGATAAATATACTAAAATCGTTCAGCACTAAAACCTGGAACTTGCTGTGCTAGTATTTAATTATATTTATTTCCAATATGAAAATATATCGCTTGCGAAACAGATAGATTAGTTTACAGTGATTTGAGCATATTTTGCAATTATTGAATAATTTATAAACAATCATTAAGTTAAAATTGGCAATGGTGTAATATGTTATTTCAATTCTCATCATAAATTTTATATAAATATTAATACAAAGTGTAGAATTTAAATATGGCATGTACATATTTCAATGCTATTTTTTATATTGCTATATCTTTTTACCTGTTCACTGTACAGCAAAAGAGTAGTAACAAAAGTTATACTTAATTAAAATTGCTATGCAATAAGGCCTATTTGGTTACCTAAATATTAGTACTTATTTCCCTATATATCAATCAAATTAAAATTAATATTTATTAGACAAATTGTAACACGGTCATAGAAAATTGAACAAAAACGAAAAATATTTGATATTTAGATTTATTTATTACAGTGTATAAAATGGATCTAATTGCACGAAATTTTAAATTCTGATCAACTTTTTTATTGACACTTTTACTGCACAGGAAAAAAAAACAGCAGGGTGCAAGGTATTGGGTGCTCCGGGTACATTTGGTCGAAACGTGAATGTATCAAGAGATGCTCGATTGAGTATTTATAATGGTGTGTTAGTGCATGGTTCTGAATGTGGGGTGTAGATGAAGAAGCATGAACTACGTATAACTGCTGCAGAAATAAGATATTTGAGAGGAGTGTATGGGTATAGGAGACGTGATATACGGAATACATTGGTGTATGGTTAGTGTGAGATTGAGAAGAATGTTGTTAAGAAAGTGAAAGTAAATCAGTTGAGGTGGTTTCGATATGTTGAGCGAATGTCGAATGAAAGGTTGGTGAAAATAATATCTATATGTGGGTGAGATTGAAGGTGACCGATTGTTTGAGCATCCGAGGATAAATGGTTAGGTATGATTGATGGTTTGTTGCGTGAACGAATGATTGAGTGTGAAGAATAAACGAGTATGTATGATGTATGTGGACGAGGCGAAAGTGGCATGTCAGGATAGGAATGTTTGGAGGAGATTGATTGTTGGTTGAGTGTATTTCTGGGTTTGTGCTACCCCATTGAGTGGGATATAGCGTGATGTTATGTATGTATATATGGCTTCCTTTTTGAATCTCATTATTGAGACAACAACTTCTTGTAAATTATAAATAATTTGCTTTTATTCCTCAACTATATTGCGTACGTGACTATACAATTTTAATTCGTCAAGAATTGCAAAGCCTTGTGAGAAAGGAATAATATTTTTATTATTAGTAGTTCTAAACATATAAACAAAGTAACATATGTATTTGAAATTTTTATCGCATATAAATAGATGTAATAGATATATGTCAACTATATTAATCACAATGGCTGTAAATGATACATTCCACATTATATATCAAAATAAATTAAATAAATTTGCATTTGAACTTCTATTTGAATTCCGCTATAACGATATAAATAAATATGTCATTTATAAATGAATGATATTGTTTTCAATAAATATAAAAATAGCACACGCTCAAAACATTTCGCAGCCCTGCTATATCTGTCACAGGGCCAAATAGTACTAATTAAACGTGCAGATTTATGAACATTATTATATTTTTAGACTGTTTAACACGAAAAATATATTGTTTTATAATATTATAAAGGCGAATTATCTTAGAATTTTTTATTTCTTCTACCGTTTATTTTAAGAGTATGTTACTATATGAGGGATTATGGTAGTCATTATTCACGAAGATGAAGTTTGACGCCGAATGATTCCGAGTGTGAAGAATAGACGAGCATGCATGAATCGCACTATGAGTATTTTGGTTTCAAGTTTCAAATTTCATCATCAATAAATATTTCCTAACCATAATATGTATAGTTTTTTTGTTTTGTTCACAGTTACTCTATTATCTAATACATTATTTTTATGTTTATAGTGATACGTGGACAACCTCATCAGAGCATTATTACCTTCAACAGTGAACCTACAAGATGAGATGCAAGGATGATTTCATAACTAGTATTGAATCCAGAGGATCCGAACAATCAAAGTATTGAAAAAAGGCGATGATCGACTGATGTGGATTATGGGAAGAATTAAAACAAACGGACTAGCAGTCAAATATTTATTTAAAAATCTTCGCCGACGATTCGACAGTAACCACTATCATCTTTAGTAATAAGTTACGGTTGAAAAACTATTTTACATAGACACATACGAAATACGAATAAATAATAAATATAAAAGCACGTAGAAAAACTCTGAGCACAAAGATACAAAATTATACACAATGTAGTCATACAAATACAAATTAATAAAAATAGACTAATAAATAGAAGTTGACAAAAACTAATCTAGAGCTAAACAGTTTAGCTCCAGATTAGCCAAATAGCAAAAAAACGTAGATAAATAATGTAAAATATTTATTGATATAAACACAAATTATTTTTCTGTTTTATTTGGAGATTAAAATTACGTCAATTTAAGAAATGGAACTATCTGTTAGATCTTTTATGGCCGTAATGATAGTTCTAGAACAGTCTGGAATGGTTTTCAGAAGAAACTGTCAAATTTGAAGATTGTTCTTAAGCTTCTCCTCACTTCAAAATCTTGTAATTTATTTATTCTAAGATATAGTAATAAATAATTAATTTGAATGTAGTTGTAAATCTACATATTTAGTTACAAAAATATTTATTTACATGGGATTTATACTTTCCAGGGTAATGATAACAATACTGCAAGCCGGGTTCCTGGAGCTTCTGCTGAGTTCTAGTGAAACAACAAACCAACCGATTAACTTCTAGATCCTGTTAGTTCTTAATAAACAGCTGCGGCATCTTCGTCAAGGATCAACCTGTACACACCAGGAATGTCTCAACTGCTTAGTTTCTTATAAACTATTTAAGTTATCATTTCAATAATTCATTACTTGGGAAAATTAGCATTACGAATTGTTATATATTTTAATATTTTGTAAGAAATACCTGAGATATTGACGAAATAGAAATATACGATATAACGTCATACTGAGTATTTTAATTTCATTAATATCTCAAAGAGAATTAAAGTTATGGCGTTAATTCTATCAAATATTAAAAGAACACAGTGTGTAGTATTAAGAATTATAAGATTTGTTAAAATTTTGCAAAACATAATTGACTTATAGGAAAAATAAAATTGTTGGGTATGACGCCATTTTGAAATATTTATTTCGTTGATTTATCAAAAATTATTTGAGCTAAATTGTCCTATTTAAAATTATGAACTCCAGATTAATTGTAGAATTAAGAAATATCAGATATGCTAATAAATTATTGTTAATTAACAATTGGCAAATTAAAAATGTGCTTTTGCTCATCATGGTGGATTTTTTTCTGTTGTGGTTTATTCTTATACTATTTAAAATAAAATGTTTTAGTCTCAAATCCGCAACTCCAAATTAATTGTAGAGTCATTAAATCTCACATTTGTTAATTTATTATTGTTAATTAAGAAAATATAGATGCCGTAAAATTGTTCATTTGTTGTTCACGGCGGACATTTTTTTATTATTGTTTATGCTTAAACTATTAGAGCTAAAATGTAATTATCAACTTTAGATTTATTGTAGAGTTTAGAAATATTACATTTGTTAATTTATTATTGTTAATTAAGAAAATATATACGCTGTAAAAATGTTTATTTGTTGTTCACGGCGGCCATTTTTGTATTATTGTTTATGCTTAAACTATTAGAGCTAAAATATAATTATCAACTTTGGATTATTTGTATAGTTTGGAAATTTCACATTTGTTAATTTATTATTGTTAATTAAGAAAATATAGACGCTGTAAAAAGGTTCATCTGTTGTTCACGGTGGACATTTTTATATTATTAGTTTATGCTTAAACTATTAGAGCTAAAATATAATTATCAACTTTAGATTAATTGTAGAGTTTGGAAATATCACATATGTTAATATATTATTGTTATGTTTCTTAATTAATAAGATATTGGCAAATGTAAAATGTTTGTGATGTATTGTTTGTGATATTTATTGTTTATTTTGTATGAAATATTTAATTAATTGTAATAAATAATTAAAGTTATACGCTTGTTTTTAGTATAATTTATCCTGCCACATCTTTGTTTTATTGAATAACCCTTTAAATTAAGAACTAATAATATATTCCCGTCACGAGAAAATAATTTCATGCGTGACAGAAAACCCCGGCTTGTTAGGAGAAAACTCAAATTTTTAACTTTGTATCCGGGCAGCAGACTGGCAGAGGCCTCGGATAAGAAGAAGAAATTGTCCATTTCTGCTATCGTTGAATTGAAATGAATAAATTAAAATGATGAATTTCGATTATTAAATGTCAATTTTAATTTTAAATATATTTTTTTTACATATTTTAAAGTAAATAAAACAAATTGTTTTTGTTATAATTTCTTTATTATATTTATGAATAAATACATGTAATTATAATTCGTTTATTATCACAAGATATTATTTTTGTTATTTATAAGATAACAGCCTTCTAGTGGAAAATAACACATATGTAAAATAAAAACTACTACATTGATGTTCCTGGCAGCGGACGTCGGTCATGATGATGTTTCTGTAAACGTCCAGAGCGCTCTGGTGATATTATCCACCATGATGCGGAGTCCGGCGAGATTGGTCAGAATGCCAGCAACTCCACGATGATGACGCAGCAGTAGAGATGGTTCCGGGTCCATGGAGGTCCTATATAAACATACAAATAATGTATTAATATAATTGTATTACTGTAAAATTATTTTTCTTACGATTTCGTTGTAAATAATTTACTTCAAAGCTGATATTGACTCTGAAGACATTGTTGAAGTAGATCAAGGATCCGGTGACGTTGTCTACGTGTCGCTATTAACATAAAAACAATGTATTAATTAAAGGAATAATTGTGAACCTGAAAAAAAAACATACATATTATAGTTAGGAAATGATTTTTGAATAGAATTGTAAAAATGGCGCTGTTAAAAAATTATTTCCGCTTCTATAGCACTACCTCAACAGCGCATAATGTGAAGCTAGCCGCAGATGAAAGCCCAGATGGTCGGTGTGAGATTATGAAGGCTCTGGCCGAGGCTCCGGCGGCGTTGTCGACGAGACACTGATGAAGGTGATCAAGGCTCCGGTGACGTTGTCCACAAGTCACTATAAACATAAAAACAATGTATTAGATAAAAGTATAACTGCGAATCTGAAAAAAAAAACATACATGTCATGGTTAAGAGGAAATATTTGTTGGTGTTTGATGATATCTGAAACATAAACTCAAAATACAAGGCAATAAAATAGTTCAATAAAACAAGTTATGGTAATTCATTCTCAAAGCATACACCATTTATCCCACAGCACCCCACCCACCCCACCCCCATCGTTGGCTTCAATTTGGATTCAATGATGTCTAAGTATAGCTGACTTACAAACTAAGGAGCAATGACTCTAATGACAAACAATCGGCGTTGAACTAGACTTACCAAAAATGTAAAAATAATGGTCCAAATAGATAATTGTCCGAGCAATCGAATGCCTAAAACCGGAAATTTCCTGAAAGTTGCAACTGCCTAAACATGCCTATCTGACCGCAGCATCGTTTTTAAAACCACGTTAACATATAATTGAAAACTGACAATTGGGTCAATTTTGAGATTTTTTTGTCAATAGATTTACTAATATTCTATTGTTTTACAATACAATATTTTCAGAATAACCATATTTTTCTATAAAAAAAAAAATCATAATTACATCCAATATGGCGGTCTATTTTTTCGTCCACCATGACACAAAATCTTTACTTTACTTGAAGACCTATCAGGTTTTTTTAGGTATATTTTAATAATAAATTGAATACAATAAATTTTGTGATAATATAAAAGATGTAGTATTGGCTATAATTTATATTCAAGTTATGTATAGCGCACTTCAATTTAAATTTTTTCAAATTTAATATTTATTATAATAAGAAAGATGTTAAACAATATGAGCTACAATTTTTATTTGCAACTTCATTTTCTACTTTATACCATTTAAAAGTTATGTAAGCGGGAGGTTATGTGCTGCCCACATCAGATCATTTTCATTTTAAAATTAATTTTTATTTTTTCAAAAGAGATCAATTACAGGTCAATATGACTATTCGTTCTCAAGATATGGATTTTTTCCACTTTCTGATCATTCGGCCCCACTGTGCGATGTCCACCGCCACCTCACTAAAGCTAGTCTGACTATAGTCTAGTCTGACTAAAGTCTAGTCAGACTATAGTCTAGTCAGACTATAGGCTAGTCTGACTATAGTCTAGACAGACTAAAGTCTAGTCAGACTAGACTATAGTCTAGTCAGACTTGACTATAGTCTAGTCAGACTAAAGTCTAGTCAGACTATAGTCTAGTCAGACTAAAGTCTAGTCAGACTAAATTATAGACTAAAGTCTAGTAATAGTCAAAAGTCTAGACTTGTACTAACGGTCCAAAAACCGGTCCCAATACCGATCCAATATCCGGTCCAAACCAATAAAAACCGGTCCAAACTAATCCAAAACCGGTCCAAACTGTCAAAAAAAACGGTCCCAATACTAACAAGATCAGATCATTCTAGTCTAAAGTATAGTCTAAAGTATAGTCTAGTCTAAAGTCTAGTCAGACTATAGTCTAGTCAGACTATAGTCTAGTCTGACTATAGTCTAGTCAGACTAAAGTCTAGTCAGACTAAACTCTAGTCAGACTAAAGTCTAGTCAGACTAAAGTCTAGTCAGACTAAAGTCTAGTCAGACTAAAGTCTAGTCTGACTATAGTCTAGTCAGACTAAATTATAGACTAAAGTCTAGTAATAGTCAAAAGTCTAGACTTGTACTAACGGTCCAAAAACCGGTCCCAATACCGATCCAATATCCGGTCCAAACCAATAAAAACCGGTCCAAACTAATCCAAAAACCGGTCCAAACTGTCAAAAAAAACGGTCTTAATACTAACAAGATCAGATCATTCTAGTCTAAAGTATAGTCTAAAGTATAGTCTAGTCTAAAGTCTAGTCAGACTATAGTCTAGTCAGACTAAAGTCTAGTCAGACTATAGTCTAGTCTGACTATAGTCTAGTCAGACTAAAGTCTAGTCAGACTAAAGTCTAGTCAGACTAAAGTCTAGTCAGACTAAAGTCTAGTCTGACTATAGTCTAGTCAGACTAAATTATAGACTAAAGTCTAGTAATAGTCAAAAGTCTAGACTTGTACTAACGGTCCAAAAACCGGTCCCAATACCGATCCAATATCCGGTCCAAACCAATAAAAACCGGTCCAAACTAATCCAAAAACCGGTCCAAACTGTCAAAAAAAACGGTCCCAATACTAACAAGATCAGATCATTCTAGTCTAAAGTATAGTCTAAAGTATAGTCTAGTCTAAAGTCTAGTCTAGCCTAAAGTATAGTCAAGTCTAAAGTATAGTCAAAAGTGTAGTCTAGTCTAAAGTATAGTCAAGTCTAAAGTATAGTCAAAAGTATAGTCTAGTCTAAAGTATAGTCTAGTCTAAAGTATAGTCTAGTCTTAAGTATAGTCAAGTCTAAAGTATAGTCTAGTCTAAAGTATAGTCTAGTCTAGACTAAAGTATGGTCTATAGTCAAGTCAAGTCGATCCAAAAACCGGTCCAAATCAATCCAATATCCGGTCCAAAAACCGGACCAAAACGTAATATCCGGTCCAAACCGGTCCAAATCGATCCAATATCCGGTCCAAATCTATCCAATATCCGGTCCAAACCGGTCCAAATCGATCAAATATCCGGTCTAAAGTATAGTCAAAAATATAGTCTAGTCAAAAATATAGTCTAGTCTAAAGTATAGTCTAGTCTAAAGTATAGTCTAGTCTAAAGTCTAGTCAGAATATAGTCTAGTCTAAAGTCTAGTCAGACTATAGTCTAGTCTAGTCAGACTAGACAGACTAGACTATAGTCTAGTCTAGTCAGACTAAGTCTAGTCAGACTAAATTATAGCCTAAAGTATAGTCAAAAGTGTAGTCTAGTCTAAAGTATAGTCAAGTCTAAAGTATAGTCAAAAGTATAGTCTAGTCTAGTCTAGTCTAAAGTATAGTCTAGTCTAGTCTAGTCTAAAGTATAGTCTAGTCTAGACTAAAGTATGGTCTATAATCAAGTCAAGTCTGAAGTCAAGTCGATCCAAAAACCGGACCAAAACGTAATATCCAAACCGGTCGAAATCGATCCAATATCCGGTCCAAATCTATCCAATATCCGGTCCAAAATCCGGTCCAAACTGGTCTAAATCGATCCACTATTTGGTCCAAACCGGTCCTAATCGATCAAATATCCGGTCTAAAGTATAGTCAAAAATATAGTCTAGTCTAAAGTATAGTCAGACTAAAGTATAGTAATAGTCAAAAGTCTAACGGTCCAAAAACCAGTCCCAATACCGATCCAATATCCGGTCCAAACCAATAAAAAACCGGTCCAAACTAATCCAAAAACCGGTCCAAACTGTCAAAAAAACAGGTCCCAATACTAACAAGATCAGATCATTCTAGTCTAAAGTATAGTCTAGTCTAAAGTATAGTCTAAAGTATAGTCTAGTCTAGACTTGAAAAACAGGTCCCAATACCGATCCAATATCCGGTCCAAACTTTAGTCTGACTAGACTATTGTCTGACTAGACTTTAGTCTGACTAGACTTTAGTCTGACTAGACTATAGTCTGACTAGACTTTAGACTTGACTATACTTTAGACTAGAATGATCTGATCTTGTTAGTATTGGGACCGTTTTTTTTTGACAGTTTGGACCGGTTTTTGGATTAGTTTGGACCGGTTTTTATTGGTTTGGACCGGATATTGGATCGGTATTGGGACCGGTTTTTGGACCGTTAGTACAAGTCTAGACTTTTGACTATTACTAGTCTGACTAGACTTTAGTCTGACTAGACTATAGTCTATAGTCTGACTAGACTATAGTCAGACTAGACTTTAGACTGTCTAGACTATAGTTTGACTAGACTATAGTCAGACTAGACTTTAGTTTGACTAGACTATAGTCTGACTAGACTTTAGTGCGGTGGCGGTGGACGTCGCACAGTGGGGCCAAATGATCAGAAAATGGAAAAAATCCATATCTTGAGAACGAATAGTCATATTGACTTGTAATTGGTCTCTTTGGAAAAAATAAAAATTAATTTTAAAATGAAAATGATCTGATGTGGGCAGCACATAACCTCCCGCTTACATAACTTTTAAATGGTATAAAGTAGAAAATAAAGTTGCAAATAAAAATTGTAGCTCATATTGTTTAACATCTTTCTTATTATAATAAATATTAAATTTGAAAAAAATTTAAATTGAAATGCGCTATACATAACTTGAATATAAATTATAGCCAATACTACATCTTTTATATTATCACAAAATTTATTGTATTCAATTTTTTATTAAAATATACCTAAAAAAACCTGATAGGTCTTCAAGTAAAGTAAAGATTTTGTGTCATGGTGGACGAAAAAATAAACCGCCATATTGGATGTAATTATGATTTTTTTTTTTTATAGAAAAATATGGTTATTCTGAAAATATTGTATTGTAAAACAATAGAATATTAGTAAATCTATTGACAAAAAAATCTCAAAATTGACCCAATTGTCAGTTTTTAATTATATGTTAACGTGGTTTTAAAAACGATGCTGCGGTCAGATAGGCAAGTTTAGGCAGTTGCAACTTTCAGGAAATTTCCGGTTTTGGGCATTCGATTGCTCGGACAATTATCTATTTGGACCATTATTTTTACATTTTTGGTAAGTCTAGTTCAACGCCGATTGTTTGTCATTAGAGTCATTGATCCTTAGTTTGTAAGTCAGCTATACTTAGACATCATTGAATCCAAATTGAAGCCAACGATGGGGGGGGGGGGGGGATGCTGTGGGATAAATGGTGTATGCTTTGAGAATGAATTACCATAACTTGTTTTATTGAACTATTTTATTGCCTTGTATTTTGAGTTTATGTTTCAGATATCATCAAACACCAACAAATATTTCCTCTTAACCATGACATGTGTTTTTTTTTCAGATTCGCAGTTATTCTTTTATCTAATACATTGTTTTTATGTTTATAGTGACTTGTGGACAACGTCACCGGAGCCTTGATCACCTTCATCAGTGTCTCGTCGACAACGCCGCCGGAGCCTCGGCCGGAGCCTTCATAATCTCACACCGACCATCTGGGCTTTCATCTGCGGCTAGCTTCACAATGTGCGCTGTTGAGGTAGTGCTATAGAAGCGCAAATAATTTTTTAACAGCGCCATTTTTACAAATCTATTCAAAAATCATTTCCTAACTATAATATGTATGTTTTTTTTCAGGTTCACAATTATTTCTTTAATTAATACATTGTTTTTATGTTAATAGCGCCACGTAGACAACGTCACCGGAGCCTTGATCTACTTCAACAATGTCTTCAGAGTCAATATCAGCTTTGAAGTAAATTATTTACAACGAAATCGAAAGAAAATTAATTTTACAGTAATACAATTATATTAACACATTATTTGTATGTTTATATAGGACCTCCATGGACCCGGAACCATCTCTACTGCTGCGTCATCATCGTGGAGTTGCTGGCATTCTGACCAATCTCGCCGGACTCCGCATCATGGTGGATAATATCACCAGAGCGCTCTGGACGTTTACTATACTTTAGACTAGAATTTAGTCTGACTAGACTAACGTCTGACTAGACTAGACTATAGTCTGACTAGACTTTAGACTTGACTATACTTTAGACGAGACTACACTTTTGACTATTCTTTAGACTTGACTATACTTTAGACTAGACTATACTTTAGACTAGAATTTAGTCTGACTAGACTATAGTCTGACTAGACTACTCTATACTTTAGACTAGACTATATTTTTGACTATACTTTAGACCGGATATTTGATCGATTTGGACCGGATAGTGGATCGATTTAGACCGGTTTGGACCGGATTTTGGACCGGATATTGGATAGATTTGGACCGGATATTGGATCGATTTGGACCGGTTTGGACCGGATATTACGTTTTGGTCCGGTTTTTGGACCGGATATTGGATTGATTTGGACCGGTTTTTGGATCGACTTGACTTCAGACTTGACTTGACTATAGACCATACTTTAGTCTAGACTAGACTATACTTTAGACTGGACTATACTTTAGACTAGACTAGACTTTAGACTTGACTATACTTTAGACTAGACTATATTTTTGACTATACGTTAGACCGGATATTTGATCGATTTGGACCGGATAGTGGATCGATTTAGACCGGTTTGGACCGGATTTTGGACCGGATATTGGATAGATTTGGACCGGATATTGGATCGATTTGGACCGGTTTGGACCGGATATTACGTTTTGGTCCGGTTTTTGGACCGGATATTGGATTGATTTGGACCGGTTTTTGGATCGACTTGACTTCAGACTTGACTTGACTATAGACCATACTTTAGTCTAGACTAGACTATACTTTAGACTGGACTATACTTTAGACTAGACTAGACTTTAGACTTGACTATACTTTAGACTAGACTATACTTTTGACTATACTTTAGACTTGACTATACTTTGGACTAGACTACACTTTTGACTATACTTTAGACTTGACTATACTTTAGACTAGACTATACTTTTTACTATACTTTAGACTAGACTTGCTTATGTTTTTACTTTTTTTTCACTATATATCCCCATACCGATCCTGGTAATAAATTTATTACTCCACTGCTTACTTTATTTAATAAACATAGTTTATATTTTTGTCTATATTTTCCAATATCATAACCTGAAAAATCAATATATTTTTATTTGGATTTTACACTGCAAATTCAACTATAATTACAATTTTTTTATATCCGTAATTATTCTGTTTTCTTGTATTGCAAATACACAATTGTATTTAGATATACTGCCATAATGGATGGTACCACGAACTCTGTTTTTTTTTTTTGGTGTTTTAAGATCAGTGTTTTAAACTCGGTTTTAACGCTGTACAATGTGCTAAAAAAAATTTTTTTTAATTTATTTATGTTTTCTCGGGAAATATGTATATTTTACAGCTGAACTAGACTTACCAAAAATGTAAAAATAATGGTGCTAATAGATAAATGTCTGAGCAATCGAATGATGAAAACCGGAAATCGATATTTGATTCCGTTCAAGGTTTACAGTAATTTAAATACAAAATTAAAAGCAAATTACTTCAATTTATTTACGTTTTCTCGAAGAATATGTACACATACAGCTACTTACTAGACCTCCCAGAAGTGTAAAAATAATGGTCCAAATAGATAATTGTCCGAGCAATCGAATGCCTAAAACCGGAAGTCGCTATTTGATTCCGTTCAAGATTTACAGTAATTTAAACACAAAATTTTAAGAAAATTATTTTAATTTATTTAGGTTTCCTCGGGAAATATGTATATATTACAACTGAACTAGACTTCCGTAAAGTGTAAAAATAATGGTGTTAATACAAAAATGTCCGGGCAATCGAATGTTGATAACCGGTAGTCGATATTTCAGTCCGTTAAAAAATTGTCAGCCGTTTTTGTGTATTAACACAAATTATGACTTGGTTTACACAGACTGAGAATTTTATATTTTTATTTTCTCGATTTTCTCGAAAACTATAACACTTACACAAAAACTATTAAGAACCTTTTTTCTAGAGAATTTTATGGTCTATAATTTTTGTAATAACTATATTCAACTTTGGTGGCGCTGGAGAGAAGATATTCTCGAAAAACTGTTTTTTAGTACCTTTTTTTCAATATGGCGGCGCGAGCGGCGGTCGCTCAAGGTCGCAAACTCAGAATATTAATTAGGACACCGAACTGTAAAAAATCTACCAAAAACGAACACTCCTTGACCTTTTGTAACCCCGAAAGTACTCATTGCCTGGACTAACATGCATTTATGATAAACGAATAACATATAATCAATCAATGATTGTTTAAACATAAAATTGTGCTATTTTTTTTCTCTAAGCAAATAATTATTTGGGAAAATCATTTAATTTTTTTCACCTTTTATATAGTGCTTAATGATCATATATTTATCAATGAAAGTACATGATAATTGAACAAAAGCATTTGATTTCTTATAAAATGTTAAATTACATTACGTGATAAATATTTATAAATATTTATATCTTGTAGTTCAGCAAGGTTAAAATCAAATGAGGTGATAGTGACAAACACATTACATATTTGTAATTAATTTTGAATTGATTAATTATGAGTATACATATAAATGCTTTCGCCTGGTACTTATTGAAGAAGGATTATTTAATATTCTACTCTTTCATCGGCCTCCCCTACGATGGAGTCGACTCCAACTTCTTCGTAGTCCTTCTCCAGGGCAGCCAAATCTTCACGAGCCTCAGAGAACTCGCCTTCCTCCATGCTTTCGCCGACGTACTAATGCAGGAATGTTCTCTTTGCGTACATCAAGTCGAATTTGTAGTCAAGTCTGTAACAAGCATTAGATATTAAACTAACTATTTTATTACCCATGTTATTGTTATCATCACCATTTATAGATGTCTTTAACAATAAGGTAATCATAGCTTACATGTACTATTTTTCTCAGAGGACAAATATGTCTATATCACCCGTCAAATTCAGAATTGAATCGTATGTACATTTCTGTTAAATATACAAATTTTTGTTTTAGTTATTGTGAGAAACATAAGTATAGAATTTACCCAAGTTTTGTTACTAATATGTGCTCATTTTTTTGGTTAACCAAGACGAACTGTTTTAAAATATTAAAATTCATGCTTAGATTGGTCAATTGTGATCATAGTAATAACGTAAATGTAAGAGAAATACTGCCAACGAGCAGTTTAAAATAAATTATACATATATTTAAATGACAAAGATGTTGAATAATTTTATTTGAAAGGTTCAAGAAATCGAACTAGGTTATTTGGTGTATTTAAATTGTAAGAAGATTCTTTTCTTTCTCACCTGTACAGCTTGCAGAAATCCATGTACTTGCCATGTCTAGGAACACATTTCACCATCAGATTCGCAGGTTCGAAGCAAGCGTTTGTGATTTCAGCAACGGTCAACTGTTCATGCTAAGCTTTCTCAGCGGAAATTACTGTAAAGTAACAAGTGGAAAGTGAATCCTGGGGTACGGTACGAAGTTGGTTTGTAATTCCGTTAAATTGACGTTCGATGCACCGTCGAAGCGTAGGGAGGCAGTCATCGTCGACACAATCTACAAAGATCATTAATTTAATAAAAACGTAAAGCATTGGTGCTTGAGAAGAATGATGTGGTGACTGACTGTAATGTTTGAGTGAATAATTTAGTGAAAGGCGAATGTCTGAGAAGTGTAAGACATTGGATGGGATGTTTTGGGTACATTTACTCGAAATGTGAATGCATCTCGGGATGCTCGACAGAGTGTGGATGAACAAACATGAACGACGTATAACTGTTGTGGAAATAATGTATTTGAGAGGAGATGTGATCTTGTTCAAAATTCTTTTGTGTATGATGAGTGCGAGATTAAGAAGAATATTGTTTTAAAAGTGGGAGTGAGTTAGTTAAAGTGGTTTGGCCATCTAGAGCGAATTTCGAATGAAAGAATAGTAAAACTATTATATGGGCGTCCGAGCAATAAGTGGTTAGGTATGATTGAAGGTTTATTGTGTAATCAAATGGTTTCGAGTGTGAAAGATAGGGGTGCTTGTATAAATCGCACAATGAACGTGGACGAGGCGAAAGTGGTGTGCAAGGTTAGGAATGTTTGGAGGAGATTGATTGTGATTCAGGGTTCGTGCTCCCTCAATATGTGGGATATAACGTAATGTTATGTATCTTTGCTTTAATATCTTTGGATGTAGAGTTGACGTTTCAAAATCGCACTTCACTCGCAAAATACACCACATTTTTAAATCTGATATAAGTAGAATACCAAATGGCACGGTGGCTATTTATTTTAATTAATTTCATTGTATCTACAGATTAAATTGTTACTTGAAAGAAAGTTTAAGTTAAACTTGTATATTGTAGTATTTCTGGTGTAATTCCGAATAGAACTGAGATGACTAATAAAATAAGTTTTCGTTTACCTGTCCATTAAGCCTACTAAGATTGGTGTAAGTGAGCCGTTAAACAGTTTCTGTTGGGCACCATTTCAGACTGCTCTAGAACCATTATTACGGCCACAGAAGATCTAACAGATGGTTCCAATTCATAAAAGTAATTTCAATCTACAAAATAGAACAGAAAATTTGAAAATTAGTTTGTGTTTGGATCAATAAATAAAACGGTTAAATGTTTATTTTATTTACCTAGTCTTTTTGCCATTTGGTAGATAGTCAAGCAATATTTTGACAGTTCAGATCCTTTCAATACTAGTTATGAAACCATTCTTGCATCTCACCCCGTAGACCCTAATTACTGGTAACTAAAAATTATGCTAGGCGATATTGTTTGAGCGAAAAACGTGATCCATGGAGATCCTATATAAACGTAGGTATTAATAACATTGTTATGCTGTAAAATTAATTTACTCACAATTTCATTACAAGTATTGTAATATCGGCTCTGAACAAACTGTTGAAGATGATCAAGGCTCTGGTGATGTTGTCCGTAATTCGCTATAAACATAAAAACAAGGTATTAGATAAAGTCATAACTGTGAATGTAAATAAAAACTAACATATTATGGTTGTATACATCAGATTATTTTTATAATTCGATATAATACACTTGTGTCCAAGTTAAATAATTTTTGAAGCATTACGTCCTACTTTAATACATGAGACTCCTACGATTTTGTGTGAGTTTGCTTGAGACATATTTGTTCATAATAATTACTCGCGGCGTACTATAACGCCAGTAAATTCCATGGGTGAAATAGTTCGTAACAAGTAAAATATTAAATTGCTATAAATCTAATGGCACCAACAATATTACAATCTTGATCAGTAGACTTGAACGGAAACTAGTGTAGGAGTAGCAACATAACTCAAGATTGTTCAAAGCTGTTCGAAACTGAACTGATTACCTGTATCCAACAATTGCGCGAGATTTATGCAGGGGGTGCCAGCAACAGAGCCTCAGAGCCTCCCACACTGCCATCTGATGACACTATAAATTTCCCAGATTCAAACATCGAGATATCCGCACTAAATCTAAATGAGAAGTCATCGGATACTCTCTGATAATATTGAAACGTCTGCCTAAGCTTATTTTATAGCGTATGCGTACTCTCTAGAAAAGCTGTTTTCGTAAACGGGGTCTCGATAAACAAATAAATTTATATGAAGACCTTTTTATGAATGAGAGAGAAGCAGTTAATGCATTGGATTGTGGAACAGTCGATGAAAGACAAAAATTCCAAAAATTCTCACAGCATAAAATAACTCGTATCTTTTCTCTACTAATATTTAATACCGAAATCTGCTTTAAGCAGAGTGCCACACCCAGAAATGGATAAATGGCGTGATGGTATATTATTAAATTGAAATGTAAAAGAAATTATGAAAATTTCTGATGTATTTTATTGTTACATGAAAAAAAAAAAAATAGATGTGTATTAAAGCCAGTTGAAATGTTTCTGCGGACTTAACAATGTGATATATTTGAAAAAATGATTGTTTGGCTGAGATATGTACGTGTACATATCAAAAGGAAATAATAGTTATTTATTTTACTAGTGAGATAGAAACCTTATTAAAACATGAGTGTGTGACTCATTGCGCATTCATACGAATGGGTTATGTATCTCACTTACGTGTTATATACTAGGCTTTAACTACGATCTACGCCACAAATATTAAAAAAAATTATTTGCAAAAATTTATTTACTCAAAATCAAAGGAGCCAAATATTGATTTTTTTCGATCGGACGAAAATTGACTTTTTTCCGGTGTGTTTTCGAACCGCAAAGTGAATTAATGCGGTATTTTAATGTCGTTGCTAGGTTACGGTAAATAACAGAACGGGAATATCTTTTCCGGGCATTGGTAAACTATTCCCGTACGATCTAGCTTTTCAAATAAATTTGACGCTTGCGGAAATAAACAAACAAACCATGGATACGCTATCCTCAGATATTTTTGTCAAAACAAGACGTATATTTGTATGTCTTCTTGGTTGTCTGAGGTTTATAAATGAAATATAAAATAACTAATTATTGAATATAAGCCGATCGAAAAAAAAAAATACGTAGTATATGTACCACATAGGAAAAATAAACTTCCCGGACTCTTTCTGTTGCAGGCCTTGCCTACGGCTCGTCCTAAAATTTCCATCATCATCCGGAAATATATCATTTTTTCTAGTAGATACACAATATACTATTTTGTTTCTATGACAATTTTGATAACAACCAGATAATAGTTTTTCTATGGAGTAAAGCAGAGCGAACGAGTGAAGTAATAGACAAAAACTCATCAAATTACCGTACTGAGTACTCGTATAGTAATATGTTAGCTTACTCCACTAAAATGATGGGAATAATATGTCTAATATATTGGTGGTGTTGACAAATTAATATTATTATAATTTTTTAGGAAGATGGTAATTGGAATATTTTCAGTCTTATGCCGCTTAATGACTGGATGATTATGAATTTGTGTGAACAAAACAAACCATCATGCTCATCAGTGAGATTCGAACCCACGACCTATGGCGCTGCGGCCTGCTAGGCTGGTGACATAGCCACTACATTACCGATATCGGCGAATAATAATATTATTAATATTGTTGTAATTTATTTTATTAATTCTTATCTAATGATAAAATTATTTCACAACCTGGGTAATGTCATCTTATTTCATTATTTACATATTTCTTGAAGAATAGTTTAATTAGAGTATGGATGCGTTTAAATTACTTTTTGGTTGTGGTTTCTTCTCAAAGGAACTAAGGGTCTGTTTCCAGATGGATTACAATCTCAGGAATATACCCATCAATTTTGAGCCAAACATACTAATGTGTATGTGGCATTTTTGAGTCTAGTGTTTGGTTGGGTAAGTATATTTTATATTATACCTAAGAAAGAACAGGCACTATTGTAGCGATCATAGCAAATTACAAAAAGGTCATACTACTTTCAACTACTAAAACGTCAACTTTCATTCTCTATTTGAACTTATATCCATAGCAGTAGTATGGCATTTTGCTTTGTAGTGCAACATAATCTACCGCCCCTAGAGATGTGAAACATAAAAATAAAATTAATAAACAACTGTTACTATAAGCTATGGTTTTCGGTATTCTAAGAGAAGTGTTTTAGCGTTGTACAATATGTTCTAAAATTATTTTATATATTAAAAAAATTCTTTGTAACTTTTCTTCTACAGATTTTTACCTCCCGCCTACCTCTAGGTAAGGGAGGTATTGTTTTTGGTCAAAAAATTGTGTAGTGAGTTTTCAATGAATAAGCACGTTTTAGGGTCCCTACAATACGATTTTACTATTTTCGCGATGATGTCTGTATGTATGTATGTATGTATGCATGTATGTATGTATGTATGTATGTATGTATGTATGTATGTATGTATGTATGTATGTATGTATGTATGTATGTATGTATGTATGTATGTATGTATGTATGTATGTGTGTGTGTGTGTGTAGTCTGTGGCAATTTTTTCGTCTCGCATAACTCAAATACTATAATACCAAAAAAATACAATTTTGTGAATTATTGCTTCTTATATTTAAATAAAGAGCTGATTAGATTTTGGATAAAATTGGTCAACCGGAAGTAGCAGTTTACTTGAAGCCCTTAACAGTTTTTCGTGAAAAACACGGTTAAATTTCCTTTTTCAACAATTTATGTTATTTTGAAAGTTGAAGAATATTTAATTTTACATGTGTTTTGATTACACTAATTTTATTAATTTTCATTAGATTTAGAGATAATAAAATATAAAGAAATTAGATTTCACAAATCTTGCATTCCTAGTACACCATGGAAACATTTAAAAATTTTCAATGTTTTACGAAATGTGACACATGTCATTGTGATTGTGAATCTGTTTTCTTAGTGAAATATATGTCAAGGAATTAAATAAATATACGAAAGGAAATTAAAATTCTCAAATATAAATAGAAAAGAAACAAATAAGAAGGTATGTTTCTGTATCATCAAATACTATTTTGTACCGTTTAAGAGTAGTATTGGGCGGGAGGTTATGTGTTGGCCACATCAGATTTTTTACATTAGACATCGCTAAAACATTTATCTTAGTATACCCCACAAACAGGGCTCGTGATACCAGCCATAGTGCATAATTGTAGTGCCTAAATAATCAAACAGTGTTAGTTTTTAAGATCAATTTATATTGCATTATAAACTACTTTACTATTCTGAAGTGCATTTAACTTAAGTATTTTATATGCAGACAGCATACAATTTGTTATTTTGCGGTAGAAATATGTGTATTTATAGTTTTATTGCGATTGAAAATAACCCTAAATTCTGGTGTTATTTCACCCGAATTTGCATGTAAAAGTGAAATATAGTGTTGCGCATAAAAACGTATGTACAACAAAATAAAACAGCTTGATTCAAACTACTGGGATTTTATTATAGTAGGCACTTTTGCTTTTATTAGTGTTTGTAAAATTATTTACCTTTCACCTCAGCCCTTCCTAACATGACATAGCTCTCAAACAATCAAACACGATAATTTAGACACTTTGTATAAAGCTGTGTGTTCTACATTGCCGAAAGAGTGAGCGATTGTATTTCATCAATTTATCCTTAAACATAAGCACTCTTAATTTCACGCATAAAAAGTTCAGGAGTCGAAACGTTCGAATGTAACTTGCGTCGTTCATCTTGCGTTATCGCGGATCGCGGTTCTTGAGTCGCGAATCGGATTTCTGTTTGTTCGAAGTTGGGCTGCGTAGTGCGCTCTTAGATGTCCCGGGGGACCCTGCGGGCACGAATGCTTTTTGCGGTGACATTGGCGGCGGTTTTCCCGGCGCGGCCGCCCCCCAGTTTCGACATAAAATTGTTTTGATTCTGGTTTCATCGAAGATTGAATGACATACGTAGAAACCCGTATCGCTGTAAATAATCTAAAAGGAACTATTTATACCTAAACAGCTCTTTTCATCTCTTTTACTCGCAATGTTTGTCATCAAGAAATCTGCGCAAAACTGATTTTGCGAATTCCCAAATTGATACTTTCTATATTTTGTATGCAGTTATACAGTGTGTACCATTTAAGGTACGAATGCATTGGGATCTCGAGAAGTGTAAGAGATAAGAGGTTGGTTAAATTAGACGAAAGTTGGCTCTTTAATAGAGGAGTTTGAAGATTTATTTATTTTTCCAATTGAAAGCATAGGTCACTAGATATTGGCTAAAATGTAAATTTAGCGATATTCATTTTTTGCTGATAACTTTGTTATATACCGTGTGTCCCAAGTAAATGTTGGCATAGGCAGTTAACATGTAAAATCAGTTTTTTGTAAATAAAAGTGTCCGGCAAAAAATTATGTATCCAAATTTTAAATCATAATACTGCCAATATTCCTACACTTTATTTATTACAGATTAATTTATTTTGATACCGCAATTTAATGAAATTAATAATAATCATTCCTAATTTTCCGCCTACTCTTTTTATTGCTACTGACGAATAGTGCTTGCAATTTGTTTTAAATATTTTAATCTGTCACTGTCAATTTCTGGCGATGGAAACCATTCGGCGTTCATTCCTGTGAAGTATTCAGATATTTGTCTTGCACTGCGCCCCACATAAAACATTCTAATAATATTTACACGGTTTAATTTATACATTTAATGTATTCATGATGACAGTGACAGATTATAATATTTACAACAAATTGCAAGCACTATACGTCAGTAGCAATAAAAAGAATAGGCGGAAAATTAAGAATTATTATTATTAATTTCATTAAATTGCGGTATCAAAATAAATTAATCTGTATTAAATAAGATGTGGGGATATTGGAAGTATTGTGATATAAAATTTGGATACATAATTTTTTGTCGGACACGTTTTATTTACAAAAAAACTGATTTTACATGTTAATTGCCTACGCCAACATTTACGTGGGACACACGGTATAATAATAAATGTCATTTTGAAACTCGAGAAACTCGACAATTCAATTTTAATATCTCGAATTTTAGAATTTAATATATCGAAATTTTAGTTTAAAAATCGTTATTTGATAGTTTATTATACTATCGAAATAATTTAATTTTGCAATCGCGAAATATTACATTAAAAATATAGGAGTTTTGCATTTTGTAAGTTTGTCAAGGCTATGTTATCTAACAATTGCAAATAACGAATCTTAGTTTCAGGAGCAAACTCTTATTTATGAACTCTATTTGGACAAATTTTTCAAACTAAATGAAGTCTATAGAATGCTTGATGCAGTTCACAATCACATCCGACTCAAGTGATATTGCTGGTTAAGCACTAAGAACGACATAAAATCTGTATTTCCCACTTGGTTGGACACAATTCAAAGAAATCTAATTTAAAATCTTCTTATTACTACTTCCATTGATTGGATTCTAAATTAGTTTCCAGTACTAGATGTCACATGGCTGGGCCATCAGACATCCATTCTGCAACGCAATGAAATTTTTAATATTTCCTGCAACTTCAATTTCTTTTATCAAGCTGCTTCTGTCGGTATCAAATTTCAACATTGAGTAGTATTACTTCTTGCATCATAAATGATTTACATCTGAGTTTATTTTCGGTAAAGAAGAATACGAATAGGAAAGAGAAAGCATGTCAGGTACATTTGCATCATCGATCTAGTTTACATTTTATCGTTGGTTTTGGATTCCAATGGGAAAACATATTCAAAAAGCGTCTGCAACTCAATTTCCAGGTTGGAATATGCATCAGAACGCGAGACGAGCTCATGATTCGTACGTGCTAACATTGCCTCTTCGAAAATATTGTCAGTTGCACTACGATAGATAGATTTGCCAGAAGTTTGTACTTCAAATCTTGCTTTAATTCCTATCAAAACGTTTAATATTTTACTCGGGTGAATAGCTGGCATACGTATGCATGAACAGCATTACGATATAATATTGAATTTCAAAAAATAATTTTATTACGAACGAGTAAAAATCTGGGAGAAGCACTAGCTAAACATTTAATTATTCCTGCTGCTCAGAAAAACAATTACGGGGAATGCTGAAAGAACAAAATTAAATACCTTATGGAAAATTAAAACCAATGACCTAATATAAATTAACAAACGCATAACGACATTTGTTGTGAAGCAAACACTTCCTGAAGTGGAGTCAAAGGTTACGCGCACTGCACTTTTAAACTGGATTTGCCTAATAAAGTAGACAACACGCATTGTAACCAGGCTGGACGAACCGTTCTCCACCTGGTCCCTACTTTGCGGAGTATCTGCTTCAAAACAGCTCAGGCAGCGCTATGCGGAGTCTAGTTCTTATTACGTCATTGGTTAAAATCCCTTACATTCAATTTAGATGAACAAATTTCACTTGACACATGTTCGATTTAAAATAGATTTTAATTATTTGTTATTATGTAAACATGTGGATGAACGTATCGAGCAGGAAATTGAACGGTGGGAGATCTGGGTACATTTGCTCAAAATGTGAATGTATCTAGAGATGTTCGATTGATTTATTTACAATGTTATATTCGTGCCTGCATTGTTAAATGGTGCTAAATTTTGGTGACGTATTTGAAAGGAGTGTGTTCATATACGAGACGTGATCATGTCCGTAATATGTTAATGTACGGTGAGTGTGGGAATGAGAAGAATGTGAGATTGGGAGAGTCAATTGGGATGCTTTGGTCATTTCGACCGAATATCGAATGAAAGGTTGGTGAAACTAATATATGCGGGTGAGATTGAGGGTGAGCGACTGCGTAAGCTTTCGAGGAATAATTGATTAGGTATGATTGACGGTTTGATGCGTGAACAAATGATTTTGAGTGTGGAGAATAGACGAACATGTATGAATCGCACTACGAATGTAGTGAAAGTGGTGTGCTAGGAGAGGAATGTTTGGAGAAAATTTAGGTTTATGTATGTATGTATGTATGTTATAAAACAATCGATTAAGAATCTCTTAATAAATTTTCTCCTTTAGAAAACTTTTATAAAAACAAAAGACTATCGCTCAAAAGTAATTTTTAATCAAGTTGAACGTTCCTCTATAAGTCTTTCAATTCGACATCAAACTCGATAGAATTCAATAAATATTCTCAAAGAAGGCAATTACCGATCGTTCAAATTTATTTAATTTATTTTAGTTCCTGTCTAATGCCCGGTTACGCCAACGTTAATTAAATGTTAAACTTGGTTTAAATAAATAAAAGCGTATCTAATTTCTGACATCGATGTCAATTACTTCACATGATATATAATTTCGATTTGCTTTTATTTATTTAACCCAAGTTTAAAATTTAACTAACGTTCGTGCAACCGGGCATTAGACCTATTGGGCTTCCAAATTATCAAGAGATGGCGTTGATCACAATTCCCAAAAGGTACATGTAAATTCATTTTGTATGATACCTTATGATGGCGAATGCTTGCATTAGTATTGGTAGTTTGCTTTTATTGGCAGCAGAACTGTTGCCATACACACCACAAATTTGCCTGTTTTTATAGGTTTTTTTGGAGAAAATTCAATTTTAACCTATAATCTACAAATACAATTTACCTTTCATTTTTACATATTATTTAAATAATATGGCTTAAACAAATATTATACTTACATTGGAATATTCTTAAAATAAATACTATTGTTATTAATTTTTAAAAAATAACAATTAATTTCAAAATACAATGAGATTTATGTACTTTATGGTTAGTTTTGCTGTCTACCACTAGTTAACGTATTTTAATTTTGGAAGCCCAATAATTTGACATCAAACTTCGTTGGGTAATACTTATAAAAACCATTGACGATCGTTCAAAATTAGTTTTCGGCATTTTAGTTTAACACTCGTTCTTAATACCTTGGGTACTTAAAACTATTATTCTATTAAAGAATGAAAATAAATGTTGTATAGAACGGCATACATAAATTAAATTACCAGTTATATTATTTTCATTTCCTTCAGTATAGAGAACCATATTTATTTATTTTATAGCTTCATTTTGGCTTTGCCTTTGCCGCGTGGAATTGAAGTGAAATTGCTGGTGGAAAATCACGATATTTTTATTGTTCCTCGGCAGCCAAATGAATGTTTTCATAAGGGGTGATGCCGTCAGCCCGTGCGTGGCGATGAGATGCAACGCCGCCTGCGCCTGGAACCAGGTGGCTTTTTTCGTAATTCCGCCACTAGCGTTAATAGTCACTTAACCAACACAATGAAGGTAATTTCCTGGAAACTGTTTTCCATTGCAGTGCGCATACGTTTCTTGCCTTGTTTGCGTCAACACTTCAAAGCTTTTATCTTCATTTTCATGTCAACCTTCGCGCCGGTTTTTCATTTACATTGGCGAACAGTGAAAATAGAGAACGTACAAATGTCATTTTCAAATGCATAGGAATTTAAGTACCTCTCGTGCATTTATATTTGATTGTGTATGTATTCAATCTGGGTCGACTTAGACCAATACTTCAAATCTAAAAGACAAATTTTAGCGCAGTAGGTCACCTTCATATCGGCGGCTGATACAATATTGAGTTTAGATACTTCGAATATCTTTGAAACGAAATTATTCAGGTGGAATGCTCAGTCATAACACAAATTGCGATAGACATTCCAAATATAATTTTAAACAAGCGTTTCTAATTTCGTAATCTCTTTTTAAAGTAAACAAGCGTACATTTTTTAATATTTTTTTTTTTTTAGAAAAATAGAAATATACCTAGATAAATAGTAAATATTATTTATTTATTTATTTCCTTTAAGATCAACAGGCCAGTGGCCCAATAACAGATCAAATACATATTACAAAAAAAAAAAACAAAACAAAGTATACATGTCAAACAGAGTAACTATAAATTAGCGACTAGCTATGTAGAAAAACCCAAACAAAAAAAGAAAAAACAAAGTAATAATAATAATAAACAAACATACGAAGTGAACCAAATAAATGCGTTAGTTCAAACTAAAGAGAGCAAAGACAAAGGAGGTAAAAACCTACTGAGCATTAATCAATAAATTACATTGCTTTTTAAAGCAATAGAAAGATAATAATGTACAACAATGAAATTTAATTCAATTTGCAATTAATATTTTCATTTAACTCAGGACGATTATTGAGTAGCTAACTACTTTTCAAAGGATGCATAGAGAAATGTTACGCAAATTTAATGTTTCAAAAATAATTTGTTGCCATTTGGCTAAAGCCACTCAAGCCCTACAAACTTTTGTGGCTATTGCCTGGCAACAAGTTTTCGAAAGATCTGTCAAATTATTTTCAATTTAATCTCACTCTCTTGTTATTTATTATTACTGAGAATTTAAATAAAACTTTATAGGGTGCTCTATTAAAAAACATAAAGTTTTATACTAATGCGCTCAAATGGTATATTCTCTACGAGAATACAAATGTTTGTGGTAAGTAAATAGATTTTATTTTAAGAGTTTTACTCTATAAGTTAAAACAACAGAGTTAAAAAAAAACGGACCGATGAATTACCCGATATAAACGAATGTTATGTGAATGTCGGTAACTATAATACAATAGATAACTTTGATTAACCTTTCGATAACACACCTATCTTTTTGATCACTGAGTACAGTCTGGGTCAATTTTACTCAATACTTTTATTGATCGCCTACCATTCTGCAATGACTGGATAGATTGGTCTAACCAAATTCTGAGGTATACTTAAGATCTGTTAGAAATGATCTATACAAAATTTGTATAATTGTTGACATCTTTGACAAGATTTTAAAAAAATCACGAAAAAAAATTGTTTTTTTTTAATTTTAAGTTAAAAAATTATATGGAAACTCTCAATGTATAAAAAATTTTGTGGTTCAGAATGACCCAGTGTGTTATCTGAGGTTTAAATGAAATATTTTGTACAATTATGATTACCTATGTCAATAGAAAAAATATTTTTTTACCTTAAAAATGCAGATCATGAGATCCTCAGTTAGAATCCCACAGCTTTATCTTTATTGGTACCCCCTCCATTAACTACTTTCGGAGAGTGTGACTTGACGGCTGGCAAACGCATTTCAAATATTGATATCTGCAAAAACAGAGTGCATGAGTGCAATATTCATAATGGTCATTTTTTTTTTGATAATATATTTGTTTATATTATATTTAACTTATTAATAATTGTTGGCCAGATCCAAAATTATTTTTCAAACCAATAAATAGTAAAAAGTAAAGTGTGTGCAGAATATTTTCTATTATACACGAGATGTGAAATTTTCAGCATTCGATTGGAATCATACGACCGTGGAATTGGTAATTCTTTACGAGTACACTACACTTATTTCAGAGTGGTCGTATAGAAATTTCTGTGACTTGCTTCGTTCGCTTTCACAGCACTAATTCTGAGGTCTACAAAATACCCGTATTTCAAACTCAAACCGTTAAACTGGAATAATATAAAATAACTACTGATATTTAAATTTTAAATTAATACAGCAAACCGCACATGTATTAATAAAATTGCTTTAAGTGCTTTTTCCACAATCGTTTAATTTTGATATTGTTTGCGCACTCAAGAGTGAACAAAGTAAGCAATTTAATAACAAGAGAGAAAAAGATGATTTAATAACAACCGAGAAAAAGATTTTTGCTCACCCTTGTTCGAAAAATTGTTAATAAAAAAATTTTGTTTTATAATTTGATTTTAAACTACTTTGCAATGTTAAAATAGTTGCGATGTTTAATTTACGACTTGATAAAATGTATAACTTGTAATATTACATTTTAATTCATGAAAAGTTAGAAACTATTGGGGAAATTCTTGCTAATACCGATTATATGTTATTTAACTTTTTCGGTTTAAAACTGTAACTGCGTATTGCTTTTTTTTTATTGTGGCGCTAATTTGTTATAAATTGTTGCTCTGTTGAGTTTAATAGTAATGGAAAATAAATAAATATTTTATATTTGATGTTTTTATTTTAATTGTGAAAAAAAAATTAGATTTTGTACTCGGGAGCAAACGTGCATTTTTGAACTCATGATTAACTGTACTACTTTGCTCAGTAGTATTAAAAATAGCTATTTTATTGATGTGAAATATAGCAACCACACAATAAGGGGTTTTTAGTTAAAATATCTTCTAATAAATTTTGTATATCTGTGTTCCAACTATTAATAATACTTCGCTATCAGAGAACGAACACGAAGTAATCATTCAATGAAGTAGAAATGTGAAGACAGAAATAATTAGATTGGTGATCGGCGGACGAACCTATCCAATTTTCCCGAAAACTTGTTCCCAAACATAGAAGCATTGACACAAAAGATAAAGCATGAAAGTGTTAGCGTTAACGTGGCAAATTAATTTCCGAAATACGTACAGCTATATTAATGTCGCACCCATAACTTTCTTAGAAAATGAAAAGACGAACTCGGGTTCGCAGGAAAATATAGGGCTCCCTGCATTGTGACACGCTCTAAGAGATTGATGAATGGTACACACACCACCCAACGATTTTTATCACTTCTCCAGCCTAGATGATGTAATAAAGTGAAAGATATATTATATAGGAAACGCTCACAAAACTGCTTTGGAGAAGATGTTTTTAAAGGAAATGTTTCTGTTCGAAAAGCCACTGGGAATATTGGATACTCTTAGTGATGCATTATAAGTTTTTACTGGGTGATGCATTTTGTGAGCAGGAAAATTTATTTTGTAAAATTCCTTATTCAAAATGACCCTTTACCTTTTCATTTATTGAATACGCATTTCATATTTCAATGTAAAATTAAATCAGCAAAGTAATTGAAAAAATAACAAATTTACACAACGTACAAAAATTTAAATTATTATACTAGTTTTAATGCATAGACATACAGTGTAAAATGTAATAGATTTAAACAAAGTCTACATAATCGAGCGTAGGCCAGGCCTCTGATGGAGATGAATTTCAGGTTATTTTGTAAAATATGCGAACGTCACGTATTAAATTATCTTACCTTTTATTAGAAATATTTTCCACAAAATCATTTTTAAAGGTTGGTCAGCGCTAAATAATTTATTAGTTTATCAGACTCGATGAATGTAAAATTTTTGTGGTCTGCTTTCAAAAACTAAATATGTTAAATTGCGTAATGTATTAAGTAAACGTAAACCTTATATATTTTTAATTATTAGTCATTGTTTTTACTATATTTTGCCTTTAAAATGGAGATAAATTAGATTATGGGATAGTTTATATTATTTATTTACAATCACTATACTAATATGTCAATTCCTAACCTTTTAGAGGTTGGGAAATACGTCATTCCTAACAAATATGACAACCTCTTGGGTGGGAAGTAACAGATTTATCCCATGGGTGGGAAGTGTTTATATAGAATTGCCTAGCAACACTCTCTGAAAGTAAGTTGAACAGTGCTGTCAAACATATTGATAAAACCTTATAATTACAATAAAACATCAATAATTATAATATTAATATTGAACAGAAGCATTTTTATTATAAAGTAATATGAAATTCTAATGTAATGCTGTTTTATTAGGATTTGAGTTTCCTGAACTGTTGACACATGTCAAATTATTGAAATAAATTTAAACATTTGTTTTCATAGACTACTACCATACAGCACCTTTGTTTGTTGGATATACGAGAATGAGAAGTTAATTTGGATAAATAAGGATGATTGTGAATAAAATAGTATACATAGTTTGGTGAGAGTTTCATTACAGCCTTTCGCTATATCTGAATCTCAAGGCTTCGCCTCGCGTTCATATAATAAGCCCTCGGCTGAAATGAAACATTTCCCACCTCACATGTAATATACTATTACATTCGTACAATGACAATTTGGATTCAAGGATAATAAGTATAACATTTACTTAATAAGCTACAGAGGTAATTCTATGCTTTACAATTATTAGAATTCTTTCTAAATTTGTCGGATATAGAAAGCCAATCATAAATTCTGGCTTGTTTATTATACACTTAGTGCTTACTATACCGTTAAGAAATTGTATTGAATCTCTATACATGTGTGAAATGTGAGCACTTATTAAACTATAAATACCGGTGATCCATCAGTCTTTGTTTTTTATTTTTCTGGATTATTTTAAATATTACTGAAAATTTTTTAAAAACAAAGTTTGTTTTAAATTATGATATATTTGCAGTACCTATAAGTTTTCTACCGAGTAATCCATTTTCGAGCAATAATATATATAGTGTGTCCCATTTAAGATATGAATGTATTGGGATCTCGAGAACTGTAAGAGATACGAAGTTGGTTAAATCAGACTAAAATTGCCCCTTTAGTCGGGCAGTTTGAACAGGTATTTGTTTTTCCAATTGAATGCATAGGTCACTAGATATTGGCTAAAATGCAAATTTAGCGATTTTCACTTTTTTGTTATATGACATAATACGAGATTCTGGGTTGCACTTTCTTATGACACTTTTTAAAGGTGAATTTGCAGAAGTACTCAAAAATTTTTTTATATCTAAACATTTACGAGTTATTGGTATCAACTTTTATTTTTAATACGGAGGTTATAGTAAGCCATAACATTTTTTAATAGAGATTTTTTTTTCGCTTTGCAACGATATAAAACAATAATAATAAATTTTTATAATTAATTGAAAAATTAACGAAATTTTTTAGTTATAAAAAAATGGAAAAATAAAATTGAATCTATAACAGAAAAAAAAGACATAATTGTAAGACAATTTAAAGTATGTATATCAATAAAATACAATAAACAATAGCTATTTAATATTTTTCAAAAATGCATAGTTGTTTCAAAATAAAGATGCTCATCATTGCGCGAAAATGGAACACCCAGTAGAAAAACTTGTAGGTACTGCCGATATGTGGCATTTTTTTTTAAATAAACTTTGTAATATTTAAAATAACCGCATAAAATAAAAATGCAGTCCGATGGACCACCCGGTATATTTGTGAGTGGCATCTGTATAATAATATGCACATAACCACGTTGTGTTATTATATTCTTGGATAATTTTAAATAAATGTGTATTTGCTGTCATTCTTTTGTAAGTACAAAATACACCCAGTCCATTATCTCTTAAAATTATTATTCCACACCCCATAAATCGCATTTCAGCTCTTCCATATAAAACTCTACACTTTCCATTAAACAAAAATACCGCAAATTTCCATAAAACACTTTACGTCATAAACGCATTTGCGATTACATTATGCGAGATATGTGTGCCAGATTAGTGAAATAAGTATTTACAACGGTGTGGCAAACTAGCGAGGGGTGGAGGGTAAGAAACGGGGACTCCGCTAGCGTCTAGACGCCGCGGACCAGTCGCCGAACAAGCGTCGACAAGCGTCGACGAATTACGTCCATGCACGTATTATTCAGCAGCCACGTGTGGAATACAAACACTCGGTATTATTATTGTATTTCTGATATTTAAGTGCGGAATAAGCTATTACGAGTTTTGTTTTTTGCACATGTGACTAGAATATTACCTAGAAATTATTGACAATTAATACGGTCGTTCTGTAACTTTGAGTTATAAAGTTGTGAAGTAATTTGTATCGATATAACAATCGTTATTAATAATGTATTTCATTGGACAATTCTTTTTTATTTAACTATAAATTTATTGACATATTAAAAGTGACTTTTATTTGTTATTGACTTTTATCTGTGATGTGACTTTTGTTAAAGTTGTAAGCCAGCTCGAGTGATCGACAATAAGAAATTTTAAAGGGTGAAGTAAAAAAGGTAAAGAAGTTTTCTTGTTGTGTTGCATGTTTAGTTTGAAGTCATTGACATATAGCATGTTTTCCACAATTGCAACCCAAATAAATTATATTTGTTTGACAATGTTTTGAACATTTCATTCTGATGTACCAATAAAAAGTTTGGTAAAAATGTTAAGACCATTGTCTTTATGTCAAAATTATTTTAAAATATGTGGAACTGTTGTAATTTGGTACCAAATAAGTACTCACTAAGTGCGCTTTAAAAAAAAAAAAAAAAAATAAATAAAATATTTTCTTAAAAAAACTTTAGTATGAAGCCAGTATATAATTCAGATTTCACTGGTGCTACAACAATGATATCCAAATTATATTTATGTGAAAATTATATGAAGGTAATCTCGCTTTGCTCGCATTTTTAACAAACAAACCCTAAGCCTTCACAATTCAAGTTCGACAAACTCAAACCACAGCGCTCGTTTTTGATGGAAAAAATTTAGGAAACGTTGCGCTATATTACCAACGTACAATTTCTTTGAAATCAGTTGTAGCAGCATATTTAAAGCCTAATTTACTTTACTGTCATATATTTCATTTTTTTCACTCAAAAATAGCTTTAAAAAATTTTCGTTTCCAGCTAGTTTTGAGATTTGAAAAATAAAAATTTGGGATTTTAGAATGCAAAATTATTTCTCTATGCTACACCATTGTTTTCTAAGTATTCTTTACCTATTTTGAATATAAATATTAGTTGATAACATATAAAACATAAAAAATTGCCGAAAACGTAGATCTTTACACTTATATTTTTGCGTGACAAAAGAATAAAAATATATAGCAGTAAAGTGAGTTATACTTAAAATATGCAAATTTTAATAAACTTTACAAGTAGATTCTCAAATGGGATTAGCGCTAACTTCAATTTTTCTTATTAGTCGTAATTAACTTTATATTTCATTCTCAGAACATATTTATTTTAACTAAGGTTGTAGTTAAAATTGGTTAGCATAAAATTTTACGAATTTTGTTAATTTAATTAATTTAAAAACAAAGTTACAAATGTTGAAGAAATGAAGTTAGCGTTAATTTCTTTTGTGAATCATGTCTGTAAATGTAAAGATTGTTTTTGGGGAATTTGAGTTTGGACCAAATAATTCACTTTTATGATACGCCACTGTCTGCTGCTAAATATGGTTAAACACTTATAGTTTTAATTTTAAAATTGGTTCATCTTCGTTCAGATTAAATATGAATATTATGACATAAGAAAAATATACTGAACAAAAATCAAATATCCAAACATTATGGTGTTAGAGCTCGTATATGTTTTTAAGCAGATCACATTTGTTCAAATAAAATAACCCATATCTTAAAAACTAGCGCTCAGATATTGTCATAAATATATATTCTTTAATTTTCAGTTCATAATTATAGATATATAATAGTAGAAGATACAACAATATGAGATAATTAAAAAAAAACCTACAAATAACTTTCGACAAAGAAAAGATTTTAAAAAAATAATAAAAACTACTGAAAATTTCAAAGTTAATTAAAGCATGAAACTTACAAACTCGTTGGCCGTTTTTTGAAATCTCGCTTGGTTTTTTTTGTTTGTCGTTGTTTTGTTACGGCCCTCGGTTCATGTATTTTTAAGCAAATCACATTTGTTAATGTAAGATGACCCATATCTAAAAAATAAGCTCTCAAATATCGTTACAAACTAATTGCTTATTCTGATCTAACTAATTTTATATTTTTATAATAGGATTGACGGTGTCAAATATTAGACTCGTGAAATATTTGACGCTATTGATTTTTGCGACGTGGTAGAAATAAGCCCTGTAATTTATATTTGTGTATATTTCCTACTCACAGCAAAAGGGAGAAACGGGTGCAGATTATTTGAGTGTGGTGCTGGAGAGAACACCAAGATAAAATTATAAAGTCCATTACGCAGAAGTGGAGTAAGTTGTTTCAGTTTTAATTGAGTTTTGTATGGTTTATGTTGAAATGTTTTCATACTCGTATTCCAAATATTAATTTAGAAATCGGTGCTACGCGCCGCCACTTCTGGCGGCGAATCCGTGAACTACTCTACCGCTCAGAATCAGCACTTCAGGCCTTCATTAAAAGAAATATCAAATAAATTTTATTTATGAATTCATTTGGTATGAACGTTCGGAGAGACGAGTAACAGCTTGGAAAAATATTTTGTATGTACCTCAGATGTGTTTTCCATTCTGCACTCAAACCTGATTAAAATTTCAATTAAATTTTACGTAAAGCATTGCGTATTTGATACAATTATAATGATTAAGCAATGCAAGCATTGTGTTCATGTTTTTAAGAAAGATGTTTTGTCGGGATTCAGTGACCACACAATTTGTGCTCTTATTTGATTTTCTTCAATTATTTGAAACAATATTAAGTTAACTTACAATTATAGTCATATCTTAGAAGAATAACATTTTCCCCAAAATCAAGAATAAGAATCTGATGTGCCCAGCACATAACCTCCCGCCCTATACTACTCTTAAACGATACAAAATAGTATTTCATGATACAGACACATACCTTCTTATTTGTTTATTTTCTATTTATATTTGACAAATTTTATTTTATTTCGTATATTTATTTAATTTTTGACAAATTTCACTAAGAAAACAGCTTCACAATCAAAATGATATGTCACTTTTCGTAAAAAAATGGAAAATTTTTAAGTGTTTCCATGGTGTACAAGGAATGCAAGATTTATGAAATATAATGGGGTCTTTCACCATTTTTTTTTATATTTTTTTATGAAACTTTATCTATATTGAAGACTATCTACGCTTTTAAAAAGTCTTAATTGTTATTCATTAAGCCACAATGATTTTTTAAAAATGTTGTGTCATCATAGTAGAGATCTAAAACAGGAGATATTTATTAATTTTTGTTACTTAAATGTTCTATTTTATTGTAATAATAATAATAAAATAAGTAAAAAAATATATGACTACAACTACTTACAATCTGTACTGTTTTAGATCCAGCAACACCTCTACTATGACGTCACAACATTTTAAAAAAAATCATTGTGGCTTAATGAATAACAATTAAGACTTTTTAAAAGTGTAAATAGCCTTCAGTATAGATAAAGTTTCATAAAAAAAATAAAAAAAAAAATGGTGAAAGACCCCATTTCTTTATATTTTATTATCTAAATCTAATGAAAATTAATAAAATTAGTGTAATCAAAATACATGTAAAATTAAATTTTCTATTCAAGGGTACTAGTGTTAAAAAAATTGGAAGAGTTACAAATGGGTCAAGAGTTTGGGAAACACTGGGTTACGGTAATGAATGAAATGAAATTCAGTAAACTTTAAAATTTATTTAATGTAATTCAAGTTGTTTAACAGTTCATTGAAATATTATTAAATTCAAACGTATCTATTTGCTCAGACTTATTTAATATTTAACAAAATTAATAAATTAAACAAATGTGAATTTCAGTCTCAATGACACTTGTTAATATTTACTCGAATTAAGGATTTTTTTGTATCAACATCTAAGGAATAACAAAAAACAGAAAGTGGTGGAAGGAACAAACAATTAATTTCTTTGTAGTTATACTTGTATCAACAATCACACGTCGAAATCAGAAGGGAATAGGTTAGTTCATTCAAGCGGCCATGAAATCGGTTAATTAAATCAATTGAAGCATGTAATTGCTAAACTAACGGAACTGGGTAATCGTAGACTGATCGAAAATAAGACAAACAAAAAAAGAAATAGAAAAATGACAAATCGAGAGAAAAACGCACTTTTCGATATACTGAAAAAGTAAATATTGTCTCAGCAAAAGTTTTCATCCTTTTTACAATTAACTAATTTCAAACGTACTAACTGAAGATTTACAAAACAAATATCATATTTAGATAGGAATTATTCCAAATATTGATTTTTTGATATTATTTAATTATTTCATTGGGGTGACTGACGTACTATACACATTTTAATATAATATAGCCAATTAAAAACTAAACTAAACAACAGCCGTGAAATTAAATTTCGCGGCCTGTATTGCTTCTTTACGTCGTCTTCTTCTGTAGTATAATATATTCTACAACAAGCAAAAAGCAAAAAGTTTATACTACTCGCCTTCGGCTCGGACTACGGTTTGCGAGTGTGGGATATGCCATTTCGTTACATGTTGTAGACCAGGGGTGGGCAACCTTTTGTGTAACAGGGGCCAGAATAAAATTTTCGTTCCGTACGCGGGCCGAAGTTGTAAATTAACACATTTTTGTTACTTATAATTTTTTTCTGAAAATATAAAAAACAATAAAACAAAATTAACTAAGTACTATATTTATTTCTTAATTTAAACTAGACGAATTATATCGAAAATTAAACTGTAAATCTCCCCTTTTTGGGTACTAACCTAATTTAAAATTTTTGTTTTTGAAAATATTTATTTATTATTTCTTCTAAAGATCTCGCGGGCCGGATTGGAACTTTACGCGGGCTGGAGGTTGCCCAGCCCTGTTGTAGACTATACTTTCTATAACGAGATTTTGGAAATTATACAAAAAATACAAATATAAAACGGTTGAAAACGTCAAACTCAAATAAATAAAATTAAAACAAACAGACGTAACCATAGTAACTGAATCAAGATACTACATATATCGAGCTAATATGCGGCTCTGATTCATCGAATTTATTCCAATACAATTTTTAGTTGTGGAATGCGTAGTTTCCAAAACAGTGTTATAGAAAATATATTTGTGACTTCATAAGTCATAAACAAAATGTTTCTTTCTCTTCTAATATGTAATTTTTCACATATTCCTTCTAATTTTTTCTCTGTAATTATAAATAAAATGATTTTATTTTTAAAATATAGACACCATGTTGAGTAATTCCTATATTTTAAAAATTACTTGTATAACATTTGGTGGCTATGATTTGGTGCACTCAGAATGGAGTAAAATGGCAATGACAGTGTTTTCAATCCGGACTAAAAAATTAAAAATATGTTTTTTCGTTCGTAATTTTCAACTAAATTTCATTTGTAATATATATTTAATTGAATTGTAATTCATACAAATTGAAAACCATTATTCATTCTATAGAGCAAATTTCTTAACATGTTTAACTTGTTTGCAGATAGTTTGAAATTAGTTTGATTTAATGTCGGATAAGTATAATAACTTGAGTAAATCTTTAAAGGAAATGAAAATAATCAAGTGGCAAGAACAGGATAAACATTCAGTTGATAGCCGAACAAAGTTTGATAGAGTAAGTTTGTAGGATTCAACGTAGCATCGTAATTTTAAAAATAATGCTGTAGCTCCCGTGCTTAGTTTCATTATGATGAATAAATTGAATTGAGAAGTTTGTGAAAGTAACCGGAAGGGAAGCGGAATTGGCGAAGAATATCCCGAGTTCGTTTCGTGATCTTTTAGCAGATAACGAATCGCATTTATACGAGTCCACCGAAGAAATGGCGCTACATAAAACATTTTATTGATTTTAATCTTTCGAACGGAACAGATGTTTTGGAGTCAGCCCTCGTAGGACCAAGAAAGTGATAGGCCAGTGACAACATAGCGGATCTGACACATATTAAATATTCTGTTTATTGATAAAAAAGTCATTTCATCCCTCAAAGAAAAGATTCTTCCTTTATATTTTCGTCTCGTTCTAAGAAGCTTTAAAAAACTACATATGAGACAAACAAATATATTACAGAACTGTTCGTAAAATATTGTTTACTCAATTTGTGAACTGAACGCTTCCCTTAACTATATTTGCAATTATTTCCTTTCTTGCAGAGAACCATAGGTACTAAAATAAATAGGTAATAGAAAACAATAGCCAACACAGTTATAACATTTACTTTATTGAGTAGTATTTTTATTATTTTCACGTAAAATATTATTGGAAGTGTTTAAAGTTATATATCATTAAATAAAAAAAAAATCTAGGCAGTAAATATATTTTACATAACAACCGCTCAACAAATGCATAGCAATCGTCAATAAATACATAGCAACCGTTCAACACATGCATGGCAATTTAATTTGACAGCGATATCTATATGAAATAATCACTAAATTAATATATATTCCAAATCGGCAAAAAAATTATGTGTTCAACTCGGCATCAAACACAGATTTATAGCTACGGCAGCATTCATTGCCTCGGCTTTGCCTCGTCAATGAAACGGCAGCCTTTGCTGTAAATCTGGTATTTTGGTAAGACAGTAAAATAAAATCAACGACAATAGGTTTGTTGTTCAAATCTAATGACCTATGCACTTATTCGGTAAAACAAAAACATCGTTAAATTGGTCTACTAAAGTAGGCTAGCAATTTTTGTCTAATTTAACTCCCACTAGTGAGTCTCGAAATTGAAACGTACTGTGTACAGTGAAATTCAATAGACGAGAATTTAATTCGGGAAATCTAACCGTAATTCTGAGGCATCATGTATGCCCTAGTAGGATTGTGTTCCTGATAAAATATATTGTGGGTATTTGTATGGTAAAATATTAGATAGTAAATCTAGCAAAACGATGTGTTTTTTGTAATTGTAATTAGTGTGAACTATAACCTAAGTGAAATTTTATACAAGCCGTAAATCTTAGGTTCCCGGTGGCAAGTAATTGTATCGCAGTATAACTCGCTGTGCTCCAAGTTTATAATTAATTTTTAGAGGTTAGCAAATAACATTGATTAAATAGTTTGCTAATGAAACTGCAAGGAAGAGTAATGAGTTATTCTACTTAACACCATTAATCAATATGTTACTCATTAAATTGATTAGTTAATTTTAAAAAGTTACTTCGTTACTTTAATGCATCACTTGGCAGGTAGATAAAGCCTGATAGTTTTTACATAAAGCTACCGTGTAATATTCCTTTAAGTTTCAGAGAAGTTCAGAAATACACGAGTCACTTTATTTTCTTTAAGAATGCAGTTTTGTATTTAGTTTACTACATTATAGAGTAAGAAAAAATTCATTTACTTATTATATTTGCACATAGAAGAGATATTTTAGTTATTTGTTTGTTTTTATAATAACTATGATTATTGAAATATGTTATGCCTTCGTCGCTTGTAAATGGACACTTTACCTCTTAATTAATTAAATTTTTTCATCGTATATAAAATTCTATTATTTTCTATAGCAGATTTTAAAGAAAAACCAATAATCGTAATTAGAATGATTATTTAAATACAAATTTAAAATCACAGTAGTGTATGGGTTGTTATGGACTTTGTATTTTGTAAACAAGTTAATTCAGTTTTTTTTTTTTAATAAGTGGATACAGCAATGTAAAAAAAATAATTTGGACACCAACAACTACCATCAGATGTGGAAATTATTAAATTATTTACTGAAAAACAGTGGATAGTTTAAAGAAAATTGCATCAATTTTTACTGTACATAAATAATAAGTAAAACTAGCGTTTTCTATATTTACATGCAATTATAACCCTACAAAAACTATACAATATAAGATAATTAAATAATATTATAATAAACATTTACCTTTCCGAGAATTTAACAATAAAAATTACAATAAATAAATAAATACATAAATTTATATTTAACAATTTAAAAGTAAAGTACGCTCATGTACAATTTGATAGGAAAATAGTAATTCTACAATATGAATTGCCAATTAAAAGTTAGTGGACAAAATTAACTCTAGACAGTCACTTTTGTTTCACGTCACGTCTGGGAAAACTACTTTGCTATAACCGGATGTAATTTTTCTATAGAGATTTTACCCATGGATTATTTGTTTAGGTTTATATAAAAACAATAAGCAGTTAATAACCTTTCTGAACTATAAATTTTATTCAAAACACAGTATTTTGCAAAAACTTATTTTTTTATTTTAAACTATTGAGAATAAACACGTAGGGATTTTGCATTGATTATTTAATTAGAATTATAGAAACTGAATTAATTTACAACGAGGTATAGCATCGGAGTTATGCGAATGCCGCGCATGTGGAAAATTAAATGAAAATCGTGTAGCATTCCAGAGTTAAATTCATAACTTATACTTTCATTTCAATTTGAAATTCACAAATAATACTTTGCTTGCGTTTAATAATTTAAATAAATTCAGAATCTTAAATTTCTCTGAAAAGTAACAGTTTCAATTACTAACCCATCAGGTCAATAATCATTATTGACCGTTACTAAGGAAGTTAATAAATTATTGACCGTTACTAAAAAAGCAGTAGAGAAACACAATTTCACTACTCAAAACGAATTCAGTAACGGCATATTGCTAGACTAGTCGTGAAAAATTAATATATACACTCTTTCTGTTACAGTGCTACTTTATCTATCATTTTGAGTAGAACAAACCACACTTTAATATGAGCTCTAAAAAAAAAAAAAACATTATACTCGTATAAAGTTTCCTAAAATTGGAAACAAATATTTCAAATATTTTTACTAATGTTTGAAACTTTTCATAGCTGAATCTTAATAACTTGTTTTGTGTGTCCAATTCACTTAAACTTTGCAATTATAAAATAAATTCAGTTGTGCCTAAAGCTTTTCTCCCATAACAAAGAGCGACAATGTTATATATGACGGCTCTTTAAAAAATATCAACTTGACATTGACAAACCAGAGCGAAATTGTAGTAATCGTCGATTTTTTTTATAGAAAATGATTGACATATAATCCATACAACTGTGAACTTTAGTGCTCGATCTCGTATTTCCAAAACAGTAATTTTTAGGTCACAAACTTAACAAAATACATACATTCATTGTTGTTGTTGTATATCTATCAATCTTGAATGTTGATATTAACCCAATTTAGCGATAATAAATTGGGGGTAACGTTCGGGATGATTAGATATCTAGTTACATATTTGATGTAACAAGGTAGCGTAGCAGAAGCAGATGTGTGGCGCTCAGAGGTACAGCGCAGCACGATCCTACCACTTGACATAATCCGAAGTGCAATCTCGCCACAAGATTACATGACAGCTTCAAACCAATTGGCTGCAGACAGAGCCAGGCACACATATGCTGCAAACATATGACACACACGTATCATCTATTCATTTACCTCTCTCCGAGAGCAGAGCACGGATTTCATAATGAGGTTACTGCCTACATTGCATGGTCTAGACGTTCTTTCTTGATGTATCGGTTCATTGCAGTTGATACTCAGAAACTATTCAATGCGTCCGTGAGAACCATCACATTTATAATTTAAAGTTAATTTCTGTATTATACCCGCTAGTTCATTGGTCTGTATTTTAATTTTATTTGATTATTTTAAATATTAACGAAAACAATTTTCTAACAAAGGTTATTTTACTCGTATATTAAAATGTCGACATTTTTGCAGTATTAGTTTTTTTACTGAATTCCATTTTCGCGCAATAATATGCAACTTTATATTTTTATTTTTCTCCTGAATTCTTAAATTCCGGTGCCTTACAATGGGGCCTATTCTGTAACTTATCTGTTAATTTCTAACGGTATGTATTTTTATTGTTTCAAATTTTTAACAGGCCGTTAAAAATTAACAGGTAATTTAGAGAATAGGCCCATTTGTACGTTGTATCCGAACGGGGGTCCGAAATGAACCCCAGGTTTATATTGGATTAATTAACAATTTTTTAATATATATTGTTCAAGGATTAGAAACTTAAATAATAAATAACTATATAAGGGCTTAAATATTTTAATTATAACGGAAATAAATGTATTAAGTATAAAATTTGACGAAGCATGAGATATTTTCTGATCAAAATAAAAAGTCAGACATAATCATCATCATCTCTTGCTTCAGCGAAATTATCACTTTTTTTGTAGCTCTGCATCAGTATGAATTCAATTTTTATTTTTATTTTTACCGCTCATTTTTTCCTTATTATAAAAATTATAAACATAAAATATTGTGTAAATCTAATTCCGAAAGGACACTATGGTCTATTTACTTTTTTCTTGAATAATAATAATACCAATTTAATTATCTAACTATATCAACTTGTACGTAAGCTTAACATGTTAACTGACACATATAGCAAGGCAGCTAAAGTTACATATTACACAACTGCAAAGAAAAAAACATCGGTAGGTTCCACGGTGTACCCCCATCCGGAATTTAAGGGTTAAAAGAGTTCTTATTTATTATAGTCCTAAAATGATTAGTACAGAAACTATTCATGTTTTATTAATAAACAATCACACATTGAAAGTATTTTTGCTTTAAATTCTAAATATTACGAAAAGTTTTGATAGTTTTTCATCTAATTGAAACATAATTTGCAATAATTAATAAATAGTCATTTCGTACCAATTTAATCTAATTTATTAAGTACTAAAGTAATTAAAATAAATTTCTTATTTGTTAAAACTTGGCATGTTTCTTTAATTATAAATCACTGTTATTTATAATAAATGAAAATTATCCCTATGTTTACTAAAGAAAAAAAAAAACGCTTTACATTGTTGTTAATTACTTTAACTGTAAGTATTGTAATGATATCCCATGTACACTGATAAATAAAAAAATTTCGATAGTAACTTTTAATCCAGGAAATAGAAATATATTGCCTTGCAAAAGGTCAAGTAGTTCAATTTTTTTAATATGTTATATAGGTCGGTCCCTTGGTTAAGAATCTAAGTTTTTTTGACCTCCTAACCATTGTACGTTCGACGTGGCCCTCCCATTTCTGATAAAATTACGTCCATTTTTTTTTATTTCATCGACACTCTGTTAAATGGTTAATGTTATGAAAAAAAAAAAAAAACTGTTATATACGAAAATGTAGATCATAAAATTCTCTCTAGAAATAGGTAGTTCTCGGTGATTCGTGATTTTTATGAAAGTATTATAGTTTTCGAGAAAATCGTGAAATTAAAATATTAAAATTTAAATCAAATCATAAATTTGTGCCCTTACACAAAAACGGTTGTCATGTTTTATTTTTATTTTTTATATTGTAGGTAATATTTTTATGAATTTATTATTATCGCTATCATTTTGTTTATTTGTGAATTTCCGAGCAGACGTCTTAGATATAATGATTTCGATTCTGTAGGCATCTTTAAACTTATAAACAGAACATGAGAACTTAAAATCCACTTTGTGGTTCGCCCACCACTAACATTTACGAGTGCTGTTAAATGGCAGGCAGTGACCGTACTTTACTACATCTAATATGCGAAGTAAAGGCAATTATGTTATAAGAAGATAGTATGCGGCACTAGAACTGAAACCCAGAAGATTCAATTTGATCCCAGGTCACACAGAACTTCTTAAACATTTCCACTTTGACATTCTTAATAAACGTTTTATCGCGAGTGCCGAATTTGTTTTAAATTTGTGGATCAAAAGAAAAATCTAATTAAATAAATAAGAAGATAATTCTCCAGTTTCTTTCTCAAACTTGTTGCCATTTGGTAATCTGTTAAATTATTTTCAATTTATTCTATTGTTATTATTATATAGCAATAATCAAGCCAGTCTGGACCTACGGCATCTAGCTATGGGGGTCAGCAAGTACCTCCAACATCGGAATCATCAAAAGATTCCAATCAAAAATCCTTCGTATGATTAACAATGTTCCATGGTTTGTCCCCAACTAGATAATTGCACAAGATCTCCAAATGTCTTCCTTTAAAGAAGAAATCCCTAAACTAGCCGTGAATCTAGTGTAGTACGGCAGTGTTAAACGTTTAAAATGATATAAGTTTATCTAGGATTAAATATTTTCATAATATTATGTAATTTTTCAATTATAATTATAGTAACTAAGTAAATGTAAGTAAAGTACTGCCAACGGGTAGTTACTTTCCCATGTCATATAGTCTTTAATCACTAAAATTTACTGAATATCGCTGCACATATAAATTGTAAATACTTATGAATAAATATATGTATTCTCACACACTTGTTATATTACTATTGAATATTAATTCAATATTGTATAATTAGCCTGAATTTCGATTGGGTGAATTATGGAGTGTTAGATGATTCATATTGGTTGTAGATACTAGAAATAGAAACAGTATCTAGATATTAGTAGGGTGGTAATTTTAATTGCAAATTCACTGAAATTATATAACAATGTAAATTCAAATAGCCTTTGCAAATCAGATAAGTTAAATGAAATACCCGGCAGTCATTCAAATTTGGGCTTGTATAACAGGGCTTTTAATGATAGTTCTCTATCTCATCAGCCTCAGGTGAATACCGCAATCGAGAAAGACGAGTTTAAGTCCTCATGAGCCTCTAAATTTCAAGGGTGCTATTTGTTCGCGTCAAGTGGGTGCCTATTTCCTTGCTGAATTTCAATGCGCTACGGTGTGTTTCATTTGATACGTTTGTGTTAATGGATGTGCCGCAAACAGAACTGTTTTCCTACTCTTCAAAAACAGATAATTTGACGTCTGAGTCTGCATGCGTTACGGAATCGCACAACAAAGGTATTAACACTTTCTACTGCGTCTACAAGTGCCTTATTATTCCAACTGCGAAGTCGGGAAGCTTCTTTCAATTTAATTAATACTGCTAATTACTGCTTCTATGATTGTTCTAGAATACAACTTACGTGCTGGATGATACAATGAAAGGGGAGCGTGTTTAATCGAATTCCATTTCAATAGCATTCGAACGATTGATTTTAAATTTCTTTACGTATTGCGCAGCAAAAAAGTAATTCCTTATAGAGTAAACTTTAATACAATATTGGTTTTAATAAAGATAGCTGTTAAATTTCAATTATGCAATTAATTTTCAAATATATGAATCCACTAGATACAAAACTGTGTATATATTAAATATTCAAAAACTGACTTTTGCACGTCATTTTAAAGAGAAAATATATTCTCGTATCACTAGCTATATCATATGGATTTAAAAGTATGCATTTACTATGTAATTTAGCGTTGAAAACCGATGCTAGATGAAAACCTCTGTATATGTTTGAAAATTCGAAGGCAAATGTTTGTATATGTTTTTGAGACAATGATACCGATAATAAGGAAAGCGAACAGGACACTGACATGAGAATTTAATGGTATTTATAACCAATTAATGCCCAGAACTATTTTTCTTTGAACACTATTTTCATATTTTTGTATGTCGGTAACGTGTAAGTATAATTATGTATAAAATATTTTACGTTTAAATATATACGTAATATCAAATGAATAACTTAGCACAGTTGGTCCAGTTTGAAATGTCATAGCCTGACAGAAAAATAATTTAAAAGTGAGGCATCTTTACGTATGATTTATCATACGCTGCGCATTAACGGGTTATTTTGTTAAGTAGGTATCTACCAATTTTTTCTTATTTTATTTTTGTACTATTAAATTACTTGAGTGTTAATTTCTTACAAAAAACACACAAAATTACTACGTTGGCTGTAAAAGTGTGTGTATATGATATTTCTTAATTACGATATCTCTGTAAATCTCAATATTATGATGAATGTTTCTGTACTAATTTGACAAAAATGAGCAGCACCATCCTCAGTGAAAAATTCATGGCTGAATTTCACGTAGTTTAATCATAAACAGTATTTTTGTAATTCATCTAGTTACATCATACCACCATCACACGATCGGAATTTTAGATGTTTCTAATAGATAAAATAATAAAGATAAAGTTAATTAGTATTTTATATTGTGTGTCTATATAGTTAATAAACTCTATGATGGTTTTTAAATTGTCGTCCGTTTATTTGATGTTCGTATAAAACAATTTCTCAGTTAATATTTGAAGCATACTGACATTATTTATATTTAAATAAGGTTTTTATTTTCGGACCAAATTAGTTTCGAGTATTAAACCAATGATGTACAAATTATGTTTATGTGGAAATCATCTGAAAGTAAGCTCACACTTTTAAAAAATAAGCCTACACAACTCACGCTCGACAAATTCGAATCGCCCTACTCATTTTTAATGAAAAATGTTTAGAAAAAGTTGTGATATGTTACCCGTGTTTACATTAAAAAAATCACCAAGAATATAAAAAAAGTTATATTAAAATATCATTAAATCATTTAAATTAAAAGCACACTTAGTGAGTAGATACTATTTTTGCTGCCCTTTTGGTGCCAAACTACAACAGTTCCATATATTTTTGTGTCATTTTGGCGAGAAATCCATCGTTGTCAGTTTTACCTATATTTTTTATAGCTAAAATGTGTAGGTCGCTTAAATAAAACATGATATTTCCAAATATTACTTCTATTTTTACTACCATTTCTGCAGCACCCAATAGTAGTACAAACCAGAGGTCTTCTAACTAGAGTAGTCGTAGAACATTTTTCAGTGGATTACGAAATCTTAAAACGATATATGTACCTGCAAAAACAAATTCTTAATACTTTCAGTAGAAAATTAAACCATAGTTATTAATGACACCATGTCAATATCAAGTCATATAAATAGTTCTAGTTAAGTATATTTATGGATCACTGAAAAAAGTACAACAAAATTGCTATGTCATACAATTGTTTTGATAAGTTAAACCGTGAAGATTTTGTTGTTGTTTGGAATAAAGAATGGCAGTTAAAACTTTAATAATAACTTTCTGCATTTCAATGGTGTAGTTTCAGTTAAAAAACTAACCTTGAGCAAAAGCCACGGATGCAGAAATCACGGAAGATTGTGTTGTAATGCATGTGCACGCCGTCTGTTATACAGTAGTCAAAAAAGTCTAGACTAGATTGCGGAACTAAATTAAATTTAATATTTATGATAATGCTTCATGAATAAATTTCTAACTTCGACATATTTAATTAAAACTATGTTATATTGTCTTTTACATGCGAATAAGGATAATTATAGAAGCGTGCAAACTAGAATCGTAAATAACCCCTAACTATCTTATATAAATTTGTTACAGTTGCGTGTCACATAGAATACTGGAATTATATACTCCCATTCCAAGTAAATAAATGTTTTCGTACTGCTCTACTAATAACATAAATACTGTGATTTTATTACAGTTTCGTGATTCCTACAATAATTTAAGGTTATAAATCAGCCAGTTGAAATTATTTTATAACTCTGGAATTACTCTTCCGGAATGTATTAAGAATATTTAGATAATTTCTCGAATGAAATATAGATACAATAAATTCAACAACAGCAAGGAATTTACTGCACCAGACTAAATTTTTGGTGAGATTTCATACATAATAATTAAAATTTGAATGTGAACCCAATTTTCAATTACGAAATAAGAAAACTTATTTTTCTACGTGCTTGTTGTTCAAATTGACATTGTTGCTAGGAGATTTTTCACAACTGCCTCTAAATTCATATACCGGTAGTTTTTTTTATAAGTATGCAAGGGATGTGTTATTACTGTAGTAAAAGTGATTGAAAGCAATGTATTAAAGCGTTTATTTTAAAATTCACATACATACATAACATCACGCTATATCCCTCTAAGTGGGGTAGTACGAACCCAGAAACATAGTCAACCAACAATCAATCTCCTCTAAACATTCCTATCCTGATACACCACTTTCGCCTCGTCCACATTCATAGTTCGATTCATACATGCTCGTTTATTCTTCTCACTCGGAATCATTCGCTCACGCAATAAACCATCAATCATATCCAACCAGTTATTCCTTGGACCCCCACGCAATCGTTCACCTTCAATCTCACCCACATATATTAGTTTCATCAACCTTTCATTCGACATTTGCTCAACATGTCCAAATCACCTCAACTGACTCACTCCTACTTTCTTAACAACATTCTTCTCAATCTCACACGCACCATACACCAATGTATTCCGTATAAGATCACGTCTCGAATACCCACACATAAAATTCATAATTAAAATTTCTTTCCAATTTAATGTAATTTGTTAAGTATTATTGCTTAGTTGATTTATACTGGAGTTAATGTACAATTTTAGATTTAAACTAATATTTTGAATTTACTTACTATTTATCTATCAAGTCCATATTAAATTAAAAATCTACCATTCATCAGATTTTTTATGTATGTACCTGTGTGTCTGTATACTAGTGAGATAGATCAAAGATTATAAGTAAATATCATATTTAACTCTGTCCACATTCATGTTGCAACAATATTTTATGATGATTATAAATAAATCAGTTTAACTGACAATCATGACACATCTTAATGGATTTACAAATTTAGATTTATAATATGAAATATAGACATATTATAAAAGTAATTTTAGACCATTTTAATAAACTGCTCTCAATCACTTTAACTGTAACTACGGTAATGCCACATACGTATACTGATAAACAAACTCCCGTTCCAAGTATTTACTTTATCTTTTAAGACTTAGGGGTTTTGGTTTTATTTAATTAAACTTGTTCTCAGCTCTCGTGAGTTAAGTAAATTTCAATTTGATGGAGTTAAAATGTTCTTTTCCATGTTGCAAGTGATGCAGGAAAATTTTCAAATCATTATATAAATAGTACATTGGGGTGTTGAAGATAATAAAATTTGAGAACAGTATCACTTTGGCTAATCTTGTATGTATGTATAAAATCCATCAGATGCTCGTAACGGCTTTAAATTAACTACAACGATGGCTCTTAATTTTCATCTTGTCGGTGTAATGAAGGACGATGTCGGTGGCGACACTAGCGACACTAGCGGCGACTACTCGCATCTCGTGTCGTTGCTAGTCAGATCAACTTACCCTTGCTGGATTCTCCCTCTCTGAGCAGGGGTTTTCAAAGTGTTTAAACTGAATCTTAGAATACTTCCGACATAGAAAAAGTTTTTAGAAAAAGCGAAATTAGAAACCTGAAAATAATTGAAAGATTTTTTATAGATAGCGATGATAAAAGAAATAATTGCTGGACAAAAGACTATGATAAGCAATGCAGAATATGTAGGAGAGACTTTGAGACAATAAATCACTTCTTAAGAAGAGACTTTACAGAATACCTTAGAAATGATAAATCTAAACGACAGATACACGATGAAAACTCAAGACACTCATTGCATGAAGAAAGTGCATTGAAATAGATGAAAATTTGTACATAGTAATAGTTTCTTCAATATTATAAATAAATAAAATTATCACACAATGATGTTGAAAGTTGGACACCACACGGTTACATAAATATTTACTACTAGAAAACTTTTTTAATTTTAGGAAATTCTCATTGAGTGGTAAGATATACTTAGAAGAACAGAAAATTGAAAAATTTGTATCATAATAAATTATTTTTCTGTTACTTCTTAATTAAAAATAAAAATAGTTATTTTCTACGTGCACTACTGAAAATTACACTTTCTCCACAATTAACAAGGCTTGAAAATTGTATATTTCGCATAGTCATGAGGAATAGCGAGGCAAATATTTAACACACAAGCAGGGAAAACCATGTTTTTTGTATATTTTAATGCAAGAGTAAACAGCAAATATTGGACAAACTACTTTTTGTCTGATGTAGCATCAAAATTGTTGCGAAATATTGGATAAAAATAAAAATAACTTGGGTATGAGTTTTGTTATTTTTTAACTCTCACCACAAAGCAGTGGAAACCGCACCGTTCATCTCCCGAAATAGCGAGGAAAATGTAGAAGTATACCAATTATTACATTTACAAAAAACATATTGCAAAAATTATAAATAAATGCCTAATTTCCCTGAAAATCCTTATTTTAACGACATACATACTTTAAGTTGTCTTACAATTATGTCTTATATTTTTCTTTTTCTAGATTAAATCACAATTTGACAACCTTAATTTAAATTTAAAATTGGTTCAATGGCATTACTGCTACCCCGCCTTGCATCTGATAACCTAACTTTTAACGTGTCAGTTGTATTGTCAAAGTATATTTTAGGTCCGAGCAAATCGTTTTTAGAAACATGTCGTGAAAAAATGTCTACCACGAGAGGAAATCCCTTTTTCCACTCTCGCACGAATTGCCTAACGAGCTCGAGTAGAATGAAGAATCGCTTTCCTCTCTAGTTTGACAAATACTTATTGAGGTCCAGTTTTACCAATTTTAACCTACAGTTAATGTGCCTTGTTAACTGTAAGTTAAATAAGAAGTATCACATCAATAAATGACACAGTATAATTAGGAAATGGTTTTGTTGGATTGTAAAAATATAAAATGAAAAATCAGTTACTGAGGTTCAATTCATCTTATAAGGTTATTAGATGGATTAAATCCCAGTAATTATGTTTTCACTTTGTATAATTTTTGCAATTAGTTTTTTATTTATCTTAGAAGAGCCTCCCAAAGACGACGGACGAAATGTCAGCCTGTCTCAAAAAAATTCAATAAATTATTTGAGTACGTCTTATCCCCTTTGTTAGAGAAGCACTGGTCTCCTTGTGCATGGACGGCGAGAACTGCGAGGACTCCGTAATAGTGTGGATACGGTACACATTTCCCAGACATTTGCCTAATCTACCTCCGTGATCTCGTATTAGCATACACCGCCAGGGTAGAGTACGAAACTACCAAATGCTTAAATTGCGCACATTATTTATGTCATGCCTCATGCCTAGGCCTATTACAATCATGGACATGTAAACACTGTTGGATTTATGGAACTTGTGGTTATCCGACACTCGCCTAAATGGATTCACCAGGGATCTACATGTGGGTATATGCGTTCTGTGCGCAAAGTTTTTATAATTAAATGCGATTGTTTTGAGAATTGTGCACAACAATATAATTACGTTCAACAACCCTTCGAACCTTTAAATTATCATATGTTAGAAACTATTTAATTTAAATAAAGATATAGGTTAGCTAAAGAAATAAGACAGCTAGGCCAACGAGATTTACGAGTTGTAATACACTTGAAATACCGAACGAGGAATTATTTTATTTAGATATTCGAAAATGTTTAAAACTGCTTCTATATGCATCCATAATACCAATACCGATATAGGACACAAAAAGTCAATTCAAGAAACAAATTATAAATAAATGAAGAGAAACAAAACACTGAGAAAAAATAGAACAAAAAAAGAACATTATAATTACTAGACTCAGGATAGGGCACACCAAAGCCTAAAACTATACAAGACAAAACAAAACTTCCGATATGCTGTAATACCAATGTAACCGTTATATGCTTACTATTGGATTATATAAAATACATGCAAACAAGGTACAAACACTGTATACCAAATTTTATAATACAAATCCTTGCAAACACATCTTTCACCATACAGACTCAGACTGCATTAAATTACCTTAAACATATACGAGGTCTTTACAGAAAATTACTGAACTTTAATTTTATAAACATCGTTATTAATTTTACAGATTATTGGTCCTTGTTTCCTCCTACTCCTCTACCCTATTTACACCCTTTTCCAATGATGTTTTCATTTCGCGAAGCATTCCTGGATAGCTTAATTTGAAATGGCCTTTAAAGTCTGCGATGCATTTGCTTTATATCATCAGTAGTTTGAAAACGAGGTCTTTTTAGAAATGATTTTAATTTCGAAGTTAAGAAAAAATTGCAAGGTGCCAGGTATGACGAATAAGGAGGCTGAAGGAGGACTTCTTGCACAAAACTGACGAACTGACAAAGCTGAGAGTGCGAATAACTTGTGCATTGTCGTGGTGGAAGAACCATAAATTTTCTCTCCATAACTCTGGTCTCTTTTTGGGTTTCTGTGAAAGTTGCCTATTTTAAAAATCGCTGCTAATAAATACTTAAACATGTTGCACCCAAATAACAAAATGCACAACGCAATGCTGCCAACCGTATAACCTTAAATATATCCGTCGGCGCATATTTCAAAATGTTCTGTTATTGTATCTAAACAAAATATAACCCTCTAAATAAAATATATGTTATTTACCAATACACAAATTATTACATATTACTGTTATTATTATATTAATATAAAACTATGTAACAGTCCTAATGGTCTAGAAGTCTAGATGCTCAAGTACTTAAATTTAAAAAAAAAACTGCTTTTAGTAATACTGGGTTAAACCTAGATCACCATAACTTTAATCGTAGAGGAAAGTTACTGAGGTTATGATATATTTATTTACTTTATAAAAATTAAACCTAGTATAAGGTAACGATATGGCAGAGAGCGTTGGTCCTGGTACACTCGATAACGCAAGTTAAGCAAGGCTGCCCGCGGTTAGTAGTTGGATGGGTGACCGCTTTGCGAAAACCCATACCAGCGAACACTGCGTGTCGTTGTCATACCACCGAAAATGAGGACCCGAGGCGGATTATAACCGTGCAGTTGAAACCGCTTTACAAAAAAAAACCCAGTTTAAAATCCAACAGTGAGAATGGGATAAAAATTCAACTATATTTTGATAAATAAAAACGTAGAGTTCAAAGTCAAGGTTAACCAACATGTGTGTCGAGTTAAAAGACAAGAGCAATCTTCTTCCTCTCAAAAAGGATTCCTAAAATGGTGGGCGAAGCGCTTTAAACTTTCCCGAAGTTTAAGCAATTGACCATTAGTAATTTCGTTCGCAAGCTTGACAAGAACCATTATAATGAGTGATTACCTTCAAAAGAATTGACTTTGATTTACAAATATTTGGCTTTAAAACGCTTTTTATCATCAACATAATTAAAGTGAAACCAAAGCCATCAATACCCTCCTATCAAAATTAAAATCAGCCGAGAACAAAATTCCAAACAAGCGCCCAAATTGACGTTTCCTCAAAACCTCATCAATCAAATCAATCGTCACTTGGCTGTCCTTTCTCCCCACTCTTCCACCGGACGTGACGTCATCGCGTCCGGACCGACCTCTTTATAATAACGAGGCAAGAGGCATGGGCGTGATTTATTCACGGAGGGAAGTAGAAAGGCGTCACGCGCACGTAAGTAAAGCGCGTGTCCGCGTGAGGAGCATTGCGTGACGCACGTGCAAAATGCGCATGGACTCTGACCCTGCCGGAATATTTTTAGGGCCCCGACGAGCACGAAATTAAAATAAGTTCATGTGCCGCGAAATGACATTCTTGAAGAGGGATGAAGATATTATGTTTCGAATAAAGGGGGGATTATTGTATGATAATAGCTATTTAGATACGAAACACCGGGTTTATACTTTCTTTTTATGTTTTTTGCCTATTTACAGCGGATTTCAAACTTTTTGTAGACTTTTTCACTCCCTTCCGCCTCTAACCGCAAAATGATTTTCCTTCGAGAGACTTTATTTTTTCTTTATTTTTATTTATTTCTTTATTTCCTTCTCATTCGCTGTCAATATATGCAAACTCTATTGCAACTTGCACCTGATATTAGGTAAGATTATTTCACTAGTGCACTATCAAAAATTAAAATCGTGTGATACACAATCTTAACTCTCTATGTTCCAATAAGGTGAATTGGAAAGAATGGTAACGCTTCCATGGGTCATGGCTGAATTAATAATGCTGAATTAGAACCAAGAAAAAACCGTTATTCAAATATATTTATATTTATTATCTATTTGTTTAAAGAGGCGCAAAAATACCAGATTTACAGCAGAGGCGTCGAATCGGTAAATCTGTGTTTGGTGCCGTGTTGGAATTACTATTAATTTATTAATTATTTTGATATTTATTTTGAAAGTTATTGCCATTGAAATATAGTAATACTGGAACGCTAACATGTAGGCTTTTATGAAAGCGAACCACCATTCTTTGTCTAACATTTTGTTTGTAGAACGTTTGTTGAACGGTTCCTATGAAAAAAAACATATTTTTAGCAAAGTCTTGTTTAAAAGTGATAAATTATATTGAACCGTGTATTGTTTGAATTATTTGAAAATTTCTTTAAATTCACATGCCATACATTTCTATTAATGTATAATTTAATTTTCATATCACACATTTTATTTCAAAATCACTAAATGTTAATTTCTTTATATTTTCTTATCAACTTTCTAAGCGCTTAGGACTAATACAGGTAGCCCAACAACTGGCTGTCGCTCGAATATTCATCGTTAACGTTTCAGTATTATTATATGTCAGTGGTTATTAGCACCAAATTATGTTGCTATGCGTTTGTTGAACGGTTGCTGTACCTTTGATGAGCGGATTCTATATAAAAACATATTTGTTATTTACGAGTATATTTTCATAAAATTTAATTATGTTTCTTTGAGCAAATTTCTAGTCAATTTATTACATAAAATAGCAAGAGATGAATTTATTTTAACTCGTTTTTAATTATTTAATTTAATATTTGCAAGATTCAAATTTCAGTTATGTTGATGAAATATTGAAATATCAAATTTGTTTTCTCACTATAGCAACAATGGGAAATTTTACAAATAGCTGTTAAAAAATTGCCCTTTTAACGTCAATCGGTAATTAATAATATAATGTAATACATAAACAGCTTTAATTTGTAATGTTTCAGAGGTCGATTTAAAATTTTCTATTACACTCGTTGTTATTAAGATTAGAGTATTCAATAAAATAAGCAAAGGCAGAAAGTTTCCGCCAATGTTTGGAATCACGGTAAACAGTGTTTGCCTAGCAAGTCTAAAGAATATTAAAAAATGAGATATTACTGCTCCCTCATAGATATTTTCATAATATACTCCCCGAGATGAATATAAAAAGAGAAATTGTATTTTCATGTTTAGATAGTACCGTGTAATAATACTTTACTTGGAATACATCTCGGCGCAGGAGTAAATTCATAATCCCTAGATAGTGCGTAGCTTTGAAATTTATGTAATGATACCATCTTTGTTGGAGATTTTGTCTTTGGGATGTAGATGATATAAGCTTGAAGGAGTTTTCAATCATTTTTGAAAACTTTTTAATATATCTGATATAACTTTCTAAAGAAGTTATTTTATCGTTTTATTAAGAAAATAAATTGACAACTTATTGAAAAGCTTTTTGATTCGTTCAGCGATTTTTCAACAAAGTTTTTAATAAAAATTCGCATCCGCCGTACACTTATACTTGCCTACCATATTACTTATATCCAGATGCAAAGAATACATATTTTATTAAAAAGAAACCAAATGTCAACTGCCAAAAGTAAACATAAAGAAAAGAAGCCAAGTGGTTTACAGTATTACTTTAGATTGGTTTATTATTCGAACTAGTCGAGTGAAATAAATAGGATTTTCTACGCAGTGTCAAGCTTGTTTCCTGACGTGAAAATATGAACTTTTAAGGTGAAAGTTCATAGACACAAAACAAAAGAATTTCATCAAAATACAAAGCAGGAATTACATTTTGAGTTTCATATGAAATAAGTTATTTTTTGCGCAACATGCCAGGAAACCGCACTGTTCTCCCAAAATAGTGGGGAAAATGGGGGTTTCTCTCTAGAGAGAGAGAGGAGTGTTACCAGTATGAATGTTATTTACAAAAAATATATTATAAAAACTATAAATATATGCTTAATTTTATTGGAAATATTTATTTTAGTGATATACATACTTTAAATTGTCTTGCAATTGTGTAAAAAACTAAAGAGTTAAATTTTTCTTTTTCCTTATTATATTTATATTTTTCTAGATTAAATCACAATTTGACAACTTTAATTTATATTTAAGATTAGTTCATTGGCAACATTGCTACACCGCTGTGCGTCTGATAACCTAACTTTTAACGCCAGTTGTGTTGTCAAAGTGTATTCTTGGTCCGAGCAAATTGTTTTTACACACATGTCGTGGAAAAATGTTGTGTCTGACACGAGAGGAAAGCCCTTTTTTCACTCTCGCTTGAATTGCAAACTTCGAGCTTAAGTGGGAAAAATAAGCGCTTTCCTCTTTAGTTTGACAAATAACTATTACATATCTACTTTTTCATTACTTTTGAAAAAAGTAAAATGCAAATTAGTTGAAAATTTCCACGGCCATTAAGAATAAGAATATTTTTGTCAACACTGAAAGAACAAACTCACAGACTTTAGGTCAACCATACGGGCTGAAGATAGCTCAACATGAACATGACTTTTTTGAAACAATATATCATTATTATAATAAATGAAACATAAAATGTTTTATACCTACATATGTAGATACAAGTAAAAAGTTTTGTAATAAAGTAGTAATATTTCGCATTCCCATAAATGACTAGAATAATGTAAATGATTCGTATATTTATAAATATGATCGTCTATAACATACTAAAATTATTTTCCATTTGAACTTAGTATGTTATAGATGACCATATTTATAAATGTACGAATTATTTGCATTACTGTAGTCGTTCATGGGAATAAGAGGCACATTATCAAAGTTAAGAATTTTTGATCAACTAGACAAACATTTTTTTATAGTTTAGTGTTATATCTATCCTTTTCATCCGCATATATAAATACTAAAATGTTCAAAGACTTCACAGTAATAATTGTTTTGTTTTTCGATTAGAATAATTGAAAGAAATAATTTATTCAAATTTGAATTTGCAAAACAAAATTCGTGGGAGTGAACGAAGCCTGTGAAATGTACTTCATCTGATATTGCAATGTACAAGTCACTGTAAAAAATCCATAAAGAACATGAAAATAAATAAAGAATGCATGTTTTTTTTTTAATTAAAAGATTCGTTCTTTGACGCGTGTGTTTGACCTTAACTTGTTCACTTGTCTGCTTAATAATAATAACTGAACTAAATTCTTATAAGCAATAGAATAAAGTAAGTAATAAATAATCAGCAAATATAGTGCTGTGGAAATTCTAAATGAAAGCAGGGAGTTCGCAATAATAAAGCTATTACGGTTTGACATTAACCTATTTATGTAACATTTCAATCAGTTGTAGCTCAGAGAAACAATATTATTTATGATGGTCAATCGTAATTGACATTTATGATCCATAGTTAAGAACCTGAAACAAAATATATTTACGATGAACATTACTTCTGTTATATGTTGGATTATAGATAATCCAGTATTAGATCTCTTTCGTATGGGTAATAAAAATTGGTCTAACCTAGTCTACCATTTACTTTATGGCGACATAAAAATGTCTGCGGATATGGTCCCGCCAGAGCCATTTCTGCCAACTTAACGGTAGAAAAATCGACAGTACAAGAGACAGACTTACGGAGAGTTTTGTTACGCATGAATTGATTTATTTTTCTCCAACTTCGCATTCTCATATCTTATTTACCAATTCGAGCTCATGATTTACGCTTTTCTTCACTTATCGTTTAACCTTTCGACTTTTAATGTCTGCTTTTCAAACATTCGATGAAGTAATTAAATTCTTATATTAATTAAATACTTCTTCAAGCACCGAATTAGATTCCACTTCGTTATTAGGAATAAAACTTATTTTAAAAGATTTAAATTAATAATTTTTGGTCAATTAAAAATATAATTGCAGTCCTCAAAATTGAATTTTGCAGAATATTTTACTCGGGTGTAGAGTATAATTAATATTAATAAATAAATAATATTCAAACATTACTTGTCTTGTAAAGAATAAGATAACTACAGTTGCAAACCACAAAAAATGCTTCTACGTAAAATTTTATTCTGATATAAAAAAAAAGATTCTACTACTAGTAGTATAAAAATTAAGTACCTAATTCATTCCATACGTAAGGTATATAAGTATGATAATTCAACAAGAATAAGAGGGTTACATGTCATTTATATTGATCAATCAAACAATATATCAGCGCTTTTACCGTCAGTTACGTTACCAGTTACAAATATCTGGAATGTTTTTTAAATAAACAATTTTTTCACTTAATCGCAGTGTAATTTTTTTTGCAAAATGTGTGATAATTTACGTTTTGAAGTTGTTCCATTAATAAAATTAATGAAAATTGTATATCTTGTTGAATAATCTTTCCAAATACCACTCGGGGTAAATATTTCTTCCAGAACATATTTTTACAAATTATTACAAACTTCGCTCGTCAAACATTTCTTAAATACCTCTCGACCTTTCGGTCTCGGGGTGTTTTTAACTAAACTTTGAGGTAATAATTTGCAAAAACACAAAAAAATTTCAAAAAATATTCACCTTTTGTGGTATTACCCTTGAGTATTGACGTATACTCGTATATTTTCCAAGATAACTTAAAAACTATCTGAACCTAAAAAAAATTGTTAACCTTCCGATGTGCTACTACACTTCCGATTTGGATGTAATTTCGTAAATTTATAACATATTGCATAAATGGGATAAATATTAAAGTTGGCTGTCGGACCCAAATTACCTTGAAAACACAGTTTAGTGGGTCATTTTGTTCGTTACGTGGATCGTAGATGCGTCCTTATCTTCAGATAATGTGGTCGTTAACCATTTAATTTTTTTTTATGAATCTATCTAATTTGAAAACTATCTACACTTTTAAAAAGTCTTAATTGTTATTCATTAAGCCACAATGATTTCTTTTAAATGTTGTGACGTCATTATAGAGGTGTTGGTGGATCTCAAACAGTAGAGATTTAAATAATTTTTGTCACATAAATGTTCTATTTTATTGTAATAATAATAATAAAATAAGTAAAAAAATATATGACTGCAATTATTTACAATCTGTACTGTTTTAGATCCAGCAACATATCTACAATGACGTCACAACATTTAAAAATATCATTGTGTCTTAATGAATAACAATTACTAACTTTAAAAAGTGTAGAGTCTTCAATTTAAAAAAAAATTTAAAAACGATGAAAGACCCCAATTCCATTGTGATTCGAGTTTGTGATGGCTTAGGATTTGTTCGTGAAAAGTGCGAGAGATGCTAGCTAACGTACAGATAAATTCCACATAAACATAACTTGTATATCATTGTGAATGATTTTTAGCGATACTAAATCAATGATATACAAGTTATGTTTTCAAAATTAATTGCACATTACTTACTGTAAACTGTACACACGGAAAAAATGGATTGTTACAATAGCAATAATTTATCTTACGTTTAGATTGTTGTAGCAGCATTTGAAAATAATATCAAATTACTAATATAAATAAAATATTGTTATTGTAAATATCTAAATTGCTGTCACTATACCTGAGATAAATTATTGCTGTAGTTGCATTCCATTTTTTCCATGCAATGGTCTATAATTATTTTATAAAATAATATAGTTCAAATAGTAACGGAAGATAATATATTTCTCTGCAAATTCTTTTGGAAGAATTTTTTTAATAAGATAATTTTAGAACATTGTACAGTGCTAAAATACATATCTTAAAACAGCCAAAAACAAAGCTCGTGATAACAGCCAATGTGCCAAATGTAATTACAAAATATTCATTAGTCCCGTAGTGGCCACAAGAGATTCTTTAAATTGTTTAAAAATTCATGATTTCATATTTAAAACTATGAGTAAGCAGCTTTTAAAGTTGCGAACATACGTATATGTAGTTTATGTGAGATGAAACTAGAAAATATGGTACATTAGCCAGCAAAAGTAATGTGGCGTCTCCGTCATCTTAGCAAGTAAAAGTAGCAGGAAAACTTCCAACAGTAATGTTAGTCCAAACTTCCAAACTTCACTTGAAAAATATTCACTTTCTGTATCAGTATTTACCGACAGTAGGAACGAAGTTTTCTGTCGGAAGACAAATTATTTTTTGCTGGGAATGTCTTCGACTTTCCGCTGGAACTTTCCGCTAACGGTTATTACACCCCTGAAGAAAGTTACATGCTACATGCTGCAAACTACGTGCTTATGTACTAGCCGCATTATCATTGTTAGTTCAGTTAGGAGAACGGGGACGCCAAATAGCGCGGTGCATTCATGGAAGACAAAAACTGATTAACATGTATAAGTATGTGTACGTATTCATGTAAGTGTGGGCTGCCGTTGCAGGGATCGATTTTACTAACACTAGGATCATCATATTTGTATGCAAAGGAACATGTAAATTTTTGACTGCTTTACTCGTTCGTAGTTTCGTGTTTGATTCAAATTTGAAATAATTGAATTGAATAATTAACACTGGAATTATTTATGTTACAAGTTCGGCAAATATTACATCACTGGACCAGCAAACTGAACGAATAAATAAATGTATTAGCACGCCATTTATACATGTCTGTGTGTGACACTCTATTTATAGTAGAACTCAAAAAAAAATTTTTTTTGCGCGTGCAGTGCCGTCAAATTATAACCCCCAAACAAGTTTGAGGAAGGAAAAATAATCCGAAAATTAATCAGTTGTGGAAAACCAACTATGAATTATTTAATTTCTGTTTATTTTTTCTGATTTCATTGGGATAACTGTATACATCTTGAACCAAATCTCCTTTTTGAATATATGATAATAAACAGATTTACTAATTAATAATCCTTACCATACTTCTATTAAAATTGGTTTTTAATTTGCAGAACTAAATTTGATGATTTAAGGTCTATTCACACATATCAGTACCGTGTCAGTGCCGTATCAGTTCAGTCTCAGTAACATCAGTGCTATATCAGTGGCTACTATTCACACATATCCGTACAGTTTCATCAGTTGTCAGTAATTATTTTAGCTTACAGACACAAAATTAATAATTTTATTCACAAAAAATTGACAAGTAAGCTGCACGACTGCGTACAACACGTCAGTGAAATAGTAAAAATATCGTTGGCAACGATATATAATTTCACGAAGCGGATACTGCACTGATACTGAACGCAAAAATACGGCACTGTGTCGGACTTGTGTGAACAGTTTAAGCTAAACTATATGCAACGATATTTTATTTTTCACTGACATTGTCACTGAACTGAAACGACACTGACACGTCACTGATATGTGTGAATAGACCTTAAAAAAGATTTATGAGGTACGTAAATTAGAATCGATAAAATTTATCACTGATAAACAGCATTCTTTCAATAACTATAATAAAATTACTTCATACTTCTCAATGTCCTTGGGATATTATAGCTGATAATTTGCTAAAATATAGGTATAGGTAAATATAAGTTTATTCACTTACAAATAATTCTCTTTCTTTTATGTGCAGTATTTATTTTTATTGCATTTGTGTAATATGTAACTTTGACAGTCTTGCTTTTATATATGTGTCAGTTAACGTATTAAGATTATGTACAAGTTGATACAATTAGTTCAATTCAATTGGTATTAATTTTATTCAAGACAAAAGTAAATAGTGTATAATATCCTTCTATTTAGAATTTGATTTACACAAAATTTTTTTTTTATAATTCTTATAAGTAATGACTAGTTTACTAGATTTAGTTTACAAATTTGGTTTTAAAAAATTATTTTTAAAAATATAAAATACATGAAAATGCATTTATTAATTTATGCAGGATTTACAAATTGACAGATATACAATTTACATTTAAATATCACCATATTTTATATTCTAAATCTAAATTTCCAAAACCAACCAATCATCTTGACTGGTAACCAAAACCCAACTTTGACAACAGTAAAATGTGTCAAGATTGTCAATCAAACTGATTTATTTGTGATCATCATAAACTATTGTTGTAACATAGATGCGGAGAGTGTTAAATATGATATTAATTAAATATCTTTGGTTGAAGAACATCACGTATGACAAGTTAAGGTTATTTTTGTAGTTTAATATATATGTCAAAAATCTGAAGCCTAATCTTGACTGGCAAATTGCAAATTAAATAAATTCAGTATGAACCAGGAGGTAAATCGCAAATTTGAAATCAAAATTTCTAAATCTAAATTTGTAAATTAAATCCAGTATAAACCAGCCATAACTAAATAATAAGCAGTAAAAATAAAAATAGGATTCATTATGATGCAGATCTACAAAAATTATGTGATAATTTCGGTGAAGCAAGTGATCTGAGTGATGATGATAATGATGCCAATTTTATACTTGATACATTTATTTTCTATTTTAATTAAAATATTTTAGCCCTTATATAGTTATTTTTTATTTAAGTTTCTATTCCTTGAACAATACCGAGTGTATACTTTTTTACAGGACATAGGAAATACAATATTAAAATTTTCGTTATGCGATAGTTCGTTCTCTATGAATTTTAGAACAAAAGTGTAGACATAAAAATGTGCAACAACAAAAACCGCACCTGTACATTTCTGTAATAATATAGACATGAAATAAAATTTATAACTTTTAGCTGTTTCCAGAGTGCCATGGCAAACGAAACGTACAAACAGTCGTATTGTTTGAGTTTGACAGATAACATTTGGATTTGGTACAGTTTTAATGATTATTGACTTGTTTAAATTATTTCTCAGTACTCATGGACACAATTACTATTTAGAAATAATTTAAACAAGTTGATAATCATAAAAACTATGCCAAATGCCCTCTGTCAAACTCAAACAATACGACTGTTCGTATTTTAGGTCCATATCATGACAGAGATTTATTAATCAGAAAATTTAGGTTCATTTGGGGCAGTTGTGATTCTGAACATTTTATATTTACACTTTTTGTTCAAAAATTCATAGGAAACGAACTATTGCCTAATGATTATTTTAATATTGTATTTTCTATGTCTTATAAAAAAGTAGACACCCTGTATATATATTAATTTATTATTAATTAATCCAATAAAAACCTGGGCTCCATTTTGGACCCCCATTCGAAAACAACGTAAGGCACCGAAATTTAAGGGTTAAATAAAAAGTGAACTTGCACCATTATTTTTCATGGCTAAAACTGTTTGTTTGTTTGGTAAAAACTTACTCACTAAATAAGCAGTATTAATTCTATTGCAAACTTCACAGACTTTTTATTGGGCAACTTCCAAAAACACCTGTACGTTATTAACTAAAAACTATTTCTCGTGGGGAAAATAACGCGGTCAGAGTCACATAAACACGAGTCCAACGGTTGGAAGCTCTGCCTGCTTGGTGCAAAGGAAACACACAAGGGACACAAGACTTGTATGTAATTAGAAGCTAAGGAACTCGGAGGAAATCCAATATCTGCGTCGCCGCTACATTGCTCGCCAGGAGGACTGAGAGACCGAGAGCTGGCGCCCGTGGTGTACCTACCATGTGAGAATGTCCGAGGGGATCGCTTGTATGTACAACTAGAGCTGGGGCTGCTTGTGCTTGTTGTGCAGTGATATTGAATATTACATACGTGCTTGTTTTAAGTTAACGTGCTAGAGGATTTGTAACAGGATTTATGTAAATACGAAATACACGAAAGTTTTAAAGCTGCTGTGGAGCATACCTTGATGTTACGGATTACGGCTATTATGACCTATCGGAAATTGATAACAATTTAAATAATTTTAAAAAGATTATTTTAGGTCAACTTCTTGGCGATGTATTGTTTGAACGTCTATGCATATAAAAAGACAGCATTTTACATATTACTAATAATTTATTTTTTCTTCAAACGTCATAAAAGTACGTTGTTATGTATTTGTATTCAACAAGTAGAAGTTCAGTATTGTCGCCGCCGGCGTAAAAGTGTCTCCTTGGCAACACATTTACTCCGGCGGCGGACAAAGTAAAATATCATGCAAAATAGTAAGGTTGTAATTCATTAATTTGACAGTTAAGAATAAAACAAATAAACAAAAATAACAAAATAACATATTCTGTGGCAACTAGAAATACTGAATACAGCAGAATATTTGTTAAAGTTTTGAGCATTTTTAATGTTTTAATGTCTATTTTCTATGTTTGAAGAAAAAATAGCATGTGTTATTCGGAATAAATGTGACTTTGTAGGCTTCGCATGTAATTGTCCAACTCGCTTTGCTCGTCGTTCAAACTTACAGGCTCAGCACCCAAAGTATCACATTTACTCCTAATAACACAATATACTATTTTCTACGACCACTGAGAAATCTGCTCATTGTATGTTTGTTGTTGCTAGGGATATGAGGTACATTTCAAGCATCGTGCGAAAAGAATTTGTTTTGTGAGTATTTCAATACAGATCAGTTCATTTATGTACAGGTGCCATTGCTAGGATACTTATTTAGAATTGTCAAATATTGGAATGGTGAAAGCGGGACAAATTTACTATTAAAATTAAGTGAATTAGGAAATATTATCGTGGTCGTAGAAAAAGTATAGTACAACTCGCATGGAATATCCATTTCAAACTCGTATGATTTGCAGCTTTCGCCTTAAACTTTCATACTCGTAGGAAATGAGTACCATTCCATGCTCGTTGTACAATATACTATTGTATAACACTGTTTTGGAAACTACAAATTCTACAACTAAAAACTGTATTGGAACAACTATCATTCCATACGCCGTGTATGGAATAATTTCAACGAATCAGAGCCGCATATTATCGCGATATATGAAGTGTCTCGATTCAGTTACTATGGTTACGTCTGTTTGTTTTAATTTATTTTTTTGAGTTTGATGTTTTCAACAGTTTTATAATTGTATTTTTTGTATAATTTCCAAAACCTTGTTATTTTTTCTTTCATTTAGATAACAACTTTTTTTATTTCTTCTTGCATTTTTTGTGCTAAATTTCGCAGACATCAATTTCCATCAAATCCCTAAACGCCAAACATAACACAAAAACTTCGTTACATTTTTTCCCGACGCACTTATCACATATCTTTTTCTCCATCTCTATCCCAGCAGCAATCTGCGCAGCCTGCTAAATTTTTAACCTCAAACATCACTTACAATACACAACACCTACTCAAACCTTACCGCGGCAACCGGCAGCTGGAAATTGACACCGAATGAAAAATCAATACGCGCGAACGTGAACAGAGTGAGTGATAAGTGATCTGGTGAATGTTTTATAGATGATGGGCACTAGGGCTGCCAGCCAGGGCCGGATTCTGGCCATTTAAATAAAATACTAATAACCAAAATTCGACTGAGTTTGGGTGGTTTGAGTTCCACTCTACAAAATTATTTGTATAGAGTATCAAACAAATAAAGAAATTAGACGTTCTACTAGTAGGGGGATCAAAGACAATCCAATAATTTTCAGAGTAGTTTCATTTTATTACTATAGAAATCAAACAACAGAACATTTAGCATTTAGTACTACATTTATAAGGCCATTTTTCTTGTTTTCTTTTTAGTATTTTATTTATTACTTTAATTTTTCACGAGGAGAGTTATATGTATTTGTTTTGTATAATTATCTTTATATTTATTGTTTATAAAATATTCGCTAATTATTATTGATTATTTTTTGACGTTTCTCAAAACCAATGAAATGCTTCATTGTATGTCACATATCTGCGTTTAAACCTATCATGTCATTATTATACTGAGAATGAAGCTCTAGTGATTATTCCCGGGAATAATCTCTGTTGTTTTTTGTTTTTGTTGACAAATGTCAGCTACCAGATAGTTATCATCTTCACAAGTAAAAAATGAGCAAAAACGATAGATTTTGTGGCGTTCCTGATGATAAAATAAAAAAATAATCCAATTAAATTATCTTTCTCAATGTTGTTGCCTTTAAATTTACATGCATCATAGCTAATTGAATTCATATTTAATAATGGATTATTTAATTTTTATATTAAACATTTTATTTCAAAATCCTTGTATGTTAATTTCTTTATATTTTATTATGAACTTGGTAAGCGAACTTTACGATAAAGATAAATTCCACACATATTGCTTGTTTCTCTCGGTTCGCCTTTTCAACGTCAGTGAGCGTTCCAATGTTTACTATAGGTATTTCAGTGGTTCCAGAGCTATAGTCTATTCGAAAATAAATCAATCCGTCAAATAGATTCCAGTGGTGGGTCAAAAATTATTTGCTAAGGGGTACTCAAAAAACTGATTCGACTTAAATCGACCGTTTCAGTTACCTTTGAAAATTTCTTTCTACATCTATGTTACCCTTCAGGAGGTGTTAGCAAAACGTTTATTACTGTATTCCTATTGTTAGACAAGTAAATATTGTTCCACGTATAAAGTAAGTGACATTCTATAACCACTATAATGAAGTTATATCATATTTTCCTGGTGGATTTATTTAGAGCATCCCAGACAAAAATCCAATACCATTCTTTCAAAATTTGATTTAATACTCTAGCTCTTGCTCATTCTTAACGGACTTTATAGGTCTTCGAAATAACAGCTTTTCGGGATAGATAAATTCTGCAATTCCATAATTTTATTTCTTTGTTTAAAGAAAATAAATGTAAACAATGCTAACTGGAGAATGAAATATTAGTAATTATTTGAAAATCCTGTAATATAGTTAATCTACAAGAGTACATAATTTCAGAATTATAATTCATAAAAACACGTCTGCGAACTCCATTTCATTTAGTAATCTTTTAATGAATTGTACATTCGATATTTTGAAAGTAAAATAAAAAAAAATTTTTGTTCTCATTTAATTATTTAAGTGGACTGGGGAATATGAGTTTTTGTAGTAGACTCTTTCAGTTGGCAACACAGAAATATAACCCTTATGGCATCCGCAATTTGAAACAAACACAAACTGATAAAAATGTTTTCTTTAAACAAGCAGAATCCTATTAACTTAAATGAAGAGAAAATTGATTTGAATAGTGCCAATCCGATTTCGTTTTTCATTGAAAACTTTTGCAGGTTCAATAAGTATTCTTATAAGAAAATTAATTTAGTTTTGAAAAAAAAATATCAAAGTATTCGAATGAGATTCATTATGGGGACGAAGTATTTTGAATAGGAGAAGTATTAATTCAAAATGACATCGTTTTAAATGAAAATGTTTTGTTTAAAATTAAAACGACTTCTTTTTCTTTATTTTTAAAACAAAATTTAAATATATTCATTTTGTTTCAATACAGAAAAAAGAAGATAAATAAAATTTCTATTCATAATTATATATTTTTTTAATTGAACCTAATCATTTTGTAAGAAATAAAATTTTCTTCAACGAATGCAATACAAAAGGAAAACTGAAAATTCTCTTGAAACAAGAAGTTATTTTTATGAAAGGTCTTCAAGCCTATTTATATCATAAAATAATAGAAGATTTTCGATATCTTTTAAAATTTTGGTATGCTAGTGAAGAAATAGCAATAAATTTGGGGTAAAAGTGGCTGATATTGTCCTTCATTCCGCTCCTGCAGGCAGGACAGGCCGTAGGGGGCGCCATTTGGGATTCTGATGCGCGACGGTGCTGCCGCTACGGTAATACACCGCGAAGCTCTGATCGTAGCGGATAATCCATACCCTGAGGTAAACTTTTAACAAATCAGTTTGGAATTTCCAACTAAAGTGAGAAACATGGTTGGGAATTTTAATTGAGGGTTTTTAAGAGGGTTTTGGTTTTAAAGCGGTGCTAGAAAGTCTGGAGAATGTTTTTTGTTGTTTGGTTTAGTTTTTTGTTGAGCCTTCAACCAAAAGCGCGAAGAAGATTATTTCTCGGGAACCGGGATCTTTAAATATTTATCAAACAAAACAAAACAATTGGAAAGACGGTTAAACAGATATTCTGGATTAGTCCTGCATTATTTAAACATCTAAACAAGTAAACTACAACGTTAAAACGCCCGCATTTCTACTAGAACATGTTAAGAGGAATGTCTGGCCACTGCAGAGCTTTAAAATATGCTATTCGCATTTTACATTTTTATAAAATCTACTCACGTTGGTATGCAATTGATAATATATTTCATCCTTTAATTATACAGGGTGTTTCAGATCACCCGTACCCCCCGATTATTTCGCGAACAACAAAACGGATTGAGAAAGAAAAAAATACGTCCAAAATATTTTTAAATGTTCTATTGAATGACACCAAATGAGAGTTTTGGATAAAAGCTTGATTTTTTACATCACTGAATCCGAATCTGCAATAAAAACTGGGGGTTCCCATTTAAAATTTCGAAGTGACCCCCCTGCCCCCCTGGGGGGAGCGGTGGGAAACTCTCATTTGGTGTCATTTAATAGAACATTGAAAAATATTTTGGACGTATTTTTTTGTTTCTCAATCCGTTTTGTTGTTCGCGAAATAATGGGGGGGGGGGGGGTACGGGTGGTCTTAAAAACCCTATATACTTTGCTTACAAAAACGTTAAAATTATCTTCAATTCAATGTCTGATTATTCGTAACATAGATGAAAAACATAATTTCCAACGATTTATGTGACGAGATGCATCTTTTAACTATTGAAATTTTATATAATGTTTTATAAAAAATTAATTTGAAACCGTTTATGTTGATAAATCTTGAACATCTGTTTTCAATATTTTTTGCTTGCACAGTGGCGAATCGTGCTATTATCTTCTACTATTACCCATAAGTCGCATTTATGATGATGCCTGTTTTTGAATCGAATGGTTTATACGAGAGTCGCGGAGCGGTTAGCCAGAGATTTCTCTTAACCATTAATATAAAAATTTGTTATTTTAGATGTTACTAAATTGTTTGTAATTGAGCTTTTATGTAATGGTGTTTAATAATTTGAAAAAGCTTTCAGAACTCATAGTAAATAAAAAGGCTTTTAAATGAAGTTCAATAAAATATTTATTAAATACAACATTTTGAATCACTACACGTAAATATTTTACAAAAAGTTATTCAAAAGCCTTTTTATTTAATGGTGTTTAGTTTTTAGCTTGTTATTTAGTCAAACCTATCTATAACCATTTTGATATCATTAAAACTTTTGAACTTTATCAAATTTCAAGAATCTCCTTTGTAATTTCAGCTTACATATAACGAAACTAATTAAGTTCGAGTTTTCACTAGAATACGGGAAAAATTAAAATGTTAAAAGAATATTACATGAAAAATATTTTGTTACGTAGTTATGCAATATTCATGCTACATATATCGCAATTTAAAAAAATTACATACGCGTACCAGATACGAGTATTCTGAAAAATAAAAGCAAACATCGGTATTTTAAACTAAAATATAAAAGCAAGTAATCGAAGTACGACGCAAAAAAATGATTTAATTATAACTTTTCTAGAAAATCACAGCACCTATTCCAGACGTGCTCTGCCAGTAAAATGCACAGTTTAGAGACATTTAATATTAAATAAAAAATCATAATTATGCTCCCAAAGTAGTCTTAATTAATTAATGTCAATGTAGGTAGCGCCTAGGTGCCTAGGACGACAGAGGTCGTGGGTTCGAATTGTACTAAAGAGCATGATCGTTTGTGTTCACATAAATTCACAATCGTCCACTCATTAAGCAGCATATGACCAAAACTAGTTAGTCCGCTTACCATCTTCCCAAAAAAGTTTATAATTTTCGTGATTTAGCAATTTATCTATCTAAAAATAAAGGCAGCAGACAAGTCTAAAAAATTTCGTTCAAATCCGTTCAGTCGTTTTCAGCAGGAATTGGGATAATTAGCTAATTTATTTTAGTTTTCATGAATCGGATAAATAAATATATCATCACGCCTTTTACCTATTAATTGGTGTAGTACTCTGAGTACGCAGATCTCGGTAAGTGATATATTTTTACGTATGAAATGCGGTTATTAGCCGTCAAGTCGTAGCCCCCAAAGATGTTAGTGGAGGGGGAACCACAGAGGTAAATTTCAAATGACAACTGACAGCGATGGGATTCCAACTAAGGATCTCACGATACACAGTCCAATGCGTTACCACGGAGCTATTTACGAATACGAGTCTAGAATATGATTTTAATTATATGTATAAAATCTAATAAATGAAACAAAATTATGGGGCGGTAAGTATTTTTTTTTAAATATAGGGCGGTAGGTCAAATAAGTTTGGGAATATTCGATTTAAATGAACCACCATTTAACTTTTGTCACTGAATGTACACGAATACCGTTGATTAAATCCCATAAGTGCTTTTATGCTTCAAAAAGTTTTAGATCGACCCCAAGTTTCCTTGAAATGTATGACTTAATAATATCAGAAATGACTAATCTACTGAATACCGTACATACAATCATACATTGTTAAAGGCATGAAAAAGTAAAACAAAACCCTTCTGCTGGGTGAACAATAAAGAGTCCCAAAATAAAACAAATGACTCTTCGGGAACCAACAAATAATTTAACTAGCAAACTCTGGTATTTTAAACAGGATTACTTTAGCGTCAAATTGATGAGTGGTTCAACATCACTCTCAGCAGGACAGTTGGAGCGTTCTCCGCTTGATGGAGACACTGTAGCTTTAGCCAACCAAACCATGCGCCATTCAAGGGTCGGACGTTAAAATAGGGCGCGGGAAATGTATGTACTAACACGTGGTTTGCTGAAGAATTGCCGGCATTGTATGCACGGAGACATTTGGCATTGACTGCTCAAATTGTAACGGAGCAAAAAGGTAAAACTCATTTCGAGTGATGACACTTAGAAATTATATTTATAGAGCAGTTATTGAATGATGGTAAAGGAATTAATGCGAAAGACCCTGAAGCAGATTTTATTATTAATATTTCGTAAGTGAAGGGAATGGAAAATGGTAAAGTTTTTCAACAGTCTCACACATTACTTCTATTACTTGAATTTTTATTAAATTAAAAGTTTTATATCGATATGAACTGTCAGTGTTAGGTTCGCACTATTTGATACATTGACAATGCTGTAGAAAAATTATTATTACATATTTCATATTTACTTTGTCCACTAACGTCTTTGGAGGCTGTAACTTAACTTTACACGCTCATTTACTGAACTTATAACGTAAATAAAAGTAACTATTGGTTTGTATTATTAATTTTTGTTTTACACTATTAAGTAGGTACTCTTTTTTGCCATTTATAGTAGTAACCGTTATATTAAATTATCTTTGCAATCATAGCCAACGAATTAATGCGACCGTAGTTTTATTGTCAAGGAGAAGCTACTATTTATTAAAGGGTTAAAGTATGTTGCGGGTAAAACCATTTATCTGTGAAAGGATGTGGCAGGGGTCTTCTTTAATTTGTTGCCAATGCCAACGCACATTTTGGCAAGTGGACCGCGCACTGTTTATGCATGAGGGGACCGTAATTTATTGGTCTGATGCTGTGGAAGATGCTGCCGAAATAACATAAAAAGAATAGATTTTTTTCTTCCCTCGTTCTTGGTCAAGAATAAAAAATATTAAATTTGTTCTCCCAGACTTTTTTATGGCTTTGTTCAGCTCTGAATTTCTTAATTTGAGATGTTTTCGACGATTTTTCTGCATAACTTTATTATAAATACTCTGTATTTATATTTTCGAAAAATTCGTGACTTAATTAGTGTTGTTTGGCAAGATCTTAACAATCTTTAGTAAATCTACTATCAAAATATTTATTATAAAATTTTAGAAAACTGGAACATTTAATTTACAAAAACTTGGTTGTGATACTACATAAATAGTAATTTTTTGTAATTTTTTATATTGAATTTCTGGAGTTATAAACGATAGTAAAAGTTTTTATTTACAAATTTACGTGCAGAATTTTAAGCTTTTCATTTAACAACAATATTTTTTGTCTAAAATAATTTGGGAAGTAATGTGCACGGAAAAACTGTTTTCCCATATCGCCAAAGGCCTGCATTTTGTGTTACATATTGTATGTCATGTTATGGTAATTTTAAATATTAATTAGTTAATGTCCGATCGTTACGTTATTGTTATTAAACTGCCCGGCTAGCCCTTATGAATTGGACACAAAATACACAAACATTGATTTCTATTAGCAGATAGAAATATTGAAATTAACAAATTGTTATTATGAACAAATAAGAATATCGCGTTACTTAGTTACAGTATTTGCAAGCAATAGATTAATTTAACAAAATACAATAATATGATAAAAATCGAAAAAATCGATATAAATATTTTATAAAATTATATATCGATCGGACATTAAACGTTCAACGCATCACGGGCATTAAACGGACAATTATGTAGTCACCTCAGGCCGGAGACGCTCGGCAGCACATTGTTAACCTCACGCATTATTGCCCTTATAACGCCCTTGATACGTTAATTACTATTATTTTCTTATATGCTTTACTAATTTCACAAATTGTATTCAAGTTTTTGGTTTATAATATAATTTCTGTGTAAGTAATCATTAAAGGTTCCACGTTTAATTATTACGATATGACGTACGACAATAACTATTCTGTATTTCCGGGTGACAAATTATATTTAATTAAATGAACAAAGTTTAAACTCAATCATGAATATAACTATACTGCTCGTTACTCGTTTGCTCTTCGTAACGTAATAATTGGAAAATACCACACTTGTATTAAGTGATACAGTGGTAAAATAAAATTACAGATAGAGATCTGTGTAATCTTAACGATAAAATGCTCAACATCTCTGTTTAGGACAGCATAAACTCACAAACAAAATATGCAGATAAATTTAAGCCCTTTACTAGGCAATTAAAAAAGATTTTCTTGTAAAAATGAAAATTTTATGTATAAAATTAACCCCTTTCTGCTCTTAAAAAAAAATTAATGTTTTATCGCAGATTTTATGTTGGCAATTTAAATCTTTCCGTTGTCCAATTTGCGGTATATAAACCCGGACAAAAAATGTGTCAAGCTTCTAGAAAAAAAATTAAATTTGCTTGTAGCGCAGGGAGTAGAAAAGAGACATATTCAAAATTGACATTTCGACAGAGCAACAAAAATAAAATCAGTGACAGCACGTTCCTAACCTCAAAGTTCTGTCTCGTCGCAGTGCCGCGAGCTAACACTTAACACCGCGTGAAAAAACCGCGTTTCTGCGAGGAAGGCGGCGAAGAGAGGGTTGAGGGGCAGCTCGACGACGTGTTTGTCATCGGCCGCGACGTCTGCAGCGCCGTTCTGCACGCCTCATCAACCCGCAACCGCGAACCACGGATCGCTATTCCACGCACGTTGTTACAGATCGAAGTAGGAGTAGGCCGGCCATTTTACACGCTCCTGAATTTTAAGTTCCGCATTCCGCATATATAGTGAGGGAAAACTCGAGCAGTGGACAGAATTGAGACAAAACTGGCTTCTAATAAGATCGCTTTATTTCGACAAGCTGACGGCAAAATTGAACCGTGGGAAAAATATTTAATTTCACTTTGAGGCTGCTCTGCAACCAAAAGTACAGCCCTTGGGAAATATGACAAGAATGAAAAATCATTCGGTGACTGTTGACTTTTATTACTCTGCCATGACTAGGGGCGCTGTGACCCAAAGCTCGGTTATCCCTCCATACCTGTGGACTACGTTTATTATAATTAGACGGCGGTCAGATGTTTGAACAGATCTTTGCAAAGAATAATTTCAAAGCAATATAACAGTAAAATTGACAAGACAAATATATGAAGAATTTATTAGTTAAAAGTTATCCGAATTATATTATTAGGAGAGAAGCAAAAATCTACAAAATTGAATCTAATATAAAAGCCCGTATGTCATAATCTATAATTCTAGACAGAATTCTGAACATAAATGTTATGGTCCAATTTATGGACAGGACAACACATTTACCATTTAGAAATAATTAAAACAAGTCAGTTATCATTAAAACTTTGCCAGATGTCATCTGTCATAATCAAACAATACGACTGTTTGTATGTTTTGTTTACCAAGGCACTCCGAAAATAGCAAAAAATTATAAATTTTATTTTACGTCTATCTAATGCCAGAAATGTATTACATCAATAAATCTATGCTCATTTGGTGCGTTTTTTGATTCTGAACATAGTTTGCTTTGATACTTTTGTTCTAAAATTCATAAGGTACGAACTATCGCCTAATGAAAAAATCTGATGTGGCCAGCACATAACCTCCCGCCCAATACTACTCTTAAACGGTACAACATAGTATTTGATGATACAGAAACATACCTTCTTATTTGATTATTTTCTATTTATATTTAAGAATTTTAATTTTCTTTCGTATATTTATTTAATTTTTTGACATATATTTCCGTAAGAAAACAGCTTCACAATCACAATGACATGTGTCACATTTCGTAAAAAATTGAAAATTTTAAAATGTTTCCATGGTGTACTAGGAATGCAAGATTTGTGAAATCTAATTTCTTTATATTTTATTATCTCTAAACCTAATGACAATTAATAAAATTAGTGTAATAAAAAAACATGCAAAATTAAATATTCTTCAAATTTCAAAATAACATAAATTGTTGAAAAAGGAAATATAACCGTGTTTTTCACGAAAAACTGTTAAGGGCTTCAAGTAAACTGCTAGTTCCGGTTGACCAATTTTATCCAAAATCTAATCAGCTCTTCACTTAAATATGGGAAGCAATAATTCACAAAATTGTATTTTTTGGTACTATAGTATTTGAGTTATGCGAGACGAAAAAATTGCCACAGACTACACAAACACACACACACATACATTCATACAGACATCATCGCGAAAATAGTAAAATCGTATTGTAGGGACCCTAAAACGTGCTTATTCATTGAAAACTCACTACTCAATTTTTTGACCAAAACAATACCTCCCTTACCTAGAGGTAGGCGGGAGGTAAAAAAATGTTTACTTTATATTTACTATATCCTATAAAAAAGTAGACACCCGGTATTACAAAAAAATTGAGAAAATTTTAATTCAAATAAATATATTTTAATTTTTTATTGTTATTTTTCACTAGGCTATATTTTCGTTATGTAAGGATATAACATAATTACAAGGTTGAATTCAGACAAAAATATCCTATCGAATGAAACAAAAAAATCATACCATCTCATTTAAAAATTACATCTTTGTGTTGAAGATTGAGAACCACTGGTTTAAAAAATATATATTTCCAATAATTGGATGTGCCCCTAGGTCCTCGTCTATAAGATTGTCTTGTAGTATTTTTTAATAACAAAGAAGTTATATGTGCTGGCTCGTTTGTCTGTTATGTATTTAGTTTAAAAGTTTCCAATCATTTTGGCTTAAAATTTTTATATCTTTCTAGCCAATGAAGTATTATAATTAATAATTAAAAGTTATTTGAACAAATACCGAATTTTACATCTAATCGTAAGTGGCACCCTTAACCTAATTTTAACGTATTACTTGTTGCTAATTTCAAGTATAATTCAAGACAAACAGTTCGTTTGGAATATTGGAATACTATGATGAGCTATCAGGTAGTAATTACAAAGTGCATGTTGCGGATATATTGAAATAGATAGGATTGAGAGCTGCTGTCTGCTTTATTAATTCTGTTTATTGATAGATTGATACACTGCAAGATCGTAAACACACCACTAACCTGTTTTCCATGGAAATAACCTGACGTACTGGTCCTCGTTGATGTGATCTAATTCAGTCCAGGCTATCACGGTGTTCATGTTTATGTTTACAACACACAATTATTTATTTTAGATTCGCGATTCTGAGTATATAGTAGGTATTAGGTACAGAACACAACACTTGTAATGTCATGGAAATATCATTTTACAGTCAATATTTTCGTTTCTAATACAAATACAATAACTACTAAATTTCAATGCCCGATAAGCAGTTGAAACGAACTACACGAATAATGAATTAACACTGACAAAACTTGTCTGTAGTAGCTCGACCTACCCAGAAATGATGTGTCATTTGATAAACAAATACGCGCGAAATATAAAATCATAAATATACACATTTGAAACAACATGAAAATTATTATGCTTTATTTATGACAATATTCTTATAATTTCTCTTAAAAAAAATACGCATAGCCGCACCTGTAGCATAAGTTAATATAAGAAAATAATTAGATAAATGCGTATGTCAAAAATTTCGCTTCATTTTGCTTCGTCTATGCTGAAGAGCTTTCGTGATCGCCCAGGCTAACCAGTTTAAGAAACTTTCGCAGAAAAATGTTTCTAAAGTCTATACTGCGTACTCCGCGACAACGAGATATGTATGCTAATGTGTGACGTCATTCCAAGACGATGTTGTGAGAGAATTAACGCCGAGAACGATGAGATGCGAGATATTATAACTGGCTTATTGTTTCCTTTCATCGTCACTAGATGCTTCCACAACAGAATTTATTTTTAACAGAATTACGTTCTTTTGTTCTTGAACAAATAAAAATAAATTGGTTTCACTGTGGCCTAGAAATTGGGAGGAAAATAAGCACGAGAAGTAGCTTCAAGGATTTCGTACTATTGCACTATTTGATATTATTTTTGTGGCGTCAAATTTTGACCGTAATCTAATTTCGTGGAAGATCCCTTGCATTTTCATTATTAAATAAATTTGAGTAAATTAGTGAAAGTAATATTCGGAATACGAGTTTCGCATGTAGGCAATTCGTAAATGAGTTAGTAAAGTTAAAATGACAGTAATTTTATTCTATTTCGCGCTAGTAGCAAGTAAAATAGTATCTAGTTTCATATGCCATGTCAACAAGGAATGTCTGAAGCCAACAAACACGAGGTTTGTTTAACATGAATACTAAATTAACTTGCGTTTGTATTGTCATTCCTGATCTACAAACACGGGCTAAATGCATAATTAAAGGAACATACCCAGGGCATTATTGCTACTTACCAACACTGGACCTTGTACATGAAACAGAATTTACACAAACAATGAAGAATTAAATAAGCTATTACTAAATCCTATTCTTAGCATCATCAAGCATTATTCATAACCTTTATTTCTAGTTAGAAAACAAAGGAGTCATTAGAAAATAAATTGTAATTTGAAAAACTTTGTTAAAAGTGGCCCTTTTAATGTTTGTTTAGCAAGTTAAAATGTCACTTTCTTCCGCTAGTGTTAAAAGTAACATAGCAATGTGTTAAAAGTGATTTTTTGTTACTTTTAACACGTTCTAACGATTTGTATCTATTAATCAATCAAAATATAATTCAACATTTTTTAGTATTTACTAATACACTAGGAAGATCGTAGATAAAATTTTGTATGATATACGTATTTAAAAGTGATTTATTTCGTTCGCCTCGTTTCACAAACTTCTCCACTTACTCATAAAATGTCACTTTTAACACTTATATCATAAATAACTATTTACCTACTAATAGAGAATATCACTTGTCGAGATCTGTGAAAGCAGAGTGCCACACCCGAATTTATAACAGCGAATATTGTACAAAAATTCTATTAAAATTTTATTCATTGAAAGTTCGTTAAAAATTATCATGTACTATTAAAATGCTCCTACAAAAAATATACATATTGATTTTATTAACCAATTAAAAATTTATACCAATAATAACATTAAGCATTCATCGCTAAATAATAATTATGGTTGATATCAATTTTTTATTGGTTCAAAATTTTAATGGGCCGTTAAAAATTTATAGGATTGTTACAGTACCTGTATATGTATAAATTGAACGATGATCAGAATTTCCAAATACTTTCTATAATTATAAAAATGAACATCACTAGATTACTAGAAGTTATTAATTGGTTTACTATTCCTAGTTTTATGACATGAGTTGCATACAATATTTGTTTTCTACTCATTGTATGTTTGTTCTTGCTAGGGATATGAGGTACATTGTAAGCATCGTGCGAAATAAATTAGTTTTGTTAGTATTTCAATACGGGTCAGTTCATTTCTGTACAGGTTCCATTGCTATGATACTTACTATGTAGAATTATCAAATATTGTAATGGTGAAAGCGGGACAAATTTATTATTAGAATTAAATGAATTAGGAAATAATATCGTGGTCGTAGAAAAAGTATAGCGTAAAACTCGCTTGGAATGTCCATTTCATACTCGTAGGATATGAGTACCATTCCATGCTTGTTGTACAATATACCACTTTGCACGATTGGTCTTTCTTATCACCTTACTAAGCCTGTTTTCAAGGCGGTATGTTATTCTTACCAGTTACTAATTACCGTTTGCTGAACGCAAAGTTAATTGTCTTGAAAATTTGGTTGGTATTTTCATATCGAAATTTTGATTTTTTGGTATTATTGAAGAATATCCAATACTCTTCGATTCTTCTTTGTATAATTTCTCGCTATCGGAATCGCTCATTGAAATTATTTTTCATGTTTTTTTTTTTTTAAATGAATAGCTATTTCAAATAAATATTTTATGCTCCAATCGTGCAAAAATTATATAAGTATCACGAACGTTTAAGGAAGTACCGGTGTCAGACAAAATTGGAACATTATTTTCGAATATAGTCTCCAAACATTATTTTCCATCGGTACACAGTCCTTACCTTTCTTGTTACCTACTGTACTATTTTCTTAAAAGTTCGTTGTTATGTATTTGTATTCAATATGTAGTTCAATTTTTTCGCCACCGAAGCAAAATATTATGCTTAAGGCAAACTAGTCGAAGAGCTTTTCAAACAACATTACGCACCAGTCTTTCATGGTTTTCTGTTTCATGGATAAAAATGCAGCGAATTTCTCTGTGACAAAGAAAAGTTAAATTGATAATAATACCAGTAAAATGTTTGTATGCCGTCGCTTTTTAAAATTAATATTTCCCTAGTTAATTGTTGTTTGGAAGTTGTATTTACAAAATACTCTTCTGTAAACCTACATTAACGTGAAATGTAACACAAAAGAGTGTTTATTTTTCGTCGATGACGGGTCTCTCTTATGCCCTTCGACCAGTGTGCCATAGACATTATGGTATTGCAATTCACCAATTTGACAGATAAGAATGAAACATATAAACGAAACAACATATTTAATGATAATTAGAAATGCTGGATGAGACGGAATATTTTTGTTTTGTTTTGAGTATTAGTAAGATTTATATTTTCTATGTTTGTAGAAAAAAATGTGTTACATTCTCAGTACACGTAGTATCACATTTACTCATATTTTACTATCCGCTATTACTATTACTCTGCCCAAAAACCTGTAACAAGAACAACCTAATTACATTTGTATTTATACGTAGATGTAACTCTGTTTTGAATAAAGTTTAACACCTCAACTACTGCAGAGCTAGAAAATATAATTATTATTTCAGTGTTAACTAGATGGATTTTGAGTAAGTTTCAAAATCAGTTAAAATTTAATTCGCTCTTGCGTGGAATAATTTATAACGCCGCCACTGTTGTAGTATAAACCTATGACATTTAACCTCAACCAGTCATTAAAGTGTTTGCTCTATTTTACTTTTATTTTCACGTAACTACTGAAACAAATCTGTTAAATTATTTAGTGGAATGAAACCAAAACTCACGTTCAGCAAATAGAAAACAAATAACACGAAACAATTTAACAATGTTTGCTGCATTCCGTGACCTTTACATTACATCAAATAACAGAGTTTTATAATGGAATTTTATCTCCATGTATCACTAACTTTACTACAGTTTAGCTAAATTACGTTGAGACCACGTTCAAATTAATTTAATAAGAGTGTTTGGTTCACTGTTTACAGCAGAATTTAGCGAGTGATATTTTGTGCTCACAAAGTGCAGTTATCGGCCGTCAAATAATGCAACCTTCCTAAGATTTTTGTTGAAGGAATAATTTATTCTGCGGAGACATTTGTTGATGACTCTAGGATTCGTATTGAAGACTACATTACTTAACCTTTATTTTATTTTAAAATTGGATGTACATTTGTTGAGCAGAATTTCGGTAGCCGGTGTAATTAGATTTGACAGGTTTTTCTTCCATTTCTTCCTAAGTAAAAAATCTGACAAAATTCAGGGTAATAAGGCATAGTGAAATTATCAATAGTTCAACAAAGAATTGAGTTCGGTAATAAATGGAAAGTATTGACTCGTAGAACAAATTTGCATTTAAAAATGTAGACGAGTTTTTCTTTTTTGTATCTAATTTAAATTATAAAATAATCTTCAGGTTGTGGCTTATGTCATAACTGTTTTAGCCATTAATTAAAAAAGTTTCAAATTATGTATTTAATAATATATTTTAATAATCTTAGTTACACTGGGAACAAAAACTACAGTATATTATTAAATGAGGCATTATGATAATCATTATTCAGGAAGATTAAGTGAATAATGACCGAAATCCCGAATATAATACTATACTTTTTCTACTCCTGTAAATTCGGAAATCACTTTAAAATGGTCGAAATTCGTTGAAAAACGTCAACATAAATATACACAAAGACAACTGATTATAGTATGTCAACTGTCTGAAGGCCATTGCTTGATGATCCAAATGCTTGGTCGAGAAGAGCGAATTATGAATCATAATAATTCACTCTCTTGAATTATGGATAGGTACCACAATTCATCAAAAAAATTGAAATAATGAGGATATATTTATACAGGAGAAGAAAAAAATATTTTTAACATCTACACGTCAAATAATAGTGAACTATCAAAAAAACGTCTTTTGTAATATTGTGAAAGCAATATTTGTATTAGAATTAGAACGTTTTAAAGCATAGGTATTAATTAATGTTTTAAAATAAAATCATTGTTACAATGAGAACTAAAAATAAAACAGGTTTAACATGTATATGTCAAATAAAGGGCAAAATAATGTCATACGTAAGTTTTTATATGTATAAGAAAGTAGTGTGGTGCCCACACTAGATTTTTTGCAGCATCATGGAACTTTATTAAATTTTGTTACACTTTTCTCGTCCAGAAGTTATAAAATATACAAACACACATCCATCCATTCATCTATCTACCTACATAGACGGCATTGACAAATGGTCAAAAAGGAATTTTTTCATGACTACTATCTAATTTCCATAAAATAATATTCTTTATTTCGTGGATTTCATTATATTTATCTCACAACTGGCAATGGGAATCATGTTTTAATTGAACCCGGTCAACGCCGAGTACATCAGCTAGTGAACTTTTATATTTCTAGTCTCCGTAATAGAATATATCGTCTGCGTCAATCCAAGTAGCTGTGAAAGTACTCCACAGGTATTTTATATATTATACTGGGAGAATGTTTGCGCGCGTGTATAGAATAGTGAAAGAATGATACGGGAAGATATTTCAGGAAGAATGATAAGCATCAAGAAATAAATGGCAGAGTGTTCGTTTTGTTTAACGAAAGCATCAACACGCAAATGCAAATCCTCTGAGTGATGCACGGATCGACACTAAATTGAATTGCAGATGTTGGCGGAGACGGCTTCCACCCTGAGCGGAAATGGAAAATGCCGGAAACCAAATAGAAAATGTAAATATTTCCGATGCGCTTTCGCACTCTAATTTGCTTGCGCAGATAAATAATAAAACAATAAGTTATACTGAAATTGCTTCATAAAATCTCACTCATACACTCTGCATACCTGATTTCACATCGTAAAAATGGAATTAGTTTTCCCGCACATAGCTCTTCCGCTAGTGTTACACAATAAGCGGGTTTATTGCCTCTATTCCATGATTAAATATTTTACCATTTTCTTCACTTTTCTACGATAGCAGTGCTTTACATAAAATCCTAGAACCTTCTTTAATATTCCTATTTCATACTTGTCCTTTAAACGACTTATAAAACGTACTTTTATATACTTTGTACCTCACAACGTCCTGGGAATTATTGGCTTACATACATACAGTTTCAAATTTTGTAATGCATATGACATTGAATTTTTCACATTGTCACGATGTTACAATTATTTAGATATAGCACATACATCCCCTCTAATCCATCTACTTTCATTTACACACGTTATTGGGAAATCATCAAAAATTTTATTTTATTAAAGGGGAAACAATAGCGATAAAGTTAAAATTGCTAATGGCAACCACATAGTTTAGCATAAAGCTATTGTAATCAATATTAAGTAAAATTTAATAAAAATGTATAGTTTTTTTGAATAATAATTCCCATATTAAGTTACAGTAAATACATCTCCAAAAGCACAACAGTCGTAGATAAAATAAATTATAGAAAATGTGTAAGAAAAAATTTGAGATAAATTATAAAAAAATCAATTAATAAATCAATCATTTCATATTATAAAATTAAATAAACTGCATGTTTCAAAAACGTATTCTTTAAAGCTCTGTAAAATTTAATATAAAGTTTTTTTTTTAATTTTTTTTTTTACAAAGATGAGAAGCGGACTAACTACTTTGGTCATATGCCGCCTCATGTGTGGATAATTATGAGTTTATGAGAACAACACAAACGACTATCCTCTTCAGTGGGATTCGAACCCACGACCTCTAGCGTGCTAGGCAAGTGACATAGCCACTACGCTACCGAGATCGGCATTTATTAATCTTTATTTTATTCTAGTATCATATTCGTAGGAGTTTATATATTGAGAAAAATTTTGGAGATTTTTTAAAAATATAGTATATAATGGGAGCTACTTTGTAATTTAAATAATTATTAATTATATAGATTTTAAAGTGAGACGAGAGTAAATTAGTGTTACAGGTAAATGTTTTTCTCAACAGATGGCAATACGAGTATTTTCGTACCTCTCATGTCCACATACTATTGTGAACGTGTTAGGTAGGGGCTCGTTTGTTAGGAACGGCATCTTTGCGCAGCGGCAATATCGTAACCAATGAAGGTGTACTGAGGTGCGATTATTGCTAGTTGAAAACTTTAACCAATACCCCGCCATGGGGGCGTGAAATATCGCCCGCTAAGGCAATTTTTGTCAACCCTACGGGGTTTTAAATAAATCAAAACATAGTGTTACTCCATCCTAGTACAGCATGAAATTTGAAATTTAATTATTTCAAGTTTCATTGTTATAGTTACTTGTTTAAATATTATTTAGCATCTACAAAGTTTTTTTTTTATGAACTAGTAACAATTAAAAACTTTTCTGTTGCTTTGTTTACCAAAATTTCAAAATTATCAATTTTTTTGTCAAACAATTGTATATTGTGTCATTAGGAGTAAATGTGATACTTTGGGTGATGAGCATGTAAATTTGAACGACGAGCGAAGCGAGTAGAACGATTACATGCGAAGCACCCAAAGACACATTTACTCCGAATAACACATGCTATTTTTTCTTCAAACATAGAAAATAAAATTATAAATATTATAAAATGATCAAAACTTCAAAAAATATTCTGTCTTATCTAGCATTTTAAGTTGCCGTAGAATATGCTGTTTTGTTATTTTTGTTTATTTGTTTCATTTTAAACTGTCAAATTATTGAATTACAACCTAACTATTTTTCATAATATTTTATTTTGTCCGCCGCCGGCGTAAATGTGTTGCCAAGGATACACTTTTACGCCGGCGGCGACAATATTGAACTTGTTGAATACAAATACATAACAACGTACTTTTATGACGTTTGAAGAAAAAATATTATATGTAACACGAACATAATAGGATTTTATTGACTCGATTTTTAGCAGGCTCGCTTCGCTAGCTATCTTAAATTTATGTACTTGTTACATAAATATCTATTATTAACGTGATTTCTTTTCATAAATTCGCGCTACTATTTAAATTAGAAAGTAATCTGACCTTTTAGTAGTTTGATCTAGAGGAAAAAATTGTAAGAAACATTAAGCTATGTAGGGTTTTCGCGGCTACTCATTAAAATAATGGATTTATAAATCAGAGATAAGTAGCATGATTTTATTTAATTCCACAGAAAACTATACAGTTTTGAAAAAAATGTTTCAGGAATGTATTTAAAAAATTTGAACTGTTAACCTTTAACCATGGCCAGTTTAATGGTAAAATCATTATATTTTTAAAAATAAACATTTACTTCAAACAAATTTCAATTAAAATGATTTGAAAGCTGAAGTACTAAATACGTGATCATAATTTCCAAACTTTCAGGTAGAATAATAGGTTGTGTGCGTTTATTGTTTTAACAAAAATTAATGTCATTCTCTTAAACCATTTTTACAAGAACATGTACTAATAACGGTTGTAAACTGTTTTAATTTTTATATATAAAATTTCGGTGTGTGTCTATGTGTGTGTTCGTAATTCTTCTCCTAAACGGCTTGACCGATTGTGATGATTTTTTTTTGTACTTATGGGGTCACCTTGATGATTCTTAATTCTTAGCCGGACCCAGTAGGTGGCGTTGTTGTCTAGATAAGGATATTTCCTTTAATTTTCCTGACTTATATTCATGACTTATCCATTTCATTTCATAAGTAAAAAAAAATTATCAAAATTGGTTGACCCGTTTAGGAATAGAAGAATTAAGAATACTGGAATTTTATAGTCCGGAAAAATATATTTTGCTAGACAGGTCCGTGGTAGGATAACATCTGCTTACCGGGTCCGCAAGTTGTTTTACAAGTTTTCAATGCACCCCTTTATAGTTATTGTTGCATCTTGCCGATACTAAAGTGATTCATATATTTGAAACGAGATATTATAAAGCTTTTCTGGGATTACTAAATACACAATTTGAATGGGTATACAGTAAAAAATTTCATTTGCTATTTTTAAATTTTGCGGTTGATAAGTACCTATTTTTAGTTAATATTAACAAATATATTGCGTTAAATTAACAATTTGAACAAATCTGATAATTTGTTGAATCAATTCTGAATTTTTAACAAGAAAAATTGTTGGTTTTATTTATTTGCTGGATTTATAAAATTTAACAAATGGACTCGACAATAATATCAAGTAAGTTTGTATCCTTTGCAGCAACTTAATTTGTTATAATAACTATGATTTATTGTTGTTTCAATTTATTTACTACAATATTTAGTCAAAAGCACATAAAAATATATTTAGTTATGAAATGCATAAAAATAATTTGTTACTTGCTAACAAATTTGAAAATTGTTAAATTAACAAAAATTAACGGTGGATCTTCTGGGCCTGAAAATTTTGTTCAAATTTTGTCAATTTTGACTATAAATTTTTTATTGTGTATATGCATGAACCATTCATGTTTAATACAATATTGTTTTTCTTCAAACGTCATAAAAGTACGTTTTTATGTATTTGTGTTCAACAAGCAGAAGTTCAATATTGTCGCCGCCGGCGTAAAAGTGTATCCTTGGCAACACACTTACGCCGGCGGCGGACAAAGTAAAATATATATAAATAGTTAGGTTGTAATTCAATAATTTGACAGTTAAAAATGAAACAAATAAACAAAAATAACAAAACAGCATATTCTACGGCAACTTGAAATGCTAGATAAGACAGAATATTTTAAAAATAGCATGTGTTATTCGGAGTAAATGTGTCTTTGGGTGCTTCGCATGTAATTGTTCAAACTTACATGCTCAGCACCCAAAGTATCACATTTACTCCTAATGACACAATATACTATTCTCTAGCTAATTCATAACAATCAAACGTATAAAAAGAAACCACATCAATAAAATAATTTAAAATGCAACTTTTGTTTGAATAAACTGATATATTTATGCTTTTAATTTGTCATATTTATTCTAATTTTTCTACACTAATTTTATCACAGAATATTTTGACTGAACGTTAATCATCATAATGATTCCAAAATGGTGGAATTTGCATTGAGAAACGCTATCAATTTTGTAGCAAATTTGGCATGTAGCATATAAAAGTACCTTTTTTCGTTTTGTGGAATAAACCTGGAATGAATACACTGTCAGCGTTGAATAAATATCAAAAACTGATCCTTGAACTGGGTCGGAGCATCGAGCAGCGAACAGCGGCATCAGGCATCAGGCCAGCCAATAACTCGCACATGTCACCTGCCAGATGCGTCCGGGCCCCGGACTCTGTACCCGGACCCACGCCCGGAAATAACGGCCGACCTCTTACCAACAATTTTCATAAAATGTGAACGAGGCACCGGATATTCCAGTGCATGAGTTTAGTTGGCAAAAAATAACTTGGATATAGTTAAAGTTAGAAGAAAACACGAATGTTGTAATGTGAATTTATTACTTTTCAGGTGACAGCTGATACGCGAAACGGGAATTGATAGTTTATTACTTTTATTCGTATTCGCAAAGTTTAAATGTAATCTATAATTTTACTCCAATAATATAAATAGATATGTCATCACGCTTTTACCCATTTCGGTGTGGCGCTAACAGCGGTAAAATTAGTATGACAACTCTAGGTTAACCTAACAATATTTTTATTTATATTATTAATGTGCTATTATTTTCGATCAATCTAAATATTTATGTTTCTTTAATAATCTAATATTGCTATTTTAGCAATCCATTATTTTCTGTGTAATATGGCGCATTTTCCATAGGTATGAAAATTTAATTTTTCGAAATCGATACTAAAGTACACAATATCACTCCGCGAAGTTACCCAAAATAGTAGCTAAAGTAAAACTTTGTAGACTCTTATGTCAAAATGTATTTTTCTGTAATACTATTGGCTTATTTATTTATTATTTACCGTTCATAATAATTTTTAGGTTGTAATGCAGATCACATGCAGACCACGTCTAAGAAAATGTAAATAATATAATGATATTTTGAAAAAAAATATTTTCTTTTGCGTATATCAGGAGGATCGGTAATTTATTGTTTGTATCAGATATAAATATTATGCTTATATTAGGTTTTTCAATAATAATATAAATATAAAATTTGTAATCTTTATATTTCAGATGTCCCCGTTCACATACGAGATATGGCAGATGATTTCTTCCCACACTGAAATATTATTTCTGCAAACAAATCGAAATCTGCCATCTCGAATTACAACCGGTTGATCTGAAGAGATAACATAAAATATTTTGAATATGGACCAATATTTTCAAACACTAGTATAAAAGATAACTGTGTTATTGTACTCGCCTTAAATTTATATAAAGTAGGAGAACACTTAACATGTATTTATAGGCTTGTTTATGCTTAATTCAAATTATAAATAATGTACTTAAATTCATTCAGATATAAATAAGTGAATACTATGAATGGAATGTCTATTTAGAAGAATTAAATTTGTAAAAGACTTGAGCATATATTTTCAAACAGGCTCCTAGGCTTATTTTAAATTCTACACTTATTTTCAAGTTGCCGGTAATATATACACACAGAGAAAGCGAGTTAGTAAAAATGACACTCAAAATTCAGTAAAAAATTAGTTCAGTTACTATCATTGTATTATTCAATCAATTGAATAAAAAAAATTCAGTTATATGCTAAGTTGTATTTACTGAGTATTTCAGTTTTACGAAAAGCAACTGAATTTAAGAGTTGAGCAGTGCGCAACTGACATTTCTCAGTCCAATAAACCAGTAGTCAGTAGGAAGGAATTTTTATCATGTCAATTACGTTTTGTGACTAGGTTCAGTATCTTAAAACTATTCGTAAATATTCGGTTTGTACAGATTTTTAATTGTTTATTATTATTTTTTATATAACTGGACCGAGTAAAGGAAAATCAGCACGTCTTAATTAACACTGTTCCAAAATTTTATCTATTTAAAAATTGCGACCGGTTTCGACCACTTAGTGGTCATTACCGAATATAACCGTCGAGAACTTAAAAACTATTGCAGAAAACCAGCAAAAAGGTTGTATTAAAAACATTAAAAGCATAACTTAAATAAATAATTAAAATCTTAGCAGACAATGGATAAAAACACCTCCATTAACCATCAAAATTTGATTTCTTGCAAAATTCTCGAAATGTTTTAAAATATTAAATATTATAATTTGTTTTTCTTCAAAATATAACCTAGGTATCATTTTGTATCATAAAAATGCATAGAATATATTTGTTTTCCATAGTCAATAAAAATTACTGAATTCATTTGATTTGACTGAATTCTTATGCTGCGCGTAAATTAACTGATTAAATGTGCTAAGCGGTACTATTTTTCTCCCAGTGAGCAAGTGTAAAAATTCTATAAGAACTCCATAGATATTTAAATAATTTTAAACAATCTGCACACGAAGGCAAATTGTTTCGGGAAACGGCCGACGAGAGTGTTTAGGAATGCGCATAGAAAACCGATGTTTCTCTAAGACGAGAATTTCTTGTGGCATTTCACCTAAAAATTGTAAATACAAATGAAAACTAAACAAACGTAGTGGAAGGTAATCACAAAATAGAGTGTTTCGTTGAGAATGTGTAACAAAACAACGTCTACTACGCCACGTTGTTCCAATGTTTTATTCAACAACTTTTTCGGTAATGCGAGCCAGTTTGTTGTGCAGGGGACATCACACGAGAACACGCGTCTATTTTACCTCGCTGAGCAGCGAAATTCACGATCCACTCACACGAGTTTCATTTAGGACTCAGTGAATCTGCACTCAGAACTCAGACTAAGGGGAGGAACTTATAGTCTGGCGAATACGCGGTGGAGTTGTGTGCTTCTCCTTTGCCGTATTGTTGATCTGTGTTATGAAATACGAGTTGCTATGTGACTACAGTGAGTTGTTGCATGAGTTGGCTCTGGTTTACTGCAAACAAAACTGCATGCGTTTTGTTTTATTGCTAACCACCCAACGTTTAGCTTCAATAGTTTCGTATTATTTTGATTCTTTTTACGTGCAAAACTTTGCAATGCACAGAACCAAATTCAACGTAACTACAAGAACTACTGACTTTATGAGAAATGAGAACAAAATATAAATATACAAAATAGTATTAATTTTTATATAAACGTAAAAAGTAAACAGAATAAATAATAATTTTTCATTCCTTTCTAAAATAATCACACAAATCCAAAAGAAGTTCCATTTTGGAATCTAATTTTAAAAAGTTTTAACTAAATATCGGTTATTTAGAGAAAGATCTTACTGTCACCTACAGGAAAATATTGAATTTACTTCGCCTCGTCTATGAAACGGCAGCCCTGCTGTAAATCTGGTATTTTAATGCCTAGTTAAACAAATTACTATTAGATATAATAGTTATTTACAATACAAGTATGTTAAATTAGTCTTTAGTCACGAATGAGTCAATTAAAAAACGAGCGTAGATTCTTTACGTATGTGTCTCATACAATATTTTATCTACGATATAATGAAGAAACCCAATAAATATAAAAAGAACTTTTATTTATGAAATAGGGTCATATTATTAAATGAGAAGTTTGCCATGATAAATTTTTTTTGCAAATTTGGCCTCGGCAACCCGTGACTAATGAAATCTTGTTATTAAACAACCGTTTTACAAACTAACAACTACGAGCCCAAAATCATATTATTTGGCCCAGTTAAGACTTTTAGAAAAGCTTTAAAAAAATAGTTCTGATCGAACAAAGGGAAATTTTATTGTACTAAATTTATTTATATCATAAATTCTGTTATTTTAAAGAATATTTTAAGCAATAATAACAACTGAAATAATACAAAATTTACAATTTGTCCCAAAGGTATTGACTGATACCACAAACACTGTTTGATGAATTGTTCCCAAAATCTAATTAATTCGTAGCATAAACAATACCTCTATTACATATATGTATGTGCGGAATGTAAAAATTATAGAATTTAAGATATGAATAAGGCGAATTAAACAAATTTCCTTTTTATGACTTTAACTGGGCCAAATAATATGATTCTGGGCTCGTATACATCAATTTTACACACTATCGTAGATAAAGAAACAAAACTCTTTTGTGTGAAACATTTTTTTATTTTAGCTGTAGCTTTTCAGATTTAAGCTATGAAAAAAAAAAACTTCATGTGATCTGATGTCTGACTGAAATGTCAAACACCGTTGATGTCTATTCATGATATTCTTCTTCAGTATAAGAAAGTAAAAACTGTTTTAGAATACTACATTGCTTTATTTGATTATAAACTGAGCATTAATATTCTTGTTACATGCGGTGAATTTGGGATATATGCTAAATTTGCATATGTACAGTAAATTAAACTAGGTCCTGCTTTTGTGCATATATAATTAGGATTTCGGTCAAGGCCAGTGAAACGGAAGAATGTGTAAAGTGATGGTATATTGTTATTCATATTTGATAATATATTCCTTTGTGTGAAACTTTAAACAACAATTGTACTGGATTAAGTGAAATTCGTGGTTTATCATTTATAATACATACATATAATTCATTCCCGACTCGCAAAGGTTACGAAGGGAAATTATGATCCTTTGTCAGTTACATCCGCTGTCAAACCTTCATCATCAACTGATATTTCTGGATTTGTAGTTTGTCATATTTGAATTATCAAACACTATTATATCCTATAGCACACAGATTGAGTTATATATTGATAGTATCTGATTGCAACGTCAAAAGCTAAATTGTTACTACTGACTATTAAACACAATTCGGTTTGTCAAAATATATTTTATTAATAATAATGTTTAATAGTTCTTTCAAGTGTACGCCGCACCTATTTTAATAACTTATAAGAAAATAACAATTTTATATTTTCGCTTTTATCTAATTAATAATAATAAAAAAACTGTAGATAATAAGATCTTTTGTAATTACCCATCCACTAATATCTTTCCAAAATGGGTAAATGGCGTGATGATATATTAATTTATTACGTCCCGCACATATTTGTAGTAGAGTGTAGAGGTACTACGATAAGCAACTTTCAGTCTTTATAATACGATTTACATATTTTCACGATGATGTTTGTCTTATATGTAGAATTTGGATTTTCAAGATACGAGCATAGATTTTTATAATATTCTGTCAACCAGAAATAATAGTTTTTTTTTATGATTCATAGGTTTTTTTGCCATATGACAATAAATAATTATTTTGGAATAAATATTGTTATGTTCACAAAGATTTAGAATAATATTTGAAATTTTTGTTTTTATTTTGTGACGTTTAAAAATTGGCGGGAGATTATGTGTCAGGCACCTCAGATAATTTATCTAATTTATACCAATTAATAATAATTTTAATTAAATTATTTTTCTTTTTTATGAAGATGATAAGCGGATTAACTATTTATGATTATATACCGCATAATGAGTGGATAAGTGTGAAATTATGTGGACACAAACGACCATGCTCTTCTGTGGGATTCGAACCCAGGACCACTGGCGTTATTATATTATTTAAATGGTAGGTTATGATAGGCATCAGATTTTTTTTAATGTCCTCATGTGAAACAACATTGCATATTGTTAACGATTTTTTAAATAATTTGAAATTATCAAAAAAAATTCAACCAACGAATAATAATATAAATTATTTCGACTTCAAACCCGAGACTTCTAATGCCTAATCTATTATTCTGTTTGTTCGGCTGGTTGTGAATAAAACATAAATAATATTTTATACCAGTTTCACATTGTCTGATATAGTCAGACACGATTTTTCAAGTCTACGCCGCCGACGCCGCCAGCCAAATAGATTTATTTATCAAACATCAGAACAGCGTTGTAGTTTGCAAACGATATTGCAGTGAATAAAGTGTGCTCTACAATATTATGCGGAATATTGTAAAAATATTGGGTTATTGATAATATTAATTATTTTTAAGTGGCGTTTCCCGTAGTTCAACGGTAGTTCATAAGTTGTACAAAAGTTTAGCTTGTTTTGAAAAGCAGTAAGTGTGAAAACGTGTTCCGAAAATTACGACCGGATCCTTGTTGTATGTTTGAATTATTTTAGTGTCAGTTTATAGTCGTGGATAATTTGTGAAACATATTCTAGTTTACAAGTTAATTTGTGTGTGTATGTGGGGCTTGTGGGTGTGTTTATAAATGTATTGAACAAATTAAAATTACTGTCGTTTACGCTGATGAGACCTGTAAAGCCTTCTTTCCACCTTCAGACAACAGAGGTAAGAATTAATTGACAATAAACAAATAAAAATTTTTGTACGATTTTAAAATAGTTTTAGCTATTTTTAAAGGAAATTTTTGGTAAAATAATAAGATTGGTTTCTGGGTTTTATCCATCGCCTAGATATTTTGTATATTTCAAACATATCTATCTTCAATACGTGCTAACAATATCATCAAATTTCAATTAAGGATAGAACTCATTCTGGCATCAATAATTTTGCGAGAATTCTAGTTTCAAAACATGGAGATTTGTAATAATTACAAGTACATTTATGTTGAAGCCTCTAGTATATTTCTGTAGGATTAAATATTTAATGATACTATGTATCATGATTCCTTAATTGCTGTAATTAAAAACGAATTGTGGTACTTTAATAACTACATGGTACTTCGTACACGAATATAAAGTTTCTGCAAGGGAAGAATAATGAAAATAATATTTTTATAAAGCGTTTCACAACTTTTATATGACAATCTGATACGTCGAAATTGCTCTTTTATAATTGAGTTAATTAAATTTAAATTTATCTCCGAATTCCAATCCAAGCTCGTTTAATACAAATTATTTTTATGAGTTTTCAGAAGAATTTCGAAGTTTTAATTTGACAAATTTAATGAGTAACAGATAAATTGATGATGTATATTTTCGAAACCTATAAAATCTTCAGTTCGCGAATTTGATTTTAAGTCGTATTTTCTGCATTATTATGTAAGGAAGATATTGTATATTTGAAGAGTATTTTTAATTAGGTACCTTTAAAATGTTTCTACCGGGTGGTAACTTTATAATATTACATGGGGAATACAATGTGTCGAAACGTCGGCGTTGTAGAAAATAAAGATCTTATGACTGTATCCCCGATCATTATTTTTCCACGTTGTTGATTACCTTGGAGATCAACAATTTTTTCATAGCAATAGTGTTAAATCTTAAAATTGGCAACAGCATGGCAGAGTGCGTTCATACCGGTTCACTCGAAAACGCAAGTTAAGCAATACTGCCCGCGGTTGTTCATTACCTTGGAGATCAACAATTATTTCATAGCAATATTGTTAAATCTTAAAATTAGCAACAGCATGGCAGAGTGCGTTGATACCGGTTCACTCGATAACGTAAGTTAAGCAATACTGCCCGCGGTTAGTAGTTTGATGGGTGACCGCTTTGCGAAAACCCATACCAATGAATACTGCGTGCCGTTGTTACACCATCAAAAACGAGGAACCGAGGCGGCATATAATCTTAGCTGTTGAGTCCGCTTTAATAACAATAAAAAAAAATATATTAAAATGCCTTAGTTAGTCGCTTTTTGTATAGACCTATGAAAAGCAGCCATTGTTATTATCATTTTTGAAGGGCAGAAAATAGAGACCCAAGTATCAAATTAAAATTGTAGCTGTGTTACATCTTTTCAATATAACATAATTAATTGATAAGGTAAAAATAAAATAAATATATCATCACGCCTTTTACCCATTACGGGTGTGGCAGATCTCGGTAAGTGACATATTTTTTCGTATGAAGTGCGGTTACCAGCCGTCAAATCATAGCCCCCAAGGATGTTAGTGGAAGGGGAACCACAGGGGTAAATTTAAATTTGTAACTGTCGGCAGTGGGATTCGAACTGAGGATCTCACGATCCACAGTCCGATACGTTACCACGGAGCTATTTACCCCATAAAGGAATAAGTTACCAAGCAATTTAAAAAGGATATCTATTTAAAACATTTTGCATATAAACTGAAGCAGTATTTATTAAGATAGATTAGTTAGGAAAAATTTATCTATTATTTTGTTAATAATATTTATAGTTTTTTAATGATGTATGGGTATAGTTGTTAATAATAGTTACATTGTATTTTATTTTGTATATAGTTGGCCTTCAGGCATGTAATAATAGTATATTATTCTACGAGCGTATTATGATAGTTATGATTACGGCCCTCGCCTACGGCTCGTGCCGTAAACTTCATCCGAATTAATAATAACCATAATACGCGAGTTGAATACTATACTTTATCCACGACCATTAAACCGGAACCGGAAGTTACATTATTAATTGTACTAAAATTTGGCAGTTTCTAAAATATCCGGCAGTGTACAAACTTCATCATTTCCATCACTAGTATTCATATTTCACACAAAAACAATTGTAAACTGTTTCACTACTTACAAAACGTTTGACAAGTTGAAAAGGCAACAAGCATAAAGTTGTCTCTTTTATCGAAGGCATGATGTGAGAGTCACTTGACCAAGATTTTTGTCAACAATCCTGTTTTTATAATTCTATATTATAAATGTATTAATATTGATAAGTTCACGTGTTTTTCTTTGAATGTACAAATATGTAAATTATAAATAATATAATGTATTTTGTCAAACGTCAAACGTCATTCAGTAGTTGTTTTATATTTCGCTAGATGGCAATCTGTAATGTTTCATTATTCAACATTTAGCGATGCGTTGTTATAGCAACTGCGATCTGATAATAATGGGCTCATTATTCAACAGTCTTTCCATTACTCAACACTTTTAAATAATGAACCTTATTATATAACTAGAAATGCACTTATAATGAATATGTTATTTAATGATCGTGGATAAATATTATTATTAAGATTTGTAAAGAAGCGAGTTACTCCTTGCAGAAATTGTAATATCCGTCGAAAATTAATTTTATAATGAAGCGGTAAAAAATCTGTGTCGTTATTAATTTGGCAGTGAAATGCGTATAATTACGGGATGCAGCGGTAATTTTTCGAAATTTGAATCATGGCGGCACTTAGAGCAAAACGGTGCTTAGCCGTCGCGATATTATTGTGAGCTCGTTCGCGGAGAGAAATTTAAAATAAATTTTATTTATGAATGCAGTCGTTTTGAATAATAGCATAAAAACACGCAGCAGCTTGGAGTGACGCTGGCTGGGACTGCGACTGCGTACCTAAGCGAACCGAGTTGCTTTTTATGCTTTTTGTATACAAATTACTTCAAGTTCTAATTAATTACGGTAAAAATGTTAAAAACTCGTTACGTTGGAATTGCAAAGCAAAGATTAAACAGAATGGAAATTGAAGCCGAATTAAATTATTTAGTTTTTATTTCTTTTTGTTCCACTAAAACAATCTCACTTTTCTATTTGCATTTTGCGGTTCATCTACATTAACTCTATTGCACTATTAGCTTATCGCATAAATATTAACTTTTATATTACCACAGTATATGAATTCACTCAGTAGCGACACTCGCTGTCAGCACCTTAGATCTTTAGGTCGACCTTGAACTGAGCAGCCATATTGCCAGTGGCGGTATACGGCGATAAATTTAAATAGCTGTCAGTTACATAGTTCATCTCGACTCTGTTTTCAACTGAGATGAGCTAAAATATTTTTAAAAAGGAATACAGCTACCTGTAATGGAGTCATTCGCTTAAAAAAAATTCTGTTTTTTTTTTACAAATTATAAAATTTTAGATCATTTCAGTCACATATTATTCAATATTTCTTATAATTTTTTAACTTGTCATTTATAATTTCCTTTATAAAGTTTCGTTGCAAAATCGTGACGTCACTTGTCGGTAATGTCGGTAGTCTCACTTTCACAGCTGTCATGTCAAGTTATATGTTGCAGTTAACAATTATTTTCAAGTTAAACGTACGTTTATTATATTTGTTTATTTTATTTTGTAATATAAATAAACTATATTTGTAAAAACCTCTCAGCAAATAACAATGACAATCAATCTGACAGTAGGTGTAGTTCCTCGTTCTCCGCAAAAGCGTGTTTTGTAGAATTACAAGATGACGTAGGTGCTGACGTCACAAGCGAAAAACTTGAAATGGGACGCCAATTTCAAAAAATGGTATCTTAATAACTAAATGCCTTTTAATATTAAAATTAGTATCTATATTAATAATTTTACTCAAACTTACAGAAAAAAAATATAGCGAAAAAAGGTATATGACCCCATTGCAAAACCGAAATTAAAAGTTTCAATTTATTTCAAATAAAGAAGCAGTTATGAAAAAAGTCTCAATTAAAAGATGGTAAGCAATAATATTTACATTATAAATATTATTTGTAATTTTCTTGTACCTGTTTTCAATTTTAAGAACAAACAAACAACCGAAGTTCTATTCTGTATTATCAAGCATTTCAAGTGTAATTATTTAACATTAAAATGTAGGTTCATATGTTTAAGAAAGTCATATAGATTCATAAGTGCACCAAATTCTTTTTATAAATAATTCTCTATTAATTTCGTTGTGTACTGCCGTCAGTACACATTGATTTATGCAGAAATCGATGAGATAGGTAGAGAAAAGCAGACAGCTCACTTAGTGTTTCCCGCTTCTGTGTGAGTGTGCGTGAGGGTCGGATGCGTGCACTCACGCGAGGACCAACAAGGGCCGTGCGTGAAAGCACGCGTGACCACCCCGAAGCTTTTGATGTCCTAGACACTTTAAGCAGTCTTTCCAACGCGTTTGGAAAATCTTTGAATTATGAATTATAATTACTTGAAACACGTTTTCTATGTTCTCATTCTTAATTAATTTTCTGCATGTGAAACTTGGCATTTAAGAGCTACAATTTATACAATTTAACTTTTGATAGTTTCTAAAGTTATAGAAGTGATTTTTGCACACGAGTAACGTACTATGGTGAAATAAAGTTTTGATAAATGTATTTTAAATTCAATAGTTGGGGAAATATTTTCTTATAAAGTTTAGTTTTCATACAAGCATAACTCATGCACACAGAATTACGATATAAAATAAAATGTTATAACATGAAATATGAAACTACCTTCCATACATAATGTCTTAGACTCCAAGGCCACATAAATATATCCACCAATTTATCAAACTAAAGTTTTAGCTCGTCTGTAACTAGATATTTAATCATGGAGATATTCTAAATTATATTAATCAGAACATACATCAAAATATTAATTTGAGAATACAATTACATCGCTTGTTTATACATATCAGTGATGACAAAAATATTTTTTGTACTGTGGTTCTCAAAATACGATATACAAAATTCTTATTTTAAATAGAAAACTAGTTTTTTTTTTAATTTATTGTTCACTTTTACGATTCACCATTTTTTTTTCTGATTACAGCATTATAAACATAATAAAAATTTGAATTATTGAATAGAGCTACAAATTAAATAAGGTATGGTTTCTTCTGTTTTATAAATCGTAATTTGATACATACATAACTACTGTTTCTATTTACTTATTTATGTTATTGTTTCAATCTTTTAATTTTACAATTATGAGTCCTACAAATTTTTTCAACCTCTATAAATTGTTCTTGTTACTACAAATTCCAGATAATACCTGTTAATGTTTTATGAAGCAGTATCGGAATTAGAATTTCACAAACAAAAATGTGTTTTATTACAACGCCGCAAACAGTTTTCTAAAAATGGCGTATTGTAGCTGTCACACGAAAACCAAATTAACATCGACAGGATTCTTATTAGAAAGCCTCGAAATGTCTCCGGAGCGGTGTAATTCAATTTAAAGTAGAAGGCAGAGCAGCCACAAGGGTGTAGGGCGCAGGGCCTAGCAAAGCAAGCAGCTTCGCGGCATGATGTGAAAACCTTCAATGGCGGCAAGACTGGTTCGCACGTTGGGGAGCTGTATTGTTAGATGTGTTTAATTTAATTTTATATAGAGTACAATATTTAAGGGTAATTGCGTAATTGATTCATCTAGGCCAAAGCAAGCAAATAGCTAGCAAATCAAAGTAAAGACGCCATGATGAGTTCACTATTATATTTTGGATGAATGTATACTGATAAACCAAGGGGATTAAGTCTTTTATATTATCAAAGTGTACTGGGGAATCAAGGAATTTTAAAATCACATATTTTTTTACAAAATTTATTTGGTATGATATAAAACGATCTATTAGATCTTGGAGTAAAACTTGTTTACAATGTCTGCGTTTAAAAATTAGTAAACACGCAATTTCACCTTTACAAAATTTTCCCTTTTCTCATTTTGATACTTTACATTGTGTACATATTAATAAAATAACGTTCTTTTAAAGTATTATTAAATTTCTTCGTTTTCTTACTCTTCTTCTCTAGCAGGTGTACTTGTTTCCTTTGTGTTTGCGTAATATATCTTCAACTTCAATATTGTCGTCTCAGTTCTTCATTGGGTCCATGTACCACTTTTTCTCTATTCTTGTATTCCATATTATCTTTGAAGATCGTTTGTCCGGCGTTGTTATCATGTAACCAAACCATTATAACTTTCTCTTTCATCTTATTTAGTACAGATTTGGTTTGGAAATTCGATCTGATGATTTCCCTTTTAATTCTGTTTAGTTTAGTTATTTCTAATACATTTCATTTTTATCGCCTGAATTTTTCTGTTTTTACTAGTGTTTAGTAGCCTGGTTTCATTACCAAAAATTAGAGTTGTACTAAACATCTTGAAATACGAGTAAAATTTGTCGGTGGTTTTTGTAGGAGATTGAATCTTTTTAATGAGTATGAACGTTTTAAATTTACAATTATGAATAAAAACTTGTTATATTAACCATGTTTTATTGTATTTCCCTGTCGAATTATGATATAACTTATACATATAAGTGATTACTTCATAAATTCCAGTTATACCAGAATACCCTATTACATATTTTATTATCTTTCGACAATCATAGAATATTATATTTTACTGGATTAACAAATGATTTCGATTAAAAAATATATTATTCATACATATCTGTTAAAATAAATTATCCTCTTTCGGGCTTGTTTTATAATAGTTTTTGTTATTAAAGTCACTATGCCCATCTTTCTTTTATTTTTCGAGTTTTTTTTTTTAATTTTCAAGCTAAAATAAACTGAGAAAGAATTAGACACAAGTTGTAGCTATAGCTAGTTCTTGAATCAGTGTTAGACGGTCCATTGAATAAGAAATATATTTATATAAAACAGAGCTAGAATAACGTTGTAACTGTAAGAGCGCAATAAAAATCTCATCCACTTTGCAGTGTTCGCCATTTAAGAAAACAAATTCGCAGCATTTACAAATCCCGTCATTGGGCAACACATGTCGCATTTCCTGGGACACTTGAGCGCGATATTTTTGTAATGGGAGCCGAGGTGAGCACTGGACACTGAGCACACAATGTTATTGTAGAGTCCGAACACGGCATAAAACAACGGCGGCCGGTTAAAATGCATTATTCAACAGAGGCTCCACAGCGAGCTCCCGGTCAAGTGTTGGTTGGTCTGTTGGTTTATGCCGCGGCCGTCTAGCCTCCATTCTCTTCTCCTACTGAGCGCCCGTGAGCGCCAAATCTGACAAAGGTGCAGTTTCATTGATTACATTTGCCGAACCGTCTGTCCCTCGAGAAATAACACCCACTTACGTCTGTTTGAGCAAGCACATGAATCTGACAATTGGATTTGACATCTAGATTTAATTCGACCCTTTGTTTGGCTATATTTCTTCGCTGCTTTACAACACGCCCCATCTACAAACAAAAACAAAGAAATATAGAGGAGCTTTAGAAATTCTGTAACTGAAACCAATTTTCTTGAACAATATTTTCGAAAATCATCTGACATGGCAATCCCTATTTATATTTGGAACTAATTTTGTTATTTGAAAAATATTAGGAATATGTAATAGATATGTATGTAACAAGTACATAATATAGAGTTTTAAGAACGAGACAATTCAGGGGCCGAGCGAGCGCAGCGAAGCGAAGCACATAAAAGAGTTAGTCAATAAAACCCTATTATGTACCCGTTACATACAATATTTTAAGTTCAACTGTATTGCATATTATTTTTCTTAGTTTAGGAAGACAGTTAAGTATATTTGACACTTGATATAGACATAAAAAAAATTATAATTTAAAATTGTACATTGTTTTGGTTTTTGGTTACCAAGTTGTTTATTGTTTTTAAATTATCGGACAAATCCATAAAGAGCCACTTTATGGACGTTAAACATTATAATAAACAAGTTATTATAATAGAGTCGAACATAAAATACTCTACTTTCAACGAAATAAAAGAGCTGTCAAAACGGACAAACTGTTTACCTTCATATCTGCCAAATGTTAAAAGCGATCATCATCTTCCGTTTTTTACAATAATATTTAATGAAAGTTATTTAATTTATTACATAAAGCAATATAATTTATAATTAATTGTGAAATTAGAAATACTCAGAAATATGAAATTAATAAATATACGAGGGCAGTTTGATAAGTCAGTGACTTTTCGAATTTCCCATGTAGTAACTTTATTGGTAAAACTGCTCCCGTCAACTAAAATCTAGTAATAGACTAAAGTCAAAATTTGTGTAAGCTGCGTCGCGTTTTAGTTTGTCAGCCATTAAAAGCAGTCTACCTTGTGAATTTTAACGAAAATGGAAAAAAAGTGAATTTCGTGTGCTGATTAATCATTATTTTTTGTGTAAAAAAGCCATCATCGAAACCAAGGAAAAACTCGATAAATATTAAGGGGACTGCACCATCAATTTCAATGGTTAAGAAGTGGTTTACTGAGTTCCGTTGTGGTCGTACCAGTACAAATGACGCCGAACGTTCAGGTCACCCAAAAGAGGCTGTCATGCCAGAAATTGCGATAAAATTCATGCGGGTACATCACATTTTACATGAATATTTAGCCATGAAGAAGCTATCGGCGCTATGGGTGCCGCGATTGCTCACACTCGAGCACAAGCGCAACCAACTTCACCATGGAAAAAATTCATAAATTAGGCTACAAACTGCTACCTCAACCAGCATATTCTCCAGATTTAACCCTCTGTGACTATTTCCTTTTTCCAAATCTGAAGAAATGGCTTAGTGAAAGGAGATTTGGGTCTAATGAAGAGGTTATCACTGGAACAAACGCCTATTTTGAGGGCCTTGCGAAAACCTTTTATTTGGAAGAAATTTAAAAAATTGGAAAAACGGAAGACTAAATGTATTGAGCTAAAAGGGGACTATGCTGAGAAATAAAACGCTTTTTCGCCGAAAAAAATTTTTTTTATTCAAAAAGTCTGACTTATCAAACTGCCTTTATTTATTGTATGTGTGTGACTTCTCACTGTTAGTGGAGCGATACAGCTAAAAAGTTCCCATTTCGATGCGTTGGCACGGAGCTATCTACGTCTATTCTGACGTAATTGTATTTGAAATTTTGAATTCCCACGAAAGTATTAACCAGTGAGCTACAACTACCTGAAGCCCCAACGATGTTGAGAATGTTATCTACGTGGTTCAAATAATTCGTAGTTTAACGTTGTACAGTTATTTTAATAGCAATATTTATCGCGTAGTAGCAGCACTGGCAGACCAGCTAAATCCCTCTAAATTATTCTGTTTATCTACCAAAGGTGAATCGCATTTGTGAATAAATCGAGTTGATAAACGAGATTTAGTATCCGCTTTTAAATCTAGTCAGAATCGTTTGTCAGTTTTATTACCGACCAAATTCAATAATAATAATAATTGTCGATGAGGAAATAAGCCGTTATATATTTATTAGATGATAATTGGATATTTTGGCTTAAAGTATATTTATTTATGAATACATAAATTTGTCTATAATTGACGACGTTTCGACCTTAATTGAGGTCATCTTTAAGTCTAAAGTTATATGTAAATAACAATCTTATTTAATGTTGGTTGTTTAAATTTTTTAAATAATTAAATAAGTTGAAGGTAAGGTCACAAAGTAGCACAAAAAGAAGTTAAGTTACAGCAAAAAATATTGGCGTTAAGTTGCTGCTACTTTGCGCCTAGGTTGAAGACCTTCCAACACGGCGGAGTCAGTCTTACTGACTAATTGTTAGTTAATAAAAATTGCTTTAGGTGTATATTTGAAATTTAAAATTTGTCAGGTTCAGATTTCAAAACACAGGAAACGTTGTCTGACATTAATTTTGAAGTTTTCCAAATAATTGAGTTATTTTACAGTCGATAGAATTAGGAACCAACAGGAATGGTAGAAAAATAACGTCTAGTTTTAGTACGATACGTGCATTGGCATTCGAGCGATTCGAGCCTCGCGAAACAACGAAACCGTAGCGAGTTCGCCAGTAACGCCAAACAGCGCCGCTGTTCAATATATGTCGGGACGTGTCAGGAAAGTAATCGTCTCCCCAAGTGCTACCTGAGCTGGCACTCGTTCAAGAAGCCGCCATACTTTGCAGAATAATGGAAACTGAATGAACCCAAAACGAATGAAATAAAACACCTATTGATTGTTAATTCAGCGCGATTGTTTTCATTCTTTTCTACCGAATATAGTCATTGTTTTGCTATACGCCAGTTTTTACAAATTTTCAAAAACGGTCACACTCATTTTATCCCATAAGCAAATTCGTATTTACAAATATCTTTTTAAATACTTTACCTTTCTATCAGTACAGCACACGATAATTTTAGTCACGCAAAGTAGATAGTACAAATTTATATAGTATAAAATGTGATTGCTACCTCCACTACTATTGATACGATTGAAGTGATCTTTCACTCCACCACTTTCATACTAATTTTAAATGATATTACAAAACTTCTTTAATTTTAAATTGAAAGAAGTAATAGTTAATATATAAATTTAGTATAAGTTACGTATGTGGGCCAGATTGAGGGTGAACAATTGATAGGGATACCGAAGAATAAATAGTTATGGTGATGATTTTTTGCTTGAACGAATGATTACGAGTAGAAAGAATAGACTTATGTATATGTATGTATGCGAATAGAAATGTTTGGATGAAGTTGAGTGCTGCTTTACTGTGTTTCTGCTTCCCCACTTTGTGGGATATAACGTAATGATTCTTAAATAAAACAAAACCTCAAAATTAGCAATAGAAAGAGGAACAGTTTAAACAAATAATAAATATTTGAAAGTACCGAGAATGTAGAATGGTATAGGTACCTATATTAAATTACTATAGTGGAGGAACTCGCATGTAAATGTCAATGATAGAAAATAATAAAGAAAATGTATTACCTATAGTCGTACAGTTAGAAATTATTGTATTAAGTGTTTATATGTTACAACAATATCTAAATAAACAGCGTAGGTCTATACAATTGGCAACCTATACGAGGGTTGCCTTTTATATTTCGGGATTAGAGAAAACAAATGAATATTTATCATCAAAAATGGCTTTATTGCTTTTCAAAATATTCACCATGTAGATCAATACACTTTTGCAACGTGTGAACCAATTTTCGAAGCACTTTTTCCATTCCGATTGAGGTACCTCCAAAACATGCATTTTGAGCGCATCGACCGCTTCATCAAGTGTCGAAAAATGTTGACCTCGCAATTTATTTTTAATATTCGGGAATAAAAAGAAGTCATTGGGTGCCAAGTATGGACTATACGGCGGATGACTCATCAAATCGACGTTTTGAGTGCTCAAAAATTTCCTTGTCTCAGCCGATGTGTGCGAGCTCGCATTGTCGTGGTGGAGAATGATCCGTTTTCAGCGGTTGATTTTTCTTAATTTTCTGAAGACTTCTGGCAAACAAATGGTTGTGTACCATTCAGAATGGACCGTTCTACGTTACCCCAATGGTACGATTGAGACAGGTCCAGTTTTTCCGAAAAAATAGGCGACCATTTGCTTCGAAGTGCTTCGTGCCCGAACGACTTTTGTTGGGTTTGGCTCGCTTTAGAAGACCCCTACAGTCGACTGCTGTTTACTTTCGGGCTCATACGCATAGATCCACGATTCGTCACCTGTCTCGATGTCAAACACATGTTTTGAAACACCGCGATCGTATTTTTGGGCATTTCTTGCGACCCATTGACACGAGCCTTTTTTTGAGCGATTGTCAAATTATGTGGGATCCAACGTGAAAAAATTTTTTTTACAGCCAAATGTTTATGCAATTTTGTATGTATGCTGGTCCCACTAATGTCCAAGGTTGCTTCAATATCACGATAAGTTACATGACGATCTTGCAATGTCAGTTCGCGCATAGAATCAATGTTTTTCGGAACAACAATCAATTTTGGACCACCGTCACGAAACTCGAGGTTGAGCGAACTACGGCCGCAATTGAATTCAGTAAATCATCAATAAACACTGGTCCCTCATGGTGCTTCATCGACAAAAATCGAATTAAGTTCATCGATGTACTGTTGTTGACTTAATCCACGTCTAAAGTTGTAAAAAATAATCGCACGAAAAAGTTCACGATTTAAATCCATTTTTTGGCCGACATGAATTTTTCAAATTACTGTTAACTACACAAAAAGTGTTCGTACGTCAAAACGTTCTGAGTACATATATTGTCAAAAATGCCAAACTTTACTATAGGAACGTTAGTTGCCAGATAGCAGCACTAGGATTGCCGAATCCCGAAATATAAAAGGCAACCCTCGTATTAAGATTCACCCGTAAGGATTGATGAAAAAGCAGATTTTTTTTTGCAAATACACTATTAGGTGTATCGAACAATACAATTTATAACATAGTAATATGATAAATATATTATTGAAACCACCGAAATATAATAACACTGTAATGGCAAATCACATTGAAAATGCGAGTCGAGAGAGACAACCAGTCGTTGGGCCATTTGTCTTTCTTGTACAGTCCTTGATAAGAAAATATAAAGCAATTCAGGTTCAATTATTTTGAAATAAAATATTAACTATAAAAATTGAATAATATATTTATAAACATGAGTTCAATAATCTATTGTGCATGTGAATTTAAATGAATTTTCAAATAATGAACAATACACTGTTAATTATTATTAATTACTTCTAAATAATACTGTGCAACCTGTTTTTACATAGCAAACGTTCAACAATCGCATAACAACAGTTGTTAGACAAAGAAGGGTGGCCCTACGACATCTATCTGTCTCAAGCTCGTTTTTCACTTTTTTAAAAGTCTACAAGTTAGCGTTCCAGTAGTACTATATTTCAATGGTTAAAACATAAGTTAAATTAAAATTAGCACATGTGGCTGAGCTTCATTATAATACAGTAGGACTTTTACTCATAAATACAATATACTTTTTAATACAGCAATAGCTCATTCTCAAATATGAGGTTATTGGAAAAATCTGTTCCAGATGTAATGTGTTTTCGATACCATTAAAATACATTAAACGTATTATTAGCATGGTAACAACTTATGGAAGAGTGAAAGAGAATTGTATATCAAACACATGTAACCTAAAAATGCCACGTTCGTTTGATGAGACGTTATTTGCCGTATACAGAACACGTCTGAAAAAGATCAAAGAATCCGTATGCAAATAACAGTGTAACACTCAAAGTTCTGTCACTAACAAATTCTTTCGGTTTGCAGAATATTTAACACAGCGTACATGTTACCCATTGTGTAATTTAATGTTTGTCATTCCTAAATTGTTTTAATAAATATATTTCAATTTATTTTTTCATTCTTATACCCGGTATTATATTAGTATATAATACTATACTTTTTCTACTCCTGTAAATTCTGAAATCACTTTTCATATATTTATAAAGGAGTAGAAAAAGAAACTTATCCAAAACCTTTCAATAAATGCTCTACAACTATAGCAATTTTGAACAAAAATAATTTCAAAAATAAAACAAATAAATATTCTTTAAAAGTAAATTTAAGTGACAGTTAAATTTCTTTATAATACCGGGCATAAATCTTATAAACAGTATTTTATTCAAAATATAATAAAATAATAGAAAGTCAAACATTTACAATAGTTTTATTGTTCAGCAAATAGCATTATTTATTTGACTTTAAAATGGGTGACCTACACTAAAAAAGATATTCTCTAGTGTATCTTTATTTACTGTAGATAAAAGCCATAAATCGTAGAGCACCCGAGTCACAGTATTTGTACCAAATCGATAGGTACAACATAAATTTTACATTTGCTCCTTTGCTTCTCTTAAATTTCACACAACCCTAAATATCGTGACACTGCGACAGTAACATTTATTGCAGACATTACAGTTCTAAAAATAATAACTGAAAATGTACTGGAATACTGAATAAGCAAACTTAAATTTATAACATACTTATTTTGATACATTGGTTGAAAATACATCGACTGTGGAAAGAGATGATAATTTCTGCTTTTTTGGCAGTAAACTATTGACCGTTGGTATGAACGCCGATTTTGGTTAGCTAATTTTGTTTTCTACTATCAAATATTCCTAAAATATTTTAGGGGATAATTATTCAAAAAAGATGCAGAAAACTACATTCGCTACTATTTATTTGTGTATCTAGTTACTGAACTTGTACGATAATTGTACAGACTTTATAATTAGTAGTATTATTAATAATTGGATTCAGTCTACTTTTAAAAGAAAAAAATTCTACTTCAGATATTAAAATGTCACGGCTCTAAATAACATTTTGGTCATAGCGTGAAGTTAGCAATAGATAATGGGTTGAAGCTGATTTCAATAATTGTTAAAATATTTCCAGTTTAAAACTAGTTTAGAAGTATAATTTTGTAGCGTTTTTCGTGAATTAACGAATAATTAGAATTTTTTCAAACTAAGTGATTATTTTAATCATGTTTTAAAGTACATCTGATAATTTTTTTTCAAGTCATTTCTGACGGAAATAGCCAAGCTATAAGCTATTGCTTATGGGAGGTCGCCATTACAGTTTGTAACTTTGCGGGAAATTGGAAGTCACAATTTCTATCTAAAATCAATACGGTTTTATAATTTCATTAACAATATATTTTTTAAGAATATGAACTAAACTCAAATCGACAAAGTTGATAGTTGCATGTTTTATAGGTGTTTTAACAAAATGGTATGATTTTTCACCAATTTTTGTATTAAAAAAATATTTTAGACAAGAATATTATCCCAGAGTTTAGTTCATGTCGAGCGTAATTTAATTAAGAATCTTCATTTGTAGAATGATTGGACGTTAATTTTTGGAGTTAAAGTTCCCGCAAGTTATCGAGAACTAAAAATTCGAAGCAGAAATAAATAATATAAACTGTTAAAAGGTTAATCGGCTGTTCCAGAACCATACAGCAACACTTCTTCGTGATGACTTGAAAAAAATACTAGATGTATATGACCAAAGCAGTTAGTCCACTCCCCATCTTCATAATAAAAAAAAGTCTTTTATATTTCAATTTTGTAAAATAAAAATTGTGTAAAATAATTCATTGCGTAAAATAAATTCAAACGCAATACAATACTCGTGTGTAAGGAAAGCTTTCGCGAATCTGGAAAAGAGAATTGCACAATAAACCAAACAAAATTTAATAAAAGTGTAATCGGAGGAATGGTTCAGTGCTCATCTGTTTCGCGTGCTCGCGAGTTCCACTACCAACTTCCTCTCTGCCTTGAAATAATGAAGTAAAGCAATTTTCATCCCTTACACACTTTTAATTTGATATGTTTATTTTAGAAATACGAAATGTTGATTTAATCACTGTCAGTGAGTCAGTTTACCTCCCGGCAACAAGTTAATTATTCCAAGGGTAATCTATTGATATTTCCAAAGTTTTGTTAACTGCGTTTCACGAAGTTTTCCAGACAAAACTAATTTTCTTCGTTTCTAGCTAATTTCTTATTTTATACTTCAATAAATCAAGCACATAAAAATTATATTATTACTTGGTGAACATTTTATAGGTCACAGAACATGGAACAATCATTATTTGCTGTCATTTTTTATTAAATTAGAGACAACGCCTTGATATTGGAGTATCTTTACAAAATATATTACATAATAAGGGGATGCCGAATATTACCCATGTAGCTTCCTCTTTAGTAGCAACTTTGGTGGCAGTAATTTAAAGACTGTCAACAAGTGATAGTTATTTTCATAGGAGTCAGGATAATAGTACATTACTGTCGAGTATTTTACGGCTCCGAATCAAGTACAGCCATTTTACTGACGAGTTATGGATTTTTTTTCTGAAACCATTGATAATAATTTAAATTTAAAAATTAAATCTGATTTTCTTCATTTCTAAGGTAAAAAAATGAACGTTCAACGTTTTCATATTACGCACGAAAATAGTACTTTCGCTCCGGTTTCAGAAATAGTATATTCTACAATAAGTAAAAGAATGGCACATATTCCACGCGAACAAAAAGTTTGTAGTCCGTGCCGAAGGCGAGGGCTACGGTTTGCGAGTGTGGGGCATGCCATTCTGTTGACTATACTTTCCATTAAAAATATGAAACTGTAAAATAAAACTGTAATAAACGCAAATAAACGTATTTAACAAAAGTTTCAATTTCAATTCAAGACTCAAAATAAGTGTGTCAGTTCTTATAAACATCTGATAATGTATTTTTTGTTCCCAAAGGTAACTTGATAAAAAGTAACATTTTTGCCAAAGCTTTTGTAAATTCGTTACTGTTCAGTGTTTACTGTAGCAGTCATTCGTTAGCGCTTTGGAAACCTGTGTACAAAACTTCAGGAGCATGTAGGAGGTTCATAATGGATCAACTTTTGTTAATAAACATATATTCGACAACACACAGTTTCCGGGATATAACCCATCATGTTCTTTACTATATTTTCAACGTTCCAGCCACTCAATTTTTTTGATTTGTTTGAATGAATTTTGCCATAGCCAGAATTCGCGTTAGCATCGTCATATTTACCTTCTCTTCGATCGGAATTCCGGTTGTTAACGATCTTTGGATTTAACAGAAACTAAAATACATACATAAATATATAAGGAAAACACTGTAACGGGGTGAAAATTTCGGTAGTCAATATTTACAGATATCTACGTTTTAGGGTACTTAGAATATAATTGCACTGATATTTTTTCTTTCACGATGACTCAAAATCTAATACAAATATCAATATTAAATTTCAGATTTGGATTTAAGATGTTTCAGTTACAAACCGCTTACGTTTTGGTAGCAATCTATTTACTAAAAGTTGTAGTTTGTTTGAAGAGCTAAAAGGGTGTTCAAATATTTTTCAGTAAATAATTAACATGTTTCGAATTTTGTTTTACTACATTCTTTACATAAGGTTATGCTATATCCCATTAAGTGGGGTAGCACGAACCCAGAATCTCCTTCAAACATTCCTATCTTGGCACACAACTTTCGCCTCGTTCACATTCATAGTGCGATTCATGCATGTTTGTTTATTCTTCACACTCAGAATCAATCGTTTATGCATCATATCTAACCACTTATTTCTCAGACAGCCTCGTAATCTTACCCGCATATATTAGATTCACCATTCTTTCATTCGACATTCGCTCAAAATGACAAAATCACGCATTTCCACTTTTTAACAACATTCTTCTCAATATCACACATACACTCCTTTCAAATACCTCATTTCCACAGCAGTTATATGTCGTTCATTCTTCTTCGTCCATACCCAATATTCAGAACCATACACTAATGTAGGCATTAACACACCATTATAAACACTCAATCGAGCGTCTCTAGATACAATCACATTTCGAGTAAATGTACCTAGAACCTTGCAACTTACAGACATCCGCTTTCAAACTTCTCGGTCAATCTCGAATATTACTAAATGTATAAATGCATTCGCTTGTTCCAATCTCACACCATTCCCTGAAACATTGCAATCAGTCACCAAAACATCGACAGTCAATGATAGATTTAAACCTTTCCCTACTTCATTTATGCTCACAATCATTCGTCTCAATTGCTCCTAAGTTCCACCTAACACAACAACATCATCCGCATAAGACAACCCCTATACTATACGTCCACCAATACTTACACCATCTTTTCTATTAAATACCTTAATTTTGTTTTCATAAAAGTTGTAAAAGGTAAGCGAGAGATTATGTGTTGCCACAATAGATTATTTAGTTATAAACAGTAGCATGACTTTCAGGAAACTCTACCTTAACATATATCTAGTTTGTATCTTGTTAGCAACATACAAAGAACTAAATTTCGAAGTGGAAATTATCACATCAAACACATTAATTAACACTGCAAAGGTTCGAAAATCACAACTTCGATGCTACAGAAACAGAATACCTCGAACGCCTTTCTATCTCCTCAGTACAGTCACAGGCACAACTACTATCAAGCTACAAATTACGATATAATTCCCGGAGATTAGTAGGTTCTACCTCGTGCATCTGTTTTTAGCGGGAATTCGCATTACATAGCTAAAACGCATTCAGCTATAGCTAAGTGGAGTGCAGCATGCTGTGGTATGCCCAGAGGTGAAGTTAGCAGAACATGTGCTGCTTTCCCATACATTGAAAACTTATATCTTCGTGAGATTTACAGGATCACAGGCTCTGAGGATTCGTGTAGCATGTGTAATTTAAATTTCATTAGAGATGTGTTGCTTTCCATTTGTGTCCGTTAGACTAGTCAAATATTTTGCTCTATAACTGTAAGTTACAAACATGATAAAATTAAATTTACATTAAATTAATATAAATACTCATATCTGAATCGGTACAGAAGCTCTATTAGTACATATCGGAAATTAATACATTTTAAGTTTGGTTATCATCCGTTATATCGCGGATCCTAAACAAGATTATAAAAGAGACTAGAAAAATCATACAGTTAATATACAAAGTGATTGAATTAAAAAAAATGTCCGCTTTACTTTCTTACACTTTTCTTGTATAAAGCGTGTATTACACGATGAAGTTTTTCTTTTCAAGTGAATTTAAAAGTTTTTTCTCTCGCACAATGACGCAAGTGTAAGAGAGATAGATGAGTCGACTTTTCACGTAAAACTGTTACTTTCCCTTAAAAATTCCTGAAAGATTACAGCTTTTACAGTACTACCAACTAAGCGAAGTAAAAACCATATCAAATGTTTTTGTATGTTTTTCATGTTAAAAGGGTTTAATTAAAAATTAACTTCCAATGGCACAGTGGAGCAGGGAAGAAGTTGAGAACTTAATGGATATACCTCTAAAAATTTCATGTATGCAAAGTTAAAGAACATAATTATGTTGGTGTAACTGAACTTTTGATACTTGTTTGTTTTATTTCACTGAAAACTTGATCATGGAAATAGGCTGATAAGTTCACTTATAATAGTTATTTATGTATCTAGGACGAAAAGTGAAACTTTACGGTACTAGAAATTACTTGCGAGGACCTTAAAGTCACTTTTCGTTCGAGATGCATACAAAATTTTATTTTATACTGGTTACTCAAGATGTTAAATTATAGCATTTATTAACTGAAATTATAAAAAATTTGTAGAAATATGAGTTAAAATAAGTAGGCTAAATAACAATTTCTATAGGAACAAGTATTTGTTTATAAATAATGAACCAATTAAAAGGCAAATTTTACTTTAAAGTCCTAGAACTATAAAGATTCACTTTTCGTACGATAAATAATTCGAAAAATGTAACATAAGTAATAAATATGAAATAAAGACAATTTAAAGTCACTTGAAAAGAAAAACTTCATCGCGTAATGCAAACTTAAGAAAATTTTCTTAAATAAGAAAAGAAAGCATTAAATTGTACATAAATATGCATATTAATCCTACTATTTTGTATTTTTTGGAATCGTGAAACTTATTCTACTAGCTTACTCGACATTGTAAAAAATAAATATTTTTGATTGTATCGCCGATCATTATTTATTCACAATAATTTTAAGCCCATTCATTTAGCAGAGAACCTGTAAACAAACATTATATAAAACAAAAAGATAATTGCAGAGTTGTTACGTACAAATTATAAATGATATTTATTGATAGCACGTAGGGATTAATGCCTTTGAATTTAATAAACAAATAATTTAAATATTAATAATACGTGAAATATTTACTTTACATATTGTTATAAAATAATTGCATGTTTAAAAGAGTTTAAGTATCGTGTATAATTATTTTTAAAATGTATTTATTTATAATATCTCCACTCGTTTGCACAAACGAGACAAAATATTAAATTTGATATAGTTTGATAATATAAAATATAATATTTGATACCAATTATAAACTGCTTCATATAGTATTTTATGGTTATCCTTGCGATGTAAAACTTCTCGGATTTGGATGATTCTTTTGTATCCTATTTGACTTCCAATTACAGGAAAAAATAGTATTAAGTGACGGTTGGACATATATGACCGTAAAAATACAGTTTAATGGATCACTGTATACATTCAAGGTGGAACGTGGAAGCAAGCTTTTCTTCGGACAAGTTCCATTAAAAATAAGTAAAATTTTAATACATATCGAACAAAGGAACGTTTTTCCAACATTTCATCTGAATCGGAGGTGAAGTTTATTTATTTCATATATAAAATATAAATTTAGAAATTACAAGCGGACAATGAAATCAAAAACATATGGACTTATAAGAATGTATCATAATATATAATTTTGTTTTTACCATCTCGATGGTGTATGGCTATGTTGTTAGACTAACCTACCAGAGGTCGTGGGTTCAAATCCTACTGAAGAGCATTCACAATCATCCCTTCATGAGGCGGCATAGTCCGCCTTCCATTTGCGTAAAAAAAAAAATACATTTTCGAATTTCAACGTTGCAATAATTATTGGCAACAATAAGAAATAAAATAAAACACATAAAACAAATAAGTTGAAATTTTAAAATTTTCTCGTGAAATTCGTGCAGTTTACAGTGTAGCATAAAATGATTGAACAAGAAATATTCCCACCTTCGCAAAACCCGAAGATCCAAAACCATCCGCACCCTAGCAATCCTTCCTCCAATCCACGCATGTAGATATTAATTCGTTCTTTTTCAAAACGTAAATCCCCTAAATATTTATGAATGCTGTTGACCTCGCTTGGCATAAATTCTGTGTTACACGCGGCGGCGCGTGCCAAAGTGGCCGTGGCCTTATCGCGGTCGTCGCGACGCCGACCGACGCAGTGAACAAGCGCGAACGAACTCTGCCAAGGCGAGAGACACAGCTATCGAGAGATCGCTCGAGGGCGAAACAGCGAACGATGGAATTGTCGGGAGTGGTTTGGGACAGAGTTCAAATTTCCTTTAACTAGGATATTGCGATGTTTAACATTTTACGAGTAACAATTAAGAGTTCTGATAACTACACCTGTTTGTCATTCGAACTTTCATCAAATTATATTGAAATATATCTTTCCTAATAACAGGTGAGTGGGCGTAAGTTCTTTCACGCACTACTTTCACCCACTCACTTGTCATTATACTATTTTCATTTTAAACTGGATGGATCGGCATAAATGATTAAATGCACCGCAATTACGTTTACAAAGGAACTCAAAATATGACCCGCTATAACTGATTTCACAAGGTTCGCACAGGGTTGTATGGCCCTAATCGCCGGTACGTGTATAATAAATACAAAAACAAGAAAACTGCAATCTTTAAATAAGTATATTTACTTAATCATACGATAAATGTCAAATTTAAATTAAAAAAGGTTTTATTCACATTTTCGTTATATACATAAAATAAAATAAAATATAAAAGCAGGATTGAAAAACTTATATGTCTTCCTGACAAGTGATACATACTTGAGCGAAATTCTTAGTTTTTTTCACTCGTATTGTAATATACGATTTTTGTTGCTTTGTACTTCTTCCCCTCCTATTTGGATGATTCCTTTTGATTTGTATCCTATTTCACCCCTAATTAAAGGGAAATATATTATTAAGGGGCGGTCGAACTCGGATGATCTTGAAAATACAGTTTAATGGGTCACTTTATTCGTTGGAAGCGAGCCTATCTGCAGATAAGTCCCATTAAAAATGAGTACTATGATTCGAGTTTGTCGAGTGTGAGTTGTTTAGGCTTACGGTTTGTTTGTAAAAAATTCGAGCGAAGCTAGGTTGATTTGCAGTCGTAGAAAAAGCGAAGTATACTCGTATGTTACTCGTTTTATAAACTCTTTCGCTTTATAAAATTTAATGATATACTATAAATGTATATATGAACTCCTGCATTTTGAAATTGCGAATAAAGCCTTTAGTGGAAATATTCTATTTTTTAAAATAGTGTAGTGCAAAATGCTATAGGAGAGTAAAACCATATTGTTACAAAAATATTATTCATTACAGCATCATATCGAATGAAATTTATTAGTAGAAATTATAATTTAAAATGAGATTTATTTGGCAAATTTCATTATTTTTGTTTTAACTTTTCAGGGATGACAAGGTAATCCTTTGTGATTTCATTGCAATGTGTTGGTTTTAATTATAAATTAATGGCTTTAAACCAAGTAATTATGTATTTTGAGCTGAATCATAAATGAATAATGACAATAAAGAGAATAAAAGTATATGTATGCTCACTTTAAAATACTGTAGCACGAATATAAAGATCGAAAAGTCATGTATTTATGTATAATTACTCCTGTGCTATATGTTAATTTAATTAATTAGTTTTTTAAGTTTTTGAAAATTTAAATTAATAAAAGTGCGATTTATATATTTTGCGTTCATAGTGAAGTTCGTATGAAATTCAATAGTATATTTTATTTTAGAAGGTTGGTATTGCTAGTACCAGATATAATGTATTCCTTTGGCATTTCTTATCTCGCCGGTATATAAAAGTAGAGTATCTTCAATTTGTGCTTCTACCTTTCTTTTATTAAAAAAATTCTTTGGCAGCCGTAGATTTTCAACAATGATAAAGTTTCTGACGCAAATCACAATGTTCAAAACGTTCAACATAAATATACGACAAAAGTGTATCAAAATCAAGACGATGAAATCAGCTTGAACAGTATTTATTTACACGAAAATGCGCAGCAAAGAGTAATAAATGTTTAATTTATTTCTTATTATTTTTGTTGGGACCGGAGCCTTTTCTGTGCTAAACTGGAAAAAGCAAAGATAGTGTTCACATTTTTATTTAAGACAGGTATAATTGAAGGTTTCTTTGTAAATGTAATTGAGGGGAGTTTTATTACGACTCTTTGGGTTACACTATAACATTTAAGTTGTCAAATGTCAAACCTGCAAACGCAGCAATTGCAAAATAACCTCTCAATCTATTTGGGGTTAATAGCTCCGTAGTAACACTAACACATCAAACTAGGGATCACGGGATTTTCAGTTCGAATCTCACAGCCGACAATTGCCATTTTAACCTAAGACGGTGGTTTCCTCTTCTCTTGCATTCTAGTAAAAATACATCACTTACCAAGATCTGGAAAAACAGAGGGCTGCACCCAATATGAGTACATGTTTAAGAATACAAAATAATAATAGATATATACTGAAAATTCAGTTGGGATCCATAGAACATCCTTAAAAGAATGAAAATTCGTTAATGCTATCTGCGCTATAAAGGATAATTTTCCAAATTGTATACATCAGAGAAAAAGGGAATTTTTTTGTTCTGCTGAGTGAGCCTAATGAAATGTAAGAAACCAATCTAGATATTGGAGAATAAATTGAATTCGGGAACTTTCAACTTTCTGTTGAAGGTTCATATGAATACGTCAAATTTTCCCCTTTTATATTCAAGGTTATTAAATAGAAATATATTTTACATTTCAACTCAATACACTTTTTTCAGTCAGTAAAAGTTATCTACAAATGGGATAGGTAATTTACGGATTCTCATAAACGAGAAACAGTGCTTAAAATATTTCTGAAGCTTTTCATTTATGAAATAAAAAACATCTTCGGACTGCAGCCAAAATATTTATTGATTTTCTAAAAATCTTACATTTCGATCATACTATGATCTTCTCCAGGGAAATTTAGAGTCATGAAAGTATTAGGTTAAGATTTAAAATGTTTAAAAACATACAATTTCGTCGTCAATATGAAAATACACAATATTACAACACACAAAATAATGGTATGTTATTATATGAGGGATTATGATAGTCAATATTCACGAAGATGAAGTTTGCGTCACGAGGCGCAAGTGGGTGATGCAAATCACCCGAGTGAATAATGACCAGAATCCCGAATATAATACTATACTTTTTCTACTCCTGTAAATTCAGAAATCACTTTTAAAAATGATCGAAATTCTTTGAAAATATTCATTGATAACGTCAACATAAAAATACACAATGACAACTGACTACATGTCAACTATCAGACGGCCGGTGCTTGGTGATCCACATCACGTCTTTAAAATAACCGTGAGTAATTATGAATCACAACAGTGAATTATGGGTATGGGAACTATAATTTATCGCAAAAATTGAAATACAGGAGTAAAAAAATAAATAATTCTACACGCAACAATTTAAAACATATAAAACTAATAAACTCAATTAGATTTAATAATTTCGAAGTTTTCTTGCTCTATATTTTTTGTTCATGAGTTATCGTATATTCGAACACATACACATCCATCCATAATTTCTTCCATTCATCCATTTATTATACCAGCCACACACACACGCACACACATACTTCTTTAATAAAATGATTGAAGCAAATTAAGGGAGCTTCCTTAATTTAAAATTGTGGATTTCTCTTTAAGTTAAAAGTTAAATAAAAATAAATTAACGTGAAAAATTTGGAAAATGTATTTATCAGTATAGAATTCAATATTTATTTTGAATCAAGTTATCATTTTTTGTACCGTGTGTGATGGAAAATAATTTGAATGTAGGATACTAAAGGAAAATTGAATTTGATTTTTCGCCACGGGAAATAATCTTGCATAATGCATAAAAAATATATTTCATAATAACATTTCGTAGTCAGACAACGTAGGTACAAAGCGCGCCATATATCAGAATAACTTCCACATAAAACCATTTCAGCACAAAATTCTCGCGAGCTCGCAACTTCCGTCGTCGTCGCAGTGTGCCATGACGTTACGAGCTCGATTATATCAAACTAAGCCGAACTGATGTCGTGTCACGGGCCTCAGCCGCCTTTCTATTAAATTGTCTTAAAACTTCTGTGTGGAACGGATTTCTACCAGTGCTTAATTTCCGATTACGCATATCCACGCCGAACGCATTATAAACACTCGCTCCGGAGCTATGGAGCTCTCGTTAGTGTGGCTGCCTCCGGACTGCGGGACCATTGGCGCGCGCACAAACTATCTTTGCAGGCCACAAGAACACTCTGTTTTTCATTTATATTTAATTCACTTCAATTCTTAATAAGTAAGTTAAACCTTATTATTAATTTATATACACAGCATAAATGTTATTTAATTTTGGCATGACGAAGAACCCATTTGAATATTTAATTTAAAATAAACTATACTTAAAAAAAAATGTCGAGTGTACAAGTTTATTAGATCATGGATATGTCTCGTGCACTTAAAGTGGATATTGGATTCGCCATTTTAAATTTTTCAATTTTGACAACAAGTTCGTAATCAGCGACCACAAAAACCCTAATATACACTTTTATGGCTGAATTTAGTGAACTTTTTCAAAATGTATTCACCATATTGGATCCGCCATTTTGAATTTTACAATTTTGACATCAAAGTCATAATCAGCGACCCAAAAAATACGATTATTCATCCCGCTCGCACTTCCGTTACGTGCGTTTTCATGGTTACATACTGAACGTGACACATTTTTTCTTTCCATAGGCCAGCAGTAAGACATATCCATGTCAACAATTATTGATAGAATGTGAAATTATCATAAATATATATATATATATATATATATATATATAGCATCACACATTTTACCAACTATCGTGATATGATAAATTTTTACGCGTGATGTGGTGTTACCAGCCGGCAAATCACGCCTCCGAAAAATGCTGCTAGATGATAAGCAACAAGAATAGGTTTATAAGGTGACAACTTTCGAAATATTTTCTTTTAAAGTTTGTACTAATGGGTGATTTCATGGTCCCCTGAAAATGGAGCTATTTACTTATATTTAATTACACATTTCGCAAAGAAATTTATAAATATTTTTCTGTTTTAAGAAAGTGTACAATTGAGGTAAATAGAAGAAAAGAAGAGGAAATAATCTTGGAAAGAGAACCTGCTGCACAAAGGATTTGGTAAAATGATTGGATAGAATGAAATAATTCACTAACTTTGATAGATACACGCCTATGTGAAGGATGGCTTGAATAAAATGGCGTCCAATGTGTTAATGTGATTTTCATGTTATTGCTGTGTATATAAATTAGCAGTTTGTTAATTTGATTGATTACTGCGTAAATTATTTACTATACACACGACGTTCAACCGAATAATTTTTAATTAAATATCTTGTAAATGTTTAATAGATCATTAGGTTCTTAAAAATCAGTTAATTCAATATTGTTTGAACTCGCTGTGAACCTGTTTGACAATGAAAACGATTACAGAAGATTAATATCAAAGAACAGGAGTTATCTTCACGCATGAATATTGTACCAGATTTACTTGTTTACTTGTTTAATTGAAAATAAAAAATTTTCAGTAAAAACATGTTCTTTAACTGGAACAACACGACTGCTTATTCGTTACCAAAAGTCAAACAATTCTAATGTGTTTGTTACAAGCTTTATTTTATGATTCTTTATTAATCCTTTAAACTTTGTAAAATTGTATGCCCAAAGGCATAAAAATGGTGTAAAAGTCTTTCTGCTTGCTGATAAAATCTAAATATAGAATAAAAATATATAAAGGCACATAAATCTCGAGAAAAAAATAATAAAAAAATGCAAGCATTTATATTCAGAGCAGCATGAAAAAAAGCATATTTCATATTTCCACGCGATACAGGAGGTAAACAGCAGATCTCGGAGACTGGAATCAGATCAATAAAGACTGCCATAGATTTTTTGCTGCGTTTGCATAGAGACCTTCTAATATTCCTGTAAAATAATCTCGTGTTTTCAATTTGAGCGACATTGAAATAGTATTCCCTATTTTTTCTAAAATATATCTTTATTGCATTCACTGACAGTTACACGTGCCAATTATTGGACATCCAAAATTAAAATACACTAACTAGTGGTAGAAATGTTAACTAACCATAAGGTACATAAATTTCATTGTGTTTTGAAATTAAATGTTGTTTTTAAAAATTAATAACAATAGTAGTTATTTTAAGAGTATTCCAATGTATTACATTTTTTTAAGCCGATTATTTAAATAAGATGTAAAAATGAAAGGTACATTGTATTTGTAGATTATAGGTTAAGATTGAATTTTCTCCAAAAAAACTTATAAAAACATAAAAATTTGTAGTGTGTATGCTGTGTGTTCTGCTGACAATAAAAGCAAACTACCAATAATAAAACACGCATTGGCCATCATAAAATATCATACAAAATGAATTTGACATGTACCTTTCGTGAATTATGATCAACGCCATCTCTTGATAATTTAGAAGCCCAATATTATGTTTCTAAGTTTCTCTTATGTCATGTTATCCTTATGGTTGTGGAATCATGTATGGAAAAATGTTTATTTGAATGTTAAATTTGTGTGGCCGCAGTTAGTTGGAGTAAAACTTAATATAAAATAAAGTTAAAAGACCTTTGATATTATAACCCAAAGGTGAAGTTTAAGATGTTAAAATTCCTGGTAGACTCATAATTATAATATCATTACCCTAGCGGGAGTATTGTCAACTAGTCAGCTTATGTGTATATTAATAGGTGGAGTTTCTACGTAACTGGATCTCACGGGAAACTTAACCACATCGCAAATTTGCAACTACTGACAGACTCTCATATATCAATAATAATTACATATTAATTAAGTTTCGGTGTGACTGCATCAATTATTAATAAAACTGTTGCAATAACACATCGTAGAGGAATTTAATTCTTATCCTCCTTTTAGTTAGGATATTCGTTCAACAGTTTAATACATAAAAATGCAAATTTCAAATATTAAATTGGACACTGAATTTATTTTATTGTTTTTTCGAAATAAGCAAAGTACTTTAAATATTTTTATATTCGGCTTTACTATTATCATTTAATTATAATATTGCTTACCGTCCAAAAAGTGGCACTTTGAGGACTAGTCCAGTACAGTAAATTTTTTCATGTCAACGTCATTTGTCAAATATAATTGTCGGGCCAAACTGAGAATAATAATCTTCGATGTAGAACATAAAATATTGTATGTAACACATATATGTATAATATATTTTTATTGGTTCGCCCTTTTACTTTTCCTCGTTTTGCTGCACTTGCTCGGTCACTAAATTACCTCGTTTATAAAACCCTAAATTATGTATTTGTTTCAATAAATATTTGAAACAAATATTATTTTTCATCTTTTTTAATATAATAAAATTTACTCTAATTCAATTATTTCATGAGATTTGTACAAGAAACTGTGCATATAAAACCCGGCAATTTTATTTTTTAAATGATATTAAATACAGAAAAATATTCTAAATATTTATACATAAATTGTTACCAATATTATTCTAAATCTTTTTGAATATAACAAAATTAAATATAACTCAAATATTTACTGAGATTTACCAAGAGAACCTGATAGGCCTCCCAAGTAAACTTACATTTCTGTTATGGATTACTATCAAAATTGAGTTGAACTAGCAAATTCTGAATAAGAAATTTGAAAATTATATGGTATATAGAATTTGATTTATTGTGCACCCGTTACAATATCTCTCTTACATATACAGGGTGATTCATAACGTACGAAAAAGATTGAAAGTGTAGCTAGTTGGACCCAAAACAATGCTTTTTTTTAATAAGAATTTGACAAAAATTTAATAACTAAAAAGTTACAGCAAAGTTCTTTTAAATTAACGGCCATCTATTGAATACCGCTGAAAATACTCATTATTTTTTCGTTTCCATAGAAATATGTTTATTTCAAATCTGACAATTTGCTGTCATTTTAATTTCAAGTTATGCACTCAACAAAAAATAATTATGTCTACATATTCATTATTACCGAACTTTTTTAATAAATAAATAAATATATCATCACGCGCCTTTTACCCATTAAGGGTGTGGCACTCTGCTTACGCAGATCTCGGTAGGTGATATATTTTTGCGTATGAAATGCGGTTACCAGCCGTCAAGTCATAGCCCCCAAAGTTGTTAGTGGAGGGGGAACCATAGGGGTAAATTTAAATTTGTAACTGTCGGCAGTGGGATTCGAACTGAGGATCTCACGATCCACAGTCCGACACGTTACCACGGAGCTATTTACCCCTTTTTTAATAAAGTAATACTATTTTTTTTAACTTAACATTGTTCAACTAACTAAAGTATTCTCAGTTTCTATTTAAAACTTAATGAACAGCCGTAGTTTATGACAGGTGCTCATTAATTAGTTCAACTTTAATGTGCTCTCACTTTTTTGTTATTAAATTTTTGCCAAAATTTATTAATTTGGGGCCATCCAGCTACACTTTAAAACATTTCCGTGCGTTATGAATCATCCTGTATAAGTAGGTACAAATAAAAAATATTATATATATATATATATATATATATATATATATATATATATATACAGGATGTTCATTTTAAGTGGTACACTATTGCTATTTCGAGAACTATAAGAGCTACGAGGTCGGTTAAATTAGCAAACAATTTCTATATTATAAGACAATTAAAATGAGCGAAAAAAGAATTTTTTTAGACCAGTGGTTCTCAAAATGCGGGGTGCAACTTTCTTATTTTAAATGGCAACCTACTTTTTTTATTTGCTTATTCGATTCAGTATTTTTTTCTGAATTCAATGATATTCACATTTAATGACCAAATATTACAAAATATTTGAGAAAAATGCAAAATTAAAAATGTATCATTTTTATTTAAATATGCATTTACAAAGTTTGCCATGGAAGAAAACAAATAAATCAAATGCAGTAATAATTAAAAAAACTGTAATTATGAGAATAATTATTAATTTAGTTGTTACAATACAGAAATACAGAAGTACACTTAAAAAAACTAATATTAAAAATTGTTTGATTTATTTGTTTTCTTCCATGGCAAACTTTGTATATGCAAAAAATAAAAAGATATATTTTTAATTTTGCATTTTTATCAAATATTTTGTATTATTTGATCATTACACGTGAATATCATTGAATTCAGAAAAAAATACAGAATCGAATAATAATTTGTTTTCTTCCATGGCAAACTTTGTATATGCATATTTAAATAAAAATGATACATTTTTAATTTTGCATTTTTCTCAAATATTTTGTAATATTTGGTCATTAAACGTGAATATCATTGAATTCAGAAAAAAATACTGAATCGAATAAGCAAATAAAAAAAGTAGGTTGCCATTTAAAATAAGAAAGTTGCACCCCGCATTTTGAGAACCACTGGTCTAAAAAAATTCTTTTTTCGCTCATTTTAATTGTCTTATAATATAGAAATTGTTTGCTAATTTAACCGACCTCGTAGCTCTTATAGTTCTCGAAATAGCAATAGTGTACCACTTAAAATGAACACCCTGTATAGGTAAAATTACGTCCTTACTTATTTTTAGAATATGTATACCTAATAAGCAATTTTAAGATTAAATGTTACTAGCAGCGCGCTTAAAGTAATATACAAAAAAGAAATTACAATTTTAATTGGGTCATGCGCTAGGTTATACTTCAAAATATCGGTAGATCTGCCGCTTCAAAGCGTATGATATGAGAAAGTATCAAAGTAGCTCCAGATAGAAAATGCAATATACCTGATATCAGGCGGGCATCTTTGTGTTCAAAGAAAATGCTAATTTCAATGAAAAATATCCTTACATACTACGTGCACTTAAAAATAGTACAAAAATACATAATATCAGAATCCTCGTACATTTTTTATCAGATAATATTCCCTTATAATAAAGATGATCCACGTCTAATAACAACCCAAGAAGGTAGAACAGTTCCATAATCTTCTTTTTAATCTGAATGCTTCGCCAATTTCAATTCAATAAAATCAATCCATCATTGTGGAGAGAGAACTGGAGAGAAACGCTCCAGCTAGCAATCTTCCGGAGACCTGCCGGTTAATCACGCGTCCTACATTATCGACTGCGATGGTGATGGCGGACGCCACTGTGATTAATAACTGACGTCGGTGTCACCCGCTGGCGTCGACAAACGACTCACGACCGTTGCGAAGCGACGAGCAGGTACAATTGCCGAGTTATGGATTTCAAATCGACACGCGCTAATTTAAATAGAATAACAATTATTCGGATATTATTTTAGTAAATTAATTTATTACAACCTATTGGTCTTGCTAATTAATGTGAAATAGAAATTTATTGTTTGAAATACATTTGGACATTAAATTACTATTAAATAAACATTAAATTTCCATATTCGCTCGAACTCCACGTACGATATACACCGCGGATTCATTCTATGTAAACACTTGCTGAAATTCAATTTTAAATTTCATGAATGCACGATTGTAAACAAGATTTTCTGTTATTGATTACATTAGGGTTATGGCCTGTATAATTATGCCGGAGACAATAAAATTGGTCAATAATAAAAAGCAACGGTTGTCTTAATGGTCAACTTTCTGCAGCTGACAAACTTTTTCCTCGTTTAGGAATTTTTTTCAGCGGTCATTAACGCAAGGTTTTTTTTTGTAACGTTATGATTACTTTAGACCCATAAAGAAAATGGTCTTCTTAATTCTACGACCATAGAGTTTTTTGGACATTTAAACAGTTTACAGCATAACTTAAAATAAAGCCACGTACAAAACATTTTGCATATAAAAATTCAAATGAATGCTTCTTCGCGAAGAGCCATCTAGCGGTATATTTTCGACCCTACATATTTGGTAAACTTTTGTACGTTTACTTGTTTTAGATATTGTTTAAATCTTTTCACTCATTCTGACTGTTTAGCAAATTATGACTTCTATATTTAATTATTATGTTTATTTATTTCTTAACTGTGGATCATGAGAACTTTATTTGGAATCTCACAACCGATAGTTACCATTTTTAATTTTTACCTGTGGTTTCTCCTACACTAACTAACTAAATGGGTAAATAGTGTGATTTATACACTTTACTACGAACTGATTTGTGATTCATGTTATTCATAGTTTCTAATTTAGATCATACAAAGAACAATGCAATGGTGTTAATTTTGTCAAATTATTTCGTGTTTTTTTTTCTTTAGTTTCTATCGAGGAGGAAAGATGCTGGAATAGAGTTTTCATTATTTTCATGAAAAGTGATTCATTTTCCCGTTAAAAGAATACTTGTTTGTAACTACGAATATATTACAATATTTGTTATTCTAACAACAGCACAAATTCTTAGGAAAAATATATATTCAGAATTTTCTGTCCTAAGGTGTAGGGATATTTTTTTCAGTTTTCTATGTTTTTCGTTAGTTTTCTTGTTTCTTGAACTGTTTTCCTTTGCTGCTCAGTATTTTCTTTGTATCTCACGTAGCTCTCGATTTTCCACGATCTCTCTTCTCTTTAATTTATGACGTCCATACTTTCCACACTGACCTGTTATTATCCATTCTTTCTGTATGTCTCCATCATTCTCTTTGTTCAATGAATTCTAATATGGGCAGAGCCGGATTTACCCAAATGGAGCCACCGCCCCTATAAATAAGTGAGAAAAAAACAGCCTGTATGTATTTTAATCGTGTTTATCGTCTGTTTACGTCGGTCCAACTCTAGATTGCCTTTAGCGACATACCTCCGTTGTGCTAACGCAAACCTGGGCCTTGAAATAACGCATTTAGCATTCGTTTTAGTAGAATAATACTAATTAGAGAAAAGATCAAAATAAAAATATATTCCGCTCCAATGTAGGTACTTTACTTTCTTAATAATATTTTTCATAGCATAGAATACTTTGGTTGTTTTTTTTTATTCTTCTGTTTATATCAATTTCTTGTGTACCGTTTTCGTCAATGGTAGCTTCAAAATATTTATATCTCTCTACTTGTTCTACATTCTTCACTGTTCCTGTTCCCGTCAATGTTCATAATCACATCCTGCTTTTCTTTGCTATCACCATGACTTTAGTTTTATTTACATTTGTTTTCATTCCATATTTAATAAGTATTTTATTCCAGATATTTAGGTTGTTTTGTAAGTTGTTTGCGCTGCATGTCGTTTCTGCATCGCTTACAAAAGCGCATTCTGAAATTTCAATGGAATGTAAGTTTCTAAGTCCTAAATGAATATGCTACAATTTTAGTTCAAAACTGTTTTTTTTTATTCTGTAGCGTTTAATACTTGTTTAGGCGAGATGCTGGAAACATCAGATTGTTTTAATCCCAAGTACAACAATTTGCTTTACCACAAACCTGACGTCAGAAAAATTGCCAAATAGGTCGACCATCTTAAAGGCACGTGCATAAAAAGACAAAAGAAATTAATATATACGTTAGGAATAATGTTTGCAGATCTAATAAAAGAAAGCAATTTCAGAAATGGGCAAAATTGGAAAGTGTAATTATAGTAATTCGATTGCCTGTAAAAATTCAATTACCCCGACAGAAGTATTAAAATTTAACATTATTTTCAAATTCTGAATCCGCTCGTGAAACCAGGCAAAGTTTCCGGGTTCATATGAGATTAGGAGCGGATTTATCCATTAAAGGATAAGTAATTTATTAGAGCTAGAAAAGTTTTGAATCGAATGAGCATTTTACTTAGAACCGTCAGAGACATCTGCACACTGCAGCCCGAAGCGAAATATGCGCGACGCGGACCATAGTTAAAGTTAAATGACGCTGAGTGAATGAACACCGTTCGCTTTTGAATATCGTATGAAATATGCTGCAATTCCCTGCACCATCAGCGTCGAAATGCACTGCCATTTTCTATCGGAACGGCGAAAAGAGCCACTTGCCTCGTTTCTAATTACTCTCATTTGTAATTTAGTTATTTTAGTTGAACAGCATTCCAAAGTACTCGTATTTACGTTTAAAACGGCACACAAATATTTTAATTTCAAAGTTATTTGATAAGATTAAAACATACAAGGTTTATAACGCAAATAATTTAAATTTGAAAATAAGTTACATCGAGTTAAATGTTCAAAGGTTTCCATTCATATTATACCTAACAGATAATTATAATAAATATTTATATGTTACAAGTCCATAATATCGGGTTACATGGAAAAGACAATTTAGAGGATGATCTAGAACAGCAAAAACAGATAAATAAAAGGGCGAGGTAATAAAACCCTATTACGTACATGTACGTGTTACATATCATATTTTGATGACAATTATATTTGACCCATGACGATGACATGAAAAAATTTTATATTACCGAAATCGATACTAAAGTACACGATATTACTACGCGAAGTTATCCAAAATAGTAGTTAAAGTTAAAATTTACAGCCTCTTATGTCAAACTTGAATTACAAACCTAAAATTATTCTATAGTACTGTTGTTGAATTTATTTATTATTTATCTTTGATAATAATTTATCATATTTAATGCAGATCACATGCAAACTACGTATAAGAACATATAAAAAATAATAATATATAATAATATAATTTAACGATTTCGGAAAAAAATATAATGTACACCTTGCCTTAATAAACAAAAAACTATTTTTCGAAGTGTGTTAAAAAAGAAACACATTGATATACTTTCATTAAAATTAACGCAACTATAACATTCCTGTCATAGATTGATGCATGTAGTTATTATTTTACTTCGTATCCACGGTGATGAATTAGTAAATTTTGTCGTATATTGCTATTGGAGACGAGTGATAAAATAAAATTCCTCAGAAAACATCAACTTTCACAAGACAAATGCAAGCAGCAAAGTCAACTTTAAGAGTCGTCGAAAAATAATATGTAGTATTCAATTCCCATAAATTCACATACATAATGGTTAATTGAGCACATTTACATTATGGATTATTACATTTTTGTATTAAACCTTTTATTTCAAAATCGTTGAAAGTTAATTTCTTTATATTTAATTATCTTCCAAAGTGGACTGAACGATAAAGACAGATTGCTTACATATTGCTTATATTTCTCGGCTCCCATTTTCAATGGCAGTGAGTTTTCCAGTATTACTATTACTATTAGTATTTTCAGTGATAGTATTTTTAAGAAAGTAGAAACACAAATATAACTAATAATTTCTTTCTTTTAGTTTCAGAACCGGAGATACTTTAGACTCTGTCGTTAATCCAAAATGTAAGTAGATAATTAATTAATTATTTAAGTAGATAAAGCAGATTACTGCTAATATTACAACAATTTACGGCGGGTGTGAAAAGTATACCACGCCATTTGATAGTTCTACTATTTTAAACACATGCAAAATAGACTCAATTTGCATTGCTATTATCCACCTTCGCGTGAACAGGTTCATATTTCTAAAAGCTTAAGGGTCCAAAATTAGAATAAAAAACGATTTCAACCAAGAAAAAAATCCCCGTGTCGGTTCATAAACGTGATAACCCATGTTGTTAGCTTGTCCGCCTCGACCAGTAATTAAATATCTGTGACTACGAGGTACTTTGCATAGTAATCGCCCGACAGGACTCAGATTCTTCTTCTTCTTTTGCCAGTAATTCCCCACTCACCTTTACAACAAAGTTTCGCTCAACCTGCGCCATTATAATCTCGTAAATTTTAGCCGCAACAAAAAGTTTAATCCGGAATGTCAGCTTTGAATGAATTATTCATAAAAAGATACATCTTAATTTATTACGTGAAATAACATTTATAAAAATCGAATTTAAAATGTTCGTGCCGACGAGTAAGTTAACCCAAGATATTGAAGTCGAATTAGAAGGACTTACATTTGGACATTCACAGCCATTCTGAATTTATCTTTAATGCTTTAAATATCTTATAAATGTAACAGAACTCTTTCCCATATTATAATGAAGCGGGAGTTATTTTGCAAAATATAGTAAAAAATTTGTAATGGTACGTTAGAGATAAATAATAGGGTGACCGTAGTTAATAGGTTAACCTACACTAGACTAACATAATATCGTGTCTTCGTGTCTGTATACATTACGAAAAGGGTCAAATAGATCAAGCTTGATAAATTAAATTGAAACCAGAGGGTCCCTCTGAGGATAACAACTGTTTTACTTATTAACTCATGGGCGTAGACACAAACTGTTAACACATTCTAAGTATATAAGGAAAATATAAAATAAACTTAGTTATATTTATTTATTTTATTATGAGGGAACACTACAGTCAAAGATCAAGACGATTCCACGTATACACACATAAATTAATTAATATAAATATAAACCAAACATAAAGACATGTAATTTGAAACATTACTAGAAATTAAAATATTCCTTATTTAAATTGATATACATGGATTTATGTTCAGAGAAAAAAGTTTATACCGAGGAAGTGAAGTAAAAGTGAATTTTGTGTGTTGTGTTAGATACGGCAATCCGTAAAATTCGAGATATATTTAATAGTATCCATAAAATGAATTACGAAAAACTGGTGTAATAACAGTAAACAGTTTGATGCGTTTGAATCCCATAAACATAAACATTGGATAATTCGAACATGGTTCCCATATATTATAAATTGTTTGATTTTTTAGGTAATTACTTTTTACAAAACATAAATAAATATAAATATATCATCACGCATTTTATCCATTATGGGTGTGGCACTCTTCTTACGCAGATCTCGTTAAGTGATATATTTTTTCGTATGAAGTGCGGTTACCATCCGTCAAATCATTATGAAAGATTTTATTTATAATTCCTGATACCCACATAATACGGTGAAATATGGAAAATTTATTTAATTTTAAAAGAATCAGAAACATTTTGCCCTTTGGTAATGATAATATCAATATTGACTATAGCCAACATTTCAATTATGAGTTAATACATAGTTTATTTCGACAGTTTCATTATTATACCTTGCTAAATAATAATTCATTATTCAAATTATGAAAAATTATTGGATTAAGTTCTGTAATAATAATTAACGTATCAAGAGTGTTGTTATAAGGATAAGAATACCTCAGGTCAACAATGTATTATTTTTTTAAAGACTTTTATCTATTTTTGTTCTATCATTGTGCTTTGTTTCTGAGAGATTTAATCTGTTTGCTTGCAAACGCTGTAATTAGGTAAAGCGAAATTCTTATTTGTTTACAATACCGACTTGTTAATTTCAATATTTCTATTTGCCAATAGAATTCAGTGTTTGTGTATTCTGTGCCTATAATAGCAATAATTTCAAATTTGTAACACGCCCTATTATTATTTTATACCCTGAGAGTAGCGCTGTTATGATAACAATAACTTAACGGCCGACCATTAATATTCATTTATCTACAACGTTTTGAATTATTGAAAACTATTCTTCATTAGGAAAGCAAATGACTAACATAAACAAGTAAGTATCGTCTCTGACAACGGCTACACCACCAAAAACGAGGTTCCGAAGATGTTGAGACCGTTTAATTATAATTATCCAAATAATAAAGTATCATCTGACTCAAGGTTGTTCTTTAATCTATGCGGACGAAAAGCTTTTAAAAAAATGTATGGCTATTTTTGTACAAAATGTATTTAAAAGAAACTAAAATTATAGCAAGAGCTAAATATACCACATACATACATAACATCATGCTATATCCCACTCAGTGGGGTTGCACGAACCTAGAAACACAGTCAACCAACAATCAATCTCCTCCAAACATTCCTATCCTGACACATCACTTTCGCCTCGTCCTCATTCATAGTGCGATTCATACATGCTCGTTTATTCTTCACACTCGGAATCATTCGTTCACGCAACAAACCATCAATCATACCCAACCAGTTATTCCTCGGACGCCTTCAATCTCACCCACACATATTAGTTTCACTAACCTTTCATTCGACATTCGTTCAACATGCCCAAACCACCTCAACTGACTTACTCCCACTTTCCCACTATCTTAACATTCTTCTCAATCTTATACTCACCATACACCAATGTATTCCATATACGATCACGTCTCGTACCCAAACATTCCTCTCAAATATTTCATTTCTTGTTAATGTTATTCATTTGTTTTCCTATGAATTTCTGCGTATATAAATCAAATATTTATAGAACTTAATCCAAAACTATTTTACAAATGAGATCTGGAAGTTTCTTACAATTTCTCAATTCAAAAGTATGTCAATAATGGTATGTTTATAAGCTAGTTGTAAAAAAAAAAAAATAAAATAAATATATCATCACGCCTTTTACCCATTATGGGTGTGGCACTCTGCTTACGCAGATCTCGGTAGGTGATATATTTTCTCGTATGAAGTGCGGTTACCAGCCGTCAAATCATAGAACCCAAAGATGTTAGTGGAAGGGGAACCACAGGGGTAAATGTAAATTGGCACCCCAACTAGTTGTGAAACAAATATTTTAAATAACAAAAATATAAACAAAAACTTAATAAATATGCAAATCCAGCGCACAAGATGTGCCCCTAGAAACATCCTGTCCTTAATAAAATCGTAGTCCCCGCCTCTGATAAAGACCCAGTGGACCTTCGTCCTGCCGCCAGCGTTCGTGAATCCAGCTGACCTGTCTCGTCGCAGATTCACGCACCCTTCACATTTTCGCCATCACACTGCTTCTATTCTCTTCTCTGCTTTGGCTTGTGACATATGCTCGCAATGGTCGCAGCGATATCACTCGAATTTTATATCTTTATTCGTCCCTAGCCCAATACTGTTTTGTTTCGCCATCGCAGACTGTTACGGAATTGAAATGTCTTTATGCGAATACGCGTAAAAATCTGAATCAGTTTACGATCTATATTTTATGAGGCGGGATTCTCTGGGCTTAGGTCGTAAAATTGCTGGCGAGGCTTATTGATAGTAAACAGTTGGCTAATTTTAAAGATTCAGGATAAGTGAATTTTTTTTTCAAACAATCTTGTTTTTGTAATCATACTGGGGTCTTTTACTGGAATCACGAAATGGCAAATAAATCATTTATTTTATAACTAGGTCCAAAAATAGAATAGAAGTTTAATAATATTATTAATTATTCAGATATTTGATTTTTAAAATAGCACTGGGGTCCTATACTAGTGTCACAAAATGGCAAATAAGTCATTTATATAATGACTAGACCTAAGAACATCGTACTAGATATAGTAGAAGTTTAAAAAATATTATTATTTATTAAGTTATTTTATTATATTATTAATAATGATGTCAATGTATGATGCCGCATATCTATCCTATTCTGAATTCTTTGTACTTCGTAAGTATTTTTTAAATACCTATATAGTCTACTATTTATTTCAAACTAATAAATATTACTTTAGGTCGACTCAACGAAATCAAAGTGGTACTCAAACATTTGACTAAAATAATCTTACAGTTTATTTTTGTTTCGAATTCATAACCAAATAACACAAATCACACTTGTTTGAGAATTCGCGCGATAATGAAACCACTTGGTTAGGTTAACAAAACAAAATTAAAAACATATTGAATGACATAGGTTAGGAAAATTTATCAGTGACAAACAAACATTTACTAAAATTATCTTACAGTTTATGTACGTTTCTTCCTAGAATAAATGGTATTCATGTATATTTAATACCGCGAAAAGTTATTATAATTCTATTTAAAAATTTTTTAAACAATAAATTAGAACATTTATGGGACCACAATTATTACAATCTGTAATGTTTGTGATCCACAACATAGGGCAATTATGAGGTCACAACTTAAAAAAAATTATTGCGGCTTAATGATTAACAAGATAGATTCCAATTTTGACAAAATTTTGCAAAATTAAAAATAGTAATAACCTATCCCATTCTCGTCGTACAAATTCGGCAGGATTATTTAAATCTATGATTATTGAATGGATACACCAATAACAATAGTTTAATAATTAAAAACAATATTGTGCAGTTTTGTCAAATCATATAATAACTCAAAATAATTCTGTTGGTTTAATACCAACCACAGATTAAAATCCAGATTACGTTAATCATTATTAATATAATCAGAAAACTAACTGGAATTATTTTCCATTTGGAATATTATAATCTTTTTTAAAATATAGTAAATATTGCTTTAATTTTACCTATTCACTTTATAACAAAAGTATAAATATAAAAATTTTAAAGCAAATGTTAGAAAAACGTAATTTTCACATTTAGTGTTCACTTGTATTACTTCACATATGTACGAGCCCAAAATCATATTAGTTGGCCCATTTAAGACTTTTAGAATAGCTTTAAAAAAATAGTTCTGATCGAACAAAGGGAAAATTGATTGTACTAAATTTATTTATAACATAAATTCTGTTATTTTAAAGAATATTTTACGCAATAATAATTTGTCCCAAAGGTATTGACTGATACCACAAACACTGTTTTAAAATCTGATGACAACAAAATTCAGAAAATTGTTTCAAATAAAAATTGTAAGTAATATTATTCTACATCTTTTTGATTCCAATGAAATTTTCTCTATCTCATTTATTTATTAAGATAAGCCCAAAAACCCTGATAGTCCTTGAAATAATCTACAAGTTACTATTGATGAATTGTTCCCAAAATCTAATTAATTCGTAGCATAAACAATACCTTTGTTACACATATGTATGTGCGGAATATACAAATTATAGAATTTAAGATATAAATAAGGCGAATTAAACAAATTTCCTTTTTATGACTTTAACTGGGCCAAATAATATGATTCTGGGCTCGTATTTTTCATGTAGTGTGTGCATTTAGTAGTTCAACCGAACTAAATTAGATATGTATGATTAAGATAAAGAATTGAATTTCTTCACAATTTTAATTTGAAGCATTTTTCTCTAAGATGATTACAGAAAAAGCTTGGTAACATAGCTGCGCAAATAATTGAAAACATAACTAAGTCTAACACATAATCAAATACGAAAGACGTACAACATCTGGCATGGAATCCACGTGCAAACACAAATGAAACGTTAGAAAGGCCATTTGAATATAATTTACATCAACGCTAGCCATGAGCCGACGGCAGTGGCAGTACTAGAGCACTGGAGAATTCTTGCCCCTGCTTCTATCCCTGCTGGTCCTCCCATCCGCGCCTGCCCGCTGCCTTCTTCCGCGGAAATTGAATTTTTTACCCTTCTCCGTTATTGCATGTTTGGTTATTCCACCTCAGAAGTCTTAGAATGAGTAATAAAAGATATTACACGGGGAAAATATTTAAGGAGCGTCGGAGGTGCGCGAGCTGCCCGCGGAATTCTGCTGAATTTCAATTGTTTATTCATAATGCACGTACAGATGTTTACACTCTCTTCGTTAAGAAGATGAAAATAAGAATTAAATTTATATTTGCACACATTATCTCACATATTTGTAAGGGAGGTATTATGATGGGTCAAAATTTTCGATAGTGAGTTTCGCGGAAGAGTTTTATTTATATCTATAATCCAGCCAAAAAGCAGTCCTTATCATGGAAGCTTAAGTTGTAGTGATAACTTGCTTGAAAGTCTATAAGTTTGTTAAGTTATATCTTAAAAAAAAAAAAATTAGTCAGATTTAGTTTTGTTATATTCAAAGAGATATAGAATATTATTTGCTACAATTATTATTTGTAACTTTTTCTATATTTTGTACTGTTTAAAATTCCAAATTTGTGTGCTGACACAATTTTTAATTAAATAGTAGATTAAAGATCAATTAAATTACTTTTACTAACTTATTTCGTTTTATAAATATTAAGTATATTGCAAAATGGTAACATAAAGGACTGTGGATCCACGAATTCGATTTCCACTGCCGACAGTTGTCATTTTAGCTTTATCTCTGAAGTTGTATTCTACCTCAGTTAGTTTCTGTATCGAGGCGGTCGATCTTAAAGTAAGTTACCAATTTAAAATACGTAGGTAATACAAGAAATTTTCCTCTTGCAATTCTGCTCGATTAAATCTAATATTTTTGTTTACATCATCAACTTTCTTTCTAGTTTTCCACCTGTCTGTACCACCTGGAGAACAACCAAAGCGTAATAAAATTTTAACTTGCTTTCAAGAACATTTACCCAAGCTTATTGATATATCGGTCGGGTTCGTGTTAGTAAATAATGCACAAATGTGCAAGAATCTACAGCCAACGAATTATCGTAAATAGTTTGTTTTCTCCCCGGAATACGAGCAATTTTTCAGTGGACGATCCTTTCTTACGTAGCGCTAATCTGTTACTGTCCGTTGCAATGCAATGGGACGATGTAGTAGAGTCCCCAATGCAAGATCTTTTTGCGGGCCATCGATAAACTTTCAATTCTATTGCAGTGTCGCCCGGCTGGTTGCAATAACGCCGGTGGTAAATCATCGCGATATCGGATATCGTGATATCCGAACGCGGAGTATCGGGACTTTGACACGTGATATCCGGAGAACCACCGGGGATTTCTTACTAATGCGTGATAATGTCAGGTTTTTGAATAAATCGAGATTGGGCGAATGGCGATATGACAATTTTGTGAAATGTTCTTCCTATTCCTTACATTTATTCCACTAGTTTATTTAAACTTTTATTAATGATGATTCACTTCAAGTATAAAAACTAAGAATACTTCACTTTTGTCAATTTAGAGAGAATCGTTTATAAGTGGATAAATTTTACAACATTTTTATTAAATTGAAAATTCCTTCTCTTACTAGACTTTATATCTTGGAAATGGCTTGGAACATTTATAGTAAGAAAACCATGACTATAATACTAGACAAATAGACGATTATAAAATTCCACTTTCAAAATTAAACATCGTTAAACATTTCCCAAGAATTGCATTGATTATTTTCAACAAATTGCCTCATTAAAAAAAAAAATACTCCTGCTAGTTAAAAATACACTAAAAAACATACCTGATCGAAAAGAGTTTTTATATACTTGTCGAATTCAGTTTATGATCTTACCGGACAGCACTCCAGGTTTTTCATCAACAACAACAAACTTTTATTCAATGTATCTCATTCATATTTACAATCTATCTGTACAAAGATGTTCAGAAAATTTTAGAAGATAAAGATTAGATGACATGGTACATTAACTGCCAATTGGCAGTACTTTACTTACATTTATTTAATTATTGTAGTTACAAATGACTAATAAAATCATTATTTGCTTCTTGGTGTTTGGCTGTGGTCATTGAATTTTTTTTATTAGATCTTTGTAGACTCAAACATGGTACAAACAACCACCTTTTCCTAAATAATTGTTTTCTGATTATTTCTAAATGCTAAATCTATTGTAATTAGACTCTTGATATTACAAATTATGTATTTATAGACTTATATAGGCAGATTCATGAAAGGGATTAGCGTTAACTCCAATTTTATAATTAATCTTAACTTCATTTTCTGTTCTTAGAACATAAATATTTGAACTAAGGTTGTAATCAAGATTGGTTGGCATAAAATTTGACATATTTTGATAACATAATTAATTTAGAAACGAAGTTGCAGATGGTTGAAAAATGGAGTTAACGCTAATCCCTTTTATGAATCTGCCTGATATAGTTCTGAGTTTGTTTAAATAGACAGTACTATAAATAATATTGGATATTCCACAAAAAAAATTCCTGTATATCCAACAGTAACCTGTTGCAAAAGCAACTGCTATATGTTACAATAAAGAGGAAAATAAGTATTGTTGGTAATTATATCATCAAACATCTTTTTTAATATAACAAAACCTACTTTTATTAATTATTTTAATGAAATTTCGTCCAAAAACCTGAACATATCTTTCTGTAGATCCTAAATATGATGTTTTTCTTAGAATTTGTTTCATTTATTTTGTATGAAGAAATTACACGCACAAATCAAATTCTAGGGACATCAAAATACCCAAATATAATTATATTTTTGGACTAAAAAAGTTCAAATCGGCACACACCACACTGGCTTAGGCTTACGTGATAAAATTCTATAGAATGATTAAAAAAAACGAAAATGTTGCATTTAAAATTGATTCGATTGGATTTGAAGATAGTAAGTATATAACACAGATTTATAATCTATCTCAATTGATTTATAAAAGAAAATATTTGAAGTAAACTAGAAATCTTTTCTGAAACAAATTTTAGTGCTACAGTTGTTTGGAGTTTAGACAACAAACTTTTTCGTCTTTTGATTTTTCTTGTTTTTGAATAATGTTCCATATATTCCTATAGCAGCAACTTTTGCCCTAAGGAAACTGTATCTTGAGAAGAGTAACGCATTAAAGAATGATGCAAGAGCCTTATAATTTCATTTTGTTTGCAATGCAATGCACAAATATTTGCGCAAAAGATAGGGGATTGCGAGAACTCATACAAATTTAAAAATTACCCCGATGTTAGGGTAACGTATGCAGTGCAAAGTATTCCCAGTGATTCAAGAATTTTAATATACTTTTTGGTATTCTTCAACTTCAAATCCTTGCAGTTTCGTGTTCCGCACGGCAAATGCGGTCTCTTGTACATATTTCATCTTTATCTCCGCGCCGCTGTTCGTCCTCGTTAATCATTCATTTTCTCTTCTTTTTCTCTGCGTACACATTTTCAAGTCGCGCGACTTGGAGGTGAGACTTCGCTCTTCGCATCTGAATTCAAAACTGGGAACTGGCTGCTAGGTTAGGAAAGGTTATGTTTGCATTCAACTGAAATAGTGTTGTTTGCAAAGATTAACAGCGTGTTTTCTTTGCCTTCTGATGTTTATCTCTCGCGATGACTTGGAAATGTAGAATTCTTCACGAATTTCAATTGCAAGTGAAAGGTATTGATCTGCGAAAATATGTTATGAAGATTTATTATGTTACTTTAAACTAGTTTTTACACAACTGTAAATATTACAACTCTCTGATTTGAACGCAACTTTAGACATATAATTGTTAATTGAATATAACAAATTCTGAAGACTTAAACTCAATTTGAATCAGCTTCATTATGATTATTCTTAAAAATGCGTTAGGTTATCGAAAAACAATTTCTTATAATACGAGCATCGCTTGGTTCATACAGCAAAAATTAAACCAAAAATTGAATTACCAATTTATTGTAGAGATCGTCATTGCACAAATATTTGTTAAAGTTTGTACAGAAAACTAATTAAATTACAAACTAAAGTAACATAATATCCAACTTATATTTTAATTTAATGCATGCGCATATTACAGTGGTGGTTAGATTGACGTTTATAATCAAATTTTATGGATTAGGTCTCTTGTTTGTTTTTAATTTCTCAAATATTACGAATCCCTTTTGAATGTACTATGTATTTTAAATCTAATTGAATAATGTAGTTAGTGATAACAGTTGAACGGATCATATTAGTTATAGTAAGAAACAGTAAAAGCACAAGTTAAATATTAATTTAGTTTTTAGTGTGAGCTATATAAACCCGGCCTATACCTTATTTAAATTATTAGGTACTTAAGTAAATTATAGAAAACCGGGAAAAATAATAAAAATATGTATAGTGCTAGAAGATTTAATAATATTGCATGGCTTTTCGAAAAATAATTACAGCAAAATTCAGGTAAAATATAAATTTGAAATTTTGGTACATATCAATAAAAATACAAATGTCATCATTTTATTTGTTGCACTCTGCTTTTACTAATCTCGGTAGGTTACCTATATTATGATTCATAATTCACTCTTCTCCACCAATCACAGAGCCAGACATCCATATTTCATGGTTATTTTAAAGACGTGATGTGGATCACCAAGCAAGGGCCGTCTGATAGTTGACATGTAATCAGTTGTCATTGTTTATTTTTATTTGACGTTTTTCAACGAGTTTCGATCATTTTTAAAAGTGATTTCCAGTTTTACAGAAGTAGAAAAAGTATAGTATTGTATTCGGGATTATGTTCATTATTCACCCGGATGATTTGTATCACTTGCCTACAGTTCATGAAGCAAACTTCATCTTCGTGAATAATGACTATCATAATCCCCCATATAATAATATACAATTATTATAAATGTTTTCTTGAATATTTCACTGATAGCTGGGTATAAACACAGCAAGTGTGAAATACTCTGTGGTGGTAATAATTGTTAAATGAGAAATACATATAAATATGGTGCATGTTGGGTCTGTAGACCCACTTGCTTGAAGAGTTAACAAAGGAAACGCCTTAGTTTATACTTCAGATGCTTTTATATTGTATTTATGTGCTTCCGTACGACTTTTTGTTTAATGGCCATTTGAATTGGGAAAACCACTAAATGTGTTTCCCAGCTTTTTAAGACGCCCTTTCTGGAAAGATTTACAATGGCTTTTCTTTCTAGAATGCCGGGTGTAGGTATTACTCAAGCTTCTGCCACGTATGCAGTTCATGGCTGCACAAAGACTTAAATGAAATAGCTACCCAGAGAGCACTGAATTTATTTTTAAACATTTACTTTTTAAGCGTGAATTACTGTAGAAATTCTTAACATAAATAAAATAGAATTCATTTCTCTTACAACAAATTTCTGCTTTGGATTAACCTTTAATATTTTTCGAGTTTGTAACAAAATATGAAAAAATATTGTACTGGATGTCACCCATATTTATTTCACGTCATTTTTTATTTACGTTTTCCAATCGCAAATGAAGCAGCAGTTATTTGAATTGTATATTGATGTTTGCTATTTTGCAGTGAAACGTATTTCTAAAACGTAAAACATCACATCATTGGAATCTTATTAATTCAAACCAATTTCCAACAATGTGAACGTAAACAAAACATCTAAACACAAAAGTTTCCATAACCGCTTTATCTTTATTATAAAGTACGTTCAGAAGAGCGGTTTTAAACAGTACAGATGAAACCACCACACCACATGCTGCGCTAACAAAGACGTGTGCAAACATCTCTGAAGTTAGTTCCGTTCCATTGCAGTCACCGGAAAGACTTCTCTACGTAACTATTTACGTCTGGATAATACGTAGTGTTATGTCACATGTGCTACGCCAAGGCGAATCCGCATAAGTTCTAGTAGATCTTGTATAAATATTTGTAATTTTGTTTTACATTTGACAACTTCTAATTTTTAAATACCTACCTCGAAAGCTTCTCTGGCTCAAAGCGATATATAACTAGTACCTGAATATGGCATACAACAAGGTTGTTAAACTTAAAAAAAAAAAATTATTGTTTAGGCTACGATTCATATTAATTGATTTGATGTAATCAGGATAATTCACATTATTGCAAAAAAATTAAAGGTATCTATATATTATTTTACCGGTTCCAGGAGATTAAACCTATTTTTACATGCACAAAAGTAGGCTGAGTAAATATGTAATAACTCTATGCTGTACGGTAATATTACCATACCTGTCAAAAAAGTCAACAAAATGAAAATAAAACACAATGAATTAAGCTAGCCATTATTAATACACTTAACGTTTAAATAAAAAAAAATTATTTACAAAGATGATACAAAACAAGTGTAACCATGGTGTTAAATAAAAGCAAACAGACTTGATCACCTTCTAAAATTATGACTGACGTCATTCATGAAAGAATTTCAAAAAATAGTATTTATTAATTACATTAACGTCTTCATATTTTGAAACCGGTAAACTATTGAACAAACCACGGATGTTATGAGTCCTACCAGAGCTCAGATTTCAAACTGACATCTGCGGTTGTTATGATAAACGTACCTACCTTCTCAGGCTTATTTAACGAAATATTACCTACACTTCAAATAAAATTGCTAATTACAAAATATGCTTTATTTAAATATTTACTTCGCTACCACAAATAACTAGAACGAAAGTAATAATGACAGAAGAAAATAATAATATAAAATTTTAATTTTTACACATTACTGTGACCTATCAGACTAGTGGAACGAAAATGTTTGCTCCTTGTAATGTGCTAATTACAGAATAATTCGTTTTGCATTATAATCACTAGAGGAAAGTGACCAAATAAGAAATACCTGGAGCTCTGTTTTTGGGTCTTAAGACAAATGTTTTAGCCTCGGTTTTAGTGTTGTACAATATTCTAAAATTATAATAGTATATTATTCAATGAGCATGTAATGTAAGCTATTACTCATGAAAATGTAGTTTGCATCACTAGCGAACGTAAATCATTCGAATGAGTATAATAGCCATTACATGCGAGTAGAATACTATATTTTATCCACAACATTTCGTCGAAATATTTGTTTTGAAATTATAAGATAAGTATAATTTTTGCTTCGACAAATACAAACATTTGTTTGTTTATCAATTTAGACAAATGTTGGAATCGTTGTTGTAACAAAATTTTGAAGTGATTTGACAGTTAGCAGAAAATCTTAAACTGATTATTCTACTATTTAAATTCAAAATGAAAATAATAGCATGAAAAAAGAGAAAACTAGTGTTTTTGGCTTTTTATTTGGAAAAAATTATCAACTACATTTATTTGAAGTATTATTTTTTATATAAAATCAGCGCTAAAACCGACGCTAAAACACTGCTGTTAAAACATTCAAAAACAGAACTCGTGTACGTGGTATGAGACATTTAGTCCGCCTCTAGTATGAGAGTGAAAATTTTAGCTTACGGGCTCGTATTGTACCAATAATATACAATAAATTGTTATATTGTTACAAGAGATTACTAAACAATTTAATACTGTTTAAATGAATTAATTACTAATTATCCTAATGGCATTGTTTAGTTTGTATGTTTGCCGATTTGAATATGTTGTATTTAATTATTTAACTGAGTTTAATTTAATTAAGTAAATTTGTTTGAGGATAAAAGTTCTAATTAAATTGTGCACGTGTGTTCATGCGATGTTGTAAAAGTAATAAGTTTCCGTAAAAACAAAATGATTAATTTAATTATTTTCTATTACCAGGATGCATATCAATTGGAGCACTTCATTATAATTTATTAACAGTTTTTAAATATACTAGGTCTGTTCGAAAAAAAAAAAACGAACGAAAATACGCGTAAACGGAGATATTTAGTAACATATTGCGCTGCGCATAACCACCTCTGTAACCACATATAGGTATTGCTAGATTGTTGATTATATATGTTTAGTTTCCGTGATATTGTTATATGAGTACAACGTATTTAAGTATTAGCAGCGATTTCCGAAATATGCGATTTTCTGGAGCAACGATGCAAAATAAAATTTTGCATGCAACGATAAAAAAAAAAACATTCACAGAAACGCAAAATGAGAGAAGAGATGTTGTGAGACAACTCATGGTTCTAGCACCAGTTTTTTAAGTTTTGTGCCACAAATCAGATGACTGTTCTTTAGCCTCTATACTTGCCAGACCTGGCTCAAAGCAATTTTTTCTTATTTCCTAAATAAATATCAGTGCCATTCTCAAATGAAAAAATTGTGTGAATTGGGGATGGGAGCACTCTGAAAGGGACAAGGACAAACAATCTGTAAAATTAATAATAAAATGTAATAAAATAAAGTTCCCTTTTTTTTCTGAATAGACCTCATAATAGTATATTATTCAATGAGCAAGTAATGTATGTTATTACTCATGAGAATGAAGTTTGCAACACGAGCGAAGGCGAGTGATATAAATCATTCTACTTACTTGCGAGAATACTATACTTTATCCACAACATTTCGTCAAATATTTGTTTTGAAATTATAAGATAAGTCGGCTCTGACAAATACAAAAAAATTGATTGTTTATCAACATAGACAAATTGTAGCAACCATCGCTAGACTGCGTACTGTTGTAACAAAATTTTTAGTGATTTGACATTTAGCAAAAAAATCTTAAAATCAATTATTCAGCTTAAAAAGAAAATAAAAGTATGAAAAATGAGAAAACTAGTGTCTTTGGCTTTTAGTGTGAAAAAAATACTTAAAAGTCATTTTGATTTTACTCTTTTGCCAGGTCAAATTTCAATTTGACATAACGAATTAATATTATTATTTTTGGGCAACCGGACGCAAAATAAGCATTTCTCAGCCGCAAAATAGACCCAGAAATTGAATTTCGCGGCTGGTAACGGCCGCGAAATCCAAAATAATTGTTGCAACGAACGCGAAATAGGGTAAAAAAACAATCGTTTTGACACTTGAGAATTGATATTATTTTTTCAAAACTAATTGTTTTGTTTATCAAACTGTTTAAAATTTAAAATTACATATTTTTTACGTTTGCCCAAAAAATAGTGTGTACACCTTGTCCGCGAAATCCTTTATAGCCCTCGAGATTGTCCTAAGCGGCCTCGGCGACAATTTTTCTCTCGGTACGCTAAAGAGTGATTTCGCGGCCTTGGTATACAAATAACTAATCATCGAACTGTCAATATTATTTCATTAGCAACAGTATCATTAATTGATAAACAACGGTGGAGTTATAGGTATATTATTTGACAGTTGTGGTTAAATATATTATCTCATAACGATCCTTGCTCCATTCGAGTTGTTTTGAAAATTAATAACTTAAACTTCTGTTTAGTATTTTTGTATATCAATTTGTTTATCTATTATCATATCTGTTTTAGTTATAAGCATTTTTTTTTATTTAAAAAGTAAATTTGGGAGGAATGTATTTTTCTAAATCCACTAATCTACTCGTTTAAAACAGCAGCGTGTTCTCCTTTAATCCTCGCACGAATCCAACCGAAATATTCTTGTATTTCCTTCCTGCAACATAACCTCACATATTCACACAAAGTGGGGTTAGATTTACGTGCCTCCCAATTTTTTGCGGCTCTAATCGCATGAATAATCTCGCTACATTCACGCATGACTAATGAATTGTAACGCTTAGCAGTACAAATTACGTATCACATTAAATGCGGGCTCGACCTTTATGTGTGATGGATCGCCGCGTCCTTGTCTGTCACTCATAAGTTTCGCGTCATTTTCCTGCTCTTGCTTTCCTTCTCTCTCTTTCGCTGTTAGAGAATCCAAAGGATGCGGTAGATGTCACTGCCAGCAAACCTATATATTGCACCGTAATTTATCAGTGTGTTCTCCCTCTACTCACCAGCAACCTTTTGCAGAAAGGGGGATGAAAAATCAGCTGATGTCTTAGCGACGAATTCTTCAGGGAGTTTAATGTTACACTAATCTTTTACTTGGCTAATTTAATTTCCACATTACTTTTTACTCTTTTTATCATTTACCGATTTTTGAAAAGAATGCAATCTACTATCTAAAGGAAATAACAGGAGTAAATATTTTATTTACTCTGCTTCATACTTTATCGTTTCCTTGGCGAGGAGCTTATTTTTCATTTAAAAGAAAAAAAAAATTCATTATTTATGGATTTTATAAACGAGATATTTAATCATTCTTTCATTCATGATAACATAACGTATATTTATTTTTGCATATTGACTTCTATTACTTAATTTATTTAAGAAAAATAATGTTATTGTTCTCTCATAATTATGTTAACCTTTTATTATTTGTCTATTATTTGCGACACTAAAATGTAATTTCTGAACAGTTTATTATCCGTAGGAATATATAATTGGTATTTATTTACTGTTGGATTCCTTTAAAAATTATTAAATATATACATTTTTCCTACTTTTGTAGGCATCTGGGATAACTGTCAGAATCTATTTGAATACATAACGCGTCGATTTGGATATATTAGCTAAACTGTAACTTTACAGGAAACAAAGCAAATAAATAAAATTTGTTTCAAATATAGTATCAATCAGTTGCGGAAAAAATTTAAATCAAATGATGAATTATCCAATAAATCCAATAAATGTTACAAATTTCGACTAAATTCTAAATTTTATTACAATGCACAAAACTATGTTGATTTTTGTCACAATTTTAAAACTAGATGTGGAAATTTATTATTTACTGGTCATACAATACAATATAATACATTCAATTTGTTTAAAAAATAAATCAATTTACTAATTTTGAATGTAACTCGCGGTAAATGATATATTTTTCACTTGCAATGCCCATACCAGAATATGTTTAATACTATATGTGATTTCTTGTTAATTTTATGTGAGTTTTCTTGTCATTTTTACTAATTAAAACATACACTAGTTTTCAACAATTTTTTAGGGAATTCAAGAGGATTCTAATCATTGCTAACCATTCAGACTTGTTTATTTTTTGGTTAGTTTATCATTTTGTATAGCTTGAACAAGAAATATTGGTAGCATAGATGACAGCTGATATCGTCTTGGTACTTGAGAATGTCCCAATAAATTGACGGAAAACTTAGTGCGTTTTTGGCAATCTATTGACAAGAAAATTTGGCTAATATATCAACCAATACTGCATCGTGTGGTCGAATAAAAGAGTCATAAGAGAGTCGTATGTTAAATAAAATATAAATATATGTGCAATCTTATTACCAATGGGGTCATAAACCTTTTTTCGTTTTATTTTTTTTTTTCTGTAAATTTGAGTAAAGTTATGAATGTAGATACTAATTTTAATATTAAAAGGCATGTAGTTATAAAGATATGATTTTTTTGAAATGGGCATCTCATTTCAAATTTTTCGCTCGTGACGTCAGCATGTTATACTACTACAAAACACGCTCTAGCGGAGAAAGAGGAACTACACCTACTGTCAAATTGACTGTTATCAGTCATTGTTATTTACTGAGAGGTTTTTACAAATGTAGTTTATTCACATTACCTGGGCAAATTAATATAATAAATATACTAAACATAAGTTTAATTTGAAAATCGTTGTTAACTGCAACATATGACTTGAGATGACAGATGTGATAATGAGACTACCGACATTACCGACAAGCGACAAGATATAATACAACAAAGTATTTTGTTTTAACACGTTCTAAACTCTTTGACTAAAAATGTTATAATTAACGAATATCTAATTTAATTTATCGGAGTATTCATTTTAATAATAATAAGTAATTATTGCAACACTGAAAAGCAAGTTTTTATTTGTTATCAACACCTCTTTCGCCTTGCCATGCTTTACATTCTATTACAGAATGACGTCAGGATTTTGCAACCGCGACACTTCAGAAAGGAAATTATGAATGAAAAGTTGAAAAATTATAAGAAATATTGAATAATATGTGACTGAAATGATCTAAATTTTTATGATTTGTAAAAAAACACAACTTTTTTTTAAAAGTGTATGACCCCATTATGAGTGTGGCATTCTGCTTACGCAGATCTAGGTAAGTGATCTATTATAAGGTGTTAGTGGAGGGGGAACCAAAGGGGTAAGTTAAAAATGACAACTGTCGATTGTAGTACTTGAACCTACGATTTTACTATCCACATTTCGATGAGTTACCACGGAGCTATTTACCCCATTGTCGTTTAGTAATTTATTCAACTCCTGTGTAAATATATCCCCATTATTTCAATTTTCGATTAATTATGATTCATAATTCACTCTTTTCTTCACTCAATTATTAATGTTTATTTTAAAGCCGTGATGTGAATCACCAAGCTACGGCCGTCTGACAGTTGACAGTATAGTCAGTTATCATTGTGTATTTTGATATTGTCGTTTTGCATCGTGTGCTTAATTATTATTATATGGTCATAATTTACGTCATCTTCGAGAACAATGACTATCATAATCCCTCATATAATAATTTACTATTTTTAAATTTTAACTGATTAGTACAATAATTAAAGAGTTTGACAGTTACTGATATAGATTCAATCTTGCTCACACTGAGATCTAAAATAAAATGTAAAATCAATCACAGAAGATATATTTCTTTCTTTTGTGAGGGTAATACTCTTATGTGTCACTGAGTGTCAGGGACATACTTTGTAAGTCTACAGCTTTTACATGAAATCCACAAATGTAATTACTGTTTAAAATATTACGAATGGAGCAGTAAAACAGTATATTGTACAAAGAGCATGGAATGGTACTCATTTACTACGAGTATGAAAGTTTGTAGCATGAGCCGAATGCAAATGCTGCATATCATACGAGTATGAAATGGACATTCCATGCGAGTTGTACACTATACTTTTTTCTACGACCACTTAGAAATCTGCTCATTGCATGTTTGTTGTTGCTAGGGATATGAGGTACATTGCAAGTATCGTGCGAAATGAATTTGTTTTGTGAGTATTTCAATACAGGTCAGCTCATTTAAGTACAGGTGCCATTGCTAGGATACTTATTTAGAATTGTCAAATATTGGAATGGTAAAAGCGAGACAATTTTGTTTATTATTAATATTAAATTAATTAATTATTAATATTAAATAATATCGTGGTCGTAGAAAAAGTATAGTGTACAACTCGAATATACAATATACTATTCTACGACTACGATATTAGTTATTTTATTAATAAATTTGTCCCTCTTTCACCATTACAATATTTGACAATTCTAAATAAGTATCCTAGCAATGGCGCCTGTACTGAAATGAAATGACCTGTATTGAAATACAAAACAAATTTATTTCGCACTATGCTTGCAATGTACCTCATATCCCTAGCAACAACAAACATTCAATGAACAGATTTCTAAGTGGTCGTAGAAAAAGATTTATTTACTACTTAGGTGGTAGTTCGATTAAAATTCCAGAATATTAATAACAGAAAATTAATTATGTGGATTCTAGAATATAGTAAATGCACACAAAACAGTAAAGATTAATAAGAATGCGCAGATATTTTTAAATTAAAATTGGCTGCACCCAGAGCGAAAATAGAAAAAAATTTGATTTTTTTTGCGGTTTGAATTTGAATAATGGTGTGCCGCGGTATTAAACGTTGAACATCGCTTAATTAAATTGTTAAACATCGATGGCGGTCATACGGAATGGTGTGAAAATGACACAAGCTAAAGCTAATTAAATTTTAGAGTTTTGCGGACAACATTGATTGAATAGTGTGCTAATGAAACTACAAGCGAAGACTGATGGCACCTCTTTCCCGAAACCATTAATCAGGATAGGTCATTAGATTAATTAAATGAAAGACACAGATTTATCTGGAACTTGTTTACAAAAAATGTACTTTAAGTTCTATTTTTCATATTGAATCATCTGTTTTGTTTTGCTTTGTTTTCTTTAATCAATTACGCAGCATCTTTGTGTTTAAAAACTGAAAGAGTTTCCAAACTCCCAACGAATCCTGCGCTGAAATCTAAAAAGCTTTTTTTGATTCTTTGTTTCAAATAAGATTTATCTTCATTGATTGCTTCGCCAAGAACATTAATTATTTTCATCATTCATTTTCGGGATTTGAAACAAATTTTGAACAAATTATAAAGCGCGGAATTTCTTTTGTTAAATCAACAAATGAATTATTACGTTTATTTAAGTAGGTCATGATCATTTTTCCTTTTTAATGCAAGGCATATTATTTCCTATAAAACTTTGATTTGAAATTAAAGTTTGCAGTAAGATACACAAGTTGAAAGCTGAAATTCAATTATACGAGTACACAAAAATTTCGCTGAATATTCAAAGTTTGCTGTCATTTGAATATTTGATCAGTAGCAGCGTTCTGGCACTGAAATTAATTAAATTTAGAATATTTAACGAATTCCTATCAATGCGCATTCTCGTCGTTCTATTGTTTTTATCTGAAACATTATTAGAATCGTAATATTCTCTCTCATTAGTTCGTTGTCAACTGTCTCCATTCCAGGCAAACATTGCTCAACTAGAACGAGGAGCTTTTGTTACATTAATAATATATTTATTTAATTATGTATTATGGTCACATTATTAATTTATTTCAATTGCAAACTCGGACTTGTATTAATTTACTGCAAAATGATTCCAATGTATTTTCAGTTTTGGACACTTGTTATATCCATGCTGATAAATGTGACTTATGAATATTTGGTTGTTATTGTGTCACATAAATCATTAATGCATGACGGGCAAATATGTATCAAATTGTTATTGAACTATACGTTTAAACAATTGAAGTATTGATCTCATATACCTAATTAAAACATTCTACATGTTTTGTATGTTCCTTTAAAAAAAAATTATTAAATAAACTTTGCTTGCATTGGAGTAATTACCATGAAACATCAAGAAAAACTTTGCAGAATTCAAACATGAAGTTCCATGAAGTGTTTTAGTATGCACAATTCACAATATAATTGTGAATTATTACTTTCATCGTGCCGTTCATTTTTGTTTTAATAAAATTTGTTCGTAATACGTTTTATTTTTTTCTGGTTAAAAATAAACGGTTTAATAGCTAATAAATGTCAAAACCACAAATTAAAACGTTAGCACGAAAAAAATTTTAAAAAGTTTTTGCTTTGATTTAAATTAACAATACATTTACAAAAAAAATCAATTTTACCGAACAAATTTTATCATATATACAGTACCTACGTTATTTCTACTGTACATGCAACTCTCCACATGACAATATAACAATAGTTAATCAAATATTCAGCTATTATATTCCATCAAACCCTGCAATGCAAGTGGTACTCAATGTTAATGAAATGAATTTACACGTCCATTAAATCAAGCTGCATTGTACAGAGCTGAACTAATTATAGATTCGATGTGGAACTTGAAAACTAATTTTCTTTATAATTACGCTTGAAAGTATATACCTAGCTACCTACATTCGTATTACGACAATATTGAATTTATCAAATAGCATAGCAATACTTTTGTTATAAAAACGCAATATTTAATTGCATGCAGGATCGTTAGTAGTATATTGTGTTATTAGGAGTAAATGTAATACTTTGTGTGCTGAGCATGTAAGTTGGAACGACGAGCGACGCGAGTCGGGCAATGGAGGGTTATGATTTTGACGTCACAGGCAAGAAAGAGAAAGATGAGGTAAAAGTTGAGATGGAAGTTCATAATACAAACATCCATGTTTTGAAGTTAGAGATGGTTTTTTAACAAGGTTATGTTTTTATTTTGGAAGTTTATTATTTAGGAAACTTAATAAATTAAACGCTGACCATATATTCTTTATAATAATAACGGGAGTCACTACTGCACAGACCATACACATACTTTTTTTTTTATATTTAGCATCATTTCAAGAACTGTCATTTGGACAGCGTTTTGTTTATATTTCGCCCACGTAACCTTCATCGTAGTGTAATGAAAACATCAATAGATGGCAGCATGAAAATTTGCTTCTGTACGAAGCACCCAAAGTCACACATGCAAAATATTTTATTTTGTCCAGCGCCGGAGTAGAAGTGTTGACAAGGAGATAATTTTACGCCGGCGGCGACAATATTGAACTTCTGCTTGATGTTGAATAAAAATACATAACAACGTACCGTTTGAAGAAAAAAGATTTTAAAATTAAATACACAGAGTTAACGCAAAAATTCTTTAATTTACTAAAAATTATTTAGTAAAATATATGTCAACAACATTGGCTATTCAGTAGTGTTCTGATAAGATCAATGGATGTACAAAAATCAAAGTGATATGTGAAACAATCAATTATTTCTATTAGGTGGTCGAAATGAAGTCTAAATCTAATTTTCTTTGTATTTAAAAACTAAATCGTTTGCAATACAGTTTAACACTACCATTTATTAATACACTTTATTTAAACCTTTCGGCCAACTTCAAGTCACTGGATTATATTATTCATGGATATATTTGTGTTCGTTTATATGTTTTAATAGTTAGGGAATTCAATATTCATTTTTGACTCGGTTCAAATGTGGTGTAATCTTCATTTAGCTCCACTAGGTACTGTTTACAACTAAACTAATTGGAGTTTAGTCTGTAACTTTTCACTGAAGATGATGCTGCTCTTCCTTTACAAATTAGTATACAATCTTGAAATTTACAGAAATATTATAATTAAGGGATATCATATAAGGACTTTTGCAGCGGATGTAGTACTTTTGCGTGTTTTTTTTTTAATAAGGAATTTAAGATACCCAAGTAATTCAATAAAATTCTTTAAAACAGCAGTACAATATATGTAGAAATATTGACAGATACTACAAATTAATTATAGTATTAAATTCTAATATCAGTGTCCTCTTCACTTTTATTGTGATTGACATATGTTTACATCACGTGACTATTCATGCTACAGTAATTGATTACATATCATAACGTAACATATATTATCCAGCATCGGTTTTCAACGCTCAATAATATAGTAAATGCATACTTTTTTGCATGTCATGCCCGGAAATCCCACCTTCCTTCTCCCGAAATAGTGTGGAAAATGTGTTTTACCTCTCCAAAAAAAAAAAAAATATGTTGTTAAAATTATAAATAAATGATTATATTATCTTACAATTAAGTATTTTATTTTCCTTATTCTACATTATATCACCCTTTGACAATTTTAATTTAGATTTAAGATTGGTTCATTGGCAACACTGTTATATCGCCTTGCATTTGATAATCTATCTTTTGACGTGTCAATTGTGTGTTGTGTTGTCAAAGTGTATTTAAGCTCCGAGCAAATCGTTTTTAGAAATATGTTGTAAAAAAATGTTGTGTCTAACACAAGAAGAAAGTGCTTCTTCCACTCTCGTGCGAATTGCCTCTTGCTTTCTTCTCTAGTTTGATAAATAACTATTGCATCTACCCACCAGGTATTGATTATGATACGAGGATACATTTTATTTTTAAAATGACGTGCAAAGCTCAGTTTTTTTTATTACTATGTTAATCTATTTCTGATGTTAGTGGATTAAAAATTACGTACCATTTTAATACGACACCTTTTATAATAGCTGCTAGAAATTTTAAAACTATGTTGGTACAAGTAAAAGTAAGCAAAATCAATAGCGATTTATTTCTCTTTTGGCGAATACGGATCTGTGTATAGTGTGCTAGGATAACATAGCAACGGAACCGCATGAAATCTATGTGACTGATTGTACGCTCGCTGTCGGTCAGAACTTATGTGACACGGCTATTCGGTTCACAATTTGACAGCAAGCTACTATAATTCTTGTCTGTGAGCGAATTACGATATTGCAGCTTAAAAACGCTAATGTAGGGCTTAGTTTACTGTTGGAATTCTAACCGCGTTCATGCAAAACTAAAGATTTTTTACTCTGAAACCTGAACAGAAACCGTTTTATTTTGTTCATTTATTCTCTTGTGGGACTTTTTTCTTTTGCTTCAATGCTGAATGCGTTTTGTTAAATTTAACTTATACTCGTGTATGCAGTTTTGTTTCTGTTGCTTTGAAATAAATACGTTATTTTGTATTAGCTACTCCTGCAACAATTATTCATCTGTATTTTTAAATATTGCTGTCTTAAAATAACACATAAGTAATATATAAATATATTACACCATTTACTGATTTTTAGGGATTTCATAGATCCCGGTGTGTGATGTGTTTTATTTTATTTACTGCTTACACAGATTTTGTTTGCATTTTCATATCAGCTTATCGCCTGTATTTAAAAATGATTTAAATAATTTTATTCGTAACGCAGAACAAGTTCAAACCAGGAATTTACTTGTTTCGGCATAGAATATTGAACTGCTCTGGTCTACTTTGATAGACAGTCGCTCATTGAGTTTTGACGTTCAGATTGCATGGACGCTTGGTTTTTGTAGTGTAAATTTTGAATAAAATCTGTGATAGTGAAGTGAATTACAGTGAGAATAGTGCAGTACTTTCTTCACTTAGCCACATTCTTAACACCTTCTTCCATGAAACTGAGTAATCATAGCTGTAGAGAATACAAGGTAGGAATACTAAAAATTAATTGGTTTTGTACTTTAATACTTCTGGGCATATAATCATAAGGAATCAAAATATATTCATTGAGATCTCAACAGATAAACTATTTTTAGTGTCCCTTGAATACAATATTACCATTTTCTCAAATCGACTTTAATAAATAACATTCGTAAATTAAATATGTAAAGCAATCTTTCAACTGGAAGAGGTAATTCACCTTAAAGACTATATAAACTTCAAATAGATGACATAAGAATGTTCAGCTATAGTATATTTTATTTTAAAGTACTAACAAGAATACAGACTATTAAAAATAATGTTTAAATATTTAACTTGGATATAAATATTAACAAAAATATACGTGAGACTAAAAAATAAATCCTTTTCAAGAGTCATTTTATTTTCTAATATTAGTATATTATTACGAGTATATGAGGGATTATGATAGTCATTATTCACGAAGATGACGTTTGCGTCACGAGCTGTAGTTGAGTGATGCAAATCATCCGAGTGAATGATGACCATAATTCCGAATAAAATACTGTACTTTTTCTACTCCTATAAATTTGGAAATATATATATATATATATATATATATATATATATATATATATATAAAAATAAAATAAATAAATATATCATCACGCCTTTTACCCATTACGGGTGTGGCACTCTGCTTACGCAGATCTCGGTAGGTGATATATTTTAACGTATGAAGTGCGGTTACCAGCCGTCAAATCATAGCCCCCAAGGATGTTAGTGGAGAGAGAACCACAGGGGTAAATTTAAATTTGTAACTGTCGGCAGTGGGATTCGAACTGAGGATCTCACGATCCACAGTCCGACACGTTACCACGGAGCTATTTACCCCATATATATATATATATATATATATATATATATATATATATATATATATATATATATATATGGTGGCATAAAACGCCCCTTAGGGGGCAGTGCCGCTTCTTTTGAAGCTCTCTAGATCCTTTTAACGGGGGGATCAGCCCCTCTTTTCTTTCTATCCTATCTTATTGCAGATGCTTCTCCAACTTTTCCTATTGCCTGCTTTTTCTTTCCAATTTTTGACTCCTGCGCTTCTTAGATCTTCGGTAACTTCTTTTATCCACGTAGATCTCGGTCTACCTCTTATTCTTCTCCCAGGTTCCCATTCAAGTATATTGTGAATCATTGCCTCTCCTCCTGCCCTCCATGTGTGGAAATAACTTTTGAAATTCGTTGATAAACGTAAACATAAAAATACACAATGACAACTTACTGTCAACTGTTAGACGGTCGTAGCTTGGTGATTCACATCACGGCTTTAAAATAAACAGGAATAATTGATTTCTGATTCTATGATTGGACGAGAAGACTGAATTATGAATCCTTAATTCACTATCGCGAATTATTAGTATTGTATTTAATCGAAAACAATTTAAACAATGGGGATATATTTACACAGGAGTAGAAAAATAATTTCATATAGTTAATTATTTAACGACACAAGATCAAAATCCTGTATAAAAAATTATACGATATACATAAACAAAAATAATTGCATTATGAAAGATAAATATTGAAATTCTACTAACCAGGTACTTGGTAAAATTAGACTTGTAAATCAAATATGTTTAATAATCTAGTTGAATATAATATAAATCACACACTCAAAATAGGTGATAATAAATTATTAATTATTAGTATATAGCCGGAGATTAAAAACTTTTAAATTATTTAATGACAACTAAATTTACAAAACTTAGTTAAGCTATTAATAATACATTGCATCGAAACTCCGTGTCGCTCCAGTGAACTCTGACCCGACTGCAGTCCTGGAGGCTGTCAAAACCGAAACCTACTTGGCGATGTATGCTGAAAAGGTCTGGGAGTGAACTCAAGCTTAAATATTAAAATTTATAGAACTACTCTGGGATTTATAAAAGTCTTGTTTCATAGGGTATCTTATTAATATTCTTGAATGTATGTGAACGAAAGCAAAACGTCTATCTAAACTCCAGGTGTAGACGTAGAAATCTCTTTGATATTCTGATATTCAGTACACGATTTTGCGCTTTTTATTTGGGTGTCGCTTTGATTTGCTGTTAGGAAGTTTTAGTTTTTTTTCTCCTTGAAATGTTTTGCCTCTGTTTCCCTTTTTCCATTTAAGCCGATGAAAATTCGTCTGTGTGATAAATTTACATTTGAAGATCTAATCCAGGGATAAAATTTTGCGCTACAACATTTTAGTATTTGCATTTTTAACATGCTTCCATTTGTGATTTTCATCGGAATTAATTCAGCGGTTCGTGTCACTCGTATTTACATAAAGTTATTTGTACAACATATGCGACCATAACTCGTGATGCGTAATTATTTGAAATTCGGACGCCGCCCTGTCACGTGACTCATACGTTGTGTACACATGAGATATGTATGTACATATCTAATCGTAGATTCGCCATTATTCAAAAAACGTTAACCGCTTCACAATTGCTAAATTATCACATATATGTCACTATTTAATACTCAAATTATATTTTTAAATAACTAACAATACAAATTCATTAAAAATAATTTTTCTTCAGCTATCTTAAAACTCTGGAGGCATTATTCGGTTTTCTTTAACTACGCAGATTTGTTGAAACTGTGAGCAAAAGCAAATTTTGAAAATTACAAAAGGATACCAACTTTTAAACAAATCAATATTTAATCAAATAATTTTAATTATACAGTTGCTTGCCGTCATGCCCCGAGTTAAATGAAATATAAGCTCGTATATAAACCAATAATATTAAATAAATACGATTGGAAATTTAAAATTGTACATGTATTTTTAAATAATTTTACGTCGAACAAAATGATGCCTGTTTTATTGCTAAATAAATAGTAAAACAGGTTTTATTTAATATATGTATTATAAATAAATAAATTTAATACCATTTCTACGGATATAATGAATTTCGAATTATTTGTTTTACCGACTGTTCAAATACTTTCATAAAAACCTAGAATTTAATTTAAACAAAAGAACAAAACATAAAATAAACAATATTATAAATTACAAATAACAACTTTTAGATGTCATATCGTATGTTTTACTTTATTTGTTAATAAAATATTCATTCAATATTACATTAATTTTGGGCGATACAATCAAGTTTAACATTCTAAAAATTATTCATTTATAAAAAGTTTAATATTTACACAATTAAATAATAAATATAGAATTTTTTTGTCCCACCATTCATTCTCATCATTCCGAACAAACTTTCAAATTAATACTTCAGCAGAAAAAGTAATTTTATAATATTTGATATTGCATATTGTATTTTTGCGATATAAAATATGAACATTTCACACATATCAATTTTTTTTATCGTGAGGAAAATTATACATTATCTTCATATTTAACAGAACGACCACAAGTAACAACATACAAAGAAACAATAGTATACAGATTAATATGTCAAATTGTTTTCTATTCAAAGCACTCTTGTTTCATCCACATTAAATAAAATACATACCGGGTGTCTACTTTTTTATAGGACATAGAGTATTAAATATAATGTTGAAATTTTAATTTTCATTCATGAATTTTACAATAAAATTGTAAATATAAAAAAAATGTTGAGCAACCAAAACTGTACCAAATGAACCTAAATTTATTGATGTTATATATTTCTGTCATGAGATAGATGTCAAATAAAATTTATTATTTTTGCTATTCCAGAGTGCCATGGTAAATAAAACATACAAACAGTTGTATTGTTCGAGTATAAAAGATGGCATTTGGAACAGTTTTAATGAATATTGACTTGTTTAAAATATTTCTCAGTAATCATGGACACATTTACAATTCAGAATTAATTTAAACAAATCAATAATCATTACTACTATGCCGAATGTCATCTGTCAAACTTAAACAATACCACTGTTTGTATGTTTTGTTTACCATTGCACTCTGGAAACAGCTAAAAATTATACATTTTATTTTACGTCTATCTCATGACAGAAATGTATCACATAAATAAATTTATTCGCAATCGGCGCATTTATTGTTACTGAACATTTTTTTACACTTTTGTTCTAAAATTCATAAGGAACGAACTATCGCCTATAATGAAAAATTTAATATTGTATTTCCTATATCCTATAAAAAGTAGACACCCGGTATAAATTTAACTTGCATTTTTTTCAATTATTTTGTTGGATTCAAATGTAATATGTTTATATAATTGAATTCATAAAAAAGCTCTGTCGAATGAAACAATAAGAAATATATGATGCCTCTTAAAATAAAAAGTTAAATGTCATATTTTAAAAACCTGTGCTAAAAAATAATATATTGTGCAACAAGTGTAGAAAATTATTTATTTCACACAAGTTGTAAGAATTTCATCACGAGTCGAGTGTTGAAATCATACGAGCGTGAAATAGGTAATTCTGCACGAGTTGTACACTACACTTTTTCTACGATCACACTGTTGTCAAGATTTAATAATAATATTTCTTACTCATCAACAACAAAAAATGACATCTCAAACTCAAACTATTTGACGTTTATGATTACAGCATGAAGGCATTCGTGTAATATTTTATTTTAGATTTTAATTTTTAAAATAATGACAAGTTAGGGTAATAATGGATCTCAAGATTGTAAATTCAACTTGTCTTTAACAAAGTGGAGTATTAGAATTAGTAGGCAGTAACATATCCTAAATTTGAGTTAAAGACAAGTTTTTTTTTTTTGAGTTTCCTGCTGAACAATAGTCTGGTACAGTATGCGAGTCACGTTTTGCAAACTCCTGCGCTAATGCCCTATTCTCGTCTCTTGTATTTTCCTTGCGTTCATTACAGCAATTTCAATTCTCTTTTTTGACCAAAAGAGGATTTTCCTTTCTCTTAAATCATCCTACTGTCTCCTGTGTTTCTGTTCTTTTAGTTCCAGATCTGACTTTCATTTTAATTCACAACTACGCTACGGCGAAACGCACAATTTCATTCAGATATATATTTTTGTTAGAATGTTTCCACTGGGTTAAATTTAATTGGGGATGATATCATTTGAATTTGATTTATTATATGGTGGGATGTATTTTTACATATTTTCCACCAAAATTTGGTGGATATTTTTGTTTTATGTAAAATACATACATTGGATGGAAGTGTACAGGGACATTTAATTAAATTTCCATAAAAACAAAATGTATATGGAAATTTTATTTCTACCATATTTTACTTTCGATTCGGCTCTAATAATGAATTATGGTCCAAATCAGGGCCGGTTTTGCCATAAGGCGAATTGGGCGACTGCCCTAGGCCTCCGAATTTAAGCGGCCTCTAAAAATTCGATGGATACTATACAAAACGAAATATCATTTTCATTTGTATTCTGCATTAAATAATTTCATTTTGAATGTATAATTTAAATTAACGCCACTTAATTATGTACTTTTACAACGGTAACGTCACTAAGTTAGAGGAATATAGGAAATATCATTTACGTTTACCAGTAAATTGATAATATTAACTTTATACCGCCCGTGAAATATAGTTTTGATTGAAGGGTGTGAGCGTGCTTAAAATTCAATAAGTACTATCCAATTTCCAATGTTTCGAAACGATCTAAAACGGCTGAGTTAGCAGAGATACGAACCAAAATTCTTTTTTAAGTTAGCTCGCTTCGCTCGCGTTTTCTAAACAAACCCTGAGCCCGCAGAACTTACGCCCAACAAACTCGAATCACACTACGTATTTGTAATGAAACCTTTTTATAAATAGTAACTTATTTTGGTTCATCTCTTTTCTAAGTCGGTCATTTTAGTTTGTTGCACATTTTACAAATGAACATTAGACAAGTTTCGAGGGATTGAAAATTTGATAGCTCTCATTGAATTTTAGGAAGACGCATGTGCTCCCGTTTTGGTAACCCTCCGCGGGTCAGAGGTGAAGAGTGTCTCTTGTCTGTATATTTTAATAGGTACGTTAAAATTAACATTTGAAGGAGGAGCCGCGAAACTAGGATGGAAAAAAATTAGATATTTTATTTCGGCCTCTAATTTTTTCCGCCTTAGGCCTCTAAATATATAAAACCGGCTCTGGTCCAAATAGGGTGCGCTCTCACACACAACACGAGGTACTACAACATCGTTTCAATAATAAAATACATTCAGTAATAATTTACTTTCAGTTTTCATTTCCATTAATTTCTCTAACTTATAGTGCATTAAGTATCAAAAACGGCAGACAGTTTACCGATGGATGCCAATTTTATCTGACATCGGTAATTCCTTAACGTTTGTGATGCTTATCTAATTTTTAGGTATAAATTTCTTCATTAGGTTTGTTCGAACTGCTCATTTCTGACCAGTTTGTGACATGTTTGTGACAATTTCACTGGACCAGCGAAAAATGTAAACAAATTAATTTTGCAATATAGACTGGAACGGCGAATGGAATGAAGGGCATGTGCATGTTCATTTTTTGTTTTGACAGCTAACCTTATATATAAATATAAATAAAGAAATTCATACATTTTTCGCTACAAAAAAAGAAATAAAGTTTATGTTTCAAAGTTATTTTGTTTACATTTTTCGCAGGCCCAGTGAAATTGTCACAAACTTGTCAGAAATGGCCAGTTGGAACAAACCTATTATATAATACTACACCCAAATATATTTGTTAGCTTTTCTGTAGTTGCTATTGTTTATGACACATGTCAACAAATGACAAGCAGTAATTTAATGTTGTGGTGTTATTTAAGCTATCTTTTTTGAAAAACAAGAAAAATAATTGCAATATGATCGAATCCGGTAATGAAAAATTAGACAAAGAAAAATCGCGGAGTATGTTTGGCAATAATACCCGGAAAATCTAAATTTAGATATGAAAATATTAACAAAATTTTCAACACAAATAACTTACCGTTCAGCGAACGGTAAGTATTACTTATCATTCTGTTTAACCTAGTAACCGGTAAAAAACATACCGTCTTGGAAACAGGCATGGTAAGTTGATAAAAAAGACCAACCGTGCAAAAAAATATAATAACTCGTCAGTGAAATTCTAAAATAATTTCTAAATGAATTGAAATGAAGTATCAAGCTTCAAATAATTACATAGGGTATAGCTCCATGCTAACGCATCGGATTGGGAATTATAAGATCCTCAATTCGAATCCCATAGCCGATAGTTTTTATTTTTACTTTACCCCTGTAGTTCCCCCTCTACTGATACCTTTGGAAGGATGACTTGACGGCTTGTAACCGCAGTACATACGCAAAAGATCATTTACCGAAATATGAGGAAACAGAGTGCCACACCCAATATGGGTAAAAGGTGTGATGATAAATTTTTTATTTATTGTTCCAGTTCATTTCAGAATGAATTATTGTCTGATATTTTTTTCTATACAGTATTCATAATTCACTCGAATTGAAGAATACCAAAAAAACAACGTATCGGATGTTATAACTCACAACATGCACTTAAAGCCGTTTGATCGCATTTTATCTGTACAAATTGAAAATGATATAGATATTAATACTGTATTAAATTCAATTATCATATTTAAAAAAAATTATAATGAGATACTACCACAGAGTACAATTATATGTTTAATTATATACTTCAAATACGATTCGATTGAAGTTAATTAGTAAGGCATTAAATTAAAATTAATTTCCATGCTCGTATACTTTGATATTTCATACAGAAATATTTGGTGTGAAAATTTTAAAATACTAATTATTACATTTAATTTACAAATTAAAAATTACTGCCTGAGAAAGACAGAAAACTGAAAAAATACGTCATTTTTTCATGAAGGACGCCTGCGCAGTAAGTTTTGTAGAATGTTCCGGGAACCAAAAAGTTTAGCATCATGCTGCTAAACTAATTACCGCTAAAAGTTATCTAGCATCACACTACGCTATGTTGCACTTATGGGAAACTGTTTACGATTCGGTAACATGCGCTATAAAGTTCTAATGCAAAAGTAAAAGAAACACACCAAAATAATCAAACAAACAAATAATATATGTACATTAAATGCAATTAGGTATACTGGGTATCAAATTTTAATCTTAACAGAGGTATATTTCGAAAAATAGATATCCAATGACAAATTGTTTCGGACAAAATGTTAAAGGTTTGGAAGGAGACATTAGATTCTGTAACAAAATATTGCCACACTTTATCGGTGGTGGACAAGGAGGGCAACTATAAAATATTTCCAACTTTTCATTGCAGATTCCGATAGAGCGTAAAAAATAGTAGGATTTACCTACAAAGTTTATTTTTATTCTTGATAAAAAAATTCCGATTGGATATGAATGAAATGAGCAAATGTTTTGTTATCCAAAAAAGCTAATCTAACATCGGCGAAATTTCTGGAGGGGAGAAGGGTTCTTATACTGAAAAAACATCATTTTAATTGTCATTTCGGATAGAACGTCAAAAATTAAGTCTGTTTTAGGCAAATCCAACATATTTTATTGTGCTCTAGATATCTCTATCGTCTATCCTAATCTGCAATAATGAATTGATTTTTCCATTTAGGATTTTTCCCCCCCTCCCCCTTATTTTTGTAAGCAAGAAGTCAAAGTTTTATTACTTGCTAGTTCCTATATATCCAATACCATCAAAACGAAATCAGTTCTAAGTAAATAAATTTTCGGGTATTTTCAAAATTTCACATAACGAATGATTTGTTTCTAAAAAAAAAATTATGCGTTTTTAAAGTAAAGATATATGTGAGTCAATTTAAAAAAATAATTTGTACACTTTCCGAAGAAAAGTAAAAACATGACAAAGAGCCTCTTTTGAAAAGATAAAATTTAAATTAACTGAAGTATTTAATAAAACATTTAGAACCCTGATTCTTTGACTAAAAAATGTGTATAATATATAAGTTTCATTGATTGTAACAATAATGTTTTATTTCATTATGGCCTAACGGTAGAGTGCCTCTACATTCATAGCGTATAGTTCAGCTTAAAGCAAAAATTTTCAATTTTACCGTAGAACACAGACAAAAGAGTAGCTCTGCAGTTCATAGTTTCTTTTGAAATTGAATACTTTGTTTAAATATATTTGTTGGAGTTGAATTTATTGCTCCAGTTGATGGATGAGTAAGTGTTATTCCAGTTATTATGAAACAAAGGAGCAGTGCAATAATATAAATTAGGTACACTCGTAAATTAATTTCTGCACGTACTCCAAATAATCATAATGTAGTTGACATTACTAATTGTGCAGTTATTTGTAAGGTGTCAGCTGTTGAGTTCACGCTACACTCCACGGTGATATTAAGCACGCATGCACGCTCAAATTGTAGCTCAATTCGTTTATTATGGCGCCTTGGTGTGCTTATTCCAAAGCACCTTCTTAATTGAAGATGTCGCCGAACGCTAAGCCCCACCATAATTAATTGTCCGATTCTACAGCTACACGAAGGAACAGAAATTTCTAACTGTTTAAACACCTTAATTCCTGCGGGTTTGACTCCAACCATTGTCGACGTTCCACGTTTTTGCTGCAATGTCAACGTTCTACCTATAATATAGCTTGTACAAAAATCCGTGGCGATTGATTCCATTAGTGTTTCTCAGCAGGTATTCCATAAGAGGATTAAAGAAATTTATGAGGGACTACTTTACAGGGTTGTACTGGATAATATTTTCAAATGAGTTTTACACAAACAGACACAAGTAATATCAAAATATGAAAAATTTTAATAAAATGAATTTTAAATGTCGTTTTCTGAAGGTATATTTGTATAAAATTATCTTACTTAACAGTTTTCGGGGAAACAATTGAAAAGATAATAGTATTAAAAATTTCGGAGATTGAAGCATCTAAGCCAAAAATTATAATAATCCACTCCTGAACATCAGACAAACTTGCACCCCACTGGCTAGGGCTGGCTTATCCCATTAGCAAGTCAAGTCAATCGCCACGGATTTTTGTACAAGCTATACACAAAGATGAGCAAACATAGACTATGAATGATTTTTAAAAGTTAATAACCGGTGTATGCAGTGCTTCATCAATATTCAAATTTTGCGGCAAAAAGAATGAAACCTTTCTTCTTTGTTTGATTTAAAAATAAGCTGCGTCATTTATGCATGCATTGAAAGCTACGAAAAATAAAACATTAATTATTTTATAATGGAATAGATTGGCGAGACCGTAGTAAAAACAATTCCGTATACTATTCCAGTCCAGGAACACATTAATGGGGAATATTGCTTTTACAATATTAATTATACAAAATTGAAGTTTTTCCGGCTGTTTCTAGAAATTTTTATTGTGAAATTGTCAAGTTGTCTGGTTACAAAAATGTAGTATTTAAACCAATCAGTTTTGCTGCTAGTGCAAGCTCACGTAAAATTGTTTTAATTAATTTTTTTTACATAAATATTTACATCAATATGCAAAACAATGCTTTATTAAAATTAAAGTTCAAATGTTAATTAAGTCTGGCAGTATTACTACTCTGAAATATTGCTATTCTAATATTTCATAAAAGAAATTTAATAAATATAAATAAAGAAAATTAATCCGATACAGGAAAAATAGTTTAAAAAATATATGTTAAAATTACAATTCCAATCGTGCTTGGTGACATAAGATAGGTTTTTGAAAAATATTAAATACGTGTTTTTTTACATATTGTATATTATAACTAGATCCAAAAACATCGTACTAGATGTAATAGAAGTTTAAAAAATGTTATTAATTATTAATATATTTATGTTTTAATGATAGCAATTCTGATGTCAAAGTATTATGTTTTTCTTTTGTTATACCAATTCATTTTTATACCTTACCCTTTCAAGTGAAAAAGTATTCAATATAATAATGAAATCTTTCATAATATTACGAAATATGGTGAAATAATTAAAAATATTATTAATTCTATAAAAATACTTAAAAATCGTCTTTAATATCGACTACTAGTAATTTCTGGATTTGACATATTTTGACAAATCACATTGCGTATGTGTATGTACGGGAGAATTTTTACTCTTTTATATAAAATGTTTATTTTTAATGAGACAAAATCCGTGAAAAGTACCACAAGCTCTACAAACCCATTAACATATGATCACATGAAGCTGGATGCGGTGTATTTCTCGTGTGTTGTTTTGATTATGTTCTTGTAGCTTTGTTTTCATAACACATAAAACTATGCATTAATACTGAAAACCTTATAATAGTCATCCTCAGTGCATCTTGTGGCTTTAGAATTAAAATATTAAATTGAGTTTATATGTCGAGTACAAAACAGTAAAGGGTAGAATTAAAATCAGTGCAGTGAATGTAATACGAGATAAAACGTGAAGTTATTCAGCGACTGTCGTTTGGAAACATCAAAAACGAGACCAAAAACACATTCCAGTACTTTTGCTGCATCTGATCTCGAGTTACGGTGGAATTTCCGACGTAAAGAACAATGGAAGGAATGTTTAGGGCACGAGCAGCAGAGCCCAGTTAGAATGTAGTGCGACTTCGCTCGGACCCGCCGTCCATACCTCACCCCCACCTACCTCGGCCGAGAACTTTCACCCTTGTGAAATATACACTCCGATGGTGAAAACTCACCCCTGAAAACTTTTCTTTCCGTGGACACTGCTCGGCCAGGAATTCGTTCATTTTGACACCTTTTTTATTTCACTCTGCGCACAATTTGTCACTGAAGTATACTTTTTTTGTAAATTGATCGCTATTTATTACGAATTCTGGAATATTCAGACTTTTGAGCTTTTCAAAATCATCTTCTATAATATATTCTGCAGCTTTGAAGTATTTCAAGAGCAGCCGTCTTAGAACAGTAAGATATGTGAAAGGTGAGTTACGATTCAAATTGTTTAATCGAATTGAATCTTTACATTCTTCGATGTTCATTTATGAACGTATCACGAGAATTTATTCCAATGATGTGATCTGTAGTTAATAGTTCTGATAATATGATGATCATATCAAATCAATGCAAAAATAATTCTCTCATTTTTAAACGGTACCAATAGGAGAACAATATTTTAAATTAGTCTATATTCAAAATATGATGTTTAGGTTGTACGATGGCTTCAGAGATTTAATCTGATCATAACTGTCACCTTTGAAACATAGTTATTACTGGAACGTTAACTTGTAGGGTTTCATGAAAGTGAAAAACGAACATGAGACAGATGGATGTCAAAGAGATTAACACTTGTTTTGTAGAAAATTGAAAATTCTTTTTTATATTTTGTTTCTATAACAAAGCTGTTACGACACCCAAAGGAGTTTCGTAACAGCTCAATCGAGTGTTATAATAGAGCAGTACAATTTATATTTTCAAGGTTGGAAACTGTACTGAAATGTTATATATATAAAAAAATATCAATGTCACACGTCGTTAAATAAATTTTAATTGTTAGAATGTTATTTTTGTATAATTTTGAATTTAAAAGCAGAAGTTAAGAATAGTAAAAAGTAGAAGAGATAGGAAAGGTAAGGTTAGATGCAAAATTTTCAAACGTCACATCAGTGGCATCAACTAACACAAAATTGCCTTAATTTGAAACTTTAATTTTTTTTTATTAAAAAGAGCATAAAAGGCGCAAATCATAAAAAATAATATGAAGAACTCGTTTCAAAATTGTCGTTTATTTTGTTCGAATGGCTAGGTCACTCCGCTGCGCGTCGTTCTTTAATATACTATTAGTTTCATATATACATAATAGTTAATTTAACTCATTTCTATTAATGTATTATAATTTTTATATAATACATTTTATTATTATTGTTTTAGTACCACTGACAACACATTCCATTTCCAATAATGATGTACAAATTTTGTTTATGTAGAATTTACCTGTAGATTAGCTCACTTCCCTCGCACTTTACACAAACAAACCCTAAGCCTGCACAACTCACACACAACAAACTCGAATCTCAGAACTTATTTTTAATGGAACTTATCTGAAGATAAACTTGCTTTCACGTTCTACGTTGAACAAATAAAGTGATCCATTAAACTGTGTTTTCAACTTAATACCATTTTATTCCTTTAATTGGAAGTAAAGTAGGGTACAAATCAAAAGGAATCATCCAAATCGGAGGTGAAGTAGTACATTGTAAGGTTGACCTAGTTTTGAAACCAAATAATAATTAACCTTTTCTAGAGATGCAAAATTTTAGGAATGATTTTATAAAATTGTAATGTTTGTATTTAAAATAAAGTTTAACTAAATATAGATGATCTATGCATGACTAAATTTTTAGCAATTTTTGATTATTTACTTTTGTAATTTATTGCAAATTTCGTACAAAGTTTACATTTTGGAAAAATTATTTACTCCGAATCAGTTTTGTTTTCATGGCAATGTATGTATAATTATGAAACTTTTGACTCCTTTGTTATACATGTATATCGTACTTTTTGTTTTTAAAATTTCCTGTGAGTATATTTCAATTCAGTTGAACTTTACAAAATGCCTTCAGACAATGTTCGTCCATAATTCGATTTATGTAGCAATAAAAAAATAAAATTTTATGGTATTGAGGTTACATGCTCGTATATTCAGAGTATATTGCAGGAAACAATTATAGTGTATTTAATGTCTGTGTTGACAGATATGTCTGGCAATAACTTAACCGTTAACCTTGATTCAAATCAGACAAGAGACAATCAGTGATAAACAGCGGAAGTACCTCTTAACTTCGTCTGCTAAGAAGGAACCGTGAGTCTTTTGTCGGCAAGTGGTGCGCAGTAAAACAAAAGACATCAGCATTGATTCACCGGCAATTGTCGTCGGCAGTGGAGACCAACACGTTGACTGATACACGCGTGGTGATAAGGGTTTAATAGCACGGAATCTCATTAGCAGTCTAACGTCTTATGCAAACAAAGTGCGAGGCACAGCATACGAACATGGCCATGCTAGACGCAACGCAATGTAAGAAGCTAATGCGGTGAGGTTCTCTAGGTTCGTTGGGTTTGCGAGCTTCTCGTTCGTTTCTGGAAACCTAGATTCTGCTTGCGTCACAATGACGCAGACGTCGACTTCAAACGATCAGACGGGTGCTACTTGCAATGCGAATTATTACTACAAATTGCCCTTATGTAATATCTTTGGATTTGAAGAATTACTCGTGGAGTATTCCGGTAAATTTAATAAAGCGGTTTTCTCTTCGACACAACATAATTAAGTCACGTCATTCTTTATGTACTTAGATAGACTAAGTTAACGAATATTCCCACCCCGGACTTACGTTGATTTGCCGATATACCGGGTGTCTACTGTTTTTTTTTGAGCTATAAGTTTTTACCTATTAATTTTAAAGCAAAAGTATAACTAGGTAAAATATTCCGAATTAAAAACTGTACCATAGGAGCCTAAATTTATTGATGTCATACAAATTCTGTCATGAGATAACGTAAAATAAAATGTATTTCCAGAGTGCCATGGGAAACAAAACATACAAACAGTCGTATTGTTTGAGATTGGCAGATGACATCTGTCATAGTTTTGATGATTATTGACTTGTTTAAATTATTTCTCAGTAATTATGGAATATATTTACCATTTAGAAATAATTTATATAAGTCAATAATTATTAAAACTCTGCCAAATGCCATCTGTCAAACTCAAACAATACGAATGTTTGTATGTTTTGTTTCCCATGGCACTCTGGAAATAGCTAAAAATTATATATTTTATTTTACGTCTACCTGATGACAGAAATGTATCACATCAATAAATTTAGGATCATTAGTTGCAGTTTTAAATTAAGTACATTTTACCTATTTGTATTTTTCCTCTAAAATTAATAGGTAAAAATTTAGAGCGAATTTTAAGTATTAACATTGTATTTCCTATATCTAAAAAAGTAGACACATGGTATAACTTTACTTTAATACAAATGATTTACTCAAAACAAGTTATGTTTTTATAACAATGGATTTTTCTATTTTGTTTCTATACCAATGCTGTTGCGACATCCAAAGCTGTTTCGTAACAGTTCAGTCGAGTGTTATAATAGAGCAGTATTAATATTAGCTGAATTTAAAAGCAGAAGTTAGGAACAGTAAGAAGAAGAGATAGGAAATGCTTGCTTACAAAAGTAAGGTTAGGTGTTGAATTTTCAAACGTCACATCAGTGGCACCAACATCACAAAATTCCTTGAATTTTGAAACTTTGATTTTTTATTAAAAAAGAAAATAATATAAAAAATAGTATAAAGAACCCGTTTCATAATTGTCGCTTATTTCCTTCTCGTAAAATAAAATGACAATTATGAAACTCGTTCTTTAATATACTATAATTAAAGCGTTGAAGTACTTTCTATTTTTGACTATAAAAACATACATAAGACATGTAGCATTACAATTAATTTTTTATTTAAAACATAGTTCGCCCACCGCCCGCCAGAAATCTTCTATAGGTTTCTTGTTCTTCTTTGAATATCGCTGAGCTCGAATGTTCTGCTTTGTTTAAAGTGTAAATAATTATAAAGAACTTAATTGATCTATTAAACATATTTTTTTTCAAATTAGTATATACATAGAAAAATATATTTATGTGTTACCATATTTCAGGAAAATATGAAAGTTGACGGAAGTTTTAATAAAAAAATTTGATATAGGTACAACGAAGTGTCATGTGCAGTGTCGTCTCCCGAACAAAAAATTGTGTTGCTTGTTCATATTTAATTCATGTTGCGACACTTTTTATCATTTAGCAAAAAAATTACAGCCATCTCCCTTTTAAATCTTTCTTAAGTGCGTCAAATTTTGTAGGATGTCACTCCATAATCCAGGCTAAACAGAAATTTTACGCTCTGTTAAATTATAATTCTTACACTACTTATTTTAGAGATTTAAAATCTGTTGTAGATGAATTATGAAACTATTTGCTAATCGATATTTTAATAAATTTGGCTCAAGTTGGAAATGAAAATTAATGGCACTAGGAAAATGAAATATGGACACTAAAGGAAAGTTCCAATGAAAAATAATTTTATGGACGATAGATCTTCTGAAATTCACTTCTCATTTACACTTTATGTACATACATACTCTTTTGTACCTCGCTAACTAATCCGGGTATAGTCACAAGAAGTTAAGTCCCAATTCACAATGAGCATAAGAACTACATAAGAAAATACATAAACGTAAAGTTGAGCTAATGGTTTTCAATGGCCGCGTTCACAATGCCGTTATGTATTTCTTACGTTTATATAGGTACATAAGACATAAGTACATAATGCGTTTCATTTCGTTAAGAAACGTCTACCATTAATTGAGTATTTCAGATCAAATAAAATATATATATATATATATATATATATATATATATATATATATATATATAAAATTGATTAAAAGAATGTTTAATATTTAATGTATTGTTTATTCATTTGTTTAGGTCATTTGACTGTATGACAAAAACATAAATTTTATAAAATTAATCAGTTTTAATAATAATAATACAATGGCAATATTGTCTTCTATAAAAATTACAATTTTTATTTAAGTTTAAGTTAATTTACTTAAGTTTTAATAATAAAGCCAAGACGGCAAAATTGTTTTCTGACTCTGACATTTTATAACAAATATTAAGAAATGACAGCTAGTACATCCAACAAGAAAACAAGATTAAACCCTATACACTACCAACGTAATATTCTAAAATAACTATATTTCATTATTTATGTTTATGTTCATTGTGAACATACGTAATATTTATTACGTTTTATGTTATGTAGTTCTTATGCTTATGCTCATTGTGAATTGGGACTAATTTCTTCTTTAACATCTGTGCTACGATCATAGTCTAGAATTTTATACCTGACAGTAGACAGACTTGAATTGATAGTAAGATTCAATCTAGTCTAGAGCGCAGACTTGGTTAATAAGTTTTACAATTGTATTTATATTTCAAGGAAGCATTAGTTTAAAAAATTTAAGTTTATTTTTTGTTTTCTTTTTGCCAATGGATATAAAACGGTTTTTGTTCTAAGTGAATTCGTTTCTAACTTTAATCCCAAATTCCAAGAACGAAATTTTCCGAATGTATTCACGTCCAGCATGAACTATTAATTTAATCTACTGTAGGAAAGACAAGATATTTCCGTATTCTGCTGTGTTCCGCAAAATGACAGCAATAAACACAGTAACCGGAAACTCTGGCACGTAAGGTGATATTTGTTTGTCTGCACTTGAGACGTTCCGACGTTCTTGTTCTCCATTTGCCGTTCAGTGTTCAGTCTTCTCTCAACGCCGAGAGATGCAAATAAAACATCGGTCGTTCGGGAGGAATAACGGCGGCTAACGCCTGCATGTTCGCCTGGTGCCAGAGCTGACACCTCGTGGATGCGGACATGTGTACGGAGTTTATGCTTCCTAACCGTTGCGATGGTAACGAGTGCTGTTGTTTGAACTGCTGGAAATATGTTTATCGGTTTGACAGCTGCGATGCTGCGAAAATCTAAGACATGCTGCAGCCGGAATAGCGATGCATAAAATAATGATTGATACATGAAATATAATCGTAGTATTTTGAAATAAAAAACCAAAACTAAAACCATAACTGCAGATAATAATGTTGACACTTCACGGTCAGCTACATTTTTAGCCCGGAAAGTCTATTTTATCCGAATATACTACAGGCGACTATCGCAATGAATATTTTAATAAACATTTTTTTTAAATCCTCAAGCACGTCAATTTGTATCTAAAATAAGACATATTTTGGTTTAATTTTTACCTTTAGATTGTCTTTTGTTTTTGAGTAATGGCATTAACAAATATTTTTTTTTTATGAAAATAGTTATTTACTTTACAAGCGGGTAATTCCACATTGCCTACGAGTGAAGTATAACGTTTTCTCCAACACCTCTTAATAAATGAAAAATTTATTAAAGAAATATTATTTGACAGTGACATGTGCTTCAAATTTTTAAATTAAACTGTCAATCGAAGTAGTTACTAAGGTATTGTGTGTTATTATTATTGTTATAAGTAAAAAAAATACTCACTAGTGACTTTCCTCAAAATTATACCCACTAATGGGTAATCTGTTATTGTCCTTGTTTAAAATTGTCATAGTTAAAGAGCATTTAGTGAGAGGTGTTTGATAAACGTAATTTTTATTATGAATTTGGATAGTGTATGAAATTCTAATATCAAATAATTTTAAAATAGTTAATAACGTATTTTAAACCTTTGAGATATTGTCGTTCATTTTGATAATAGGCCTTTTTACTTTTTTTAAAATTATAGAATAGTATGTAAAGAGTCACTTTATGGCCGCTGGCTAAACTATATTTTGCAGGAATTTATGTTTAATTTTGTTTTGTGTTTAATTTTAACACAAATTTATTTATTTATTTCCACCTATTTATCTGAAGCTTTTTTCGCTATGTTACACCGTTTAACAATTATTTTATGTGGAAAGTTTTTAATAAAAATTATCATATTTTCATATTCAGCTCCCAGCTTAATTTATGGGACAGATTTTTAATATAAAATTTTGTCCCCTTCAAAAGTTAATATCAAATTTCTGACTTCCAAAATAAATTAGTTCGATATTTCTTAATATTTGTATGCGTTGCGGAAATTATGGTTGAATGAATGATTTATAAATAGCTGCGTATGTATTGAGAAAATCCGCTACGATATAAAAGCTTAAAAGCTCTCCCGATAGCAATTTGTTAATAAAGGGTGTTATTAATTTTAATTTCATAACTCACATTTATTGGAGTCTAGAGTGTGCATAAATCACAAATGACCTGAATGAAATTTAATTAATCACGGCGGTGCACGGGCGTATGTGAGCATAGAGCACTAACCAAAACAGCCACTTATAGAGCGTGCATTTTAATTTATCAGCAGCGCCAGCAGTAAATACCAAGGTTTTGTTGCTCGTGAAATTAATAATAAACAAGCAAGAAATATATTACTGAGCGCACTTCAGCCAAGAGCTCGACTATAGTGTAAGGTTGTTGTGAAGACAAGACTTGTTTTATAAACAAGTGTCAATAAACAAGGAAGGAATGCTTTGAGAGCTGGTGGAAATGAAAGAAATAAAAAGAGACTCAATAAAGACAATTGAAAAAGAATTCCGACAAAGGAATTTCGCTCATGTCGACAAACACCAGTACAAATTACGTATGAACAACGTTTTCTCCCAGTTGTTATTTCCCTAATTTAAATCTGATTTCAAATATGTTTCTTTAAATTCAATAAAAAATAAATTAAAATTCATTCCAATCAAGAGAGTGATAATAATTTCAAGCATTGATGTCATTATGGACCGAATGATTTTAATTTCTTTAAATCTTAAGAAAAATTAATTAAAATATCTTTTAATTAAAAAGATTTGAGTATAATAAAGGGTTGAACGCATTTTATTTTTCAAGGCCCTTTCACTTGATTAATTTTATTTTCTTATTTAAAAATAATATAGTTGAAACTTAACATAAAAAGCATTTGGACTACAAAAATGGTGAAGAAAAATTATTGCATCTCTATAAGTAGACTGACAAAACAATTTTAGATTTTTTATGATTAAAAACAAGAATATTTTCTGTACGGAACATTTTAATATTGTTTTAAAGAGAAATAAAAGAACTTTAAAATTTTACAATAATATATGTTATAGTCTGTTCCATTTAAAAATATAAAGTTGAAACACTCGGTAGAATAGCATATTGTGAAACAAATAATCTATTTCACCATTTCATAGGAGTTTCGAGAGTTTTTGCACCAGACGAAGTCGAGTGCAGAAATCACAAGAGCGTGGAATAGGTAGCACACTTAAATTTTTCTACGATCACACTTTTATCAAGATTTAATTAATAATAATTCTTACTCTTCAGAAACAAGAAAAGGCGTCTCAAATTATTAGACGTTTATGATGACGAGAATGAAACATGGCGCAAGCGCAAACGTGCGCAGCGTTGCCAACTATAAATCTATAGATTGTAATATAAAAACAAAAATAAATATTTGTAATATCAATATTGAAAACGAAGATTTATATAAACTCTGAAATATTTATTAATTATTTTATGATAAATAATGTAATTATACTTAACATATTCATTTATTAATATTGTACAGTATTTAATATTAGTAAGTTGGTCACACTTGCGTGTGGAATAATTGCCCACGTTATTCAACACGACTGTATGAAATATATAATTTTCAAGCTATATTTAGTGTGGAGAAAGTGTAATTTTCAGTAGTGTTCGCAGAAAAATTTTTAGTGCAGATATGTTGGTATTAGAATTAAATTAAATTTTTCTTGAAAAAAAATCGGTAATACGAGTAGTTAAATATATGTTTTGAAGTTCCTTATATTATTATAACTATTTTCTAAATAATTTTCTTGTTTTAGAATAAATTCAAATTATTTTTATATAAATAATCTTTAGATTTATATGTAAAAGAATATCATGTGTTGATCACATCAAACTTTTAAATGTTAAATGTTAAAATTAATAATAACAAATTTATATTTAGCGATAAAATAAGTATTTATAGAAGTAATATACGAGTAGAATAGTAAAAGAATATCATTTTGGCGGTATTTTGAACCTGTTGTTAATTATGCAGTAATTTGAAAGATCTTAGGAATATAGGTAACTAAATTAAATACTTACTGCCGTCACAACTTTGTAGAATATGTAGTCTCGCCATTATTATTTAATGTTCTCAAAATTGAAATAGTTTCAAACTAGAAACTGAGCCTGACATTGATCGATGACAAAGTTTGTCATAATATTTACTAGGTACATATTTCAAAATATTGTTTTTATTATCGGTGTCAGCGCGAAGGAAAGGTAGCCGAGAGACTTGACTTGTTGACTTCCAGAGTAAAAATTGCTGTTTGGTGTCAAAAGAATTTTTAACCATCAGTTCTGATCCACAGTCCCTGAAGTGTGACAAAAAGTACGAGAATTTTTACTCCATTGTCGATTGCAATTATTTCTGTCTACGCTCTGACGTAAATTACTTTTTACTGTTTCTGTCAATTGTTTCAACTTCGTTTCAAATTTTTTTACTTCTGTTTATATCAACTATTGAAAACGAAATAATTCCTTGAGTATGAAACCGATATTTGCTCTTTCCAACTCTGATATACGGAGGTACTTTATCCAGAAAACTTTCTTTAACATATACGAAAACTGATAAATATTTATACATAATGTTTTCTTTCTTCAAATTATTACTAATATGGAATCAGCTTTGAGAAGTGTGAAAAAATAGTTATTTTCGTATCAAGCCATTGAAGTTTATTTGGTTTATTTTACTCGATCATATGGGCCTTGTCAAATACCAAATAAATTCCATATTCGTAATAAAAAGGAACTTCAGTACCGTAGTACATAAATTTATAGGGTCGACATTGAAGATATCGCAAGGAACTCTCAAAGTTATACCTATGTTTTGTCCCCAACTTCATCATCGGAGTTAATTATTTCATTCTTGCACACATTGGCTAGTACCTCGAGCTCTGATGTTGAGGTGTTTGAAGGAAGCGTGTTAGCCTCGGTTTTAGAGATGTTTAATTTTCTATAATTATTTTATAGGAAATGCTTGGAAAAGAAGTTGCAAAGAAATATATTATGTACCACTTTTATTTGAAGCATTTTATAAAAATTAATTTTAGGTTACATTTCTCTTAAAACACCCAAAAACAGAGCTTTTGGTACCAGCCATTATTTTTGTTGTTTTACGTATAAATTTACTATCGTAAATTGTACATCTGTCTAGTTTATCGTACTTAATAATGTAATTATATCGTACGGTTACCAACATTACGTTTTTCAAAATCGTAGTATAATGGATTACTTGAACGTCTATTTCAGAGTTTTATGATGATTTTGGTTTTTTTGTGGCCGATTTCAAACAAAAAAATGATAATATTATGAATATGCTATCAGTTTACGGAAAGATTTTGAAAAATCACATGGATTAAACCGTATCGATTTTGACATTAAATTGAAGGTTTTATTATGTTAATAGAATCTTACATAGTTGGTATCAATTCATCAGAGAGAAGAGTTACTTTTTTAAGTTATGTTTTTTACAATGGTTAATTGAATCTTGTCGAGTATGATGGCAAAAAGTTAAGTTTATGCGACCGTGAATTGTTTTTATAATGAAATTATTAAAATTGTTTTAAATTAAGTATCAAATTGAAACTTTCATTTTGAACTTTGCTTTAAATGAAATATTTTTAGAAATAAGAATATAAGTTTCAAATCAACATATAACTGAAACACCGATTCTATATTTATTATATTTATATATTCACATCGCGTTTTTTTTTTTTTTTCATAATATGTATTAAAATTCTATCGAGTTTGGTATCCAACACATAGATGTTTAAGGCCCTCGAAATATGTCATATACGATTACAAAATAATCAAATTTGGATTAAATACAAGTAAAAGAAAGTCTTGTAGTACCCACAAAATATTTTTTTATATATAACAATAGGTATTTCTGCCGAACTTCCTTGATAGAAGACGTAGGTCAGTAGCTGCTGATCCTCAAGCATTTCCTTGTAGAATATGAGCAGTACATGACGCGTATCTTGCTTCATATTAGCGGTTAATCCATCGTCTTCATAGTTGTCGCTCGTGGTGATGGATCGAGGTAGACTTCAGATGCACCCGATGCATATCTTCTTGTAGAAGTAGCTATCGCGCTAAGCCTCTTCGCTTTACAAACTACCAACAACTCCCAAGTCGCGATTTCATTTTATTGGAGAGCATATTGATTTTTTGCGAAAGGGTTGCACTAAAATATTTATTATTTGTCCCCATGTATGAGAAATGTAATCTTTTAAGTCCTAAAACTGCTGTAAAACTTCAAGTTTTTATGGATGAAAAAATAAAACTGGTTTATGGTTATAACAAATTTAAATTACTACATCGAACTTTGAATCTGGAACTAATATTTTTACGATTGTTCGTTCGGCTTGCAATCATAAATTTGCATACAGCATAAACTACCGAAAGCGAGCTCCGAATAGAGAGCATTGAACAAACTAATTAAAATCTTATAAACAAATATACCATCACACCATTTATCCATTTTGAGTGTGGCAGTCTGCTTTCGCATACGCCAGGAAGTCAGCGGCACCAAAGATGTTACTAGAGGGACTATTCCAGGGATAACGTAAAAGGATTTACCGCATTATTTTAATCGTTTGTTAAGAACAATATATATATATATATATATATATATATATATATATATATATTATTGAAATAATACATTATAATTAATTCATTTTTCTTGTTTTCACTTCTTTTATTTATTTATTTAACAACGGCTGTTCATATTTGATTTTACAGCGGTAATGGCTTCAGCAGTCGATCCGCTTAATCTCAAATAAAAAAAATAATTAAAAACAAAAGCAATCTACTCAAATATGCCTAAAACTTTTATTTCAATATTATTATATTCTCCATACATTCATTCGGGAGTTTATTTTGTTGTGAATATACGACGAACAAAAAACAAACAATATTCGTTTATAGTATGTTTTGGGAAGTGAATTTAGGGGAGTTTAAAATGTAAAATCAATAAAACGTTCGGTGTAAGCATTTCACATATATCTCTTATTTTTGAAAAGGTCAAGTCAATTTAAGATAATATTCCCTCAGTGGCGGAAAGATCAATCATAACATAAGAAACGAGTTTCCTGTGGTGCATCTCTCAAGGGTATCGGACTTTCATTTTGACGTATTACATTTTACGCTAGGTGGCCACGGAACTTTCCACGCCGCATTAAGTAGCTATAGGTCGACAAACCGATATACGTCCCTTGCAGGAACGCGCGAGTGCAAAATAAATGAAGTTACGCCTCAAAACTAACTATGAATATTTTATATATTTCGTAGTCAGTTTCAAGGTTTCACAATAACAAATACATGTTTTATAATTAATATGAAGAAAATAATGATAATGTCCAAATCTTTCGGAATGATAAAACTTTCACACCTTGGTTATATAAATATTTATACTACGTGTCAGATTTTAATCTTTACAGAGAAATATCTCGAAAAATAAACATGGAATAATATATTGATGTTTCATTTCATTCTGTAACAATTTTTCCCAACACAAGAAAAGCGGGTAACTCTAAAATCTTAAACGGAAACTTCAATTTTTCATTGCAGACTTCGATAGGAAATAAAGTAAGATTTACTTGCAAAAAAAAAACTCTTTTTTGACTAATAATGACTTTTTTGGCTGGATAATGGATGACAATAAAAATTTTTGGATATCAGCCACAAGATTTATTTCAAAAATGCAACCTGAACCCTCAACTAGTTTTGATAACTCACATCTTCCTGAAGAAGAAGATGTATTTTTAAATAAACCTTGTGGTTGAAATACAGGAGTTTTTAGACTCTGAAATAAAATGATGTTTCTATATTTCAGTTTTAGCCACACACCCCTCTCCCCGTTGAGGGGGACTGGGGGGTCCCCGGTGCCTATAAATTTCATTGGAGATTGTTTTACTCTTTTGAGTACCAAAACATTTATTCATCTCATTCTCATTCAATCAGATTGTTTTGTATTTTTTGTAAACTAACTTCTCGATTGCAACGCCATCGTCAGAAATAAAAATAAACTTAGTAATAGGTAAATCCTACAATTTTTTATGCTCTATTCCAATATGCATTTTAAATTGAGTTTTTTTGTTTAAAATTTTAGAGTCCCCTACCCCTCTTCTTAAGGAGAGTATGAGACAAATTATTTTTGCAGAATAAAACATCCTCTCTAATCCCTACACCTTTATTACAAAACATATAAAAATATTGCAGAATCAAACATCCCCCTCTAATGTTTACGCCTTTTGTAGAAAATATTTTGTCTTTCGATATTTATTTTAGAGATTTGCCTATGTTAAGATTAAAATTGAACGCCCAGTATAGTTCATAACAAATTACATAGAAATATTTCTTTCTATTTTCTATTTACTACATGTTTCCCGGCTTGGTATTTTGGTAGGTTTCTGTATGTATGTATATAAGAATTTATGTGGAAACAGTTATAGTCGGATAGGAAGTCTAACGAAAGATCTCATGTTCTATAGACCGATGCGTTACCATAGAGTTTTTTTGTTCATGATTAGAAGGTACGAGAAGAAATGAACATTTATGAGAGAGATGAATAAAAAATTTCGTGTTAACAAAACTCTCACGAAACCTTTTTATTTCGGAATAGTAATGTAATAATTCAACTGTGACATTTTTAAATTAACATTTTTAACGTTTCCAATGTACAAAAGGTAGCAATTTATTGCAAGTAGAAATAAAAATGTATAAACCCAAACCCAACACGTAAGTGCAAATAATCACAAAAGTAGAAAATTGTTATCCCCGATGAGCTAAAAGCTGGACATTACGTCCGTATTGTATTTCGTCGCTTCAGATGATTGCCTGATGCCCCCGGAGGAGTTGCAACTCTACTCAGCTCCCGACTCGCTCCGAGAGAAACTGCAGAGATTTCAATTCGATTTTTATTGAACTACGACACCGATACTATTTGTTGATGTTCAACAGCGATTTACAGTACGACCGCACCACTTACAAATTACGGACATCGAAATAAAATTGTTGACAAACAAACAAAAGATAAAAGAATATGATTCTCCTGAACTGGTTCACTTTGATCGTAAAATTATTTTTGAACTGTGGTAATATTTGGAGTTGAAATTTTTATGATTTGAAATGCACATTCGCAAAACTAGCTAAATATTCAAATCATCTAATATACTTTAAAGAAAAAAATCAGAATTTCATCAAGCAGTACACAACTCCGACTGTTTTTATTTTAATCTTATTTCTTCTGGAAACTGTTTTTCAAGCGTAAATATATCACTGACCAAGAACTGTAAAACCTGAATCCCACACTTAAAAATGGGTAAATTCCGTGATGATGAATTTTGTTTGTGTTCAAAGATATCATAGTAAACTAACCCAAACTAATGTAATATATTTATGGTGCAAAGCATACGTATAGTGATTTCAATGGTATTATTTATATTGCTGTTAATGTTTACCTATTCGCTTTGGAACAAAAGTATAAATACAGTTTACCTAAATATTAGTATTTCACAATATTTCAATGAAATTAATATTAGCATTTATTAGGAAAATTGTAGCACGGCCATGGAAAATTAAACAAAAACTAAAAATATTTGACATTGCATAAAACAGTATGGATGCATTTAACACAAACAAATAAACTCATAAATTCAGCATTATATTATTACAACTTTCTACGAATTTTCTGTATAAAATAATACAATACTGCATAAAATAACATGAAACAAGCAAATTCGTAATAATAATAATAATAATAATAAAAAGACATAAACATAAAGCATTGTAAAATAAGGATCATTTTAATTTGATACATTGTAAAATATTAACATTTACCTCCCGCCACATCCTGTAAAAATCGGTTTTAAGTTTTCAGTGGATGAGCACATGAGGGTCCCTAGAATACGATTTTAATAGTTTCGCGATGATGTCTGTGTTTGTGTGTCTACATTTAAATTCTATACCCGGTGTATGAAAATATATTGGAGTTGTAAAGTATGGTGTTTATCTAATTTCTCCTAAAATGTGCCTTTAGTATAGTTCCAGAAGCAAGCACATAATAAAAACTTAAATTTCTTGAAAAATCTACATTGTGCACGTCAACAATAATCCATTATGGACCTCCTTTTTCCTGTATTATAAAGAAAGCGGTAGTGAAAAATAAATTGATGACTCCAAAAGAGACCAATAATGACATGTTGGACTAGTAGTGAAATAGTAATAATAATGATAATATTAAAGTCTTGTTTTCGATTTGTCGGCGGGTGACGGTTCAATTAAATTTGCAGCTATACGTTGAAGAGCCGCTCACAAAGTACATAATACATCTCAATTTAGTTTTGCCGGAAGGCGGCTGTCTGATATTTAGACATAATAGTGTCGGTGATAGTTAAATATAATCCTGGCGTCAATGTAACAGGACCATACAGAGATTATTTAATCAATATCATGTAAAGTTTGCATAAAGTTTGACAGTGGTGCGGTGTCGTGGATATCAGAGTAAGCGGCGCAGTTCTCCTGACAGTGTAGTGTAGGGTACAGATATAGGGGAAACGAGGGATCATTGACGCAGAGGAGTCAGTAGACAGAAGGGGCTATAGTTGCGGCTGGGGAACACGTTTTCCACGACATTCTGCTAATCTACTTCTGTGATCCTGAGATTCTAACAGAGATGGAGAAACTGGACTCTAGATTACACGACGAATTTATGCAAGTGCTGCTTGGATATTTTATAGTTTATTAGATTCATGTGAATTAGATAATCGGATAGGCTATTTCACCGAATAGCACTTAAAATTGGTTTAAAAACTAAGTTTCTATATAATGAAACCCTAAGAAACTCATTGCTGTAGAGCGCATCGTCATATCTGCATTCTTTTGAGATATGACTATTTTTGATGTTTTTCGAAGAGCAAATTTGAGTGGATGCAACTCAAAAACTATACAAGATTTCAACAAATAATCTTCAGTTTTATGTTTTTCGTGAAATTTTTAACAAACTAGTACATTTTTCAAATTTTTCATTGGCAGCTCACAAAAATACATACTCGTAAGTACGCAAAATTTCATGATATTTAGGCAATCGGTAGGGGCGTTAGGTACAGCAAATTCTTTTTGCTCCAAGTTTTTAACCTCTTTAAATTTTCATGTTACATAACCAAGTAGCTAACATCGCAAGTATTTATCTTTTTGAAAAAATTTACAAAATTTTACAAATTTGAAAATTAATCGTAGAATGCACTGAAAACTCTTTACCTATATCTTGCATAGTTTTTGAGTAACAGCCCCTTAAAATTGCTCTCCGAAAAGAAAAATTATAACGTAATATAAAATAATTATATTTTAAATGATATTTGTTCAAATTTTATTATTTTATTCTTATAATAGTACGTAGTATATAAAAAAAAATTGCGAGATTTTCCCCCATAATTCTATTTAACCATTTTCTCAATGACATCTGTGTGGATGGATGATGGATGAATGGTTAAAACGTAAGTTCTTCAACTCACGATCGAGAAAACATGAAGTAACAAAACTTCATAATTATAAATTTTATGACAATGCGAAGAACCAAGTTGATCTTGTAAACAAATGAAAAACCGAAAGTGGAATTGACATACAATAGTTATTTGTGTATCAAGTGCGGATAGAGCATTGTTTGTTGCACGCGGCGAGAAATTGTTGATCGAGGCGAAGCCGAGATCAACAACTCGACAAGTGCACCGAACAAGCTCTATCCGACGAGATACACACAATATTTTTTCTACAATCGTTGACCAATGTCAAGCTGTAGAAAAAAATTAATTTTCAAAATTATCTTTGGTCCCGCCTATAACAATTCAGTAAAATTGTAGTTACCCATGTCACCGTAATCATGACAACGTTTATGAACAAAATAAACATTTTAAAATAAATCATAATTTGACACTTGGAGTACATTTGACATAAAGTCTACAGAGTGAATACGTTTATGGTGATTAAGTTGAAGTGTATGTACGTATATGCCAACTGTATTTGCAATAGCAAGGTTATTACCAGAAAAATCCAATGCATCATTTAGTTTTATCTAATTTATTTTTGTTTTTATTTTGTCGCACTAGTGCGACAATATGTCACTTTGTCGCCCTGGAGCGACAATTTTGAACATTTCCTAACTAAAAATGGAATAACAATGTCGATATTGTGCAACGATTGTAGAAAAAATAATAATAGTATTTGTATATCAAGGTCGAGGTATACATTATAGTTTCTTCCAAATTCGTTAAATTATGAATTAAAAACATAAATAAACAATATGTATTTGTAAAATGTCAGCTGTCAAAGTGTAAAATTTGGTTATAATTTCATAATTTTTTATATATTTTTCGACGTGTTTTGTATGTGATCTGAATTAAATCCGATTAATTATTATCAAAACTGAATAATAAACAAATTCAGTAATTGTATTATAGAATAATTTGTATGATATTTTAAGTTTGTAATTCAAATTTGACATAAGAGTCTGTGAAGTAAAATTTTGACATAAATTGTCGTGTACTTTAATAACGAAAAACTGAATTTATTTCGAATATGAAATCAGCTGAAAAACAATTGACGATCGGTTAATAGTCATTTTTTAAATAAAGAAATTACCATTAGATTTCCTTTTGAAATATGTACCTATACTCGTACATAGCCTGACAAAAACAAATAAATTAATTTGTCATTAATTTGAAATTAATAATTTTAGAATTTATTGAAAACTATAGACAATAAACACAAATTGTAATTTACTACATTGATTGCAATTAACACAAAATTACATAAATTAGTAATAACCGAAACAATAGTTCTATTGTTTTTAACTGCATTTATTCTCAATAATTTACATGCACTAGAAATTTCAAAATCAAAATTACAGAAGCCAAAATAAAAGTCTGCAAAATGTACAGCAACGACTGCAAATAAAAACCAATATTCTCATTAATCAACGATATGGGCGTATATTTTCAGCAACTTGAATTGAAGTATCGCCACTTGTGCATTCGATAGTGGTCGTATTTATCCAATTTGAAAGGCATACACTGTTATTGATTTCGTGATATTTTTACAGTTGCGTGACAAGTGTACTACATACTATAACGCATGTGTTTGAAAATAAAATTCTCGCTTCCACGTTGCATACATTCGTGATATGTGCACGATCTCAACAGAATTATGCTTGGATATTGTGGATTCAGTTCGAGAAAAAATGTCCTGAAACGTGATATGTTTATTTATTTTTGATATGAGTGCTTAAAAGTAAATATTTGAACTTAAATGCCTGCTGTTCAAATATAAAAATATATTTCTGTCTTTTATGGTGTTCGTTTAGAAAGAAGTGATATTTCCAGGGGGAATGTTAAAAATTGTTTCAATATTATTATTATTTATTGCACAATTTTTATTTTGTGCCATACTTCATGCAGTTCTCTTCAGTGCCCTGATCATCCAGTAGCTCATTTTCTTTAATTAGTTTTCGAATAAATTATTTATTTTTCTATTCCGCATAATCTTCATCTTCTTTCATCCCACGGTAATCAATATTTATTGTCTCTTTCTTCATGTTCACATCTGAATCGCAGAAATTATTTTTATTGTTTTTATTCTCATTTCATATTGATGATGTTTATATTGATTTATATAATTTATTGCACTTGAATTCGTCAACATCTCATTGTTACAAAATTTGAACGACTTTTTAGAAATATCCACGTAAATTCTCTTTTTGTATTTCAGAAAATCCATTACTTTCCTTACACTGAGAAAAATAATTATAATACGGATTAGTAAATTTAAATAATTTTGACATGTTGTGTTTGTTTACATTTATTAGTTTGGTTAGATTTCATTCTAGTTACATTTGGTTTCAAAAAATTAAATATATTTTTGTATTCTTCTTCTTGTTATATTACTTCAATTTTTGCACACTAGAGGGCCTGTTATCAATTTTTTGATCCTTCACCGTCATTATTTTAATCGTAATCGATTCTTTGAAGTGTACACTTCCAATTAATTTTAATTTCAAAATGTAATTATTTAATGTATTAATTCTTTTTTATAAACTTAACTTCAATTTTACTTTAATATTATAACATCATTATAAAAAATTTTATAATTTAAATTAGGTAAGCATAACATTATTGTATTCGTTTATAAATAATAATATTATCAAACTTGTAGACCTGAAGATGGCAGTAATCATGGCCGAAACGTCATCATGGGCATTAAAATTTGAAATAAATTTATTTAAAGCCATGTTCTCCAAGAACATATAGTGATTTATTTGCTATTTTCCTCAACAATTTTCGGCTTAATAACCTTTTTCAAACATTTTATTAAATGAAAGTAGAAACATAAATAAAAATCTGCACAAGTCGAATATTTACGATTAGTTTTAAATTATGGGACCTCGTCACAAAACGTGATTGACATGTAAATTCCTTCGTAATTAACTATTAGTTGAATACACAGAGATCCTGGGTCAATTCTACTGGATTTTCAGTTATTTCAACTGAGAAAATCAGATATGCGATGAAGAAATTAAGTTGTTTCTCGTATAACAGATATATTCAGTAAATACAACAGTTCTCAGTTATACCGTGTGTCCCACGTAAAGGTTGGCATAGGCAAATAACATGTAAAATAAGTTTTTTGTAAATAAAAAGTGTCCGGCAAAAAATTATGCATCCAAATTTTATATCACAATACTGCCAATATCCCTACATCTTATTAAATACAGATTACTTTATTTTGATACCGCAATTTAATGAAATTAATAATAATAATTCCTAATTTTCCGCCTACTGTTTTTATTGCTACTGACGTATAGTGTTTGCAATTTGTTTTAAATATTTTAATCTGTCACTGTCATCATGAATACATTAAATGTCGAGAACCGTGTAAATATTATTAGAATGTATTATGGGGGCGCAGTGCAAAACAAATATCTGAATACTTCACAGGAATGAACGCTGAATGGTTTCCATCGCCAGAAATTGACAGTGACAGATTAAAATATTTAAAACAAATTGCAGGCACTATACGTCAGTAGCAATAAAAAGAGTAGGCGAAAATTAGGAATTATTATTATTAATTTCATTAAATTGCGGTATCAAAATAAAGTAATCTGTATTAAATAAGATGTAGGGATATTGGCAGTATTGTGATATAAAATTTGGATGCATAATTTTTTGCCGGACACTTTTTATTTACAAAAAACTGATTTTACATGTTATTTGCCTATGCCAACCTTTACGTGGGACACACGGTATATATGTAGAAGTAAAATTGATTGAATTTTAACTAACTCGATTTCTCTGGGTGTAAGTGTTCCCCTTTGGTAATTTTTTTTTTATCCTCAACATGCAATACTAAAATCTCATATTTCCTTACTCTTTCTTCATATTTTACAACCCTTCTTCTTACTTTACACTTTAAAACTTGAAATGAATTGCCTTGAAACGCAAAACTAAATAATAGTTATTTACTTTACAAGTGGGCAAAGTAAGGAATTACCCACGAGAGAAATTTTATCGAGTGGGTAATTCCACTTTGTCCACGTGTGAAGTATAACGTTTTATCCAACACTTCTTAATAACTGAAAAATTTATTAATAGTTATTTACGATACAAGTACGTAAAGCTAGTCTTTAGTCACGAATGGGTCAATTAATCAAGACCCCTGAGTGACTAAAGACGCTTTACGTATGTGTATCGTACAATATTTTTTCTACGATATAATGAAAAACCCCAAAAAATATTATTAAAAAATATTTTTATTTATGAAGTAGGATCACAATATTAAATGAGAAGTTTGCCATGATAACAAAATTTTTGTAAATTTGGCGTGCTTTAAAATCCGTGATTGCCCGTGACTTATGGGATCGTGTTACTAAACAACCGTTTTACAAACTTGAAACTAACAGTTAAACATCAATTTTACACACTATCGTATATAAAGAAATATTATTTGACAGTGACATATGCTTTAAATTTTTAAATTAAAATGTCAATCGAAGTAGTAACCAAGGTGTTGTGTGTTATTATTATTGTTATAAATAAAAAAATACTCACTAGTGGCTTTCCTCAAAATTATACCCACTAGTGGATAATCTGTTACTTTGCTTGTTTAAAATCGCCATAGTTATAGAGCATTTATTTAGAGGTGTTGGATAAAACTTTTTATTATATGGATATTTAATTTGGTATATAATACTTGAACATTTCGTTTCATGTTAGTATTGTTGTATTAAAATTAAATCTAGAGTTTAAACTACTGGAAAATATGTGTGTAAATAGAGAACACCAAATAATGTGAAAATACAAGCAATGTAGCAATGAAATATTTCAGTTTCCCAGCAGTCGCTTTGCAATAAAAGCTGTTTATGTCGTTTCATTTATGCTTTTGGTTTAATTCTAAACCATTTACTTAAGTACTTGAACAAATAATGCGCGAAGCAATTCAAATGATAAGGCTGTAAATATAGAGCTACTACAATTTGCAATTCCATTATAGTTGCGCTGTAAAATCTCAAACCAAGCTTGACGAAAATCGAAATAAAATCTCGCAATTATATCGTTTTATATTTTATGGGATGTAAAACTTAAAAAATTAAATACGCGAACAAAATATAGGATTTATACCAGTTGTTGAATTGGTATATGTTGCGGGAATATAATGCTATTTTGAATATGGAAGATTGGTGCTTCCATATAATTAAATTAGACCAAAAGTTTAAATACAAAAAAAATGTTTAAAATTAAATACAACATCACACAAGTATCTACTTGTTTAATTGTTTATTAAGCAAGAGTAAGAAGCAAACAAAAAACTGATATTATAAAGAAAATAACGAATGGAGGGTTACGATTTTGACGTCACTGGCAAGAAAGAGAAAGATGAGGTAAAAGTTGAGATGGAAGTTCATAATACAAACATCCATGTTTTGATGTTTGAGATGGTATTTTAACAAGGGTATGTTTTTATTTTTCAAGTTTATTATGTAGGAAAGTTAATAAATTAAATACTGACCATATATGCTTTATAATAATAACGGGAGTCAATATTGCACAAACCATACACACACTTTATTTTTTATATTTAGCATCATTTTAAGAACTGTCATTTTGACAGCTTTTTTTGTATTATTTTGTATATATCAATAGATGGCAGCATGAAAATTTGCTTCTGTATAACCTTCCATTGAGAAGTCAAAGGAAAACAATGAAACAAAATAATTTCTATTATAAACTTTAAGAGTTTCATTTTATAATAACATATTGTACAACGAGTATGGAACTTATTTCCAACGAGAATGAAAGTTTATAGCATGAGCCCTAGGCAAATGCTGCAAATCATATGAGTATGAAATGAACATTCCATGTGAGTTGTACACTATACTTTTTATAAACAATCGTGTTTGTATATATTTAATTCATAAACCGCGTGTAGAATTGAAAGTTGGAATATAGGGATTTCCATGATATTTTTTGATATTGCTGTAAATTTTTACAGATTCACTTTACAGTAAAAGTATAAATACAGAAGCCCATTTGGTTATCTAAGTATTATTATTTCACAATAAATCAATCAAATTAGAATCAATATTAGTTAGGAAAATTGTACCACGTCCATGGAAAATGAAACCAAAACGAAATAGTATATTGTAGAACGAGTATGGAATGGTACTCATACCCTACGAATATAAAATGAACATTCCATGTGAGTTGTGCACTATATTTTTTCTAATGAATATAATTCTAATAATAAATTTGTCCTGCTTTCACCATTCCAATATTTGACAATTCCAAATAAGTATCCTAGCAATGGCACCTGTACTGAAATGAACTGACCTGTATTGAAATACTCGCAAAACAAATTAATTTGCACGATGCTTGCAAAGTATCTCATATCCCTAGCAATAAAAAACATACAATAAGCAGATTTCTGAGTGGTCGTAGAAAAATAAAATTTTGTCATTCTTAGAAATATTTCCATATTTTAAAAAGGTCAGAACAATTAACCCGTCAACCAAAGCTATATCTCAGTACCTGTCACGGTTCATAATAAAAATAATTTTGTTTTATTGTTTTGCACAGACCTTAATTTTCTTTATAAAATCAAATTTCTGTTTTCTTCTTAATCTTACATAATAAACAATTAAGTAGCAAATAGATTGTTGGATACAGTTTGAATTCTAAACATTTTTTGTAATTATACTTTTTGTGTAAATTAATTAGGGAAGTAACAATCTCCATATTAGAAAAATAGCACTGTTACATATTCAATTCAACACCCGGTATACTTCCAGGCTAACGTTAAACAGAAAATATCATGAACACTGGGCCAGCTATTTTCAATATGTATTACTTATCAGATCCACTCGTCTCTTTCTACTTCATGTCTGTGACATAAAAGAAATTGATAAATCCTGAAATGGTACAAAACATATTTAAAAGTTTCCGAGTTTCTCGAACGACATTGATTCTGTGTTATGTTCAATATCGAGATTAGTTTCGGCCATCTTAGACCTGTTGGCAAATGGCAAATTGCTTCGCATTGCCAACCATAAATTCTGTTTGTTAATCAACTTCCTCAGAGGAAAAGTCGCAGCAAAACAAAATGGCGCTGAACATTATTTATTTGTAAACTGTGCCGGGATTTGGGGAATGAGGGCAAGATGCAAGGGTTGCCCCACCACACGAAGTTAGGACAACCAGAAGTAAATAATCGGGAAGATTGTACTAACTTTAACCCTTTTAATCACTCTTTTTGCCTGTGTGATTTCTTTCTATGTTATTTTCTAATTTCTTTTTACGTTTAACAAATCTATACTTTATTGAAGACCAATTATAAAGTATTTCTTTACTCTTACTTGTTACTCACTGGTAAACACCATTTACCCAAGCCCTCTATTGCATTTGAAAATGTATCTTTACAAGTTACTAATTGTAGCTGCATTGTAAAAATTGTACAAGTTATTAAACAAGGTAAACAATGCAAGTTTCTACAGTAATGCTTACGCGAATTCATTTAAAATAATTTTTGACAGAACAGTTGTATGGAACTGACAGGACTTGGTTATAATTTTAATTTGATTTACAAATGAGTAACAAGTAAAATATTGTACAATACACGCAAGGTAACTGTTTTACTGCTTCAAGGAGGTGACAGGCTCGCCTAATTGGCTCGCCGGTCATTTCCTCCATTCAGCAGTAAAAACTGTTTTACCTTGCTTGTAATGTAAATAACTATTACAACGGCGGCGATAATATTGAACTTCTGCTTGTTGAATAGGTACAAATGCATAACAACGTACTTTTATTACGTTTGAAGAAAAACAATATTTTACTAAAACCCGAGGTATAAAAAGTGTTATATTGCAGAAAAAGTGGTTAAGGCAGCACCCTTCAAAAGGTAAGCTATTTCGTTGTGGCCTCACGAAACAACCGAGTTCAAAATTCTTGCTATTGTCTTCCATGCAGTAACATGCCGTTTGTATTTTCCGCATCATGCATCCAGCATTCACAATTCTCGTGCTAACGTAAGCTGAGTTAAAACCTATGCTCCGAATGAACACGTTACGAGCTTGAAAATGGAATTCATAAAGACGAGGAATTTACCTTGTTTATTACCTTTGAAAGCATTCACACATAGTAATTGATATTCTTAATTATTCACCCAGATTTTGCATTCCTCCACTAAGGGCTATAAAGCACATTAAAACATTGGTTTTGCATTACGTTATATGCTTTAATGTGTTAACAAATGCAAATAGTACTAGAACCAAAATTGAGCCTTATGGAACACCACGGATTTTGGCCATGTAACTTCATATTCCACTTGTTCAAAACCCGTTTTTAATATTTCAAATGTTAATTGTGTAATATTTTATTGCTAATAGATTGAGCCAACTGCAACTAATATTTAACAAGGATATTGATATTCTATACACGAATTTTATAATATAGCAGTGCTGCCAGATTACATTTACATTTCTTCAGACTTAAAATTCAATTCGTGCAAACAAATTGACAATTGGCCACCAAAGAGAAAATCTACGGTTAAATATTCATTTTTGTTTTCAGTTGGTATAGTAGACTGTTTTAAAGTCATAATCTGGTATTACACAATCCAATTTCTCAATCAAAAATCTCTTTAACTTTAATCTTTTGAACAAATAATAAAATAAATCTAAAACCAATGAAATTTGTCATTGTTTGTCACGTGTCTACGTTTTAACCAATCCTGTTATTATAGTGAGAGTAAAACTCTGGAGATTTCCGGCGATAATCCCTGTAGCTTTTGTTTTACTTAACAAATGTCAGATAGTTAGGTTAGCTAAGTACGATAGTGGCTTATAACACATGATAAGTGCGTTACCTAATTTTGTTATGAATTTGTGGGTCAAAAAATAATTGAATTAAATATAATTGGGGAGCTCGATAAATTAAAAAATAATTCCCCAATTTCTTGCTCAATCTTGTCGCCATTTGGCAATTGACACTGATCCCATTTTCAATTTATTCTCACTTTTTTTACAATAAATATTTTCGCTTGCCTAAAAATTATAGGAGACATATTGTATCAAAGTACTAGTACCAAAACCAAGCCTTGTGGAATACTTTTCAATCTCTTTTTATTATAGCAAGATATTAAAATCTGAATATTTAATTCTATGTATTTACATATTACAAATGAATTCGAGTTATAGAGGAATGTAGTTGTAATTAAATGTACTTTATAGTTAATTATCGTATTCCTGGTAAGTTTGTGTGGGAAAATAAGGCAAGTAAGTTCGGTCTCCTTGGTATTAAAACATGTAAGTACAAGTCTGTTAGCAGGTCGCGTTAGGTAGCGAAATGTTAGATATCAAGTTAATTTGCATAACCGCAAGTTTGAACATCACCAGCGTCGTTTAAGCACCAGCAGCGCCTGAATTGTAATTGTCGTTTAATATTCAATAACTTGTACATCAGCTTATCAACGAAACGAGAAATTAATCACGCAGTTCTGAACTTCTTACCGCATGCACCCCAACTGACGCATCTGACACAAAATTCCTACAATGCAAATGTTTCAAAAACCGTCGGAAACGTTGTTCGGCTTTTGTTGCAGGTTAAGTGGAAGAATATTATTAACGTTTGAATTTGTAATTTTAGATATACCGGGTGGAGCATCATACCTGTGTACATAGGCAATTAACATGAAAAAACAGTTTTTCCGTGCGCATTGCTCCCCAAATTATTTTAGGCAAAAATACTTCAAATACATGTTGTAGAGCATAAAATTCTGCATCTAAATCAATAAACAGAGTTACTTTTACTTGTTTTGTAACGACAGAAATTAAATATGAAAACATGCAAAATTACGATGAAAATAGCAAATAGCCATGGAATTGAAACAAAAATAAATAAATGCTTGACATTTGACAGATGAATGATTAATTTGACGGGTAAAATATCAAATTGACAGAAAAACGAGAAGCATTTATTAATTTTTGTTTCAATTCCATGGCTATTTGCTATTTTCATCGTAATTTTGCATGTTTTCATATTTAATTTTTGTCGTTACAAAGCAAGTAAAAGTAATTCTGTTTATTGATTTAGATGCAGAATTTTATGCTCTACAACATGTATTTGAAGCATTTTTGCCTAAAATAATTTGGGGAGCAATGCGCACGGAAAAACTGTTTTTTCATGTTAATCGCCTATGTACACAGGTATGATGTTCCACCGGGTATAATAAGGAAGTATTGGAATCATGAAAAAAATCACGGAAAGGTTTTTTGAGATCCGTTAAGACCAATGATGTCTGTGTCTGAGTATGTATGGACGGATGTCCGTGTACGCAATATATCATGAACGAAACAAGATATATACGCGAAACTTAGAATTTATAAATTTCATGAAAATATGAAAAGCTGAGTTGATTTTAAACGAAATTGAAAAACCGGTAGAGGAAATTTACTGGACACACAAAAACTAAAAAAGTTTCAAATGAAAGATGTTAGCAAAAATATTTGGAATATAAAATGTTCTTTGCACTTTTCTTGAAAATGCTTCTAATTTTGAGAAAAACTCAATTATTTATTTAATATATTTCAATATTTTTAGTTAAAATGGGAACAAAAATTAAAACTTTGTCAAATAATTGGGAAGTGGCAAAAATGTGTGTCGTTTGTAATATTATGAAAGCAATATTTGTTTTATTAATTAGAATATTTTAAAGTCTGGTCTAGATATAGATTTTAATTAACATATAGTTACAATGGGAACAAATAATTATTCATGTTTAAAATATATATGTCAAAGAGTTGTCAAAATAAAATCATACGAAAAGAACAAGTCATACGTGTTCAGTTGGTTTTATATGTATAAGAAAGGAGTGTGATGTCCATACCAGATTTTTTTTTCAGTTATTTTAACAAAGCAAATATGTACGGTTTTTAAGGCGTTGAGCTACAATTGCGTGGCAAAAAGGACTTGGAAATTTTTGGAAGGCAAAATAAAATAAGCTTCAAGCTTCCATTATATTAATTAACTTTGTTCTGAAATTCTTTGATATCTGGTTTACATCTCAAATTACAATATCGTCTGTACTTGAAGTTTGATTGTTGTACTAATCAAAATTATTACACCATTAATAATGTATATGTATAAGCATGTAAACAAACGTTGACCTGCAGCAATTAAAATGCCAGATATACATCATGAAATCAACAACATTAAATCAAAAGTTCGATAACCAATTAAGCAGCATTAGATTTGTTAATAGCCTACGGTAATTCAATAGGGACATCAATGAAAGCATTTAATAGGGGCGTTAGTAATTAAATGAAAAATTCACCATAGAAACAAAGGTTGAAATGAATTAAACTGGTTAAACTCACAATCACGACGAGACAAAACGATTGCTCCGATCCTTTAATGCTAGTGATTGAATGAAAAACTTGGGTAGCGCACTTAAGCACACGGAAATTGCATCGATACGATTCCCATTAAGGGCCCAAATGTCTCGAGAGCTGTAATTCAATTTAAAACAGACTGTGCGGACAAATATGTTCCCAGCTGAAATACGAGAATTGTGCAAAGCTTTCCACCATATTTATTTCAGTTAGCGCACTTAACCGAAAGAAAATACGTTACTGATTGTATCCAACTTTCTTCAAAGTACAAGTACTTTGTTACTTTGTATCTATTTTTATTTCCAACTTCTGTAATTGTAATCCATCTTGACATTTTCACAATGCATCTGATACTGTTAAGCTGTGAAACGAACTCCTGGAATCTATAATAAGAAAAAGTACATAGATTGTAATATGTCCGAATATGATAATTAAAACCCCATCAGTTCGAAACACAATCATACATAGAATACTCTTCGACAGATATATTACACTGAGAAGAGATTATCTATTTATTATAATAAAAATTTACGTTTTCGTAAATTAAACAATAAATTTCACTATAAATAAATATATAAGGCCTTTAAAATTAGTCAGGTAAAAAATAGTCTTCAATCTGAGTTACCGACTTAAAAAACTTATTACTTATACTTTACATGCTATTTCAAATTTTAAAAAAACTGCATTTGCGTTTAAAGAGTTAAGTAAATTAATAAATATATCATCACGCCTTTTCCCCGTTATGGGTGTGGCACTCTGCTTAAGCAGATCTCGGTAAGTGATATAATTGTGCGGTTACCAGCCATCAAATCATAGCCCCCAAAGATGTTATGTAGGACGAACCACAGGGGTAAATTTAAATTGGAAACTGTCAGCTGTGGGATTCGAACTGAGGATCTCACGATCCACAGTCGGACGCGTTACCACGGAGCTATTTAAGTAAATTCAGAAGCTTAATTTTCTTTTAAAAGTGATAGTTCTAATTATCAACCTTTCGGCCCAATTCTCTAAATCAGTAGATAATTTTTAACCACTTCCTAATATTTTATTCCTATGAAAATTCTTAACACACAAGAAAAAATCTGATGTGCCAGCACATAACCTCCCGCCCAATACTACTCTTAAACGGTACAAAATAGTATTTGATGATACATAAACATACCTTCTTATTTGTTTATTTTCTATTTATATTTGAGAATTTTAATTTTCTTTCGTATATTTATTTAATTTTTTGACATATTTCACTAAGAAAACAGATTCACAATCACAATGACATGTGTCACATTTCGTAAAAAATTGAAAATTTTTAAATGTTTTCATGGTGTACTAGAAATGCAAGATTTGTGAAATCTAATTTCTTTATATTTTATTATCTCTAAATCTAATGAAAATTAATAAAATTAGTGTAATCAAAAAACATGTAAAATTAAATATTCTACAACTTTCAAAATAACATAAATTGTTGAAAAAGGAAATTTAACCGTGTTTTTCACGAAAAACTGTTAAGGGCTTTAAGTAAACTGCTAGTTCCGGTTGACCAATTTTATCCAAAATCTAATCAGCTCTTCATTTAAATATAAGAAGCAATAATTCACAAAATTGTATTTTTTGGTGTTATAGTATTTGAGTTATGCGAGACGAAAAAATTGCCACAGACTACACACACACATACATACATACATACATACAGACATCATCGCGAAAATAGTAAATTCATATTGTAGGGACCCTAAAACGTGCTTATTCATTAAAAACACACTACCCAATTTTTTGACCAAAAACAATACCTCCCTTACCTAGTGGTAGGCGGGAGGTAAAAATCAAACTGTTACTTATAACATTTGTATCTATTTGTCAAAAATATATAAGTGGTAAAAGTTAGCAACTGGGTTAGAGAATTATTATTGACCGTTACTAATGAAGTTAATTAGTTATTGACCGTTACTAAGAAAGCGGTATAGAAAAACTTCACGACTCCAATGAACTCAATAATGTAATATTGTTTGGCTAGTAGTGAAAAAAATATATATGTATATTTCTGTCATTCATGTACAATTTTGTGTAGATGTCTGACCATAATCGGTTTGTATCAATTCTCCGGAATAATGGAATGATTATTATAAATCCGTATTAAATAAATAATGAAATTAGAAAAGTTATTTTGCTCTTCGTGAGCGACTTGATTCTACTTTGCAGAATTATTCAGAATTGATCTGATTTAATTCTTCCCACAAACAAAATCTTCTCTGTGACATATTATAGTAGTAGTCCAAATGTAAATTTAGTGAAGAAGCTTTAGAAAACTACTTTGAACATTTCACGTACACCGTACCAACATAAAAAAGAAACCAACAACCAAGTTGTTGCAAAGGATTTTACGGCAACGTTTCAAACTTTCCCATTTTACATGCTAATACTGAGTTTAGAAGGAGTAATCGGATTTCACTTGCACAAAATAAAAATGCATGACTTTAAATTAACCAACACATATTTCTAACGACATTAAAGGATATTTTAATGTATAAAACATAAAGCTCATGCAAAATTTAACACGCAGTATTTCTATTTAGTTTTTCCTCTTATATATTTTATTTCAGGACTATTTCACGTATGTTTCAGATAGCCAAATAAATAATTTTGAAAAAGGCCCATTTTTACGTGATCGTATACGGAATACATTGGTGTATGATGAGTTTGTGATTGAGAAGAATGTTGTTAAGAAAGTGGGAGTGAGTCAGTTGAGGTGGTTTGGACATATTGAGCGAATGTCGAATGAAAGATTGGTGAAACTAATATATATGGGTAAGATTGAAGGTGAACGATTGCGTGGGCGTCCGAGGAATAACTGCTTGGGTATGATTGTTGGTTTGTTGCGTGATTCCGAGTGGGAAGAATAAACGAGCATGTATGAATCGCACTATGAATGTGGACGAGGCGAAAGTGGTGTGTCAGGATAGAAATGTTTGGAGGAGATTGATTGTTGGTTGACTGTGTTTCTGGGTTCGTGCTACCCCACTGAGTGGGACATAGCGTGACGTTATGTAAGTGTGTATGTCTGTATGTAAAAAATCAAATGTTATATTGACGGCCTATTCCCTGATGTTGTCCGATTTAGCAAAGAATTACCATATTAAAGTAGAATATTTATATTTCAGATATTTTCTTTGCAAATGCAAAAAATGTGTAATGTAATTTGTAATAAACCAACTACTAGCGTTATATTCGAGTAATATCTCAGCTAGTCAACAGGATTTATAATTTTCTTAACTATGTAGCTACTAAGCAACTAACAATATTTATTCAGTTCTATACATTTCATTAATTACATAATAATTTTCTTTGATGTCTTAATACACATAGTTAACATGCACGCCAAAATTTCAAATGTAAGTCAAATTAGATAAATAAACAAAACTTGTTGATTTGAGCTAATACAATTATTCTTATGCCATGCATGCAATATTCATATACAGGGTGTAGAATTAAAATGTGCAATATGAAGATTTCAATGTTATTTTCTTGATATTGCTGTAAATTTTTACATATTCACTTTACAACGAAAGTGTAAATACAAAAGTTGTTCAGAATTTTGAAATGCATGATTACCTAAATATTAGTATTTCAAGATATATTATTCAGATTAAAATTAACATTAATTAGAAAAATTATTAAACGACCATAGAAAATTTAACAAAAAGTAAAATTATTTGACATTTCTAAATACAGATTTTGATTTATTTAATACAGTGTTTTATTACTTTCCTAAAAGATTGTAGTGATGTAATAGCGAATTTAAGAGTTCTTTTCTTTTTATTAAATAAATAAATAACCCTAAAACAGTTATGAAACATATTTTTTCTAGGACTACTTAGAAATCTGCTCATTGTAATTGTATGTTTGTTGTTGCTAGGGAAATGAAGTACATTGCAAGCATCGTGAAAAATAAATTTGTTTCCTGAGTCTTTCAATTCAGAATTGGTGCCATTGCTAGAATACTTATGTAGAACTGTCAACTAATGGAATTGTGAAAGCGGGACAAATTTATTATTCAAATATAAATTAATTAGGAAATAATATCGTGGTTGTAGAAAAAGTATAGTGTACAACTTACACGGAATATCCATTTGATTGATTTATCGTGAAATACTAATACTTAGGTAACCAAATTTTGTAATTATACTTTTACCGTAAAGTGAATAGGTAAAAGTTTACAGCAATATCAAAAATAGCATTGAAATCCCTATATTCCACCTTTCAATTCTACACGCGTTTTATGAATTAAATATATACTAAAATAATTGTATCAAATTCAGAGCACGTTTGGTAGAATAGAACACTTCTAGTCAGCAACTAAAATAATTACAGATTATGCGTGAATCACAGCATTAGCGATTTGTGGTTAAAAAAAAAAGAAACATGCTACTGGAATGTCGATAGGTGTGAATTATTCGGAATATTTTCCGCACACATCGGTTCAAATGAAGCGCTGTTTGTCACTGGATTAAATTCATTCAGTGAAATTGCCCAGTCACATTCCGTGCAAATATTTAATATTTCCATGCATCCTACCGATGGCATGTGGAATAAATTCCACAATTTTTAATTATTTTTCACGTTATTAAACACAAATTTCTCGAAAATTTTCTGTGAACAGATGCTAGTTAATTATTCTGTTTGACAAACTTTGTTCGTTTTATCACAGCTTTAAGCAGGTTTACCTGTGGGTTACGTAATTAGCATTTCTATTCGATTTAAAAATTGTCTCTTCATGAGATACAGTTGGAGTCAGATCCAATCCGAACGAGTATACATTTTGTGCCCAGAACAAAGGCGGCCAAACATAAAAAAATGTTCAGAATTTTCAAAATATTTACAATCTATGAAATAAACAAATTATTAAGACATCTTCTAAATACCTAATTGGTATATACATACATATACATTTACTTATAATATATAAATCCCAAAAAATAAACTTGAAATTGGGGCTCAGTATTTATTCCTACATCTTGGTTGTAGTTGATTGTTTTAGCAAATTCTCTTTGTGTTTTCCTCATGGACGAGCTAATGCGAAAAGCATCATTAAGCATTTGGAAAATGATATATTTCATATCAGATAATGGTATTCAGTATCGTTCCCGAGAATATCTTAAGTTATTGTCATCTTGTGGTGTGAAACAATCGTTCACACTTTGTATCATCCACAGGCAGAATTTTATTGCTGCTAATTGTTCATTATATGTCAATCAATAAAACCTTTCATACACATTTTATACAGAATATTCCGTATCATAACAATGCTCGAAATTCCAAATTATATTTGTTGCTCCTCCCAAAACACAATCATCTATGTTTATTATACATTATTACTACAATTATTTGGTACTATTTAAAATAATAAAATGGGGTGGCATTTTTATATGTATTGTAACGGACGTGGCACCGATAAGTTGAAACTTGTCGGCTTACGCCGCTGAGTAAATGACGCAGCACCGATCTGTTTGAACCAGTGAGCCCATGTAACAATAGAGAAGATTCCCGACGGTTCTAGAATCAAGGAAAGTGATGTATAAAAGAGCGAATCAGCGGAAGCCAGTTAGTTAACTATGTTGACTCCGAAGCTACTATGATGAACTTGTGAACATAAATATATCGCGCGGTCTGAACATAAATATATTGTCTTAAATAAATATCGCTCGGCTAGTTTATATAAATAATAGTGTTTGTTTATAGTACAATGTTAACTTTTACTCTTTATTATACTATTTGTTTAAATAAAAACTTTTTAAACCCATGAATGTTACATTATATATATTCGATTATTCGTATTAAGTATGCCTCCAAAAATATTCGAGAAATCTATTGTTGAAGTTTAGGACTAGTTGGTTACTATGTTGGTCACTAACAATATGAAAGAAGGTAACAATGGCCAAGGTGACAAATATATTTCATAATTTTTATCATTTATAATTTTTAATGGGGTAAATAGTTCCGTGGTAACACATCTTAATGTGGATCGGCAGTTTCTATTTAAAATTTACCTCTGTGGTTTCCCCTCCTAATATCCTTGGGATATATGACTTGACGGCTGGTAACCGCACTTCATGCTCAAAATTGTATCACTTAGCGAGATTTGCGTAAAAACGCAATGATATATTTATTTATTTATTTATTTTTGCGCGAGCATTAAATTTATATTGATGCCTGCTTTTTGTTTTGAACTTGACTTTTAAACATTTGTTAGAAATTTATGAAAAGGAATAAAAAGTGCTGTTAATTAGACTTTAAAATGCATTAGCAAAGGAAGACTTTGTATAAATTATTTATATTAAGTATTTCATAAAATATAATAAATCTTAAGGAATTCGTAATTGGAGAAATTTTTTGCCTAAAAATATACATAATTAGCATGTACTTATCTTTCCATTGACTTAACAAATAGAGTAAATTCAGCTTCAGCTAATTATAAATACAATAATAATGTTTGAAATTCCAAATGAATTCTGATACCGTTTGCTTGAGTTAATCTACTTTTTGTTTAACTCGTTAGTACACAATTTCCATTCCGAGCGACGCTGAGCTCTGTCTGCACTTTTTGTTTCCGCTTCAAGATGAGAATACGCGGAATAGCGAGTAGCAAGTGAAACGTCCTGGACGGAACAAAACGGGCCTCTGTAATCTTATTGACAGCATTTGATCCCCCGGTTACATTAGACGCGCATTAGACCCGAGTTTCGATGTATAATCTGCTGGCTTACCGTCGTGATGGTAGACGCACTCCTTCAAACTGAATGTGAATGCTGAGCTCTTTGCCTCTTCAACAACGCTGATGCTGCTGATGCTAGTGATGCTCTTTATATGACGCCAGTTCTACTTCCCGTGAGGGACTATAAAAATACGAATCAGATAATTTAGAACCTGAGGGCATCGTTGTGGGTCTCCTTGCATCGCAGTAAACTTTTGATTTCGTAATTAGTAACATTTTGTTTAACAAAAATCTAATGAAGAACATTAGAACTATAAATTATTGATAAAGAAATAATATTTTTTTCGAAATCGATACTACACGGAAAAAATGGATAGTTATATTAGCAAAAATTTATCTTACGTATAGTGACAATAATTTAGATATTTACAATAATAATTTTAATATAAATATGTTATTAGGTGAAAAAATGGATTTCAGGCTTAAGTAGTATATTTATTTTTGAATTCATAAATGTGTCTAAGTTGATGACGTTTCGACCTGAATTGAGGTCATCCTCAAGTCTACATTTGTACTAAATATACTACTTAAGCCTGAAATCCATTTTTTCACCTAATAAATATACAACATCTTACTTTCCTCATCAAATTTAAATATGGTTATTGTAAATATATCTGGATGTTTATTTGATTGTGTTTATTGTAAAGTGTAAATAATACTCGAAATCTCAGCCATTCAGCATTTATTCTTCTTCCATAACCGACGTTTCGGTTTACACTTAAACCTTCTTCAACAAACTGAATGATTGTTAACGAATATATTTGTTACATGATAGTTTGCTGTAAGATCTTACTAACCCTGAAAAGCGTTTAAGTGTAAACCGAAATGTCAGAAAGTTATTGTAAATATTTAAATTGATGTCAATACACGTAAGGTAAATTTTTGCTATTGTAACAATCCATTTTTTTGTGTGTAAAGAACACGATATCACTCGGTGAAGTTAGCCAAAATATAAGCTAAAGTAAAACATTACAGACTGTAAAAATTTTACGGACTCATCTGTCAAACTTTTAGCACTACCGAAAATAACAAACATATTATTCTGTAATACTATTGGTGAATTTGTTTAATATTTACCATTGATAATAATTATCGGATTTAATGCAGATCAGGTCTGAGAACATATAAATAAAAATAAAAGGAGAATGTAAAAAGTTATGCTTAATCATAATTAAATATAATATGTATATATACGCTTCGACGTGAGGACTTCCTCCTTTTTTTCGTCGGTTAAAAATGGAGAGGAAAAATGTATCCCTACCTAAATTAATTTGTAAATATAATTTTATAGAACTACGTTTGATGTTTATTTCAAATGTAAAATTGCAATTTAATTAGGAATTTTATCTGCATGAACAATCAGAATATAAGACAGGAGAAAAATATTAAACCACAAACAAATAGCAATTCCGCATATCCAATTCCAGAAAACGAGTTATTTCAATCCTCAGATTCAGCGAAAAATTGTGTTTCCTGTTTACAGAATTTATTCCAGCTTTATTCAATGCAAATAACAGATGCGAACTAATAAAATATCACAGCATTAATAGAAAAATCTACAATTTACTGTTTACTCGCAAAGCTCAGCTTTCTTTTATGGAACTAAGAGCGAAAAAGAGAATTAGAAAAGGAAAACAATGTAAAAAACAAGCTAACAAATTGTGTCGCCGCTTCTAAATATGAAAAATATTGCTTAGATGCCGGGGTGTGGATTACTGTGCCACACGTGTGCTGTGGCATAAATCCTATCCGCTTCCTCCGGCTAACCGGAACCTGGGTATAACTCCGGTCGCTTGCTGTTCGAAAGGGCGGCCACTGCAACTGGATGTCCTTGATAACATCAGTATTTATGTTCGATGCTGTAAACTTTGCCACGTGTACTCTGGCTTCATTTGGAAACTTCATGGCCAACTTGCGGGAAGATGACGGATAATTTATCCCAGGTTTCTTTTACCTTTTCTGTCCTTGAATCCCACTACAAATGAAAATAAAATGCAGGAAGATATTGAAATAGTGCCACTAGAACTAGGTTAGTTCAAATAGTGAGTGTACCTGTAACAAAGTACTTGCAGGAGGCTATTAAATATTAATCATTTGCATTCTCTGCGCGATGCAATTCTGTCGTTAGTGGAATATGTTGAGATTTGACGACACTGTTAGTAATTTAGGACACGTTATCAAAGCAAGCATACATTACCAAAGATAATAAGGAAGCGACATTTCATTAAAGATGAGCTAATTTTGCATCCAGGCATACAAACGCAGAGGTAATATTCTGAACACGTCTTATGAAGAAATAGCCTCGCAACACGCAGTACCGAGTATAAAATTAGAGTAGCTTATTTATTAATTATTCAATACTTGCCTAATGAACATAAAATACATATACAAATAAATTAACAATTAACGATAATACAAATCAAAAACTTTCACTTGCAGTCTCTCAAAACAAGTGAAGTCTGAAAAAATGTATGTCAGAAAGCAAAAGCATTTTTATTTTACGTAGAATCAATGGATGGTACCATGAGCTCTGTTTTTGGGTGTTTTAAGAGCAATGTTTTAAGCTCGGTTTTAGCGTTGTACAATTTTCTAAAATTATTTTATAAAAAAATGCTTCAAATAAAAGTGGCAGATAATACATTTCTCTGTAATTTCTATTTGAAGCATTTTTCTATAAAATAATTTTAGAGCATCGTACAGCGTTAAAACCGAGCCTAAAACATTGCTCTTAAAACACCCAAAAACAGAGCTCGTGGTATCAGCCAATGTCTTTGACTATTGGGCTTCCAATATTAAAATACGCTAACTAGCGGCAGAATTCTGAACTACGTCTCGCGGTACATTGTGTTTTTGACTTTTATGCTGAGTTTTTATTTATTTAAAGAATTTGAACTTATTTGTTATGTTTTCTAAATTTATATCAACAGTAGTGACTATAGAAGAATTTCAATGGAAGTATTACATTTATCTATGACGTATTATTTAAATAAGTACTACATTTAATTTGTAGATTAGAGGTTAAGATGGAGTTTTCTCTAAAAAAACCTGGTAAAAACAGAAAAATTTGCATTGTTTATGGCTGCAGTTCTTCTGCTAATAAAAGTAGAACAGTTCGATTTCATTCATTCTCAAAAAAAGGTGAAAGACTAGTTTGTGTGAAGAATAAATAAGGTGTCACAATGCTGTGTGACAGTGTGACAAATTAAAGGCATGGAAAAGAGCATTGAAAATTGCGATGATATTGTTGATGTACTTCCACATAATATTATGTGGCCACTATTTATTATTTGCTGGCCTTCTACCATGCTTTTAGAAGATAAAGAGCAACGTGCGAACTTACATATACTATCTAAATCTAAGCAAAAAAAAATGAATCCATACTACTATTTAAACTAAAAGTAAAATAAAACTACTGAAAACAACAACAAATAACTACAAAAATATTAATATTAAATACTACTAGAAAATATATACAACTACAAACTAATATCAACAAAGAAAAATGATAACCTATCTTAAACAAAATAATGCTACAGTTAATAACTACTTATCTACAATAAAAAACTACAAAACAACTATTGACTAATGTACATATAACTATAGTCAATAATTAATAATAATAAGATCTAAACAAATCTACCAAATAAACTAGTAAAACACAAATTACCACAACTAGAGCACGCAATCGCCATAGAAGACCATACAAAATGAATCTGACATGTACCGCTAGAGATTTGTGATCAGTGCCATCTCTTGATAGTTTGGAAGCCCAATAAATACAAGTGCGCTACATACTTCTTATTTCGGAATATTCCATTCAGGTATGACCTACGGCATATTAGTTTGGGATGGTGCCCCATCGGCCCTACAAATTCTTATATTGTAAAAAAAGGTAATATGATATTATTTAGATTGTTATTCTCTTTGTTTTTCATTTTATATAGCATCATTATCCCTTGACTCTTCTCGAGTATTTCATTTCTAGTGCTTGTTTTTAATTTAGATTTTTTTTTTAATTCAACCCATGATTTACAGCCATAAGTTAGTATCGCTCGGTAAATAGTATTTTGTTTTTTCATCATATGGAATGTTAGTGCTGTCTTATTTATTTTTTGGTTATATCTTCATCTTTTATTCCAGTTTATTCTATTAATACTCCTCCTAAGTACTTCATACGACAATCATATAATTTTTGCAATTATTTTATTGTTTGCTTATTGTACTATTATTTCTAGTAGACACATTTGTGTATAGGTTTCAAAGATGGTTTAATTTAAACCGAAACGTAAACTTGTCATCTTGAGTTATTTTTTGATACTTCAAATTAACGACATCGCGAACACTATTACAAAATTAATACTCAAATTTTAATTGTCAAAAGTCAAACTTTTGCGACTGCATCATAGTATGGGGCCGGTCCTGGAATTATACTCTCGTGCTTGCAACAAAAACTCAGGCAAGTACCGAATATTGCAGTAATGACGTGGAAGTAACTTTAGATAAGCTACGAAAATGCGTGCAACGCACAGCAGATTAATTCACGCACTTTTTAACAACCTTAACATCTTAAGTTACTGTGACACTGCTAGTCATATCTATCCAAGTACCTAGTTGACATCCACATTTTAAATTCACCCTAATACATACAATTTGGAGATGAAAATGTTGTCCTCACCTTTATATATAAAATTCTGGTGTGCGTGTATTCGTAATTCTTCTTGATCGATTTTGATGATTTTTTTTGTACTCATTGGGTATGGATGGTTCTTAGTTGGATCCCATAAGTACAAAAAGAAAATTCATCGAAATCAGTCAAGCCAAGCAGGACAAGAAGTACGTACACTGGAATTTTATAGTCTGGAGAGATATATTTTGCTAGCAAGGTCAGTGGCAGAACAACGTCTGCCCTACCGGGTCCTATAGTTTATATATTAATATAAGTAGATGCTTAAGACACTTGAGATATCACTGTAACGTGACGCGGTCCAACGTTTACCTTATTTCATCTGTGATTCTACGTCTGGCTTCAGACATAATAATAATAATTGTTATTATTCATTTTCCGACAATACACGTACCAAACATGTGTTGAATAATATATATAAGTACTACAATAAACAATAGCTATTTATGTAACAACCAAGAAAGTTATGCAGCTAGTTCTGTAATGAACTTAGGCGTGTAACAGCCTACGAATCCTGTAAGACATTTTACTGATGTGTTACGTTTAACATTTACCTGAACTGACAAAAATATAACTTATAACCTACGTAAAATGTACTCTTTTGAAAAGTTGCTGTATTATGAGACGAGGTGGAACAACATTAATGTTTCCAGTTTGTCTCGTTGTTCTAGCAGTATCATAAAACTGAAATTTGTTTCTAATTGATTGTACAAAAAAATTACATTAAAAATTTAAATAACGCCCGCCACAAGTACTTAATAATATTTTGATCCAAGCGTTGTCCCATCGTGAGACCGCTAAAGAAATATTTTCATTATTGTTGCTGGGTGAGAGCAGAGGTCGTTGACATTTGTGACTATTTTACGAATTAATGTAGACTGAATACTGAACAATTTGATATTGTTGTTTTGTTATTTACCTACGTTGCCTTGATAGAGTATTTGTATTAAAATTTCATACTTTGTCATTAACAAACTTCTTTTTATTTGTATTCTGTTTTTATTTTATTTACTTAGCGGTCCCCGACGTGACGACATTTGGATTAAAATATTACTAGGTACTTATAATAAAATTAGAGTACCAACAACCAGATTTAATTTTATAACTTTTTGGAGTTTGTTTTTGGTGTCGGGGGTTATTTAAATTTCTAATTTAATTTTTATTTCAAACTTTTTAATCTCTATCTCCACATTCACGTAAATACTTATTTTTAATTTATATGTGAAAGTTGGTAGGACCTTTTTGTCAAGTAATAAATGAGCTTATGATCTTCAAACACCTGAACAGATCTTCATAAATTATAGCTAAGCACCATCTCGATCACATCAGCTTTCCAACAGAAAAAAACCGCATCAAAATTGATCCATTCGTTTCGGAGCTACGATGCCACAGACATATAGGCACACAGATACACAGAAACTCTTTTACGTCGGGTGTTAAAACACTAAAAGCTTATGAACGTATAATGAAAATACTGTTATCATTACATATTTCTTAATGTACGTTGTACAAAACATTATACTTGTGATTTTCGCTAACATGAAAACTGATCTATTTTGAACAATTAAAAGATACTGCATATAACAGAAAGAATCCCGCAGAATTAATAACATATCTTAGAATCCATGCGAAATATGCATGGTAGGCATTTAAAGTGACAGATGAATTAGTACCTATATTTTCTGTGCACTGAGGTATTTTAATAGATATTATATTTGTGACAACTTAGATTGCATTAATAACACATGATCTTCAAATGTTAGTTTATCAACAATTAAATTAAGATATTGTAAACTTTTTCTAAATTTTACATCCTCTTTGTATAATACAGGCCCTGCACAATAAACGCTTTAGTCTAGAATAAGTTGTCATCTAAAGTTAACCTCTATAAATTCCTCTTCTCTAAGTTTGACTTTATGGGTAAGCGGATAAATGGCGTGATGATATATTTATTAGGTTTAAACCGGCTTGACTAAAACCAGTTGTAAATGCAACTGTCTACTGATGATACAGTCGAAAGTGATTTCTATTGTTACTCCTGATACTTATGGGCAATATTATTCTTATAGATATTTTGGGTACTATGTTTTTACATTATTGTAATGCAATAATAACATTTTTATGTATATTGTAACGAATACAGACCTGTTGAAACCTGTCGGAGTAACGTCACTCGTGATCAGTACGCGGTAGCGTTTCTCGTAGTTTTTGGAAAAGCCTAGAACATTCCAGAAACCGCCATACAAGAGTATATAAGGGGCTGCCGGGCTAACGGCGAACAGTCTGTGGTGGGCCGTCGGTGTGTAACGGGCCATCGGTTAGTGATGAACCGTGAGTCTATGATAAACGTTAGTCTGTGATTAACTGTCAGCGTGTGTAAATAAATATTCGGCATGTGAATAATAATAATACGTGTAAAAATAAATGTAGCAGTAATGTTATAGTGTGTAAATAAATAAATCATTTTTATTAGTTATAATTAAACTTTTGCATTATTCTTTCACCTTCACGGAACCCGAGTAAACCGTTACAAAATGAACGATTTTTGTTCCTTCCATTGTCATTTTTACTTGAGTTCTCGTGTAGGTTGTAGGTATGAGATCTTTCTGTACCTATTCCAAATGACTGGGGGCAGAATACAAATGTTTGAACTTTATAACATGTATTAAGGGATGAAATGATAACAATATGAGGTGTAGACAGTGGAGATTAATTAGTGGCGAATGTGTGGAAAGAATGGGAGTAATTCGGAGTTCGAGTTTCAATGATGTAAGTTGCGCGAAACAAAACAAAACAGTTTATTTCGGAAATAAATTTCTCGCACACATCCCCACACATAAGTAACATTTGCAAATTCGGTGCGGTTGTGGGAACGTGCCGCAAATGGGCTATAAAATGGAAACATTAATAGTTGGCGTTGAGAACGAGCGTCGTAGCGTCGGCCGAGCGACCACGCGTCTAAGCGAGGTTAGTTTTAATTCTCGAGTTACCGCAAACACCGCCAACAATGCGCAGCGCTGCGAGCGCCGACCGCCATCAATTTGTTCGTTTCTGAAAGTTATGGGCGCGCAAATTATGGTGTCCGCATAAACAAGTTTATACGGCGGAAGCTACATCTCGTTTAACATGTGACCCGCCATCCCCTTCGTATGGAGGGCGCAGGAGTACGAAACGCCACACGTTACGCACCCGCACGAAATCACAGACGATACAGTGTTGCCACATACCCACTGCTCCAACGCTGCCACCTGCAAAATTCCTAATTATTTCATCACAATATTCGCATACACAATGTGTTTCAATTTCGAGAATTAGCATAGGGATCTCAAGAACTGTAAGAGCTACGATTTCGGTTAAATTTAATTATATTTTCCCAAAAACAAAAATGCATAAGTCACTAGATATGGACAAAAAAAGATGTGACAAACTTATATTTCTCGAAATCTGAATGGGGGCCTATGAATTGAAACACTCTATATTTCTTCCAATTCAATATAATAATTCAATATTAGTTAAAAAAGATGTAAAAGAATCATGAAGCAAATCGATGGTGAGAGTTTTACAAGGATACAAGTTTGAAAGTCCCTGGACTTCTTACCATTTTCTAATGACACCATAGTTTATGTTTCTATATGCAATAACAAAAAAAAAGATAATAGTAACAAATTTTGAAGATTTTAATTATAAGTTCCATAACAATGCGCAGAACTGAGTTGGTCTTAACTATAATTGCGAAACTGGACACTTCCAATAATTAGCTAACTTAATTTATCCAACACGCAACACCGACTCACAATAAGGCTGTAACTATGGTTATTTGAAATAAATAATGTCCGACATTCCTCCACATTCCTCACTCAGTGAAAGAATAATAGAGAAGTCAGGGAGAAAATAATTGCTGATTAAATTCACTAAATTCTTTGTTATAAATGTCTCTGGTCTTCTTCGGAATTAAATTCAGACATGCTTTTTGTGCTTCTAATCAGATATTTAGAAGTATTTCCACATTTTCATTAATTTTTAACCTTTTTTCGTGTTTACAATTTACAATGACAGATCAGAAACAACCATACAATCGGCCCAATTCTCTAACTCAGTTGTTAATTTTTGACCACTTGCTATGATTTTAAGAAACACAAGAAAAATTTTTAGAAATTTTGAATTAAAATTTTTTTCTTATTTTTCAATTAGAATAGTTTCTACCAGGCAGATGATTAAAAAAAAATAACTCTAACTCCATTTTTTCAATATCTGTAACTTTGTTTCTTAATTAAATAAATTAACAAAATAAGTCAAATTTTATGTTAACGAATCTTAACTACTTAAAATAAATATGTTCTGAAAATGGAAAATGAAGACCAGGTTACGCCTAATAATAAAAATTGAGTTAACGCTAATCCCTTTTGTGAATCTACTTGTATGAGAACAAATTACTTACTATATTTAAAACGTACAAAAGACAAATTTAATTACAAAACCTTCAAATTCTGATTTATACTATAGTTATTATAGTGTGAGTTTCAGCTAAAATACAAAGTCCAATTAACATTGATAGCAAGCTATATTGCATTTTATCTGGAACAATAAGTTAAAATAGGTTATAATTTTTATCCATAATACATTAATAACTAAAACGTAAATATTGCATTTAAGTTGAAACTCACGGTATAATATGTACTGTACTGTAATTATTTGAATATATTTTTGTTTTTTTTTAATAGACTAAGGCACGCGGTACAATAAACATATTTTCAAATCCGTATAAATTAGCAAAACAAAGTTTGATGCAAAATCATTTTTATTTGTGATTTACCTGATTTACAACATTTTCAGATTTCAATAAATGGTCCACTGTTAATCTCGTTAACAGATTCACAGATTATCTATAAACTTTTGTTGATATTATATTCGAAATAATAATACATTTCCATATTAAACTTATACAATGGTTTGTTATACTGCAGCTGCCTCTAGGCTATGTTAATACTAACAAATAAGCTATTCAATTTCCTTATTATTGTGCGACCAACTCGTAGTATATTTAATATAGCCATAGAAATTAGTTTATTTTTTGTATGTCAGTGGAATTCAGAGTGTGTGGAGTGTATCAGCATCGCAATCTGAAGATGTACTTTAAACAAATACTGGTACTGGAGTTTACTTATTTGTCATTTCAATTGATCAGTTAACTACACTCACTTTATCCACTACTAATTTTACTGATTACTGACTCAGTGATTCGACTTAAAGTAATTCACCTAGTTCAGGTACCTGAATCAGTGATTTGACGTTATCTGGTTTGCTGAATAAAGCAAATTTTACAATACTTATTTCTTCTTCTTCTTATCCTTTTATCCGTATTGAGTTTAGTGTAACAAGTCTAAGTCAGCAATCAGTACATTACAGTACACACAGTTATTGAGTAATTAGGTCAGATTGTATTAATAATATTGTTTAGTTGTAACATTTATTTTGGATTTGTACAAAATATGTGTTTAATATGTATGTTAGGTAGTAGTTAAGTAGAAAACGGTAATTTTAGTTGTAGAGTACGTTGATTATTGAGAGTTTTAATAATGATCATGTAAGTTAGTTTCGGATGCCGTCTCGACAGGACCCCTTTAATTTTCTGTCCTCTTAGAAGGCTTAGAAATTGGTGACAACGGTTTTAGGTTCATTTGTCAGACCAGATTGGTTGCTCGCGGAAGTCAGCATGCTACGAAAATAGTCCAAGTCGAGAATGATTGTCGATAAATTGTAGAAGACTCAAGAAAGAAGATATTGATATGGAAGCGAGGAATAAAGTGACAAGCTTGCTTTGCCAATGTATTGACATGGAAGCGAAGAACGAAGTGACGAGCTTGCTTCGTTAATATAAATACTGACATGAAAGCGAGGAACGAAGTGACGAGCTTTCTTCGCCAATATATTAATATGCAAGCGAGGATCGAAGTAACGAACTTGTTTCGTCAATGTACTGACATGGAAGCGAAGAATGAAGTGACGAGCTTGCTTCGTTAATATAGGTACTGACATGAAAGCGAGGAACGAAGTGACGAGCTTTCTTTGCCAATATATTAACATACAAGCGAGGATCGAAGTAACGAACTTGTTTCGTCAATGTACTGACATGGACGCGAAGAACGAAGTGACGAGCTTGCTTTGGCAATGTATTGATAGGGAAGCGAGGAAAGAAATGACAAGCTTGCTTCATACTTCAATAAACAGAATTAAAACACAAACACTTTCTTTCGGTGGAATTGCAACATATGCCGGGCATAAGCTAGTATAAGTATAAATAAACTTCTGCTAGCTGTCCCAGATAAAATGTGTATGATCTGATGATATTATCACGTCCGCTATCCCTAGTTCAATTAGAAGGTTTCCTCAAGTGTGGCAACACTGTATTCGATGCTCCTGCACGAAATCGCATACGCAAACACTGATATTTACCCCTGTGAGCATGCGTGCTCGCCTCGCGGTGTTTGCCCTATTTGTGCATTGAGTGCGCTCGATGCATACGGGTGCACTGCATATCCATTGAACCGCGATCTATAGTGGAAGTTTGTGCTCGATCGTTTGGAAAAAGTATTTTGATTTTGGGGCTTTAATATATTAATATATTATGCTATAATTTTATTAGATTTGTGTTACATGCAAATGATGCGAAAGTATTTATTGCATAGTTGCTATAATTAAAATTACTTTACACCTCATTTACTGATAATGTTGGGCAATTACTTTCTGATTTTTATTCAGTGTTTGCTGAAATTAATTGTAAACAGCACTCTATGTTTTTTTATTTATCATATGTTATAGGAATTATTCATATTAGTTAAATTGATATATTCACATTAATTAACTCGACATTCTGGCCAAATTGCACCTAAGTGAATCTGACTCCTGAATATGCTATGCCTACCAAGTCAGAGGTCCATGGAACAAACACTAACAATCACCAGTGTTGAGACTGATCTAGATCACTGATTTCGATATCTTGTCACAGCAGCGATAAATCGTAATTTTTTATTAAAATGCAGATTCAAAGGATGAATATATTATACTCGAAATGTTAATCCAAATAAAGTGATTTTTATTTGATTCCCTTTTTCAAATTCCGACTTCAACTAATTAATACAATTCCAATAGTAAACGATCATCTTCTTCATAAAACTTAGTTTTCAGGCGTCACTAGAGTAGAAACAATCAATTGCTTGTGTCATCTAAGATCTAAGCGACATTATAACAAAATAAATAAATTTCTTAATTTTGTTTAAGAAAAGAATTAACTTAAATTTTGTACTAAACAGAAAACGGCAAGGAAATTACGGAATGGTCCTACTGAGTTCAGTTAAAAGAGCATCTTTAGAACGAAATAATCAAAATCAGATTACTTATCTAATTTGGGTTAACCTCCAACTAAATGTACCAACAGTGTAAGCTGAAGAAGAGGGAAAAGACACGTTTAAAGTCTGTGAAAAAGTCGTCCCTCTCCTGTTTATTCGCTACGTGACTGGAGTGCCGTTCTTTTCATTCCTCCCCCCTGGTATTGTCAATTCTCCCCCTTTGGAATATAATAGAGGTTATCCATCTCGCTTGCGCTTTTCCACGTGTTTCCATTTTTAACTGATCGCTCTTCACTCCCCTCGGCTTCGACACTTGTTTCTACTGTTTCCCCCGCTTGCTTTGATAAGGATGAATGTGAGCTGTTGGTGTGTATTTAGCGGATTTTGTGGGGAAATGATAAATGCTACAATAAAATATTTGATTAATACTTTCGAATGTGTACAGTCGAATGGTAAGTTTATTCGTGGGCCCATATCAACCAAAAACACTCGGTTTTGTTTCACATACTTTTATTTTTTCACTGAAGTCATATCTGATCGCATTATCCGTCTAATCTATTATAAATAAATATAACATAAATATATCATTTCGATCTCGGTAAGTGATATAATTTGGCTATAAAGTGCAGTTACAACCCGTCAAGTCTTAGCCCCCAAATATGTTAGTGGATAGGGAACCACAGGGGTAAAGTTAAAATGGCAACTGTTGGCTTTAATGATCCACAGCCAATGCGTTACCAGACCACAGAGCTATTTAACCATTTTTTAAATATCTTCTTCGCCTGATTTATCTTTTTAATATATTTTAGGAATATTTACCTAGGGAAAATAGAGTCAAAGCCATTCTGCACGTAAAATGCGGTTACCAACCGTCAAAAATTTTGGATAAACAACTCCGTAATAACATAGTGGGTTGTGAATCAATAGATTTTCATTTCGATTCTGAGAATGTCACCTTTTTTTACTTTACTTCCCGTATTTCTCCCTCTTTCCTCTCACTTCTATCGTAACTTTGACTGCAATAATGGAGTAAAATTGCAATTACCGTCCGTCTAATTATGCCTCGAGAGATATTGGATAGAACTAGTTCATTTATTTAAGGGGCTAATAGCTTTATGATAACGCATCAGACTGTCTGTTATGTATACGAAAAATTACATCATATCTCAGACAGCACAACATCGAAAAAAATAATCAATCTCCTCCAAAATTTCTTGTCCTGGCACACCACTTTCGCCCCATGCACATTCGTAGGATGATTCATACATGCATGTCTATTCTTCACAATCGGAATCATTCGTTGACGCAACAAACATCAACCATACCTAACCATTTATTCCTCGGACGATCACGCAACTCCCACCTTCAATCTCGCTCGAATATATTAGTTTTACCTTATATACCTTCGTTATCCGCTCGAGATGTCAATACCATCTTAACTAACTCATTTCCTTTACATTATTAACATCTTAACAACATTATTCTCAATCTCACATTCATCGTACATCAACGTATTCCGGACAGCAGTTGTACGTCGTTCATGCTTCTTCATCCACTCCCAACAATGTGAGAACTAACACACCTTTGTAAACAATCAATCGATCATCTCAAATACATTCACATTTCGAGCAAATGTACCTGATGTACCCAATACCTTTCTTACCTTTCAATCTTCAATCTTTCAACATATTTAATATTTAGGTATATTTTGAAAAACAACCGCTTCCTTTCCACTATCTTAACAACATTCTTCTCAATCTTATATTCACCGTACACCAACAGAAGTTATAAGTCGTTTATGCTGCTTCATCCATACCCAACATTCAAAACCATTAATCAATGTGGGCACTTGTGCACCATTATAAACACTCAATCGAGTATCTTTAGATATTCACATTTCGTGCAAATGTTATTTTACGAGTTGTACTTGTTTATATACCATTAGGATGGAATGTGTAAGTATTTATTCCTAATTCATTGTAGTTTCCAATGCAACAAAATCTTTATTATATTCCAATTTATTCACTAAGTAATTTTATTGAAGCGTTATTAATACGTAATGTGTATGTATTGTTCTTTAACTTTTTGTTTGAAAACAAATATGTATGAAGTTTCAATGGAAATATCTGCAATAACAAAGTACAACCTGCTTGTTGCATATATGCATAGAAGCTGTTTTGCTTTGGAAGAATATTGTTTTATACTACATAAAGTTTCACATCACAAACAAAATTCCTACATGCAATGAAATTTTAACTTCATGCTAACGGCGCCGAAAGCAATTCATTTCATCATTCTACTTTTAACTTCAACTTGTAAATGAAGAATTGAGACAAAGCGTGACAGTCTTTTGTTTGAAAACGGTGCCTTGTTTTTATTTCACCAATAAAAACATGGCTGTACTTTTATTCTCTTTACGTTGAGATTTGCTTTATCTTTCGCTCTTTTGCTAATTAGTAAATCTACCTGCTTTAAATGGAATTAGCGACAACGGAATAAATATCTTACAAAGGTAACGAAATTACAAAAGAAGGAGATGATACTCAATTTGCAATTAAATTAAAGTTTACCAATTATAATCTTTTTAAATGTAAGGCTTATTAAGTCATAAATTATTCTCATTAGATTATATTAAATTCAGTTTAATATGAATTTGTATTTAGTGTATTACCATGTCGACTAATGCAATCTTTTCGAGCATATAGCAGGTGTAATAATCATGCACATACGTCTGTGACAGGAAACGGAATTAATTTAGTTCAAATATCAGAGACATGTGTCGCAATATTAATGCTGGAACTGCAAGTGTCAACGGTTTATAAATGAGGCGACCTTAATGCATAGTTGCACGTATATTACATTAATTAATTAAACTTAACCATTGATTGTACATCCTATATACCCAATATACACTATTATGTATTAAGTTATAATCATAGGGACAAGGGCATAACGTCGAACGACTTAATATATTTTTTTTAGTCCATTTAGGAATGAGATAGTAATAATCAAAATTTGCAAGAGTATTATTGTTCTAAGTACACAGAAATTTAATTTATGTAACAAATAGTTGCTATCTAATCTAAATGATTGTTTATTAGTTTATAGACAAACGCAACGGAAATAGTAAAACGCCTATATATTTCTTTCAAATCTAACAATTTATTATTTTAATTTTAAATTATGCGCCCAACAAAAATAATGGCAAGAATTATTGTAGAAATCTTTTTAATTAATGAAAGTATTCCATAAAATTATGTCTACATATTCCTCGTTACTGACGTTTAATGAATTCACATTTAAATGAATTTAAACAACTTGTTTTGTAGTTGTTTTTTTGTTTTTAAGTAGCTGTATTAGGACAGTAATTTTTCATCTTTAAAAGAAACATTTAAATAGCCGTAACGTTTATGATAATACATTAAAATTATACATAATTTAATTAAAAGTTGTTCTACTAACTATGAAGTATTCCCAATTTCTATTTATAATATAGTTAACCGCAGTAGTTTGTAATTTTAATTTTCTGCAACTTTTTTATTATTGAGATACTACCAAATTTTTTGGGGCCCCCAGCTACACAATATTTTCCGTACCTCATGAATCACCCTGTATTTTCTATGGTGAACATGTGTTAATTGTAATTAATAAACAATCAAATTCAGATTTAAATGTGTATGAGAAAGTCAGAAAATCTGATTTTTGTGTCTTCGCTTTTAAAACATTTGTAGATTCATTTACTTTGCCTGGAAATTAAATTTATGTTCAATGGAAACTTTTTATTTTAATTAAAATCTTTGAATTTTCGAAAAATAATGGTGTAAATCTTATGTGCACGTAACTTATTCTTGCACTAAATTTTACAAAAGACAAATTTACTAGGTTTAACTAAAAAATTGTTCGAGATATTTGAATATTCCACATGATTCTCAGCTGGTTGTGGCTATGAAATTAATTTGATCAATTTCTAATACATATAAGTTGGAGAACTCTGAAGTATAGAATATCCATTAAGCATTATGCAATAATTAATTCTGAAAGCAATGATTGTAAATTAGGTGTGGCCATATAAAGTGAAAAAATAATGAAATTGGGGCTGTATAATTAGAGAAACAGCTCTTACAAGTAATAACCGACGTACCCGTCATCACAACATCACAACACATAAAAAGCCAAGGTGCAAGTGAGCAGTTGAGCGTTGAGCAGCGGGAAAGTGCTATCAATCACTCCGACATCGGTTCGCGGTTGTGTCGATAATGTAGGGCGCATGATTAACCGACAGCGCCGCTCTGTGCCGTGCTCAGGACATCTCTCCTCCACCTCAATGATAGATTGATTTTATTGAATCGCGGCGGCGGTGGCGGCTTTGTGTGTGAGATTGAAAGTGAACCGCTCCCACTGCAAGTTCCTCGCGGTCACTCTGATAACACCACCCCTAAACTAAGTCACGAGATATCCATATTGACGCGGAAATGCATTTGGGTATATGACAAAATTCGCTGATCAGCCATAATACATTAGTAATTTACGTAATAAGACCTGAAAGTACTGGGTGAGCAAGTATATTCCAGAGCGAGCTTTGGAAGCTTGCGAGCCCAGTGAAGACACTTTCAGGTCATACTCACATTGGGTACAATATTTTTAACGCGATCCTGAAAATAAGAAATCACTATGGAAACATTGCTTTTGGATCCCATGTAGTATATTTTCCCGTATGAAAAGCGATCAGAAACAGCTCATTTTCTGGGCGATCGCGAAAAAAAATTATTATTGTCAATTATCATTTTACGCGATAAAAATTGGAGTAGGTATATTACAGTGTAGCAATACATCACGCCAAGATGTCGTAGGGGTAACATCAACCCCCATTGTTATATCGTTTATATTCTTTTATAATTTTTTAAGTTAACCATTATTGTTTATTAAGCTGATAATGATAATCTTAGCTGTTGGAACGTCTAATAATAAAAAAAATAAGCATAAAATGAACATCAAATAATGCATCCCTGTAGGAACTAACCTCAAATTCAACTTACAGTAGAATTTAACAAAAGCAGGTTTCTTTCGTGTACAAAATGAATATATCATCACGCTATTTGCACATTTTGAGTGTGATACATGCTTTCGCTGATCACCAAAACTCAAAGAATCTTAATAAAACGATTAAACACCCCGCAATTACGTTCACAGAAACCTTAAATTATACCTGTCATAAATAAAAATGTGAACACTGGCTATGGTTGCTCAAATTTAGCACAGATGAACTCACGGCTGCCACCATTTTTTTTGTTTAAATATTTTGCATCTATGTAATTTTGCTAGTAAATATTTAAAAATTAATTTCTATTTTGTTAAATAAATACATACAGGATACAGGTAGATAATGTCACTTGCAAATGACATTCAATTTGAATCCAGATTATATTTTTACATTCGAACAATTTGATAAAACAAAAATAATAAATATAATATTTACTTAATTACTACAAATCTATTTAAATTTACTGTAAAACTATAAAAAAAAATAAATATACAATCAATTATGTTATATTATATCAAAGTACAAATAATAATAATATATTTTTCTACAACCACTAACAAATCTGTTCATTGTATGTTTGTTGTTGCTAGGAATATGAGGTAAATTGCAAGCATACTGCGAAATGAATTTGTTTTGTGAGTATTTCAATACAGGTCAGTTCATTTAAGTACAGGTGCCATTGCTAGGATACTTATTTAGAATTGTCAAATATTGGAATGGTGAAAGCGGGATATATTTATTATTAAGATTAAATTAATTTTGAAATAATATCGTGGTCGTAGAAAAAGTACTCGTACTCGTATGATTTGCAGCATTCGACTTTGAAAATAAGTACCAAACTTTCAAACTTGTAGGAAATGAGTACCATTCCATGCTTGTTGTACAATATATTATTATATGCATACATATTTCACTTATTCGACATTTCTGGTCACAGGTTCATTTAGTATTTGTATCATTATTGTAAAACAATTCATTACTTAATGATATACATGTTTTTTATTATTTTCTGTTTAAGAATTATCAGAATTGTCAGTAATTCGAAATATTGTATATAGATAATAGATATTTATGTAACAAGTACATAATCTTGAGTTTTATGGAGGATACAGAAAAATGCGAGTCAATAACACTATATTATGTTGGTGTTACATACAATCTTTTGTGTTTGGCTGTTTTACACTATTGCAGATTATTTTCTTAGTTTAGAGTGACAATAATATTTGACGTTGTATTTACAAAAAATGTCAAAATATTTGTTGATGACTCATCATGTATTATAATTTGTAATAAATAGTAATTTCAAAATCATAGATATGACGGTCAAAATAAATAAAAAAATTCAAAAATTTCAATCACATAAATAATAATAAACCTTTGCAACAACCACATCTGTACTAACAGTAGATAGTACAGAATTAACATGCAAGTTGCTCTTAATATTTCACACATATAGGTTGATGAAACACAAAAAACCCTAGCTCAGTAATATCTATATTTACTTCAAAAAAAGAAGAAATTCTATCATCTAAATGTAAAACTATCGAAGTATTTTAATTTTTAAAAATACAACATATAAAAGCGACAGTTAATTCAACATTCAAGTGTTTACTATTTGGTCCAGTACCCCTGCTAAGTGCATTTAGCATGTTGTGGAGTGTATTCCTCATACGTATCATGTATTGCCAGCCAGTAAATGGCGACCTATGAATAGAACATGACTCGTGTCATTAGTCGGAGCTATTGATGATCCGACATTTCTCCTTGGATGTTAGAATCAAACAGAAACTTTGACAATGTCAATCACATTGTCAGAGCAGACACAAATCAATCACAATATCATGCATTGTTGCCCATGATGAACATGCTCATATGTGTTTAGTTCAATCAAGGTAGCTTTAACTAACACTATTCATGATCTTATTACCCTGTAATTCAATTATTTTAGCAATAATATCTAGTTGCATTATTCAGATTTCACATTTTGTAGTTCGCTGAGAAATTAGGTGACGCTTGTTTGTAATCTACTTTGAGAGCAAATAACAAACTCATTAAAACCATTTTTATCACCTTTGTACTTTAAATTGGAGCTAGAATTGTCCTTGTGCATTAAAATGGGTTTCTTTGTAGTCTTTTATATATAGGTAGTGCTTGTACTAAGGCAAACAAGCAAATTACTTATGTATTCGTACAAAGCTGCGAATAACAAAGCCGGGCATTGAAGCTTCAATATTTTCCTGAAAATTTCATTCAGGTAAAGTTTTCAAATGAGCAACTTTAAAGAGATAACAAGCACGGGATATCGAATTTCTGAATACAACTCAAAAATTTACATATATATTTAAATTGGTGACAACTTTATTATCATTATAAATTCGTTCTTTTCTATAGAGATAAATAAAATTTTAATGTAGCAGTTTGAATTACAAATTGTGAAGGGCAGTATTTTATTCATCTGTAATGTATACTTTGAAAATTAATTAATTATGAGTAATAGCAAAGATCAAAGTTATAATTCCTACAGTGTTTTAATAATTTGGTGACATACTTTTGTAGTATTCTAAAATTATATTACCTCATTAATGCCCAGCGTATGAAACATCATAGGCTAAAGGTGTCTCACTTAAAGTTTATGTTTCTGCAGGCTATGGCATTGATATTGCTCTATTTACTTAAACAAAAAATATTATGTACATATTTATACTTACAAGTTACCAACATACAGAAATATGAAATAAATATTTATTCTGAGCATTAATGGGTTAATGTAAAACATTCGCTGTTTTACCCTTCCACTATAATTTATAACACAATGTTACAATTATAATGCATAAAACCAAATCTTTTAGGATGATTTCCTTATAATTAGATTATTTATTTCTATTGAGGAAAATTGCTGTATCTACGACCAAATTATCAGCAAATTTGAATTCTATACTTCTCAGAAATAAATTAAAAATTTGAAAAATTCACTTATTTTTAATCATGCATGTAGAACCTTAATTTAAAATATACTTACTGGTTGTGGAACTAATATGTGGTGTATAAGAAATTCAATGCTATTTATTTAACATTGCTGTATATTTTCATCTATTCACTTTACTGCAAAAGTAAAAAATTTGTTCAGAATTTAAAAATCCATGTAATAAGGTCCATTTGGTTACATAAGTATTACTATTTCACGGTACATCAATCAAATTAAAATTAATACTTATTAAAAAAAAAAAAATGTAACTTGGCCAAGGAGAATTTAACAAGAACGAAATATTTTTGATAATATCATAAAATAACACTATAAAAAATAAAACAATCTGTTTCTTAAATGTGAAATATTGTTACAAATTTCCTAATAAATATTAATTTTAATTGATTGATATATCATGAAGGCTTGTGTATATTTTATCAGCGATAAAATACTAAGACAATGATGTATAACTTGTTTATGTGGAACAGAGATAGTAATTAATTACAAATAATTAAATTTTTCAGAAAAGTAATTATTAATTTAATTTCTCATTTACATAAAAATAAATATATCATCACGTCTTGTACCCATTATGGGTGTGGCACTCTGCTTACGCAGATTTCGGTAAGTGATATATTTTTGCGTATGAAGTGCCTGGGGTAAATTTAAATTGGCAACTGTCAGCTGTAGGATTCGAAGTGAGGATCTTACGATCCACAGTCCGACGCGTTACCACGGAACTATTTACATTCGTTCAGTAATTAATTACATTATTATGTAAGCAATTACTAATTCTAGCACTTTTCCATTGTTCCATTACTATTGCATTGACAACTACTTGTTTTTTTTTTTTTCATGTACAAAATTACAAATTTTTTAACTTTTTGACGATTATGAATGAAATCGAAAATTCCGCATCAATTTCTAATCAAATAGAAATGGCGAACCTTAATATTTTAAATAGTCCAATAGAACAAAATTTGATGATTCTTAGTAATTTTCCAAATATTAAACAAATTTTTCTCAAGTATAACGTTATTTTGCCTTTTTTAAGTCATTATCAGATTTTCTCTTTGAGAAATTACTAATTTTAATACAGTAGTTTAAATAACCACAATCCGCACTATTAGTATTTTTTTTATATGTATATTTTAATAATAATAATTTTATGTTCCTACATTTTGCATGTGATATATATTTTAATCATTTTTAACGGAACTAATTTGAAGATAAGCTCGTTTGCACAATCACTTTTAATGAAAAAAGTGACCCATTATTATTTTTCTCTTTAATTTGAATTAAAATTAGATACAAATCAAAAGAAATCGTCCCAACCCAAATACAAAGCAATAAAAACAAACAAATTCAATGTCATCTGAGTCCGACCACCACTTGTTAGTATTTTTCCCTTTTATGTAAAATGTGATAAATTCACATTCACATGGTTGACCATAACTATAATAATTTAAATAAATATTGGCGGTAAGCATTTTGTTGTAGCAGAGCTTTCCATAAACTTGGAAATTCGGCCAGTACCTCGGTAAAGCTTTCATCTTTATGTCGTCCGTGAAACCGTGATCCAGAGCTGCGGTAGCCTCACACCTTGCCGGCAACTCGCAAAGTGCCTTCCCGGGAAATATGAGCCTGGCTCTGCCACGCTAAGATACCATCCAACTCCAACTCCGACCATTCTCTTGCCCGACGCTGTCGGTGACTGTTTTGTGAGTTTTGTTCGCCTCGTCCTGCCCAGCTGCAATTTATATTTGAGTGGATAATATAAATTGGTTTCTGGTCTTGTTGGAAAAATAGAAGGATTGCGGCAAGGATACTGTTCTTTCTCCTCTGTTATGTTCTGTTGTTTTAATGAAATAGGGATTCGAGGAAGCTGGATGGGTGAAAGTAAACTTTCTTGGTTTAGTGTTCAGTGTTGAGTTTCCAAAATATTTTAATTTGTAATAAGATGAGTTTCAAATTGAATTGGAAGCAGAATTGAAGTAGTACAAGAGCCGAACCCAAACCCGTGTTCTTTGAATACTTTTTTGAAATTTTATATGTAGGTCAGAACATGAACATGACACATTTATTATAGCTGAAAATCTAAAAAAGAAAATTCTGTTTCTATTATGTTCTATACAATTCAAATTGTGAACTGTAAATCTGTTTCTATAACACTGTTTTGGAAACTACACATTCTACAACAAAAAACTGTCTTGGAACAACTATCATTTCACACGCCGCATATCATATGGAATAAGTATCTTGATTCAGTTACTATGGTTACGTTTTGTTTGTTTCTCAACAGTTTTAAATTAATATGTACGCGATTTTGTCACCATTAGCAAGTTGCTATGTAACAACTTCGTTACAGAATAGGGCCTTTGCATTTTTTTTAAATCGATTATTCTAAAAACCAATAAAATGCTTCATTGTATGTCACGTGTTTGCGTTTTAACCAATCCTGTTATTATTATATTCAGAATAAAGTTCTAGTGATTATTCCCGGGAATAATCTCTGTAGATTTTTAGTTTTTCTTGACAAATGTCAGGGGTCAAATAGTTATCAACATAAGTAAAAAATGAACAAGAAAAAATTGAATTAGTTCCCGATGATGAAATAAAAAATATCTAATTAATATAACTCGAGAGTTCGTTAAATTAGAAAATAATTTTCCAGTATCTTTCTCAAATTTGTTACCAGTTGGCAATAGCCTGGCAACAAGTTTTCGGAAGATCTGTCAAATTATTTTCAATGTTTTGTCATTATCTTGTTATATTATTACTGATAAAATATTATAGTTTACGAAAAGATATACGTTTTAAATTTGTTAGGAGTAAGATGAACATATTTGAAGAGAAAGCGATAGACCCAATGGCTGGTACCACGAGCTCTGTTTTTGGGTGTTTTTTGAGCAGTGTTTTAAGCCCGGTTTTAGCGCTGTACAATGTTTTTAAATCATTTTATAAAAAAATTCTTAAAATAAAAGTAATAGATAATACATTCCTCTGTAACTTCTATTTGAAGCATTTTTTATAAAATAATTTTAGAACATTGTACAGCGCTTAAACCGAGCCTAAAACACTGCTCTTAAAACACCCAAAAACAGAGCTCGTGGTACCAGCCAATATGATCTGTTGTAATTTTATATATTGTACATTAGAAATAGGTAATTTCTATGTTTCCTATTATTTTATAAATAATCCTGGTCCTGGAAACATTAGTCGAAGCTTTTGCGTGATATCAGTTATACGTGTACTTGTAAAATATCACTTATATCACCTGACATACGACAAACATCAGTTTTAAAGCAATGATATGGCCTATCTCAATAATTTATACATTCACATTACCATATATTCTCAAGACAATGGTACACCTTAAAATAAATATGATTTCAAACTGAAAAATAATACCATTTATAAATACGTATTTAAATATTTGTATTACCTACATACAAACATACATAACGTCACGATATGTCCCACTTAGTGGGGTAGCACGAACCCAGAAAAACAGTCATCCAACAATCAATCTCCTCCATACATTCCTATCCTGACACACCAATTTCGCCTCGTCCACATTCATAGTGCGATTCATACATGCTCGTTTATACTTCACACTCGGAATCATTCGTTCACGCAACAAACCATCAATCATACCCAACCAGTTATTCCTCGGACGCCCGCGCAATCGTTCACCTTCAATCTCACGCACATATATTAGTTTCACCAACCTTTCATTCGACATTCGCTCAACATGTCCAAACCACCTCAACTGACTCACTCCCACTTTCTTAACAACACTCCTCTCAATCTCACACTCATCATACACCAATGTATTCCGGATACGATCACGTCTCGTATACCCACATACTCCTCTCAAATATCTCATTTCCACAGCAGTTATACGTCGTTCATGCTTCTTCATCCACACCCAACATTCAGAACCATACATCAATGTAGGCACTAACACACCATTATATTACCTAATTTTATCAAATTTACAACTGCGCGAATATTATCAAACTCTTCCACGCGCAGTATTGTATCTTTGTGGTATATTCAGCGCAGTATAAACATTAGGTAGAGTAGTGTTTGAAACCAGGTATTCAATCAAATAATACCGATTCCCACAAGTAATCTCGCGCTTACACAAATCTGAAATCAGACTAAGTTAAATCCCGATAATCCTTTCTGCGGTGCACGGGCAGTGCAGGCGGCAGCAGCAGCCGACATATTTCATGCGAAATTCACGAGGCCACGAGCGTTCATTTACCAAGCATCATTTAACTTTAACTATATAGCGTCGCGGACGCCGTTGCCGCCAAGCGGGCAGATGTGCCCGACAGCGCAGCCACCGCCGCCGCCAATGTTCGATTACAAACTTTTCCAGGCCGGCCGCGCTAATAAATTATTGTTTTAGTTGTAATAGTTGAGCAGAACGATTAGTGTAAATGGATGGTCGGCTGCAGGGCTTACTGCGTTTTACGCTTCAGAATTATCCAATAATGCATTGTTAATTGATAGTCAAAGCTTACGCCGAACTATTCGAAAGGTAAAGGTTATAAACCCACAACAGAGAAGGATTGGTTTTAAATTGTTTATCATAACAAGCCAACTTCATTAGGTGTTAAATTCCTGAATTTTTATTTGAAAGGAAATTTTATACGGCTGTACTAAAACCAACAAATAATTCTAATGAATTAGGTATGTGATCATCATAGCAGAATTTACAGAAACATACAATAATAGTTATTTACGATACAAGTACGTAAAGCTAGTCTTTAGTCACGAATGGGTCAATTAAAACACGAGCTAAGCGAGTGTCTTAAGACCCCTGAGTGCCTAAAGACGCTTTACGTATGTGTATCGAACAATATTTTATCTACGATATAATGGAAAGCCCTAAAAAATATAAAAAAAATATTTTTATTTATGAAGTAGGATCACAATATTAAATGAGAAGTTTGCCATGATAACAAAATTTTTGCAAATTTGGCGTGTTTAAAAATTTTAATCACTCGTTGCTTGGAAACCCGTGACTAATGGGATCGTGTTACTAAACAACAGTTTTACAAACTTGAAACTAACAGTTAAACATAAATTTTACACACTATCGTAGATAAAATAAGTAAATTTACTATAGGCAACGGCCATGGCAGGTAGCGTTGAAGCCTTGATAACGGAAGTCAAGTAGCAGTGTCCACGATTAGTAGTTAGTTGGGTGACCGCTCTACGAAAACCTATACCAGCGAACACTGCGTGCCGTTGTAACACCACCGAAAACGAGGTAACGAAGCGGCATATAACCTCATCGTTGAGACCGATTAAAAAAACCTTAACCTTAATATATACAATATATAAAGTGCCAAAATTACGTCACCTATTCCTTCTCCTAATTTTTAATATTTAATTTACCGTAAACTATAAATAACAAAAAAAATAATCACTGAGGTAAAATTAAAATGACAACTGTCGGTTATGAAATGAGAATCTCATGATCTGTATTCCGATGCTTTATTGTTTAACACATAATCAAGGGCTCCTTGTCCATAATTATAAATAAAAATTTAGTCACAGACAAATTTGACCCGGGTCGATCGGTTCAGAGTATTTATCAGTCGGTCGAATGTGGGGCCGTATTGACCGAGTAAATTGTATCTAAAAAATAATTGAATTTGTTATAAAGTTTTTGAAAGATATTCCCAGGTGTCTTATTGAATTTTATTTATTTATTCCACCTTTTTTTCGGTTGTATACCTCCTACAGAATCTCTATTTTATACTTCTTTTCCCAGACACGCATTATCATTTATTCTGAAAAATCACAGACATGCATAATGGAAACTTGTGCCTAATGTAATTGAAATCATGGTAAGTACAGTTCCTGAAATTTTTCTAATGAATTGGGTATAAATAAACATTTAAAGTACTTCAAAGTCCAAAATATAATGTTGCATATGAAAGATATGATATTAAATTGATGTAATTTAATTTATGTTTAATGAAAAATGTGGTCTCATTCTGGATATTCGGGCTCGGACTAAAAGTGTAAAAGGAAATATTAACCAATGAAAATCGCACAGCAAATACTCATAATCATCCTTGTGGATGAATGAAGCTTATTCACCAGTAGGAGCTCATGACGTAATATTCATTAAAACAAACTCGCGCTTTTAATTTTGCAATGGCCTGAAACCGTAATGTGTTCCGGAAATGTGTATTAGTTTTAGTTAACAAGGAAACGACTCTACATTTTTCTCATTTGCCAGATTTGTTGCAAACTAAATGAAATAAATGTTGCTTCAGCGTGGTTATCAAAACAAGAATATCAAACTGTAATTAATTCACCTAATTTTTCACAGATTATATTTAATCTAATTACCACATAAATGGAGAGTTATAAGGCTTGTATTTAGTACACCACCATGAATCAAATGACTCTAATTTGCGTTTCTAAACAACTTGACCTGCAAACATTCTCCTATTATTTACTTATTTTACTAATATAACTTATAAAATTCATGCTGTGAGGTAAAGATTGATCAGAACAAAGTGATTCAGTTGGCAACACAATTAGGAACTTTTTATTCCACAGTTTTTTGGAATATTCGTCAACGAATAACCACCGAAATATTCCAGAAAACAAATGGGGCGAAATCGAATAGGGGATCAAAGTCAAAATGAACTGGACAGAAATGTCGAAAGGCAGAAACTAGAAAAAACAAAAACCCGTTAGAGTGTTAGAATGCTATGAACTGAAATATTTTTCGGGATTTAATTCTATTGCGACACACGTTTTTCCCATCTAGGGTACGACACTTCTTTTCCAGAAATCAGTAGGTGATATTTTTACGATTCAAGTGTAGGTCACCGTCAAATCACGAATCCCAAAGATCTTAGTTGAGTTAAATCGCAGGGGTAAAGTTAAAATAGCAATTGTCGGCTGTTACTGTAGTTACCACGAAGCACTAGGTGGAGCGCAAATATCATCCGTCAAACCTTTTTAGTTAGTAGAAAAAGTCACAGGTGAGAAAGTTATTGGGATTTGAACTCAGGTACATATTTTATTAATCTAGTATGTCACTAAGGATCATTCATTTATTTATGTCGGTAAAAGAGTAAAATTTGTTTGTTTATAATTCAATTCTGCGCTTTGAAAGCTAATACTATTTGCACGTGAAAAGAAGTTCTACAAAATTTAATTTCAACTGTCAATGTCCGAACCACAAACAGTTTTTAATTTCTGATGCATAGTACAAACATGTATTATTTATTTCACATGCTGCGCATAAAATACAAACAAGAAATTATTTACGCAAATGTAAAATTCCATTTATTCAATTTGACCACCGGAGATTCATTTATGTAACGAAAAATTATTTCAAAACTTGTTATTTTTATATAGACTAATTAAATTTCTAGAAATATCCTTTTGTGTCAATGTTATTTTATCAATGAAACAACAACTATCTGTATAAGAAAGTTTAACGAAAAGTATATAAAACACTGTGAAAGAATGTCTGAACTTTTAGTTAGTTAAGAAAGTATTCTAAGTTCTTTAAGCTTTTAAAGAAAACCCTGAAAACCTTAGGGAGAAATTAACACAAAATTGTGAAATTGCTCTTCAAAACTTTGTACAAGTATTATTAAAAATTTATTAACAGAAAGTGTACTCTTGTTCCAAATGGTTTTTATTGAAAATATAACTTCATTATTTCACCAATCTTTCGTAAGGTATTCTTAGTTTCTAAATTAGAAAATATTGATACAAAATTTGTGCAATATACAATAAATTGAAATTAATAATTTTATGCATTTCAACAGACTCAATGAATTATCCTGTGATTAATATTCCACTACATTTGTAGGCAACTAATTTGACGGACTATAACCACATGTATCATTGGAGTACCAATTTGTTTTTCTTTAAAATAATTGGCCTCATAAAGTTTGTATCTATTTTACAAGGATCCTTATTTTCCTCATTAGAAGTAAAAACGAACTAACAAAAATACTGGAGACTGAGATACTTGGAAGACTAACAATTTCTTTAGAAGAAAATAGCCTAAATTCGTTACATAATGTTTAGATTCATTTAAAATTATAATTGTTGTTGTTTATTAACATTAGAAGCCAGACTTGAAATTATAATATTTACATAATCATTATACAATATGAATATTAATGTATCAGTAAATAGTTATAAACTGTGAACATATAATCCCTGATACATGTAACAAACACAAAATTAATTATAAATTAAAATAATAATACGCAAGTAATGATAATAATAGGGGTTGTATCTTACTAGGGTTAATCTAAAATCTACTACTATGAGTTTAACTTTTTAAAGTATGTTAATTTTGTTTTATTGAAATTTATTTGTGATAAAAATCAATGAATTGTTATATATTGAGAACAAATAATAGTTATTTGTTTAACTAGGCATCCAAATACAGATTTACAGCAGAGGCTGCCGTTTCATTGACGAGGTGAATCCGAGGCAATGAATGCTGCCGAATAAATTTTTCCTCTGCAATAAACTATTTAACTTATAAAATAGTTTCTCTACGATCACTACTGAAAATTACACTTTCTTCACACTAAACAAAGCTTAAAATTTTTTATTTCGCACAGACGTTTAGAATAGCATGCGCAATTATTCCACACGCAAGTGTTACCAACTTAGTAATAATATAATACTGTATGATATTAATATGTCAAGTATAATTACATATATCAAAATTATTTATAATTGTTTCAGAGTTTATATAAATCTTCGTTTTCAATATTGAGATTACAAAGAAAATAAAATATCAATTTTTTAATAATAGTATATTGTGTCATTAGGAGTAAATGTGATACTTTGTGTGCTGAGCATGTAAGTTTGAACGACGAGCGAAGCGAGTCGAACAATTACATGCGAAGTACCCAAAGACACATTTACTCCGAATAACACATGCTATTTTTTCTTCAAACATAGAAAATAAAATTATACATATTATAAAATGCTCAAAACTTCAAAAAATATTCTGTCTTATCTAGCATTTCAAGTTGCCGTAGAATATGCTGTTTTGTTATTTGTTTCATTTTTAATTGTCAAATTATTGAATTACAACCTAACTATTTTCCTTAATATTTTACTTTGTCCGCCGCCGGCATAAATGTGTTGCCAAGGATACACTTACGCCGGCGGCGACAATATTGAACTTCTACTTGTTGAATACAAATACATAACAACGTACTTTTATGACGTTTGAAGAAAAAATATGTCTTTATTTCTTATAATACAACTATAGGTTTATAGTTGGCAACACTGCACACATCTGCGCTTGTGTGCTTAGAGTTTGAAATGTCATTTATTGTTTTGAAAAGTTAGAATTATTATAATTATATCTTGACAAAAGTGTGATCGTAGAAAAAGTATAGTGTTTAACTCGTGCAGAATGACCTATTTTACGCTGGGGTGATTTCAACTTTCGACTTCGTCTCATGATAAAACTCTCACAACTCGCGTGAAATAGATAACTTTCTGCATTTGTTGCACAATATACTATTATTGTAGAGCCAATAATTGAACATTTCAAAAAGAACATTGAAATCGCTGTGGTCCTTCAATTTACCATCTTGTACAATCTATAGAAGGAAATATTGTCTTGATGAGATCCACTAGTGCTTAAGGGTTTATTACAAGTTTTATACCCTTATTAAAAGTTTCTAAAGGCGATTTCATTTAAAACTTAAAATTAAATTACAAAACTATTATCTCGACGTCAAATTTACCAGGTACAATTTTTACTGATGCAAATAAGAAACATAAATAGTTGAAGTATTCAACAGCAAAATAGATTATTTGAAATTTATGGTATTCCCGATGAAGCTGTTAACAAAATGATGGACAAAGGCACCTCTCATGAAATAAGAAACGCTGAAGTGATTAATATTGCAGAAAACATTCTGATCACGTGAGTAATAATTCATTCGGGGTGGAATAAATAACTCGCGTGCATCGACTGTACTCTGAAGCTGATGAAACTCCAGCGGCACTGTGACTGTGTATACATTCGAATTGAAGTTAAACTATTAATGAACTGGGAATATTTGATTCATTGCTGCATCTCGCAATGGGACGAAATTATTTTAATCACTGATCAGTTTTCATGTATTTGTTGCAAATAAAACTGTTTTATTCCTCGTTCGATGTAAACACGTGTTTGGAAATTTCCGCAAAATAACTACATTAATTGCTAGATTAAAAATTAGTGAACACATTGACTCGTTGAATACATTCAATATATAAAATATAAAGCAAATTATAATACTCGCTTCACTTTATTCAGTGAAATAAATATATCTGTTTGAGATTAACGCCGCATGGATTTAAAGTGCTCTGTTGAGTTTATTGTCTTAATTAACTTTCTTATGGAGTCCACACTAAATTCTATTTGTTAAGTGTACTGTTTTGTTGGCTGTACGGGGTACGTTTCTGGCCTCCCCTTGTCTTAAGCAGGACTAGTAGTTCATGTTTGTCCTAAACCTTCTGACTGGATAGACCTAGTGTAGTTGGGAAGTCGGGAGTTAGCTACACTTCGGTGAACAGCTCGGTTCGAATTTCGTTGCAAATTTTGAGAACTCTGTCAGTTATGTTTGCTAGTCCGTATTAAATATAAAACTATTAACACCTGTTTTCTCGTTCTCCATATTTGAAACTCTTAATAAATAATTACTAAAAAAAAACATTTAATTCTCAGGTCAAATAATATTACCTATTAGTTCCAAATACATACATATATATTTCACACGTAGTGTACTTTTTATCAGCAATTAATTTATCCTGAGTATAATTGTAGATAGAAAAATCAATCCTAATGCTTCACTCATGTAATAATGAAAAAAATTAGGCATTTGTTGTTAAAATATATATTTTGTTTCAGTAAAGTATCAATTTCCATACACTACTTATTTTTTTTATATTGAATTTGTTAATTAAACTGTCGTATTAAGTATTTAAAATCTATATTTTTTATAATTTTTTTAATTATTAATCCTTACAGTCTTCATTATTTTTCGAAATAATCTTTATAATTTGATGTGAAATCCTTGCATTCCCTTATAAAATCTAAACAATCATTAAAATCCGAAACGTAATCTTCAAAATCTTGAATCCTTGAATCTTTGTAATCTCGTAACAATCTCTAAAATCTTTGTAAATCTATTTACAGTCTCAAAAACCTTTAAAATCTATGTTCAATCTGCAAGGATTGCAGTCAGTTGTATGGTATGGACCTTACTGATTTCCCCCTCGACTTTTCTATTTTGTTTGTTGTATATATGTTGAAGGACAGATATTCGTACATCTTTTATACATTTATACACGAACCTCTTCTCTAAAAAAAATTGCTACCGTAACGACTGGCTAACTGTAACCAAAATGAATAATTTTTGGATAGCTAATGAAATATTCTCTATTAAATAAACAAGAATTTTCGATGCAATTTTTTTCAACATTAGCATGTTGCTGTGACAACAAATTTGTTAGAGAATTGGGCCAATTGTCCTTAATTTCGTGGCTTATGTGTGTGATTTTTTATAAATGAAAACATGATTAGTTTCTGTATTTATTATTATAGAAATATAATGAAAAAGAACAAAGAACTATATAAAAGAGAATCAAAAGGTTATTAAAATTTTACAAAAATATGTAGGAGATTCCATAAAAAATTTAAATGCAGGAAAATTATATTGCATATACTCGTATGTATAAAATGTGGTTATTTTAATTTGAAATAAACGGAAAGAAACTTCGGTAATATTTAAAATAATCGAATAAAATTAAAACTATAGACTGATAGATTATCCGGTATGCAAGAGAGGTATTGTGACGAGTTTAAAATTTTGAAAGTATGGGACAATATTTACTCTAAATGTAATGGCTACATCATTCTCAAATTTAATGTTTAGAATTATGATACTCACGGTAATGGTAGTTTACTGTAGTAAATTTTAGAACGAGTTAACGAACGAATGGGGTAAATTTTGCATGTAAAATAATGACAATTCTGATTAGAAATTTTCCTTTGTATACTGTACCGCATAAAAATTATAAAGCCGAGAGTATGGCATTGCATAAGGGCATTAATATCTGCATTCCCTAAATTGAAAATAGTACGTGTAGCTCCAATTTTATGGCGAGATGTAGCCTTCAGAAATATTCCTGTCTCCAAATCAGCAAATTGAGCCTTCGAAGGCGTCCGAAGAAATGTCAAATTGATTCGGTCGCTTCTCATGCGAATTACTTTAAATTTCATTTGGCTGGAATCGCAAACATCAAACTCTCGGGACGGAAACAGAGCGGACAACACTGTCGTATTCGGTCGTTAAATTTGACATGGAAGCTCCGTATCCAGGGTCTGTTTATCACCTCGCGTCGCTGACCATCGAGTGCGGCCATCGGAATCGAAAGTGCCGGCCAGCGAACAACCAACGGAAGAGTTCGTGAGAGCTACCCTGGAGCAGGCACGGGGAAAAGTGCCGAGGCAAACGTGCTCGCTGAAAACACGGAAAAGGTTGCGCGGACTTCTGTTCGATGCCGTTTGCTTCTAACCTGATAAATAATGTATCGAGAAGCTGTAGTTTTCAAATGACCGTCTGCAAGGTGTAAAAATGTTTGAATTACATTGAATTCTACTCGATCTAACTGTATAAATGGGATATTAAATTTGTTTTGTTAACGTAAAGCAAAAATGTGACAGATTTCATCATTGAACTACCGCAGGCTGTAGCATATAATAGCGTTGTTTGATATTGGTGTTATTCCAATAATATTTCGTGCAAATTAATCTGTTAATACGAAACATACTCATCATTATAAATGTATGTTTTCATTTTTACTCATTTCTAATAATGAGCTAAATAAGGTTATAATTATTATGTTCAACAGCATTCAAGTGAAATTTGAGAGAGTTATTGAATTAAATCTTTTGTAAACAATTTTGCATATGAATAGCATTTGAAACGTCCTTAGGATTCTATAGAAATATGGAAATAAATTTACAAAGTACGAATACATTATTCAACTTTTCTATTCATGAAACTTCTCAGGTATTTGCAGTTTCAATGTGTGTAAAAGACATGTTTACGTTGCAGTTCTTTAAAAATGCAGGATGATATTTATACCTATAAATTTCTCCATATTCATGAGATGCATTTCTTCATTGCCATAGGTTCCCAGATTTTGGTTTAACATTGCCACTATTCCCTGATATACAAGGTTTACCATAAATAAGTACCGTAAAATGAGGTTACATTGACCACTGGGGTGAACTTGACCGAAAATTTTTTTATAAAATAATATTCATTACAATATTCTTTAAAGAACACTACTTGTTCATAAAATATAAGTAAAAGTAAAGTGTGTCATTACTAAACATGAGTATAAAAATGATAAAGTTACAGCTGCATATTTAATGTACATATTTATATTACATTCTGTATATAAGTATATTTTCAATTTATGTGTAATGCTTTTGTATGTACGAAGTTTTCAAAAGACTGAGTGATTGCTGACGAATGTATTTGTTACATGATTGTTTGTTGTAAGATCTTACAAACCTTGAAGGTTTAAGTGTAAACCGAAACGTCGGTTATGCAAGAAAAATAAATGCTGTATGACTGAGATTTCGAGTATTTTTTGCATTTTACAATAAATACAGTCGAAATAACATTCAGTACAATTTATATTTACTGTGTCCCGTTTGAAATTGATCATGGGTCGTAGAAAAATAGAATGAAACGTGTGGAGCAGTAGTAAGTTTAAAAGTTACACATTCCTGAAGCAAATAGCTCGCAGCATTTAGCAGTGATAGCCGGTAAAGATGATTCCAACTGAGAATATTAGTATGAATACGAGAAACTTTATAGACTGCGGTTAAGTTTAAACAAAGATCGTTGCAAGTCAAACAACGAGCATGGTCGCTACAACGAAAGCACAATACCGACGGGGCATGTACTAATTTAGAAATATGTCCCTGGGCTCTTTACAAGTAATGGCGGGCGGACAAGTTTTGTTTCAGCCGTTTCAGACGTTGCCACCTCTGAAAAGGCACTTCGGATGCATACTGCTGTACTCTTACTCACACGAAATGAAATAAGGAAATTAACAAAGTTGCCAGCAAAGTAATTCCGGACGTAATTCATAATCTTCTTGTCTTTGTTGCGAATTTTACGCGATATTAATTAATAAGTGAGTCGTTGGATTTTTCTGAAACACGAATGGCTTGGGGATATTTTATGGTATTAAAGGTTTTCCTGTATTTTGGGAACCATCCAGAAATAATTTAATACTCTTTTCGTAACTTAACTAATTTAGAAATTATTTAAACCGATGATAGATTAAACATTGATTCTACTATAAACATATTTTAAACCACTATTCTATAGCTTGATTTTTACTAAACTGCCCGAGGGCTTGATAATTATATTAAACTTATAATAACATCAACAACAAATGAGCGATAGTCGCCTCATTAAAACATGGTATGCAATTAATAATTCATACGAAACATCAGTTAAATTTATAATTTATGCATTGTCTAACCTTTTGCTAAAATAATATTTCGCTGACAGTCTAGTCTAACAAATTGTGTACAAATTAAACACACTGAAAGTATTAAAATGAGAATCGTTTTATAGGTCGTTGGAGGCCGTTAATGTCGTCTGTATAATCTTCTTTTATTTCTGCCTCCATTCCTCTATCTTTATCCCATAATGAACTTCTCTAGTTTTTTATTCTTATTTTTCTTGCATCTTCCACATCTGTGTATTCTCATTACTTGTTTACTATTCACTTTCTTTGTATAGCTAGGTTCTCAATAAACTTGTATAAATTCCCATTTTATTCAAATTAGAAAAACACGAACAATAAGCAAGTTCATTTGAGTTGAGATCATGAGTTCAAATCCCAGAGCAAACAGTTACCGTTTTAACTTTACCCCTATCGTTCTCCTACACCAAAACTTGACAAATTCGTCACTTCTGGAGATTTATCATCAAACAAAAAAATATAAATATTTAAAAAATCGTTGCTTTTGAAAATAGGGTCAGTTTTCAGAAATGAGTGTGGGTAATGTAACAAACTGGTTAACCAAATTTCTATATTTTTTATTTATCAACATCCATTTCATTAAAGATGTTTTTCAACGAAATTCTACTCAAACGTATCATCCTGATGTGTGACAGGAACTTGTCACAAAAAATTTCAATATAAACTCAAGATTTCAATAAATTTCGCTCAAGATGTAGCGTAGCAGACGAAACGTCCGAATAACATATGTTTTGAGTTTTATTATTATTTAAAAATGGATCCTAAGTCATCATTCCTTCATATATAATAAAAGGATGAAATATGTTTTTATTATATAATAAAAGGATGAAAGAAATGGTTAGCTGTAGTTAGCTGGTTAGTCGCGGATTTCCGGTTTGTCGTAATTAACCGGCTAGTCACAGTTAATTAGTTAGTCTTGGTTAACCGGTTGGTCGCTGTTATTCGTCCGGTTATATTTTTTGGCCGTTATTAATATTTCCTGCCTGAAAAGCATATGGGTTTGTTGACCTGAAAAAAATTTTTAGAGAAAAATACATTAAATAAATACTGCTGAAAAATGTGCGAATTTAAAAATAATATACCACTATCAACTCTATCAAAATTCCCTTACTGACCAGTTCCCGCGTACTGCGTGAGTCCCGGCGTCAGGTCTGTACGCCGCCTCCACTCGCGTCGCGGCGGCGGCGTCTAGGGGGCACGGGGGCGGGTCGAATGCGCCGGCGGCCGCCGTGTTGCTGTTACTGCAGTCTTCGTTGGCGCGCCGCACTGAGCACTCGACGCTGTTCGTTCCTGCAACGCTGGAATCTCGCGTCTGGAATTGCGAGTTGTGACTACTTTGTTTAGCAGTGGCATGTGACTGTGAAGTGTTGTGAATAAATGTGCATGGATTTACTGTGAGCGTGAGGTTCGAAGGCTTCTGGCATCTTCGAAAAAGAGTAATATATTTTACATTTACATACAGATATTAATTTAATTATGCCATTGTTCAGGAGAAAGCTACTGGCCTCCATTAGTTTTATAAATTTCCTTCTGAATGTGTACGGTTATTTTATTTCGAACATCGATGATACGTTTATAAAAGACAAAATAAATAGTGAATAAAAACCTGTCATATTATTTTGTACAAAACGTTTAAATTTATTGACAGGTGCCAATAAAATGAATGACTGTATAATAATACTTGCCTAATAAATATTTATACAATATATAGGAACAAATTGTTTTTTAATTGAAATAAAAAGCTCATTTTTATAAATTTTAATCGATGAGTTGAATATATTTAAAAATTTGGTCCAATTTTAATCAGATATTTTTGGATCTTCAATTTGATGTCAACGTCTAATAAATAATTAACCTCAGTCATTAAATTAGATCTAGTTTAAGATAGTTACCAACTTCTCACAGTTACTTAATTAAAAGAAAATTTAATAAGCACGTAATTATTTAATAATTTTGTAATGGCTATTTTAGAAACTGCACTGCAATGACATTTTTTGCAGTAATTTAATATCTCTCGTGGTTTCTAAGTAGGTTATGAAACAAATTTGTAAATTCATTATAACTTGGATGAGACAGAGGTATAAGCTTGCACCATTTTTATGCTTTTAACCTAAATATTATGGAAATTTTAAGAATTGCGCGCAGAAAAATAGTTCCCTAGCGAGTACTCTGTTTCTAAACAAAATGCAGACATATTTTTGGTAATTTACGCATTTTATCAGACGTTTATTTTCGAATTTATGTTCCATAAAGAAAAAAATCAAAATAAATTGCAGCATTTACATTCGCATGAAAGAGCAATTTATTTTGATTTCGCGGTGGAATTTCAAGCATTCCCTAAATTCTAGTGCATCGTTAATAAATTGTCATTGATTTTGTTATTTGTGTAAAAATAAGGTTAGTATTGATTTGTCATATTATTTGATTGTGGCAAGCCAGACAATAATACATTATATTGAATCGTCTTGAGCAGGACAGGAATACGAATAATTTATACTTTATTGTTTGCTATACACTGAATACATACACTTTACAAATTTATTACTATTCTCGTCTGCAGAGTTTTCATTTGTTTCAAACTATAAAGAGCATAACAAATCTATTGTTATACATCTTTTGTATGGCCTTTTATACTTAGTTTCAGGTTATTAAATTTAAAGTTAATCATTTCCATTTATATTCTGGATTCAAATTATTGATACCCATTAATGCTCTCATAAAATTGACTGGTTATATGAGCTTAAACATGGGTATAATATAATTGAATGTGAAGTAGTATAAATAGCTAATGCCTCCCTTTAGTACACCCTAAACCGATCACGTATGCCTTCCAGTCATTAAGTTAAATTTAGCGTCTCCACATGCACATGTTTTGGAATATCATGTTATTAATTAGTGCTTTATCGTTTCATCACGACTAAAAAGATAATAAAAAATTTGCAATCTTCAATAAATCTTCTTTTTTATATTAAACCATTGTTTAAATATATCTAAGCGATATTTATCCAATTTAGGTGTAACACTATACTCACATAGATCTCGGTTAGTGAAATATATTTACACGTGAAGTAGGTGTGCTCACCAACTGAAGAATTGAAATGTGGCGTCTTATATTGCTGAAAATTTTCATCTATCCTCTTTACAAAAGTGTAAATGAAAAAGTTGTTCAGAATTTAAAGATGCATGCAACAATGCCCATTTGGTTATATATCAATCAAATTAAAATCAATATTTTTAGGAAAATAACACGGCCATGGCAAATTCAACAAAAACAAAAAATATTTGAAAATGCATAAAAGAGTTTCAGATTTCAATCTCAAATCTACCACTCGTTCTAGCACGTATGTACCATATTATGTATCGATTTACTATAAATGACATATTTTATATATTACTTCACTGCCTTGGAAACCAAATTTATTATTTTATATTGTTGAATTCGTATATTCATTAATCAATTTTAAATAATTAATATTATTTCAATTTACAGCTAAATCTAAGATCATGTTAAGACTGTTGATATGAATCTTGATTATTGAAACTTATTTAAAATTCTAGAACATTTTCTTAAATTGTTCAAAAGTACTTTAGTGAAACACAATTGTAATATTAATTTATTTACGAGTTTCTAGTATAAATTGCTTTTTTTCTTTGGAAGTTACTGGTTAAAATTATGTATGAATATTTACTTATTTACACTTACCCTACCTAATCTATAAAACGCAACATGATTCATGAAATAAATATGTAATTAGCACAGTATAAGAATTCACACAGGAGCGACACTCGCTGTCTGCACTTTTAATTTTTATGTCGCATCGAACGATGAGCTTGAGGCAAGCGGCCATATTGGCAGTAATAGAATACGGCGGTAAATTTAAATAACCAGTTGCAAATGATATAAAGTCTAATAGTAATTTACTGCAAAAGTAGGCAAAGTAAGGAATTGCCCACGAGAGAAAATTTTATCGAGTGTTTTAATTTTATTTATTTGAGTTTGACGTTTTCAACAGTTTTGTATTTGTATTTTTTGAATAATATCTTAAATCTTTTTATGGAAAGAATAGATTACAACATGTAATGGAATGGCATATCCCATACTCGCAAACCGTAGTACAAACTTTTTGCCGTGTGGAATATGTGCCATTCCATTACTTGTAGAATATACTATTACCTGCACTATAAGAGTTCCTACAATTTTTCATGGTAAAATAAGTTTACCTCTCTGTTCTTGTTCTGTACTCGTTTTATGAACTTAAACATATAAAAACTACTGTGATTTGATATTTGACAGGTACAACTAATACTGACACTGACATAATATACTCGCTTTTCTATGGTTACTAAGATATCAGCCTATCATCTTTTTGTTGAAATATTGGTATCATGAAATATTTGAAGTGTCGCTGCTGTACGAATAATGTGTAAATACTATGACTGCTAGTAAGAACAATTGATTAAGAGTGATTAACAAGCAATTGACTAGCTTTATTTTACGCTGTCAAGCGTTCCTAAATTATTTTAGAGATATAAGCTTCAAATAAAAGACATACAGAATTAAATATTCTACCACTTCTATTTCAAATATTTTTCTCAATAATCATATAAGAAGGTTTGACAGGTGAAAAACATAGATAGTCAACTGCTAGTTAGTCGCCCTTAATCAGCGTTCTTACTAGCGATCTATGTATTCCATTATTAATTTAGTAATTAAAATTAGATTTTGAACGTTATTATATGTACAAATGTGTTTTGAATTTATTAGTAACCAGACAACATTGAAAGTGACATTTTAAACTAAACTGAAATTAATAGAAGCAAATTCAGTTTATTTAAATGTCAAGTGGTGCCTATAGTATCAACTAGAATTAATTTAATTTACAGAACGCATGTGCTCATGGAAGTATATTTTGGTGATACAGTAGCGTTGCGTGATGCAACTCAGCAAGTTAAAAGCTTGACAAAATGAAGTAATTTACTTAAATAACCCATCCACATGTGGAGGTAGTAGCAGCAAACTGCTGCCGTTATGGCGAAAGCCCTTTTACACAATCGCGACATATAGAAATCGAGAAATCCATTGTCAATATAGTGAACAAAGTGGAAGGAATTTTCATCGAATTCCTATGCCTATAGGAGTTTTTGTTGCGTCGTTAGTTTTGGTCGAAAGCTTCACCCGGTATTAGGGGTCATAATAGCATCTATTATGTCCTGTTCGATCCTATACGTGCGACAATCGCTTAAGGCCATAACACGCAATTTTTCGTCACGCGGATGAGCAGCAAGTTCGAGGCGAACGGCGAATATTTTTTGCCGGCGGGATTTCAGAAGTTCGCGACGGCAATACGTGTTTCGATTAGACGGCAATAATATTGAAATATTACTTTTATTTTCGTAAAACTGCGTGAGCAAAAGTTGAATTTGACTTGGGAGATTGGAGGGGATTTATTCTGATCTTAGTTTTTTATGATTATATCTTGATTGTTCTTGTAACTTCTTCTTTAGTTGCTAGGAAAGTTGTAAGTTCTTTGTGTTAAATTAGTAGTTCGTGCCTTTTCAACTGTGACCAGATCACAGATTGGCCTAAAAAATACTTTATTATTTGTAACTACATAATAGACTTTTTCATCAAACTAGCAAAACAGAATTCATAGCATATACAGCGAAATGAAAAAGTTTCCTCAAGATTTCGCGATTAATCGTACCTATAAAAAAAAAATACACTGCAAACTTACCACATAAATTTTTGTGTTATTTTGAAATCTTATATAAAGGTATATAAGCATTTGTATAATTAATAAAACGAGTGGATTTTTTAAAATATTGATGAAGCTGTCAAAATATCCACAATATTGTAGTGTTTTTGCTGCAAGTGATGTTTTATTCAATTCGTGTCTAGAAACATGAAGTACGCATGATTGCATGCTTCAGTTTTAACATGTACATAAACCGATATAAAATATTTAAAAGTCATAAGTGCATAAAGGTACTTTCAATGTGTACGCATTTTCAGTGCGAAAAAAATCACTTTAAACTACAAATTGTTGCTAGGTAACGTAACTTATGGACATAAATAATATATCTGTCATTTGGAATTTTTTTGACAAATTAATTTATTTAGATAACTATGGCTATGGTTTTAAGACCTTGGTTTTAACGCTATACAATGTTCTAAAATTATTTTATAAAAAAATGTTTCGAATAGAAGTTATATATTGTTTACCACTTTTATTAAAACAATTTTTAAATAGTGTACAGCGTTAAAACTGAGGCTAAAACACTTCTCTTTAAACCCCCAAAAACAGAACTCGGGGTACAAGACCATATGTTTAATTAAATTGATACAGAATTTTATACTTTTAAAGTTCAAAACGATTCAATTATCATTTATAATAACCACTTAGAATTTGTCATTGGTTGAAGCGTCTAAAACTCTTGATTTAAAATATTAATTATATTACTCATAATTAAAGTGACGTCCATTGAAATATTGTAGAATCATACACCACTTCAATAATTAAATTATGTAGTGATAAATAAAGAAGTATTTGTTGTATAAACTATACAATTTATGTGGAATACTTATTTAAAACAATTTAATACAAAGCTATATTCTATTTTGATAAAACTATGGTTAAGTGTTTGACATGTCTGACATAAAGCATGATATCTCTATCCCAATAATTGTAAGTGGAACGTTTGGAGTTTGCAAGCTTTTCATTTAATAAATTAACGCTTTAATTTTGTTGATCTGAACGCTAGCGATAAAAACTATAACTACTAATTAAAATTCTAATCGCAATAAATAATAGGGTTCATCTAAAAGCAGCTTTACAGATAAACTAGGAAAAATAAGCCGCGGCTTTATACATATTAATATTAGATATGTATAATAATATTCAATTGTTTATTACTTAGAAAAGTAAGTAGAAAATTATATTCAATGATGTGAATTTTATTTAGCATAGCGCCCAGGGCTTAATATCCTTTGTTTATCTTTATATACATCATAAATTAATAAAATATTTATTAAAGTACATACATATTTCATTTATTATTATTTCCATTTCTCATCGTAACTTATTTATTCGGAATAATACATACATAACATTTAATTGCTAAAAGAAAAAATTCCGTGCACTTTCATGTGGTGATATGGTGAGGAAAATAACAAAATTGATTTAGTATATTTCGTTCAAGAGACCGATATTCGATTGTTTGATTTTTAATTTTCTCGTTCATTTGTTGGTCACATGAATTTTCATTTGTTTCATTACAGATTAATTGGCTTCACAACAGCCTAATCTAATTTTTGCAACCCCAAGAGATTATAATTTGTGCGTGGTAAATTTCGCTTTTACACACAAAGCTCGCTGTAGCCCTCTTTCAAAATGATTATTATTAATTTATTCACGAGTTAAACACCCAACTTTTCCATTACAATATTCGAGTTAGGTATGTTCGTCGCAAATGTATGTTAAATGCGAGCGCACTAGAGTTGAGTTGAGTTACGATTCATGCTTCGTTTGCTTCCGCTGCACCTACATTAAAACAGGTCAGTAAAACTAAATAATTCTGACAGATTATTAACAGAAATAATAACATGTTGGTTGACGTTTACGCTGCCTCTGATGGCATGGCTCCTATTTGTCACAAAGTAAAACAAATAGAAATTAAACTCCATGCTATTTGACAGCATTTGTGCAAATAGCAAACGTTAGCTTTCTGAAGTGCAGCTTAATTTTGCATGTTTATAGTTTTCATGGCAATTAGCCATATTTCAAACTCGCAGAAGGATTTATAAATAAATGATGTTATAAACATGAGAAAATTTTGTATGGCCCTTGCACGACCTCACTGCACAAATAAATCCGACTTTGATTGTTTAATAACAAAAATTTGACACATGTTTGACAGCCGAGTAACTGTACAGCGTTCGAGAATGTTTAAATCGCTAATATTCGAGTTAACGTGTCATCGAGGGTAGCGATTCAAAAGCAAATCATCAATTTTGTCTGTCTGTCTGTCTGTAAATCCGGGAGTTAAATGTCACTTATCCCACTCATTTGGCGTGAGTTAAGATAAGGCACTAGAATATATGAGTATTCTCATCCGCCATTTTGGGTCCAAGTGTCATAAATAAAACAAATTATTGGAATCCAGTTACTTTAATTCTTTTACGTCAAATTTGAAGTTGACATTGATTAATAATTGTGATACATCATTCTCTTAATTATTATATTTCATATCTAACAGGTAATTGTACAGAATACTTTCTAATATATTACCGTATGATTTGTGTAGTTGGATTTTACAGAATTTCAAGAAATATGTTTTCAAATTTGACAGATACAAATTTTTAATGTTTTTTTTTAAGTAACTGGATTCCAATAACTTGTTTTATTTATGACATCTGGACCCAAAATGGCGGACGAGAATACCTACATTCTTCTAGAGCTCTAGTTAAGAGCTTCATTACCGCGCTCGTTGTCATTAACGTACTATTTATTATAAATGTTAATAATACAATCTTTACAATTCTTTAAATTAATTCATATTTAATTAATTAATAATTTTGAACCTTGTTATTCTATATCCGTAGAAATACTTTCTAAATCACTCATTTTCATGAAATTCTTCAAAAAATTATTAAATAACAACTACATAATTGTTTAATGTCAAATTGTGGTTGTCTTGAATTAGAAACATTTTTACAGCAACGACTTGGATTAAATTTCTAATTGTCAAAAATATTTGTCAAATTATTTTAATTTTTTAACCTTTGACGGGCATAGATAAAATATTGTATAATATACGTGTAATAATGCACTACTAATAACGCCTTGTTGTGCAAATTTCACATGCGTATCTTAATAATGCTCTTATTCCACTTATATCGTAAATATATATTATTAATAATGTACTTAGTGTATTATGGATGTATCTAACGTATTCGTAACTAATGTATTTTTATAAATAACTAATGTTTTATATTTAACTAATGTGTTATATTTATAATTATTAATAATAGTTTAATATTGTAAGGTATAACAGTCGATGATACGATAAAATACATATATTTCAGTTTTCCTCAAAGTTACATTCACTAATTCCTTATTCTACAGATATTCAACTGAAAATTCGTATATAATTTTTCCGGACACAGAAAATATACAATATTATGAGTTTAAGGTATGGGGGTCTAGCACCCTGATAAGAAAATCAATCTACTTTCACTGCGGGATACTAATTAATCTCACTTAATTACCGTAATCGGTGTTCATACTACCGTTCAGTGTTCGAACTAATTTGTAAGCTAAGAAGTAACTAGTACTGGAATAGATTTCAAAACGATTTACCTACTAAATGGATTCCTTGCTATCTACAACGGGGCTACCTTTCTAATTCCTAAAAATACTCTTGTTACAAATTGTAAAACTCGATGTCCTCAATCGAATCCTACGCCAAAAAAGTCGCTATTTTTAACTTAACGCTAACTCATTTGGGGGAGGAGAGTAATTTGACGGCTGGTAGTCGTATTTCACGTGTAAAAATATATCATAGAGATCTGCGAAATTAAAGTATCACACCCAAGATGGGTAAATGCCGCGAAGAAATATTTATTTATTTAAACTTTGCTTCTTTATTCCAATCTAAATCAAGTACATGCTACCAGTATGTAAACTTAAATGATGAGTGCTATGCTTCTAAACTTCTACTACCCTATTTTTGCTTCGTGAAGTAGCTATCCACTAGTACCTGCAATTATATGACAATGTACTCACAAATAGTTCGCCTAGAACAGTTTCAGTTGACAAAAAACAAATGCGGTTGTTATAGTTTGACATGTACATATGCTGGATTTATGCAGCAAAACTTAGACTAAAATTAAATTATCAACTTACATTAAGAATATCGTTATTCACACATAATGTACAAGTTTATATATAAAATAAGGAACTAACTAAATTATCAATGAACTAAACTAAGAAGATTTCTGCAGTCAAATTAACGTTGGTATTAAAATATAGGTTAGGTCTCATTCTGTTATTAATTTATCAAATGCTACGAATCATTTTTACCTCCTGCCACATCCTGTATGGGAGGTATAGAAATCATGCTAAAAATTCGGTAGTGAATTTTCATTAGATGAGCTCGTTTTAGGGTTCATAGAATACGATTTTAATAGTTTCGCGATGATGTCTGTGTGTATCTAGGTATTCCCTTCTCTACAAAATATCAAAATTTTTAGTTTAGTATTTTTTTGAGAAAACATAACAAAACTATTAAAAATATGTTCTAGGGACCCTAAAACGTGCTCATCAACTGAAAACTCACTACCGAATTTTGAGCATGTGTCCTATACCTCCCTTACAGGATGTGACGGGAAGTAAAAACAAAAAAATGATTGAAAAATTTCATTTTTTGACATGTGTCATAAGTAAAATAGTATATTGTGTAATTAGGATTAAAAGTGATACTTTGTTTGATGAGCAATATTTTGCATTTGCGAGGCGAAGCGTAGCGAAGCCGAGCGAAAGCAAAAATTGCGCATCACATACTATTTTTTCTGCAACCAAGATAATTACATTTTAAATTATTTAAATATTTTGTTGAAATATAATTGTAACTAAAAAGATAGCTTCGCTTCAGCTTTGTTTTGTTTACAATATTATTGTTCTGTAAAACCACAGTATAAGAATTCACACAGTAGCGACACTTCAAATATTTTCATGATCTCAGTATTTCAGTGGTGCGCAGCCAGGAAGATGGCCGCTTAGTGTTCGCTGATAGGCTGTCTTAGTAACCATAGAAAAGAAAATATAATATGACAGTGTTAGTTATATCCAGAGACAAATATCTGTCAAATATCAAGCTACAGTATTTCTGTCATGTTAAGTTCATAAAATGAGTGCAAAACAGAGAGGTCAACTTATTTGTACCATGAAAAAATGTAGGAACTTTTATAGTGCAGGTGAAATAATATTTTTAGATATTATCCCCTTTGTAACTGACAGTTATTCAAATTTACCGCCGTATGACGCAGCTGCCAATATGGCCGCTCGGCTCAAGGTCATCTGTCGATGCGACATAAAGATCAAAGGGACCGACAGCGAGTGTCGCTACTGTGTGAATTTTAATACTGTGGTAAAACTGAAATACTGTAAAATTATAAATGAAAATGTTTCATTGTGACGAATTGGCAAGTTCAACGCCGGATGAGGTTAAATCGGCAAAAGAAATAGATTTAAATCTATTGCTACTGAAATCACATGAAATTTACGAGTTTACTTTATTGATGCAAGAAAAAAAAAATATAAAAGTGTATTCGGAAAGTGTTCTATTGGTGATGAAATGTTCCTCCCTGTGGTTGCAATATTCAATGATTAAGGCTACACTAAATCTCTATAATATTATATCTATTAAATAAATTATATCTATTTCGAAAAAGAAAATAACAAGTACACTCCTCAAAAATCATGAGTTTTAACGAAGGAACAAATTGACCAATTCTTGAATTATGCTCCTGATGGGAATGATTAGGGTTTAACCATGAGGAATAAGAATATAATTCTCTAAATATTATTAATGTTTTTAGGTAGTTTTAATACTGGGAATTTCAAGATCTACAGAAATATAGAATCTACTTTTAAGGCTAGGATTAAAAGTACTTTTAAGGCTAGGATTAAAGTGTAACCTAGCAACAGTTACATTTTTTTATTAGTAACGAAAACGTCAATTTTTATTACTAAAAACAGAATTAAAATTACTAACTTTATAGACGGTTGCAGAAAAACTAAATTTTTTGAAACGATGAACGTTTCTTGATATTTGTGGCCCGTGTTCTTGCATTATTTTATAAGAAATCTATAGTGGAAGGTATTGTGGTGCCCTCAACAGATTTTTTAATGTATTCTGTATTCTGATCGTAATTAAATAATGTAGGTAACTAGTGATGACAGTTGATCATATGATATTACTTCAACTGTGAAACAGTAAATGCACAAGTTAATATTTTGTATAAACGCCTTAATCGTTTCTTAGTGTTCGTAATAATACTAATGTTAATTTAATTCTAATAGTATGAGATGACATTAGTGAATATGTGCATAAAGCTTGGAGGTCTTTTGTGCTATGTTTTGTGTCTTGAATAAGATTTAGAATTTTGTAAAATGGAATATCGCGGTTAGCTGTGTAAAAATTAAATGAATTAGGCTTCGATTTGGTTTGTTATATGTTCCCCTGATTTTGCACCATTAGATTAATACATATTCCTTAAACTGAGAAAACATTTGAAAGGTTTGCAATGAATTTTTTTGAAATGTTGAAAAATGAAACATAGGTTGCCAATGTTAATTGAACAGGTAAATTAATTAGCTACCATTTTACAAACATTATAACCAGAATTGTACTACGTAACTATTCGAATTTTTCTTCATTAGTAAACATCTGTAAAATATCATGACAAGTTTATTTGACATGACAAGCTTTTGCTGCGTTTTATATGTAGCATTACTACGCATAATTAGTATCCATTGATAATGACAAAAAAGTTAAATATTGCATCTTAGTTGAAACTCACGGTATATACCATGCAACTAAATTTGATTTATACAAAACCATGTATAATTAATATTTATAAAACGGAAAATTATTTGCGAGGAAGTTTGAGGAATTGATTAGGCAAGTTGATGAAACAATTCGGTATTGTCATGTAAGATCCCGGAATGCTAATATCTGTATATATTAAATATTATTATTGTAGATCCCTGTAAGTTTCATCGCCAGCTGTTAGGAACATTGTTTATGCATAACTTAGAAAGTACCTATAGTTATGCATGCGTAGCACGATATCGTCAAATATTGTTCGTTAGTTAATTCGAATTTACATAATACTGATACAAATACTTGCAAAATTAATTTAAGACTGTTTCGACGTGAAAAGTGTAACAATTTTTCTTAACACTTACCTATTAAAATCCACATTAGGCCCAGAAAATAAATCCCATCCATGTGAAAATGAAATATCAGTGTTAAAGTAGATTAGAGTATTTCAATAATATATAAATAAATATTTTAAATAGTTTAGGTGTGTTATTATAATGCAAATAGTAGCAAAATGTTATTAAAAGTTTTTGAAAATGTAAATTAAATATTGTCTAATTAAAATTTAATTTATTTAATATAGATTTTCACACATGTATATTTGGAAAATAAATATATTAATGATATTATAGAATAACAAAATACATTAAATTAATTTTATATCAGAAACATTGCAAACATTCATTACGCACTCAAATGAAAATTATTTGTGTTGCTTTCATGTATAGCTGTTTGTGTTTATAAAGTATATAAAAACCTGTGTTTTCTTGTTTCCATTTGATCTTATCTATATTTGTACAATCCTTTCAGTTTATTTTCGCTCAATTTTCCACAACCATGATAGTAGATTTATTTCATCCTTTTACATTAAAATAATGACACGTTTTAAATCAAACATTTATTTATTGATTTAACAATGTACAATACAAACTAAAATGAGCGAGCAAGTAAAACAAATTCGTTTATAAAGTAAAGAAGATATTATATATTTGTGAGCTAAATATAATCTACAGTATCATTACTATTAAGTACGTTGGCTCAACCTGTGTAGATTTAAGCTGGATGATAGTTACCCTTGGGGGTGTAGTTAATTTGAAAGGTTACTAACCGGCGTAATATCTCAGTTAACAACAACCGTTTCTCCTTTTTTATTTTCTTCAAAATGCCCTTATTCTCCATCGCGCGCCGACTCAAATAGGGTAATACTTCATTCACAGGACCGTAGGGGATGTATTTGTATGCCGAATATCCGGCCTGACCTAGAGGGAAGGTGATATAGTCACACATACCCAATAACTGTCCGAAACAGATGACTTTGTCCTCCGGAGAGATGCCTATCTCCGCCATCTTCTTGATGGCGAAACGTATGGTGTCCTCATTGTGTGAGGCGACCATTATGCCGATCTTCTTACCATCACCTTTGTCGATGAACTCTTTTATTCTTCGAAGGCATTCCGTGAGTGTCTTATGATACATTTCACTAGTAGCTTCATAGCTTGGGTTGGTAGGGTCTGGGTAGTCCATAGCCGCTGCCCGGGCTCGCTCCTGGTCGATGTAGGCCCCACGAACAAGCTTGGCTCCAAAGTAGAAGCCTTGTCTCTTGGCTTGCTCCAGGTCGGTTTGCACCTCGTTGAAAGTATTCTTCAGATAGCTCTGGTACGTGTTGAATACTAGGCCTTGATCCTTGTTGTACTTACGCATCATCTCCAGAGTGATACGCGCAATAGCGGGCTGAAAGTATGTTTGTTCGGCATCGATAATTAAACGCACATTCATATCTTGCGCGAGTTGACAAATGGTGTTGAGTCTTCTAATCATATTCCTGAACATTTCTTCTTCTTTGGGCGTAAGTTGAGCCATCAAGCTAATCATCTTCCCAGATTTCAGATCGGGTACTTGGAATGCTTTGTTCAATTCATAGTTGTCATCTATGATTCCGGACCACGGGAACAAATGCAGAATGCCTTCTTTATCGCAGGTAACTCGCTCTAAGAGCTTTTTAGTAGCGGACTGGTCAACTTTTTTTTCCTGTAGCCGCTTCTCCAAATCACCGGTCTTCATGTGATGGCCCAAAACATTTCCTTCACCTCCGGCGTCTAACTCAGAAATGTACTTACGTGTTCGCATGATTACTTCTGACAATTGCAGAAGTAATTGTGGTCTACCTAAAGCGGTTAGTTTAATAGCCACAATACCAGTTCCGAATGTCACACTGGGTGTATAATAATTCTTAGCTGCTCTCTCAGCTGTTTTGTCGTACTCTGCAACGCATTGAAGACACCTGATGAAAGTCTCCATGTTTTTCTCGCACTGTGCTTCGTTGATATAGAAATATGTACGGGCTGATTGCACTAAGTATCGCCTGTCAGCGAAGGTTTTTTCCACGTGAAACTGCTTCATGAAGCCCGCTCCTTTCTGGTCGCCAGCTTCAGACACGGAGGACTTTACTTCGCGTTTCTCTGCCTCTTCTTGGCTGATGTCCTCCTCGACGGAGTAGTCGAGCATTGGGTTGACCCCGAATGAGCGCAAACGCTCCAAGCAAGGTCGGATTTTGACTTCGTCCTCACCGGCGACAAAGTGCCCGTAGAAAGTAGCTTTCATCAGTAGACCAAAGAGTTTCTGACCCAGTACTTTTTGGCCCAATTTCATTAATTTCAAGTTGTTCTTCACGATGTAGTCGGATGAACATATTGTGTATACAATATAAGCTCTGCAGAGTTCCCATGTCGTCTTGCTCTTGAACGAGGTCTTAGCAGTGTTAAAGTTAGTGTCCAAAAAATCTCTGGGTGGCCCGGCTTCTTTGAGTATATTATTTTCGACTTTACTCTCGGCTACAGTTGCAAAGCATTTTAGTTTACGCTGGTGGTTCACATTTAGTCTACGGTATTCTAATAAACGATTCAATTCTTTTTCATAATTACGTGAAAGACTCCATTTTATATAATTACGCCAAAATGCCATTCTAATACCTGGTTATCGATAGAAATTGTTCGTCTCATACATCAATTTTTAACTACTTTGGATACTGAATACACTTGTCACTGTCCGTTGGTTTTCGATAATTAACGATTTATGGTCCAAAATACCTGTGAGGTGTTGTCACACGCCACATACACTCGATAAATTACTGTAAAATTTTATTATTATGTACTTATATATGTTTTTTGATAATAGTTTGTTGATATTGTTCTCACAAGTCCAAACACCCAAACGTCAACATGTATATTGCCAACAGAAGCATAATCAAAACATTTGCTTTTTATTGTTGGCATCACATATGGTTTTAAATTTTCGTTTTAAATAAATGTCTATTACAAAACTAAACGCAAAGACCGCAAATCGCTTCCAACTGCTTCAGATAATAAGAATAATTAATAAAACACAAAATTTTGAAGTGAATCGAATTGTTGCCAACCTCCAAAGATCTGAAACGTAACAAAACTAAACACACTAGAATATTATTTCAAAAATACCTTGCTATGCAGGTTGCATACAATTTGCATAACACTTATCAGCAAATTATAGCAAAATCCTTGTTAAGAAATTACACTTTCATGTTTTTTTAAATAAATAACTGTTTTATTGTTTTTGGAGTGCATGCATCTGTCCAAAATTCAATGAGTGCTATCCAATTTCCAATTCCTCTAAACTTGTTTACTTGTCAAATGTGCAACGATCTAAAATGGCCGACTTAGCAGAGATTTGAACCAAAATGAGTTAATATTTATGAAAAGGTTCCATTAAATGCGTACTGTGATTCGAGTTTGTCGGGCGTGAGTTTTGCAGGCATATGTTTTCTTTATTAATAGCGCGAGCGAAACGAGCTAACCTAAAAAAAAATTTTGGTTCGTATCTCTGCTAATTCAGCCATTTTAAATCGTTGCACATTTGACAAATGAACATTAGAATAGTTTCGAAGGATTGGAAATTGGATAGCACTTATTGAATTTTAGGCACGTTCACACTCCTAATAATGATACTGACTACATGCTGTAAATGTGCTCAAATTATTACAAGCGCACCCAAGAGAATACTTCGCGGCGAAAAAGTGAACTATTTTTACTACACAAAAATGCGTAAGATGACACTGCAATCGTAAACCTTCTAACAGAAAGTCAGGATTCAAGAATATTATACATATTTATATATAACTTTAGTCATAAATCTATACTGGAAGAGACAGTTTGAAATAAATTTTGAATTAAATATAAATGTCAAATCATTAAAGATTTAGGTTATATCATTATGAAAATTTTATTTTAAGATAAATCTTATTTACTCAAAGTAAAAAAAAAAATGAGTAATAAATTTAAGATTTTCTGTATTTATTCTGGATTCTGGCAACTCGTATAAATATATAGATTTTTATTTTTTTTTTAGAATTATGTAAAGGTAATTCGTATCTTGATAAATAAAAGTAATGCGAAACAAATACACTTATTCCGTACTGAATAGAAGTATAATTTTCAAAAAGTACCAAAGAAATTTGTGAGCTAATTTTAATCCAAATACGTCACTACATTGCGTGCCAACCTAACAAACTTCATTTCCCTCTGAGAAATGGTGAAAGTTTCACCGAAAAAAGTTTAGCAGTTTTTCCTCGCCTGTTAGACAAGTAAATAATTAAATTAAAACAAATTTTGCGGAGCAATTGCGAGTCGCGTGACTCGAGCCATACGAACACGCGGTGCCATCACGACAGTCTCATAATGCTCAATCTTGTCGGGCCACACACTAAAGATGTTTTTTTCTTTCTGTCACAGATATCCTGTCAGCTCGGGGACACTGCGGAGATATTTAACCACAAGGTAAGTGATTGCGTTTCTTTATCTAATTTGATTTTACCATCCTTAGTCCTGGCATTTCTATTTTAGTTTGCTAACAGTAATTATTTATATGGAAGAATATATGAAATTGTTGCACTCATATGAGTAAGAAAAACAACAAAAATTTATTGTTTTTTTAGTTTACATTTCGTGATTTACAGATTAAATTGATTATTCATTCGCTTCACTCTATTTTTGAAAATGTACATAATGTAGTTTTGTTAGTTCTGTTCTGCAGTTTGATAAACGCATTTTCAGGTTGCTTCAGATTACAATTTTTTACTATTGTAATCAGTACATTGTTGTAATCAGTTCAGTGAATTGTTGTAATCAGTACATTGTTGTCATCAATTCACTGTTGTCATGAATACACTTTTGTCATCAATACACTGTTGTAATTAAGCTGCAGGTTATATGCTAAACAAATCAGATTTTTTTTTCTATTTTGTACCGTTTAAAAATTGTTTATGCTTGAGATTATGTGCTGCCATATAATTTTTATATGTCTGAGCAGCATCAAATCACCTCTTTTTTTGAGACATATATTTGAATCTGGTACATTTTGTCAAGTCTTCGTGTTTTATGAGCAGTTAATCAATATAATAAATTCAATGCAAAATATAACTACGAGTAAATACATTTTATTTCTTGTATAGCTTTCGAGAAACATACGTACAAAAGTTTGTTTTGTTATTTCTTTGTTCAAACTTTCCCGAGCGGGTACTTCAGTATTCAAAAAGTTATTCAACTTGTTGGTATTGGAAATGTATTATATTTATAAATAAATATATCGTCACGTCATTACCCATTTCTGTTAAAAGCAGATCTCGATTGTGGGAATCGTAATCAAAACCATTTGATCCACAGGCCGATGTGTTACCTCTGAGCCATTTAACCGTCCCACATTTTATAGTTTATTTTAGTGTAAAGATAATAAATTGGAGCTTTTAAATTCAATAATGAAATATGCAAATTAGAATAACTGATAAAATATAGAATAGGTCTATAAAAATACCACAAAATATTGTCGTTTTCGCATAGCGAACTGTCAGTAGTATCACATTTGTAGAAAAATTAGTACTCGTAAAAATCATCAACGCAGTACTAACACTTAAAAATTAATGCATTATTGCCGCAATAATATAACCCGTAATACAGAACGTGAATATAGAGTAGCGATTTTATGTGAGTCCTATAATTACTGTCTGTGACGCCTGACGCGGAGAGTATAACAATCAAACTAAATTTTATTGAGTTTCGATATTATCGAAAACAATATACGATCATTTATTAATTATTTTTGTTTGTGCTATGTCAACTCGTATAGCAAATAAATTTGCGCGCGTAAATATATTTTATTTGAGGACAATGTTGACTGTCCAGTTGATAAATGATAGAACGCAGGACTCATTCGATTTCATTGTCAGTGTGTCGAACTGAAATTAATTATCATGGGACACTGTTGCATTGACTTGTGGTCAGCCCCTTACTTTGCTAAAATCACATTTGGCAACTACGCTGGAGGATAAAACAACGCTTTTTCTAATTCGTCCTTGTTTTAATCCAATTCATAATGTAGGCATAATATTCTGTTTGTGTTTTTATACATCTTATATTTTAAATTTAATTTTAGCCAATTTTATTTTACAAATATTATATTTTTTATGAAATGAAGTTTTAAATTTAATTTTTGCTAATTTTTTTTTTATAAATATTATATTTTTTATGAAATGAAGTTAATATTAGGCGATTTCGACTGGCATCGGTTAGTACTTGGTCACAAGAATGGTTATGACGTTCTATGTAAACGGTGACAGATTTGATATGTCAAATCAGTAACATGCTCGAGAGCTCGCTTCGTCCAGCGGTTAGTATTCTGATTGGTTGAATTTCACTTGTAATGATTTCAAACTAGTACGCTGCCATATTTTTCATGTTTTATGTCAAATTTTATTAATGTCAAAATTATTATTTTCAGTAACCTTTCGGTCAGTGTGACGTCATTGTTTGAAACCAACCAAACACGTAACCGGCAAATAACCAGTGCCAGTCGAAATCGCCTATTAATAGGACAAAGTTTATGGTGGTGTTGTGGAAAACGAACACATAATAGGAAACTTGACTTCGATTTGATTTGATTAATAATGAGAAAACAAGAATAAGTCAATTAGTTTCAGTATCTTAGAACGAACATAGAAAATAAGGAAACAGAATATTGATGTAGTAGATAATAAACGGCAAGAACCTTTCTTTTCAATATCCGCATTAGTTGAGCATCGCATCCTTGTCATAATTGAATTTATCCACAGTATTCACTTTTTTGTATGGTTTATATCACAATATAAAGGGATTATACAATAAAATATGCTCAATAGCAAGTTTTTAGGCTATTGTATACTCTGCTGATTATTTTTTGACGTTTCTTCAAACCAATGAAATGATTCATTGTATATCACGTGTCTGCGTTTTAACCAATCCTGTCATTATATTGATAATAAAGCTCTAGTGATTATTCCTGGGAAGTTTTTTTGTTTTTGTTGACAAATGTCAGATATCAGATAGTTATCATCAACACAAGTAAAAAATGAGCAAAAAAGATAGATTTAGTGGCGTGCCTATAATGAAATAAAAAAATAATCTAATTAAATATAACTCGAGAGTTCGATAAATTATAAAATAATTCTCGTCACTAGCTTAGCACACCAAGGGTCGTGGGTTCGAATCCCACTGAAGAGCATGGTTTTTGTGTTGTTCATAAACATTCACAATCATCCATTCATGAGGCGGCATATGATTAGAGTAGTTAGTCCGCTTCCCATCTTCATAAAAAAAAAAACTCCATCATCTTTCTCAAATTTGTTGTTATTTGGCAATTTGTTCTCACATTATTGTTATATTATTACATAAAATTGTGACGTCACAACGCCTACAGCTCGTGTCATGTCTATAGGTATGTTTGGTTTAGCGGGAAAGGTACATATTTATTTTTAATTTAATTGACTTTATAAACGTGAAATAGAAAAGTAGTATGAAAAACACGTGTTACAAGAAAAAGTTATAATACTGGATGTTTAATATACTATTTTAAATTTGTTTAAGATAAATATTTAGCATTTTCGTTTAAATATTGGGGAACAATATTGAAAAATATTATTTGCTGAAGGTTCAGCCATTTTCGATAATTGCAAATAAATAAATAAACAGACAAACATATTGGTAAATATAGATACTCTCGGTTATGACGTCTGTTAAAAATACCAAAATACGTAAGTTATAAAAGGTTGCCATGAAATTTTAAACAATCATAAAAAACATTTTCAACCACAGAAATGACATTTTTATTTTTAATCGATGTATACACGGGCGCAGGTTATTACAGTATTGCCTCTTTAACCCTTATCTGATGTTGCCGAACTTTTGGGGTAGGAATGTGACGTGAGATCATATTAACCCCAAACACTTTAACTTATCTTATAACTTCTACCATCGCATTATTTATTCATTTTGCACTTAGGGACTTTCAAATGCACACACTCATATTTCCTGAAACGTTCTGATTAAATATTTTTTTAGATGAAATCGGCACTAAAGTGCTCAAAAATCGTCATTAAAAGTACACTAAAGTAACCTATTATACAACGATTTTGAGTAACGTAGTGTTAGCGACCGTAAAATAATTTTTGTGCACGTAGGATAATTTTGACAGTTATATGACGCATTGTAGTAAATTTATACGTAAAATGAAATAATATGTGCAAGAAGAATTAACTAATTAATTCCGATGAAGAAATTGAGGACAAAACACATAATTTTGAATGTTATTTACGATAACATACATGTTCGAGGTTGGCAACACTGAGTGTCAGTTCCAATTTACAACTGACATATGTATAAACTTGACCTATATAATAATTTTTTTACAGTTTTTTCTAATTTTAGATTTCAAATAAAATTTAATATGTACCGCGGCACTGAAGTTCCTTTTTATCACTCACATGGTTTCTTTTTTAATAAATTACATATTCGTGATAAAAAGTTAAACTTCAGTGCCTTAATACATAAATAACTATTTTTAAAATGTGTGCGTCATTATTGTACAAGAACTTGGAACATTTGTAGTATAGACTGGGTTGTACGAGCTTTCGCGCAAATTGTTTAAAGTCAAAGTAGTATTTCATCCATCAATTAATACCCGAAGAAAAATTAGCCCTGGCTATCAGATACGCCAGTGGCGTATCAAGCGTGAGTTTCCTGGGTCATCCTCCCCTACCGCGCAGTTCGTCAAGAGATGCTTAATTAAAGTAACCGATGCATGTAATTGTTTAGCTGACGATACCAAAGCACGGGGCAGCAACTGCGGCGGGTGAGTTAATGAAAAAGCTCACCTGCCCCTTACTTCTCCTCCGCTAGTCCTCACCCTGCTGTGAGAAAAGAGTTGGTAAGCTTGGATACCTTCGCCTTGTTCGCTAAATTAATTCCTATCATTTTCACCTTGAATGATGTTTTGTAAATAGGCTCTTTTTGTTTGTAAATAAATTGGTTTAGCATTTACACAATGAAAGCAGGAAGATTTATTTTTATAGAGGGCTTTTGTGGGATTGGAAATTTATTTAATTTCATTTTACTAATGAAATGTAATTACAATTCTGTAAAAATACAATTTGAGAGCTTAAACTTAAGTTAATCTGCTATTTAAAATTATATATTTTCATAATTTACTCATTTATTGTAATCGGGTCATTTAAAAAAAAAAGTCGTATATATTTTTGCATAAATACAAAATTTGGTTCATTTTATGAATATTTCAAGGAAGAATATTTGAAAGTATAATACTTTTCATTCATAATTTTTGTAATAAACTTGCGCGGGTTCAAATTCGTGACGTCATTCGCCAGTGTTCTAATCTAAAAATAGGAAGCAAGCTCTTCAAAATAAACATAGTTTAAAAATTGCTCAACAGAGTGACATTACTGTTATTGGCCGTAAATAAATGACGTAGAAGATTTGAAATTTGATACAGTTAGTTTGGTTGAACAAAAATTTTATAGATAATAGTATTATTTTTAGCTATTATATGTGAAATGGAAAATTTGCAATTTGTTCTGTTGGCCATAGAAATGCATTCAACTTTTTGAATAAATCACAAACCTAAAAAATTCGACCTCGTTGTGTGCTGTACCATTTCCGCGGAAAATAAATAGGAAAATTACACTCGAAAAAGGTTTTGCACCAATGGAATCATTAAATAAATATCGTGATAATTGTAACTAACACAAACTATTTTTGTACTGGAAGCCGCAGAATATTAGTGGTTTATTTTTCCACGGTGTTACATATGATGCCCACATATAACAGTGCATTTTATTTATGTAAAAACTGCAGCATCAGCTTGTCACATTTTATTTGGAAAAAAGGTCCGTCAGTTTTTCTTGCTGTACAGAACGAGGTTGAACGTCCGACATAAAAACTTTAATAATTCAACGTAAGTAGAAGTTTAGAGTTCCGCATATAAACAAGTCATCGCGATATTCATTTGTCCTCTACAAAGTACACTTTGTTCTACATTGTACTTGTTATTGCATCATTATTTCTAACTCTACTTAAATAACCGTTTTTAGCGGAACAAATGATTTTAGTTTTGCATATGTACATTTACGGAATAAATTATTTAAATTTTACAGTCTAGTCGCTATTGCTTTGCTTTATTTCTAAATGTTGTATTTATTTTTCCGTCTTCCAAAGAAGAAATATTAACATTTAAAAATACTTAATGAAATGTGCCTAGTTTATCCTTTCGAGATCTGTTGGCTAGAATATACAAGATTACAAAAACAAATTCATGAACTTAATAAAGATATTCAGTAAAACTTTGCTCGACACAGATTCACAAAGAGCATTAATTTATAGTTTATTTAGATTTCTGCAAGTAAAGATGCAGAATTTAATTTATGATTTATTTATTGAATTTTGTTAATTTTAGTCATCCACGTGAATGATTTTTGAAAGTTAAAATGAATAGGGTAGGTACACTAAATAAAAAAACAAATGAAAATCAAACAAGTTTAAACAAAAATAATTTATTACGTCACGCTATATCCCACTCAATGGTGTAGTACGAACCCAGAAATACAATCAAGTAACATTCAATCTTAACCAAACACTTGATATCCTGGCTCACTTCTTTCGCCTCGTCCACATTCATAGTGCAATTCATACATGCTCTTCTGTTCTTCACACAGAATCATTCGTTCACGCAACAATCCATCAATCATATGTAACCATTTATTCCTCGAACGCCCACGCAATCGTTCACCCTCAAACTCACTCGTAAACGTTAGTGCGAAGCTATGTTGTTTTAGTTTACATCATATAAACAACGGAAATGTCATTGTTATGATATATTTATTTATAACATTAATTGTTTAGAGTTTCACACTTTAGGTTGGATAAACTAATTAGTGTTTTGATTTCTAAATAAATATTTAACTAAGCTAAGTGCATGACTATCATATTCAAAACAAACATGACAGATGCCATCTAAAATAACATTCACCACACTTCATCTCCTGCGCATATTTCTGCGCACTCATACTCCACATAATTTTCCTGATTCCTTGCCTGACTTCGCGTGACATACAACTCAACCGCGTCGTGTGTTTTTGTTCGTTGCACGTCGTGAATCAGCCAAGCCGAGCGGTTCTGTTTCATTCGCGCTTCACGCATGCCCAGATAAACCACTAATTTATTCATCAATTACCTTCTATTGACAACCGGACGCAAACAATTTTTATAATGTGATACACTGCAATTAAAGTAGGCTTTGTTTTTGATATTTGACTGATTGTCTTTAGGGAATTGTAGTTGAGGACCATATGTTTAGTTTTTGTTTGTGGGAGCAAATTATATCACGGATTCATTAGCTATACAGATTCAATAGACTGTTAAATTGTTTCCCCAATCAAAATTATTGTTTAATTTACATGTCGTAGGTAATATCATCAAAGTAAATTACAAAATATTAGGTAACTATGTTTTGAATACAAATAATATTAATAATAATAAATAATGTTCAAATATATCAGGAAGAATACAATAAATACAGAAAATGAAAGTTTTTACTACTATTAGTATAGCAAAAATGATTAACCAGAAGACGAAGGTCATTAATCTGATAAAAACTTTTTAAAATAAAAATTAACTTGTTGAACTGATTGGCGGTATACTTATGTGTAAATAGAACGAAAAAAAAATACTAGTATTAAGAAAAGAATATACTATTATAGTGATTTTGAAATCAATGTTATTCTTTTAAAGGAATTTTTTTTTACAATTGCAATTCATTTTGCTCCATAAGTTAGTAGTACTACTAGTAAATGATCACGTTTCCATAAAAAATCCATATCGATTTATCACTTTATTGTGTTCAGTTATCAGTTGTATTTTGTGTTCCTCGAAGTTCTGTGTTCTATAATATATACTGGGCAATTTATGTTCATTGCAACAAATCACCTCTAAAAATTGCAACACGCGTGATGCAACATGTATTGCATTTTCATTTCTATAATACTTAGTATCCCATACTAATACATGCATAATGACGTCAATATCTAGTATGAGTAATATTTTTGATGACGTGCGTCTGCTGCTTAATTATTTCACCTATAAAATATATAATTAATTATGTACGTCAGGTGATCTATGTGTTTTTACACAATAATTTAAAACCGAGCGGAGATTTTCAACTGCAAAAATTGATACTACGAATAATAGACACAATAATAATACAAGAATAATTACAACAACATTTAAATAGTAATATTTTTTTAAATGTATATGCAGATAATAGACTATCTTCCATGAGGGTGGGAGAATAGCAATTTTGCCTGAAAATCATCTTGCTTAATTTGTGCACAGTCTCTTAGCGAGATTTGCAAAAGTAGAATACCACAACTAAAATGTATGGAGCGATGATGTATTTACTTATTTTAAAGTGAAGTATTTGTAAGTAGTAAGAATAGTTATATTCAAATTTTAATAGAAATATAGAACTACAAACAAATAAATAGAGTGATCATGCATTTGTTTGTTCGATTTTTATAAAATGAATTGTTTAAAGTGGAATGCGGTAAGAACTATTTTATTAAAATTTTAATGGAAATATGTAAGTATACGGGTCTTTTGTCCACAATTTAATCTAAATTTAACAGTGGCCTAAAAGCTTAAAACAGAATAAAACTAGATTCAAAACTTGCCTGTATTCAGAAGTTTGCGGTTAAAACGAAACTATATTTCTCTTTATTTCAATTGCGTTTCTGTTAACATGCATTTCCATAATGAAATTAGTTTGAACTAAAAAAACTATATCGTGTAAACTAGTTAGATTTTTCAAAATTTAGTTTTAAAATTGTAGAGCGCTCTGAAATAAAAGTACTGCTATTATAGTAATTTGATTATATCGATTGCTTTTCTTTCTTGTTTGCATGGCAAACGCGATACTTGGTTTAATTTTGTCTGGTTTTATTCTACACAATGCAAGTTTTTTTTTCAGAGGACAAAATTAATTCGAAGTAATTGATCATCGCTTGGTCGATTTGCTTTTTCTATTCAACCCTTTTGCAACCAATTTTTCCGCGTCTAACTCAAATGTAACCGATAAGAATTACAAATAACGCGACACTTTTTGTAAAACGACAGTATAAATGGCGCACTTTCATTTACATTTTTTGTGGAGCCGCTAGATCATTTGTAATAGTTTTATAACTTTGCCGAACTGCGATCCTGAACTTGAATGGAACAAGTCCAATAAAAATAAAAGCTTTCAAAGTGTAGGGCATTTCGGTGACATCTAATTTTCATATCTGAAATAGAAGTTTGAATGCATGACGTCTATCATTCTGTCTCCCAAACGAACATGGAATTAATTTCCGCCGAAAAAGTTTTTGAAACTTTGCTCATGGACCACTGCTGTTGTCAAACATTATGAATAATTCAGCAGGCTTAATTGTTCTGATGTATAGGAATAATAAACAAATTATATGATATCCCCTTGTAAATTTTCTGGATTGTAATTTAATACCCTGTTTTAATTAATTTTGCTAACAAAACAGTCTTAATTTTATCGACACTTTCAGCAGAATTTAATTTCCAAAACAATTCTTCCGAATATTAAACTGTATCTACTGAATCGTAAATTCATAGTAATAATAAAGAAAGATTATTTGTTTGGCGAAAAGGGCTTTAAAATGACACTTTTACTGCTTCATTTAAGAGCGGCTACAAACCATACGTTACGCCCAGGAGTTTAAGCACGCAAATGATTACATGTTTACAATGATTACAATGTTTACAACTACCTCAAACGCTCAAACGCCTTTACGAGCGCTCGCCATAAACTGATCCCTATTGAACAGTGTTTTAATTTTAGAAAGTATGTTTTTCCTTCTACAAGAGAATCAAATTTCAGTACATTCACTGAACTACCAATACGTGTATGTTGATGGAACAAGTGCCCTGAAAGTTGACTATTGTTGTATACACGATATGTATTTTTACCTCCCACGTATATTTGTAAGGGAGGTACTTTGTAAGTCAAAAAAATCCGATCAGAATACTAGTTCATTAATTGATTGAAGGCAAATTTTATTGTATTCAGAAAGTTATTGGTTACAATTACTATTTAAAACATTTTTGTGGTGTTATAATTTAAGAAGCGGGAAGGTATTATAGTTATTAACACGTTAAAAATTGTAATAAGTATTTACATACCAAGTGCGGGAAGCTAAACTTCCCGCATGAACGCTTGTTTGAAGCATGAGCGAGCTTGTGAGCAAGGGCTTCATTTGCGCGACTGCGTGGTTGATCTCTTCTTATAAGAAGTTTTTTTAAAGTAATGAGTCACTTTGTCCATTCCATAATTTCTACTTCACTTTTCCATTATTTTCTACTTAAGTTTTTTAGATTTCAATTGTATTTTATGTTTACAGTATTTGCATGTTTTATGCTTACAACACAATACATTTCTAATTGAATATTGTTGCCAATGACTCTAAGATACTCTCAGCAATTTGGTCCTTCTCATTTCTAAACATTTTTCTTTAAAAATGAGTACCTACTGTGATTTCTATTAAAATTGAGTATTGTGAGTCAAGTTTGTCGAGCATGAATTGTGAAGGCTTAGGGTTTGTTTGTTAAAAGTGCATGCGAAGCTAGCTTACCTATAGATAATTTGAATGTGAATGTCAATTATTTTTTTGATTTGTAAATATTGGAAAAAATGAAAAGGAGAACTAGGTACAAGAAAAAAATTAAATTAAAAAAAAAAACAGTGGGAAACAAAAGTACTGTAAAAAATGTAATGGAAAAAATGTTAAATGTCAAATTAAAGTATCTAAACTTACATATTCTACAGCAGCAAAGTGACTAAATCATCGGTTGCTAATTAATTAGATGATAATTATGACTGTTGAAAAAACAATTTTTATACACATTTTTCTTTCAATTATTGACGATTTTAATACACGGAAATCGGTGAAACATTTTATGAACTTAATATTGTTATTTTTAAAATAAATTTGCTGTAGAACGCCCGGCGAAAGCCAGTGTCTTTTGTATAGTTTACCGCACGAGTGCGCGAATTGATAATTTTAGTTTGTCAATAGCGTGCACGAAATGTTGTTTTCAAGGTAATAAGTACAAAATATACATTTTCATTCTTATACGAGATATCTTTAACAAATGATGTAAACTGTGTTTGTACGATTGCCAACCTACAAAATACTGAATATATTTATTTATATTTATTCAGAACCCGACGAATCCAATACTTGATGTTAAACCGGTGGATATAAAACCGGATTTCTGGTGAAACCGATATCAATATCCCTATAAATCAAATACACCTGGATATCTCTTATTGACAGGGTAACGCATCGAACTGTGGATCATAAGATCATCGCAACCGACAAATTTTCACCACATTAAAATTACCCTGTGGCTCGTTTTGCATTAATATTCTATGATGATTTGACGGTTGGTAACCGCATTGCACACTCAAAGACATTTTTTACATCGCGATCTTCCTAATGCAAAGCATCATCCGAAATGTTCGGAATTCGCTACAGTTCTTCTGATGCACTCGTTAGTTTATTTCCATGAGTGCTGGTTATGTTGTATATCTCATTAAAGCACATATAAAAAGGAAAATAAACACGTATCATAGAGAATCCTGACCCAGTGACGTTTGCAGATAATAAAAAGAGGGTTTAGCCGTGCGCCGACCTCTGCGGTCGCCGAGTGCAGTAAAGCAGTGTTATTTTTAAACCACGTCCGAGAGCCTAGTTCCGCATGGTGAGTCAAACGGATGTACAACCCGCGAGATAAGTTTAGAACTTATTGGTCCTCTGTTCATTCACGAACTATCTGTAGATTTACTGTACTTTCCTTTCAAAGGAATTATAATATGGCCATTGTATTTTAACGGATTTATCAGCATTTTAAATCTTGGTATATTTCAAAGAAAAGAGACACTAACTTTTATTTAGTTTTTGTAGAGCACTTATTCATAAGATTTATGATAAACTTTTTTGTTGTAAATGCAATTACCTGTAGTTTTCTTATCTCTACATCTAAATATTATCAGTTTCAATAAAAGCTGTACCTATTTTATGAAGTAAATAGCTTCAAAGTAGCGATCAAGAGACCCTCATTTCAAATCCTTTTTTTATTACGATGTTGGGAAGCGGACTAACTGCTTTGGTCATACCCATATGTCGCCTCATGAATAGATGATGTGAATTTTATGGACACCACAAATGACCATTCTCTTCAATAGAATTCGAACCCACAACCTCTGGTGTGCTATGCTAGTGACATAGCCACTATACCAACTTTACCCTTGTAGTTTTTCCTCCACTAACATCTTTGGAAACTGTAATTTAACTGCACTACACTTGAAATAGTATTTTACATTACTAGCAAGGTAAAATAGTTTTTACTGCTGAATGGAGGAAATAACCGACGAGTCGATCAGGCGAGCCTGTCAACTCTTTAAAGCAGTAAAAACAGTTACCCTGCGTGTATTGTACAACATTTTATTTGCTACTCATTTGAGATTCAAAATAAAAATAATATTTTTTTAACTAAGTCCTATCAGTTACACATAACTGTTTTGTCAAAAATTATTTGAAATAAGCCTTGTAAGTATTACTTGTAAAATTTTTACAATACAGCTGTCAATTAGTTACTCGTAAAGATTTATTTTCAAAGGCAATATAGGGTTTGGGTAAATGGTGTTTACAAGTAAAAATATTTTACTTATTAAGATCTACGAAAACAAAGTGCTATACCAAAAATTGGGTACATATTTATTTTAAACTGCGTAGGCGTCCGAGGAATAAGTGGTTAGGTATGATTGATGGTTTGTAGCGTGAACAAATGATTCCGAGTGTGAAGAATAAACGAGCATGTATGAATCCTCCGAATGTGGACGAGGCGAAATTGATGATGAAATTGTTTGGAGTAGGATATAGCGTTATTTTATGTATATATATTATTTAAACCTGTTTTTTAAATATGAAAATCATAAAAAATAAATATATCATCACGCCATTTACATTTCTGTGTGTGACAATCTGCACAAAGCAGATTTCGGTATTTTGATATATTGGCGCGTGAGGTGCGGTTACCAGCCGTCAAATGAAGGTGTAGGAGCCACAGGAGCCGATGCGTTATCACGGAGCTATGACAAAAAACAAGATCAAAGTAATATTATTAATTATTTAAAAATCGTAATGGAGGTCACATTAAAAATAAATGAAATTATGTTTTATTTGTCAAAATAATCCTAAGTATGAAGTATCTTTTCGTCACTGGTTCAAATTGTATACTTCAAAAATAGTATTGCTTTCATCACTAGATGTACAACAAATATATAACTGTTGTGTTAGAAATATTGGCGCAGTTTTCATTTACCAACATTTTAATTTTAAACAATTGTAAAGTAAAAAGGGTGGATTGTTTATTTAAGAAACAGTTGAAATGTTTAGAAAATAGTGCGTATTGTATACCCTCAATGCTTTTTGCCATACCCTTACCAGTGCGATCGGAGCATTCCGTTTACAGATAAACAGTACAATATCGAATCACTGTTAGTACAAAAGCAGTACAATAACAGTACAACAGAGCATCAGCAAACAATATCATTGCGTCTTTGTAGAAACTAATCAATGTATCTATTTTGAACTAATTAAATTTATTATTCAAATACCCATTATACAGTGATTACAAAATTATTTCGCCGTATATTATTGTTTGTAGCTATACCTCTCAAAACAGTTTGCGATGTATGTACATATTAGTGGGCTTACGTCTTGTCGCTGACTGGGTGCGACTGAAAAATAAGCTTAGAGTCTAGACAAAAAATAAGATAAAAGGCAGAACCGGAACAGCAGCCGCTAGCTACTTGCTTTTATTTTGTTCTGCAACAACACACGTGTTAGATGTTAGTCGTGGTTTACTTCTCCATTTTGATTTAAAATATATTATTATCATTTATCACGTCCCGCACATTTATGTAAGAAAGGTATTGGACGGGTTAAAATTTTCGATAGTTGGTTTAGTTCGTTTTAGGATCCTTAAAATATGATTTCACTGTTCTTATTATGACGTTTGTATGTATATCCGTGTGTGCCGTTTATTTCGTCCACGATAACTCAAAATCTAATACCGATATCAATTTAAAATTTTAAGATATTTAGATTTTTGAGGGTTGCAAATAAACGTACCGGAATTGTTAGTTTACTTGAAGGCCTATTAGGCTCTTATACTAAGTTCCACCCAATGAATTTTAGAACAAAAACTTTAATACAAAAAATGTTTACAAACAAGAACTGCATCAAATGAGCCTAAATTTATTAATATAGAATATTTCTTACATACATACAATTCAAACAGTCGATAGTTTTTGTTTGATAGTTGACATTTGTCTTTGTCGAAAAGTTTTAAATAATTATTAACTTGATTCCATTATTTATCAGTAATCATGGATACTTAGATCATTTCAGAAAAAAAAAAATTATGTATAAAATGGTATTTTATGAGAAATTCGATATATCAAGTGAAAGATTTATTTATCCTATTATATCAGGACCGTCCTAATATTCCACTTGTGGCGATTAACAGAATTATAAAACTATTACATCGTTAGCAAGCACTTAGTTTAACTTTTTATCACGGATATGGAATTTAGTTGCTGAGGCCCCTAGGGCCGAGCAAAATTCACCATGTGAGTGATAAAAAAGAACTTCAGTGCCGCGATACATTTTAAATTTATATTGATATCTAAAATTAGAAAAAACTGTAAAAAAGGATTATATAGGTTAAGGTTATCTGTCAATTCTCAATTGGAACTGACACTCAGTGTTGCCAACCTCTAACACTGAAGTTATGTGTTTTGTCCTCTATTTCTTCATCGGAATTAATTAGTTAATTCTTCTGGCACATATTGTTTCATTTTACGTATAAATTTACTACAATACGTCATATATTTGTTAAAATTATCCTACTTGTACAATAATTATTTTACGGTTGCCAACACTGCTTTGCTTAAAATCGTCATATAATAGGTTACTTTAGTGACGATTTCTGAGCTTAATGACGATTTTTGAGAACTCTAGTGCCGATTTCAAATAAAAATCTAATAAAATAATATATCGGTAGGACATTAAACGTTGAACGCACCACGGGCGTTAATCGAACAATAATGCCTTTGGTTAACGTATACACCTCGGACCGGAGGCCCTCGACAGCACACAGTTGTCCTCACGCATTATTGTCCCTATTACATTAATTTACCACTACATCTATCTCATAACAGACATGTATTGACTACGTTTACAAGTATGGCGAAAATTTACTTTGACTTGACTTTTAAAAAGCCTCTTTTGAAAAGTAACATTACTAGTACGTTTACACATTAAGAACAAATCAGCTTTACTTCAGATTGTTGACTTGTTCTTCACTTATCCACTTGTTGACAGCCAGTAATTTGTGTGGTTATGTTAAAATTTGTAGACCAGTTATCAAGCGAATAATTTATGTATCTGCAAAATTCAATTCTTAGTATTTATATTATTTATAGAACAAACATGGACAGTAATTTGAAATTCAACAATATTAAATACTAGAATTAATGTACAGACGACAAAATAAAGTTGGTATATATTTACAAGAATCTTCCACAGTTACTTATTTATACTTGATTTTAGGAGGAAAAGTAGTTAGTCGATAGTATTGACACAATGAAAAAAATCAAGTCATTTTTGCTCTACGTGTAATCGTAATCATTACATCAATTTCTCAACATTTCATGTATTCATACGACCCTATATATATCAAAGGTTACGTGCTGGGAAAATCAAATTTTTTATTTTCATGAAAGTACAGTAAATTTGATTAAATAGAAATGTCTCAAGTTTCAATATAAAATCTGAAACAAACTATGATTGAAAATATCCAATATTGTTTATTCCATCATAAACTAAAATAAAATGTTAAATATTTTATACGTTCTGATACGCTTACATGAGCTGGGTGAATACCAAACAGTATTAAAGTGTAGACGAAAGATTTGAAGGAACCTATAAATCCATATGCATTTTCAAATCGCAATATTTGTTCTTATTGCATCCCGTATCCACTTTTCGTCAGAAGTTTTCGAGCGGTATTTTTTGCCTGGAGATAAAATGCTTCTTCTGCACATGCATAGCGGCTACAACCAACAAAGGACTCCCTGCAGAAGTTTTCAGAGTTACGACACTCTGTATTGTTTGCATTGTGCATTGCACTTGGCCAAACTCCCAGCAAAATATGTACAATTGGTTGTTTAAATTGTTTTACATGATAGTGGCCAAGTTGGACGCTGCAAGACCTAGTTCTAGCCATGTCGCGTAAATTGCGCGAATAGTTAGTTTCTCAAAGTGAATTTACTGTGGCGGAAACGAGCTAATGTAGATATCAAATTTTAAAAATGAAGAGTCACCTACTTTAGAACTTTACGGGTAATCTCGTAACTCTTCTTTCTTTTATCAAAGCTTCCCGAGTGAATACTTTAGAATTCAATCATTGAGACGAAGCTCCAGCGCTTTCTAAATCCTGTTTGCTTGTCATCAAAAAAGTGATGAATTGACATCTTCCAAATCGATTGGTTGATATAAAACTTGGAGATTATACATATCAGGAAAACACAGAAAGAAAATAAGAAAACTTCAGTGTTCTTTACTTTTAATTCTGACGAAAAGTTTTCGCAAGTCAAATCGGAAAACAGAATTGAATGTATAATTTTCGGCTGACAGCCACTCAACTGTATAAAAAAAGAATACATTTCTCACAACTTCGAAATACAAAAAATCTTTTCGTAAACAAAAGATTAACAAGGTATAATATTTCCTATTTCCAAACATATTTTCTGTACCGCCATAGACATACATATTTTCTTACAATTATTTTATTTTTCTTCGAGTTGTTTACCAGTAAACCTTCCTCCAAAAAATTCATTCTTGGAAACAAAATATATGTTTTTCTATTCCATGTTTATTTATTTATATAACTATATTCTATAAAAAACAAAAATAAGGAACAGGAAAAGAAAATGAAATATACAGTGATGAAGAGACAAAAATCAAAAAGTTCATCTTCTACTATACTAATAATACCTATATAATGAAATTATTTGTTAAATAAATCTGCTTTTCCCAATATAATAACATACATTTCTACTATTTTATCAGCATTTAATTTTTTTTTTCTTCAAGTACACAGTAAAAATTTGATTTGCGATTTGTTAATTTTGCGGTTTTTAAATATTTTTAGTTAATATTGACAAATATATTGTGTTTAATTCACAATTTGAACAAATATGAATATTTATTAAACTACAATTTTGAATTTTTAACAAGAAAAATTGTTGTTTATTTATTGCTGGATTTATAGAATTTAACAAATAGACTCGTCAATAATGACAAGTAAATTTAGTTAATTTATCAATTTGAAATTATTAAAGGAAGTTTGTATCCTTTTTAACAACTTAATTTTTATAATACCTATAATTTATTGTTCTGCTTCAATATAATTACTAAAATATTTAGTCAAAAGAACAAAAATAAATGTTAATAATTATTGTCTCATCCATTTCAATGTATATACTTGTTACATAAAGTATAATAGCATGAATTCAAACAACATAAATCAAAGGTCATCTGCATTTTAATTAGTCACTAGATAGGTTTAGGGTCAAGTTAGGTTACTCAATAATAACAACAATAATTTTTTAGTTCCAAATTATTTGTGTAATGCGTGTCAACAATGTGCTGCCGATGTGTGTACGTTGACCGAAGACATTATTGTCCGTTTAACGCACGTGACACGTTCAACGTTAGTGTCCGACCGATATATTATTTTATAAAAAAATTTTATCGTTTTTTATCCTATCATTGTGTTTTGTTAGAGAGATTAATATATTTGCTTGCGAACACTGTAACTAGGTAACGCAATATCCTTATTTGTTTACAATTACTACCTGCCAATAGAAGTCAGTGTTTGTATATTCTGTGTCCAATAGCAACAACGTTAAATTTATAACGTTCTAGGTCGTTATTTAGTATATGGCTAGCCGGGCAGTTATGATAACAATAATGATTACGTCGTTTACTAATTTCTGTATGTCACCACTTGGACCTTGGAGAAGATCTCGGTATATATTCGTGATTTATTTTTGTGCATTGTCAACTGTCATATTTTGGTGTCCAATGAAGTTATTGTCGTGGGTACCGCAGGTATAATGTAACAAAATCCACAATGTCATAAAGCTATCTGATATAGCAAAACACTTTCCCTGAGAAATTATTTAAAATATTTTGAGTCCTGAGTTTCCACAATTCCCGACTAAATATTTTATTCTCTATAGCCTTGTATCTATCCTGCCTTTATTATTATTTCTATGCTCTCTTCCCGAGTCTCGGCAGTCTTTAAGGAGTTGTTATTCTGTTTATAAACATAAACACACCTTTTTGTGTAGAGCACATTGCCCTCGCTGTCTTCATGTCACACTGTGACGTCACCACCACGTTTACACTCATCCAGGAATGCATAATCTACGGTGTTACCTGAACATATAGACATAGCGTACGTTCAATGCTGCAGACCGCTGCAGCTCTAGGGCTAGAAATGCACAGGACCTTGTAATCCTGCGTCAGATTTCTATTGGGATTACGTAACAGTGCACTGCTCTAAGCAGCTTCCTGCACAAGGATAATGCCGTTTGATGCTTTGTAACTATGTTTAAAATTACAGACAGGATCTTTAATTGCATTGCTGTAATTATATTGATTCTTCGTTCTATCTATACATATACATTTAATTAACTCTTATTAGGTATTAGGAGATGAAATAAAATGTATGAAACAGTACAAAATATGTACTAGTTCCCTTAGATAAATGAAAATAGAAAACATCGTTACTCTATATACTCTAATGAAATTTAATAATACTGGAAAGCTAATTTGTAGAATTTTATTAAAAAGAAAAATGAGCCAGAGACAGATAGATGTCGTGGAGTCGTCCTTCTTTGTCTAACACTTGTTTGTAGAACGGTTGCTATGTGTTTGTTGAACAGTTGCTATGTAAAACATGTTGCACAGTCTTGTCCAGAGGTGGTAAAAGCTATTTGTATATTTAAAACGCATAGTTATGTTTTGTCTCTTGAACACAATTTTTGAAATCGATATAAATACTTTTGCGCTCGAATTATACACAATCTTTTCTCGACAATTGATTATAAAAAAAAAACATTGATCTAAATGTCATAAAATCGTTGTAGCTGCTCCTTTACTTCGTACCTATAGTGATGAATTTGTAAAAAAAAGAAAAATCCTTTTTCGAGACCGGGAGAGAAACTAAGTTTCTATGATACCAAAATCATGACAGAAACAGCCAATTTCATATCAACGGGAGATTTGTGCACTTTCTATTCCGTCGGGCGTGTATTGTTCAATTATTAGAAATTTCCTTTAAATTCACCTACACAATATTTAATTGAACACATTTCTATTATTTAATATTTATATAAAAATGTATTTCAAGATAATTGGATGTTAATTTCTTTATATTTTCTTATAAACTTTTTAAACAGACTGTTCATTAAAGACAGGTGGCCCAACAAATGGCTGTCTCTCTCTCTCTCTCTCTCGGCTCGCATTTTCAAAGTCTGTTGGCCTCAATAACAATTTATTTCAAATAATTCTCTACTGAACAAAATTTTCTAAAAATTCGTTATTTTGCTTGACATTATTATAAAATTATAAAAAAATAATAAAGAAAAGATAGTCACATTTACCAAGCAACTTTCTTGCGATAAAACTATTTCGGAATTATCAGTGCCCTTAAAACATAATAGTTAAAAATTTGTGTAGTATATAGGACAGAAAAAGAGTCTTTTTTTTGCAGTTAAATCTCAATAAAACGATAGACGATAGTCCGTGAAAAGTTAATAGACAATAGTATGATAAAATGAAATTGTAATAATTAAGGAACAATAACATTTTAATTAATAAACAAGAACTAATGTCAAAAATGAAAACGGGAAATTTTAACTGAACTATGTTCCATTTTTTGTGTATATAAAACATGTAAAACACTGTTATTTAAAATAAATTTTCAAGTATTGTAAATATACTTTCTTCAAATATCATAAAACTATGTTGTTATGTATTTGTATTCAACCAGCAAAAGTTCGATATTGTCACCGCTGGCGTAAAAGTGTCTTCTTGGCAACACTTCTACTCCGGCGGCGGATAAAGTAAAATATTATGAAAAATAGTTAGGTTGTAATTCAATAATTTGACAGTTAAAAATGAAACAAATAAACAAAAATTACAAAACAATATATTCTATGGCAAAGAAATGCAAAGACAGAATATTTTTTAAGTTTAGGTAATTTTTTAATGATTTATAATTCTATTTTTTAAGTTTGAAGAAAAATAGCATGTGTTATTTGGAGTAAATGTGACTTTGGGTGCATAAAGTATCACATTTACTCCTAATAACATAATATACTACTTTTTATATATTTGTAAATTCCTGCTTAAATTTGAATGTGGGAACGGAGGTATTTTTATGCACAGAAAACATTAACTTTCTTTGAATTCTCAAATATTTTATCCCTGTTAAATTTTCATGTTATTAATTTCAATATAATTTCGTTTCATTGTGTAATGTATATGAGAATAATAGTCTTGCTCCTGAATGATTAATTTGTTCCTTTTATTTGAAGCGAAATATAATTCCGGTCATCTGAAATATTCAGGGGAATAATGCCATCAGCGGTGACCCTTTGTCCAGTTTTCACCCCTAGGTGTCACGACAAAACCGCATCATGTATCAAAAAGCCCACCCCTATAATTGTGAAAAAAGCGTGATTATTCGTGATTACCATACAAACTGTTATCGTTTATTTGGAGGATAGCCCGCAGCAGCGAAGAGCAAGCCATTAATTTAAGCTCCCGGCTACAATGTAGCATAGTCTTAATTTCAACCCGTCTTGTTAAAATTTGTGAAAAGCGTGCCGGATAATAAATTCTAAACAGCAAAGTTTTTTAACGTATGTTCCACAGCGAACAACTCGTATGTGGTAATAACAATCCGTGGGGATAAGTAGCGGCGTGGGGGCGGCGAGATGAAACCGGGGAGCGGTCTCCGCGGTTGTTCCGCTAATGACGTCAGAACCTTGCAACGAAAAATAAGTGCCTACTTGACTAAATGATATACATAATTTATTCGTTTGAAGTTTAATGAGAAAGTACAGGCCTGGATCCTTACACACTGCGCCAAGGGTGATATGAAATATGTCGCATTATGTATTTTCTTCTTCTTGTTCCTTTTATCGTTATCTTTGTATAGAAAATTCATGTTATAGGGTTCTTAATTGTCTGGTTTTTAACTTGACTTACAAACTTTGAATTAGGTGTTAACTGCTTGTAATGAAGAGTTTTAGAAATTTTGAAACATTATTTCAATAAAGTTTTATAAACTACGTCCTCTGAGAGGTATAAATGTTTTTTTTAACGACATGCCAGGATATCCCACCGTTCTTCTCCCGAAATAGAGAGGAAAATGTGTCTTTATTCTCTAGAGAGGAAAATATGATGAATACTATTATCAAAAAAATGTATTGTAAAAATTATAAATAAATGTCAAATTTTATTGAAAATTCTTATTTTAGTGATATACATACTTTAAATTGTCTTACAATTATGTCTTATATTTTTCTTTTTCTAAATTCTAAATCACAATTTGACAACTTCAAATTTATATTTAAGATTAATTCATTGGCAACACTGCTACACCGCCTTGCGTCTAATAACCTACCCTTAACGTGTCAGTTGTGTAGTCAAAGTGTATTTTAGGTCGGTGAATTAAAATTAAAATTAGCTTGTAACTTAAATGTACGAATTCTAAATTTGTAATTTCAAAATTACCACCCAAATCTTAAGTTATCATGAAACAAAAATTAAACGGTACACAGCCACTACACACATAAACACGCAGACATTATCGTAAAAGCTGGGAAATCGTATTTTAGGGACCCTAAAACGAAAACGTGTTTATCTATTGGAAATAGTATTAGACATGAGATGAAAATAACGCTTTAAAATATTTTTCACATTTCAGTGGTTGAAAAATATTCGGCGTAGCTGTATTTGTGACGAATGTTACTGAACAATGCGTAGTTTTGATTGAAAAAGTTACAACGCTGTTAAAACTATTAATTATTTGTAACTATCTATAACTGTTATGACATTTTGAAATTTCAATTCTATTGAATTCATATGCTGCAATTCGATTTGAAATTAATTTTGTTCAAATATACAAGCAATTATTTAGTACATAATTTAATGATGAAAATGTTAATTTTGCTCAACTGCCACCATATTTGCAATAAAATAAATATTATTTAATTTTAATAAATTATTGTTATTAGTATTGAACACGTTTTAAATTACTAACCGAATATTATGAACAAATAAACAAAACAGGTTGTTTTGATATAACCAAAACTTTTCCGTCTAACGTCAGAAAACACTAATATAGGTACTTTATATACAACAAATAATTAAAGTTAACTTTCTTCGTATTAAAATCATTACTTAATGGTTACTGAGGGAAATAAATATGACAAATACTCCTTAGGTAAATTAATCCATTAATGCCCAGCGTACGATATATCATACGTATATAAAGATGCTTAAATTTAAGATTATGTTTCTGCCAGGCTATGGCATTTCAAACTGGATAAACTCTGCCAGGTTATTCATCTGTATATTTAAATGTAAAATAATTTATACATAATTCTCTTCATTTTTTTTTCAAGTCCTCTAAAAAATCAAAAAAAAAAATTTTCTACGATCACTACTGAAAATTACACTTTCTCCACATTTGACAAAGCTTGAAAATTATATATTTCGCACAGTCAGTCGTGTGGAATAGCGTGGGTAATTATTCCACACGCAAGTGTGACCAACTTACTAATAATAAAATACTGTATGGTATTAATATGTCAAGTTTAATTACATTTATAGTACGAAGAAAATACAATATCAATTTTTAATAAAATATTTCTTGATATTGCAATCTATAGATATATAGTTGGTAACACTGCGCACATCTGCGCTTGCGCCGTCTTCATGCTGTCATAAATGTCAAATAGTTTTACTTCGGGATGCCATTATTTCGACAAAAGTGTGATCACAGAAAAAGTATAGTGTGCAGAATTACCTATTTCACGCTCGTGTGATTTGAGCACTCTCACAACTCTCGTGAAATAGATAACTGTGTTGGCAACTATTCTTGCGGCGTGCATAATTACAAGTTACGAACATACAGAAATTTTAAATCACAGCTTAACGAAAAATAGTTCTGGGCATTAATTGATTAAGTGATTGAAGGCTATTGACAGTGCTACCTATAAAATATTATTTTAAAATTGAAAATTATTTATTTCTATAGATATTTCTTTGATCGATGATGTAAACTTCTCTCATAGCAGTTATTTTGTTTGGTCTTTACATTCATTTCAATTTTAACCTATTATAACACTGTCATATTAGGTACAGTGTACATTTGGTAGTGAATTAAACATTGAGTATGAGAGAAGAAGAAAGTGCTTTATATACACTACAGGAATATTCTTAATAGATTTTCGCATGCTGCTAATATTATATTTGATTAAAAAACGTATTTTTCCGGTTGTATATAAAATATTGTATATAACACGTGAGTAAAGTGTAATTATTTGCCTTTAGTGCTCTCGCTCTCGACGAATAATGTTGAACTTTACTCCCTTTGTGTATAAACTACTATTTTACGCGCAAGGCATATAACCAGTGACATAGATATATAAAATTATTGTATTGAAATAAATAAATGAACATATTATATCACTATATATACTTATTTCTCAATGAGACATTCTACTTTACGGAACTACAGGAGAATTTGTGGTGTGAGTATCGAACTAAGGACCTCATGATCTAATACTAGATATTTTGTTGAAGTATAAAAATGGCATTATCGGTTCAACTGTTTTATAAATCTGCCTGTTCCACAATAAATATGATGTAGAAAAAATTATGACCTCCAAAACACGAAAACTTCTTCTTACACCACTTGCACATTCTTCTTAACTCTCTTTCGCTCAGCTCCCGGTGTTTGGTGTCTGCGATGATGAATGGTCGTCGACGCGGCCGGTTGACGAATATATATAGCACTACGACACGCACAAGACCGAAGACGAGCAAGCGTGACGTCACGTAGGCATGAAGAGTAACCCTTTCGTCTTGCTGTTTGTGTCTTTCATCCTTCGACGTTGCTGTTGGCACTACTGTTACTAACTACTGCGTGGTGTCTTCTAACTGAAACTGTAGAGTTGAGTGTTTAGGGTTGCTAGGTTTTGTTGTTCGTTATTTTCAAGATTTTTTTAAAGAGTTTTAGCATAGAATATGATATTTTATTTGAAATTTCATCTTCATTATTGTTATTTTTACGATGTAAGATAAGTGTTGGATATTTTCAATCAATTAAAATTTTTATTCATAATCTAAATGTCAGAGGAACAACCAGCAGGGCGAATCAAAGAAACGATATCTTAGAAGGAAAAGAACGAATTTAATAAAATAATTATTTAATGCGCAAACGAATTTTTATGGACTACAACTCCATTCAATCAAATTGGTATTAAAGATTATTATTTTTTCCAAAACATAGTTGTAAAGTGGGAATTTATCCACCGAATTCTCGATACTTAAACAATAATTAATTAGTAACGATGGATAAAGTATTACTTTATTCACTAGTGGATCAAGTAACATTGCTGTAGTAATGACAAAATGTAGATGTGTGTATTTTCAACTGTAATTACACACGAGCTTTTTATTTTACCGGATAAATTTCTGTTTGTAACGAAACCTTGTTACCTAGCAATTTGACAAGAAAACTGTTTTTATAAAATCACGACACCGTAGGTGGAGTGACTTAATTTTTTAAACAGTTTTCGAGTCAAATTGCTGTCAGGTACAATTTATCCGAAGAAAATAAAATGCTCGAGTGAAATTCGGCGAGATAATTTAACATTATTTATGAAAAAGTTTATTTAAAAGTGCAATTGGTGAAAACGCAATTACTATATAACATATTTTTGACATATAATGCAAATGATATTAATGTAGTTAGTATTTTGATCAGGTTGTTAGGAGAAAGGAAAATAACGTTTATCCAACACCTCTCAATAAATACTCTATAACTATGGCGATTTTAAACAAGGAAAGTATCAGATTACCCACTATTGGGTATAATTATTTTGAGAAAAGCCATTAGTGAGTATTTTTTTTACTTATAACAATAATAATAACACAGAACACCTTGGTAACTACTTCTATTAACATTTTAATTAAAAAAATTTAAAGCATATATCACTGTCAAATAATATTTCTTTAATAATTTTTTTGTTATTAAGAGATATTGAATAAAACGTTATACTTCACACGTGGGTTAAGTGGAATTACCCACTCGATAAAATTACCACACTCAGCCTTCGGCTTCGTGAACTAAAATTTCTCACGTGGATAATTCCTTACTTTGCCCACATGTAAAGTAAATAACTATTTATCACTTACAAGAAGTTACCTACCAATTTATTCGCTGTCAAAACGATAAAATTGTTTTTTCTTTATGGCTTACTTTATATTGGAGTTTAATTATCTAAGCAAAATTACGTAGCAACGTATAAAGTATACAAGTAAGCGTTGGTAACAAGAAAAGATTAAACAATATTTATGTCATATTTTTAAATTAAATGCCATTTTAGTTAGAAGAAAAAGACTGGAAGGTGTTGGAAAAAATGTTGTATGCAACACGTGAATAAAGACAAATTAACCACTCGCGTAAATTAGCTCACTCGGCTAACGCCTCGTAAGCTAAACATTACGGTCGTAGTTAAAATATGTTTTTGTTTACCTAGTATTAATGTTACTGAAGATACTACCTATTCTAACTCCTTAAGATTAAACCAATATTTATTTAATATCTAATTGAAATATTACGTAATTACACCGTTCTTAAGTAATTACGTGGCAAACGGTCCATCATAGCGGAAAATACACAATATGTTAAAACATTAAAATACACGTCATATTAGTAAACGCTACACTTGTTTTGATTACATTCAAGATATTCATCATTTCGTGTATGTTTACGTTTAATTAATAGCGAAACACCGAGCTTTAGAATCTGCTGTTATTTCATGCATGAGCAAATTATACTTCCTGAAGAGGAACATCACTTTTACTTTTCGCTTTGAATAGTTGTCCTCTTTAAAGGGAATAATCACAATGAATTTATGGAAATTTATCGTGGATACTTTGCATATAAACTGCATTTACCTGCTGTTTAATTTTTTAATTATTCGCGAAAAATTTATTACTTAATTTATTCACATTGTTCATTGTTTACTTTAAATTTCATTAAACGTACTAAATATTAGCATGTATTTTTAAAATTGTACACCGGATGATACCTTGAGATATGTAATATATATTTTTCAATGGAATTTAATAAAATAAATTTTGTAATGTTTTAATAATTCCTGGTAAATAAATCTACTGTGATTTTCAGTTATGCAACATAAACTATTCTGTTATTAATGTGTTACTATAGATACCAGTTTATATATCACTTTAAAGTGCCAGATAAAATGCAATATTGTCTATCGAAAGAAATACCCCTATACGACACATTTAAATTTTACATCCATTATGTTTTGCACATACTTTGTGTAACGTAAATAGGTACATTAAATTTAACCCGTTTATCTTTTTTCAAAATCTTCTAGTTTTCGAGTTAAAATTCTTTAAAAAATTGTATATCATCATATCATATATCATCACGCCTTTTACCCATTACGGGTGTGGCACTCTGCTTACGCAGATCTCAGTAGGTGATATATTTTATCGTATGAAGTGCGGTTACCAGCCGTCAAATCATAGCCCCCAAGGATGTTAGTGGAGGGGGAACCACAGGGGTAAATTTAAATTTGTAACTGTCGGCAGTGGGATTCGAACTGAGGATCTCACGATCCACAGTCCGACGCGTTACCACGGAGCTATTTACCCCATTGTTACATATTTTATTACATCTCTATGGAAAATATGACTGTATAGATGGCGTTAGAGCAGACAATGCGCTACTACACACATCGTTTTTTTTTTTGCATCGTGAATATTAACCTAAAAATCTGGTGTGGACACCACACTACTTTCTTATACAAATAGAACCAGCTGAGCACGTATGACTTGTTCCTTGCGTATGACTTTATTTTGACAATTATTTGATATATAGATGTTAAACCTGTTTAATTTTTTGTTCTCATTGTAACTATGAATTTATTTTAAAATAGAAATTAATTAATATCTAGTCTTCAAAACTTTTAAACTAATAATACAAATACTACTTTTATAATATTTCATAAGACACATATTTTTGACACTTCACAATTATTTGACATGTTTTAAAATGTTTTAGTTTTTGTTCTCATTGTAACAAAGATTATTGAAATATATTCTTAAATATATAATTTAGTTTTTCTCAAAATTAGAAGCATGGCCAAGAAAAGTGCAAATAACATTTTATATTCCAATATCTTTCATTTGAAACTATTTCTCACAGCTGATTCTATTTTTGAAAAAATGGAATTTGTTATTTGTGTGTCCAGTAAACTTCCTCTTCCGGTTTTTCCAAGTTTCGTTTACATATCTTGTCTCGTTCATGCATGAGATATTGCGCACACGGACATCCATCCATCCAACCATCCATCCTCACACAGACATCATTGAGAAATTGGTCTTAACGGATTTAGTGGACGTCAAAATATGTATTTCCGCAAAAATTACGTCAGCGATTTTTTTCGTGATTCCAATACTTCCTTATACGTTTTATAAGAAAGCAAAAATTTATTCAAAAGATAATGAAGCTAAAGAACAAATTTCAATGAGAATTAATAACTGTTGATTTATTACCAACTAAATCAAGATTTCAGTATCCATTCGCGAAATTGACATCTTCCTCTAAATTATCATATGTTTGTTGTTGATGCTGAACAACATGTATAAATGTACGAACATTCGTAAGACGATGATTTGGAAGATGCCCTAAATAAATTTGACAGGATCATGCATTTTCACACAGAAAATAATCAAACTTTTATGTAAACATCCGAAACAGAATTTTAATTTTGTTTATCAGAACTTTCTAAGCATTTTTTTTATTATTTAGGCCAATGACTTACGTTTAATGATTTCATGAATAAGTAATTAAAATTTTTGTAAAATGAATTGTTTACGAGGATATTTAAATGTATATATGGGAAAACATTTGGATGGCAAATTTGGTCCATTACTCGTTAGAGTCATAGGTGAGTATTGCAATGAATCACTTGGTTTGAAAAATGGCAGTCGGTTTAAAACGTATTAAGTAGAAAAATGCGTCCGTTGTATTGGACGGCGAACGGGCGGCCGAGGGCCCCGGTGACCATCCATACGAATGATTTACGGTAATGAATGTTAAATTCCGTAATTTCCACTCATAAATCACGAAGCACCATAATCCGAAGGTCGTTAGCATCAGCGACCTCCACTTTATCCTGCCGGGATGCAGGACGCAGGATACAGGTGGACACTCCTGGACCTGGACACCGGAAACGCTCTGCCCGACAGTTATTTCATAGCTTACTTGGATTCATAAACTAGAGATTACCATCTACTGAAATTGTGCTCTTATTTTCCTCAATGTTGCTACTGAATTTGTAAGTAAGCTTTTGTTTCTAAACAAATACCCATTTGCTTCAAGCCGGAGGTTGTAATTTGTGCAATAATATTTTCATGAAATGCTTTTTCTTTTCGTAAACAGAAGTACATTTAAAAACCACGAATGAAATTCGTCAACGAGGAGGTAATGAGGGACATTACAAGGTGCTGTTTTTAATACCTTGTCACCTGTCAAATTTCCTAATTTTGTTTACATTGTTTCTTTATCAAACAATACGTTATAATACAAAAAATTTCCATCGTACATTTGCTGTGGATTTGAGTCACCGAGATTTTAATGATTTTCGATAAATCAATTTTGTAAGTCTGAATGAAACTAAAATGAGACATAAGTATTTGTGTACAGAAATTGATTAGTGTATTTCTAGTACTTCACTATATTGAATATAATACTTGATATATACAATAGGTCTTCATTTAGTTTCTTTTCATAGCAATGCTGATAATTGAAATATTTAAACATATAATTCAGCAAAGAGTAAAAAATACTCGAAATCTCAGTCATGCCACATTTATTCTTCGTAAGTAACCGACGTTTCGGTTTACTGGTATACCGTCTTCAGGGTCTATAATTTACAACAATTATTACAACAAAATAATTAGTAGGTATTATCAAGAGATACGCTTACTAATTTGAGTAAACAATCATGTATCAAATACTATCGTAAACAATTATTCAGTTTTTTAAAAGAAACTTCGTACATACCCCGAAGAAGGTTTAAGTGTAAACCGAAACGTCGATTATACAGGGTGTTTCAGGACTAGTGTAACAAACTTTAACAGCCTATTCCTGAGGTCATTTTGAGCCAAAAATATCATATGAACATATGTCTTATTCCTTCTAGTTACCAAAATACAAGAGGTTGAAGTTCTATAAATAAGACGAAATTTTCTAATTTTTGTAATCAAGGTACTTTCGGAAAACAAGAGTTTTATTGAAAAGTCATACCTTGTTTGTCGTAATTAAAAATTGTTGTACTTTTAATTGTATTTTTGTTTCATAATGGATAGTTATAGTACTGCTGAATATGCAGATATGATTTTTATTTATGGATTATGTAATGGTAATACCCGTTACGCGTCTAGAGAATATCAAGACAGATACCCAAACAGACGCCAACCTTCCCATGTTGTTGTTATGTTCCGTTTTTCGAATTTATTTATTTGTCTATTTAATTGTGTGTTTTGTTCTCTAAATTGTATTCGTTAATATTAATAAATAAAATTAATTAAGACAAATAAGGTATGACTTTGCAATAAAACTCTTGTTTTCCGAAAGTACCTTGATTACAAAAATTAGAAAATTTCGTGTTATTTGTAGAACTTCAACCTCTTGTAGTTTAGTAACTAGAAGGAATAGGACCTATATTCACATGACATTTTTGCTCAAAATGACCTCAGGAATAAGCTGTTAAAGTTTGTTACACTAGTCCTGAAACACCCTGTATATGACGAATAAATACTGTATGATTGACATTTCGAGTATTTTTTATATTTTAAAATAAACACAGTCGAAAAAACATTAAGTTTATTGGGTCTATTCTGCATCTTACATGTTATTGTTTAACTGCCTATTAAAATTTTTAACTAATGATAACAGACGGCGCTGAATAAAAATTGAAAATTTCATTTGACATATGTTTCTATTGGTTACAATTTGTAACGGGTCGTTAAAAATTAACCGGGAAGTTTCAAAATACGCCCCAAAGGGGATACAGTTGATACATACAAAATATGAAAATTTCCTGTTTAATAGTACAGAGATCCACACACACACAGACATCATCGAGAAACTAGTAAAATCGTATTCTAGGGATCCTAAAACGTACTCATCCACTGAAAACGCACTACCGAATTTTTAGCATGATTCCTATACCTTCCTTACAGTATATAGCGCAAGGTAATTATCAAAATACAGTATCATAAGCTTGTGCTGCTGGCTGAAGATTTTTTAGCAATTTGCTGAAAACTATAAAAGTTTTGTGAATTATGAATTCAAAATGAATATGTTAATTTCGTGTGTCAACATTCTGTTAGTTTACGGTGTAATATAAAATTTACGAGCATGTTAAATTGGAGGGAACCATCCCCTATCCGCTAAATCGTCGCCAGCATTCATCATCGCAGATACAGCGATAATAATCTTGTAGTATAATCAGCGAACAGGCGACACCTGCCGAAACAGTCTTTGTTTAAACATAGCAGCTCATTACCCCGATAATTAGAACATTTCAGCGTAAGTGATATACGGGAAGCACGAATAACACTAGTGTACACGAAAATTTATACGTGCGTTTTACTTTCGGGCGTGGCACGGCTTCCCAGTAGCAGTAATAGTAAAGCAGCAGCGCAGTAACCCAACCAGCGAGATCACGGCAGAGATTAGTCGGATGTCGAGGTAATGTTCGCTGTGTATCCGCCAAGTTACGGCCGATGTTGTCGCCTGTTCGCGAAACGGAACGGAGGGAACCCACTTTCATTTCACATTAATATTTTATATTTTGGGAGATGACGCTGTTCTTTTTCGTCTAATTCTGGTTTCAAATTAGCCCACGGCTTGTTTATTTTTGTTTTCTTTATTGAGATTGCGAGTTATTAAATGGATTTTGATAATTGGATGTTTCGCCAGAAATAAAAGTATTTGGGAGGAGAGATTTTACTACAATATGCTCCATTATTAAATTAACGAGATGATTACTCGACTGGTCCATGTTGGGAATATATAATCGAGAGCTAGCATAAATATTTAGTTCAATGAATCAACGTCATTGTGCTTATACATAACTAATAACAAAGAAGTTAATATATTAATTTAAATTCTTGTCGATCAAAAGTTTGATTCCAGGGACACATTTTAGTAGCCTTTGCATTTTTACCTTCCGCCTAACTCTAGTAAGGTTGGTCAAAAATTGGGTACTGAGTTATCAATGAATATATACGTTTTAGGGTCCCTACAATACGATTTTACTATTTTCACCATGATGTCTGTATGTATGTATGTGTGTATGTGGTCTGTGCCGATTTTTTCGTCTCGCATAACTCAAATACTATAATACCAAAAAATTCAATTTTGTATATTTTCTTCTTATATTTATATGAAGAGCTGATTAGATTTTGGATGAAATTGGTCAACCGGAAATAGCAGTTCAGTAAAAAACACGGTTAAATTTAATTTTTCAACAATTTGTGTTATTTTGAAAATTGTATAATATTTAATTTGGCATCTGTTTGATTACACTAATTTGATTAATTTTCATTAAATTTAGAGATAATGAAATATATAAAAAAAATCATTTCATATAACTTGAATTCCATGTACACCAATCACTTAAAAATTTTCAATTTTTTACGAAATGTGAAACATGTCATTGTGATTGAGAACCTGTTTTCTTAGTGAAATATATGTCAAAAAATTAATAAAAATATATTTTCCTGTATCATCAAATAGAATTTTGTAACGTTTAAGAGTTGTATTGTGACGTCTGTGTGTATGTATGTGTTTCAACTACGAAAACTCAAAATTTAATACAATTTTTAAATAGATTTTGGGTGCCAATCCATTAATCAAAAGTGGTAGTTTAGTTAAAGGCATTTCAGGTTTTTTTGATAAAAAGTTAAGAAAAATGTTATTGTATTCAAAAATAGAATAATATTGGCATCGGCTACAATTTTTATTTGATATAGGTATACTCGTATTTCCACATTTTGTACAGTTTCAAAATTTAAAAAATTTCAGAATGTTATATGGTGGGCACTCAATTTCTAAAGATAATATCAATTTCAAATTTTATATTTATAACTTGAATGTACAGATTACAAGCTGATTAGATTTTGTTATCAATCCATTAGACGGAAGTTTATTTTAAGGCCTATAATGTATTTTGAGCATATTTCATTAAATAATTGAGTAAATTTTAAAGTTCTACAGTAATATAAATAAAATAAAATAAATATATCATCACGCCTTTTACCCATTACGGGTGTGGCACTCTGCTTACGCAGATCTCGGTAAGTGATATATTTTTTCGTATGAAGTGCGGTTACCAGCCGTCAACTCATAGCCCCCAAAGATGTTAGTGGAGGGGGAACCACAGGGGTAAATTTAAATTTGTAACTGTCGGCAGTGGGATTCGAACTGAGGATCTCACGATCCACAGTCCGACACGTTACCACGGAGCTATTTACCCCATTAATATAATATACAGTAATATATTCTTTTTTAAAACTCACTCGTTTAAATTGAACAAATATTCCGTAATGCTTGCGTTATTAAATCTTCTTTAGAAAATTTAAATAGTTTCGCATCTGTTTAGAGAAAATTACCTCTTTATAAATGCAACTTTTCATCTTAAATCAATTTTAAGAAAAGCTGTTGCAAAAAGTAATTATTTTGAAACTATTAACTACAAGTAGTTTATAATTGAACTTCTTTTCGGTTTAAATTCTTAAATACTATGTAGTTTAATTATTTTTTTGTAGAAGTAGTTAGTAGTTAATAATTAAATACTTTTTGGAAGTAGTTTGCTCACAGTTCTCACTGTTAATACTACGATCATCTCGGTAAGTAATATAATTTCACGCGTGAAATTTGATTGTCATTAAGGTGAATCCACTCTATATTTAGTATCAGTTAAGCCTCCAACCATAACTGCGGCACGGAATATCGTTACTATAACGAATGAAACTTTCGCAACCACAAATCCGTTTTCAATAACTTTAGGGATGAATTTCTCAAAAGAAAACCAAAAAAATGCAAATGTTTAAAATAAAGGTGCTCTAGCTTACTGGGTCGTAGGAATCGGGGAGATAGCGGGAGATTTGTTCGGGGGCAAAAACTGTATTGACAGCTAACCTTGACTTCAGTTTTGATTCTTTTAATATTTTCAATGTTTAGTTAATGAATAACGTATTATAATCGTCAAGTATTTTTCTAAATAATTTCGTAAATTACATACAATGATGCATTTTATGTTAATATGTAAAAATTTAAACTATTTTCAATTTGTGTATACTAATTATGTACCTATATATGTGGTCATTTACCATAACCAGTCATATATTTGGTCAGGTAAAAGAAAGAAATGACCAGTAATTTTTAAATATTAACACGCATGCGTAGTGTGTAGGTGAATTATTATTTATTACGATACGCGGGGATGTGGTTATCTTACAGTATAAGGCTATAGTCCTATAGTATCTCATTTTAGGCATAAAATAGACAGAGCTGTGATTCGGTATTAATTTTTTTAAGTGACCGGTCAGTTACTAGTCATTTAAACGGTCATTTACCGAGAAATAAATAACCGATCAATTAACATCACTAGTATATAATGAATACTGATCTATAATGCAAATATGTTACATAAAATTGTACAGCATTTTTTTTATCTCTTCTAGAAAGAATCGAGTAATAAAAAAATCTTCTGCCCTCAAGAAAAGTTGTTTTTCAGCTGATGTAAATTTTTTATGTCTAAAAAAAATAAATATTGTCAAATGTATGTTTTTCTCAATAATATTTTTTTGTTGAAACGTCACAAACTTCACGGACTAGATTCATAAAGCATAAAAATAAAATCGATGTCTAACAAATAACAGTACTATTCAACAAGGATTTAAGGAATCAGATTTTACATAGATTTATATATTACAAGCAAGGAACACTGGCACTTCTACTTCGAGTATCACATGTTATTATTTATTATCTTATAATGAATGAAACACAAGAATTTAACCGGCTGCATTCGAAATCGAGGAATCTTTTGAAGCTGTTTACCCCAACAGCATATTTTAATATTCATATGAATTAATTTGTTGTACTTAATTGCTTTTATACAAAAATTCTCAGGTTCTACTCGAATTAAAAACAACGTTTGGAATATTTATTCATAAATATACATTCCCTCACTTTTTAATTTCCTTTGAAATATTAAAAAGGTAATTTAATTTTCATATAGTCGTAAAAGCAGTATAAAAATTAAATGAAAAACAGAAAGCATCAAGCACAAATGCCATCAGATTCACTAGCTTGCTCTCACCGAGTGGGGCCAGCTTCATGTATTTTATATTACACCACTACATCTGTCATTTGCCATAACCGTAATTCGCAACAACGCATTACTTCTTCCTACTTCGCCTGCTACAAGCCCTCACATTTCGCGGCCGCATTACGCTCAGTACTTATTTAGACCGCAAACTCTATCTAAGTATCGTAAAAGCGACCAGTGTTAGTGAAGCACGTACATTTCCGTCATATATCAAGGTAAGCATTGGTTGACCGCAAGTGACATCTGGTGTTATTACACTAAATCACCCCAAGGTACTACATCACGAATGGGTGGAGGACTAAATTATTATGCTTTCTAGTTAGCGACGATATAGGAACAGTTGCTGTTAATTGATGATCAATGCTTTCTAATAGCAGTTTACTAACATTGCCACGGTGTATCTAAACTTGCTTGCTTACAAACTTTGATAAGTCGAAGATTCCACGCATAATATAAATTCGAAAAATTTTATTTTTAAATAGTATATAGATAAACTTAACTTCCATTTGTTTTCTAATTTTTCTAATAAAAATTGTAGCAAATATTATTCTAAACATTTTCGAATATTTAAAAATTAACTGCAACTCAATTATTTACTAAGATGTGCCAAAAAATCCGTCAAAATACTGCGGGAGGAAAAATTTTAAATAAAAATTGCAGCCAAGGTTAAACACCTTTCTGAAAACAACAAAATTTACTCGAACTCATTTATTTTCCGATATATAAAAAAAAATCTGATGTGCGCAGCACATAACCTCCCGCCCTATACTACTCTTAAACGATACAAAATAGTATTTGATGATACAGGAACATACATTCTGATTTATTTAGTTTCTAATTATATTTGAGTAATTTAATTTTATTTCGTATTTTTATTTTAATTTTTGACATATATTTCACTAAGAAAACAGTTTCACAATCAAAATGACATGTGCCATATTTCATTAAAAAAAGGTAAAAAAACATGTTAGGCTTTCAAATTAACTCTCAAAATCTAATCAGCTTGTAGCATAAACATCTAAAGTCTAAATTTAAAATTTGACACTGATAGCTTCATTAAATTTTGAGTTATCGTGGACAAAATAATCGTCACATACAGACGTCATCATGAAAATATCAAAATTGAATTTTACATTTTTGACTCGTCACAATACCTCTCTTACATAAAATATGTGCGGATGCGGAATATAACAATCTACATCTATATTTAGAGATCTAAGTTCTCGCTGTCAGTATATCTTAGAAAAATAGGAATCTATCAAGAACACACAATTTGCTAATAAAACCAATGGTCAAGATTGAATATCACATATATTTCCTGAGTCTTGGCGTTTCTGATTATTGCTGAAGATAACAGAAGTCTTACAATTTAGTTTCAATTACCAATGTCCTCTTATTCTTTTGAATGGTTTCAGTATAACGCCTAGAATGTCCAAAATGTTTCAGAAATTGTAAGAGAATTTTTATAAATAATAAATAGTTTTCGATTACTCGATACCTGTAGTCAATTTACAAATGTGGATTTTAAAACAATCCGTGCGTGTAAATATTAAATTTTTAATAATGAAATATTTAGAATTATGGTGTTTAATTTACAAATAGCAGTAGACTAAATATAAATCTAATAAATTTTGACAAATATTCAATTATTTATTAATTTGAAACAAACATTTATACGGGCGTGTTGAGTGTACGTGTAGGTCTTTTAAAATTCGCATTAGCAAGATTGACGGTAGTGGCGTGGATAAAATGCAGCAATGAAATTATAATACAATCTGTGTGCTTGTCCGAAATGGAAGTTCTTGTTTGAGAAAAGCTATAAAGTCATGAGGAAATATATGGACAATGGCGTGGTTCCGGCGGCAGCTTGCACACTGCGCTCGTCAGCCACTAGAGGCGCTAACGATGCACTAGACGAGTCCATTTCTAGAAAAAGGTCAGGTCTTCCTGTTAAGATACGGCCTGGCGCCAGAGCAGCCCACAGCACACAGCCCACAGCCCGCCCAGGTCTCAAATGACGTTTGCTTTTTCCTCACCAAAAAACATTTAATGCTCACCCAACCCATTCCGCTAGAACAGATTTAGCTTTTCTGCTTCTTTTCATTTCTTTTCGAAACGGCGAACTAGGCTCCCAAGGACGCGCGGCTGCATTTAGTTTAATATTTCAGAGGAAGTGAGAAGCTTCACGCAGGGCTATGTGGCGTTATTCTTGCTGAATTTCTACCGCGTAGTTTTCAAGTTAGTTTCCAGAAACTTTGAGTTTGCAAACGGAATGCTACTCACACCTGACAGAAAGAACTTGGAGCTCCAACAAAAATAGATATACAAGGTGCTTAATTTGTAACGTGAAGCGCCAACGAAACTTCTAAAGGAAATAATTTAAGTTTGTAACTTATACAAAAGAGCTTTGTGTTCAATAATTTACATGTAATTAACCCAGTTATTTCTAACTCGAATTGCCTCCTTACAATGAGTTTTGCGCCTCACTGCAAATCTACCTGAAATTCTTTCACTCTTCCGGCTCTAATTAAATTTTTTTAGTACTCTACTCTTCTAAAAAGTCATGCGTTAGCATTTAATTAAGAGTACCATAATAATGTTTTCGGATTTTGTTACTTCTCGAACATCCCGTGAATTTCAGTCAAATTATGTAGGCCTTTAACAAGGGAAAACAATTTTTCTTGAATTAAAATTGTAAATCTAACAATAATTTTGCTACCATATTGCACCGAGAATATAATTCATATGTTACGTAACATATTACAACTTATCAACATTGAGAACTCTTTAGGAACATGTCTATCGTCTATCACAGCGATGATTAAACCAAATGAAATTATCACCTTGTTTTAAAAAGTCTTAATTGTTATTCATTAAACCGATTTTTTAAATGTTAGGACTTGACTGTTGTTGTGTGTTGTGGATTTGTTATTTGTTTACAAATTCAAAACAAAACAAAAATCTTAAAATTAAGTGCCAACCATTTGACACTTCGACAATTTAACAGCTTAATAAGAGAAGTACAAAGAATGTGCGAGAGAAAAAAACCTAACCTAATACTTTGACTTCAAAATTGCTAACTTTAAGACCCATTTATCTTAAATAAATAAAATAAATGTATGATCACGCCTTTACCCATTATAAATTTATTTTAAAAGAATGCTATATACGAATTCGATATAGAATGAACGTGCTCCGTTTGCAATTTAAATAATTTGGATGATGCTTTCCACTTCTTTTTCGAATGTCCTCTTCATAAAGCTGTGTGTCTCGTTACCCAACAATAAGTCCACACATAAATTTCTTCCAAGACAAAATGTCTCTTTTTCAATCTCTTTTCACGATAAATAATATTAAGAAAATGACTGATTTGTATCATTACGCCGAATTGGCACTGAAAGAACGCAAATATGTTTTGAATTTTGATATTAATATGTTTATGATGTTTTCTGTTTCTAAAATCAATATATCTTCACGCCTTTTACCCATTATGGGCGTGGCACTCTGCTTACGCAGATTTCGGTAAGTGATATATTTTTTGCGTATGAAATGCGGCTACCGGCCGTTAAATCATAGCCCCCAAAGATGTTAGTGGAGGGGGAATCACAGGGGTAAATTTAAATTAGCAACTGTCGGCTGTGGGATTCGAACTGAGGACCTCACGATCCACAATCCGATACGTTACCACGGAGCTATTAATACGCCGAACAGGCCGAATTCCAATTAGTTGCCGAATATGAGTTGCAAGCCTAATAATAGTACATCGACATTAACTCCTGTATTATCCGCTAATACACACGGTAAATTTAAGGGAGGTGTTTTGATACGTTAAAAAATTTGATAATTTGTCTAAAATAAGATTTCATTAATTTCACGATGACGTCTGAGCACTAAAGTAAATAATTGAAGTCAAATAAAAAAAAAGTATAGAATAATACTGGTTATAATTTTTATTTGTAACATTATTCTATTTTTGTACTGTTTAAAAATTAATATTTACGGGAGGTGTGCTGATAATAGAAATGTTAGGTAGCATGTAATTAATAATAAAGATATCGAACACTATTATTGCAAAACTATACCATCTTTTTCTTTCGAACGAAAATGTACGAATAACAAAGAGCAAATATAAAATGAAATGCAGCAAAAGTATAAGTGGAAGTTTGAATATTAAATGACTACTTAGTATTGCTTCTCGAACTCCAGCTGGAACTTTTCAAAGCGAAAAGAAAGTAAATGTTGTTTTAAACTCACAAAATCAAGTTTTAGCAATCTATTTTATTTAGAAGTGTCGAAAAAAGTTAACTTAAAACATCTGTTACTGCCAAAAGAATATTCTTCGATTTCAATGTTCAATCCAAAGAAATGAAATCAGAAAATAGAAAAAGTTTTTATCTACACATGCCTACATAGTTACTTATCGAACTAAATATTACTCACAGAAGAAAAATTCGCCGAGTTTCATTTTATTCAGTAAAATAAACCAAAACTTCCTGAAAGATATTTCGGGTTTCGATTTAGTATCAAAAGAACTAATATTTGCCTTCAATATTGCTGGCAATATCATTGGAAGGATGAAATAGCTCCTGTCGAAGTTAAATAAGAGAGAAATTAATCTTACTGAGTAAAGGATACACAATTTGAAGATCGGGGTGGAAGCACGTATTTAAAAATAAAACATTACAGGCTCGGACGTAAAAAGCTCAATTACTTTCATTAAAAAGCACGGCGCTGAAGCCGCCGCATTTAGTCTGGAGCTTTCTCCGCGAATTTCTTTTTTCCGTCTCGTTACCCAACAATAAGTGCGCGCCGTTTCCATAATTCTTTCAAATTGAAATACTTTTTTGTTTCCACTCTACGCGTGTATAAAATAAAAAGAGATATTTAAATTGCACTTATTTGGAATTTTATTATTTGTATTGCGCTATTTTTTAAATACTTTTCCAAGTTTTTATACGCTGGTTTTAAGTTGAAAATTAGTTTGCGTTATGTTGGCAGCAGACCAAATTCTTTCGGAATTAAATTGCTATCAAAATATTTTTTCAACTCTGCACCACAACACATTTCTTAGGACAACATTTTTATGAGCTAAATATACAAGTTACTTTTATTTTCTTTTCCATTTCTTCACTAAAATAAATTCACCTAACTTTGTTTTAAACAGATAAATATTTTTCATCTATAAATTTATAAACTATGTATATAAATACATTAAATTTTTAAAGAATATTAGTTATGGCAATTTAAAACAAGGAAAGTTGGTATTATTTTCAGAAAAGTCACTAGTGAACAATTTTCTATTTATAACAATAATAATAACACACCTTGGTAACTAGTTCGATTGACATTTTAATTTAGAAAATTTAAAACATATGTCACTGTCAACTAATATTTCTTTATTAAGAGATGTTGGATAAAACGTTATACTTCACACGTGGGCAAAGTGAAATTACCCACTTGTAAAGTAAATAACTAATGTATAGTATGTTTTTTATTCACATTTTAAAAATGTGCATATGATCTGAAATTGCCTTTACTGGTTTCTGGAGATTAAACCAGTTTATATGCACAAAAGTAGGCAGGGTAAGTATGTCATAACTCTAAGCTGTACGTTAATATTACCATACTGACCTGTCAAACAGTCAAGAAAATGAAAATGAAACACAGTTATTATAAAACGCTATTTATTAATACACATGGAATTAAGCTGTTCAGAGCTTCACCTGTGCGTTCCAAATATTTTCAGGCAATTCAGCATCGCCAAAATCCACTTTCTATCTAGTCATTACAAACGCATTTGACGTTTAAAAAAAAATTTATGAATATGATAGAAAACAAGTGTAACCAGGGTGTTAAATAAAAACAAACAGACTTACTTGATCACATTCTAAAATTATGACAGACGTTATTCATAAGAGAATTTCAAAAAATTATATTTATTAATGACATTAACGTCATCATATTCTGAAACCGGTAAACTATTGAACAAACCACGGATGTTATGAGTCAAAACAGGCCTTAGATGTCTTAAAATCCGAGCTCGTTATTATACTCATAACATCCCTAGGCATGTTAATAGCTTTTTTCCAAAATACGCAATTTTCTTGCTTATTCACAATATTTTTTTTTAAATTTATTTCATAATTATGTAATACATTCGAGTTAATTATTGCACTACCAAATGTGATGCATATACGTTATCTTGTATTTATTAGAGTTCCATATTGCAACCATCGATTATTTCAGATCATATTAAAAAAAAAAACGGATTTAATTAACTTGTCAGTAAACAAGAAATAAAAATAAAGCTAGCGTATGCTCTGAAATTAACAAACTTAAAAAAAATTGTATAATGCACAATTTCCTGCTTACAGCGTTTATTTTCAACGCAATTTTAGAGTAAATAGTTTTAGAAACGATTCGTAATATTTTTAGTTCAGCGTCCCATACTTCCGCGCAAACATCATATTCACCAGCTGGGTATAATTAAAGCGAGCAGAGTTTCACAGCAGAAAAACTCATTTAGCAAAATTGTCAACAAACAACAAATTTATTCGTGGTACGCACGTTTCTACCCATTCGCGCCACATCACGCGACACACGTGCGTTTCCAGCTCTCACGCACGCCACGAGAACACGACAACGTTGCAACTGTCCAAGTGCGACGTTGCCGATTTGCCACGCGTCGCCTCAAAATTAAAATAAATTCACGCTCCGCGAAATTACATCCTCCTTGGGGTGAAGACTAGGATATTGTGTTTCAAAGAAACCAGATTGCAGATTGCCAACTCGTAATGGCTTTATAATTCGAAAAAAAAGATTACGCGCTTTCACTGGTTGTGTTATTTATGTATTAAAAATTGATTTTCTTTTTTGTCGGCCTTTCTTTTGTCTCCTGTCTTCCAGATTTTAAATATTTCTTAAAGCTATTTATTATTTTATATTCTTCTTTACTGTTCCTGCAATGTTATTTATTCTATAAAATTTAGATACAGCAGGAATTTTTGGTACAGCCTGGCAAAGGAAATTGAAACCGCGGAAAGGATGTGCCTTTATTCTGCTCGTCCAAGTTCATAACAAATACGGTTTTTAATATTGCATTTGCAAAACGGTTTTATTCATGATACACATTTAGGTCCACGTAAATTGTGGAAGATAAATAGTCTTCTATATATAATTAGAAAATCTTACTACATACATGTGTTTTATTACTATTATATAAATATGTTTGTTATGATTTTGCGTTTAACTACAACATTCTTCAATAAGTTTAAAAACTTTCAGAACTCATAATTGTACAATTAAAGAGACTTTATTCAACAAAATTGTTGAAGGAATCTAATTTGTACAAACAACATTCAAAAATTAACACCTAGCGGTCCAAATGTACTAGGATTTTATGGTTTACCAAAAATTCATAAGAAAGACTTTCTTCCCACTGTCAATTGTATATGTACCTATGAATTACCTAATTTTCTTCACTAGCTTTTACGACCACTTATTGGTAATTCACTTTCCTATGTGAAGAATTTAGTACATTTTGTCATCCAGTGATATTATTGTCAGTTTTGATGTTTCATCATTGTTTACTAAAGGTTCCTATTCAAGATACGTAAAGGGTTTAGAACGACATTTTGTGAAAGATATAATTTGTCTATTCTATCATTGCCTGACGTCCAGTTTCTTTATTTTCAACAACGAGTATTTTAAACAAGGTGGATTCGCTTATTTCTCCTTCCATAGCTAATTACTATATGGAATACTTTGAAGAAAGAGCTCTGGATTCTTCTCCAGTAAAACCATCTCTATGGCTACGTTATGTGGACGATATCTTTGTTGTTTGGCGTCATGGACAAAATAGCTTGAGAACTTTCCTCCACCTTAACTATCTTAACAGAAGACACAAAAATACTTACCTTAACACCTTCTTCCATGAAACTGAGTAATCATAGCTGCAGAGAATACAAGGTAGGAGTACTAAAAATTAATTAGTTTTGTACTTGTATTACTTCACAGCATGTAATTATAACGATTCAAAATATTTACACTGAGATCTCAACAGATAAACAAGTTTTAGGGTCCATTGAATACAATATTACCATTTTCTTATATCTACTTTAATAAATAACATTTGTAAATAAAATATTTAAAGCAATCTATCAACCGGAAGAGGTAGTTAACCTTAAAGACCATACAAACTTCAAATTCGCCGATCTCGGTGGCGTAGTGGCTATGTCACTAGCCTAGCACGCCAGAGGTCGTGGGTTCGAATCCCACTCAAGAGCATGGTCGTTTGTGTTCACACAAATTCATTATCACCCACTCATGAGGCGGCATATGACCGTAGTAGTTAGTCCGCCTACCATCTTCGTAATAAAAAAAAAAAATAATAATAATAAATTTACTATGACGACAGAAGAAAATGGCACTACCCCATTCTTTGAAGTGTTTTTGGAAAGAAGCCTTTACTTATTCAGTTTATATAAAATCTACACATCTTCATTCGTTTGTTTCCTGATGAAGAATTGCGTTCAATAATTCGAAACATTTAACGCTGTATGGTGTTCTAAAATTCTTTTATAAAATAATACTTCAAATAAAAGTGGTAGATATGTAACTTTTACTCGAAGTATTTTTTTATAAAATAATTTTAGAACATTGTACAACATGGAAAACGTGGCTAAAACACTTCTCTTAAAACACCCAAAAACAGAGCTCATGGTACCAGCTATTGAGTTTAAATAAATATATATTTACAGAACTATATTCAACATCTTTTTAATTTTAATACATTCATACTATGAATAGCATTATTCTATAATAGCGTAAGAAGTTCCGAATTACTCGTATTCTTAGTGCTGATTGTTAAAAAGAAATACCTAAATATAAGCAAGTATACTATGTAAAAGCTAATTGTTTTAAAATGTAGGAAAGTAAGAGTCCTTTCGACTTTAGCCCAGTTATTCTTGTATAATTCTTAAATGTCATTGCAAATAAAAATACTATATATTGTTATATTGATGTAACTAGCATGAAGCTAAATAAATAAATATATTATTATTATTATTATAAATACAGGATATATTTATGATTCTTCATTTAATCTTGAAAATGTAAAGTGATGCTACCATATCGACTTTGCCTGCTAAGCTCTTAGACAAATCTCTTTCAATTGAAAATAAAGAATTTTTTTTATCAATGATCAAACCAATGTAATGCAAAGTGAAGTAGCCGCTAAATATATCAAAGAGATATCAAATGAAAATAATTTATTTTCCTCGGAAATTGTATAAATCTGTCGTCTTCATAAACGCATAGGTACATTCCATATTAAAATTTGCCAATGATTCCAAAAACACTTTATTTCTATCCCAGAGTAACATAAATATTGTTTTTTCTTCCAAACATAATTTCTTTGTGTCTCGTGCTAAGATATGTTTATGAAATAAGCACAGTTATTTATAGAACGAACTCCCGAAGTTAAATTTAGACAAATCGGAAACACAACAAATACACAGTAGTAATTCATATTCTACAAAGCGAAAATTTACTGTAGCACAATTCAAAGGTTTTATGAGCGCAGAGGACATGCATTAGCCATAAGCCATTCATTATGTATACAAGGATTTTTTGTTTTGTTGCCGGACACAAAATTCATTTTCGGTTCGTAATTTCTAATGCTGGCAAAATATTTGCTAGCTTTGTATTCCTGCGTAATAAGCGAGATGCAAGTCTGTTTGATCTTCGAACTGAAACTTTTGTTACACAAAATTTATAATTGACAAACACATCTGTAAATTGTACGAATACTTGTCAAAGAAATAAGAGTTTATAAAGCGCGATTCATATCTTTGTTTGGTAAAAAATTCGTAAAATGTTCGAACTAATAAAATATCTATATCTATTTAAAATAATGACTTGTTAGCTAACACATTTTTTTGTGTCAAATTACCATATACCTACGTTCTTTTGTCTGTCATTTTTTGCATGTTTTCTTCATAAAACTAACGATATTTCTTTGTCATGTTTCAATTGTTTATATATTTTATTATGACACAGTACAAGCATATCGTTTACAATTTCAACTTTGCAATTCCCGAAATGTCTAACTAAATAATTGAAACTGTGATTTAATGCCCCTAAACCACAAAGCAAAAGCATTTGATTTGATTACTATTAACTGAAGCTTTAAATGCCACTCAGCCAGTGTTAATTACTACACTAAATTGCTATTACGAAGTTAAATTAATTCGAATGTAGCGTTCGCTAAAAATCAGGAATATTTGCTAGCATTCAGTAATCGTCAACGTGTGATTCATTATGGACTAAAATTGCATAGTAATGCATCGGACTGTGAATTGTGAGATCCTCAGTTCGAATCCCACAGCCGATATTTGCTATTTAAACTTTATTCCTGTGCTTCCCTCTCATTTAACATATTTGGGATCAGTTGCTTGATCACTGGTCACCGCATTTATAAAATATATAACACGTATTGAGATCTGCAAAAGCGGAGTGCCACAATCAAAATGGTTTGTTGATATATTTATTTAATCATTATTTAACATTGAAATTTAAATGAAATGCAGGCGAGTATATATTTTAGTAAAAGAAAATACAACATTTATTTGGACTATGGGTTTTTATCATGTTTATGCTTAGAATTACATTTAGATATTTGTTCACATATCTGATATTATTATATATTCTTCTTCTTACTATTCTTAACTTCTGCTTTTGAATTCAAAATTATACAAAAATACACTCTTATAATTTATATTTAGTTATTTAGCGATGTGTAACATTTAATATTTTTTGACTTATGCTATTTTAGTGGAGAAAATATAAATTGTACTGCTTTATTATGACTCTCGATTGAGCTGTTACTAAACTGCTTTGGGTGTCCCCCCTAACGTCTATGTGAGGAGGGTGGTGCAACTTCACGGCTAGTAACCGCACTTCACTCGTAAATATATATTTTTACTATTAATTACAATCGCAGTTTTTCATAGGTAATATACCGAGAGTCAAGAATTTATCAGCAGTAATAATTAAGGGAACATTAGTTTGCCGGAAAATTTTGTATTTCGGAAGGTTGTTACTTAAAAGCATCTTGAGAACAAATTTTACCAGCACAATAATAGATCTGAAATATATTTGATTAGACTATTTCGCAAATAAGCTAACACAAAAAATAATCATAATTTAGACAAATTGTAAATAAATAGAAAAAGTAATCAATAGCAGTCGCATATGTGATTGGTCAAGAGGGACAAAATTCAAGCAAGTGATTGATTTAAGAAAATATGCTATGAAATAGTATATTATATTATAGAAAAGTGTATGATTTTTCCCGCTCAGTAAATTAAAGCACGAGCCGTAGGTGAGGGCTACAATACGACAAGGGAAAATACACTTCTTTCCTGCAATGTATATACTATTTTTTACACGACCCCAATATTTATGATGGTTTTTATGCTTTTCAAAATTATTTGAATTGTAATATAATGTATGATAGTTACCTTTGATTTGTTTAATTTTGTTAATTTTTCACATCATTTGGACACTTTCCCTCATGATTTCTGTCATGATTTTGGTATCTTAGAAACCGAGGTTCTCTCCCGATCGAGAAAAAAAAATTCAATATAACATTGCTAAAAATATATTTTCTTCTATGAGCAATTAAGAAATTAATCACGTTCTACTATTTAAAGAGAAATTTAAATAATCTTATTCAGGATTACAGAGAAAGTTTAGTTCGATAGCAAACAGGTATGCTAAATGGTACAAATACCTTAATTTTGGGCACCCCTTCTTAAAATATCTATAGCAATTTTATAAATAATTCTAATTGAATCCACGTCAGAGAAAACGCGTAGAGAGATTTTTCGCATAAGGAAATTCGCATAAAGTGTATTCTAATTCTTTAATCCAAGATATCAACGTCTACATAAAATCCCCAAAATTTCATTCGCTGCCTTGGCATCCTGTATCGGCATCTGCGTTTGCGTTCGTATCGCACGGCACACGGCGCAGAATTGCGAAAACGCGAGCAGACAGCCCGAACGATATGTGTCGCCATAAATCAGAAAAGCTTGTCCCAATTTATAACTACGTGAAAATATTGTGCGATGTATACAAATATGTGTATTAACCTAAAACGGGTACCCGGTAGCGGTACGCACGCTATAAGCGAATATAAAAATGCCCTCCGTGTTGCACGAATATTTGAATATTTTAGTAATTTAACACTGCGTTACTGCTACGGGCTGCCCTATTCTGTTTGCTTTATTTTCATTGATATAGGTTACGCATTTGCTGACGGTTTGATTCATGGATCATAAAAGTTTTTTGGGGTGAAATTCTCTGTTTTTAAATTGTGAATTATTGAATTGTTTCCATTAAATATTTCGAGTCCTATTCGAAAATTCTCGCGTTAGTGCACTAAATTTTAGAATTGTATGCTTGTTGAACTGGGGTATGTGACAAAATTTTGATTTTTGTCATACCGGGAATTTTTTCTCAGTAATTGACTGTAAAGAAATTTGAAAAAGCTTTTCAAACTCATAGTAATAAATGAAGTGATTTTACAAAACTAAAACAATTTTTTTTATTAAGCCCTATAATCACTTATACAAAAAGAAAACAACGCTTTTATACATTGCTGTCAATCAGTTTAACTGTAAATATGTTAATGAGATGACACATTTCTATGTGTACTGATACAGTCCAGGGCTTAGAGCAAGGAATAATATGGGTACCCCCAGCATTCTGAATTCAAAGGATTCTAGTGAAAGAAGGGTAAAAATTGTTTTCTCTATAAATATAATCCATACGTTTATTCAGTTTTGGTGATTTGAATCTCTTCAAGTAATTTAATTTGTAATGATTATTATTTATTCACCAAAAACTAATTTGTAAATGGGTTAAAATCCCTGGCCAGTATTTGGAAATGATTGTTCATTAGCCCAAAGTATCCCCGGATACACACATCTTTTTAAAAATTCAACATGCCGTTTAACAGCTGCGGTCATTATTCCATTCCATTCTTATGTTGCAACACTCGATGTCTTTGTACTTATCGATTATCCGCCTGCCTCCACACTCGCGTGACAAATTCATGGAAATAGCGTAAGCGTAACGTAAAAAATACGTTATAATGCCGCAGAAAGGCAACGCCTTCGTGTGACGTAGCGTAGATTGAAATATAACCAGCATAAATTAAGCAAACAAAAATGGCGGACACTGTAACAAGAACAACAAAAATGTGTTTTTGCTCTACGTACATTTTCACAATAACAGGTGCAAGATAATGGAAATGCGAGACGAGTACTGTTGTTTATCTTTGTTGCAAATCGCACGAAACTTTTCAAATTGTGCTTTATAAAAATGAATGTTTCTTGATGTTTATCTTCTCGCGCAGTATAAGTAGAGTGTCGACATGATACATTACTGTACTTAGTTTTAAAAATATTTGTTCTTACCTAACCAGGTCTAACTTTTGTAATTGAACTTTTTGTTCCACTTAAACAGTTTAATCGGAAGAAAAAATTATATTGGATGGAACAATTTACTACTGTATTCAACCAATGTCCAACACACTAATATGCTAAATAGAGAATACCAACTGTATTAATAGAGAAAATAAGAAGGTTTACTGGTGTTATTTTGAATTTACATACTTTACATAGTCTGTGGAATCTATTCATAGATGTAGCTTAAATATAGTACATGTCTAAACCACATTTACTATTTAGATCAACCCTATTTTAACTCTGGGGTTTTTTCTAAGTTATATTTATTGTAAATTTTATGACATTGTACATATTTTGCATCTGTAACAAAGCTATTACAGCACCCAAAACAAGCTCAAAGTCAAACATATGCGTGGAAGATGAATGCTTTTTTTTTTAAATTGTTATCTTCATTCATTTTCATGTTCTTTATGGTGCACAGAAACATATCATTTTAGCTCCCTCTGTCAAATTTTCATCATGGATTTTTACAGTGACAGTTCAAGTACAGTTAACATGCTAAAAACTAATATTTCCGTTAAGTTACCTTCAGTCCTATGAATTTTATTTAGCAAATTCATATTTGAATATATTATTTCTACCATTATTTTTATCCAAAAACAAAACAATTATCACAGTGAGGTCTTTGAACATTCTAGTATTTATATAGGTATGTGAATGAAAAGGATAGCTAACATTAAACTATAAAAAAATATTAGCTGAAGTCTAGTTGGTCAAATATTCGGAACTTGGATACTGTGTCTCTCATACCCCATGAACGACTACAGTAATGAAAATAATTCGTATATTTATAATTATAGGCATCTATAACATACTAAATTTATTTTTCATTTGAACTTACAGTTTTTGAGAAACAAATAAAAATATACAAAAAAACGCACTTTTTGGAAAATAATCTTATTATGTTATAGACGATCATATTTAAAAATATACGAATCATTTACATTATTGTAGTCGTTAATGGGAATGTGCGACATAAATTTTACTACTTTGAAAATTATGTTTATGTATACTTCGCAAACAAAATTAGCTTTTTAAAATTTATTACAAAACTTTGGACTTTTATCTACAAATGTAGGTATAAAACATTATATATATCATTTATTATAATAATGATATATTGTTTCAAAAAAGTCATGTTCATGTTGACTTATCTTCAGACCGTATGGTTGACCTTAACGCAACAGTATTCCTAAAATACCAAACCTGTACTGTAACCGATCATTAAACTTATTTCCATCGTAGCAACAATTTCCTTAATCCTTTCATTGAAGATTTTCGATGGTAATTGGGTTAAATCCTTGTGGAAACAAGGAAACTAAAATATTATTCCTGAGTAACCTCGAGTTAGCTGGAGTTATCTATCTATGCTAATGTCACAGTTCGCTGTCCCAACCAAATTGTCACAATTCGTGCCCAGTTGCGTGCCTATTCAGTCGGCGTATTCACGTCACGATTTGACGTCCTGCGAAGGAACAAAGGTGCTGGATGTGTTAGTTTTACACGCACACGCGAACTACACACAAGCGCGCCCTGTGAAATGGACCACCCTACCAGTCAAAGGGAATGAATATTAAAAGGTTTTCGTTTTGCATAAAGAACGTGCTGGTGTCGACATCACGGTTTGCTGTTGTCCTGTCTAAATGTTTATTCAAATGTTTTGCGGATCAAGAACTTGAATTGAGGGGAAGTAAATTGAAAATGGAAATGCTGATAAGCATGTTTTATGTCTTTTTGTTTTATATTTTACAAATAAACGTGGGCGGAATGTAGCCGAAATTTCTAAAAGGCTGTAGCTCTTTGAATTGATACCCAAATTTACACACAGGCTGCATAACTGAACGTAAATCTTTTTATTTTATGTTGTATTTGTTGACCAGACTGCAGTTGTAATGCATCTTCGCCCTGTCGCATCATAACGCATGAACGGATGTTGTCTTCAGTATTTTCTACCATAAAACAAAATAAAGAGAAAAACTCTGCTTACGTCGTTATATCCTTTTAAAACAATTCATAGTTATTTGGACAGTTCCGTCCGTTCCGTCTACTGAAAGATGATGTACCAGTAATGTATATAGTACGTGTACAGTACAGATGAATAACCATAGAAATATGGAAGAAATTATTTAGTATTCATCTAAAGTAACTTCATGAGTACCCACCAAGGTTTGAATAATGTTAATGTTTGTTTGAAATAATTTTATGCAAGTAAAATTAAGAAGAGAAATACATTTCTACGGCCACTAAAATATCATCTAATCATTGTAATGTTTGTCGTAACAGAATAGTATAGTCGCCTAGCATACACAGGCAATTCATGTTACAAAAAAGTATCTAGTCATTAACTGGTATTATGGGAAGAATCGAATAACAGACTAGCAGTCAGTTATTTATTTAAAATACCATTTAATTCTTCCCATAATGCCTCATGAGTCGATCATTGCATCTTTTTCATTAACCGGTATGCTTATATGGGTTTTAGAATATAAACAAACAGAATAAAGTTGAAGAAATTGATTACGATTAGATAATTTTTTGCACTTTAAAATACCAATTTTTTTCCAGTTTTTGTGATTTTAGTATAATAAAAAATTAAACGAGTGTCATAATTGTCTTTTTATTTAGTGCGTCGTAATCCAATCCTTCGAGCAAAATAGTCGACTAATATGAAATGAATTCTTTATGCAAAGGAAACCACATGGGTTAACATAAGTTAAAAAAGACACAATTGTAGACTGTATGAATCAAAAAAAAAAAAACACTTCATGGTTTATCGGGATTGTTATATAACTTGTGATAATTAGTTTATGTGGATTGAATTAGAGAACCGAGCTTCTCCAATCTCCAGATAGTAGGATCAAACACGAAACCATATGTGTAATATTACAATTTTGCTGGGCATTGCAAGTCCTCATAAGCCAACAAATATAGATTGGGCAACACGAGTATATAGCAATTTCAGATACAATGCGCTTAATGAAATATCAATTTCCAAATCAGTAGCTGTAACAAGATCACAAATTGTTCGCTAAGTACCAAATCATACGAAATGATGCACACACTATAGTTGAACACACAAAGTTCCAGTTGACTTGGACAATACAAACGAGCAAACCATGCTGTAGTCTAAATAAATTGTACTAGTTAACTTCATTGGGAGATTGAAATTCATCTGAATGAGTAAAAGCCATTACAAGCAAATAGAATGCTCTTCAACCGAAAGTTACACTTATTGATATAGATTAAAATTTTTTAAAAATGTAAAACGTAACTAATAGGGAATATAGATACCGTAACCTTGGATACCGTGTCTACGTTACATATTTAGAATATTTCTTCCGCCAGGAGCACGATTAAAAAATTTTAGAAACGTCAAATTGTTTTTTGTTTCTATCGGACGAAAACTGACTCCTTTCTGGTGTGTTTTCGAACCGCAAAGTACTTTAATCCGGTATTTTAGTGCCGTTGCTAGGTTACGATAAAAAACAGTACGGGAATATTTTTCATATATTCACGTACACAAACTCAATTTTGTGACACTGTTTTTCTTAGAAACAATGCTACAAAATTGAATTTTGTGCAACTGTTTTTGGGGAATTTATTATTTATAAAATTAACAGTCTGTCAAACTTGGGACTGTCTTTGCTCACATAAAATTATTGAATCGGAGCCCCTGCGTCGGGGTTGCGGCCTGGGACCCGATAGGCCCCACGGGCAAAGCCCCTTGGTGACCAGTGGTATATTAAACATGTCGTACAATTTTATTTTATTTTTATTGAATTTATGAACGTGAAATAGGAAAAGTAGTATGAACAACTCGTGTTACAATGCCTAATTGTAATACTCGTATTTTGCGTAGCTCGCCTGCGGCTCGTTTACGCAAACTATACTCGTATTACAAAAAAGGTCATTGTAACACTAGTTGTTCAATATACTATTCCGGACAATGGCTAAGTATTCTCGTACGATTTAGCTAGATATTTTTATCAGAACAACGCAATATGTTTGTGTCTTGTTCTTGTTGGTTGTCTGACGTTTATAAATGAAATATAAAACAACTAATTATCAAATGTAAATCGATTGAAAAAAAATAGTATGTTACCACATAGAAAAAGTAAACTTCCCGGACTCTTAGTGGATACACAATATACTATTGTTCAATCCTGCTATTAAAACTTGTAGTTTCTTACTTGGATACAGAGCTCGAATCCTCCTATTTTGTCCAATCAAATCATTTCTATGGTAACGGGTGGGTAATGACAGGTGAGTGGACGAAAATTCACTTTCGCTCACTACTTTCACCCACTTGTCTGTGGTAAAATTGACCGATTCGTAACATTGAGTATGTGGACGAAAACGATGGGGTCGCGTACTTGCAATAGCAGGATTGAACAATTTAAATGTTATGTAATTTAAACTGGAGAAAGTATCTTAATTCTTAATGCTGTCAACTATACATTTAAAATGATAGATGAATGGTTAAAGACTTGACAAATGAGTGAGTAAACACTTGACAGTTGTTCCTATTAGTTGATACGCCCTCAGTAGATATAGTGTGGTAGCAGGTAGAGTATATAATAATTTATCTAGAAACTCACTAGAAATGAACGCATTATTCACTAGTTTCAAAATTACCACCAAGGGTGTAATTAATGGGAGAACCGCAAGGGTAAAGTAACAAAATGTGTATATTTGGGTTTTGAAGTTGTGCATTTCCTAAAAAAATGATGTTCCCTTTAATCTTATCCCCACTGATCATGTATCACAAAGAAATTTTCTGTTAAAATTATCTTCCAATATGAAACGAACTCTACCGCTCTCCGCGAAATACCTGCGAACAAACGTCGTTGGCTTCCACGCATCGCGTATATGGCTAATATCCTTTTAGCAAGGCATGATAATTAATTAAATTTGGCGGGGTTCGCGTGTGACACCTTAGATAAGTCATGTGTTGTTTCATCATAACACAATACGCTTGCCAGCTTGTGTTCCTCTTTGGCTCTACGACTATATTGAGTTTCATTTGATGTGCAGCCATTGTATGAAAATCTACGTTGAATTTTAACAGTACAGGGACTTGCTGATGATTATATTTAGAATTTAATAAACTATATTAATTAATTTGGATTCAACATGCGTTCGAATTCATATTTCAATTATCTGTTTGTTGTAATCAGATTACATATATAGTTAGGATGCTGTCATTATTAAAGAGCTCGTAATTAAACGTTAATGAACAAGATGAAATCATTGAAATTATTTTAATAATCACCATTGTGTAAATAAAAGTGGTTAAACGAGCATTTCTCCTTACATACAATTACATTAGATCATTAATATGTTGCGTGCACTTAAAATGCGTCCACCATATTGAATCCGCCATTTTGAATTTTACAATTTTGACATCAAATTGGTAATCAGCGACCCCAAAAACCCTATTACACACTTTTTATAGCAGAATTTAGTGAACTTTTCCAAAAAGGATCCGCCATATTGGTATTTGTCATTTTCAATTTTACATTTTAACATCAAATTCGTAATCAGCGACCCCAAAACTATGATAAATCATCATGCTCGCATTTCCGTTACGAGAGTTTCTATGATTACTAGCCGTACGCACTTCCGTTACACATGTAAAGTGAATAACATGATATATATTTTCGTTCCTCACTGAACGTTACATACATTTTCTTTCTTTCCATAGACCAGCGTTAACATTATCTTTCTATAGGCCAGCGGTAAGAAATATTCATGTCAAAAGAAAAATATACTATTTATTACATATACCTTTTACACATTTTAGATGTGGCATTCTTATTTTGGTAAGTGACATTTTTGCGCGATACCGTCCGTCGAGGCACGCCTCCCAAAGATTAATAGAGGACCATGTAGGTTTCGAACTAAAGATTTCATGATCTTCAACGAAGCTAAATCTGTAATTCCCGAAAATGTACAATTCATATCATACCTATTTAAAAGTTAATATCTGTTCAAACCTTTAAATATATCTCTGAACAGACCAAACGTTACATTTTGACTTTCGCTGGATAGCCTTGCAAAATTACACATAAATATCAATTGAAATTTAAACATTAAACAATAAAATTTAACACATAATTGTATACTCATACATGTGTCGTGAACAGATCTGGTCAAATATCGAATAGTGTGTGGGCAATCATAAAATTATCTAAATGGAAATAAACAGATTCCAAGTTATTAATTTGAATTTGAGTCTCCTGAATTCGTTTTCACCATTTTCTCATTGACGTCTGTATGCTTGAATGGATATATGCGAGTTCGTTTGAACAAAACACGAACATTAAATGTAGAGTAACAAAACTTCATAATTATAAATGTCATGACAATGCTATAATTGCAATACTGGAACTGGAAGTTTACTGGACACACAAAACAATCTATTTAATTTATTTCAAATTTGGTTTCAGTTCAGTTGCAAGACAGGAATTTAGCAGATGTTAGCAATAGTATTCGAAATATAAAAGATATATTCAATTATCGTATATTTGTTTTCAATTTTGTCGAAACGAACCCTACTTATTTATATCGAGTGGTCCATGGTTTTGTATTATATATTTTATGCGATTATATTAAATATTACCGAAAATCTTTTCAAAGTTTATTTTAAATCAAAATGCCTGATAACATGTCTGCAGTATAAGTTTTTCTACCTGGTGCTCTATTTTCGCACAATCATATGCAACTTTATATTTTTTAATGGAACATTCTGTATATTTTTGCAAAATTATAAATATCTTTAGTTTCTCTTTAAAACAGTTCTTAATCATTTAAGTCTTAAATTGGTCAGAACAGAAACTATTCATGTTTTCAATAATAAATAATCAGTAATAATATAACAAGAGAGTAAGAAAAATTGAAAATAATTTGACAGATCTTTCGAAAACTTGTGGCCAGGCGACAAGAAAGATACTGGAGAATTATTTTCTAATTTATCGAAATCTCGAGTTATATTTAATTAGATTATTTTTTGATTTCATTATCAGGCACGTCACTAAATCTATCTTTTTTGCTCATTTTTACTTGTGTTGATGATAGCTATCTGACATCTGTCAACAAAAAAAAGCTACATAGAATATTGCCGGGAATAATCACAAGAGCATTATTCTCAGTATAATAATGACAGGATTGTAAACGCAGACACGTGACATACAATAAAGCATTTCATTGGCTTAAAAAAACATCAACGAATAATCACATAGAAAGTTTGTTATGAATTTTGTGTGAATGTTTATATAATAAGGTGTCAGATATTTAATAAATATTATTTGATTTTTTTTTAGGTATTTATCATCTTTTCGTTTTTATATTTTATTTAGTTTGTTGTATTGATGTTGAAGGGTAGACAATAGAATATTTATAATTTTATATCAGTGCGCGAAAATGTTACACCCGGCAGAAAAACTTATATTGCAGATATGTTGGCAGGCATTTTGATTTAAAATAAACTTGTTTTCATATATATTATTGGTATTTATATGTTCTATATGTCATGACGCTTTTTACTTATTTCAAGGGCGTGAAATTAAGATACCAGTTGTCAAATTACATCCCTCCATGATAATAAAGAGTGGTCACTGCCGGGGAATTTTTACAAATCGATTAGTTTAACTTTGTTTATTTTAAACGTAGGAACAAAAGGTCAACAATTTTCAATTGCTTTACAAGAGGGTTCACTTACGTTTGGTTCAGTTTTGTAGACATACTTCCATTCTGATGTGTTCAAATGATGGTAAATTTACAAAGGATATATTTTGAAACATGACATGATTGCAAATTAAACATTCGTTGTAAAATTAGGGAAAACCTGGAGATAACCACAGGTGAAAATGGCAGTGCAAATATTTTCAGAAATTACATGTTTGCTAAACGTTATCAAATTTGCTTTGCAGTACACCCTTAATTCTCTCACATTACAAATTTAAACAATAAATATTTGCACATAGACAACAATAAATTTTATTTATCTTTTACAAATTTAAACTCGTACATATTATAGGTAACTGAATATTGTTCATATTCCGGAAAACTTTTGTCTTAACTTAATATTCATAAACTATTTTCTAAATTAATAACAATGAATAATTTATTGAATTAAAATAATGATTATGTACAGTGTAGGGTTTTTTGCTTTAGCATTATTAAATATCGTAGAGCAGCTTTCACGAACACTACAAAAACATTTAACGGGAAAAGTATCCAATAAACTTGAAGTTCTTATCGGAGCCAATGTTGTGTTTATAGTTAATTATATCCCTCTGGAGTTGAAAGCTTAAACTAACAAGAAATAGCGCGAAGACATCACTTTCACTATCCTGATATTGCACAGATCCCGTACTTAGTTCCTTTTCTTTACTATGACCAATAAACGACCTTCCTTCTCGTCCGCAACTTGCTTTATGATCGTATAAAGATGTCCATGTTTATACCACCTCGTGGACCAATTTTATCAAGTTACGTTCATTGACTCGCCGCCAGGAGCTCCACTAGTGCCACTGTCGCCCTGCGGACATATTTTAAAACGGAAATGGAAAATAATGTCACGTACCCTCTCACTTCGCAGGCAGATTAAACATTTATACTGTGGTGTCACCGCTGCGACTTTCAAAACCTGCTTTATGCGTTTTTATTTTTGACGCCGATGCTCATTTTTTTTAAATGTTGTTCACGGACGGAATTATTAAAATTGCTTCTTTCCGATTCATGGTTTTCATCAAAAAGGAATTTTTACTAACGATGTAAATACCGTGTTTCAGATCATACTTAACTATTACTGTTTTTTGTCTCACTTATGTACATACGACCATACGAGGTCTGTTCATTGAAATGTAGTAATACTGCCATGCTGTTCCTGTATGGAAAAAGCGAGCCGAGAGAGATAGTTTGCGTCAGATATCTCCATCATTATCTAATACTGCTGCGCTTGCTTAACTGTAGTTACGTCACGTACAGACTGACAAAAGTAAGTCGATGTGTTTTAAGTTTAAGTTGTTGACATTTCTTATAAATGGTAAAATAAAAATAAGTGTTTTTTGAATAAAAATATGGTGTGACATGTAGCGCAAAGCTTTTCAAAGCTGTATGGCAACCAAATACGCAATTATTTTTTTTAGGTACGTAATGAATACAGTAACCTAAAACTTTTGACATTTGTTCAATCTTTTCATATAATGTAAAATTGTAGTATATTTCATTTCATTAAAGCGTATATAAATACATTAGTTTGACAATGAGAAAAAATGCCATTATTTCTTTCTCTCATTTGAATTTCAGATGTCCTATAAATAATAGGTTTGTTCCAAGTTGTCATTTCTGACAAGTTTGTGACATGTTTGTGACAAATTTCAGTGCGCCTGCGAAGGGAAGACAGTCATTTCTGGCACAAAACTGACGAATTGACAAAACTGAGTGTACTAGAACTCTGGTCTCTTTTTGCATTTCTGTAAAAGTTTTCACCAGTTTCAGGCAAAATTGCATCATTCTCTTACACACTTACACACGTTGCATTCAAATAACAATATTACTAGAACTAAACGAGATATTAACAATACAAGATCATGTGGCTACAGGGGAGGTTAATCGCAACGCAATGCTACCATACTTGGTTTTTGTTAGTGTTCCTGGTCTATTACCGGGCTACTACTTTACGACAGTTCAATTATCAAATTTCCGTGTATGCCTTTACAAATTTCGACCTACTTTTATGAAGCGGTACTTAAAAATTGATGTACAAATTATATTTATGTGGTAATCATCTGCAGATAAGCTCGCTTCGGTCGCACTTTTATCAGACAAACCCTAAGCCTATACAACAAACTCCCGATAAACTCGAAATCACAATCTAAACATTTTTACGCATGAAGTGCAGTAGTATAATATATTATGTAATATTTTAATGTTATACTAATATACTTGTTTCTTTGTTTCAGGTAAATAGATAGAGCCACTTTATATTTTGGTATGTAATTTAATATTTTAATTCTATGCCATAAATCATTGATATGGGATATGTTTTACATATAAGCAAAAGAAATACCTATTAAACACAAATAATAATTACATTGATATCAAAATCACATAATACAGTTTATGCAATATTCGAATCATCGCAAAACAAAAAAAAAAAAACAAATTTCTTCGTAATACAAATATTTTAAATAAAAATAAAACAAATACAGTAAAACATATTCTCGTCATCTAGTTCTCAGTGGTCTGTACCATCGCTAAGTTTTATAGCAACATAAAAATCGTTATTTGTTGGCAAAATATTACAACCTGTCGCTATGAATTAGAATAAGTCTCTAGAACAGATGTATCGTTACCATCACAATTTAAAATGCAAAAATACAACCATTAATCTCCGAAATATAATTTTTCAAGTAGAGAATAACTTGTAACAGACAGGAAAAATAAATTTAACTTCGGCAAAATATTAAACTCGTCTTGAAGTTATTTGACTTTCCGCGAAACAACAAAAGAAAATGTTTCATAATACTCGATCAGCGTGGCGGTACAAACGGCGAATTTCCTCATAATTCTAGCTTGGGGTCATTATTGATTACCTTTCAAGAGTACTCAAGACTTGTGATTATCTTCCGGTTATAGACAAGGATACTTGTAAATATGTCCCCTTCATCTTCATCCTCACACGTCGATGTAGTAGGTACCTAATATGCTGTCATTGTAATATGTCAAGCAGACGCGACAGTCGTTCATACTCAGCAATTTGCGAGATGATATCTACTTGAATTTATGATGAAATGAATTTGAAATGGGTTTAAATTATTTACGGTAATACTCGTAAAACCTTGACACTATAACTAATTTGGAGAATTACGAAATGAAAATTTAATAGCCACATTTAATACTAATTAGAATTCACATTATGCTAAGTGCTTTATGCATAATACATAAGTCAAAGAATTTTTAAAATATAATATTCTACTCATCACAGATTGATATATTTTTGACTACCCTTTTAGTAGGAGTAACTCACCAGAGTTCCCAAGGTGTCCAAATAAGAAATCTTTAGATTCCGGCAAAAATAGTATACCTACTAAGTATCAAGAATGGTAAGAACAGTTTACTGATGGAATACAATGATTGGAACAAGCTAAATTTATTTGAAAATAATTTCTTTATTTTAATAGTACTAAACCCTAATACGAGCCCAAAATCATATTAGTTGGCCTAGTTAAGACTTTTAGAATAGCTTTAAAAAAATAGTTCTGATCGAAGAGAGGGAAAATATATTGTACTAAATTTATTTATAACATAAATACTGTTACATTAAAGAATATTTTAAGCAATAATAACAACTGAAATAATATCAAATTTACAATTTATCCCAAAGGTATTGGCTGGTATCAAAAACATTGTTTTTAAATCTGATGACAACAAAATACAGAAAATTGTTTCAAATAAAAATTGTAAGTAATATTATTCTACATCTTTTTGATTCCAATGAAATTTTCTCTATCTCATTTATTTATTAAGACAAGCCCAAAAACCCTGATAGGCCTTGAAATAATCAACAAGTTACTGTTGATGAATTGTTAAAAAAACTAATTAATTCGTAGCATAAACAATACCTCTGTTACACATATGTATGTGCGGAATATAAAAATTATAGAATTTAAGATATAAATAAGCCGAATTAACAAATTTCCTTTTTTTGACTTTAACTGGGCCAAATAATATGATTCTGGGCTCGTATATTAAATGGTTTTTCTGTAGTTGCTATTGTTTTAGGCAAATGTAATTAAATCTAAATTAAAATAATTAGCAACCGCCTTGGAAACAGGCATGGTAAGCAGATAAAAAATACACTCATTCCTTTATAAAATTTAGTATTCAAATGCAGTTAAAACGAAACTGTATAAAAAATCGAAATGAAAACCTAATTACAGAAATAGCTTTTCTATCAACATTTTATTATTAATATTTCAGTCTACGTATAAACATTATAAAATATATAAACTGCTCATGTATATATTATTGGAAATTCCAAAATATTAAAATTACAAATAAAAGTAACTTTTATATTAAAAGGCTTTTAGATAAAGTGTAAAATATTTATTAAATACAAAATACAACGTTTCAATTTACTACACGCAAATCTTCGTCAGGTTATAAACAAATGAAAAACACCGACAAGTTTTGTGATTTTCATTTTTTACAGAACTGTATTCAAAAGCCTTTTTATTTACTAGAGTTCTGAAAGCTTTTTCAACTTAACTTTTATATATTAACATTTATTCTGTTATTTATAAAACATTTTACTATTTTCTGCGATAATTTAATCTTTAATCTACTTTTTATTTGAATGTCATATTTGAATTTGATAAAGAATACATTTTTTTTGTCAAATTAGTTCTACCAAATAAATATTTTGAATTTATTTATAATAATTTGTATGTTTGAATTATTAGGTAACAATTTAGGTCAAAAGGCAGCTTGTTGTCAATTGAAATTTAAATCTGCATTTAATTATAATTTCAATAAAGTATGAAGTATTTTAAATATCTTTCTTCTGTCAAAGAGTTTATTAATAGCTCAGTAGGTAACCCTGCTGCAAACGACTCTCGGCAGGAATTTCCTGACCCGTAAATTAATTTAAAATATAATGTTTCCTGTAAACAGATTTGACATTAACTTCTTGACGACGTCTTCTTACATTTATCACGAAATGTCAGAGGACTTTCGCACCTATTGTTAATTATTACAAAGATAAATTCGAACAAAGACATTTTGTTTTGATTTGAAAACGAAACAATTATTCCGGAGATTAAAATCTGCTGTAAAATTTATTTTATTTACTCAGGAATATAATAATAATTTTATAGCGGTAATAAATTTGTTTCCCGGGAAATAAATTCGAATAGTTTGAACTGGGAATTCCTCTCTAAGTAAAATTCATGGTAAAACATCTATAAATCAAATAAACCTATAAAAGTCTGATCATAAATATCTTTAATCCATAAAATTATATTGGAACTTTATTGGTAAATGTTACAATAATAATTTAACTTTAAAACATAAATTTCATTTATTTTATAACGTCCAAAAGGAAAAGTGTAATTGTATACAAATACTGATGCAGGTTATTCGAAGTTATTACCAGGTTTTGTTATTATACATACTGAAAACTTATATGTTTCTTCACTATGACAAGCAGTTTCTTTTTAGGATTAGGTTATGTTATACAGTTAGCGGCGGTTTCAAATCTTTCTCCAGTAAACACAAAATAATTTTTGTTCCTTTACAGTGTTTTTGACATAATTTTACCTCGCGCTCACTCAATGTAAGAGAGGTGACGGTAAAATATTTTGGTAGTAAATTTTCAACAGATAAACACGTTTTAGGATCTCTAAAATATGGTTTCGCTATTTTCACGATGACGTGTGTGTTGTTTCCACAGTGACTTAAAATATAATCATTCTGAAATTACATATTTAGAATCTGAAAGTTCAAGTTTCGAGTTTATATTTTGGAAGCAATCATTCAACTTAATCCTGAAGTGGTAATTTACTTGAAGGCTTAATAGGTTTTTTAAACATATAATTAAGTTATATTATATTTTGTTATAATAAGAGACTGGAAAATAATATTAGCTAAAATTTATAAATTCTATATTATAATATGAAATTTTTACGTACCTTGCAACTGATAAGAGCAACATACCATCTTGGAAACAGGCATGGTAAGTTGACAAAAAAGACCAATCGTGCATGAATAGTTAGCATAATAGCACTAGGCACCAAAAAACCAGATTTACAGCGGAGGTTGCCGTTTGCCGAAGCTGCAAATCTGTGTATGGTGCCGAGTTGAACACATTCATATTTTGAAGGTTATCGCCATCAAAATACGTTGCCATCGGTTTGTTGAACGGATGCTATGCATTTATTGACATTTGCTATGAAAATATTTTTACGACCAACGCAGTAAAAGTAATACTGTTAGTAGTCTGTAAAGTGTCAATTTTAATGTCAATCGGCAAAAAAGATATTTCGGGAAGTTACGGTATACTTAGTATATGTAACCTTAATTTTTAATGAGGATGAGAAATAATCGTTAAAAAAATTAAATAATGCTTTGCAATAATAAATAAATTCTCTGTAAATGTGGTATTGCAAATTTTGGTGGACCCATTTTGGAGTGGTAGAATTTTATCATGCCAATGCAGTTATTTATCATCCGTTAAAATTTTCGATATAGGTGGTTTGAACTTATGCCTAGTAGAAATGTATGCTGTCGACTTAATGTATTCCATTCGCCTAACTTATACAAAAGTAAGATTGAAATCTAATGGATATAGGTAATGCATGAAGATATTCTAGGTAATTCAGCAGTTTGATAGTGATTCAATTATCCTCCATTAAATACTACTGAGACTTCCAAATAGTTCGCAAGTAGGTAGCGTCTTGCGAGGTCAACGCTTGAAGTTAGTTGTGGAGCAGCAGAGCGATCAGAAATACATTATTCCCAAGGGGCGTTTCATCTTGGTTTTTGTTAACGTAAGTCTGTCACCGTCGTTCGCTTTTGTTTCTTTCGTCGGCCCGTTTGAAAAACATACGATGAGTTCCCTTCGCATGTTTGTTATCGTACAAACAAACGAATTCTACTTGAAATTTAGAGAAGATTACATTCACTAGTTTGCAAATGTTGTACGATTCGCAGAATTACTTCCTATTCATTTATGCTTAATCAAACTACTCTCTCAAGTTCTAATTCCATAAATCTGTATTTGTTACGAATAATTTTAGAGCAGAAAGTTTGAACTTCATCAAATATAGTGACGAATGGAGTGCCACTTTATATACACTTGGACAAAATTATCGAATATTTAATTATGATGAATCAAGGAAAAATTAAAGATGGTTTTAGTTCACAAAATAAAAATTGCAGTCTCTGATGTTATTAATACGTAGTATTACTCAAAGAGTACAAATTTTATTTTGTGAACCATCTTTACTTTTTCCTTGATTCATCATAATTAAATATTCGATAATTTTGTCCATGAGTATAGTTTAATATTTACTCAAATTTGTGGACTATTATGTAATCAGACACTGTAATTCATTCGCAAAAATTCACATTTTTTGTTTTGTTAATTTAGGGCCATATATGAATAAACTTCTGAATAAGTTAATCGTCGAATAAATAAAAAAATTGCCCATCAATAAATGAAAACTAGAATAATTACTATAATTTGAACTATGATTTCGATGCCACATTTTTCATCTATTCGATGAATAATTTATTGGGTATTTATTCGTAGATCGAAATATTAGACCTTAGTGATTTACCACCCTTATAGGGTAACGCCGCTTCTTATGAATCTCTTTAGATCTTTTTGTTAGAGTGGACTAAACTCCGTTTCTCCTTTAAATCCTTGTGGTTAGGATTCTCCACATCCTACTTTGCCAGTTTTTAATTTCTGCTGCTTTTAAATCATATTATGTATTTCCTTTAGCCATGTTGATCTGGATCTGCTTCGTCTTCTTCTTTAGCCTGGTCTCTTCTACTTCTGATTTAATTGCATCTTTTTCTTCTGCTCTCCATATAATACCGAGCTATCTGACTCTCTGTAACTTGATCTTTTTCACTATGTTCCTCTCCTTCTAACTTTTGTTCTATTTCATAATTCATTATTATTCTGTATTCATTTTTTTGTATATTCATTGGTCCTAATATTATTGTTATTATTATTCAATCCATTAAATTCAAAATACAAGTATTTTATCTAAAAAAATTACTTGTAAAACAAATAAAGATAGCATTACCTACACTATTTATCCATTATAGATGCGGTTCTCTGCTTTCGCAGATCTTGGTACATAAGATGTTAATGGAGGAGGAACCAAAGAACTAAAGTTAGAAATGGCACCTGTAGGTTGTTGGAGAATCTTTACTGTACATATGGATCAAATGTAAGACTTTCTGTTGAAAATAGCCTGAACTGATATTTGATTATAGATTTGATGATCTAAGTGGCGTTATTACTAGAATTCAATGTATCATAAATAAATGTGGGATAATTTTTCCCTGATAATCTTGTACAGGACATCGTTTAGCATCGGCGTTCAGTTTCAACTGATAACTTAAAGATCTTAAATCAATATCTACCTTTTTATGTATTTTCAAATATTTGTGAATTTAAGTGATGATGGGTTTCAACGTAAACTTGTGATTATAGATCGAATTTGGTGTGTTAACTCTTAAAAGATAAACCAAGTTTAAGTTTTCTAATTGTAAATTGTGAAACAGTGTGTTACGCCTTGAGAAAGCAAACAGTTAATTAAGAAAACGTTAATTAATTGCAAAGTACGTAAACACACACTCGGATATTGGATATACTACAGGATGCGTAAAACATAAACCAGCCGGAAACTTACACCAACGTAAAATAATTATATTACAGTTTGTTTAAAGTCGAAGCGACCCTCTAAACCTTCTTGGAGGTAATGTTATTTTTGAAGAGTTTTGCAAGTTAATTAATGTCAAAAATTCATAAGTTTCTGATATATTTTAACGTAAGAAGTTAAAACTTAAAGCAGCTCAACGTAAAGTAAAATGTGCGCTAGTAAAAGCCTAATTAAAATACTTAATTAGTTTTTAATACAAAGTCGAACATTCAGAGATTCCATTTTACAATCACCGATTAATATTTAATGAACAATTCAAAGTGTATTTAAAACTGCAGCACTTTAACTCAATATCGTTAAAACATTAAAAGTTCTCTAAACTCGGAAGTAATATCAGGTAGGATTTCATTTTTAAAATTACCTAATAGCATAAGTTTTTAGTGCTCTATCTATATCAACTGGAAATTTCTTTTAAATTACTAATTGTTTTACTGAAAACATTTCAGAATTAATTACCTTTAATGTCACTTGAAAGCATTTCAATGTAAATATGAAATAAAATTTTATTTTCCATTCAAATCTAAAAGAAAATAGATTCATTATTTTGTATTCCACATAATTTATGTTTGTAATAAAAAATCTCGTGCTAATAAATTTCAAGTACTTTTTTATTAATATTAATAAACATAAAATATAATTAATTTATATTGCAGGATTCCGTGACCTGTGTATTGTTATTCTTATTATAGGGGGTAATTTCTGAAACGAAACTGCTTTAGTATTTTGAGGATGTCGTTTAGGTTCTCGCCAATTCTTAAAAGTTCCTTACTGTAAACCAAACTAAGTAAATTATGGATGTCGTATTTATGGATATACCTATAAATTTATTGAAAAGTTGTTATTTGTTTATTTGCTCCTTCGTGTTTTGTGAATTTTTTTTGTCAATGTGCACTATTCCTTTATGTCTCTTTACTTTTATCGTGCTCACCTGTTATGTTCTATTGGTTTTTTTGCCATTATTTTATACATTACAAAAGAAAAAAAAAATTTAAACAGAGTTTATTTTAAAATAAAATTCGCAAACATATGCAGTATAAGTTTTTCTACCGGGTGTTTCATTTCCGCGCAATGATATTCAACTTTATATTTTTTTATGGAATATCTATACCTATGTCCTTTTATTTTTCTTTAAACCAGCTCTTACTCATTATATTCCTAAAATGATCAGTATAGAGACTATTCATATTTTAGTAATAAAGAATAACACACAGAATCACAGAATGTATGCCCTGAAATTAAAAACAATAACTAAAATTATAAAAGATGTTCACAGTTTAAATTATTTTTTATTATACCTGCATCATAATCCTTGCTCAAAAACTAAAAGACGTGCGAAACGCAACATTAATACACACCATATTTTAAAGTTTCTAAGTAACAACAATAGTTATTTACTTTATAAGTGGGTAATTCCACTTTGTCCACGTGTGAAGTATATCGTTTTATCCAACAAGTACCTACTGTTTGTATGTAACATAGGGCCGGTCTTTCCATCTATGAATAAACTTCCGAATAAGTTATTCGTTGAATAAATAAAAAATACGCATCAAAAAATGACAGCTAGAATAATAAGTATCATTTGAGCTACGATTTCGATGCGACAATTTTCATTTATTCGGCGAATAATTTATTCGGTACTTTATTCGTAGATGGAAATATCGGCCCATAGACAAATTGTAGTAACCATCACTAGGCCAGTGTACTGTTGTAACAGCATTTTGAAGTGATTTGACATTTAGCAGAAAATCTTAAAACAAATTATTCAGCTAGAGTTTAAGCTTAAAAAGAAAATAAAAGTGTGAAAAATGAGAAAACTAGTGTCTCTTGGTTTTTATGTGGAAAAAAATACTTAAAAGTCATTTTGATTATACTCTTTTGAAAATTAAGTTTTGAATTTGACATAACGAATGAATAATATTATTTCATCGAACTGTCAATATTATTTCATTAGCAACAGTAACAAAGGTCATGAATTGATAAACAACAGTTGAATTATGGGTACATTATTTGACAGTTGTGGATAAAAATAAAAAATAATTACTATTAATATCTGTTGTAAAAAAACGAATAGTAACGTAAACAATAAATGCTAACCAATCTCCATGAAAAACTATATACGTCAAACGTCACATGCTCAAAATTATTAAATGAAACGAAATCAAAATGTTGCTTTCCAGTATAATTAAAAATAGCGTGTGAAACATATGTATAATTGCTTTTAAAACACTAGCGACGTTAAAAGCTTACTTATACACTTGTATCATAATATATTATTATTTTTGACGTTTCTTAATTTATTAATAAGACAAGTAATAATCGTTCAAAAATATTTACATATGTAGCACAATTTTTAAATATAAAAAGGTTTTGTTTAACTGTATAGTTCCTGATTCTACCGTAAGCGCGTATTTATATGAGATAGTTGTCTATGAAATGGTGCACCAATGGAAATTTCAAGCCTTTCAGCTTTCCAGTAAATTTACGCGCCGACCGTCAATCGAACGAAGTTACCGGCCAAGCAGTCAATGATAAGCTGATAAATTCAATGCTTTATGGCAGACAAAAGCTCTGATGAAGGGATCACCTAGTTTGGAATTTGTTGTAATGATGGCTGCCATTAGTCTAGATCGGCACTCCATGTATTTTAGTTTACGGATGAATAGGCATGATCGACTTATGGATCACTACGCAAATGATATGAGAGCACTACATATTACAATAGAATTTTTTTTATGAAGACGGTAAGCGGAATAAAATACTTTTTTGTCTATGCCGCTTTATGTGAACAACAAAAACGACAGTGCTCTTCAGTGGGATTTTTTTTTATGAAGATAGTAAACGGACTAATTACTATTGGTCATATGCTGCTTAATAGGTGGATGATTATGAATTTATGTGAATACAAACGATCATGCTCTTTAGTGGGATTCGAACCGACGACCTCTGGTGTGCTAGGATACAGGATAGTGACATGATTACGCCACGGAGATCGTCTAAAAGAATATTAAAGATGGAGTTATATAAGAATCGATAAAAGTTAAATAAGTAATTCTACATCTTCCAGGAATTTTTTAAAAATATTTGGAACTCATATTTGCAAAATATATTAGACTGTTGGATTATGTTTCTGTAAATATATTTATTTAAACACGTTTCGAATTATTGAACATAACTTTACATCAGGAAACAATTTAAATAATTTATCATTTTTTCCTGATGTAGAATTATGTTCATTAATTCCAAACATTCTGTTTAAATAAATGTATTTACAGAACTATAATTCAAAAGTCTTTTATATAAATTTTACAATAAAATAATATATTTTGCATAAAATGAAACTTCTGAGTAAAGAAGGAAAACAAGAGCAGCTATTATGTGTGATGTTGATGCTAATATAATTTAATTTGTTGATTGAAAAATCTAAAATTAATCTTAGGTTAGTTTTATGTATTAATTCACTCCGAATTTTTTTATAATTCTACCTAAAAATTAGATTTTTGCTAATAAAAAAATTTTTAATGATATTTATATGTTTAGGGCCGATATTTCCATCTACGAATAGAGTACCGAATAAATTATTAGCCGAATAAATGAAAAATGTCGTATCGAAATCATAGCTCAAATGATACTTATTGTTCTAGATGTCATTTTTGATGCATATTTTTTTATTTATTCGACGAATAAATATTCGGAAGTTTATTCGTAGATGGAAATATAAGCCCTTATTTCAATAACTCGGCAACATTCAAGCCTACTAATACTTTAAAATGAAATGCAATGAAGCCTTTATTTTATAAACTCACAGTTTTCAAATCAGTAAAATTACTTCACGAGTTAAAATGTATTTTAAGTAAATGGTCGCATCGTTCCCATATTCAAGTAATTTATTGTTGTTACGCCGAAAAGTGAATCGGGAACAAAATGATGATCGATGCAATAATATCTATTTACACAGGCCATTTATAGCGAAAGCCATAAAGTATTCACTGCAATTGAATCACGTAGTAATCTGATACAGTTCTGTGATTTTGAGCGATTCGCTAGTGAACGCATTGGATAGCTGCAGTTTGTAATCGGAGATTAAACACTGTATAATCAGTTTGTTTTAGTACATATATACAAGCCAGCTAGTTTGATAATTGCACCAACAGCATTCTAATGAGAAGAAAACACCAGTGGAGCCAACTTACTCACTAGAAAATACATTGGTTTTGATTTATAACAAATACATTTGGTATTTCGCTCTGTTTTAATACAGGTTTTATTTTAGAAAAACTAAATACAATCTTTCAGAATTTATTACTTAGTAATTAAATTGAATTCTGCATTAATTTATTAAAGGAAATAACTTTTCTATAATAATGAATTTTCTTCATTTAGCATTGTCCTTAATATAAAAACTAATAAAGGAACATAATTGACTATTTCCCATATAAAAAAAGTACATATTATAGCGGCAAAATTTAAAAATATGTCCACGAGACCTATCTTTAAAGGGACAAAAAAAATATCCTGTACCGAGATAGGAAAGTACAATGTCACACTCAGGCTAACAGATATAGTGATATATTTATTTACTTATACAGGGTTGTGCTTCTGATGACGCAGCATAGGGATTTCAATGGTAAGTTCTTAGTGTGTAAGTATTTGCTTCCCTAACTATTTTAGAGCAAAAGTTTAATTAGATTTTATCTAAAGAAAAAAATTCAGCATCTATTGATATCATTGTTCATATATTTCCATTGTCTGGAAAAGGAGAAATCGAAGAAATTAAATTTAACATTCTCACAAAAATCAATGATGACATGGAACAATTAAAACAATAAATAAAAAACAAACGCGCTAACATTTGTCATAATACATTGTTGTAATCAGCTATTGGTTTGTTTTAATTTCCGGCATTAAACCATTTAATCATTTCTATTTTTTTTGTATTGAGCATATTACAACAACGGTATTTAATAATAAGTTCAAACGATTTCTCCTTTTTTCGGACAATGCAAATTTATGAACAATGGTATCTATAGATACAAAATTTGTTTTCTAGATAAAATCTAAATAAACCTTTGCTCTAAAATAATTAGGAGAGCAAATAATACCACACTAATAATTTACTTATAAAATCTCTATGCTGCGTCGTCTGAGGCACTACCCTGTATATTTATAGTTATAAGATTTGTTACATTGCAAGCATTATTTTTTCGTCCAATTCAACTTTCTTTGTGTAAATATATATTTTTATTTTAAACCGGCACTAAAGTACTCAGAAATCGTCATTAAAAGCTCAGAAATCGTCACAAAAGTAACCCATAATACGACGATTTTGAGCAACCCAGTGTTGGCAACCGTTAAATAATTATTGTACAATTAGGATAATTTTGGCTACTATAGTAAATTTGGACGTAACATGAAACAAAATTTGCAAGAAGAATTAACTAATTAATTCCGATGAAGAATTTGAGGACAAAACACATAATTTTGAGTGTTATTTACGATAACTTCAATGTTCGAGGTTGACAACACTTAATGTCAGTTGCAATTGACAACTGACAGATGTATAAACTTAAAATATATAGTAATTTTTTAAAGTTTTTCAAATAAAATTTAATATGTTCCGCGGCACTGAAGTTCCTTTTTATTACTCACATGGTTCCATATTCGTGATAAAAGTTAAACTTCAGTACCTTGATACATAAATAACTATTTAAAATAATTTTTTCATATTTGAAAAGTCGTTTAGATGAATATTCTCAAACGGTGACGTTTAGTCTAAATTAAATGTTATGCTTTGATATAAATGTAAAAGAGTTGTTTTCCAATTCAATTCCAATTTATCTCAATTTAAATCGCTTTGGGAAAGAACAAAACAATTAAACAGTCAATGTCCTTTTGTGAAAAATCTATTCATTCGTTGGCTTCTGTAAAGGGAAATAGTGTGCTAGGCAAGTGATTTGCAGTGCTCGTATATTTGTGCAAGTGAGATTCGAATTTTTTGGTCAGGGATATAGATGGGTGTTTGTTCCATTAACAGCAAAACAGAAAACAGCGTCGAAGCAGAAAACACAGAATGCGCAAATTGGGAGCAAATGTTTGTAAACACAGCAAAAATTCGCATTCAGCAATCAATAAAAGAATGACGAATGCGTGGGCAAATAGTGAACAGTTGTAGTGAAAAGTAAATATCAGGAACTAAGTGGTGTTGCGAGTGGGTTTAAAGCATGGGCTGATAACGAGGGTTCATATTTCACCCCAACAATGGTCGGCGGGATGCTATTGGCCGCAGTTTCCCGCCATTGTTATGTCTGTACATAATTCCACTGTTGCCTTTTATGTCTTTTTATTTAATTTTTTGCGCGGAAATAAATAGCCTTCCTGAACATTTAATTGTTTAAAATTACGAAGGCTGAATGGGCTGGCGTAATGACAGGCTTGCTTGCCACTATTAATTATTTTACGGGTTATGAATAGCTGCTGTGTATTGTGAATTTGTCGAGTGCACGGATAGAACGCTTACACTGGGATTTACTTGTATTTTTGTTACGCTACAAAGCAGCTTCCATGCAAGATTAGTTTTTTATAATACTTTTATCCCAAAGTCCGGAACATTTTTGCTACAGCGCATCGCAAAAATTCCGCTCACTTATTTATTCATGTTAAAGAGGATACATTTACGTTATTAAAATGATCAGTACACAGCAGTTCTCCTTTATGTACTTGTAATTTTACTTTGATACATTTATTAGAGGTGGGCACCACTCGACTTTCTTATACATTTGAAACTGTTTCAATGTTTATTAATTATACGTGATACATATAATATAGAATAAAAAATGTTTCTGTTATTTGTTTATACTGTGAGTTTCATTTGAGATGTAATATTTACATTTCCGTCATTAATGTTATAACTATGTAGATTCCAGTCCAGTTCCAGTTATACGTAATACTGTTTCAGATAAAATGCAACGTTGGATTTCAAGGAATTTGTCATCATACTTTAAAGATGTAATAAATTATTAGTATATATTTTATACATTACTTATTATTAAGTCTAAAATGATCAAAAATCGTTGAAAATTGATCCTTGGGATTTGTCGGATTTTGTACCATTTACACACTTTTTGTTCTAATATTTCAACTTGTTCAACAAAAAAGTGGTGTATATTCCGATTCTACAATTTTTATATTTTCTAGAATATCGATAATCGAAATTTTGGAAAAAAAAATTATACACAAAACTAAAGACCGTTTTTCTATATCTCGTATAGTTTTTAATTGCAACCTCTCACCTGTAGGAGGTACATAAATATCCTCATATTAAAAAAAAATATGAGAGGTATGACAAAAAAATTCGCTCTACAACATTGAGTTTCTTAGATCTTAAGTTATGAATACGCGATTTATAAATTTCAAATTTTATGTGACACTCCTATTTAGTCAAACGTTTTCTCTTTGTAGCTTTTTTGTGCGTCACTTTGTAGTAGCTGTTCTTAAAGATGTTAATGAAAGAGAAAGCACAGGGATAAAGATGAAAATTAATATCGAACAAAAGTTACTACTCATGATCCACTATTCTATGCCTTACCACTGACCTATAAAACCCATTATATTTGTTTAATAAATTTATTTATAGTTTCATAATTTTTTTACACATTTTTATCTTGCCAACACTATATTGCGAAGCAGTATCAATTGAAAAAAGTAAAAATAAAATGGCTGAATAGTATTGAGAACGACAGATTGCAGTTCTTAATGGTACACCGTTCAAAGATGTTCAAGATTCCTTATGAACGAATGCGCTCACACTCACATTGAGGAATTTCAGTTCAAACGAAAAATAAAACTTTTCTTTTTTGAAAGAATCCTTGCAGCACTCATACGACAATTTTCGTCCTCGTCGTTCGATTTTCAGAACCATCGTAGAATTCTTACATAGAAAACATTTGATGTATTTACTTCTTTTTTGTTTTGCCTTGTTTTGTTTTGTAATAAATGACGGTAGGCGAACGCCGGTAAACCAACAGTGAACTGACTGATAAAAACACTTCCTAACTTTGCGACTGACTGCGGCCCTAAAGACGTCAAGTTGGCTGTGGATGAGCGTTTGTCATCCGTCGCAGCTTACTTCGATCATAACGCACCGACGCACTTGGAATCTCAGCGACGCGCGATTATTTTGCATATATTTGTGTTCGGGCTGAAAGCGGCTTTTCGCGAACACCTATTGCCGTTTCATTGCACGCGGAATATAAATGCCCCGTTTTGCCGTTTTATTCAGATGTTTAATGTATTCATTACTGCCCTTTCTGTTGATGTCACTATTAGAAAACGTAACTGAATTTCACTGGGATTTAATCAATTTAATATATGTGCAAAGTTTATTTTATAACTTTATTTTACTACTTTTAACTAGCAACATGAAATTATAAAGTTTGCTCCAATGATCAATGGTATAAATTATTATTTTTTATGGATATTCCTGGGCTTACAATCAAACTAATTTTGGTGTACAAACTGAAAACATATTTACGAAGATTTTTATATTAAGCTTGTTATACAATTTATTTTTTATTTCCACCAGAAGTCTTTGATCTTCTGCAAAAAACTGAACAAAAATGTTATCTAAACTTCTTTATTCGAACATGAAAAAGAATGATAAAACAAAAAGGAACTGTTCCTTTCCTGCTGTAGATTAAAAAGATTTCTTAATTGTTTTATGCGTACTATAATATTTTCAAAATATCTAACTTTGTTTTATTTCCAGTACATGAATTGATTTTCAGTTAACGAGTAATAAAATATAACTGGTACTTATGTGGATGCATGTAATTTGTTTTGCGGAAGAAAATACATTCATAATTTATCACGCCACATGAAAATTAGTATCCGTTTCCGTTTACATAGTTTTATCATGCATTTAGAATGTCAGAAGTTTCTAAATTGTTTTACAAAGGAAATGACACCAGGAAAATTGCAGTCGGAGGTAATTATGAGTGTTGTTTGAATTTGGTTACTAAATATATGAGTTCAGTTTACTAAAACAACTATCATTAAAACTGTGGAAATATCCAGGTACGCTCACTCGTTTGCTTTCATTGATATTTGATTGCTTTTTGCTCGTGCATTATTTATTAAATCATCTTAGAAAATAGAATATAAATTATTACAGATCTAAGTAAAAGTTGATGAAAAGATGCGATGATTGACTGATGTAGGAAATGGTAAAACAAAAACGGACTAGCAGTCAAATAATTTATTAAAAACTATGCCGACGTTTCGACAGCAACGGCTGTCATCTTCAGGGCTAAGTTGAAGTTAAAAAACAATTAAATAACATGGAAACATACAAACATATTAAAAACACGTAGAAAAAATCTGAGTCAAAAAGTTAAAATGTACACAATAGTCATCAAATAAAAAAAAAATAAATAAATATAGTTAAAAATAAAAGATCTAATATCTACCAAATCTGGAGCTAAACTGATCTCAGATTTTTTCTACGTGTTTTTAATATGTTTGTTTAACTAACTTCAAATTGATAAAAGTAATAATTCTATAGTAGTTTTCATATGTTAGATGAATTATCGTTATAGAATGTAAAGAGTATCTACTTTTTTAAAGAATATAAAAATACAATGTTAAAATTTTCATTAGGCGATAATTCGTTCCATGCATTTTAGAAACTGTATTTATAGCTAAATCCAAGAAATATTCATAAATAAAATCTACATTTATAAATATAATATATATATTTTTTCTGAACCCGGAGTCAAAGTACTATTTTTGTGTCTAAAATGTGGAATGAATGTAGTATTTCCCTGACTAGTCACGAAAACATTCACTCGTTCTATTATCTTACAAACGTAATGGTAATTTCGAACATTTGTCGGCTGCAAGGTTCGAACCGAAGATTTTATGATCCACAGTTCCATGCGTTACCACGGAGCTATTTACCCCATTAAATATTCCATTTGATTTAACGAAATACCCGCAAAATAACATTTTATCCATTAATTTTTTGTGGGATGGTATAAGTATCCCTGGCTACTGATAAATAATTTAATCAAGTTAATAATTATTTAAAACGTTATGACAAAGGCAAATATCATAGGTCAAACTCGAACAATACGACTGTTTGAATTGCACATTTATTTTTCCATGGCACTCTGTAAATAACTGTCAATTATAAATTTTAGTTTACTTCAATTTCATGACAGGTTAGATTATATCAATAAATATAAACCTTTATTGATGAAGTTTTTATTTCTGAATATTTTTGTATTTACATATTTGTTCTAAAATTCATAGGAAACAAACTATCGTCTAACAAAAATTGTAAGTTTGTGTTTTACATGTTCTACAAAAAAGTATAAAATCGCTGTAAGAAATAATAATAATTATGTCTTGTTCTCCTTTCAAAGACCATGAGGCTCGAAATTCCCCTGGTTGCATTTACCGAATGTTTTACTTGCATTAACCAAGTTGCTGATGGCCAGTCAACGGACATCTGGCAAGGGGTACACTTTGTAGTGATCTCCGAATAACTCCAGATACATATCTATAAATTATTTTTTCTGTAATTACAAAGTGTAAAGTTGAACGCTCCTAAACTAATAGCTGTCATCAAAATTCATGACGTTTATCATGACTCTACTTTACGAATATTTAAAGAGCGATGTGACTATATAATGAATGGTATAAATATTTCCTTAAAATTCTTGTGTTTACGCTGAACTTCCCATGACAGCATGCTGTTCCACCATAACCACATTTTGCCCACTTCCTCGATTTTGGGGCAGTCGCACGCCCAGCGCGGTGCACCGCAAACCATCCACATCACACGGGGTGTGAGATCAAACCGGGTTTACCGCTCATCCTCCAAAATACAAACATCACAAGTGAGTGTAATCTCCCGGATTATACCGAGAAAACTTGCGCTCCGCGAGCGATTAGCTCAGCCATAAGGGAAAAGTATTCGTTTCTGCGCGAACAGCGAACACTCTGCATATTGGTGACGCGGTGTGTCGCTTAAGCCGCTTTAATTCGTCTGTGGAATTCGGAATTTTAGGATTGGAAATGTAATTGGAATGATAAATGTTTGTTTGATGAGCTATGATCAGGGTGTTTATAATACTGAAAAGGGATAATTTGAATATGAAACAAATCAAGGTCCCAATTCAAATTCAGTGCTATGTTTAGAATCATATTTACTGATAGGCCTTATAGGCACGGGCTTAAGGCAGCAGATGATATTAAAGAACTTGATTTTCATTGTTACAAAATTAAAGTATGTTTTAGAAATTGAAGATTTACTGAATTACCTGATGGGTTAAATAGCTTCATAGTTACTCATCGGATTGTTAGATAGAATAAGTACAATTGTTTTAAGTAGGTTCTTCAATTCTTTGCATCAACACAATTCCATACTGCATAACACGCACAGGATTATCAATTGTTTTAACATATTTATGATAAAAATCAACATAGGAGGTAAGGCCATTGGCCCGGAAACTCTTATGTAAATGTATCAATTTTAATTAAAATCTAGGAATATTCATATCCACGGTTATGAATTTGATTGTAATATATTCTTAAATCCGAACATCCTTTCTAAAACGATACATAGGCAATAAATTTATCAGAATCAACTTTAGACTTGAAAAATATTCATTGTAAGAAACAAAAAAATATATGCTAACTTAGAATTTTTCAAAAATTGGAAACATATCTAGAACTGCGAGCCCCGAATAATATCATATGGCCCAATTAAAATCATACAAAGGAAAATTGTTTAATTCGACAAATTTTTATCTTAAATTCTATCATTTTTACCTCCCGCACTTACCTACTCGTATATGTAAGGGAGGTTTATGTTTATGCTACGAATATTTGGAACAATTCATCAGCAGTAAGTGGTAGATTATTCGAAGACCTATTAAGGATTTTGGGCATATCTTAGTAAATAAATGAGGTATAGTAAATTCACTAGAATCAAAAAGATGTAGAATAATATTTCCTACAATCTTCATTAAAATTTTTCTAAATTTCATTGTCATCAGATTCAAAAACAGTGTTCATGGTACCGGCCAATACCTTTGGGCCAAATGAAATCTTTATGTTGGAGATTTTTGTTAATTTGTTATTATTTCAATTGTTATATTTCCTTAAAATATTATTGAAAATAACAGAATTTAAAATACAATTGAATTTAATATAAAAATTTCCCCTTTGTAAGACCAGAACAATTTTTTAAAATTATTCTAAAATTGGGCCAAATTCTTTCAATCTGGACTCGTATTAACGTTACCCAAATATGTACCGATTGGGACACTTAAAAATTCAATATAGGTAACTATCTTTTATATTTTCGTTATTTTCTAACTTTTTTATAATCTTTAGCGTACTAATTAAATTTATTTATTTCCTGGCCCGGCTGCAGAAAGGGTTTTTAATTACCTTGTTAACATGATTAAGCTATTAAAAATTAACATTAACAAGGAAACCTATTTATAAGATGATTTTTGTTTTTTAACTACGTTGTTTTACATTAACAACGGAGTTTTCTATCCTCTCTGCAACTGGGCCACGTTTTCTTTTAAAAAGGACGCTCTAATAATATTGGTGTCAAATTCGTAACCATGGATACGAAAAATTCTCTGTTCTAATACCGCAGGGGACAGTTGCCATTTTAACTTATAACTAACATCCTTTCGGACTGTACCAGAGTATATTATGTAGTTTCCTATAGTTATTTGGTAGTAGTGTACATTTGTTTATTTTGCACATAATTTGCTAACAAAGAGCAATCAAATGATGATGCAGGCATCCAAAGTATGATTTCCAAAGCAAATAATTGAGATTTTTTACATTTCCCTTCAGACAAACGCACAATAGCAGTTAATAAAATAGGTATTTGTGTGTTTTACTTGATTTCATTCCGGATTAATTGTTTGCTGGATATTGGCACTGGCGTATGATATGTGTACCTACTCACAAATGATAACCAGTTAAAGCGATGAAACGCCTGTTATTGTTTTGATTATGTAAAATGGTGTTTTTGTTGAATGTTTACATTCTTGAATTTTTATTTTTACGTTGAAGCCCCAGTTGAACCAATTTTTTTTCTGTGTGCTTTTATCGAATGATTTCATCGTAAATTGATATAACGAAACTTCATTTAACAGAGTTAATTATCAATAATTTCCGATGATTGATTTCTGCTAATAAAAATTGTTGACGAGGCAACCGCAAATTTTTTGTAATTACAAGATAATAAATCTCATTTATTTTTCAAATCATTTTAGCGTCTAGTCACAGTACAAATGCTATTAGCAGTACTCGCACTCTATGTCGGCACTTTTGATATTCTTACATGATAGATTTTAGTAAACGTCACATTAAAAATTGATTACGTTTTCTTTAACGAATAAATTAGTAAAACATAGCTATTATCAAAAGTCATGTCTGTATGTATGTATGTACGCACTTACGTAATTCAAAAACGATTAGCCGTAGATTGTTGAAATTTTGAATTTAGGACTACTAACATCCAGTTAAGCACTTTTTTTACTCGAAGGGTTTTTTTTATTTTTCACATATATTAAAATCGGTTTGCCATATAATGTTCAAATTTTGACTGCTGTGACATCCAGTTCTGCACCTCTCTTTTTTTATTGCAAACGGGAGTGCCAAAAGGCCAGTTTGCTCGAAGAGTTTTTTTGAATTTTTCGCCATAATTTAAAAACAGTTAGCCGTAGAATGTTGATATTTTGTATATGGGACTGTTATAATATCTAAATGAAATAAGTTTAAATTAAGGGCAGCAAAATGTGCATAATTTAATAGGCGTCCAAGGAAGTTATGTGGTGTCCATATCAGATTTTTAGGTTTCCAGATTCTTTTTATTTGTATTCATAAGCTTAACTAATTACTTATGGTTGTATGTATGCCGTTTAATGAGTGGATGATTCTAAATTTATTTGTACACACATGACCATGCTCTTCAGAGGGATTTGAACCCCACGACCCCTGGTATACTAGACTGGTGACATAACTTTATTCATGCAATTGTTGGTAGTTGTCTAAGAATATTAGCAAAAATAAGATAATGAATTCTGCAATGGTAATACCATTTCTCTGTAGGCCGTAATGTCAATTGTAATTTCCATATTCTCTAAATATGAAAAATTGATAAATAAGTTTTTTTAATTGTTTAAAATGCGAAACTTGTATCAAACAATGTTTAAATGTTGTGTTTTAATAATTTATTTTTTAAAGAAAACCCAATCAATTTAAATTTGACATTTACTAATATTCATCGGATCGCCTATCACGAAGCAGTGTCAAGTTTTCACGTTTTCACTTCTGCCTTAACATCTATATTGGGGTATAGTGATGTAAAGGTAAAAACAAGATACCTTTCTTCTTACAAACATAAGTTAAAGTTATACACAAACAAAACAAACATCCGAACATCCCCTAGAAATCTTCCTCTTCCTCTCCGAAGCACACAAGTCAAGCTCAAGTAGGAAAGTGCTTCTAAAATTGAGTTGTACTTTCATCCGGCATGGGAGAATTGGCTGTCGTAGTGGTCCGCCGCATCGTAACATGTTCTATAATTCATTCCGCAATGTTGGTACTGAAGTTTGGCAAGAATCTCGGCCGCGCCCGTGTTCGGGAAACTTCCGGTCTGCCGTGCATTCTAAAATGTGCTCTGCATGGCGGCTCTTCTAGAGTCATTGAGAATGGTTGCACGTAAGGGACTGTCATACGAATAATATTGAGGTATTCATAGTAAATTTTAAAGCAAAATCAACGTAAACTCCAAAAAAAGTCATTTAAATGTCGTTTTTCTGCAACCGGACGCGAAATAAGCATTTTGCAGCCGCAGTAAATGCCGCGAAATTCAATTTGTTTTTAAAAACTTATTGTTTTGTTTATCAAATGTCAATCCCATAGCCACTTTCTATTTACAATAAAGCTGTTTAAAATTTGTAATTACATATTTTTTACGGTTACTCACCTTGACCGCGAAATCTTGCAACGCCCTCGAGATTGTCCTGTCTCGGCCGCAAGCGAACTCCGCGACAATTTTTCTCTCGGTACGCTAAAGAGTGATTTCGCAGCCTTGGTATACAAAAAACTATTTCTTATCACAATAGATATTGACATTGGAAATTAAAATTTTTTTATCAATTTTCTTTTTCCCTTTTCAAACTTTCAAATAATTGTCCAAGATAACTCAATATCTAACAATATCATTTTCAAATTTCGTATTTAGAATTTAGATTTTCAAAATACAAGCTGATGGTAGTTTACTTCAAGACCTGTTAGGATTTTCAAACTTATTTCAAAGTACCGTGAGTTTCAGCTTAGATGCAATATTAACATGTCTCTCATTATAATATGTATACCTACTATGCATACCACAGAATAAGATTTCTTACAGTAACGACATTCGCTGTCAGCGTTTCTGATCTTTATGTCGTATAGACCGAGCGGCCATATTGGCAGTAGCTGTATGTGGATGCGGTAGTCGATTTTAAAAACTGTCAATTTTTATAGTACAAATAAGTTAACCTTTATGTTTTTGACTCATTTTATAAACATAACACAAAACAAATATTGTGGCTTGATAATTGACAGATACAACTGACACTGACTTACTATACTCTCTTTTCTATGGTTATCAGCCTATCAGTGGCCAGTGAGCGGCCATCTTTTCGGTAGCGCACTACTGAAATATTGGAATCATGAAATATTGGAATCATGAAATATTTTATGTGTCGTTACTGTATGAATTCTTATACTGTGTACGTATCATCGTAGTACTGTTAAATGAATTTTTCATTATTATTTACTGGTTTACAAACATATCGCAAACATTTCCCAAACTAGAACCAGAATTGTCGAAGTAGGTAACCATTCTAATTTTTCGTTCCATAGGAAACATTATGATAACTAACTGATTTGATATTGATATTCTATATGTTGTATTTTGTCTGGCACAGAACGGTGATATAAAAATAATTGGTAAGCATTACAGTACGTTAATGACATTGCAAATATTTTTAATGAATTTGCGTAAAATTTTGTTTTATTGAATAAAAAAAAACGTAGAATTATATTATTTATGTTAAAAACTTTTTTCTACTTTGTACTCTTTAGGCCGAAGGTTATGTGCTGCCACATCAGTTTATTTACGATTAAATCTAACCTCAATATTTTATTCATCGTCGGTAAAATAATTGACCACAATTTTTGACCAAATATTTGTTCCATTTTACGAATGGAAAAAGTTCCGTACATATTATATTATACAGTTTCATCTTATTTTATACTTCTGCACGCAACATTTTTATTTCTATGTTTTATTAGAAGGCTAAATTCGAGATTTTTGTATGAATCATTGGATTTTTCTTTGACTATAGTAAATTAAACGAATAACTCCATATTTAGTAAAAATCGTACATACGCGTTTGCATCAAAGTATTAAATTTAAATGCCCGATATTCAATTTTATCACGGATGATGTTTTAATGTTAAACCTCTTCAATATTTTCAGACGAATATTATGTCATGGCCATTTTATATATGTAAAAAAAAACTGAATAATAAAGGGATTACAAATTCATAAATGCTACCAGGTTCTAATTAATTAGGAGGCAGTTAATTAATTTTCATTTTACCTGTGTAATGATTACAAAATCTTCTAAAAGAAAATACCACATTTAATTACAATTCTGTAACGAAAAATTTTCCTTTACATCACAAAAAATTCAATTTAGAAAGATGCAAGCTTAATAAGTACTTCACCGTATTATCCGGGCAAAATCTCTACGAGCATTTCCGATTTTACTTAACCCCAGTTCTAAACGGCACAATATACCGCCAGGCACAGTGCACGACATGATGATCAGAACACGGAAGAACTTTAAACAAACGGGAAACCGATTCCGGATCTGCGACGTTGCCATGTTCCAGAACAGAGATTCTCAAAGTTTTATAGGAGTTACACTCTACTGCACACACTTGATAAATGCCTGAACGATTTCATATTATGCACCTTCTAAAATTATTAATTAAAGCGAACATTGTGTGGTGAAACTATTTATGAAATTAGGAAACGTGAATTTCATATTTTCCTGAAATATACATACATAACATCATGCTATGCCGCACTCAGTGGGGTTGCACGAATCCTGAAACAGAATCATCTAACAATCTATATCCTCTAAATATTCCAATCTTAGCACACCACTTTCGCCTCACCACATTCATAGTTACAAATCATACATGCTTAATTTCGCATTCGGAATCATTTGTTCTCGCAACGAACAATCAATCATACCTAACCACTTATTCCTCCGTCTCCCACGCAGTCGTGCACCCTCAATCTCAACCGCATATCCAACATTTCGAGATGGCCTTACCATCCCAACTGACTCACCCCCACTTTCTTAACAATATTTTTCCCAATCTCACACTCATCATAAACCAATGTATTCCGGGATATACGAGTACGTCGTTCATGTTTCTTCACTCACACCCAGTATTCACAACCATACATCAATGTGACACTAACAATTGAGCATCTCTAGACATTTACATTTGGAATAAATATACCCAGAGCACCCAATAACTTGCTCTCTCCAGATACCTACCTTTGAATCTCTAGGTCAATACGTCTATCCCTCCGAAACATACTAGGTACCTAAATATACGAATTACATTACAATCAGTCAAAAATCACCAAATCTTCTCAATCACTGTAGCAAGGCGAATAGTCAGAATACGATTTATTGTTTTACTGTCAAAATGATTTTAAAATATCAAGTTGCAAACTGGCGTTTGGACTTAAATGTATCGAAAATTGTCTTGACAGGAGTTCTTGAGTTAAATTTATTGCCACACATGTGTGTGAGGAACTATGTTAGATTTTTAGTTTTCATAAAAAGTAATTGGAGATTATCGCGGCAACTATTTTAAAATATCGGCTTGAGATGCCATCTGAGGTCGATAGATTTACAGATAGGCCTAGTCGAACCCTAAATTAAGTGAATTAATTTGTTATGCAATTTTTGTGTTGGCCCTGCGAGAGGTTTCCTACTCCGCACCTATCCGCTTATGGGATAGTTGGGTGTATTTGACCAACACGAAAAAGACAGTTGGTTCTGAGATTTTGAAACTAGCAGACGACTTCTCACGTCTGGAGTGCGAAATGTAGAAATTTATGTAATTATTTTTTGAAAAATGTTTTGGTAACTGCAACTACTTAACATATTCGTACGTTGTGGTCAATTGTAATATTTGTATTTGTGTGTCATTCTGTTTAATTCTTCATTTTAACCTTTTTATTAAATATGATTTCTTATCATCCTAAAAAGTGTTTGTGTTTTGTGCGACCTTTGATAGCTCAGCCCCTTGTGCTACAACACCAACACTTTACATTTATCGCCATTCAATACTAATAATGTTCATAATTACCAGTAGCTGTTTGTGCTGCATCATGCACCAAAAACTTACCTAACGTGAACTAATATTTTTTAGCAATTAGTAGAGTGTAAGAAAATATACTTCATTATAGTTTATATCACCAACGCTTAACCTTTCAATGCAATAGCTTTGTAGTTGATTGAGATTTACTACTACGAGTACCAGTGATATAGTTCCTGAAATAGTTGCATATGATGTAGATCTACATTTATAGATTGCTGTGCAATTGTTATTGTACCTGTTTATTTATCTACAACCATGCAATAAATGTTGAAAATATCTTGTTTTCATTCATTTTTGAAGTTCGTTAAAATTTTAAGCTGCATCTTTGACGTAACTATACAGAAAGTAGATTCCCGCATTTCATACCTTTTTTTTCATAGAAAAGTGCGTCCCTTTGAAAACCACTGCGTTGAAGATTGCAAGACGAACGATAGCGGTCTCCGAACTACGCTGAACTTTTTATACGTGAAATTAAGTGGGCTCATGTCTCCGAGATAAATTGGTAACATCACTGGAGGAGGAATTATAAGAGCTATTCTATGGGTCATTACCAAGCAGTCAGATCGTGTCCCTGCATTTAGTTCGATACTCTTGCGCAAACAGAGACTGAGGAAGTGAAATAATTAGTGCTTGAGTACACATATCTGATTATCAACCTAATCTGATGTTCAACTTTATGAAATATGTAAGAAATTAGTTTTATATATTGTTAGCCAAGCTCTTGTATATTTTAGAGGAATTAATATAAGCTCCTCCATTAATTAATCCAATAAGAGTGTGAATAATATGTTTCTACTTTATAAAGAAATTATATTTATTAGAATTATTAGATATTAGTTGAATACATACTTAACACATGCCATTTTATTCAAATTTACACTTTTGTAACAACGATAAAATAGATATTTGTGCAAATATTAATGAAAGCAATTGTACGTGTTTGTATTCGAAAACATAAAAATAAAATATTTTTTATAGAAATAAACAGTAAGAATTATTTTAATAGACGCTAAAGCTTTATTATCATGTTGAAAACTTTTAAATCTTCTCCTGGAAGATATTACTTTCATTAACATTTTAATTAGTTAAAAGCAGTATTAATTTTATCATGATTTGTGATGCTGAAAATACATCTTTCATTGTTAAAGTGTGAAAAATAAGCTACCTTACGATGTGCTACTTCACGATTTTGATGAAATTGAATTTATCACATTTTGCATTAAACTAAAAGAAAAAATACTAACTAGTGACGATCGGTCTCGGATGACCATAAAAATATAGTTCAATGGGCCACTAGTTTTCTTCAAGCGTATTATAATATTTATATTTTGCTACTAGACATATACGATATAGAAGTTAATCATTTTGTTACTAATATAATCATATAAATATAATTGTACGGCGTACAATAATATAATTATTATTGTATGGCGTATATGTTTCAAAAACCACTGGTGGCAGCACATTATGTCATGTTTTATATTTTATTGTTTGCTTGAAGAAAAAATAGTGTCACTCGGAGTTGTTTCAACTCCTAGTAACATAATATACTTTTCTTCTATGTTAGCAACAAAGGAATTTTGACTCGGAATGTACGATTTATATTTGTGTTGAAATTATTCGTTAACTTGAATTTCCTGTGTAATTTAAAAGCTAGTCATGAAATATTAACGAACTTTTGAATTTTGTTTAGCAATTTGATGTTTTGTCATAATTTGAAGTTACTAACTATGGCTTAATTATATCATGAAATAAATTTACATTTCGAGAGATACTAATTTAATAAATGTCAGCGTCTTTTGGATTCAGGTTATTTTATGACAAATAATATTCGTTACAAATGTGACATTTTTAATTATTTTATACTGTTGCGAACTGAGGGGATATAGGAATGAATTTGAAGCTCTAAAAAATGTTGCAAAACATACGCGCATATTTTTTTACATGCAGAGACCCTCATACGGTCTCACCCTCTGCTTTTAGCTCCAAACCACATTATATTTTTTTAAAACATACCATCCACTATTTTTACCTTGTATGATAACAATCAGATACTCTCATTTTTAAAAGAACACTCGTGTAATTTATGATAATTTCTTTCGTACAAGAGGAGAAATGTTTTTGCTTGTTTACATTTTCAGTTTTATTTGGTTACCTACATTTTTTTTGCCAAAACAAAACAACTATAAAATCTATTCAAAAAAGGGTAATTTAACTAAAATTATAATTGTGAATGATAAACATTCTAAATACTTCTTTGTTCAGAGAAATTCAATCGTGTGGTTTATTGCAAAACTACAGATCGCACCTGTTTACTAAATCAATTTAGGTGTCAGCATCAGTTCCTTTGTGAAACAAATTTTTACAATAACCTTGCTACGATCCCGGCAAAGTCGTTTAAATCACAACGACATCAATGAAGATAGCAGTGGGTACTCTGGAACTCAGAATGTTGTAGTGGGTGCAAGTTGATCTAACGGATGACCTAAACGTTAATAAATAAGCTTCAATGGGAAGAACGTCGCAAAGAAAATCGTAAATGAAATATTGATAAGTAAATTGTATGTAAGAAAGTGCAGAAAATCTATTTAAAGGTCAAAATTTAGTGGTATATGAATTCGAATTCACATGAATTCACCCGTTTCTAAGTTTTCGGTTTCATGTTTTACAAAAATCAAAAGACAAGTATAATCAAGGGTATAACCACAAGAGATGAATATTTTTTGAATTTTTCTTTTGTGTTTTTGCAAATTATTACGTCAAAATTTCGCGATTCTAAAATTTCGTTAAAAACACCACTCGACCTTCGGTCTTGTGGTATTTGAGAAATTTTTGATGAGCGAAATTTGTAATAATTTGCAAAGTAAACAAAAAAATTTTCTTAAAAAAAATATTTACCTCGAGTGGTATTTGGATAGATTATTCAACAAGATACATTATTTTCACCAATTTTTTTAATGGAACCACTTCCAAAACGTAAATTATCACACATTTTGCGAAAAATTGTCATGGTAACGTAATTTATTGCTGCGACTCGTATATTCGCTAATATATTGCTTTGATTGGTCAAAATAGATGACGTGTAAGACTCTTATTGGCTTATTTACTATGGCGTTGAATAATATTTATAAATATATTTACTAAATTGTACAATTAATTTATAATATTTTTACGTACATTTAACATTAAATAAAACTTAGATAATAAAACATTGAAATGATCTAAGATAGCCCATCTCGGTTGCGTAGTGGCTATATGCCACAAGCCTAGCACGCCAGAGGTCGTGGATTCGAATCCCACTGAAGAGCATGGTCGTTTTTGGTATACACATAAATTCATAATCATCCATTCATGAGGCGGCATATGACCGAAGTAGTTAAAAAAAAATTAGATAGAAATTGTGCATCTAGCAAACTTTTTTGTTGTATAACGTAAATTTGCTCTATTATTATTATGTTCTTTACCATTGTATAACACCATATTTACTTTTTAAATCTTCTTAGTATCCACAAGAATCCAGAAGAAATTTCCTGCGGTCTGTGTTGCAATTCTTTGATATTCTTTGCTGGATGATTTCGCAATTTTATTTTCTTTTTCATTCAGTTGTGTAAAGTTTCGATTAGGGATAAATCGGGGTTTCTAGAAGGTCATTCTAGCAACGAAAAATTTGAGTCGGGCAAACTCATTTTTTTTGTCGTACATACAGTTTTGAAATCGAAAATAATCTAACCAAAAATTGGTAAATGGCGTGATGGTATATTTCTTTCATGGCAGCATCTTATGTACTGCAAATTAGTTCGGTTAATTATTCCGTCAACTTTCATTGAAAATTACTAGTTTTTCTTATGTCTACATCCATTCTCGCTGTTTGCAAAGTTCATAAATAATAATATTAGTGTCTACACGCCCCGAAGTTTAATTAATAACATTGTTCCAAACTTAAACAACGGAACTCGAAATTCAAATCAAATATTTTAGCAAATAAATTCCCCCTCATCAACTTCTAGCACGAAGGATCTTAATACGCTAAACCTGTTTGCTTCATGTCAAAATAAAGCGCCCTCTGGGGGCCGTGGCGGAGGTCTCCCATCCGCGCTTTACCGCTTGCGTGTTCCGTTTCGGTTCCCGACACTTCAATCGGAAATTCTCCAGCAACGACGTGGTCACAGAGAGCCACATGTGGCACGCAGCGGTATTGCCGTATTGCTCACCAGTTCTGAACTGATGCCATCTCCTGAATAGCGAACCCAGATTACCTGAATTTAAATAGCTCGGTTTGTGAGCATTCACTTCGTGGATTATTTTATTCAAGTGTTTGAGCTTCTTGACAACTTCAAACTCTTGAGTGTTTGTATTTTGTTTTGTAGGAGTAACTCATTTATGCTGCATCTATGAAGCATATAAATGCATTCAATAGAATTAAACGAATGTAACTTCATTGAAGATATGTTCATATTTTTATTAGCAACAGTCAGAAGTTCCTTGGGTAAAATCATAAGTACACGTTTCTGAATTATTAGAGGATGAATGGAAAATAAATATTTTTGGCCTAATTACAATTTGCATACAAAATAATTTTTGTGGTAACATAATTTAAAATGTGTACACATTCATATTTGACTAATTCTTATTATTGTTGTTTTATTTGAATATACATAACATGAAGTTAATGACAAAAATTTAAGGGTTAGTAGTATAAAAATTCGAGAAAAAAATTCGTCTTTTCGTAAGGAAACTTTTTTTACTACCTAATATTTCATTAAAAATATGGTTATTTCATTAAAAATATGGTTATCAAAAATACATACATACATACATATAAGATATTATTCTTAATAATTAAATTAAATAGCATTTTTAACGAAAATAATTGCGTAAATTACAGAAGAATGCAAATGCGTTGCCAGTGTTCCAGTGGTACCAAAAATGTTAGTTTCATGAAAACTACCCTTAAATATTAGAATTTTTTTTAAATTCTTTTTGTTTCGTAATCCACACATGTCATACTACTTACCCTTAAATTTATGACATTAACTTCAAAACCACCCTATATATTAAAATAAAAATATATTTAACAACGGTCATGGTAGGTGTCGGTTAACTCGAAAACGCAAGTTAAGCAACACTGCCCGCTGTCATTAGTTAGAAGGATGACCGCTTTATGAAAACCTATATCAGCGAACAATGCGTGCCGTTCCCACACCACCGAAAACGAGGCACCGAGGCGGCATATAAAGCTCAACAATTGACACTGCTTAAAAAAATATCTCTTTCAAAATAGCTTCACGGTAACGCCTCGGAGTGTGGATCGTGAGATCATCATTTCTAATTTCACAGCCGACAATAATTGCCATTTTAATTTTTTCCTGTGATTCCCACTCTCTAATTTGTAGTGATTTCGGTGCAATATTTTTCATTCAACTGGACTGTTAAGTTGTCAGTGTATTTTATTTTTGATTTTTTATTCTTTCTTAAAAAACAACCATATTTAATATTTTATTTGTTTTAAATTTAAATTTTAAACAATGCAACGTACAGAATATTGTTCAAAACAAAAATTGTTTGAGAATCTAAAATTTTTTATTATTTATTTTGTATTATAACTGAGATATATATACAACAAAACCTATTAGGTTTTCAAGCAAACTACCGCTTCAAGTTGATATATTGCTTTCAAAATCTAATCAGTCCGTAATTTGAACATCCAAAAAAATCGTCACACACATAGATGCCATCGGAAAAATAGTGAAATTATGCTTTAGAGACCTTAAAACATACTTATCTGTAGAAAACACGCTATAAAAATTATTTGACGTGTCATGGATTAAATACATATCTGTGATCTTTGATGACATTAACATTTCCTCTTATTGTTGTCACCTTAAATTTAGAACACATTGTAGATTACATATTATGTTTCGTGAAATCTACCACTGTTAAATGGTTAAGCTGTTCTGTTTGTTTCCAATCATTTTCGATTTCCTGGTAGTAACGCGCTTTGCAGGAATGTGAAAAGGAAATAAATTCCTTTTTTAAGCCATCATAAATTATCCAAAGAATGAAATAATAAATCTTGATCAAAAGTGAGGGCCATAGAAGTGGTTCCAAGTCTTAAAAAGTAATTTGCAATCAATTAAATTACAACAAAGGGTTACACTCAATTAACAAAGTACACTAACTGAAGCAGAAACAGAAAGGATCAGAATAAAATATTTACGATTCGTCGATCAGCCCTTGAAGAACAAAAAACTTGGTTTGCTTAAAATTCCATTTGGTTCTTCAATATAAATTCGTAGTTAACTGTCACTCCAGAGACCGCATTTCGCTGTGCTCATTACAAAATCTAAAGTTGAATCTTCCACTTGAACGGAGTTTTCAAGTGAAACGTTTGTTATCGATTACCGGTTAGGAGCGGTAACGGGTAGCCGTACGGCAGCGGTAGAATGAGAGAACACGGGCTAGTTAGCCGCGCCCGTGGGTTTGTTAACTAGAAACCTTCGCCGTTGGATTACAAAGATACTACTTCTAAACGGCTGAAAAACACTACTTGCAATGTATTAATTTGAACTCTGATGCTTTCAAAGTTGCACAACTTCGCAACTGTTATTTTTCTGTTTTTGCTTTAGATTGAGTGGGTAATAAAATGAGATAACAGTTTAGATTTTCTCTGAAAAATTCGTGTGGTACTGGGAAAATTTGCTGAAACGTTGGAAACTAATTTAAACTCGGAAATTATGTAAACATTTTCTCTAAAATAACTACATACTTTCCTCAAACTTTTTTGGTGTTTTACCTATACCGCTGCAAGGAAAAGTAATTGAGATATTTCAAACTTTGGCAAATAAATTAGTAGTTCTTGAAAAAGTTATTACCTTAATGTTTGCACATAATTTCGAATTCAAGAAAAATTCTAGTTGACATAAAAGCCCGCCAGGGACGTGGAAACCACTGTATTTATATATGCACGACCTCCTAGCTAAGGAGTGCACCCCATTCAACTGAATTTAGCAACTTTTTAGCTTTGTGTAACATGTGGAATGAGTATATTTAATTGTGTTCGTAAAAAAGTATTATAATAGATTAAAGTTAGAGAACTTCTGGAATAATGCCTAAATTTGATGTTTTGTTTTATAAATAACCACTTATTCTTGCAGTCTACGAACTGTTTCAAACCTATTAATTAGCAACGTCCTGTTGAAAACATGATAAAATTTGGTTTCCAAGTCAGTAGTGCGGAGACCTTCACTGTGATTTGTGTCGTGTGTTAAGTGTTCCAATGGAGTATTTCTGTAGCTACATCATCAAAATGTAAGTGTCGTGATTATTTAGTACTTAAAGTACATATTAAAGGAAGTCGTAGGTACACTTATCCTTTAAATTCCGGATGGAAGTATATTGTGGACCGTCCACCGATTTTCTTCGTTGCATTTGTGTAATATATAACATTGGCAGCCTTGCTTTTATATATGTGTCAGTTAACTTATTATACAAGTTGTTACAATTAGTTGAATTCTGTTGGTATTATAACAAGACAATAGCAAATAGACCATAGTATACAATTAGAATTACATACATATTAATTTGTTTTTAATTTTTATAGATAATTGAAAGTGAGCGGTAAAAATTAAAGTAGGATTCTTACTGATGCAGAGCTACAAATATTAGGTGATAATTTTGGTGAAGCAAGAGATCTAAGTGATTAGGATGATGCTGGACTTTTTATTTTGATCCGTCAAATATTTTTGTGAAATATATATATTTTTCTACAATCGTTGCACAATATCGACATTGTTATTCTATTTTTAGTTAGGAAATGTTCAAAATTGTCGCTCTAGGGCGACAAAGTGACATATTGTCGCACTAGTGCGACAAAAATAAAACAAAAATAAATTAGATAAAAGTAAATGATGCATTGGATTTTTCTGGTAATAACCTTGCTATTGCAAATACAGTTGGCATATACGTACATACACTTCAACTTAATCACCATAAACGTATTCACTCTGTAGACTTTATGTCAAATGTACTCCATATATCAAATGTACTCCATGTGTCAAATTATGATTTCTTTGAAAATGTTTATTTTGTTCATAAACGTTGTCATGATTACGGTGACATGGGTAACTACAATTTTACTGAATTGTTATAGGCGGGACAAAGATAATTTTGAAAATTAATTTTTTTCTACAGCTTGACATTGGTCAACGATTGTAGAAAAAATATTGTGTGTATCTCGTCGGATAGAGCTTGTTCGGTGCACTTGTCGAGTTGTTGATCTCGGCTTCGCCTCGATCAACAATTTCTCGCCGCAATGCTCTATCCGCACTTGATACACAAATAACTATTGTGTAGTTTCTATTCCTTGAACAACGGTTAATTAATATAAGAAAATAGCTGATAAATATTTCCGTAATCCCGTACTCTGACCACATAATAAAAACAACAGGCGAAAAATTAAGAATTATATTTGTTAATTTTATTAAATAACGCTATATTAATAAAGTAATTTCTATTAAATAAGATGAATTTTGTCGTGTACCATATTATGTAGTAGCATAATTTTTAGTTGAACAGTTTGTATTTACAATAAACTGTTTTTCCATGTTAAACGCCTCTAAAATACGATTTCACTATTTTCATGATGACGTCTGTGTGTCACATCATATTTAAATGTAATATTTGGAATTTAAATACCTACTATAACTACGTAATATGTTTGATCTCTCTAGCGCCGAAAATTCACATAATTTTTTTTAAGAACATCATATCGATCGGAAATTTTCCGCTCTACAACTTTGCCCTCTTGTCATTTTCCTCTAAAATTAAAAGGAAACGTAGAAAACGCAATAATTCGAGAAAAGAGCATTTTTCAACCCTTAAAATTAAAATTAGGGTATGAAGCCATAGGGTAGCGTTCTAGATGTTGGATATTTTTAATGTACGAGCAACAAGGAATAAAATTCAGTCATGAAATATACTTTATCAATTTTTCTGGATTTCAATGCAGAATTTTACTGGACTAATATACATAATGTTTCAGTGCTCCAGGTAAACAAATAAATGGTAAATACTACATGACTCATTACAGGACAAAATCAATGTTTAAAAATTCACAAAATTAAATACAGTTTACATGAAGTATACATTTTTAGTATTCCCACAATTTTTTAAAAGGTGAAGCCCTTATGGTAGGGTCTTCCTTGCTATCTACGCCTCTGAAACCTGTAATGAATTACTGTCACAACTCAATTATCCTCTTTCCAGTACCTAATGCAAAATTTCATGTATTGTTTCACGGAGCAATATTTCAAAACAAAGCTCCAGGATTCAGTAAAGTCTAAGGAAACGCGGGTCAAGTAAACGACATAATTTTCAGATCGCGTGATTGTGATTGTCGTTCTGATTTAAACCAATGAGAAAGAGCTAACGTATTGATATTTTATTTTTGTTGCTTTAGTTGAGAAAACATTCCGTATGTAATGTTTTTTTTTATTATTATACTTTACAACCTTAAAAATATCATTTTGTAATATTACTCAAAATAATATTTGTAACAAAGGAACTAAATTACCGTTATTATCTTTTACCTAAATAAATTTATTTTATAATTAGTTTTCTGAATATGGATCACAAATAGGAATATTTAATTAGTAAAATTATTTTTAATTTCACGAAAACTTCAAGTATTTCAATATATTTTTAATTTTAATTAATAATGGAAAATATGGCAAACACAATACATAAATATTTTTTACTCGCAAAAAGTTTCAAATACGCTGCACACAAATTGAATTATACGAAGAGGATTTGGAATACATTTCCACGAAAATGTGACTCTTGCTTCGTTGAAACGTTCAGACTTTCCATATTCGATATCATTTATATTTTTGAATTCTTCGGAAATATCAACAAAAATGTAACGTTTCCAGATGAAACATTTTTATATCTATATAAATAGTAAATGAACAACTCATGCTTCTACAAACATGAGATAATAATAAAAAAAAAGCACTTTATATGGGCATAAAATATATTTGGGTATATTATTTCATAAATGATAGGAACTATGATGAACTGTGATTAGTAATAAATTTAAAAATTCTTCGGTCTTCTTAATAAATTTACGACTTCAGTCCGAATAATTTTTTTATTTGTTATTTTGTAAAGGTCGACATTTCAGTCCAAATTGAGACCTTTTTCAGGCCTACTACAAGAATATAAGAAACGTCTTAACATACGTTACTTGGCATGGTAAACAACAATCAACATTTTTATCTTTTATAATAAAAAATATATTAATTTTCAGCATGAATAATATGCAAACCCAATCTAAAAATATGTCACTCAAAATAAAAAAATGTTTGTGTTAAAAACGGACGATTGTTGGTGCTTTCAACGTCACTGCAATTTGACGCATGAGGAATGACATGCGTCATGCAGTTGTTTCAATTGGTGCATTCACTGGAACTAGCACTAGGTGCAGAACGGTTTCCTAACTACCACTATTTGTATTTTGCTCAAACAGTTTCTAGCCTACAATGTAGTATAAGTACACAAGCTGACATGTGACCTCGGTAGAAATGCACATTAAGTTCTAACCAAATATAAATCCAAATTGTACATTCTGAGTGAAAAGTTAACTATTGTAAAATTAATATTCGACTGCGTTTTTGACAGCATAATATGAAATAAATAATTTGTTGTAAGCATACTTTAAAAACCCAGAACCCCAGAAGGTACAGGTGAAACTAGCTGCCTTCGAAGCAAGGGACACATATCGGATTTTCGACCTGTATTTAGAATCAGCGGTAAATGACGAGATGATATATTTATTTTATTTTATAATAGCAAACGTGTGAAATACTGCGAGAGGTATTCTGACGGATCAAATCTTTCGATAGTGAGTTTTCAACAGATAAAAATGTTTTAGAGTTCCTTAAATATATTTTCACTATTTTCACGATGGTGCTTCGTGCCGATTTTTTGTGTCAACGATAACTTAATTAAACCTAATGAAGATATTTGAAATTTCTTATTTAATTTTTAAGTATAGTAATCTCTCAATGGATAATATTTGCTTTTTTAGGTTTATCTCAGGAAATGTTGAGTTACATTCAAAGTGATATATAATAATATTGCCTACAATTTTTAATTGAATACTGTTTTTTTTTTTTGCCAAAATTTGATCAAAATATATTGACAATAATTGTTTAAAAACAATTTTTAATATTTTTGTAGTTTTTGTATCATATCAGAATGTAACCTTTCAAAACAAATTTACACGAAATATTTTATAATTTAATTACTAAAGCAACAAATATAGTGTTTCTTCAAACGTCATAAAAGTACGTTGTTATGTATTTGTATTCAACAAACAGAAGTTCAATATTGTGGCCGCCGGCGTAAAAGTGTATCCCTGGCAACTCTTCTACTCCGCGGCGGACAAAGGAAGTATTATGAAAAATTGTTAAGTTGTAATTCAATAATTTGACAGTTAAAATAAAACAAATAAACAAAAATAACGAAACAGCATATTCTATGGCAACTAGAAATACTGGATAAGACAGAATTGGGCATTTTTTAATGATTTATGATTGTATTTTTTACGTTTGAAGAAAAAATAGCATGTGTTATTCGGAGTAAAAGTGACTTTGGGTGCTTTGCATTTAATTGTCCGACTCGCTTCGCTTGTCGTTCAAACTTACATGCTCTGCACACAAAATATCACAACTACTCCTAATAAAACATTATACTATTATTAATAAGAAAGATCTTAAATCTTTAAAGCTGACGGTTTAAACTAATGTGTGAGCTTGTTTTTCATTTGATTAACAATGACCAGGTATTCTTAATTCAGTTTGCACCCAGGAAATAAATACCAATTATTTAATGATGCAATTGTGATGTTATCCAGATTCAGTAATCTCATTTCCAGTTAAATTATTAACGATTAAAGGCAAAGTTTAATTCCAAACTAGAGCAGCGTTTGCAGATATTGAGAAAAAGTAACGTCCTTGGTTCGGAAGCCATTATCGTAATGAAAATTGCAGTTAGAGTTTTTGCAAAGTGTTTTTGCTGGGCTCATTTTTCTTTTTGCCTTTTATCTTGGTCATGTCCCTCTCTCCTAACTTCATCTATTGTTCTACCAACGTGCATGTGTGACGTGCTGAAAATCTACAATGAATATGCTACTTGCGTTTTTCAGCACAAACACATGTTTTGCTTCTGTCTGATTAAAAACGAAAGCGCGCAAAAAATTCCAGACAAATTCAATTATTTGTTGACATTGACAGCAAATTAATGCTGGAAAAAATATATTTCTCTTTCACGCAGTTTGTTATATGAACTAGAAACGAATTTTTGTCAAATAATTAAACGAAAGCATACACTGAGAAAAATATTATCTTGGGACAAACAGATTCCTCTTAAATGAAGAGAAAAATTGATTTGAATGGTGCCAATCCGATTTCGTTTTCATTGAAAGCTTTTGTAGGTTTAATAAATATTCTTGTATGAAAATTAATTAAATTTTGAAGCAACATATAAAAGTATTCAATTAGGACTCATTATGGGGACGAAGTAATTTGAATAGGAGTAGTTTTAATTCAAAATTATATCGTTTTATTTTTTTTTTAATTAAAACGACTTCTTTTTCTTTATTTTTAAAAACAAAATTTAAAATATATTCATTTTTTTTTCAAAGCGGAAAAAAAAGATAAATAAAATTTATATTCAAGAAAAATTTTTTTTAATTAAACCCATTTTGTAAGAAATAAATTTTCTTCAACGAATGCATACAAAAAAAACTGAAAATTTTGTTGAAACAAAACTTATTGAAACATTAATGAATTACACACATTATACTAACTCCGCCATTTTGGTTCCAGATGTCATAAATAATAGTTATTTACTTTACAAGTGGGCAAAATAAGGAGTTACCCACGAGAGAAATTTTAGCACACGAAGCCGAAGGCTGAGTGTGATAATTTTATCGTGGTAACGTGTCGGATTGTGGATCATGAGGCCTCAGTTCGAATCCCACAGCTGACAGTTGCCAATTTAAATTTACCCCTGTGGTTCCCCCTCCACTAACATCTTTGGGGGCGATGATTTGACGGCTGGTAACCGCACTTCATTCGCAAAAATATATCACTTACCGAGATCTGCGTAAGCAGAGTACCACACCCATAATGGGTAAAAGGCGTGATGATATATTTATTTTATTTGATCTGTTATGGATAGTTCTTAGTGAACCGTTTATTTTCTATTACATTGTTTATAATTATTTAAGAACTACATAATACTGAAACTGTTGATAAAATCTGGAATATTATAATTTAAAATAAATTATGCAGAATATAATATTAAAATTCATGTCGTTTGAGAATGTTGAACTTTAAGAAATTAATTAATGAATCTACTTAAGCAAATTTCTCTTTCATCATGAAAAAAGCTTGAACCGCCATCATTTTTCAAGCACTTCCATACAGAAATTAAAAAAGATTTTTTGCTTTGACTGTGAGACTGTCAAAACCGTTTGTACAACACACGAAAAAACAGTAAGATCTCTGAAGTATTCTCATAAAATGATGAAAGGCTCAACAAAGAAAACGCTCCCTTTGGAGAAACTTGAATACTTCACAGTGTCGAAAACAGTTTCTTGTTTATTTATAAAGAGACAGCTGCACCGCCCAGCAGAAAGTAAATTACAAAAATTATTCCCAATATGTGTATGGGGAAAAATATGTATCGATCCAATTCCCCGAACTCATCAATGAGCCGTGTATCAGGTATAAATAATAAAAGATCCAAGACTGTTAGTAGAAACCGAAGAAAACAAAGAAGAATTAGGACCAAATAAAAAAGAAAAATAGCTACATAATTCAAAGATATCGCGCAGCGCAATCAGAATAATGTGAAGGAATTTTTCAGCGAGGACAATGAAATTTTATTTTGCAAAAGAAGCTATGCTCGAAATATGGAAATACTAGTAAACTGTTTTGAGATTCACAAAAATTATATTTACATATTTATACATATTGCGCGAAAACCATAAATAAATCTAGATTTAGGAGATTTGTTCTTGGATGGGCTTCAAAAGAAATTCTACAAATTTCTGTAAGTAGAAATGCGAACTTTTGCTTTTTAAGTATATTAAATGAAACCGCAATAATTAACGTTCATGTTATTTTAACTAAGCACCAAAATCCAGATTTACAGCAAAGGCTGCCGTTTTATGGACAAAACGAAGCCGTGGCAATGAATGCTGAAAATCTGTGTTTGATGCCGTATTGAACATAATATTTTTTTGCCTATTTTTGCCATTATTAATATCTATTTTGAAAGTTTTGTTGCTGTGGGTTACTATTCGTTGGTTGAGCGATTGCTAAGTAAAAATAAATTTGTTATTTATATTTTCATGAAATTGAATTTTGCTCCTTTATGAAAATTATTATATAAAATGGAGAGTGTTGAAAATGTTTTACCTCATTTTAAAATAACTCGTAAAACATGATACTGTATATTTATTGTTTCCCTAGCAACTTTCTGTGTGTGATTATTAATACAGAGCTATTTTACCCATTTATCAATGTTTATTTATTAATAAAAATGTGAATAGTTTGCATTGATCATTTTATGGCTATAATGTATAAGAACTATGTTAAAAAGAAACTTGAGACCTTTTTTCAAAAACACCTATTCTATTAAAAATTATAAAGTTGCATATTATTACGCGAAAATGGAAGACACGGTTAAAAAAACAATATGTAGAAATTTTAATTTAAAATATTAAACTGAAAAAATAGTAATAGTAAATAATCATGAATACATTAACTGTCGAGAACCGTGTAAATATTATTAGAATGTATTATGTGGGGCGCAGTGCAAGACAAATATCTGAATACTTCACAGGAATGAACGCCGAATGGTTTCCATCGCCAGAAATTGACAGTGACAGATTAAAATATTTAAAACAAATTGCAAGCACTATACGTCAATAGCAATGAAAAGAGAAGGCGGAAAATTAGAAATTATTATTATTAATTTCATTAAATTGCGGTATCAAAATAAATTAATCTGTATTAAATAAGATGTAGGGATATTGGCAGTATTGTGATATAAAATTTTGATGCATAAATTTTTGCCGGACACTTTTTATTTACAAAAAACTGATTTTACATGTTAATTGCCTACGCCAACATTTACGTGGGGCACACGGTATATACAGAATAAAACAAATTTTATCTGAAAATCAAAGTGACAGCCTTTGATAGAAAAACTTCTGTTATTTATTTATTTCGGAATATTTTTAAAGTATGTGAGGATGTTTTTGTAAAATTGAAAGTGGGAGAGCTGTCGCTGTCGTAATTTAGTTAATCTTGTGATATAGTGGCATTTGAGATTGAACTAATTAGAAAATAGCAGCGATTAATATCATTTATTGTTGTCATCAGTTTAAAAAGTGAATCTGCAGCAATGAGAAACAACGGCATTAAGTGCAGCAAAGCGCCACGTCAATTGAACACAAAACACTAAATTTACAAAGACGAGACGTAAGTACAGCAAGCGGGGTCGGAGCTTGGCGCTGAGGGGTGGCGTAGTTGCCGTCTTTAAAGCAATATTCCAACGCGACCGAACAATCGTGCTTATCAAAGCAAGCTAACAGGAACTGGCGGTCTCAAGGAGCGAAGAGTGTCGCGCGGGGGCGGGCGGGGGCTATTATATCCGCGGGCGAATAAAAGCTACCGGGAGGCAACTCAGGGTCAGGCCCGCGCCCCGAATAAACAAGGGCCCGTCGTGCCAAGGCGTTGTTCTAACAGACTCGGAATCCGGCATTACACTATGACACACGAATCTTGCGACGCTCTACGCCGGAAATTTCCATTTTTTGTTCCTCCTCTCTACTCGCCTCTTTGTTGATTCCGTGTTTCGCGGAGTTTTGCTGGATGAAATGTTTGATACTTTGGTCACGTGATTCGTGTGAATTTGTACCTCGTGTTGCTTTTACATCTTCATTTTTTCTTTGGTTATTAGATTTGTTTATTATCATTCCAATTCTCTCATTTCCCTTTCGTAATTTTAATAATACTTTTCACAACATTTCCCTTTCCACAAAAATGAAATTACATATTTTTTAAATTTGTTATAAAGAACTCTGGCGTGGTTAGTGATGTGCCATTAAAAAATTCCCGCAGGGAATTAGATTTTTTCCAGCCATGATTTTTGGGAAAAAATGTTGTTACGTTTATTCCCAGATTCTTTTGGGAAATTCCCGGGATTAATATTTTGGAAATTTTCCGAAAAATTCTAAATGATATTTGAGCTTGATGTTGGTTTGTGCGCTTGTGCCTGTCCGGGGAATTTCCTAGGAATTATCCCGAATCTTTAATTTTCGGGAATTGACCCTTGTTTAGGTGTGGCGTGATCACTATACGACTTATTGATACAGAGCAAAACAACTAGGATTTTAAAAATTACTTAGTTTTCCTCGAAACTGGAAACAGGTACAAGAAATTGGCTAACATTTTTATTTGAAACTTTTTTGGGGAAGTTTCTATAGTTAAAAGAAATTGAATTATTTTTGTTATTCTTCTTATACAACTGACGTTTCGGTTTACATTTGAACCTTTTACAGGTTAATAAGATCTTACAACAAACAATAATTTACTTTTTTAAATACTTCGTGTACAAAACATAACACTTACATACTTACTGACAACTTTGTCAGTATTGGGAATATGATTGTTTGTTGTTGTTGTAAGATAGGTTTAAGTGTAAACCGAAACGTCGGTTATGTAAGAAGAATAAATGCTGAGATTTCGAGTATTTTTTAAACTTAGACAAAAAGATTCCACTCCATTTATTATTACTCGTAACTTCATTTTCCATTCACAGAACATTTTTATTTTAACTGAAGTTGTAGTCAAGATTAGTTAGCATAAAATTACAGATGATGAAAAAATGGAGATACTGTTAATTTCTTTTGTGAATCTGCCTGTATAAGTTTTAATCTTTATTAATCAGTACCTACATCAAATAATACATATCCTTAATTTTTTATACAATAATTTTAGAGTCCACTGTACGAATATACTACCGAGACCTGCGAAAGCAGAATGCTTCAACCAAAATGGGTAAATGGCGTGATGGTATATTTATATATTTTACTTTTGTTAATAATGAATTATTAAATTATAAAAGTTCAAGTCAATTATAATAAAGTATAAATAGAAGGGAGTGTAGAAATATACACGAATTTATGTTGTTGTTAATTAATGAAAACATCCCGAAAAGTAGGTTAAACTGTAAAGTTGAAAAGAAAACTTGTCGACAAAACAAATAGGTCCTTGAGTTTATCGCCATTTTGTTGCTTTGAAACATCTTGAAATTATCATAGATTAGTCACAGAGATAGAACAGTTGTATATGTTCCAAGTCCGAAACGCATTACAAAAAGTAAAACAACAAATGAAGAGGATATATTTTAGGTTCTTAGTCAAGTATACGGCGGAGATAAAACTAAAACTGCAATCAAAACTTTTCCAATTAATATACAGAATGAGAACGCGCGGTTTATTTGACTTTCCCAAAGACAAACAGCGAGTACCCACCTAAGTTCAAAAATATTTATTTTGCGCATCAAAATAAAACAACAGTTAATTCACTGAATTCATTAATTCCGTTGATAATTGAATTTCCTTAGAATTTAATTTGGAAACCTTGTTTTATCCCAGCAAAAAATTCTTCCATTCCCAGAACATATTCAATTCAATATTTCATCTGATATACTTTGGCTTCTATCCAAAGAAGAACAAATTGGAATATTTAACCTTTCTATATATAAAACCAAATTGAAAACTATAAACATTTCTCCAAGCAACAAAATTGTTTACTACTTTACTGTTCCCGAAAAGAATGGATAAACGATGAAATAAATATATTGTTAAAGTTAATTACAAATATAAAAGTAGTAGTTGTATCTAAATATAAATCCGATTTCGCTAGGAATTGCCTTGTTTCTGTTATTCAATTTTGATTTTGTCTCACTTGACGATCCATTCGGCAAACCAAGAACGAAATTAAATTATTTTCACGAATGCGCGTCGTATCTTTTCCGTACATTTGGACTTTAATTTCTCCATCGCACGAGATATAACCTCCATTTCCTTTTCTCCGATGATAACAAAGATTCCCTTTCGACCTATAATAAAGATTTCCGTTTTCATCGTTTCATTTCTCTTTTACACGCTTTCTTCATGGGCCAGCTTCTGCTTTTCCCTCACATGACAATGCACCACCCTAATTTTTTATCCCCACACTGTTCATGCCAGTTTTTTTTTTCTACCCCGCAGCACTAATCAGATTGTGGAATTTCATATATTTCTATACCTTGCCGTCGAAAATTTACCCAGCATTCCAGACGTAATACGAATTAAGAGACACGAGGTTATTTATTTTCTTCCTAATGATTTATTTCATTTAAATATACTTCCTTTTTCGAATATTTACATTCTTGTAATCGACAATTACCTGCACTTTAAATACTCCACAAATATAGAATCACAAATCCTATCAGTTACATAATTGTTCTGTCAAAAATTATTTGAAATGATTTCTCATAAACCTTGTAAATATTAGTTTGCCACCATGCGTCGTTTCTAACTTGTAAAAAATAATATCTGCACGCAATTTGTAAAATTTTTACAACGCATCTGTCAATTTTGCATTAATACTAGAAGAAAGTAACCAATTATGGAATAGGATCTTAATGTGGAATGCCACCATTTAACATTGCACAATTAAAGACGTTTATTAGTAATCATAAACAGTCAAACTTTTTTCTAGTCTTATGTTTTAACAATTAATGAACACTATAATAAAAGTCTACATAACAATAAGAGAAAAGGCGGTATTCCATTTTAGGATTCTATTCTTTATTTGGATACTTTCCTCTATGTTCGGGCCCATTCCCCTAAAAGTTGCTAGCGTAACAACTTGCCAGTTTTAGACAACTAATGAAATATTCCCCAATTAACATAAAATTTTGATGCGATTTTGTTACCATTAGCATGCACGTTGCTACGTAAGGTTCATTAGAGAATTGGACCGAAATAATCATAATTCTGGATTTCCGATTTCCAATTTGCCAATATCATATATTATTAAACATGTGTGTTAACCCTTCCATGCTTTCTTGAACCCTATCATCTGTTCTTGTCTTTTATTACAAATTAACAACCAAAAAACCAGAATCTATTCGGTCCGAAGAAAATAAAATGACGAGGTTAAAAGTGACAGAATTGCGTTCAGACAGCACTTGAAGTGTTGGCCATCACTAACAAAATTTTTCTGGAATCAAGAGCTTCGATGTTTCAATAATCCCAAATCAATTTGATCGGCTTTCTAGATATCAAACACGAGTGTCATCAAAACGATAGTAGTTTTATGTCAGTCAGTATTACAGGATAAAGAATTTCAAATCGGATCGTCGTTCAATGTATGATAAAATTGAAATTAAATAACAGGTGTAATGTATCTACGTGCAAATGTTCTAAACAGATTTAACGTGAGAATGGTTCTCGAGTGGCTTGACTGCAATATACACCCCATCTAACGTACTCTCGCAGATCACGGTACCGCATAAAGCTTTCATCTTTATGTCTTAAACACAGCAGCCGGCCTTGCCTCTTACGTTAAGTTATTATACTTGGAACTTCAACCAAATGTACGTCAAGATTTACCAAAGTTTATTATGAGCGACAAATATTCTTTAATGCAGTAACTGTACAAGTTATTATTCATTTCAATAAATATTGTTTTGTTAATCGAAATAAATGAAAGTAGTGGCTTCTTCGTGTTTCTAAATTTTTTATATATGATTCTACTCAAGAAAATTAAATACAAGTATTTTTTTTAAATCGATGAATTACAATATATTAAATTTTAAAAATTAGAAGTGATACGTGACGTACTTTTGGCAGAACAAAGATGCATTATATTTGGAAAGAAATATGTTATAAATATCATCTATTGTCATTTTCTATATTTTCTTCCTTGTATTTCAGATGTCAAACTGATAATAGTGACGTTTCTGTAGTGAGATTTTGTACATACATGAGGACAATTGTCAATGTCATTACTAGTCTAGCAACATGCCATTATTGAATTTGTTTTGAGAATGTGAAATTGTTTTTCTCTGTCGCTTCTTTAGTAACAGTCAATAATTATTATTGACTTAGGTTAATAATTAGAACTGGCATTTTTCAAAGAAATTTAAGCTGCTGAATATGTATAACTTATTAAACGCAAGTAAAGTACTAATTATTTATTTAAAATTGCAAAGAAAGTTTTAGTTATGAATTTAAATTAACCCTAATTTTAAGTTGACAATTCAGATTGAAGAAAAACTTTTTCCTGTCATTTTTACAAGCATATAGTTTACTTTTATACTGACAAATATGTAGGTAATCGTGCATTTATTCATTGTAAAATTTATTGTTAAATTCTCAAAAAAGGAAAATGTTTGTTATGAAATTTTTTTTACATTGTACGGTTTTTAAGGTTATAATTGCATTTCTGTATAAAAAAAAACTCCACTAGTTTTTAATATAAAATTCGTAAGAAAGAATTTAAGAGTTAGTAGTGAAAGAAAACAGTTAACAAAACACGATTGAAAAGACTATTACTGACCAAGCTTATCGTATCCCGACGGTGTAAGGTCTATAATAATCACTTTTCCATCCTGCCTTATAATATAAAATATACTACTATTTAGCGCCAGCAGTGAAAATCCATCGAAAGAGTTTGCTAAAAATAAGAATAACCTTTTCTCGATGTGAGAATGCGCTTAATTGATAAGTTGTTGTTTTTGTTGTTGATGCAGCATGCTCAGTGAGATATCTTAGTACATGACCTGTTTTACCTTAAAAATACATATCAAAGCCATAGACACAGCTAACAGTCTGTTAAGTGTCACTTTTATGCCTAGACTGTACAAATATTTTACATAATAACCGCTCAACAAACGCATAACAACCGTCAATAAATACATAGCAACCGTTCAACATAAGTATGGCAACGTAATTTTAGAGCAATAACCTTCAAAATATCTATATAAAATAATCATTATATTAACATTAATTCCAAATCGGCAAAAAATTATGTGTTCAACTCGGCATCAAACACAGATTTATAGCTTCGGCAGCATTCATTGACGGGGCGAAGCCTCTGCTGTAAATCTAGTATTTTGATGCCTAGTTAAAAAAATAACTATTGTGGATTCTTTTAATTTTGTGCTTTGAAAAATATTTATTATCTTTGGCATAAATGTAAAATAAAGAGTCAATTAAGTAATAAAAATGGGTTGTGCAGAAGGCCATCACAACCTTGGTGTTCGCGCTTGTCAAAATCTAAATTAGATATTGATTCAAAGGCGGTATAATATTATTAAAAAACTGATGAAAAAATAACCTCAAAATAATGAATCTTTTCTCTATGCTTCATCAGAAATTTAAATGTAACTTTTCAACGTTCCTGCTGGAAATTTGCTTCTCAAGCTTTACTCTCGCGTCTTAATCCGATAAGTCTAGCGCTGCTTTGCGTCATCGAACGACTCTGTATCACAAGTTTGTTTAGAATTAATTTTATGTGCTTCAGAACAGTTGTAAAATTTATCGCTGAGCAGAAAATTAAAATTTATACTTGGGAAGTTAACGCTTGGAGTGAAATTGCTTTGCATGTGAGTTCATGATTAATCAAATTTCATTGACGCCGTAAAATGCGCCCAGCTTTGCAGCTCCCCCAATAAATTTACATTATTATCCCGACAAATTAGCTCTTTCGGTCAGGAGAACAGACTGCCGCACTAATTCTGTGATAATCGCTGTGCACTTGGTACGGAGATAATTTTATCCTTGCTGCATAGAAGTAATTTATAGATCCTCAAAAATAGTAAACATGCTGGCGTTGGCTCCAAGACAAATTGTGCAATTTGTTAATTAAATTCAAGGGCTTACATCAATAATTTAATACAGCAGTTAAGGAATATATAGGATTACGGAATTAATCACCAACAACAAACATATTGAAATATAAATGAGCATCCCACTTACTGTGAAGTTCAGGTGTATTGTTAATCAATATTAAAGGTCAAGTTTAATCCAAATTTATTTGAAACCCAGCAAATCTTTTAAACAGGAAAACATGTCAAACAGGATAAGTAAGTTCGGCGCCACAAATTGTTTCTGAATCATTTTGCTCCTTATAATCTTTCTAAAACTGGTTTTTAACCAGTTTTATTATCCGGTATGTTAACCATTAGATATTTCAAAGGAACGGAGACCTTTAAAAACCAGTTTTTTAAATTTTGTTTTTACTAGTACTTCTCGATCAATATGCATAACAAATGATGTTAACTTCTACTTGTCCAAGTTTAATTAAACATCCTGAATAAAACTATAGCAATTGTAATACACAAGGAATAGTGCGCATTCGAGTGCGTTGATAACATTGTAACTATTTGTACAGCATTGTTTGGCAATTTTATAAAACGTGAATGAATTCATTTACTTCTCATATTGTTTTAATTTGAATAAAGTGTACTTTCTGTAAACATATATTGAACCCAGTTGTATGTTTGTACAAGCAATACTATATTCGCCTCGGTTACTCAGCGAAGAGCCAATGCACGTCACCAAATACTGAAAAAAACTTCTTAATAAATAAAACCACAAGAACAGAAAAATTTTGATATTTTTAAGTATCAAAAATTACTTAATCACACAGAATTACTAAACAAATGTGTATAGTATAAAATAATAAATTTAAATGGTCTTTCTTATAACTCCTTAATATTGTACGATTATACTTGATTTCTAGATTAAATATTACTTAACATTTATACAGCAGCAAGCTTGATAAATTTTTATTAATTGCTCTATGACGTACAGGTTCACATAAGCACATTTTAGGGTCCTTAAAATACGATTTTATTATTTTCACGATGACGTTTGTGTATAAGGTGCGGGCAGACACGTGACTTCAATCAGCTGATTATAACACCAACTGTCAGTTTAGATGACAGTTAAAATTTAGTGCTCGTTTTAAATTTTTTTAAATGTTTTGTTTTTAATATTTTGTGTTTTTGTGATTATAGTTTGTGCGTTGTGGTACCAAAAGTGTATAAAAATAAAATTTAATAATTTCATTTTTTACTGATTTCGTTGTACCACTGACCTGCATTGAAATCCAGAAAAATTGATAAAGTATATTTTATATCTGAATTTTCTTCCCTGTTGCTCGTACATTAAAAATATCCAACATCTAGAACGTTACCCCTATGGCTTCATACCCTAATTTAGATTTTAAGGGTTGCAAAATGCTCTTTTTTCGATTTATTGCGTTTTCCACGTTTCTATCTTCTAATGAAGATATTTCAAATTTTATATTTGGAATTTTGATGTATAAGGATTCTATAATTACTAATCTATAAACCGAAAGTAGTATTATACTTGAAGGCCTATTGGTTTTCTAAAATTAAATAATGATTACGTTGAAATAGATGAAAAATAATGTTAGCTATAATTTTTTTCTTTAATTAGCGCAGTTTAGAAATTGTTCTTATTTTAATTAACTTGTTTGTGTATACGGTAAAAGGCTGTAACAACATTTTTTTTTAATTTATGAGAGTTTGCTGTATTTGTGGTAATTAACTAGATATTTACAGATATTGGGAGTTTTTTTTTTTCTTAATCATTATAGGTACAGTAAAAATGATCGATAGTAATGCATTATATCGTTTCAAATTTGTGAACAAGTAACAAATTATTTTTGTGTATTTCGTAACTAAATATATTTCTGAATATAGTAATTATTAACATTAATTTTCATGTGATTTTGACTAAATATTTACTAATTATATTGAAGCAGAACAATAAATCCTAATTATTTTAACAAATTAAGCTGTTGCAAAAGGTACAAACTTTCTTTAACAATTTCAAATTGATAAGTTAGTTAAATTTACGTATTATTATTGACGAGTCTGTTTGTTAAATTTTATAAATCCCGTAAATAAATAAAAACAACAATTTTTCTTGTTAAAAATTCGGAATTGACAAAATTTTAATTTAACAAATTGTCATATTTGTTCAAATTATTAATTTAACATAATATAATTGTCAATATTAACTAAAAATCGTAAATCAATTTTTTTACTCTGTACTCCAACTTGATTATTGTCTAAAAGTTCCGATCCCTTTACCTCCCTTTCAGCGGGTGGTAACAACGTTTTATTACATTGCCGTCAATTACTTAAACTGCAGGTTAAATTTAGTAATGAGTAATGACACATCACTAATAAAAAAAAAACTCCCGATATGTTGAGCTGAATGTAACCGTGATACGTCATAGAATTGATGTAAATAGTACATAAAACAGAACTAATGAAAGTTTAAATAGAAAATCAGCGATGCCGCAAGTAGTAAATTACCTCCAAACAAATATATTGATGTGTGAGTTATTGGCGCTATCACATCAGCGGATTTAATCCGAATTTATCGCGAACGCAGGAGCATAATTAGCTCTGTCAAATCGTTTTCCGTTTACGGCAAACGCTGGCATGATTTACAAACGCCATGGCCAGTTGTTTGTTTCGCAGCCACGCGCTGCGCCCCCCGCGCGCCTGTTAATAAACAGCAAATCGCTTTCGATTCATACCACACCGTCGACAGCGAAAGGTGCGTAGCCGAGACGAACATAAATTATTCAGATGCCTATCCTATACTCGCTCAGCCGATAAATCAAATGGCGAACAACGCTGCCACCAAAAATCGTGATGAAATATGATTATGTTCCAGAAAAACAGTATTCATGTTTTGGGGAAACTTTACCCACTGACTAAGCGAGTAGATATTTTTCACATCAATTTTTCCATTAATAAAATTGTTCTCATTTTTTGCCGGTTGTGGTTTACTGCCTTTTTCACGCTTGCATTGCGACATTTTAATATGTATTTATTATATTAATGATTACTTCTAGATAATTTATTTAATCAATAGCGATACAACTCATTCCGAGAACCCATTTAAACTAAAACTTTAAATGAAACAATTAAAGATGCATCTGATGTGGATACCACAAAATATTTTTTTTTAATTTTAATATGTATTTATTATAATAATGTTGACTTCTAGATAATTTATTTATTCAATAGCGATACAGCTCATTCCGAGAACCTATTTAAACTAGAATTTTAAATGATACAATTAAAAATGCATCTGATATGGTTACCACACAATTTTCTTATACTTATAAATCTAAATTTGACAGTTTCATAATTACAATTGACACATATTTTAATATGGAATAAATACACACATTCGCAAATCTCGGTAAGCGATATATTTTTTATGCGTGGAATTTAACCGAACTCGCTGGAATTGGATAGAGCAGGGTGGCCAACTTTTGTGTACATAAGATCTACTTTTTATCTTAAAAAATGTGATAGACTTGTTATTCACAATTTCGCGCCAAATATCGTAGGTACTCGAAACTTCAGAAACTTAAAGGAAAATGTTTGAACTTTATTGCCCTGCGTACGAGCTGTCAAAGTTTGACATTTTTTGACATTAGGAACATTTATTTTTTATATGCGGGTGGGGGGGGGGTGTAATGTATTGACTAGCATCACATTGAAGAGAAAATTTCAAAGTTTCTAAAGCTCAAAGAATGCTCCAATTTCAATTAAATGCAACCGAGTTATGGCACTCTGAAATTTAGCCATTTTTGTGCATTTTCAAGTGCTGCGTTTTTTTCTCCTCGAGTTTATGTGTCCATTTTATTTATATTTTTCATACATGAGGGTCTCTAATCACGAACTCCAAAGAGACTAGTGATGGATGAAAGAGACAATAGTTTTTGTGTGAAATTTCTTCTCAAACTGCTGGACAAAATTTTCTTTAAATAAATTTTGACTGTGTAAGCGCCTCGCACCTACATAAGAGCGTTCATGTTTTAAAATATCGCAAATTCTTATTAGGTTCTCTTTGTTCTACGCAATTTAAATTGATTGTGGAAGCCATTAAAGAAAATAAAACAAAAGAATATTCTAACTGAATGAAAATGAAATAAAATTACTTTTATTACTTAGTTGTATGGATAACACTACCGAGTTGTACGTTTATTTGCACCATTCACAAAATAAATGAAATTTAGACAATAGAAATAAAAAATATCATAAAGACTCCAGTCTCATTGCATAAAACAATCATATTTTTATTATTATATAATAATGTTCTTCATTTCCCTTTTATCTTGTTTCCTTATGATTATGTTTAAAAATTTTATATGAGACTTTAGTTATATTACACCATGAAAAGTTGTATGTTCAAGCAAGACAGTGAAAATTTTAAGATAATACCTAAGTTAAATGATGTATCGAAACATAAAATATGTTTTACGACTTCTCCATTATTACGATGTACAAAATTTATTGAAAATAAAAATATATTACGTAGTATGTGTTTTACTTTCGCAGAACAATAGTACGCTAACGAAATTTCGAACGATCCATTGGAAAGAGTTTCGCAGCATCAGCCAGGTTCTGTTGAATTTGTACGAAACGACTATATTCATTCACTCTTCTGAAGTCGCTAAATTGTATTTTAATCTAAAAGTTAATTTCTTAAATGCATCTGTGATGACGCAATCATCTTTCATTTTACCAGAGTATAAAGCAAGCCACCTTGAGTACATTTCAATAAAAACCATTTATCACAGATGCTTGAGCTGGGCGCCATTTTGCCATATTTTCTCTATGAGCGGATGTTGTTGGTTAATCATGTGCCCTACATTATCGACATTACTGCTTGTCAGTGATTGATAACAGTTTACGAGGTTTACCTTCTTATTCTTATCTGATCTTCTCTGATCGATTACTTATATTTCCACAAGCATTTATCAGTTGTACAACAATTATAAAGTGAATTAGAACTAATAATGACATCTGAACATATATCACGTCATTGAATCTAATATGAGAAATATTTGACGACAAGTCTGATGTATTTGCTTAAACATCGCAGTCTAACCTAACCTCGAATCTCGTATTGGAAAATAAGTGAATGTAGGTGGCAGGTCGAACATTGGTAAAATAACGGAAAACCGGAAAAGACAAAACTACCTGTCACAGCGGTACGTATATATTTTCCCAAAAAACAACAATTAATTAACCATTTTTATCCGATATTAGTATTTTTGTTGTTGAGTGCATGCGCAGTTCGAGTTGTAAACAAATCTAGATACATTTTTCGTAAAATTATGGAGAAAGTTAAACTATTGGGGACTTTTTGTAAATGCTACAATCACAGTTTTCAAATATTTCTTCGTTGAATTTTGGCGAATTTAAATCAATATTATTTATATATTCATGTAAATATAATGACTTATACCAAATTAGGTAAAACCGTAGTTTACGGCCAATTGTGAAGTTAGTTACGGATCTCCAATGATGTTTGGTAGATATTACAGTTTGTGGTGATGCAAGTCAAACAACAAAAATCTAGTAAATTTGCATTCTGAAAATGCCGTAGAACAAATTCGTGTTTATTCAACCTCAAAACTAAAATAAATCTGAGTTTCTAGCTTTTTTAAATTGTTTTTCTTTAACTATGACCGGCTAAAGAAACTAGGACCTGCAGCTAACTTCTCTTGTGGCCTTAAACTACGGTTTAGCTCCCAAACTAACCTAAGTAGATAAAAATCAGTCGCTAGAAAATGATTGGAACAGATAGGTATGCTCTTCGATATAGGCTTCTCGATTCAAGGAACAATTTATTCGATTACAATGGATATCTTGGGAACAAGAGTATATAGATATTGTTTATTTTATAATTATAATTAACACATACAATGATTGAACACCACTATTAATACTATCTAGTACTACTACACTAATACTATTCATTTAATATAATAATAGAGAGAGAACCAAAATAACAAATATAATTGTAAATTTAAAAACAATTCTACCGAATAGAATTACCAAAACATTAATTGGAAGCTAGTTCTTATTTATGTCGCAAGGTGTCAACTACTTTGACTATTTTTCTTCAATTGTATGCAATAACAATAATTATAAATTAATAATTTCCAATAATGATGTACAAAAGTGTACGTGGAATTTATCTGTTGTAAGGTCGCTTAGCGTGCACTTTTCCCAAACGTACCATAAGCCTACACAACTCACGCTCGACAAACTCGAATCACAGGATTCATTTTTAATTGAACTTACTGGAGATTAGCTCGCTTCCACATTCCACGCTGAACGAATAAAGTGACGCCTTATACTGCGTTTTCAAGAACGTCTTTGTCCGACCACCACATTTTCCCCTAAATTGGGAGTAAAATAGGATAGGTACAAGTCAAAAGCAACTATTCAAATGGTAAGTGAATTAAAACATCGCCAGGTTGGCCCAATTAATTTCAGATTTATATTAATTAGAAAGTCGTGGTACCTACATCAGATTTTTATTATTAAATTCATGGAAATATATTGCCTGAAATCCGATTTCTACTAACTACTAGTATATCGTTTTGAAATCGGATTGAACATCTATTCGTAACTCTGGTAAAATATCGAACTCTGTGTAACCAATCTTCAATTTATCTGAACACAAATGTGATCAGGAGCTGTGAACAGATAATGAATTGTAAATTAGTTCGTAAGTGGAGGTTATTAACAATTAATGGATTAAAACAGTATGTTTATAAAAGCAAACATGATTTGAATGTATAATAAAATCATTATTATTCGATATTGTTTGAATAGAGAAAATTCCTTCTAACTCAATAATACTGCGGTATTGGATATCAAACATGAAAGACATATACAGGTACCGAGATTATCAAAGTAATATTAAATTCAGTAAAATATACAATATTCTCTTTGGTAAATATAGCATCAAGTAGGCATGTCCCACATGCGCAGAATAGAAAAACATCCGAGCAAATTGCATCCACAAACATTGTCCATTGGGAAAAGCTTGTTATAGCGCACCACACGTATTGCTTGCCGGCCGAGCAGTCGACGCGAGGTTAGGCGCACATGTTCCGAGTAATCTGGTTTCTACACTGACTGTTGTTCGTACCAGATGTGATTTACCTAAGCGCTAGAAAAATACACTGCACTGATTTCAAAAGATTTTTTTATACTTGCTTCTGTTAATGCAAAATGAATAAGAATTTTTACCTTGAATATCCTGCAGTTGTAAAACTGTTTTGTAATGCGATTATATAAACATGTAAAAGTGAAGGGGAATTTTCAGCCAAAAATTTTTTATTGCATTACCTATGTTATAAAATAATTAGTCTCTCACATTTTACGTTTGATATTGACATAAACGTTTGTAGATATGTGATACTGTATACGATATTTTACTTTAATTTTTTTAATTAACGCTTACGCAAACATTTTTTATGATCTCATTCTTATTTACAATCTACCTGTACAAAGATATTCAGTAAATTTCATGGGAAAGTAACTGCTGTACTTTCGCAAAATTAATGTAATAATATTTTACAATACTGGTAAGGTAAAACAGTTCTTACTGCTGAATGGTGCGTGTATTGTACAATATTTTACTTGTCACTCATTTGTAAATCAAATTGACTTATTACCTGTCAGATACACACAACTTTTCTGTCAAAAAATATTTTAAATGATTTCTTACAACCCTTGTAAGAATTACTGTGGTAACGTGCATTGTTTACTTTGTTTACTAACTTGTAAAATTTTTACAATGCAGCTGTCAATTAATAATTTGTAAAAATTTCAAATTTTTTGTGATAATTTTAGAAATATAAATGAAAGAAATTGTGATTATCTATAAACGTTTATAAGGGGCTTGACTTGCTACTGCGTCACATCAAAAATACTACCTACCAATTTTTACCTCCCGCCTACCTCTAGGTAAGGGAGGTATTGTTTTTGGTCAGAAAATTGGGTAGTGAGTTTTCAATGAATAAGCACGTTTTAGGGTCCCTACAGTACGATTTTACTATTTTCTCGATGATGTCTGTATGTATGTATGTATGTATGTATGTATGTATGTATGTATGTATGTGTGTGTGTGTGTGTAGCAGAGACAAGACAGAGGAGACGTGTCAGCTACAGCAAAATTGAAAAGGATAGAAGTTCTGCGCCTCTACCGTCGGGACCACAACCTAATGGCGTATATAGGCGGGAAAGTATGAAATTTCAAATTTAAACAGGAATAAAAATTAATTGAAAACAATAATTATGTATTAAGAAAAATGTTATATTTCAAATTAACGAAATACACATCAAATAACAGAAAATATATACATAATACATATGTAAGATACATGTTCTGCGTCCATTCTTCATACAGACGGAATATTTGGTAGACGACAAAACGTCAAATGTTAGATCCTCCTCATTGAAACTCCTGCAGCCAGGAACAATACATTTGAAGCCACGCATGAAATGATAATAATTTAATGACATTTATAAACATGTATAAAAACAAATTAGAAGAAATTAAAGATGTAAAATGAGTTTCAAACTCTTTAAAGATTCAAATACAAATTCAAATAATGAAAATATGTGAAATCGGCTTACTTTTCAAATAAGATGCACTAGTCAGAATAATCACTCACACAAAATCAACTAAATCAGAGTATTATCGATCCAAACGAAACGAAATCAGAGAGAAATGAATGTTTCAAATTTCAAATGTCACTTGGAAACTTCAAAATAATACGCCACGTAGCGTGAAGACCATGGAACTAATTTGACATTTCTATCACAAGTCGTGCATATAGCTGACAGGGCCCTGGTGTGTAGTCTGTGGCAATTTTTTTCGTCTCGCATAACTCAAATACTATAATACCAAAAAATACAATTTTTTGAATTATTGCTTCTTATATTTAAATGAAGAGCTGATTAGATTTTGGATAAAATTGGTCGACCGGAAGTAACAGTTTACTTGAAGCCCTTAACAGTTTTTCGTGAAAAACACGGTTAAATTTCCTTTTTCAACAATTTATGTTATTTTGAAAGTTGAAGAATATTTAATTCTACATTTGTTTTGATTACACTTATTTTAATAATTTTCATTAGATTTAGAGATAATAAAATATAAAGAAATTAGATTTCACAAATCTTGCATTCCTAGTACACCATGGAAAATTTTCAATTTTTTACGAAATGTGACACATGTCATTGTGATTGTGAAGCTGTTTTCTTAGTGAAATATATGTCAAAAAATTAAATAAATATACGAAAGAAAATTAAAATTCTCAAATATAAATAGAAAATAAACAAATAAGAAGGTATGTTTCTGTATCATCAAATACTATTTTGTACCGTTTAAGAGTAGTATTGGGCGGGAGGTTATGTGCTGGCACATCAGATTTTTTTTTATTATGAATGATAGCAATATACATAAAACTATTAACTTCATTTGTAAGTATTAGTGAAAATAGTTGAGCTGGTCATTATAATGATGTAGTACACCAATAGCAGGACAAAAACAAGCAAAGAGCATAATTAGATGCTATAACAATACATAATAAATACAATGCTAATAAAAATTATGATCAAAGATTGTGAAAATATTACCTAGATAATATAAATTAATTAAATTAAATTTTACGCAGAAGCTTGTTCGATCTTTTCAACAAAATGCAGAATTTAAATATAAAAAATTACAAAATTATGCTGTGGCTTCTAAATTTTCATGTAAAATTGTATTTATCAATTTTTAAGTATGTTGATGATGTACGAGTATACATATATGTAAAGAAGATTAAAAAGTTTTAAATTAATGTTTTTTTTTTGGCAGTTTAATTATAGAACAATAAAAAAATATATTCTAGGGTTCTGAATTTAAGGACACGAGTTTTAAAATACATTATAATTACTTCCAGGACCATTAAAGCACTCACCCGAAATTTTAACCGGTGCTGCCCCTAATATATTTTCAGTCGATTAACGCGACATGTTTTTTTCACAGAGCTATATCAGCTGGAATAATGATTGAAAATAAAACAAGGCAAGTTGTTTATCGTGAGAAACAAAATATAAATTACCTAATAATTTTCAATATTACTGTATAATAAAAACTGAAATTGTAAATGAATCGTTACAAAAATGTTGTGTGGATAGCATACAATTTCCTTATACACACCACAAATATCTTATATTATAAAGAATTTCAAATATTTGTTTGTTCTTATTGCAACTATACCTTGCAAAATATACTCTTTAATAAATTAGAAGCAGGTACAAAAAAATGGAAATTATTGTCACTATTTCAAAAATTATTACTAATTCTTTTATTTGATATTTTCTCGCAGATAATTTATTGTTTATTATTAACCTAAACTGACAGAAACAGCCAATTTCATATTTACTCGATTTGTGCACTTTCCACCATCGGGAGGGAAAGTGTTCAAATAATTTGAAAATTGAACAAAATTAAACAAATCAAAGCTTTACTATCATAAATTATATTACAATTCAAGTAATTTTGAAATACATAAAAACTATCATAAATATTAGGGTCGCGAAAAAATAGTATACGAGTTTAATTCAACATATTTATATCTTAATTTGTATCATTTTTACCTTCCGCACATACATATGTGTAAGGGAGGTATTATGTTTATGTTACGAAATGTTAAGATTTTCAATTTATCAAAAGTAAGTGGTAGATTATTCGAAGGCCTGTCAGGGTTTTTGGGCATATCTTAGTAAATAAATGAGATAGAAAATATTTAATTGGAATCAAAAAGAAGTAGAATAATATTACTTACAAATTATATTTGAAATATTTTTCTATATTTTGTTGTCATCAGATTAAATCAGTGTTTATGCTACCAGCCAATACCTTTGTTTTAGTGATTTTTGTTAAATTGGTATTATTTCAGTTATTTTCCTTAAAATATTCTTAAAAATAGTTGAATTTAAGATACAAATAAATTCATTACAAGAATTTTCCATTTGTAAGATCAGAACAATTTTTTTTAAATTTTTTCTAAAAGTCTAAATTGGGCCAAATGATATGATTCTGGGCTCGTATACACCGCAGGAGAGAAGTGTATTTGTTCCCTTGTCGTTTTGCAGCCCTCGTCTACGCCTCGTGCTTCAATTTACTCCGCGAAAAAGAATCTTACATTTCTCTCCTTTAATGTATAACATATCTACTGTTATTTGAAATTGGCACCAAATAACGCCAAAATCATCATTAAAACACTGAAGTATTGTACAGGTAGGATAATTTTGGCAGGCGTACGTTGTACGACAGTAAATTTCTACGTAAAATGAAACAGTATATGCAAGAAGAACGAACTAATTAATTCCGATGAAGAAATGGGAACAAAACACATAATTTTGAGTGTTCTTTATTATAACTTCAATGGCCGAGGTTAATAACATTGGTGCAAGTACCAATGTTTGACTTAACTGACATTGGGCCCATACCCCTATTTCTTCTATTTTTTTTTTATGAAACAGTGGCACTAAAAGAACGATTTTTCATGATAGTAGATATTATATATTTTTAATGTAAAAATAATATTTACATATTATGTCTTAATTTACAACAATTATACTTAATATTAATAAAGATATAATTTCTTTGGCAACTATGTATTTTCGAGTAAATAACATACGAAAGTTTGAGAACAGTGGCGCAGGTAGTAAGGCAACCTAACCTCAACACACAATTTTATTCAATAGTTTTTAAACACAGCACATAATAAAACAGTGAAATTATAAACAAATAAAAGAAGCCCAACAAATATAATCTTAAATACGAACAAACAAAACAAATGAGATGACATTTCGTAGTTCTATTTTAGCCCACAATAGACGTTGGGCGCAGCGGCAGACGTGCGATTTGCAATTTTCATATTGCTGTCCAATAGCATCAATTCAAGTACCTGTGACGTCAAAATATGTTCAATTCGTTATATCGCTTTACTGCAAAATATTTAAAAGAATAAAAATACTTTACTACTAGTTATTCCGTAAGTGTTACACGATTTTATTGTAAATTTGTCATTTGTTTCGTTTATGGTTTATGCGCCCATTGACAGATATGTACGGATATTTGTAATTGTTTTCATTATTTCATGGGGCTCAATGGGCTTAGTTGGTACATGCCGTTAAACAAACCAATAATAAAATAAATGAAAATATCATGCGACATCAGCATTCCAGTAATATAGGTCAGTGATTTTTCCGTCCACGGACAATCAAGTTAGAGTGTTCCAGTGTAGCAAAACTGTTTCATTTCCCACCGATTATCGGGCAGATCCAGTTAAATGGATAACAGCGACCATTAGCAGATAATTGATTAATCTGAGGTAACGCGTGGTTGCTGATAAAGCGGGAGATTACCGAGTGTTCGTCCGCCAGCCGCCCAATCTTGCAGTGTCGCTGCCATCTCTGTGCATTGTTCCGCTGCTAACTCCGCGGTGCATTGACTAATTGGGTTCCGTAACACCGGATGCAACCAATCAGTTTCTTTAATCTACCTACGTCGTTGAATCATAATTTAATGATGCGGCTTGTACAGGGATCACAACATACATGCTGGCGCAGAGGCGTAGACACTGGGAAGTTACAAAGACGTCCTGAAAGAAGTGTATTTTTACTTTATCATTATTACAGTTTATGATAATAGTTATTTACTTTACAAGTAAGTAATTACTCACGAGAAAAATTGTAGCACCCGAAGCCTTCGGCTTCGTGTGATAATTTTATCGAGAGGGTATTCCACTTTGCCTACGTGTGAAGTATAACGTTTTATCCAACATCTCTTAATAATATAAAAAAAAAATATTAAATAGTTATTTACTTTACAAGTGGGCAAAGTAAGGAATTACCCACGAAAGAAATTTTAGCTCACGAAGCCGAAGGCTGAGTGTGATAATTTTATCGAGTAGGTAATTCCACTTTGCCCACGTGTGAAGTATAACGTTTTATCCAACACCTCTTAATAAATGAAAAATGTATTAAAGAAATATTATTTGACAGTGACATATGCTTTAAATTTTTAAATTAAAATGTCAATCAAAGTAGTTACCAAGGTGTTGTATGTTATTATTATTATTATAAATAAAAAAAATACTCACTAGTGGCTTTCCTCAAAATTATACCCACTAGTGGATAATCAGTTACTTTGCTTGTTTAAAATCGCCATGGTTATAGAGCATTTATTGAGAGGTGTTGGATAAAATATATTATTTAAAATTTTTAAATTAAAATGTCAACCGAAATGGTTACCAAGGTGTTGTGTTATTATTATTGTCATAAATTAAAAATTTGTCACTAGTGACTTTTCTCAAAATTATGCCCACTAGTGGGTAAACTGTTATTTTCCTAGTTTAAAATCGCCGTAGTTATAGAGCATTTATTGAGAGGTATTGGATAAGCAATGTTTTTTCACCACATGCCAGGAAACCCCACCGTTCTTCTCCCGAAATAGTGAGGAAAATGTGTTTTTCCTCTGTAGTAAGGAAATTACAGAAGTGTTACCAATATGAATGTTATTTACAAAAAATATATTGTAAAAATTATATAAAATGCATAATTTTATTGAAAATCCTTATTTTAGTGATATACATACTTTAAATTCTCTTATAATTATGTCTTATATTTTACTTTTTTTAGATTAAATCACATTTTGACAACTTTAATTTATATTTAAAATTGGTTCATTGGCAAAACTACTACCCCGCTATGCATCTGGTAACCTAACTTTAACGTGTCAGTTGTGTAGTGTGTAGTGTATTTTATGTCGAAGCAATCGTTTTTAGAAACATGTCGTGAAAAAAATGTTATGTCTAACACGAGAGGAAAGCACTTTCCTCTCTAGTTTGACAAATAACTATTGTTTTCTAATACAGTTGATAAACTGGCATCCAATATTAAGATGTAAAAGAAAAATTTTCTTTGGAGAATATTGAAACATAACGCAAATACTATTAAACCAAAAAAATACAATTTTGTGAATTTTTGCTTATTATATTAAAATGAAGAGCTGATTAGATTTTGGATAAAATTGGTCAAGTGGAAGTAGCAGTTTACTTGAAGCCTTTAACGGTTATGTGCTGGACACGTCAGATTTTTTAATTTTAAGTCTACTATGAATTTGAAATAAGAGTTGTTATAAAAGTATAGTTATCTACTATAATTTTTCGAGGCAGGCCACTATAGTAAACCACAATATACTAGTAAAAAAGTTTATAATGGTATGGAATGATGATATGTAACATTTTGCATTTATAAATGTTTAATCATTATACTAATATTTTGTTTCTTTGTTTTAGGTAAAGAGAAAGCCACCATTTAATATTTTGGTACGTACTTTTATATAATACTAATTTGGTACTGAGAAATATGGAAGGTAGTTCTGAACATATGTAACATCAACATTTCGCGTTATTTACTCTAAAACTGCAACATCCAGAGAAGATTTTTTTTAGTAAATATTAGCCACACCAAGGCAAATATTTTTTTGTAATTTTTAAACACAACATTAATTTAAAACTGCAATAATGCATATTGTTTATTATCTGAATTATTTATCACGTAATTAAAATCAGCCCTAAGGAAATTTTAGATCGCGTGAATGTTCGACATTGTTTGGTAATAGGCAGAATGAATTGTAACACTGATTTATTTCGGACCATTTCATTCAATAATTCACCGTGTTAGCGTACAGTGATTGTTTGGGAATAAATAAAATACTTGTTGCCTGATTGAGTTTTATCTGAGTTTCGTATTCGTATTTGTGCAATAATGAGAGCTGATTTATTAATGGCAATTTGCAATAAATTGCTTCTAACGCACGAACACTTTAGAATCACTTTCTTCCATTCTTTATCACATTTGATTCTTCTACTTCTAGACTGTTTCTTTATTGATTTGTAGTACTACCTTTCAAACATTTAATTTGGAATTGACTACAATAAATATAAAAAATCTGTTGTGTGCACCACACTACTTTCTTATAAATATAAAACCAATTGTCACATATGACTTGTTCCGTGCGTGTGACTTTTTTTTTAATTATTTGACATATACGTAGATGTTAAACCGGTTCAATTTTTTGTTCTCATTACCTATTTTAAAATAGGTATTAATTAATACTTATTCTTTAAAACTTTCTAAGTAATAACAGCAATATTTCTTTTATAATATTTCAAGCAACACATTTTTTGAAACTTCTCAATTATTTTACATGTAGATATTAAAAATGTTTTAGCTTTAGTTCCCATTGTAACTAAGAATATTGAAATATATAATTAGGTTTCTCAAAATTAGAAGAATGTACAAGAAAAGTGCAAACAACGTTTTATATTCCAAATATTTTTGCTAACATCTTTCATTTCATACTTTTTTCCCAGCTGATTCTGTTTTTAAAAAGAAATGGAATTTATTGTATTGTGTATCCAGTAATTTTCTTCTTACGGTGTTTCATTGTCATTCAAAATCAACTCAGCTCTTCATATTTTCACGAGACTTATAAATTCCAAATTTCGTTTACATATCTTGTCTCGTTCATGAGATATTGCGCACACGAACATCCATCCATCCTCAAACACACAAACATCATTGAGAAATTGGTCATAACGGATTCAGTGGACGTCAAAAATATTTATTGCCGCAAAAATCACGTCAGAGATTTTTTTCATGATACTAATTTCTAATACTTTCTTATACTTTGTATACGAGAGTAAAAATTAATTTGAGAATCCTTTTTGATACATCTTGTATTTTTACAGTTAAATTATTGAATAGTTTTTATTTTCTTTTGTAGTATTGAAACAAGGGTTCATTTTCAAACTTAATTAGTTATTTAATTAGAAATGCCAATTAAACATCCTTGAGGTGTAGTATTACCTGAAAATAAAATATTTTAAATGGTTATTCCAACGCTAATGAATCTCTAGAACATCAAAAAAAATCTGTATCTTTTATGAAAACTCATTTTATTTTGCTTGTACAAAGTATTTTAATTAGACAAACACACAATGCCGGATTTTATAATTATTACCTACATTACCAAACGATATCTCTGCGAATTACAAAAAGTAAAATTGCTTAAGATACCCTTACAGGGATTTTTCATCGCTCATTACTGAAGGAATATTTTTGAAGTGTTACGTTATGATATAACCGTAATGAACACTAACGTCCCGGCCGATCCTACAAGATTGGATGGGATGTAATCCTTTGGGAATGACCTGTTTTGATAAGCTCGAATAAAAATGCCCTGGATAACACTTTACACCCGCTACGTTATAGAAATGGAATTTTAAATGTCTGCGTTATGATGAAAAGAACAAAACACGCTGGTAATGACGTAGAAAGTGTAATGTTTACATTTTGATACCCTTTTGTAACGGTTTAAAGGTTATTATAATTATTGTTAGTTGTTAATAATTTGCTTTCAGCACAGTATTACAGCTGTACAAATTAAAATTAATAAAATATATTTATAACTGTTAGGCCCGGTATTATAAACGCTAGTTAAATAGCCTGTTAGCCAATATGCTACTAAATTTAATATGCTACTTAATATTTGTGTGGATATTATAAACCAAAATTTTATTTGATTACCTACTTATTAGTTAATCGAATCTCCCTAGAAAAGTTACCAAATCATATTAAATTTAGTTGGTAAGTTAGAATCCCTATCAGAAGTATACACCTATTCTATGTAGATGGCGGCAGTGAAAATTATTATTTACTAATTAAAACTTACGTCAAATATGATGAAATCAACTAAATGGAACAATTTTAAATGAAATAATACAAATATTTATTAAATCCATTACATTATTGAATGATCATCAGTTACTAGTACCAGAATTAAATTCATCATATATATTTTCAGAAAAATGGGAAAAAAAGAACGAGGTAATAATTACAGTGAAAAATTCAAATTACTAGAAATTATGTCCCAATCCAGGGACATAATTGAAAAACAAAGAAACAGACGCAGTGGATATGCAGACTAAAACAAAAATATGGACAGATATATGTGTCTAATTTAATTCAATGTACAGTTTTTTATGAAAATATTAAAATAAAATCAATAAAGCTGAAATCTAAGAAGAATATAACTGGATATTATTTAATATGGGGCACGTAAAAAATAGAATATATTTTTATTTAGCTAGAACTAGAGGAGATAATATAAAAAGAAATAAACAGATGATAACCTATCAATTGTTGAAACGCTATCAATCGATGATACTGACATCATATTCATAATACCTATGTAAATATCTACAAATTTTTTAAGATTTAAATATCTTTAATATTTAACAATAATTGTCTTTATTTATTATTTTCCATAAAGTATTTGTAGAACAAAAATATAAAATAACATTGAAATATACTTTTAATAGTCTACTAACTAAATTTAATACCACCAAAACTGTCCTGCTTATTTAATAAGCTGATTTAGTAGGCGACTAAATTTATATTACCTTTATAATAAACTTTTTGCAAATAGTAGGTTACTTAATTTATAAAATAGGCTATTAAATTTTAACATTCGTTTATAATACCGGACCTTAAAGTTTCAATCTTTAATTGAATATTTATTCCGAAAGAAATCGTTATTAAATATATTAATAAATAAAGTGAAATTTAATTTCATTATTTACCCTTGGTGGGGAAAAGTTTACGATCTCACTGTAAATCGAGAGACATCGGTTCGAATCTTGGTTTCGTCCCAGCTGTAGGACATAGAAGTTTGTATTTGCTTTTTAGTTGTAGTTTAATAGCTTAAGTAGTATCATGCTCTTATAGTTATTTACGATATAAGTTCGGTAAATGAGTGAATACTATTAACGGACGTATGATGTACAACGGTTAATTTCATACTTGCGCGGTATTCTTAGACGAAAGTTTGATTTCTTGCCTCCTTTTTCTCTTAACAACACGTCTTGGTCTTAATAAAAAAAAATATGATAGCAACTAGTTTTTTTTTCCGTAACTAATACTAGAACTAGAGTATAGGATTTTACTACGCAATGTTAGCCAAAATAGAAGCTAAGTTAAACTTTACAGACTCTTATGCCAAACTTGAATTACAAACCTAATATAACAAATTGTTCTATAGTACTATTGTTATTGGTGAATTTATTTATTATTTACCTTTGATAATAATTTATCGGATAATGCAAATCACATGCCAGTACACGTCTAAAAATATATGTAAAATAATGAAAATTATAACCTAATTTGACACTTTGACAGCTAGCTGACGTTTTACAAATACATAATGCTATTCTATTTTACGAAGATGGGAGCCGGACTAACTACTATGGTCATATGTCGCCTCATGAGTGGATGATAATGAATTTAGGTGAACACTAACGATCGTGACATAGCCACTACGCTTCAGAGTTCGGCTTAATGCTATATATTTGTGTCTTTAATTAATAAATTAACGATTTCGAAAAAAATATAATGTATACTTGGCACTAAAGTATTTTTTGTTACTCATATGATTTATTCTCCGAGGCTTATCGCCTCGTAGAAGACAATTCATATTGGTAATAAAAAATTATAGTTTAGTGTCTTGATATAGAAGTAACTATTATTGACATTTCCAACAATTTTTAAAAGTGAATGCGAAAACGATATTTTAGATTAATCCTATTATAATATTGCTTAACAATAATACAATACTGTAAAATCATATTTACCGGACTGAAATGACACGGTAAACATAGAAATGAGCTACAGTGTGAAATAAAAATATATTATAAGAATTTCATGTTCTGATAGAATTATTAGCGTTCTACGCCCGATTTCAAAAATCGTTGTCAGCTAATTTATGTTGTTAATTGCGGAGAAAAGGTTAATTGGATTAAAAATAAGGCGTGGAATAAGAATCAAAATTTTAATACATGCAAACTTGTATGCATTAAACTAATAATTATTTTTTCGAAATATATCCTTAAAATGGATACTTTTAAACTGTACTCTATAAATTATATAATAAAAATAACAAATTTGTATTACTAACTTAAGAACTAATATTAAAAGAACGCAAACGTACGCACCAAATAATATTGTGCCGTCAATATAGTGTAATAATAACGTTAGTGGCGTAAGATTTGAGCAGTTACAAAAACGTAATTATCTCCTATTGATCTGTCGACGAATAGAACTCATTTGTCAGCTTCACAGCGCGTATGATTAGAGCCATTCTCCTAAATACACATCATTAGCACGTGGGATGAACTAATACTCGTATATAATGTACCACCAGTTTGAATCGGCAATCGTATCCACAAATTCAACCCAAATTGATAAACCATTCAACCCAGATAAAGACAATTACACCCTGTCGTTTTAATACAGTATTTATATTCTAAATAATTAAAGTAAGTATATCGTTGTCTTATCAAACATACATCGACAAAACCACGAGTTAAGTCTGTTAAAAAGATGCTTGTGAAGCTAGCTCAGCCCATACCGAGTGCCCACTTGTAGTGCATGTAGATGGTTAGTTTTTCGTTAGGTGAGATAAGTTTTGCATTCGATTACGTAAGTTTCGCAAGGCTTGTTGAACTTAAAAAAAAAACAAAATTGTCAGGCTAACTTCACACTAGCCTGCCCAAACGCGTATAATGAAATAAATTAATAGGAGTGTGTATCCTTACCGTAAGTTTTATTCAGTTTTAACAAAATAAAGTTAAGTTTCAAACTCGTTCATATTTAAAAAATGTTAAACTTGGGCAGACTAATTTCTTATTTCCGCAACCCAATGCAAAAATTAAAAGTTTAAAGTTATTAACATAAACGTCTTGATTAGTTGTCGTTAGTTTTGATATAATCAACGTTAGTTTTGGAACGGATTAGTTCGAAATTTCATGTATATATTTGGGCGCGCCAGAAACCTGCTTTTTAAAATTAATATTTAAAGCTCTCAGTTTGTGTCAGCAAGCGTCATACTATGCACTGGGTTCAGTTTTGACAAAATTGACGTTAGTTGATGGTTCGTTCGTTCGTATGGGCATATTTCTAGAAAACTAGTAACGCAGTTGGACAAGCCAGAAATCAGTCATTATTTAATTACTTTTAAAGCTTTCAGATTGTGACAAGCTGATTAGATTTTGATAGCACCCCAACTATCGTAATTGGCAGTTCACTTGAAGGCCTATCAGATTTTTTAGGACATACATATAAATAAAAAAATTAGAGTAAAATTTGTTAAATAGAAAAAGATTAGAACAATATTGGCTGCAATTTCTATTTGAATTTTTTCTTTATTTTGTACAGTTCAAAAGTTTTTCATGTCATAAAATTTTTTTAATTCTACTGGATTTTCATGTATTAATGGGGTAAATTGCACCGTGATAACGCATCGGACTATAAATCCTGAGATCCTCAGTTTGAAGCCTATACAGCTACAGCCGACAGTTGCTATTTTTAACTTTGGGGGCATGACTTAACTGATACTAACCATACACAATGCGCAAAAATATATTACTTGCAGTAAGCAGAGTGCAATACCCACAATGGGTAAATGGCGTGATGATATATTTATTTATTATACTTTATTTATTTAATTTTCTCTTCAGATATTAAAGAAAGTGGATAAACATTTATTTTTTTCCGAAATCGATACAAAAGTACACGATATTAGTACACGAAGTTAGCCAAAATAGTAGCTAAAGTAAAACTTTACAGACTCTTATATCAAACTTGAATTTCAAACTTAAAATAACAAACAAATTATTCTATAATACTATTGGTGAATTTTTTTATTAATATAATAATAATTTATCAGATTTAATGCAGATCACATGCAGAACACGTCTAATAATATATAATTTTAATATTGAATATTATAACCAAATTTAACACTTTGACAGTACTTTTGTTATTACAGCCATCCCCGTCAGCTAGCTGACGTTTTACAAATACACAATGCTATTTATTTATGTTTTTAATGAATAATTTACAATTAAAAAAATATGCATATTGTATACCTTGGCACTATAAAATTTATAATTTAGTACCTTGATATACAAACAACGATTCCTTCATTATATTATCAATGACAAATTATTATATTCAGGAAATTATGTCACCAAATTTCGAGGTATTGTTTTTCATCAGACCAAACTTATGTTTCTTTTACTCAAATACTATGATTGTATACGAGCAATTTCGTTTTGTCCATCGTCACATTCTTAAAAAAGAGTTAGTAATATTGTCTACCGCAGATAATTCGTTAAATTTCGCATGAGTCTAACTTTAATAGGACCTATGATATATATAGCATTTTACCCATGAATATTTATCTAAAACGCTACTAAAAATAGCCTTGTAAATAGAAAGTAATAAATAGAAATTTACCAAGTAGTGAAATGATCTTCAATATTAATCTCGTAAAAGTCTGTCTCAATTGATATAAAAAGCAGGTAAGCGAAGCATAGTAATTAAAATAAAATTAGTCAATTCATGTCAGAAAAGAGTTTCGTGAAAAAGATTCCGTTTCCTTGGCTTCCGGCGTATTTCCTCACTCACCTCTCCCTTGAAAAAGTTCTTCCCTCAAACCACCGTGTCATTATAATCCTGTAAATTTCTTTTTTGACAAAAAACTTAATCTGCTTTGTCAGTTTTCAAATAAATTTCTTGTAAGCAGTCACAGTTTTAATTCTTGTCTAAGTTATTCAAAATTTTACTTCTTTCAAAATGATAAATGCGTAATAATCGTATCAGATTTTTAATATCATCCGATTATGTTGCGAATAAATTATAGTATTTATTATTAAAAAGAAGAAAAATGTTTTCTCTGACATACCATCTTTTATTGCGAATATCTTGTTACATCTTTTTATTCAAGTTTCATAAATAATCCTCTGCGTTTGTAACATAAATATTACGAAATTTCTTTTTAATTCAATGCGATCTTTCAAATAAATCTTCAAGGCTGGAAGCGGCTGTACCCTTTTCAAAATACTTTTAATATTGCAGATGAAATCAAATCACAACAGGACTTTAACATCTGAAAATATAAACTTAAAAGATGAGAAAGTATATACAGAATGTATCACGGAAAGTGAAACATAAGCGTTTAACATGGGAAATCAGTTTTTCCATACGCATTGCTCTCCTAAATATTTTAGACAAAAAGTTTCAAATGGATGTTGTAAAACAAAAACTTATACATCCTAATCAATAAAAAATCATTTTGGCTACTTCATAACTTCACAGAATTACAATTTAATAGTATTTTGCCCGGTAAAATTTAACTGTCACTTATATTTACTTTTAAAGTAAATTTATTTGATGACTTACAAACATTTCTGTCAAGAATTTGATTGTGATTTGAATAATTTGATGTAAATTTAGTATGGAAGTTAATTTGACTGGATTTAAATTAAATTTCTTTATAATACCGTGCATTAAACATGGAATTGGAAACATCATTGTCAGATGAGAATAATGAATGTGAATGAATATTAATTTTCTAAATAGAAATTTAATAATAATGGTCAAAGATTTTGCATCCTGATCGACATAAGTACTAACAAAAATAAAATAGAAAAAGAAGCTGAGAAATCTTAAAGTAACACGATCTCGGAATTGAAGTTTGCAAAATGTGGAACTTGAAAACGCAAGTATGTAGTACCAATTATAGTTGGTACTACAGGCAAGATCAACAAAAATTTGGCAACTTATCTGAATAAAATCCCAGGAAACGGAAATGATACTATACCAGTCATACAAAAACAGCTATTTTGGGCACTGCACACATCCTGCGAAAAGTAATAAATTAATGCGGTGATACTTACCTTAGGACAAGGATTCGTCTCAGCAGCTTCATCCCGACCAACTAGACGATGGTGAGTCTGAACATCTGGACTTATATTAGTGAACTTACTTTCATGCACTGTTGAAGAGTGAAAAAAATAATAATAAAGCTAAAGGTTTAATTAGATTTATTGCTTGAGATTAATAATGCAGTTATGAAGTAGTCAAAACGAATTTTTTTATTGATTCGGATGTAGAAATTTTTGCTTTACGACATATATTTCAAACTTTTTAGTTAATTAAGGGATCAATTCATTCGGAAAACTTATTTCCCATGTTAAACGCCTATGTTTCACTTTCCGCGATGCACCTTGTACAGACAAAAAATCATATTATGTTTTTCCATCTGAGCAGAGAAACTGATTTTAGTTTTTGTTTCTGACAGAACTGGAATTTAGTTTGAATTTAAGTATGAAAATACTTGTCCCTATACGAACAATTTAAGAAATAAATTACATTGTAAACTTCAACTTTTATTTACGATTGTTAAACGAATAAAATTAAATCTTTCATTTGAAGATAGCCTCTCTAAAATAGACGGTTTCGGGTTAATTTATTTTTATGCCGCCTTTTTCCAAACTGAATAGCTGAATTATGCAAAGAGTTACAAATACTTGGTGTCTGTAAGACGGCAGTAGAATTCGCAACGGACCCAAATTCGATCACATCAATTTAATACAAGGCACGCCATTGACGTGACGTCAGGATGGCCCAACATAAACTGAAGGTCACGGTGACGGATGATAGATACTAGATGACATAATGTATACATTTATTTTGTCGCTTTGATTATTCTCATTTATTGCTAAATATAATTGTGTAAAATGTGACATTACTACACATCTTTATTTCGAATGTCCATTCTATTGCCTTTTTACCTATGGAGTTATTGTGACGTCAAAATTTTTGGTACTGTGTCCCTAGAATACGATTTCACTATTTTTGATTGAAAATGGGGTAAATAGCTCCGTGGTAACGTGACGGACTGTGGATCGTGAGATCCTCAGTTCGAATCCCACAGCTGACAGTTGCGAATTTAAATTTACCCCTGCGATTCCTCCTCCACTAACATCTTTGGGGGTTATGACTTGTCGGTTGGTAACCGCATTTCATACGAAAAAATATATCACTTACCGAAATCTGCGTAAGCAGAGTGCCACACCAATAATGGGTAAAAAGCGTGATGATATGTTTATTTTATTTATTTGATTGAAAATGAGTATTTTTGGCTGGATGATAGATATGAATAAAACTCTTGCAGGCAGATTCATCAAAAGAATTAGCGCTAATCCTATTTTTATTATTAGTCGTAACTTCAGTTACCATCCTCAAAACATATTTAGGTTAACTAAGGTTGTAGTTACGATAGGTTAACATAAAATTTGACACATTTTGTTAATTTAATTAATTTAGAAATAAAGTTACAGAGGTTGAAAAAAATGGAATTAGCGTTAATTCTTTTGATGAATTTGCCAGTTGGATTTCAGCCAATATTTTATTAAATACTCCTGTTTCGACGCCACATACGTCTTCTTCGTAATTCTTCAGGAGATTATATTAATACAGACTAATACAAAATGAATAAATAAATAAATATAAACAACACAAAATAGATGAATCTCTTCGTCAGAATTTAAAACAATAAATACATTATAATAAATAAAATATAGTCAGGTAAAAATAAAAACGTTACTTTTCCACCCAACGGAAAAAATTGACTTTTATTATTTTATTATCACCTCCTGAAGAAGACGTATGTGACGTCGAAACCGGTCGAGGTAGTATTTAATAAAATATGGACTGAAATCCAAGAGTTTTATTCACTATTTTTATTTATGAAAACGTCTGTCTGAGTGTGTGTAAGATATTCTGGATATTCATCTTATGAGCTGATTAGATTTTGGGAGCAATTTAAAGGCCTTTGAGGTTTTTTGGGTACCTATATCTCAGTAAATAGATAAGTACAGTAAAATTCATTGCATTTAAAAGGCTATAGAATATTAGCTACAATTTTTATTTGATTTTTTTCCTATATTTAGAACCGTTTAGAAATATTTTTTCGGGAAGTTGTGTGGAGGTGGTATTCCTGTTCCATTCGAGTTAGTCCGTCGTTCGTGTATTTCCGAATTGTGTAAATAATTGTATTTAATTGTAAGAATGACGTCATTCTTCTCCATTCCTGTGCAAACTATAAATGTACTTGACAAATATTTATTCCAAAATCATTCCTATACCTATTTCATTTCTATTCTATGCAATCTATAAATCAAACTTAAGTGATTCATCAATTTATATAAAAACGTGTATTTTATTTTCTTGTCTGAAATACATGTAAAAGCGAATCAATCCAAACATATTAAAATCTGCAGAGAAAGATAAAGGCCCAGTGGAAACAAATGGCGAAATCTGTCGTTTAGGCCATAAAAATTGAATGGAAATTACGAAAAAGTTATTCAAAAAATGATTTCGTCCAGAGCCGCTAACCTGAAAGTGTCAGCTGCGCCATCTGGCAAATGACGCAAAGAGTTATGGGCTTCCTCGACCCGATATTCCTCTAGTCCCGGAAACAAATTTTATTTCTTCATTCGATTCGTTCTCTGTCACTGTATTCCTTCCCTATTTGTTCCGCGCCCGATGGGAAATGCTTTTACTATATCATTTTATATCCGAACACGTAAAAATCGAAATCATTTTACGGGTGATATTTCACGAGCTCGCTGCGAACCCGAGGCAATGCGTGCGAACGAACGAACGTGTCTAGTCCATTTGCACTGGATCATATTACTTCCTTGCATCTCTGCTTCTGCTTGTTTGCGCACCCATTATGATGAAAAATTCATATAAGTGGAATATGCACTGCTGTGGTTTTTGCCCTGCTGCTTTTTGTTCCGACCTCATTGCTTCTTTATTTTGACTCGTATAAATCGTTTTAGTTTCATGCAATTGAACTTTGCTATTGAGCAAATATTGCGGATAAATTTTTCTTATCTGTAAGCATATAGTACCTGCACTCATATCCAGCAAATAAAATTTTATTCCGGACACTAGTTCAATAAAAATTTTATTATTCAGTTCTGGGTATATTCTGCGTATTTGATATTTAATTAAAATGTTTTTACCTTTCTATTTATATAAAGTATCGTTGTAAATGAAAGTGGAACGTGTATAACAAAATTTAGAGTATATTTTTAGATTTTAATTTACACAAATTATAATCGTACTCGCAATACTACGTTACAATAAATAAATTAAAATTTTGATGGATGAGCGATCGCAAAAATATTACATTGCAAAGGAGAAAATTAACAATAATGTAAAATATACAAATATAAATAAAAACAAATATTTATGTAATCACGCCAGTTGCACAATCTGAACATGACAGCTCAAAAATTGCAAAACTCCATCAAAGAACATCTGAACGCTATGAAAGATTTTTCCGCACCTTTGTGTAAATAGCTATCCGGAATCGAGTTCGGTACCTCAGGCTTCAAAATTAATTTAGCTGTCAAAAAACAAATAAATATACGTTAAAGTGTTGAATAAATTATAAATTTTTGGCAACAAGTTTTAATCAAAATGATTAATTATAGCTAGATTAAACCTACATCTCGGTACTGTATAATACATCATCATGGCCGAGTGCATTGTGTTGCAATTTATAGTTGAGTTATATATTCACCAAGTGCAGTTTTTTGCTCATATAATCCCAGCTTTAACAAGTCTATTTGCATTCAGAATATAATTGGATAGAGCGTGTAATGAAAAAATAATAAAAATAACCACGAACTTTAATTTATATTCGTCCTCGTTGTTTTTCACTGCCGGAAAAGTCTTGAAATATTGTAATCGTATTGTTACGTTCGTGAGTTTTAAAAGTTTTTATTTAAACAAAAAAAGAAATATTGTTAATAATAGATGGGGTAAATAGCTCAGTGGTAACGTGTCGGACTGTGGATCGTGAGATCCTCAGTTCGAATCCCACAGCTGACAGTTGCCAATTTAAATTTACCCCTGCGGTTCCTTCTCCACTAACATCTTTGGGAACTATGACTTGACGGCTGGTAACCGCATTTCATACGAAAAAAATATATCACTTACCGAGATCTGCGTAAGCAGACTGCCACACCCATAATGGGTAAAAGGCGTGATGATATTTTTTTTTATTTTTGTTAATAACAAATAATTAATAATTTCTATAATAAAGAGTAAGAGTAAATTAACACTATATTTAAAGATTAAAATAACGAATACAAAAACTTATCACTCCTGTCAATAAACACTATTATTTATATAAACTAGCCGAGTGATATTTATTTATGACGAGCTATTAATGTTCAAATCGAGCGATATATTTATGTTCACCTGTTTTTCGTAGGAGCTTCGGAATCAACTACCTGCTTTCCGATGTTCCGCTCTTTTATATATCGCTTTCCTTGTTTCTAGAAGCCTCGGAAGCCTTCCCTATTGTTGCGCCAGCGGACCGGTTCAAACAGGTCGGTGCTGCGTCTATTTAACTTATTTATCTACTCGGCGGCGTTTTAATGTAGGTTTTGTCTCTGCAGAGTTTACAATATTTATTTATTTCGAAAATTAATTTATTTAGATACCCAAATTCAAAATATACAATTTACAAATAATATTATTCGTTCATATAAATCGGTTTAAAACGCAGGATAAAAACGGATAATTCTATAAATTTCATTGAATTCAAAGATAATCTCTTGGAAAAATAAATGCAATTTTATTATCGATTTGAAATCGTAAACCAGAATATGATCCGCTTAACGCAGTATGTTCTACCTTAAATGTCGTCATCAAAATGGCATCATTGAGGATTTAGGAATTAGGCTCTCCGATTTTTTCCGCGACTAATAGTGCTATAATGGTTCATATCTTTCAATATTTTTCCGATTTAGAAACACTCACGTTTCACCTATAAATTTAGATTAGAGAGAGACTAGATTTTATCGCATACGTAGATTGTAAAATATTGCGCTGTTCTTTTAAAACTAACTAGTTTTAAATCCATTCATTTACAATAAATGCAACATTGTCTTCTGTTTAATATTCAAGCTCAATTAAACCAAATTAATTAAAATAATAAAAATCAAAATCATATTTTATACTAAATAGATTTTTATTATTTATTAATTATAATAAATGGCATGGTGTTGACTTATTTTAATGTAACAATTATTTTGATAATTTCATTACATATGTAAATAATTCCTATATCACTCAAATTTAATTAATTAATTTAATTAAAATGATGGTTTTGTGTATATATTTGTATTGTACGCAAAACATGCAGGTTGTTATATAATATTTAAACTGCCAGTCGGTATTAAAAAAAATTAGCTACATTATATTTCGAAATTTAATTAATAATTTAGATTAACCATTGAAACAGAGTATCAAAATAAATATATTATTTACCTCAAATTTGACATATTATGGTTGCAAAATATTTAACCGACAAACAAACTCTTATATAAAAACTAGGTTATATATTAACAACAGTTTTATTGACATTTCACCATTAATAATAATAATAAATTATTTGTTTCGATTTTATGTTTCAAATTGTGGAACAGTATACATATTGTAATAAAATTGAGGAAAAGGATTCATTTAAAAACGAATTTGAAAATCCAATAGTACAGGTTTTACAACGGCCCTTTCCCATCTGGGTTACACGCTATTTTTTTTTCAACATTACATTTTTGTACTCATACATTAATAGTTATTTGTATACCAAGGCCGCGAAATCACTCTTTAACGTACCGAAAGAAAAATTGTCAGGATTATCTCGAGGGTGCTAAAGGATTTCGCTGGCAAGGTGTTCAAACTATTTTTTTCGCAAAAAAAATATGTAATTTCTAAATTTATAAATTTTGAACAGTTTTATTGTAAATAGAAAATTAGCTTTAAAAATGGCTATGGGAATGACATTTGATAAACAAAATATAATGTCAGTTCTCGTGTCAAAATGGTTGATTACCTTATTTCACGGCCGCTACCTTAACAACAGCCGCGAAATTTAATTTCGCAGCCTGTATTGGGACTGCGAAAAAAGCGTATTTTGCGTCCGGTTGCACAAAAAATAAGTTGTATATTGTACATTTTTTTGTATGAAGTGCGGTTACCGGCCGTCAAATCATTGCCCCCACAGTTGTTAGTGGAGGGGGAACCACAGGGGTAAATTTAAATTGGTAACTGTTGGCAGTGGATTTGAACTGAGGATTTCGCGAACCACAGTCCGATGCGTTACCACATTCGAAATATCTATTTTCCAGGTCTGCGCCAAATAACCAAAAAAACTATATTTATATCAATTTATTGTTATTACAGTATATATAAAAATAATAATAACCTGCATACAATTATTAAAACATTACAATTTTTATACAAACAAAATTAGTTCTCATATTTATTTGTTTTCCGACTTCAAATACAACTCATATACAAATAGACAATATTTTAATATACAATCTTTTGTTTCGTCAATTTATATACACATCTACATAGAATTATAATGTATAATTATTGCATTGATAAATATTAATATATTGACATAATAAATAACATTAAACAGTTTATATTAATTACGGTTTATTATAATCATATATGGAATTTGGAAAATAATCTGTTCCTTTACAAATAATCATCTTTTTAAAATTTTCCTGATCCCAGAGTTGGGTCACTAATTCTCAGGTAATGCCACATGCTTATATCTCCGAACAAGCTATACCAGAAATAAAAACATATTGTATCATCACCCCATACATGCATCCTAAACAAGGTGAGTGAGATGACATGAACGCATAAACAACAATATAATATTTTTATAAATGAAACTATAAACATAAAGTAAAATTTAAACAAACAACAATGCACATTCACTCTCATTTTCTTCGTCCGTAAACCAGCTCAACACATCGCGGAAACTTCGCGGAAAGCCGGGAAAATTCTCGGGAAAAGTTCGCGCTCGTGTCCGCATACCTTGGGGTTGACGGCCGGTGATAAACACTCGTTTTCGCCCCTCGCTGCCCGTCAAATTTTGATGAGAATTCTGCGGACGCCGATTCTGCCACTCGATTTGTGTTTGGCCGTTCCACCAAGAAGTGTGCGATGTGAAATGTGAAATGGCTGCTGTATTGATGGTAGTCTTCATGGAGTAAAAGGTTTTTCAGTTTTTACGGACGTGAGAGAGTGTTGATAAATGACCCGGTTTATAGTTTTAGTTTTCAATATCGTATCAATAACTTTGGAGAGAAGAGTTTGATGGCAGAAATTTGTTTGACAGTCATAAAATTCTAAGGACATAAAACCACTTGAAACTGTTTAATCATTAAGAGCTGATCTTTCCTCCACTCATTTTAACAAAAGCACATTGATTCTACAGCGTAAATGATGCTAAAAGTTAATCAAAATAGGTATTTGCTTTAATTTGCACAGTTAAAATGCAATAGCTGATAAGTGTATTAATTTAACACTTCGAAATAGGGCTCGAAAATGTAATAAATTAAACAATTACTACATTGGAATATGTTATCAATAACAAATTGTTAACAAACTGTTTTTCGAACTGGATTTTCATACAATCTATTATGTGCTATAGTTGGATTTCCAGAAATTTACCGCCACCTAGACTATTGAATTTTCTAGTAGCAATGAAAACGAAATATTCCAGAAGGTAAATTTCCACAGGAAATCAAATCTAGCACGGTATAGTTTCAACTAGAAAATCGTATTTTATGTTTTAACTGACAGAACTATTTTTAAATATCTATGGCAACAAAATAAAATGTAAATATACAAGGATGGATAAGGAAAACTTGAAAACGTTGCAAATTTAAAAAGAAATACCAACAAATAATATTAACTCTCGTTTTTCTGCAAAGTCCATTCAAGAAATCGACCAAGTACTTGAAGGGAAATGATTCTTATCCATTACCTACATCTAGTGAAAGTGATATCAAAAAAATTATACACGGTGTGTTTGAACCAATCAGAAGCAGAAGTGATAATTTTTGACGTATCTACCAATCAAATTTTTATTATACTGGAAATTATGCACCGTGCATGACCAATCAAATTTCGATTATACTGGCAATTTGATTGATAGAAACGTGAAGAATTCTCACTTCTGATTGATTCAAAAATGTAAAATGCGATTTTCAATAACAATAGAAGAAGAGAGTGAGAATAAATTGAAAATAATTTGGCAGATCTTTCGGTAACTTGTTGCCAGGCAATAGCCACGAAAGCCCAAATGGTAATAAGTTTAATAAAGATACTGGATAATTATTTTCTAATTTATCGAACTCTCAGTTATATTTAATTAGATTATTTTTTTATTTCATCTTTTTGCTCATTTTTACTTGTGTTGATGATACCTATCTGACATTTGACATCTGTCAATAAAAACAAAAAAGCTACATAGAATATTGTCGGAAATAATCACAAGAGCATTATTCTCAGTATAATAATGACAGGTTTGGTTAAAACGCAGACACGTGACATACAATAAAGCATTTCATTGGTTTAAAGAAACGTCAAAAAATAATCAGTTTAAAGAAGCGTCAAAAAATAATCAGTGTAATAATAACTGGATTGGTTAAAACGCAGATACGTGACATACACAATCACTTAAATTGTTGATATTCTTTTGTCTTGCCCGAGCCATCAACTGAAACTGCCAGCAATTATATTTAAAATGTTTATAATTATCTAGGCAGTAGACAACAAAATATTGGTCATGTTTTGTTGGTTTTTCAAAATAAAGTTACTATATTTTCATAACTGTGTCAATACTGTAAAATAAATGGGGGTAAATAGATTCGTAGTAACGCATCGGATTATATATCCATTCGAATTTCACAGCCGACTGATTCCATTTAAACTTTATCCCTATAGTTTCCTCCCCACTAACATTTTAAGGGGACATGTTTTGATGTCTGGTAGGATTTTTTAAAATTATAATGAGTTATTACTATATTTAATACTCATAGTAATAAATACAAAAAATTACAGAAATTAAATCAAGAATTTTTACATTTGTCTCTATGTTACTTATATGAATACATTATTGTCAATCACTTTAATTGTAAGTATGAGAATAACACACACCCCTATGTATACAAATAAAAAAAAAACTTCCGGTAAATATGTCAGATAATGCTTCAAGTTGAAATGACTAACTAAAAATCTAACAAGGCAAACATCTGTGACAAAAAACTGAGACCCAAGCAATCCCTGTCAAACCAACTTCGAAGATTATAAGCGGCACCACATTTAATATATTTGCATCTTTCGACACGTTTGACAGTAAAACAATAAGTTGTTATATTTTGTTTTTAAAATTGACTGTGTGATTTCCGTCTTTGTATTTGATGCGTTCTATTTTCTTTTTATACAGAATCTTTAAAGCGTATGTTTTACTGTAATTGCAGACAATATTTAAATATACGTTCAAGAGAAATTAATTGACTGTAAAAAATTGTATGTGAATATTGCGTATCCGTTTATGAATCCATAATTCAAAATCGTTTTGCGTGACATGTTTTATTCGCGCACAAGTTTCATATTTATCGAGTCATAAATTATCGGACTACATCCATCAATTTCCAGTGGGCAAAAAACGCTAAACGAATCGCGTCCAATTAGGTCCATTGTCCTGCACGCCATCAAAAAGGAGAATATAAAACTAATTTAAAAATGCCGAGCGAATCCTGGCATCTAACAAGTGCGGCGCCTTTTTGTGTGTCGGCTTCGATCCCCGTTAATGGGAAATTCCTGACGCGCGATAACCATAATCGTTGTATTGAAGGGTCGTCCACTCCTAGAAGCAAACGTCCGGAGCTGGCGTCGCGATGCCTTTGCAGCGTCCGTTGCCGTTGAAGCGTCCAATAAATGTGAACTTCGCACGACGACCAATGCACGTGTTCTCGGTTGCATGCATAATGTGACCCGGAATTCTATTCTGGCGCTGTTAAATTATCATATTTGCGACAAATCTAGACTAACAGATTTTGATAATTGAAACTGTGGAAATTCTTCATTTTTTTGTAGGAAGTTAGCAAATATTTTAAATATACCGGATTTTTTACCTCCCGCCTACCTCTAGGTAAGGGAGGTATTGTTTTTGGTCAAAAAATTGGGTAGTGAGTTTTCAATGAATAAGCACGTTTTAGGGTCCCTACAATACGATTTTACTATTTTCGCGATGATGTCTGTATGTATGTATGTATGTATGTATGTATGTATGTATGTATGTATGTATGTATGTGTGTGTGTGTGTAGTCTGTGGCAATTTTTTCGTCTCGCATAACTCAAATACTATAATACCAAAAAATACAATTTTGTGAATTATTGCTTCTTATATTTAAATGAAGAGCTGATTAGATTTTGGATAAAATTGGTCAACCGGAAGTAGCAGTTTGCTTGAAGCCCTTAACAGTTTTTCGTGAAAAACACGGTTAAATTTCCTTTTTCAACAATTTATGTTATTTTGAAAGTTGAAGAATATTTAATTTTACATGTGTTTTGATTACACTAATTTTATTAATTTTCATTAGATTTAGAGATAACAAAATATAAAGAAATTAGATTTTACAAATTTTGCATTCCTAGTACACCATGAAAACATTTAAAAATTTTCAATTTTTTACGAAATGTGACACATGTCATTGTGATTGTGAAGCTGTTTTCTTAGTGAAATATATGTCATAAAATAAAATAAATATACAAAAGAAAATGAAAATTCTCAAATATAAAATAATAAACAAATAAGAAGGTATGTTTCTGTAACATTAAATACCGTTTAAGAGTAGTATTGGGCGGGAGGTTATGTGCTGGCCACATCAGATTTTTTTTATCTGTATTCATAGGAATGTGTCATTAGCATTACCATAGTTACAGTTAAGTTTTTACTTTATAAATAAACTTAGGGGCAATTTACAATAATTAAAAGTAATAATTCCCACCAATTTAATGTAATTTATAACGTATTAAGGTAATAAAAATAATTTTCTTATTTATATAAACTTGCATTGTTTGTTTCATTATGATTAATTTTTATCTAATAATACACGTAAATTATCCCTACGTTAACTTAAAAAAAAATCGCTTTAATATATTTCTGTCAATCACTTTAACTGAACCCTGGTAATAACACATTACTCTCGATAATTCACATTCATAAATTTATACTAGTATTTTACCAATAATTTTCGTTTTAAAATTTTCTTTAAAAACTAAAATTAATTTTTTTATTTTCATTTCCTACTCTAGAAGGGGTTTTTTTCTTTATCTACATTGAGCGGATGCCCTTCCACACATATACTATGACTTTTCTGTCATTGGTACCGTGTATATGTTACTGTAAAAGCCCGTATATTGGTTAATTTTTAAAACTGTATTTCTTAAACTGTAACCACAATTGTACCTAGTAACCAATCCAATTATTTCTTCAATTGGAAACATCTTCAAATTAAGAGTAGATTTATTGCAATGCATAATTTTTTTTTCTCGTATTTCGAAATATCCTCATTTAAAATTATGACATTATATAAAATTTAAAATTCTTTATTCGCCACACAGAGTAGCAAAAAGTCTCTATCGAAGACCGAATATCGGTTAGTTTTTTAATTAGAATGTCTCTTAATATAACTTTTATAAAAATAGATGTACAAACAAAGTTATCAGCTATAATTTTGTAAGGAAATATAACGAAGAGAATTGAAAAAATTGTACCCAAAAAAATTTGACCGTTACAATAAACCTCTTACATATACGCGAGGAAAGTAATAAATTTAAGGCATTTGAGTAAAAGTATCATGCCCAGAAAGACGAAATAAGAAAGTTCAGATTACAAATCGCAGTGTTTATGCTGCAAAATTTGAAAATCAGTTAATTATAAATATTTACTTAGAATTACGAAGAAATAATAATCTGTTAATTATGTAAAATGTATAAATAATAATATGTAAATAATATAGCAACAGCGCATCCACCATATTACGCTGGGAAATGATTCGGACTCTGTGCAAATGTAAAATGTAAATCAAACCCGAAAATAAAGTCCTGACGAAAGCAAAATCCATAATGATTATGAAATTCTGATCATAAATTTGAAACTGCTGCAATCCGCAATATTCGCAGTATTCCCAAATAACACAAAATTAAAATTAATTATATTTATGCATTATTTACGATGTAATTCAGAATTATAACGCTGTCATCGCAGCCTACTTAAAGATTAATACAATTTCCATCCAAATGGTGGGAAATCAAGAAGATTTACTCAGCGGAGCTGTAAAAGAAATTGAATTTCTTGAAGAGTTCTTAAATCTGAAGCGTCCTTCGGGAACGTAGTCTTCCGGGAAACGGCGGGAAACATGGATATGTTCAGACAGTTTGGATAAGATCTTATTTCCTCTGCGGCCCAGGATGTAACAGTTATATGGCCATCGCTACTTAATAAAGATAGCAGACGGACCATTTAAAAACGTCTTTATTTCCGCCACATGTCGGACCGCTGCCGTTCGCATACCTCAACACATGTGCTACAACTTTTCTTCCTTAACTCGCAAGCATTTTTCTAAATTGTTCGGAAAATTTTTCCAAGAACTTATATTTTACAGCTTCTCAGAAATTGATATGTTTACAACTGCGACCTATATTCTAACAATGAATCAAAGGGATTGAAAATCCTTTATGTTTCGTACATTCATTCATTGCTAAATAAATAAGTACAAAACCCAAATCTTGGAATCTTTCTACGGTAAAGGACCATACAAAACTATGCGTATTCCACTCGAAAGTAATTGGTTAAGTGTTATTCAAATCTTAATTTATTTTTCTGTTACACGAGTCTTAATCTAATTGATTCATCCTATCCTATTAACCATATATTCGGATGAAAGTGACCTAGGTAATTCCAGGCATAGCTTCCTATAGGAGGTTTACCAGCATTCCGTTCAGGTCATTATTTAGGATGTCCTAACCTATGCAAGCATAGCTATGTGGCGTGAAATGTATCCAAAATTCGCCTAATTTGAAAGGTAACTTTACAGGTTTTGAATTACCACATATAACATAAAATTTTTCGTTGAGATTGTAAAATGTTTATAAACAGATTTCATGTAGTTATTTCAAAAAAATATCAGGTTTGTTGTTTTTCAACCTGAAATATTATTATGTGTTGTAAATATCTTTTATTTTTAAATGTTTTATGCTTTGAATACGAAAAGAGATGAAATGATAACTTAAAAATTATTTCTCGTTCAATAGAACATTAAAAAAAGATTTCGGACGTATTTTTTTATTTCTCAATCCGTTTTGTATTTCTCGAGATGTTCGGTACGGATGGTCTGAAACACCTTTTAATCTTGATATCCTTCACATTTTTACATAACGTTATAGTTATAATCTTCTAACAATTAAAATCTTTATTCAGTACTAAATAATAAGGGGTACATTTGGATGAATTTTTTGTTGTTGCATTAACAAGAATCTTTCTATAAAAGAGGGTAAAGTTAATTTCTTACTTCTGCATTAAAAATTAAATTTCAATATACATAATATTTTTTTCTTCAAACTTCATGAAAGTACGTTGTTATGTATTTGAATTCAACAAACAGAAGTTCAATAGTGTCGTCACCGGCGTAACAGTGTCTCCTTTGCAAAACTTCTACTACGGCGGCGAACAAAGTAAAATATTATGAAAAATAGTAAGGTTGTAATTTAGTAATTTGTTAGTTAAAAATGAAACAAATAAACAAAAATAACAAAACATCATATCCTATGGCAACTAGAAATGCTGGATAAGACAAAATTTTTAATTAATTTATAATTCTACTACTACTAGAAAAACTAAAATGACGGTATTTAACACAATATACAGAGCAATACTAACATATGGTTGTGAATCCTGGGTTTTAACGAGAAGAATGAAGAGTAAAATACAAGCGATGGAGATGAAATATTTAAGAAGAGTGATAGGAGTTAACAGACTAGATGGAATAAGAAACCAAGACATAAGAGAAGAAATAGGAAGTAAAGCCATATCAGAGTTTATCGAACAAAGACAACTGAGCTGGTGGGGACACCTGATAAGATTAGACGATAAAATACCAGTGAAAAAGATCTGGACAGCTAAAACAATTATAAGAAGAGACAGAGGAAGGCCAAAGGAAGAATGGGATACCACAATAGAGAAGATACTTAGGGAAAAAGGAACGTCACTACAAGAAGCGAAGCAGTGCGCAAAGGACAGAAAAAAGTGGGCTAAGTTTGTGCACGAGTAAAGATTAAGGACAAAACCCTACACCTGACGGTAAAAGGGTATTAGACTATATATATATATATATATATATATATATATATATATATATATATTTATAATTCTATTTTCTGTGTTTGAAGGAAAAATAGCATGTGTTATCCGGAGTAATTGTGACTTTGGGTGCTTCGCAATAATACCATATTCTATTATGAAATAAACTTCATTATCTAGTCACGGAAGTTAGTACATCAAGGATAATAAAGTAAAAAAATTATTTTGTTCCCCCAATTAACAAATGTTAATACAAACATTAAGTTTTATGTCAACATTTACTTATACAAATCACAACATATTGATGAATGTTTGATGTCATTAATTATCAATATTTATATATCCCCGACGAATTAGGACACTTGATTACTTTGTGCCAACATTATATTGTGAGATCTTTAGATCAAATTACATATTTGTTACATTAACATTGATATACATTATTATATTTTTCTATACCTTGTGCAACTTTTCTTTTGGATTGCTATATATTTATAAAAATATCATATCTAAACATAAATAAACTTTTATTAAATATAATAAATTTCAAATATTGAACCTATCAGTGTTACAGTTTATTTTTCTTGTGGTGCGGTTCACGTCACTATCTTCTTTCTCACTTTCTCCCACTATTGCTGATGGGAAAAAGTGAGAAAGAAGATAGTGACGTGAATCGCACCACAAGAAAAATAAACTGTTCCTTGAAATTTTATTTTTATATTTTTCCTTTTTGTATAATTTTGAAAAGCAAGTAAAATCATACAATATAAATAAATGAATATAACATCATGCAATTTTTATATTTTGATTTCGCACACTTTGATTTCGCAGATCTATGTAAGTGATATATTTTGAGCGTGAAATTCGCTTACCTGTCGCTAAATCACAGCAACAAATAGGAAAGATTTAAAATTCGAACTGAGTATCTCATGATCCGCATTAAATACGCCATTAATTAGAAATGGAAAAAATAATATGTATATTAAAATGTGTTGTAATATACTGTATTTATTTGACTTTTCACAATTGTGAGAAATCCAATATTCAAACTACTTGGATAAATATTTAATTTAATTAATAATAAAGCTACAAATAAAACAAAATAAATAACAATATTGAAAAGATTGCATTGTCTTATATTTAGGTTAACCATACTGGCTGAAGATAGCTCAACATGAACATGTTTGTTTTTGTAACCATATATCATTATTATAATAAATGAAACATATAATGTTTTATACCTACATTTGTAGATAAAAGTCCAAAGTTTTGTAATAAATTTTAACATAATTTTCAAAGTAGTAAAATTTATGTCACACATTCCCATTAACGACTACTGAAATGTAAATGATTCGTATATTTATAAATATGATCGTCTATAACATACTTAGATTATTTTCCATTATACATATATCTGTATCTTCATATCATAATTATATAACAACCAAGATTTCCAATAATTCTCAACATATCAATATAAAGGTTTCCATGTAGTTATATAGTCTAGATCTAGAATTAATTATTAAAATGACTTTAGATTTGTAGCATATACGAGTATACTTGCCTTGAAATTATTGTACATGCCGAGGCTCAAGCTGTATGTATTTATTCAACGCTAACTCTGGTTTTAAAACTAACTTTAATCCTGTTTATACTTGAACAACAAGATTATCTATTAAGAACAGGGTTAAGAGCAAGGTTACCCCATTTTACTAATTCAAAGTTCAAAGTTTTAACAAAGCTTCTTGGATAATACTGACACCCCACAAATTTTCTACATCTGCAAGGAATACAACCCAAAATTCAATTAAGAAATTTAAATTTATAATGAAAGTTGATTAGCAATGAACGTCAAATCAATCGCGATCAGTGAAGAATATGCTGATTGACCGCGACAGGAACAAATGGCGTTCCAAAAAAATATTTTTTTCTGTCTGGATTACACGATATGCCCGTCAGGACTCCTGTCATAACGACGCGCATTCAGTACGGCGGTCAATCATAGAGGTAGTACAACAAAAAGAGTGATTCGTACCGCGCATTGCCAGGGGGCGAACTCACACCCTTCTGAATCGAGAGCGTGATCAACAAATGAAATATTCCATTTTCCATGTTTGAACTATGTTATTACATTTTTCATAATCAAAATCCTCAAATATTTACTGCTATTTCAAATAATTAATTAAAACAAAAACTGTATATCGTTTTCACTGTATTTTTCTCGGGGATTAAATATGTTTTACTACCCCAAAAAAGTGTGAAAATCACTCTTCTTTCGCGTCAAAAAATCCACGCAAAAAACACACAACGTCGATTCAAATATTGGCTCTACAAAAAAGTTTTTTAGATATACCAAGCTAAGGAATTTCTTCCGCTACTGCTTAAAATAACTTGAGAGAGAAATCCTGTCACAAAAAATCTGAAACACCCTTTATATTCGCCTGATAAGGTCCTCACGTAAACGTGACTGTCACAAATCTTTTACCTTTATTGATCTGGCTTTCTGTTACATTTAACTGGTGTTGTTAGAGATATAAAACAAATGCAGAGTTTTTTCATCTGCATTGCGGGATTGCGGTAATGTCACTGCAAGCGACTTCGCTGTATACAATCGCATACAATATAGAATTTTAAATTGTGTTACCGGTGACATAGTTTATATTATTTTTAGTGCCGTTGTAACCGTCCACAAAATTAACTTTTATGGTATGTGATATTGAAGTATTCAGTGGCTTGTGAAGTTTATGTGTTTGTCTGGATTGAATTGAATAAATTTAACGGAATTTCAACTGTTTTTACTCATTACATTGGGGTTATTTTTAGAATAATTTACTAGACTATACAATGCAATGTGCTACAAATATTTGCTGCCACAGTTACAAATATTTGCTTTCATTTGACTCAACAATTATATTTATTATTAATATATCGAATTTGAGGCTAGGTCATTAATTTTATGTATAAATTTCAAAGTAATAATAATTTATTTTCTCTATGCCCTGTAACAAATAACTGTTTAAGTTTTAATTAATAAACTATGTATGTTACATTGTAACGTAATGTACAAGTTATTAATAAATTTTAAGCAAGGATATTTTAAATAATTAAGATAGTTATTAAAATTATTACCTTTTTTTTACATTTTCATTTACTACCACCCTACTTTTAAATAATATAATATTATGTACAACGTTCAAATTATATGAATATTTTTGATAAATAAGATGTGTAGATACCTATATATTTTTTTAAATTTTGTTGTATACATAATTTTAGTTAATTACTGTAATGAAACAAATGAATGAGTAATAAAATATTTTTTTCTACGACCACTTAGAAATCTGCTCATTGTATATTTGTTGTTGCTAGGGATATGAGGTACATTGGAAGCATCGTGTGAAATGAATTTGTTCTGTGAGTATTTCAATACAGGTCAGCTCATTTCGGTACAGGTGCTATTGCTAAAATATTTATTTAGAATTATCATATATTGGAATTATGAAAGCGGGGCAAATTTCATATTAAAATTAAATTAATTAGAAATAATATCGTAACTGTCAAATAAATTAACATCATACATACAATCATAGGTATTGAATTACACGTACATATATAATATAGTGAAAAAAAAATTAACACAAACAAAATGGTACATAGAGAGAATGGAAAAACTACTTCCCACTACACTATAAACGAAAAGAAATAATATATATTGCAAGACCAATGAAAAAACAGTAAAGCTTGAAGATGAAGAATATACATACGTAACATCATATTATATCCCACAAAATGGAATAGCAAAAAACCTGAAACACAATCAACCAATAATTAATCGCCATCCAATATTCCTATCTTTGCACACCACTTTCACCTCGTCCATGTTCATATTTATTTACTATGTTCTATACGCATGGTAAGTTATTTTAAATTCACTTTTAAATATGTTCCTTTAGGGTTTCACTAACGAATTTTTCACTGCATACTCATTTCTTACTCTTCTTCACTCGGTAAAATTCTCTACTTGATCCATATAAATATATAATTGTAGAAAAATTAATATACCTCTTGTGTCAAATGTATTTATGAGCAGTGCACTTTGTACAATAATAATAATTATATTTCAATCGTGCAAAATTATATATTATATACATATTTTTAGAGCAAAAATTTACTGGAACCTCTTACAAAAATAGTTAACTCATTGCTAGTTAACGTAATTTACAGTGATAAATGATGAATATAAATTACGATCATAGAAAAAATAATGTGTCAAATGTGTCAATATAGCCATTTTTGGTATAACGATGTAGTTCCGCGAATCAAAATACAAATCATAAATTTTCCAGCAGAAAAAAGATCCAAACGATCGTATGATATTTAATCAGGTAATGGGATAACAATAATGTTGGTATTGGCATGCTGTTCTGATGAATTGAATTCATGCCTGTCTGATGTGAAATCTGTTAATTATATTAATGAGAATTTGAGTAGGGATATGTGCGTCAGCAATGCGTAAATTATTGCGAAACTGATACATTCTAAAGTAGATAATACTATTACATTATTTACTAGGAATTTAAATGAGCAAAATCAAAGTAGGAATTATTAGTAACTAGATGTTGAGCTAATTTCCATTTAATTACATTAGTTTAGCTTGTTACTAAATACACAAGTTTAATCAGTTTTAAATCTCTTTTCTTTTCATAGTCAATTTTTTATGATTAATTATTATTTTTGATAGGGAATTAATAAAGTTATGCGCTGTAATTTGTTCAGAGCAGTCTAGGTTGAGTATAAATCTTCATATGTTCCATTATTTAAACAAAGTTTTATTTGTCGTCAAGTCGCTTCGGAAATGGACTCAAGATTGAAACCTAAACACTTATAGAGCAATTCATTTTTATCGTTTTTCAAAAAATTTGACAGTTGGTCATTCTTCTTATTTTGTTTATATATCTTCACGAATCAAGAAAAATGAGAGTTCTAATGCCACTAGTGTTGCCTTTACAGACAGTAACAAAAGTTAATTGTTCAATTCCAAGTAATACGGTATGACTCATGCATTTAATAATGAATACGCATTTACACCAATACCAAAAAATTTTTATTTAACATCGAATTCTCTGTAATATAACAAGAGAGTGAGAATCAATTAAAAAATACTTACGAAAGTCCGATGAACTTGAGTGGATTTTGCCAAATGTCACCAAAGTAAAGAAACCGGAGAATTATTTTCAAATTTATCGAACTGTCCCAACTATATTTTTTTAAATTTATTTTAAATCCACAAATGCGTAACAAAATTAGGTAACTTTACCTGGTGCTAAACCATTGCCATGCTAACTTAACCTAACTGTTTGGCTTTTGTCAAGAAAAACAAAAGCTACCGAGATATTGTCGAGAATAATGTCCAGAGCATCAGATCCTTTATATCGGGTGTAGAATTGAAATGTGGAACAGGGGAATTTCAATACTATTTTTTCATGTTGCTGTAAATTTTTACCTATTCACTTTACAGCAAAAGTTTAAAAACAAAAATTATTCAGAATTTTAAAATAAATAAATAAATAAATATTTTAAAATGCATTCAATAACCATTCGGTTAAACAAATATTAGTATATCTCGATATATCAATGAAATTAAAATTAATATTTATAAGGAATTCTAACACGGCTATGGAAAATTAAACAAAAACAAAAATTATTTGGTATTTTAGCATTAAAAAAATGAACTCTCAAATTCGCCATTATATCATTTCAAGCGTCTATGAAATTTCTACAGAAAATAATTTAAAAAACTGTAATAAATAAATGTCAAATATTTAGTTTTCCTTAGCCGTATTACAATTTTTCAAATAAATGTAAATTTCAATTTGATTGATATATTAAGAAATACTAGCATTTAGGTAACCAAATGAGCCTTGTTGCATGGATTTTATAATTCTGAACATTTATTGTATTTACACCATGTCTGTAAAGTGAAAAGGTAAAAAATTACAGAAATGTAAAGAAATAGCTTTGAAATCTATATATTCCTCATTTCAATTCTACAACCAGTATATTCCTCTGGATAGGCCTTAGTGTATGAAAAAGTGCGATAGTGGCCATATTGCGGAGATCTGAATTTGGTCCAATGTTGCACGAAAAACCGAAATACGAATAAAGTAATTCGTATCTATAATGAAATATGAGAAATATTTTTAAATTTGAATATATTTAGCAATTTTATTTTGAATTGTTTATTGAATTATTCGTATTTCGACGTTTTGTGCCACATTGGACTAAATTCAGACTTTTGCAAAATGGCGGAAACCGCGTTAGAATAGACTTCACTCTTTCATATACGCTAAGGCCTATCCAGTAGTTTCAGTACTCCAGAGCTTTCCTATCACTATAATAATGACAACATTGGTTAAAACGCAGACGTGACAAACAATGACACATTTCATTGCTTTTAAGAAAAGTCAAAAAATAAATACTACCATAAAATTAATATAATATTTTATTCTTTTCTAAACTGTATATTGTAGTGGTCGAACACGATAAAGTAACGTAATTCGATGTGCACAGTTTTTCGGAAAACAGTGGTACAAGTCCTGTAAAATAATTACAAAGAACGAAAATGTATGTCGCGACATTAATATAACGATTATTACTGAAATAATGAGTTGGTCAACAATAATTGTGTTGAGCTAGTGCGGCCCTGTAACATTAAGGTTATTACCACCGCACGGAATCATCATGTTCTCATTGTATCCATTGTTAAGTTTATCTAAATTCAGTGCATTTCCTTTGTATTTGGTTTAATTTGTGCAAACAGTAATATCCCGGTCTGCCAAGTCGACAGCGTACACCGCGACTGTAGCGCCGCCCCGGATATTGCGGATATCAGATCACTCTAATACAGAGCTTCCTGCCAAACACACCGTGGCAGCACCAGCGGATCTGAAGGATTAATTTATCTCGGTTATTGTCTGACGTGTGTATGAATAAATTGGTCATTATCGGCCAACGGTTTCTATTTGTGAAATTTGTTACTACAGGGGTTTTACAATCTGTCAAGTCGTCTACCCTGATACATCAAACTAAGTGGAAATAAGTAAATGAGGCTGTAAATTCTACTAAAAGAGCATTTTATAATGATTATTACAAATGATCAAAACACAGATGTTACTTAAAATGTTAATACTGTAACATTTTCATTACTTATCTGCAAGGTAACAAACTGTAATCGATGCTCATTATATCCGTTGTTTATTTATTTTATAGGACATAGGAAATACAATGTTAATATTTTCATTATGTGATAGTTCGTTCCCTATGAAATGTTCAGCAACAAAAACTGCTCCAAATGAGACTAAATTTTTTAATTTAATACATTTCTATCAAGAAATAGACGTAAAATAAAATTTATAATTTTAGGTACTTCCAGAGTGCCATGGTAAACAAAACATATAAATAGTCGTATTGTTTGAGTTTGACAGATGACATTTGGCAGAGACCTGTTTAAATTATTTTTCGCGCCGCCGTCCGACATTAATACAATTACATATCTCTAAAGCGGTCGGAAATCATGTTTTTGTCGAACTAGCTAACTTTTTATGGTTATATGTTGACATCACTTCACAAATTTTAGCTAACTTCTGACGCTAGAAATGTCAAAGTATTACATTGACATAAAAATATTATGGCAATATATCCACAATTGAGTATTTGCAATACAAGAAAACAGAATATTTATGGATTTTAAACATATTTGTAAGTAATTATAATTGAATTTGCAGTGTAAAATCCAAATAAAAATATGTAGATATTTCTGGTTATGATATTGGAAAATAAATATAATTGACATTTCAAATATTGTGAAGTTAGCAACATAATAAAATTCCCTGTCATTAAGAAAATGAATAATAAATTAAATTAATTTATTAAATTTACATAAATGTTGGCGCGAAAAATCTTGTGTATCCCTCGGTTGAAACTATTTTGCGAGTGCTCGTATTTGTAGGACTCGCCTACGGCTCGTCCTATCAAAATAAACTCGCACTCTCAAAATAGCAGTTTCCAACCTTGTGATACAAATAACTATCTCAGTAATCATGGACACTTTTACCATTAAGAAATAATTTAAACAAGTAAATAATCATTTAAACAATACGACTGTTTGTATGTTTAGTTTACCATGGCAATCTGGAAACAGCTACAAACTGGACATATTATTTTACGTCTATCTTACTACAGAAATGTATTGCATCAATACATTCAGGCTCATTTGGTGCAGTTTTTATCGCTAAACATTTTTTATATTTACACTTTTGCTCTAAAATTCATAGGGAACGAACTATCGCATAATAAAAATTTTAACATTGTATTTCCTATGTCCTATAAAAAAATAGACACCCGGTATATGATTGTGAAAATAATGAGCTACACAAATGCAATCTTTAGTAATAAAAATTAATTAATTCAAAGTACTATGCAATGTAATGTACAGATAACATTAGCGACTTCCAAAAAAAGCTGCATCACATAAATGTATATATGAATAACAAAAATTTTACATAACCTATAAATAGGGTTGCCAGGCGTCCCGGCATTTCGGGATTGTCCCAATTTAGGATCGCAAATACCGGCGGCGGCTTCCCGTCCCGTCGAATATCCCCGTTTATCAAAAAACGTAATATTTATCGAAATTGTTTTCTTTGTTTGTGTAAGAAGAAATTTTATTTTATTTGTTAACTTGTTTGAATTTATTAATACATAATGTACTTTTCTTATTAAACTTACCATGACAATGAATTTCTGAAATCTGGTAACCCTTCCTATACATGTCAATTAGCTTAAGGATTTTTATTTTGAATTTCTGACAACGTACAATTTAGAAAGACTTGGTCCAGGACGTTTTATCTTTAAAAAATATTTGTAATTTTTAGAGTAAAAAATCTAAAAAATGGCTTTTTATAATTTTGGTAGAATAGTTTTCAAGGTGTGCTAGTTTCTATTCCTGTCTTTCATTTTCTAATTACATACTCTAATATTTAAAAGTAATCAAGATTCCTGTAAATAAGGTTACTTTCATCTTGATTCCATTACATCAAGTCTTAAATAACTCATCCCCATTGAGCACACTATCACGAAGGTATGTTTGCTGTCATTCTTCGTGCATTTTCAAGTAACGATGAACTAATAGTAAAGGGACAAACCATTGCAAACAAACTGCACATGGTTGAATAATAAAGTAGGAAAACAGTTTCCACTATTGATCTCACGCTGGAGGTTTGCGAGGTCCCGTAAGCACAGAACCGCTCGTGTGTATAGGCAGGCCTACTACGATCTCCCGAAGCAACGTCGGACAACTTGGTCGTTTGCTCACAATGCGAGTTTTAGGTTATGTTCACTCGGATATGTTAATTTATTTCGAAAACTGCTCTTAAGAGGATTAGCTTTTGTTGGAATAATGTACAACATTAAATTTTCAGTTGGGTGACTCAAAAATACAAGCTTGAAATGTCTTTTTACAAATCTTTTTGTCGGAAGTATTCTTGATGATATTTTTAGGGTAATAAGTCTTGTGGAAATATTTGCTCGATTTATTTTAATTGCCTAAGCGGTATATAATGTGTTTTATGTTAGGCTAGGTTAGGTTTATGAACAGGATCTAGATGAGAAAATTATTACAGATTCTTTTCGATATTTTTTTTTTCTGGATATTCTGTAGTCGTCTAGTCCTAGTCTACACCGTGTACTGAAGGAGATAGTAAGTGTTTATGAAGAGACTGGAACTGTCAGAAGTCGGATGTACGTCCGTAATGAAAAAAGGGAAATGAAAGATTAACAAGAACGCATTTCGTCGTGTGAAGGAGAGATAAAGATGAAATATGTACAAGTCTGTCATGCGACGAAATGTAGATTTGAAATGAACAACATGAAATCTGTTGGCACTAAAAATGTTTACTATCCATTTCAGACAGAGACGCATTGGCTTTATATCGCTAAGCTCTACCTCTTTCCTATCCTTGAATTAAGAAATATAATATACTCATTCCATATAACATTTTTTTTTCAATTCAAATACTTGTTAACATACGCCTCCGATGAACTTGTTACTCCGTACTCGGCGAAGAAGTGAACTTATTTTTTTTTTTTAAACCTTCATTCCTCTATATACGAAATTCAGTACCACGCTTCAACGACCATACTCATTTGTTTTTATATGTCCAATTTAGTATATCTTTAAATTTTACTATAGAAATAGTATTTTGTTTCGTCTTTCAAAAGCAAAGATTCTATTCTAGGTTTTGGCGTGTTGATGAAGAAGAAGGTCTCAGAAATTTAATCTAATGTAGAAACAATTGTTTAAAATTGATATTTGTCCATTTTTCAGTAGTGCATTTATTTTAATTTATATAATATTTAAATTTTGCAACAAATATTAATTTCACTGTTTTTAACCGACGAAAAAGATTTATTTATTTTTATGTATGTGCACGCATAACTTATTACAGAGTAATCCAATTTTGATTATTCTTTTTTATTGGTTAGGGTATACCTCGAAGTTGGTCCCATTTATTTTTTTAATCCAACCCTAAGGATAGGAAAATAGAGGATGATTAATTGTTTACCCACGGAATTTTTACCTGTTAACCCATTATACCACGCATAACTTTGTACTGGGTTATCTAATTTCTATTATTCTTTGTCCCAACCCTAAGGGTAGATAAATAGGTAGCCAAAAAAAAATTAAAAATGAAAACCTTTAACAAAAAATTAAACTGACGAAAGAAGAAACTGAATAGCTAAAAATAAAATAAACCTTTTTTGTCTTAATAATTAAGCTCCTAAACTCATGTAAGTAACTATTGAGTCTGCGTTCGTTGATTGTTTGGCACTGACTCAAAATTGGTTACGTTAGTTTAGGAGCTTAGTTATTCAGACTAAAAAGGTTTATTATATTTTTCGCTTTTCAATTTCTATTTTTCTTTGGTTTGACTTTTTGTATAGCGGTGTATGTTTGGGCTTTGGGCAAATTGGAAGAAATTGTTTAGAATTGACAAGATATCTCCCAGCTTATGTGCACTATAAGATTTAACATTTATGTTTTAACTTAAAAGTATTAAGTATTCTTATAACTTGTAAGTATTTTTGTTATTTATTTACCATGTTTTAAAATATTTTTTCACGACCGGTATACCAAAATCATGACAGAAACAGCCAATTTCATATCTATGAGAGATTTGTACACTTTCTCTGTGAATCTTAAGATGTATTAGTGAATCAAATCTGTAATATGATAATTAAGAACGGTGTCATTATTACGGCGAACAATAATTTTGATGTTATCTCTTAAACCATATTGTTAACAGTGTTCAGTTTCTCTCTGAAACTAGAGCGATATTATTCCTATTATGTAGTGTCGGCTGCTCATTGGCCAGCGTGAGATATTTGATGTTAACTCAGGTGGCATTGTGTGGAACTCACCGACAATCTTGGTGTAAATGGCAATGCTGAAGTGTGGAGCAAGAGCTCAGATAAAACCCGCTTGTAATTCGGAGACGTTAGCTTTGTGTGCGAAAGTGCGAATAGGTTTATCATATGAACGCCTCACAAAGATTAATGTACAATAGAAGATTTTCTTTGAAACTTACTGTATTCATTTTTCCTTCAGATATTTAATAGATTTCTGTAACATCTTAACCAAATTAAATCACAGAGTAAATAGAAACTTAATGGATAAGGAATAGTCGAAGATCTAAAGCCTCATAGCATTCACTTACACCGGACTTTTTTGTTATATAGTTGAAACACGCATATTCTTATAGGATATTTTCCGACAAATTTAATAGTGGTATTTCGATTATCAATCTTCGTGAAAACAGCCAAAAATATCTATTTTACATAAAAATTATAATTTATTTGCGATAATACTTTTTTAACTTTACGTCGTGATATCTTCCCTATATATTAAGATATAACAATAATTCTTTCACCTATAAATTTTTGCATGATCTATGCTTGTAGTAGTGCATAAACACATTATATATCTTGATTAAAAATAGTATATATTAATTAAAAACAACAAAATTGGAGCGTGATTTCTGGTTCTTACAGTGAAATTTTCTATCAGCGACAAACTTTTCATTATTAAGAGATGGACCCTAATATATAGCAACAAAGTTATTGTACACATATCAAAGATGTTTTTTTATTAAAACATTTTTTTTTTTCTAAAATGAACTGGTTCCAAGTAAAACGAATGTAAAGTTGAAGAATGTATGTTGCTGCGCGGATAACTGCTGCCGTGCTAGCTTAAAGGGCAAACCGAAGTCCTCTTTTGTTACTCGATGCGCTTTTTAGTGTAAATATAATTATAAACTATAAAATGGAAAAATCCTAAATATAGTAGAACATTTTAAAAATATACATTTATTTATTAACATGTATGCTACATATACAGGGTGTTCATTTTTAAGTGGCTACCATTGCGATCTCGAGAACTAGAAGAGATACGAAGTTGGTTAAATTAGCAAAGAATCTCTATTTCACATAGGTATTTCAATGATAAACTGAAAAAAGAAATTCAACCAGTGGTTCTCAAAATATGGATACCAACTTTTCTATTTTAAATAGAAACATATATTTTTTATTTGCTCATTCAATAAAGCTCGTTATTCTGAATCCAACAATATAAAATTTTCATACCCTTACATAACAAATTTTTCGAAAAAAAAAATTTATATTTTGAATTAATTTTTCCAAAATATGATATTAATTAGAGTGCCATGAATGAAAAAAGTGAATTAATCCATTTTTAGGTATTAAAAATGATATGAAGAACAATTTCTCATTTAACAGAAGTAGCAATAAACAAAATATTCACTTTTTTCATTCATGGCACTCTAATTAATATCATATTTAGGAAAAATTAATTCAAAATATTAATTTTTTTTCGAAAATTTTGTTATGTAAGGGTATGAAAATTTTATATTGTTGGATTCAGAATAACGAGCTTTATTGAATGAGCAAATAAAAAATATATGTTTCTATTTAAAATAGAAAAGTTGGTATCCATATTTTGAGAACCACTGGTTGAATTTCTTTTTTCAGTTTATCATTGAAATACCTATGTGAAATAGAGATTCTTTGCTAATTTAACCAACTTCGTATCTCTTCTAGATCGCAATGGTAGCCACTTAAAAATGAACACCCTGTATAATATGAATAATAATAATTTTATATTAAAAATTATAAATTAAATATCAATTACTAATAAGTTTACCAATACATATACAAGATATTGCACATTTAACATTAACATACAATGCCTATATTGTGGAGTGAATTCCATAGATATACAATACCTGAAATCGCTATGGAAACAATTATTATTGGTTATGGACCTTATGGACTTCATTGCATCGTCTCCTACTAATCCTTATGTAGTTATGAATTCAATGTATTATTTCATTGAAGTAGTTTTTTTCCTATTTATGAAATAATGTATGCTTTAATTAAAAAAAATATCCCAATATTATTCCTAAAGTCGGAGGTTTTCATATTGCTCTTAATTTTATGGGAACTATTGGAAAACTAATGACATATCTATATAATGCACAGATCATGCAAAAATTTAAATGTGAAATAGTTATTGTTATATATTAATAAATAGGGAAGATATCACGAAAAAAAGTTAAAATTAAGTATTAGAGCAAATAAATGATAATTTTTTATGTAAAATAGGGATTTTTGGCTGTTTGCACCAAGATTGATAATTGGGACTACCACTATTAAATTTGTCGGAAAATTTCCTATAAGAATATGTATGTATGTTTCAACCAAAAGTCCTGTGTAAGTCAAAAAATAAACGGGCTAGGAGCTCTGGATCTCCGACTAGAAAGTAAAGCTTAAAAATTAAGTTTCGCTGGCGTAACGAGCAAAAACAGTTCAAAATAATATGCTTTTAGTGAAATGCAAATAGAAGCTTTAACCTTGCGTGTTAGTAATATAATGTTATTCATGGTAACATGAAATTTGCAGATGAAGTATGTTTGTGTGTAATAACAGATTTGATTAACTAGAATGCTGGAACAAATAAAGCAATGTATTCGGGTAAAACGTGCTTAAATTTATATGTAAATATTAGCAGGACAGATTTTATATTACACACTAAAATATCCGGCGGGTTTAATTAATATATGCACATCTGGTGTCTTTGACTAAAGAGTTAATTTACATCCATAAAATGTTTAATCCATATTAATGGATAGAGAGGTGGCTCGAATCCGGAAGTACAGTCGGTATTATAGTTCAAGGAACACAAGAGCCAAGCTAGTTACAGCGCAGCATCTAGCGTCTGTCTAACGGAAGGAAACGTGATTTAATAAATTTCGGATATGTGACGTCATACAAATAACTTTGAAGTCGTGATATAGAGCAAGTATTGCAGCCGAAGTTGAAAATCTGCACAGGTTTGCAGTAAAAGCAAAATGAGTTAGTTCTTTATACTTACCCCATCTTGAGATATTACATAAGGTAATTGAATTTTTTTATGGTTGTTGATTAAGTTTTTAATTGCATGTGCTCTGATTAGTTTCACGAGAAAGAGTCAAATTGAATTTTGTCGAATTTGTAGATCTAATTTTGTCGTACATATTGTTATGATTTCATGTGGCAGTTTTCTCGTTTAGTCCGGACGTGACCTAGGGGAGAATAGCGGTGAGATTTTTCTTTGTTGTTGAATGAAGTGAAGCCGGCTCTGTCCACGGCCCGGACGGGTATAGCGCGCGTGCTTGCGGATCCGACCGTGGACCAGGGGATAACGCAGTTAACACGAATGACCTCACCGGCCCCACGCAAATTACATTTGTTCAGAACTCACGGTCACAGATATTATCATATTAGTGACATGTTTAGACGGCGGTACGTGCTTGGCGTAGTGATGGTGGGTGTGACGTGGTGCTTTGTCTGTTGCAGGCGGCGGACGAGGCGATGTGCGGCGGCTGAGGCGGGCGCAATGGCGGTAACATGATGGTGGCGCGCGCCGGCAGCGCGCTGCTGCTGCTGCTGGGAGCGGCCGCCGCCGCCGCTGCCGCGCAGGCGGACAGCAAGTGCCCCAGCTTCGCGGCCAACCCCTCCTGTCCGTGCTACAAGTTCGAGGATGGCATCTTCCTGGAGTGTCCTGCCGCCACGGCCAGCTCGCTGCATGCCGTGCTCTCCATCGTCGAAGGGCCCATCCAGTCGCTCAGTGTCTATGACCTCGACCGCATTATCACGCGCCTCTCGCCAGATTTCTTCCCCGACAAGACCGTCATCAAACATCTGCAGATCTCCCAGTCCAATCTGGAGGACCTGCATGATGATGCTCTCCTAACACTTAAGCCGGAGCTAGAGTCCCTTAGTCTAGTCTCCGGTAAACTCAAAGAAATCCCGCAGAAAGCATTCGGAGGCTTGATTAAACTCATCGCACTAGATCTCGAATCAAACGCTATCACTGATCTACCTAGTTATAGTTTTTACGGGCTACATTTGATCAAGTTAAATATGAAAGGAAATCAAGTGCAGAAAATTTCAGAATACGCGTTTGCCGGGTTAGAAGACTCGTTGTCGGAACTAGATTTGTCGGAGAACAAATTGCAGAATTTCCCGATGACCGCGCTACGTCGACTAGAACGGCTACGTTCGCTGCGACTCGCTTGGAACGAAATCAGCGCATTGCCAAACGACGGATATTCCCGATTAGAATCGCTGATATTTCTAGACATTAGTTCCAATAATTTCGAGGCGATACCCGCCGACTGCTTCCGTCCCAGCCCCTCGGTGCGCACGCTGTCGCTGTACTACAATGCAATTGAAAGCGTCGACAGCGAAGCGTTTATTTCCTTAAAAGAACTCGAATCTATCGATTTGAGCCACAACAAAGTTGTATTCCTGGATTCGAATACGTTCCAACTTAATAAAAAACTAAAGACCATCGATTTGAGTCACAATCATGTTCACTACATCAGTGGCGTGTTCGCAAATCTACCTGACCTCCGTGAACTGTTTCTCTCCGAGAACAACATTCTCGAGATCCCATCGGATGCGTTCACAGACTCGGCGCTTATCTCAGTCATTTACCTGCAACAGAACGCTATACGACGAGTTGATCCTCAAGCGCTAAGTACACTTGTAAATTTGGCTCAGTTGCATCTTAGTTCGAATTTTATTCCTAGACTACCTCGTGAATTCCTTGAACAAAACCAGAAGTTAACATCTCTTAGTTTGGATAGTAACTGGATCTCGGACTTGGAACCGGGCACATTTGAGAAAGTTAGTAGTCTGCGAGAAATTCGACTGCATAATAATAGACTAGTAGGCATTCGACGCGGTGTATTTGACCCACTGCCCGCACTGCTGGAACTGCATCTGCAAAACAACGTAATCACTTCAATAGATTCGGGGGCGTTCCAGAGTTTGCAAAGCCTGCAGCACATAAACCTCCAAGGCAACATGTTAACAGCACTGGGCGACGTATTTCTGCACGAATCGCCCTCGCTGGTTTCCATTCAGCTGGACTCAAATAGCCTCGTATCCCTGCACAACGACTCTCTCCGTGGCCAGTCCAGCGTCCAAATTATGTGGCTCGGCCATAACAGGCTGACACGCCTCGACAGAGCGCTGTTCAGTGACCTGCTGCTCATTCAGCGAGTTTACTTAACAAACAATAGCATCTCGCACATCGAGGACCGCGCATTCGAGCCAATGCAGGCGCTCAAGTTCCTCGACATCAGCATGAACCGGCTCACGCACATCACGGGCAGGACGTTCGCCGAGCTACACGAGCTGGAGGAGCTGTACTTGTCGGATAACAGGGTGCAGACAATAGAGCCGCACGCGCTCACCAACTTGAAAAAGCTAAGGATTCTCGACCTGTCTAATAACCAGCTAGCCGTGTTGCACGACGCCATCTTCCAGGAGGGGCTGCCCATCCGCGTGCTCAACCTCATGAATTGCTCCGTGGCCAAGATCGATAGCGGCGCGTTCCGCGGCCTCAACAACCTCAATGAGCTCAACTTGGAGCGGAACCGGCTGCAGGCCGCCGACCTGCGCCAACTTGATATCCCCGGACTCAGGGTATTAAAACTCTCCGCAAACAATTTCAGCGATATATTTGACAGTGCACTCGACGGGCTGCCGTCGCTCCAGACCCTCGCGATGGAGGCGTCGCACATCACTCGCCTGCCCGACAACATTTTCTCCAAAAATAAAAATTTGTTGCGTATCGATCTGAGCTCCAACAAACTGTCAGAGCTGCGACATGGGATATTCGCTAACTTAAACATACTGAAAGAACTTAAACTCAGTTATAACTTATTTGCAGATCCTCCGTACACTGCCCTACTAAATATTTCCACTTTAGAAACTTTGTATTTAGGTGCAAACATTCTTACAACAATCGAATTTTCACGGTTGAATGGGCTGCCAAATTTGCGCGAATTAGACTTAAAGGACAATCAAATCTCATCGGTAACTGGTTTTGCATCAACGAATTTAACTCAGATGCTATCAGTCGACTTAAGCGGGAACTCATTAGCAGCTCTTCCTGCGAATTTCTTTCACCATTCAGCGATGCTGCGGCGGATAGACTTGTCGCGCAATCGCTTCCGGCAGATTCCAACAGCCGCGCTTTCCGAACACACGTTGCCGGGTCTAGGATGGCTTAATCTCACTGGGAACCCTTTAGTTCGCATCCATGATATTTCATCATCTCATCGTTATCCGTCATTAGAGGAAATTCACATTAGCTCTACCAACTTAACAATAGTGACTAGTAAGGATTTTGAAGCTTTTCCAGCGCTGTTGCACGTGTTTCTGGGTCAGAATCGTATCTCGCGAATTTCTCCGGGTGCATTCGGTAGTCTGCCCCACCTGATCACGTTAGACTTGGGAATCAATGAACTAGAACTGCTTCCGCAAGAACGACTGCAAGGTTTGGCACATCTGCGAGTCCTTAATCTGACACACAACCGTCTTAAAGATCTTGAAGAATTTCCGTCAGATCTGAAAGCATTGCAAGTGCTCGACATATCTTTCAATCAAATCGGAAGGATTGCGAAAGGCACTTTTCAGCATTTAGATAATTTAGTTGAATTGCACTTGTACGGGAACTGGATCTCTGCGGTGTCTGTTGATGCTTTCCGGCCTCTCAAGAAGCTTAGGCTTCTCGACTTAAGCCGAAATTACTTAGAAAACATTCCTCTAAGTGCGTTCAGGCCTCTTGAGACGCAGATCCGCAGCCTCCGCACAGAGGGTGAGATCCGCTATTTTTATAAATTTATTGTTATTATAAAAAATGTTTTATTTCTTCTTCAGAGAATCCTCTCTATTGTGGGTGCGAGTCTCAAGAGCTGTGGGAGTGGCTCCGAGACCACCAGAAGCTGGTGCAACCCGAAACACGAGGCCTCCGTTGCGAACAACCTCCAGAGTTGCGTGGCCGTGTTTTCCTGGACCTGGAACCAGAACAGTTTTGCAGTGTGCCGCTGGTCATGAAGCTTGCTATTCAGGACATCCAGCCGTATTCAGTTCTAGTTTCATGGCAGAGTCGGAATCATTCCGGATTGCATGGTTATCAGGTTGCGTACAGATCACTTGATCACTATGACGAGGTAAGTGTTAACGAAATAACCATTCTTCCATTACGAAGAATATCTTATATGTAAATAGATAAAATATGTGCACGATCATTCTATATACTTTCTTAAAAAAATTTTAAGATAAGGAATAGTATATTGTGCGTTTCGAACTGACCAGAGTTTTCTGACAAGGTTGAAGTCGAAAAACGTATTCCATCTATGATGCAAAAGATATTTTTTGCAACACCTGCGAGGAAAAGTAATAGGTTAACAAAGGGTATGAAAATGTAAAACATATCTGTTCGTTTCAAAATAAATATATTTTAAAGGAAAAAATCTTGCGACGTTTCAGGAGTGGCGGAGCGGATGAAACCCATTGTGAATAATTTGGGGAGCGATGACTTCTTAATAGAAAAATAAAATACTTTTAAAAGCATAACATACAATACACAAACCAAACAAAATTTTTGATTTGCTGATTTTCTTTGGTTACCTACTCATTTTGTCATTTTTTCACTGTACTTTTACATTCCGGCAACTAGGTATTTCAAAACAGTTAAACATGCCATTTTTTTCATAATTCGAAGGGTCTAACATATTATTAAATATGATTTTCATTTAAAAATTCTGTTTATATAAAATACAAAAACAAGTTAAACTTCAGTCTATTTATATCGTCGCCAAATCAAACGAACGCATGCATTCGCCAATGACAGATCTTGATGGGGAGAGAGAGAAAGATATTGGAAAAGATAGATATGGCATAGAGCTTATACGGTAATGGATCGAAAACTAAATAAAAAAATTTAACGTATAAATAGTATAAAAATTGAATGTTTACAGATTAATCAATATGTTATAATATAAGTTGAAAGAATTTGTTGAAATTATATATTATACAATTATAATTAGGTAAGATAAAATTATATTTTTCTTAATTCGTAGAAGCAATCCATAAACTATGAGATCTATGATTACTTCAACATTTCAAATTTGTTACTGTCGCATTGGTCCTCTCATTGCATACGTCAATAGGCAAGGGAGAAAGTGGTGGAATTCTGTTGCGCTTTTAAAAATTGAGTTTTCAAAGACAATTTTCTCATTAATTATGATAAATATGAATAATAAAAAATAGGGATCAAATATTTTTTCTTACTCTTTCGATTAAGACAATAAAAAAAAAAAAACGTGCAATAGCTCACTGTGAATATAGCTGCATTAAAGTCACGTGGTCGCGTGAGCAGATCAGGAATCTGTATCAGAGTATAAATGCTATTAGCACTTTAGCAGTAGTCGCACTCCCTTGTGTTTTTGAAACGGGAAAGTTTTGCCTTGAAGCGGTAAACTCCCCTCCTGGTTGGATAGTTCCAATGTCAGCCACTTGATGTCAATACTGTAGCCAATATTTATTTTTTTAAATATAGTAAGTTATAATTTGTATATTTAATTATTAAAAATACGTAACTTGTATCAAATACGTAACTTACATCAAAAGTCATGTTTTAATCATTAATTTTTTATCAGTTTAAATTTGACGTTTATTTAAATTCAATCGATTCGTCTACCAGGAGGCGGAGCATAGATGCGCAAGAAAATATTACACGTTACAGAACATCAAATGTAGCGACAGGGAGTGCGACTACTGCTAATAACCATTTATACTGAGACTGTATTAACTGCTAAAAATAATGAAATATATTTAGATAAGTATCTTTTATTTCTTCTGCGTCATTACTTTTCTATCCTAGGACAGTTACGAGAATATGTCCATCATTAACCTGATATGTCACTTTCGTACCCTAAAATAAGAACAGGAAATCTCCTTTTCCAAGCAGGTGTTGCAAAAATATTTATTTGTAACAAAGCCATTATTTGCTAATTTCCAGAGAATTAAATAAGTAGTTACACTAATTAAAAATATGAAATATAAACACAATTATACAGTGCTTGTGCTTATTAGTAATTTTGTTCGGTAAATAAACATGCTTGCAGGATATCAGCTGACACATCAAATTAACTTGAAACACCTTAAAAGTGCAAAATACCTCGTTTATATTTATTTCGCAAGCACAGCACAGCCAATTTATTTAACAATTAAAACATAAATCCAAAGTTTCGTAATTTATATTTCAGGTCCGTGGAAAACTTCTCGCGAGCTCCGTTCGGTCGACAAAGCTTAGCAAACTGATGCCGATGACGCAGTATCTGATCTGCGTCCTGGCGCTAGGGAATTGGGCGTCTCGGCGTGGCGAAACCGCCGAATCACGCCTCTCGTCCCGCCGCCCGGAAAACGACACGGAACGAGATGACGGCATCGAGATCTTCGGCGAGGCAATGCTTCCACTTCTTGCAGACTCACTGACCACTAAGTGCACAGAGGTGCGCACTCTGGAAGCTCCGGATATCATCTCCGGAGGATTTGGCGTGGAGCACGGCGTCGACGTGCCGTCCATCCTCACCAGGCGGCTGGGGCTGATTGTCGGATGCTGCATGGGGTTTGTGGTGTTTATTGTTCTGGTGTCAGTGCTCGGATATTTGAAAGTGAAGAAGCAAAGGAACGCTGTGAAACGCGACCAACCGATTCCTCCGGAGTATTTGAGTTACAGACACTTTTCTATACAAAGTGGGGATGCGGGAGCTCATGGTGGACACCCGCAGTTTATCACAAATATGGGAACTTCCTCTCTCAATTCTTAATTGCTCCATCTTAGATCAGTTTGGCCGTATTTGTTCTCCTTGATTTAAATTATTTTTGGTGCAAGATGGACAATTGCATAGTGTAATGTGAATAGTTTCATGTAATAAATACGGCCTATAATTGTTATATGTAATGATTCGACAAGCCGAAGGTAATTTATAATTTATTTTTGTTACACACAATTTTTATATTTTATCTGATTTATTTTCAGTAAAGTTCAAGTGTTTACAGAATCTACACTGCCAATAAAATATTCTAGTTTCGCTGCTACACTTTGAAATTAACTCAGCATTATCGGAATTATTTTGTTTACTTTGAACATAATTAAAACGCCAATCAAGGAACGCCGGGAAAAAATTCCGATACGTTTCTCGGGACTTCATTTAAAAATTAACTTCTATTCCAGGTTAGTGATAGTTATTTTTCATTTATTTTCTCGACTATTTTATTTTCTTCGCGCCCACATTTTTTACAAATTCCAATTTCGTCTTGTCGGTCGCGAGTATTTCATACTTATAAACATTTTGTTTCTAGTAGAAGCATATCAGTACAATCAAACATCAAGTAAGTAAAACTAACGAAATATTCCGTGTTACCTCTTTAACGTATTAAATATATAAAATGTACATATATTACGTACGTGTTTTATTAAAGTTAACAAATGTTTGTTGCCATTTTAAAAACACACTTTATACAAATTTTTGTTACATGCGCACTTGTTATTAACTGCGTTTCGTTATTTTAAAACTGACTAATTTTTCGCGCACACATTTTAATTGAAATTTTTAGAAACGAATGAAAGATCGAAAGTGCTGCCTCTTTGGAGAGCATGCCGAACTACTAGCAATACCAGTGGACAAAACATTAGGTGCATGCAATTATAATCGAATAGACGAATTACATTAATTAGCAAACGATGCTATGTAAATATAAGTTTCTAGAAAATTTTTATAACAAATTTATAGGTGATATAAGAAATGTTAAAAAAATACCCACAAAAGTTGCAAACGCTGGTATTACTGTACATTCGGTTTTGAAGTTTCGAAAATCTTACAAAACCAGTTTTCCATATATTCATGCACATAGTGACATAGGTATAATCAAAGAATTACTAACAGAGCTAGAGAAAAAATCCAAATTTTGAGTAGAAATAGCGACTTATTTTTGTAAGATTTTCGAATTACATCGTGTATTATTATTTAAATAACCTGGCGCAATCATTAAGGACTATTTTCTGTGCCAAAGGTTAAGAGTTAAGTCCAGCTTAGCCGTAATACAAACCTAACCTAAAAATAGTTCATGAATAAATAATCGAACATCATTATTGGCCAAATGGACATGTACGCATGAAATGACTAATGGCCATTAGTATGACAGCCACATAGACTAAATAATCTCCTGTGAAATTCATTTTCACCCTACCGGGAACAGTGAATTTCGATGTAAGATTTTCACTGTCACGTAAATGTGATTTTCTGTATTGTATGTTTATGAAATGGAAACACGAATGTATTGAAAGTTATTTGAATAAACTTTTATTTCAATTTTAATTCTGCCTTTATACAAATAACAGTAATTATTACTAACAGTGAAACAATAGTTATTTGTCAAACTAGAGAGGAAAGCGCTTCTTTTTCCCGCTCGAGTTCGAAGTTTGCCTCATGAGCGCAGCGAGTGAGGCATTTCGAACGAGAGTGGAAGAAGAGCTTTCCTCTCGTGTTAGACACAACATTTTTTTCACGACATGTTTCTAAAAACGATTTACTCGGACCTAAAATACACTGAGAACACAACTCACAAACTGACACGTTAAAAGTTAGGTTATCGGACACAAGGCAGTGTAGCAGTGTTGCCAATGGACCAATCTTAAATATCTTTAATAAGTTGTCAAATTGTGATTTAATAAGAAAAAGAAAAATATAAGACATAATTGTAAGACAATTTAAATTATGTATATCACTAAAATAAGGATTTTCAATCAAATTAGGAATTTATTTATAATTTTTGTAATATATTTTTTGTAAATAACATTCATATTGGTAACACTTTTATACTTTCCTCTCTAGAGAGGAACAACACATTTTCCTCACTATTTCGGGAGAAGAACGGTGGGGTTTCCTAGCATGTCGTGAAAAAAATAACTTTTATTTTATAGGTTAAAATTTAAAAAAAAATAACTCAGTTAAGGACATTTAATATTTTTATGAGTTAATGACACTGCAGAAATTTATTTATAATATTAGACATTGCATACAGTGTTTTCAAAACCACGTTTAAAACGTGTTTTCTATTAAAATTTTCAACGCTTCTATTTTGCATATTTCCACACAGTTGAAAACCTATTCGTAGCATTTTTTTTGCCCGTGGTTCCTCTTCCATTAAAATCTTTGGGATCTCAATTGAAAGGTTGAAAGCCATACACGTAATAAAACTATTTTTTTTTAAATACTGCTTTAATTTTTAAATTCTATTTGTTTTGAATAAAATTTGGAAACACCTACCGAAAAAGTTTGGAAAACACTGCATTAAAGAGCAAATATTCACGATTTATTTTAATCCTAATTTGTCGTAACAGTGAATAAATTGCTTTGATAAAAGTATAGACCTGCTTAATTAGTCCGAACAGCAAGCTGATATCTAACAGTCGTGAATTTACTTCAGACTTGTGCTGTACTGCAGTGTGTTTGTAAAAGAATGAATTCGTGTTTCTTTTTTATGTGAACTAAGCATTTGTGAATTTCTGTGTCCTGTGCAACCTGTCTGCAATTCTGCTGCTCTGGTAAGTCATAAAATATAGTTTTTATATTATTAACTACTGCAATATTTCTTCTTATAATATATGAGAGTACTCGCTAGAAAATATTTCTCAAATACGTGAAAATATCTACAGAACGTTGTTGTTATGAAGTAGCGAAATGAAAACGCGTCTTGTACTCTTGGAGTAAAGTAAGGAAATGGCCGAGGAATAAAATTTAATTACTGGCATCTCATTCTGTGTTCTACAGGAATTCATTTAGGTACGTTTTGTAAACCGCAAGCAAATGAATTTTAGACTCTCGACGAAAATTCTCTTCAAGGACTTAAATTACAAGGCTAATATATAAATTCAATTTGGACCTGTTATTTTACATAAAATATACCGCTATGCTTACAGAATTATATTCGTAAACGCATTACATTTAATTGCTAGTGCATGGGTGAAACATTATTACTTTTTAAAACTGATTTGTGATTCACGAATTCGGTATAGTTGTTCAATAACATTATTTATACCTTAACCTCAACAAATTTGTGTAGAACAGTAGTAGTACAAATTAGTTAGGTATAGAGAAAGTTATATTAAAATAACTAGAGATTTGGACATATAGAAACGATCAAAGTTATTAGTATTTAAAATAGTCGACTTCTTAATACACCTGAATAATAGTTTTTACTTTACAAGTGGGCAAAGTAAGGAATTACCCACGGTAAAAAAGTGGGTAATTCCACTTTGCCCACGTGTGAAGTATAAAGTTTTATCCAACACTTCTTAATAAATGAAAAATTTATTAAAGAAATATTATTTGACAGTGACATATGCATTAAATTTTTAAATTAAAATGTCAATCGAAGTAGTTACCAAAGTGTTGTGTGTTATTATTATTGTTATAAATAAAAATACTCATTAGTGGCTTTCCTCAAAATTATACCCACTAGTGGATAATCTGTTACTTTACTTGTTTAAAATCGCCTTAGTTATAGAGCATTTATTGAGAGGTGTTGGATAAACCAATTTATTTAGGAACGGAAATTCAAGGCCGGTTTATGGTTTATCTTAAGTGTAATACACGCCCATGCATATTTTCCAAATGGTAAATTAATTACTACGATTTTTTTTTTGTATTTGAAATTGTATACATTACCGTATTGTTCTAGTACGATGACAATGTCAAATGTACTTGTCATCATACTTTATAGATGTTTATTAATCAAGAAAAAATTCGAATGATTACTTGTTATAATTCGGGATATAGTTTGAGAAATAGTTTGCGCTATGTTTATTATTATTATTTTTTATGATGACAAGTTCATTTAACATCGAAAACAAATGTTGTATTTTTTTTGGAACACTACTACTCTCCTAAAATATACTGATCATTTTACGTGACTTAATCTTTAGTACATGGTAAAGAAGTACCGTAGAATTTACACCAAACTACTCTGGTAAACTGAGGATATAACAGGCATTTTCTAAAAATTTCTTAACAATTAATAATTAATAAATAAATAAATAAATAAATATATCATCACGCCTTTTACCCATTGCGGGTGTGGCACTCTGCTTACGCAGATCTCGGTAAGTGATATATTTTGGCGTATGAAATGTTGTTACCAGCCGTCAAGTCATAGCCCCCAAAGTTGTTAGTGGAGGGGGAACCACAGGGGTAAATTTAAATTGGCAACTGTCGGAAGTGGGATTCGAACTGAGGATCTCTCGATCCACAGTCCGATACGTTGCCACTGAGCTATTTACCCCAATTAATAATTAATTCATCTTATCTCATCAGTTTACCTAATAGTGCAATAAATTCTAAGCAACTTTTACTTTTGGTGTAAAGGCAGTGTAAGAACACAACTTTAAAAAAATTCTAATAAACAGTCACAATATTTCAAGAAGTGCAGGGAAGCACAAGTTAGATAGTTGAAGGTTATTCTGTACGATTTAAAAATCACGTGTTATTAATTATGTTTTGTTCAGCCCGGGATAACATTTTTCCGAGCTACTTATAAATCGCTTCTCTTTGTGAGACACAACAAACCAATTACATACGGATATATCAAGCCAATACGTTTTATGCTACGTGTCTCAATTACTCGAATGGCGTGCTCTCATTCTGAGCTATAAGTTTCTAAAATGGCTGCACTGCACAGTCTTTCAAACTAACAAAGAAAACAAATATCTCCTCGTTTACCATTTTTGTTCATGTTCATTTTATTTTAATAAAACACTACTTCAGACTTCGAGGTTAATCTCTAGCTTTAAAAGCAGGTTTCTAAATGGAATTGCGGAGCGAAAATTGTGTGCAAATTAGGCCATTTGTCTTTCCCAAACCTTAATTATTTTCTTATCTTTTTTCTGGGATGTACAACAAATTAAATTAATTATTCTACATGGGCAAATGTTTACTTTTTTTAATGATGGCCTTTCAATTATTTTTATAAAAAATGTATCAAAACATTTATATTGTTATTTTTCCCTGCATGATCAAACCGTCAATTTGAATATAAAAAACTTTCGTTACAACCAAATATAACGACTCAAAACAAACTTTTTTTAAACACAAGCAAGTAAATGCGAAACAAAATCTGGAATACACAAAAATGAGAATTACAAAATAATTTCAATATTATTATTTTTAAAAATAATAATTTTTTTGCCAAAATGCATAGCATTTAAAAAGTTATTTCAATAATTTTTCATTTAATTACTTCAAATGTATTAGAGCATTTGTACCTTATTTTATTAATCAAAATATTTCAGCTAATATTTGAATTGTGTACTTTAAGAAAAAATAATCTGATAACCTAGCACATAACCTCCAGCTTAAACAATTTTTAAATGTTGCAAAATAGAAGAAAAAGTTTCAAATAAAAATTGTATTTAACAGTTTTATAATCATAACAAATTTTACTCTTTACTTTTTGTTATTAAAATTGTCAATGAAGTCTACCTACTTTTCTATTTTCTTAATAAGAATTAAAAAAATTGTGAAAAAGTTACTGATTTTTTCATGATCTAAAAAAAAAAGCATTTATTCCTGAACTGATCTAAAAAAATAGATCCGATCATAAAAATGGAACTATGATCTGATCTACATCACATTATATGTGATGATCTTGATATTGATCTAGATCATTTTTAAAATGATCTGTTACAACACTGGTTATGACACAATAATGTAAAGTTTCAGAAAATTCTTCATCTTACATAATAGTTCTGTAAATTTTGAGGTACTTTTTTTCTTGCAATTAATTATACATATCTAGGAATAAGTAAATTGATATATTTTTTCTAATATAATTATAACAAACAACTGAATATATAGCAAAATCTCAATATTCGCAAAATTGTTTATGATTTACAGATTGAATTTCCTTGTAAATGTGAGAGTAATGCGAGAGTAATAAATATCGATACAGATAAAAAGTTTGTTTAAAAAAAGATTATTTCAGCATCTAAATCACAGTTAAAAATAACAAAGCAAAGTGCTGCAGTGCATTTCGCGGTACTTACCACACCGACCGCAATAAGAGCACGCCAGTACCAACCCCCGTGGAAAAAAACTACATTACAAGCAGATTTATATAGGTGCTGGGCTGAAAGACCCGTGTTTAAATCAATTACGGCGGCCGACTCGGCCGCCAAGCGCGCAAAATACGCTTCCTCGAGTCCTTTATTCCTGTTCACGTTCGCTATTCTTGTTCTTTAATTACAAAAGAAAAATAAATCAATATATAAGTTGCGGATAATGTCTAATGCTGTACTATGGAGTGGTGTGTTGCTGAAATAGATGGATTTTCTCAAGACTTCTTTTTTTAATAAAGCTAAGGGTTTGATTCAGTATGGCCTATTTTGCTGATACTAACCATTTTTATTTTTTTACTATTTAATTTCTTAGAAATATACCGGGTGTAGAATTGAATTGTAGCGTATAGGGATTTTTTGTATTGCTGTAAATTTTTACCTATTCTCTTTACAGAATAAGTGTACATACGAAAGATGTTCAGAATTTAAAAATGCTCACGATATACCTATCAAATTAAAATTATCTATTAGAAAAATTTTAATACCGACAAGACAATAAAACAAAAACAAAAATTATTTCCTACTTCCGAGAACAGACTAAGATTTATATATTTTCTGTAGAAATTTCGAAAATGATATTATGGCGAAATTGAGAGTTCATTTCTTTCTGTTAAATAAATAAATCTAAAGTTGTTTTATGAAATGCCAAACATTTTTTGTTTACTTTTCTTAACCGTGTTACAATTTTCTTAATAATTATTAATTTTACTTTGACAGACATTTGGTGAAATTTAAGTAACAAAATGGACCTTATTACATGCATTCTGTATAAATTCTAAACAACTTTTGTATTTACACTTTTGTTGTAAAGTGAATATATAAAAATTTACAGCAATATCAAACAAATTGCATTGAAATCCCTTTATACCACATTTCAATTATATTTCATGTAACTTTATGTAATGTGCATATTTGTATTGACTTTTGCACTAACTTTACGATAAAATTTATTGCAATGAGGTAACCATTGTTATTGTACCGTATTTTGAATTTGAAATTAAGTATAATGCCAGTCGCGTCATACATCACACATATCAAATAGTGTAACCATTGATTAAAAAATATATTTTTTTTAATCAATGGCGTAACCAAAAAATTTTTTTTTTACTGCTTTTGTACTTTGGTAATTAAAATTATTTGTAACTTTGCAGTGATGCCACTTGTAACATTTGTATTCATCTCTTTCTCTCTCAATGTGTCTACATTTCTCTCGATATTTACTCTCCACATATTCATTCCACTAATTTTTTATAAAATTTTTGTCGTTAACTAGAAATAATTCTTCGAATAAAAATAAAGTATTTATTTTTCTTGTCTATATTCACGCATAAAAAAATATAAATTTGATCATAAACGTCATAAATAAATCTTCTTTTGCCCATTATTAATCTTTAACTGTATCCCCGATCATTATTTATCACTTCTCCTGTCGAACAATCACCTCTTCAAAAAAGAAAAAGTTCATTTGAAAAAAATAAAATCATAATGTCATAAAGAAACTCACTTATGGTATGGTACTATACTTTCGCATATATTGATGACGTATTTTTATGCTTGAAATGCGGTTACCAGTCTTCAAACCCTGGCCCTGAAAGATGTTAGTGAAGGGTAACCATGCAGTTAAAGTGATAAATAGCGACATTTCGTTGTATACATAGGTTTTTTACAGAGATAAAATAATGCCAATAATAATTAACATAAATTTTATTTATAAGAACAAGAAAACTGGTGGAAAATGTATTTTTTGTGTGGGTATACACATAATGTTAAGTCTTTTGTGCGACCATCGACCAAATAATGTTGAAAAGCTTTTTTAGTCGAAGAAAATAATCCAAAAAAAGTAACACGTACAAGGCATAAAGCACAAATCATATCAAAAGATATGATTGTTGTTTTGTATTGTCCCGCGACCGCGACCGCGTATTTCTTATTTCTTGTCGTAATTCAGCGATCCGAGAAGTTAAATCGAAGTTTCGATCGCTCTTACTTGCGTTCGAAACAAGTCCCTGTTGCAAGCTTCGTTGTTATACGTGCCTAAAGTCAAATTTGCGGATTTTACCCAATGCGCCCCCTTCCTTAAGGGGTTGAGTGGCAATACGTTCCGCCGCGATTCCCACTTGACTTGTATAACTACTCGTGAAAAGACGACGGCTGTGACGTCACTACGTCAATAATAACCCAAGAAGAAGTTTGGAATTAGCCACCTCTTCTTCCTGCTTGATTACTTTACCGTGTTTATCTTTCCAATTGTGCGCAAATGTTCAAACTGTCAAAATATTCAAAGAAGAAAAAATTACTGCTATTGTCTGAATTGAATTCTTTATATTGTAATTGGGAATTGTTGTTATGTCAAACTAATTAATAAAAAAGTAATTATTTACGATCACAATAAAATATTACTTTTTCCACATACTATACAACCCTACAAAGTGGCATATATCACGTATCCGTTGCGAAACAACATTTTCACATATAATCGTTATTATAATGTTAAATAAATATATTTGTAGGTGTGGCAGTCTACACAATGTAGATCTCACGTATTATGATATATATTTTTTCCCGTAAAGTGCGGTACCAACAGTTAACTCCGGCCCCCAAGGATGGTAGTAGTGAATTTATTTTCGAAAATTTGACTTCTATGGGGATTGAATCCAAAACTTTTGTTTCACAGTTCGATGCATTCCCACGGAGCTATTTACACCATGTGTTATAACGTAAATATTTATATTAATTATAGTTAGTTCTTAACGGTAGTAACAGCTGAATCAATCTTGATTCACTTTGACATTTTGACCAAAAGAAGACCAACCGACAAAAGAGTAGACGGGCACAATATTGAGAATTATAATTTAATAAAAGCCTAAAATATGGTATAAACGAATATTTACAAATGACAACAATGTATAAATATAAACTTAAATGTTACCCAGTTACAAAAAGCTTTTATGTATGGCCGTTGTTAAAAGTGGCCCTTTTAACGGTTGTTTAGCAAGTTAAAAGTGTCACTTCCTGACACTAGTATAAGTAACATAGCAACATGTTAAAAGTGATTTTATTTATATTTTTGTGTCAATAAATCAAGAAATATAACCCTATCTGTCAAAATATCATTCTACAATTTTTAGTATTTACTAATACACTAGGAATCCGCAGATAAAATTTTGTATGATTTACGAATTAAAACTAAAAGTGATTTATTTCGTTCATGGGGTTTTTTCACTCGAGTTCGCCTCGTTTCATAAACTTAGTCACCAATTAACTTCACTTTTAACACTTATATCATAAATAATTATTAACTAACTTCATTTTGTAGCGCACAAAGACGTGAAGAGACGTCTTGTCTCTGCAAATTCTGAACAACAACTATCTTTAAGTTGATCAAGAGCACCCGTTTGCCCCATACGTGAATAAGCGCGAGGGTGGACATCTCTTTAAGAGTCAACTCAAAGGTTACTAAAAAAACTTAAGCTTAAACAAGAGCATAATAACATATACATACATGTCTCACAACGCAAATGATGCCTCAAAAAGAAATTTCGTAATAACCAAGTTATAGTCTCAAATAACTTCGTTTCTACATATAAAAACTAGAAATCTAACCAAATTAACACAAACATTTGAGGCAATATATTGATACCTGAGAAACACCATTCAAACCAAGTTCAAAGATTTTACGTGCTAACACATTTTTATACTGCAGCTTTCAAAACCGTTTAGCCATATAAAAATAAATCGTACTCTGACTAATCTTGTTATATAATCTTTAATTAAAGGTTGTTGAATTTGTACACATGTTCATTTGATACTGGAATTTCAATTAAATATTACAATATCACATTTTTATAAAAATATAGATATTTTTTAATATTGCAATTCGTAAGTGAGTAGATGAACACAGTATTCATATTTATATGCTTGTTGCAGAGAGTATTATTATATTTAATAAGGTAGTCTTTGAAATTCATGTGTATAATTACACTAATTTAAAATTATAAAATAGATTATATAATGTTTCAGTTTTTCAAATTTTATACAGTAAGTATTTCTTGTTTTATTTGCCTAGTTATTATATCATTTAAAAATTCCTTCTTGATGATTTTCTCGTGCACAATTTTCCTACAGACTAATTTCGCAAAATATTTTAATTACTTTAATTACAAAATAGAAGGACAGAGGTACGTCACAGGATAGTTATTTATCCGTGAAATTATTGTGGGAATGTTCCGGGTAAACATTGGCAAGATCACAACGAATTCGCGTTGCTTCTCTCATCGCGGCCCGGTTCGTGCTCCTGTGGGAACCGTTCCACGTACGTAAATTTAAATACGGGCCTCCAGGGACGGACTTAGTCCCGAAACCGCGTAATTAAACTCTCATCAGCAGATAAGTCATTTACACATCATACAATTTATTCATTAACAAGACTACCGACCTCGAAGAGTTTTTTACACGAGATAATTATTTATTAATTGTCTTGTAATGTACTAAATGTGGATGTTTCTAGAATGAAGCTTTTGGGAATTCGTGGAAAATGATACAAAATTAATCAATTTTAATTGTTGATTTTTTATTTTAAGTTACTGTTAGAGGAAAGGGTGGTAATATGGGCACCCATTTTATATTTTGCTTATAGCTGCTACCATTTTGATTCAATTAATCTGAAAATTGGAGAAAATAAACTTCAATATGTTCTAATTACTTTGTAGTATAATGTATATATGATATTCCTATTTGAATCATCTTTAAAAATATTCTTAACAAATACTGCATTTTTTGAGAAATAGAATTTGTGTCGGTAATATGAGCCCCATGGTGAAAATCAGGAAAAGTGCACTCGCTTAGTACAAAACAATTTTTTTTTTATTACTAAGATTACATTTATAAAACTGTAGTAATTTTATTTACAAAAATCGCATATGTAAGTGTGGCACCTGCAACAAAAAATTCAACAAATTTTGTAGTGCTTGAAATATGGGCCCCTTCAGTGTGAGGGCTCATAATATCAGTTCGGCAGGTGCCCATATTACCAACCTCGCCATACTTGAATATAAACATTTATCACCGGTTAACCTTAATAATACACTTTAATGTTATTGCAGTAATAAAACAAATGGGACTTGCACAATACACAACAGTAACCATATTTAGAAAATACCTAGTGGTTCTAATAGTAATATTTTTATAAACCCTTACCTTTAAAAGTTTTGATTAGATCACAATACAAACACACTCCGTATTTCAATAATGACAGCAGCTACTACGCCACCGTGCTCCACAGATATAATTATGAACTATTGCTACTAGTTTCTTGCGGTTTCGATAGAATGCGCATTCTACTTTATTAGATATTTGGGGTGCCCATATTACCTGCAGGTGCCCATAATACCACCCTTTCCTCTACATATTATTTATAAATGAAATCTATAATTAGAACTTTTTTTGATTGGACAATGGATGACAGTATCAGCCAATAGGTTTATTTAAAAATACAACCTCTGCTAGTTTTGACGGTAAAAATTTCACCTCCCGATGAATATGTTAGAGACGTCGAAACGCGAAATAAGTAGATGTATTTTTGAAAAGAACGTATCTCTCACTTCGTTAGTGCTATTATCGTTGTGGGGTATGCTCACTGATTTCTATGTAACACTAGATTAGGCATAAGCCATATTCTGCAACATGAGAACGTTTCCAATTGAACGGGTGAAATTTAGATTTTGTAACACTTTTGAGCGGAAAATTCAAATCACTTTAATGAACCATTTATAGTATAAATGCGCGGTCTGAAATCCTCGCTTTCGCTCTATCTACACCGCGCTCGCCACCACCTCTCGTTAGGTTATACCCATCATATAACTTTTTTAAATATTGGGAACGCACCGTAGCGGCTTAAGCCCAATCTAGTGATATATAGAAATCAGTGGGTATGTCATATCCCACCCAAACTAAAGGTCACTAAAAATATCAGGAATTATCAAATTTTGTAAATAAAATAATCAAACATCAAACTTCATTGTTGGACAAATATATCAAACAAGTAGTACTTCGAAATATTTATTTTAAAAATAGCAATAATTATTAAAAACAATAGCAAATCCGTTTTGATAAAAATAGAGATGCTGAGGTATGTCATACCCCACCACACTAACGAGAGTTAGAAATAAATATGAAACAATTAAAATTAAATATTTGCCATACAGGTAATTATGAATTTGAATGAATAATGGAAACGAATCAATTAAATCTTATTTCCTTCTACGGACGATGCAGTATAGGAATTTCAATGGTAAATTCTTAGTGTGCAATTAGTTGCTCCCATAATTATTTTAGAGCAAAAGTTTATCTAGATTTTATCTAGAGAAAAACATTTTGTATCTATTGATACTATCGTTCATAAATTTCTTTTGTCCGGAAGAGGAGAAATCGAAGAAATTAAATTTATCAATTAAAACAATAAATAAAAAACAAGCGCTCTAACATTTGCTCTACTACCCCATTTGCCAAATTACATTGTGGTAATCAGCTATTGATTTGTTTTAATTTCCGGCAAAAAACCTTTTAATCATTTCTACTTTTTCATGCATTGAGTATAACGGTATTTAATAATAAGTTTAAACGATTTCTTCTCTTCTGGATAATGGAAATTTATGAACTATGGTATCAATAGATGCAGAATTTTTTTCTGTAGATCAAATCTAAATAAACTGTTGCTCTAAAATAATTAGGGGAGCAAATAATTGCACACTAAAAATTTACCATTGAAATTCCTATGCTGCGTTGTCCGAGGCACCACCCTGTATAACTAATTAACTAAACATTCAGGTTCTAATATATACCGGGAGTAAAATCGAAATTGGGCATATAAGGATTTCAATGCTAATTTTTTATATTGCTGTAACTGTAACAAAAGTTGTTCAGAGTTTAAAAATAGCTGCAATAATACCCATTGTACTGAAAATAATACAACACTTTAATAAATAAATCTAAACAGTTTTACGAAATATCCTATATTTTTCGTTTTAGTTTAATTTGCCATGGCCGTCTTACAATTTTTCTAATGAACATTAATTGTAATTTGATTGATGTATCAAGAAATACTTATATTTTGGTAACCAGTTGAACCTTATTGCATGCATATTTAAATTCAGAACAACTTTTATATTTACACTTTTACTGTAAATGAATAGATAAAAAATATAATAATAAACAGTATTGAAACTCCATGGCCCTATACGCCACATTTAAATTCTACACGCTCGAACAAACATTTCAGATAATAATGCCCGCATGAAGTAAATAGCTCCGTGGTAACGCATCGGAATGTGGATCATGAAATCTACAGTTTGATTCTCAAAGCCGATAAATTACTCAACAAATTTTCTCCATATAAAAATCAACCCCCTCATCCTTCCTTCACTAACATCTTTGGAAGCCGAGATTTAACGGCTGGTAACTTTACGGCGTAAAGATGTTCTTTTTATTTACTGAATTTATTCCCAATTCTATCGTTCCATTTTACATTCAAAATAACCGTTTTCTTCAAAAAGAAGTGTCGAATGACGTCTATTTTTGGTGTTGCAGTAGTATCATCAGTAGTAAATCCAACTTCATAAAAATCCGGACCTGTAAATCTAGCACGTGTACTCAAATCGACAGAGCACACAACTGTTTGTTTTATACTTGTTATTCAGAATGCACAAGTATACACATGGAGCCGTCTCTCTCCCGGCTTGCTCGGTTCTCCTGTGTTCCTGTACGTCTGAATTCCTGTTTTCCTGCTCCAAACGTGTGCATGCTTTTTATTCCCGTGATTGCAGCGCTGCCGACGTGGTCGTGGTCATCGATTACACGGTTCCACTGCCAAACAACGTTTAATTTTAACTTTGCAAACATTATGCATTCTAATTGTATTCTATTCGTATATTGTTTCGGTTTCGATGTTGTTGTGGTCAACGTCATTGCGTTCGTGATGGCTTTCAACTTTCAACAATAGGGATTTTAACTGTGTGTTTGATGGCATTTAAATTGAAAGCTGAGGAATGGAACTAATAGTTTGAATACACCTGACGTTCTACAAATATTTCTATTGTGCATTGTAATATTTTTTATTAAACACGTATAATCAATGTACTGAAGTAGGGTAATGATGATTCCTAAATTACTTCAAAAATATTGCTACAAATAAAATTGCGCAGTTAAAATATTCGAGCACTTTTTTTTCTGATAAAATGAAACAAATTATTTAGATGCATCAAGAGGATTAAACCATAGTTAATATATAAAATATGTTTTATAAAAGATTATAAAAAATTATACAATTATCAAATATTTTATACGTCGTATTAACATGATTATTTTTTGACGTTTTTACCAATCCTGTCATTATTATACTGAGAATAAAGCTCTGGTGATTATTCCCTGAAATAATCTCTGTAGATTTTTTGTTTTTATTGACAAATGTCAAATGTTAGATAGTTACCATCAACACAAGTAAAAAATGAGAAAAAAAATAGATTTAGTGCCATGCCTGATGAAATCAAAAATAATCTAATAAAATATAAGTCGAGTGTTCGATAAATTATAAAATAATTCTCCACTATCTTTTTCAAACTTGTTGCCATTTCGTGGCTATTGCCTAGCAACAAGTTTTCGAAAGATCTGTCAAATTATTTTCAATTATTCTCACTATCTTGTTAAATTTCACTCATTACAAATTTGACCAATCAGAATGTCTCATTTTCCATTGTTGTGCATTTTAGATAAGTGAATAAACAGCACCATGCTGTTTATTCGCGATTAAATTGAAGCTAGCTTTTATATGCAAATTTTGAACATTTTGAAGGCATATTTAGCCGGATAATTAGTTGCAGAAGCAAGATACTTACATGTTCTTTACCTTTACTGGTATTCTATATCTTTAAACATGCTGAATTATTCAATTCAAGCTATTTTTATTTACAAATTTTTGACTTTTATTTGACAAGTAAAAAGAAAAACAATCAATTTGCTATAGTTACACTATAACAACAAAATTTTATGGTCTTTTTTGTTTATAAGTGTACCGATTTATTTATGTAAAAATGTGTCAAAATCAACGTTTTAGTATAATTTCTTCGGCAAGTATTAAAGTTTATGCTATGAATTCGTGAAATAATCTTGACATATACCCCTCGTGCTAGAATTGAATCGATTAAATTTGATGTCTAGCTTATTTATAAAATTTTGCTTTTAAAAAATTGTTATCGTACATAATATTTTAAGATAAAACTCCTCGACCTGCGGTCTCGGGATTTTTTCAAATTATTATGTACTCAAACACTTTTTAAGCAAAATTTTATGCATAAGCTAGACATGTCAAATTTAATCGATTAAATTCTTAGCACTCGTGATATAACTATTGATTATTTACGTTGCTAAGTTGGGTTTCGCGAAAAAAAATTATTTTAGCCTAATGAATAACAATTGAGACTATTTAAAACTGCAGATTTATATAAAAATAAAAAAATTAAATAGTGTAGGACCCCATTACAAAACCAGTAGTGAGAGTTTACTCATCATATAAAACAGCTACAAAAAAGTTTTAAATAAAATATTATAGTAATAGAAAATATTATGTGTTTGTGTGAGGAACTGTTAAATTTTCAGTTTTCATAAATGTCATTTGAGATTATCCGGCAAATATTCTGAAATATCGGCTTGGGATGCCATCTGGGGTTGACAGATTTATAGATAGTCCTGGTCGAACCCTAGATTAAGTGGTTTTTAATTTTTATGTAATCTTTGTGTTGGCCCTGCGAGAGGTTCCCTGTCCTGCACTTACCCCCTTATGGGGTAGATGGGTGTATTTGGCCAACACAAAGCAGGACAGTTGATTTTTTAAGATTTAAAATGAACAGACATCTTCTCACGTCTGCAGTGCTCCACAAAATGTAGCATTTTATGGAATTATTGTTTGTAGAATGTTTTGGTAACTATTTAACATATACGAATGTTGTCGTCAATTGTAATATTTGTATTTGTTTTGTCATTATGCTTAATTCAACGTTTTAACCTCTTCATAAAATATATTTTTTTATAACCTTTACAAAGTGTTTCGTTTGTCGCAATTAAATTTGATACGTTCTCAGCTCGTCCCCATAACGGTAAAACTAATATCCTAACAAATGAAAGAAAAGTATCAAAATGTTATTTGTTTTTATTTGTATAATTCCCAGTCTTTTATTTTGTTCGCAGTATGAATATTTATATTTTTTGGCAATAATTCATGGTAGTGAATCACTTTTTAATTTTTGAGTATTAGCATCCTGAAAATCGGAGTTCGAATTAAAAATTTATGAAAGCAATAAATCAAATTTTTTCAGCTGAAACTAAAATAGCAGTGGTATAGAAACAGATCTATTTACAGTCAGCACAATGGCTGATTTATTTGCATGATACTGTTCAAATAAAACAGAAATAAAATTTATCTATCATTAATCTAAAAAATTCATTAAAAGTTTAAATGAAAATTGTTACATTATGACGTAAATTAAACAGGTTTTTTGTGATTTATTTACTTTTCCGGTTGCAATTGCGCTATGAAGTATGCATGAAGTTTTTTTGTGAATTATTAACTTTGCAATATGATTCCATTAAAGTTATTTGCTGGTAACTTTATGGTTCCTGAAATATGTATAAATAATTCATGGTCCTCCGTATATTTTAGATTAAAACGCATTTATATATAACAAAGTTTTGGAGGCGAAGCCAACATATATTTTGTTGAAAACTTTGAACAATACCTATCAAAAGACTTAGCTATGGTAATTTTCGCATGTTCTTCCCAAATCCCCCGTGTATTTTCCTTTCATGCGTGTAGATGATAAACGGACACACATTCCCACCACAAAAGGAAAAAATGAAAAAAACGGAAAATAAAAAACCAGTCTAACACATAAATCTGACCGAGTATATCCGTTCGAATCCAGACAAAGTTGACAAAGTAAACACTGCACTGAATTTGTAGCCTTAGTTCGCCAGGTTCGTCGGGTTCTACCTCATCTTGCGAAACTGAGAAAATGGGTTTCTAGAAGAGAAAGGGGCGTTATCGAATTTCAAAACCCATCAACGTCTATTATTCGAAACATTTACATTCCGTGTTCTTCAGGCCAATGCATACACTTTTAAAATGGATTTCAAGGAGGAAAGTTTGTGCATAAGATGAACCGACGCGAATTGTAATTCGCCGGCATCTCCGCATCGTCCTGCACGCTCATACATATTTCATGGCGGGCTAAACCGACCACGGACGGGCACTGCGAAAATTGGGAAACGTATATGAAATTAGAAAATTTACTGCAATATACTTTGTGGTGAACAGCGGCGCACCGCACCAGATGAGGCCACCGTCACTAAAAAACTTTTAAATGAATGAGATATACTTGTTGATAAGCATTCATAATTTCCTACTTTAGTTGCGCAAACTAAAACTTGAATATTAATCTTAACTTCGTTAAAAGTACTACCTCTTCATTCCTGCAAAACAAACTAAAAATTTTACGTTTCACTGTCTGACAAAACTAATTACTTTCTTGTACGTAGAATGGGAAAATATAGGAATCATGGAAAAAATAATGCCGAGATTTTTGTTTTGAGCTTTCAAGGTCTCCTGATTCCGACTTTATCATTTTTCCAATGACACATCTGTGGATATGTGTTTGTATGTTAAATAACTTTCAAAGAAGGAAAGGTAGAACAATAATTGTTCATAATTAGAAGTTTCATGACAATGCGAAGTATTGCAAAAGTGGAAGTTTACAAACAAAATACCTAATACATTTATTTTAATTCGAAAATGAAATCAGTTGCAAAAAAGTTACAAAGAAAAGATTTTAGAAACAATATTATTAGAATAATAGTTGTCCAATTGTTGATATGTAGTGTCCAAAAATTAATTTAATATATTACAATAATATGTGTAAAAGATCCAAATAATATTTTGACAAAGCTTTAAGGAATTCAAGAGAACTTTATTGGACGTTTCCAAAGTTTATCCTCTCATCTCTAGCAACAACAATGACGGTTAAATGTCATTAGATGTTAGATGTTGTTTAATTACAGTAAAATAGTAACAAATTAGTTGATTTAAAATAAAAAGCACATTGTGTAGTGATTTCAAATGAAAAGTGATTCATTAAATCATTAAATATTTAATTACACATTGTCTTATTTGGTATCAAAGTAATGGTTTCAAGGAGAAGATTTTAACTCAAATGTCAATTAAGCTGAATTTATAATTTACGTAACATAACATAACATAGTGAAAATATAAATACATTCATAGAATCTCTTATATAACTTAACATAGCTTAGCTTAACATAAGAAATAATCTTAATTTATTTCTTACATAGCGTTATATTTTTCGGTAATGTTCAACACTACCGGAAACTGTCAGATACCTAGTGAAGAATTGTAGGGTATATTATAAGGTAATGAATGATATTTATTTGTATTATTTATGTTTTTCTATACATTTATTATATTATTTTGAAAATGGACGAAGTGAAACATCAACATCATCAATATTGAAATAAAAAGTACGATCTTGATATCGCAAACTTAAAAATTGTAACCTGCATATGGACAAATCAAAGTCAAAACAATATTGAACTATAAATATCGCAATTGAACATTTTGAAAATTCTGGCAAATAATCTTCTTCATTTTATGCTATGAAAACGTAACAAAATCTCTTATTATAAAACCTAAAAAAATCATATATTTTGCTATGCTATTGTCAATTGTTTCTTATGATATTGCTATGCTATCGTCATTTGTTTTTTATAAGAGTTATTTGAGTCCTATACCATCATAATAAAAATCTCAGGAAGGAAAATTAATCTACAATAAAAATATAAAAAATATATAATCACGCCATTTACCCATTTCTGGGAGTGGCACTCAGCTCAACGCAGATCTTGGTATTATGATATATTTTTACGCGGAAAGTGCGGTTACCAGCCGTCAAATCACTGCCTCCAAGTATGGTAGTGTTGGAGGAGCCACAGGGGTAATTTTATGTGGTGAAAATTTTCGAAATTTAATTTCGAAAATTTGTCGGCTGTAAGGCTCGAACCAAGGATCTTATGATCCACAGTCAGATACAATATAAGACAAGATATTTATAATTATAAGAAAATGGTGTAATTACACCAATTTTTTTTAGTTTAATTACATTACCTAATAATTATTGCATGAACGGTTACAAAATAAAATCAAAGTTATTTCTGGTACATATAACAAATTGATCTTTTAATGTGAAAAGGCTGTTTCATTATAAATTTACTTTGATTTTAAATTTACATTTCTTCTAAGAGTTACTGATCGTTTACGCCTCCAGAATCTTTGTATTGTATTTGACATTTCAGTTTTCGTGTGACCTTTAATCAGAGTTCAGTTTTTGTTTGTGACACAAGATCAATATTTATACTAACTAAATAAAATATTGTGTACTCATTCATTATTAATCTGTTCAATCAAATCAATAAATTTAAATTTCACAATCAGTTTATTATCACAAAGACATCACAGACGGCGCCACTGGTTGATCGTTGTCAAATAGGTATATTCTTTAGCTGCGAAAGCGGCACAGCGTCGCGCACAAAGAAGACAATGAATTTACAAGTTCTTTTGATGAAACGGCTGGCGGAAGCGCCGCCGATAGGTATAAACGTCCGGAGTGTACAAAACAATCTGTCCGAATAAATCAGCCATGGAAATGCTACTGCCGATTCGGAGACCGAAAGGGAATAAACGATCGAATAAATCTATGAAAAGTAAAACAATTCTGCCAGAAACACAAAGGTTTTCAAACTTTTTTTATAAAATATCGCAATTTCCTCTATGCTTCAACGGAACTAACTTGTAACGGTCCGTTAAGCTTTTGTACCTATACCATTTGGTAATTAAAGAAACTTGGACGTACAATCCAATTCAGAAGTTTGACATCAATTTCTAAATTACTTTATTGGAATGGTTCCACAACTTTTATATATTTAATTATGAACCGAGAGATTTTGATTCGAACCTAAATTAGTTAGATTTCAAAGTTAAAAGTTGGAATGGTCGACTATCCGATATACGACCCTGCAGAAATGGACGTTAACCGTCTATCCAAGTATAATACAAAATAGAAAATATATTAAAATTATAAGTAAAGTAAGAAAAAATTGTACTCACATAAAATGAAACTGTGGCTCCCACTTCATTGCAAGCTTTAGAGGACGCAATTTGACGGCTGGTAACAACATTCCGAGAACAAAAATATAGTTATCATATTTCAAAATCACTCAGAAATATTTTGGTAATATAAACTGTTAACGATATTTTATTATGTCATGCAGAGTTAAATGTTATTCTAACAAATTTTTATTTTTTTTATATCAAAATAATTCTAAACCAGATATACCCGAAATATTAAATTATATTAGCTTACGAGAAATTAATTATTAAAAATTAGGGCAAAAGAGATATAACGTAGTTTTGGTAAAGGCAAGATGAACATATTTGAATAGAAATAATTAAACATAAGCAATTTCCTGCTTCTCTTATCATTTTAGAGAAAAATGTTGGAAAAAAAAGTTTAATGCCCGGTATTAAAAAGAAATTTAACTGTCACTTAAATTTACTTTTAAAGTAAATTTATTTGTTTTTAATAAGTGCACATCATTTCAAATTAGTTTATGACTTACTTAACATTGCCGTCAAAAATTTGATTGTCATTTCAATAAATTGATGTAAAAGTCTGGAAGTTTTAATTGGTTCGTGAGATCCTCAGTTCGAATCCCACTACAGACAGTTGCCAATTTAAATATACCCCTGTTGTTCCCCTTCTACTAACGTCATACGCAAAAATATATCACTTACCGAGATCTGAGTAAGCAGAGTGCCACACCCATTATGGATAAATAATACTGGGCGCAAGAGTTTTAATATCTGCATCTGAATTTCAAATTTTACTTATTTAATAATGACTAAAAAGACGTTGAAAACATCAAAAATTCTGTTTTCTTTTTATTATACTTTATAATTAATTTTGTTGTTAACAAAATCTTCTTCTGACCCTAAAATTAAATAAAAGATTTACGTAGTTACTTGATTATGAATAACGTTAAATATTTGCTCGAATTCAATTCCATTTCCATGGTTACTCATTATTAAAACTGATTTTTTTTTTTTATTTTTAAACGTCTTACAATAAGTAAAATGAAATTTGTTCACTGATTCAGACGCAGATATTAAATCTCTTTAATTTTTCTTTGAATCATTTTTCTCTCAAATGATTAGAGAAACGGAAAATAGCGTAAGTATTATTTAATAGGTACAGGTACATTTAATAGTCAGTCACCACCGAATATAATAATATGTGCCGATATATTTAATTATTATACATTATCATTTTGTAAAAAACAGAATGTCACATTATTTATGCACATGTTTTTTTCAGCTGTTTCATGATGAAGAATTTTTCATAACTTAGTCTGCTGATCTACCTTCCTTTATATACCTGGTGCAAACTAATTTTATAATTATAATTTTTTTTTATTATTATTATTCGACTATGTTCATAGACGTCATTGTACCTATGGCACTAAATATTATCATACAGCTTGTCTCTACCGAATTTGCATTACCTATAAAGTTCACCAAATTTGATAGCATCTTAAAGCTGATTAATTTTATGCCTAAACAATTAAAAATTCATTTTAAAATTTGTGGAGACTTGCCAAAGTTATGTATAAGACCAGGTTATGAATTTTCTTTCCATCGTCATCATTTTTAAAGCATGACAAAAGTTTTGTTCCGTAAAAGTATCAAAGTCAATAATTCGCGGTTAAAAGCAGAGTAAACTTTCTAAGGGTTAAAAAATTGTCAAGCTTTACTTCGGAATAACTTACGCTCGAAAATAATTCGTAACGAAACAAAAATGCGCCGTAGGTTAATATAATTCCGCAGTAACATGTCAACAAACTAGGTTTGCGGATGCCGTAGAGCCATTAGTCTTTCGAGAGACGGATAAACGGATTGCAGAACGCGCGGGAACTTCGGTAATTTGTAAATGTACTGGGCATCATCTTCGGGTTGTGCGCCTGCTCGGCCGCAGGGCCGTCCGTGCCGGGGGTGCGGGGGTAATTAGCTAGTGATGGATGGTCCAGGTGGCGAGACGTTGCTCTCTCTCAAAGATACTTCCCCAACCCAATTCCGGCGCCCTTGGACCACTGAAAATCGATACATTGGATGGTTTCTACCCACTGAAGATCCAATAATTTGTTCTGAAAAACTTAGATTTGTTGCGACAAAAACTATTTTATTTTATCAAATTGCTTTCTTTGCGGACAGTTTTTAGGTATTAGCACGAATTCTATTATTTTTATACACATCGAGAACTTCTTTCGACACAGTCTTTTTACTTTGTCATCTTAATGTTTTCAATTCAAGTAAGTTAAATCCAAACGATTTTTTCTATAATGCAAGGTCCATACATAAACATAAAAAACGTTTGCAAAAATTTAAAATTTAAGGTGTAAACATTTTTTTTTATTACATATGATAACCATAAAACATATTAAGAATTCGAGAAATATATCTATATTGAGAATAAAGAGTACCTACCTAGTAAATTCTCTAAAAAAAAAGTGCTCAAGATTTTCTTCATGCAATAGTTTTTCGAGAATTGTTAATTTTTTGTTAAGCTCGCCCGCTGCGAGAAGACGCGGACACTCTAGACTGGACGACACTTTTTTTAAATTCTACAAGAAAAATAATTTTTGCAAAGTAAACCAAAGTGCATTTGGAAAGTAACTATATATTCTTTCATAATTCACTAAAAGCCCAAAAAAATAATTTTTCTGAAACCGAAGCGAAAGTATTATTTTCACACCTAAATTGCGGAGCGAAAATAGTATTTCCCTGACTAGTCACGACAACATTTTAAACATTCCGTTACCTTAGAAACTTTGTTAAGAAAACCTTTAAACATTCTGTTACCTTAGAAACGGGAAAAACACAATACTAGATACAGACAGAAAATCAGATTTAATTTTTTTTTATTAATTTTTATTAGTATAAATGGTTTCGTTAAAAAATTAATACATAACTCATCAGTAAAATGTATGTACTTAAATCGGAATCGTAAAATACTCGACACAAAGTGCCTCGTATTTCAATATAGCTCCTGACACTTATATAAATAAATATTTTAGTATCCAAATTACGTTGCCATGTGTTTGTTGAACGGTTGATATATAAAATTTTTGTACAGCCTAGGCCACGGATGGCGAACCTTTTTGAGACGTAGGTTAAATTTTGTTCATATATTTTTTAGTACTTGCTCGTGGGTCATTAATGCCCATTTGCACTAGAGTTAAGTTGAAAAAATTTTAACTGAGTATTATTAAAACTAAACATCTTTAAAATTCAATTGGCTTAACGAATAAAAATGGGCGCGGTTTGACGTTTTAAAATTTTTAGTGGGGTTAAAAATTCTTGAGTGTTTGTTGCAAATGGCATTAAGTGTTTGAATGAAAGCAATCGTGGGTCAGTTAAAAAGCTTGTGTGGGTCAGTGTTTGACCCACGGATCATAGGTTCGCCATCACTGGCCTAGACAAACGATTAGCAGTTTGTAAAGTATCTATTAGACTCAATTATTCTTATAATTTTAGTGAATTTTAACCTCCCGCGACTGTACTGTTATGTATTCGAGCATAAGTAGGTAAAGTAAAAGTTTGTTATTGAATTACATTGATGATTGATATTTATTTACTGAATGAGAAATTCAATTAATTCATAATTTTTTTTTAACAGATAAATTGCCTGACTGACTATTTGCCTTTGATGTTGGGTTGACAAACATGAAATTATTAATTTAATTAACAACAGTATTTCAAGATTATTTTTACTGAAAAGAGTTTATATGTTTTTCATATTAAAAACAAATATAACGTTGTGTTGCATTTTATATTGTACATTTACTTTTTAAATTAAAATAGCGTCCGAAAAGTAAATTAAACAAAATGTTTTCCGGAATTCTATGTATACGTACATTTCATTTTAATACACTATTTTGGTTCAGATGCAATTCTATCAATCATTTATATTAAAGCGGCATTTTATACGTCAATTTTAATTTATTGCAGTATTAAAAATTTAGTTTAACTAATATTCGCTGTATTCAGTAGTTTCTATTGTGTACTTCTATAATTTTTATTAAAAAATGCAGTTCTATATTTCTATAATTTATATTTTAAAATACAATTATCAATTAATAATTATACAAAACTTAATATTTATTACTATGAAAAAATTAAACGAATAATATATAAAAACACAAATTCGTTCATTTATGGTACTTCAATAAACATCTTAGGGTGCCATAATTAGTCGGCTGATAACCGATTACAATAAAATGTATCGTCATTCTCAACCTGCAAATGTCTATCATAGCAAGAAAGGATTAAAAATTACAATAATAAAATTATTATACCAATGAATTAGATTGATTAATTTTATTTACTGTTCTAGGTTATCCATTTTTTTAAATAGCTCTGTTAACATTTTTAAGGGTCGCGAATTGACGATTGCTAACCGCATTTCGTGCGGTAAAATATATTTATAAAGTTAAATAACAAATTTTTAAGTTTTTGCTCTACTCTTTCGCTTCCACCTTTGACTAATCACAACAAACCAATAAAGTAGAACTTGAAACTTCATTGCAAAAATAGTTATGTGCTCTTATTTCAAGCGAATTTGCGAGCGAGGGCTTCATTTTCGCGAATTCGTGAAAAAGTTTGTACAAAATTATTTTTATGGGGTAAATAGCTCCGTGGTAACGTGTCGGACTGTGGATCGTGAGATCCTCAGTTCGAATCCCACTGCCGACAGTTACAAATTTAAATTTACCCCTGTGGTCCCCCCTCCACTAACATCCTTGGGGGCTATGATTTGACGGCTGGTAACCGCACTTCATACGAAAAAATATATCACCTACCGAGATCTGAGTAAGCAGAGTGCCACACCCGTAATGGGTAAAAGGCGTGATGATATATTATTATTAAAATTATTTTTAACAGAATAAAATTTAACCAAAATACTCGTAAGTTTACAAATTCTATAACAGCAGTAATTTGTAGACATTTTCCTTTTCCTTTTTCTGGTTTTGATACACAAAAATATAAAAACTGAATTTTTTATATTTTTATTAAATAAGTAAAATGAAATTTGTTCACTGATCCAGATCCAGATATTAAATCTCTAACTTTTATTAGAAACAATTTTATCTAAAATGATTAGGGAGCAGGAAATTGCTCAAGTATTATTTAACATGCAAAACGCTTATGCCCGGCTGAATCAGTCACCTTCCCCTAATCAACACTGTACAAAAATAATATTACCGTTACAGATAAGCTCGTTTATTATTTAGAAATTTAGATCAACAATTTTATTTTCTTCAATAACATTTCTTGTTGGGTTTTAGTAAATATACTATTAGTCATTTTATCATCACTGTGTATTGTAACCTACCTGTATATGCTTATTACAATTTTAAGTCGCAATAGATATAAACCCTTAATTTAAACTGAAAGCTGGCGATACAATTCACGCTCTGATTGGTTACCTTGTTACAAATAACCACGTATACTTTATTATAAATCATACAAAAGTTTCTTGTTTCGAGCCTCCATTGCATCTTCCATTACTACTTGTTTAACTTTATTATAAGTCCTGCTTTACCGATATCTGCGAAATTCAGAGTGCCGCGACCAAAAGGGGAAATTATGTTGTGATTTATTTGTTTATCCAACACCTCTCAATAAATGCTATATTACTATGGCGATTTTAAATAAGCAAAGTAACAGATTATCCACTAGTGGGTATAATTTTGAGGAAAGCCACTAGTGAGTATTTTTTTATTTATAACAATAGTAATAACACACAACACCTTGGTAACTACTTCGATTGACATTTTAATTTAAAAATTTAAAGCATATGTCACTGTCAAATAATATTTCTTCAATAAATTTTTCATTTATTAAGAAGTGTTGGATAAAACGTTATACTTCACACGTGGGCAAAGTGGAATTACCCACTCGATAAAATTATCTCACTCAGCCTTCGGCTTCGTGAGCTAAGATTTCTCTCGTGGGTAATTCCTTACTTTGCCCACTTGTAAAGTAAATAACTATTTTAATTCTATTTTTAGCCTGTCAAAATAAAGATCGTATTTCTAATTAATTTCGAGGAAAAGAGAAAATAAATCTCTATGTGTTATTGGATTTATTTTCTCTTTTCCTCTACATTTTTCGGCTTGAAAACCTTTTTCAAACTATAATGAATTTCATTTATAAATTTCAATTGGAAGAAACAGTTTTTGAAATCCAAATCATATACGAAATTCGAATGAGGTAAACGTTGCACATTCCGACGGTTAACTTCCACAAATTACTTCTGAAATTATGAAAGGCTTTTATGCAAGTGCAAAGTTTATCCAACGCTGATTATGGTGTAAAACCGCAGGCACATCAACGGCCATCTGCTTAGTCTTAATTAATGGGGATTTACTGAGTGAGCCGCGAACCGCACGACAAGAACAATAATATCCATCAACCGTGGTTTGCTAGATTATCCAAACTGTCTAAATATATTTCCACGCCATGTCTATTTAACATTTGAATAACTTTACTGACATGTACAAATCGCTGATAGCATCAATTATGAAAATGGAATACATTTTATATGATCTACCTGGAAATAGTGGAAATTCATACATTTTGTATAATTGAGTAGCGGGATAAAATATCAATGAACATCGAATGCTATTTGTTGATTAACTTTGTTCAGAAATAAAAATTTTAAATACTAATACCTATACATCAACATATATCAGTAAGCTTTTCCTATAATCTAAATAAATAAATATCATATTTACTCACTTTGAGCGTGGCACTCTGTTTTCACATTGTCGGCAGTGGGAATCGAACTGAGAATCTCATGATCAACAGTCCCAATTCAAAACCACGAAACTATTTTTATTAATCTGTAAGTACGTTTTCCATATTTATATTATAAGTTTTTTGGCCTTTATTCTCACACATTTAAGTTAATATAATATACTAAAAAATCTGATGTGACCACCACATAACCTCCCGCCCAATACTACACTTAAACGATACAAAATAGTATTTGATGATACGAAAACATACCTTCTTATTTGTTTATTTTCTATTTATCTATATTTGAGAATTTTAATTTTCTTTCGTATATTTATTTAATTTTTTGACATATATTTCACTAAGAAAACAGCTTCACAATCACAATGACATGTGTCACATTTCGTAAAAAATTGAAAATTTTTAAATGTTTCCATGGTGTACTAGGAATGCAAGATTTGTGAAACCTAATTTCTTTATATTTTATTATCTCTAAATCTAATGAAAATTAATTAAATTAGTGTATTCAAAACACAAGTAAAATTAAATATTCTTCAACTTTCAAAATAACATTGATTAAATTTTGGGAACAATTTATCAACAGTAAGTGGTATATTGTTTAAAAGCCTATCAGAGTTTTTGGGCATATCTTAGTAAATTAATGAGATGGAGTAAATTTCATTGCAATCAAAAATATGTAGATTAATATTACCTACCTACAATTTTTATTTGAAATTTTTTTCTATATTGTTTAATTCACCATATTTATATCTTATATTCTATTATTTTTACGTCCCGCACATACATATATGCAATTATGTAAGGGAGCTATTATGTTTATGTTACGAATTGATTAGATTTTGGGAACAATTCAGCACCAGTAAGTGGTAGATTATTTGAAGGCCTATCAGGGTTTTTGGGCATATCTTAATAAATAAATTAGAGTAAATTTCATTGCAATCAAAAAGATGTAGAATAATATTAACTACAATCTTTATTTGAAATATTTTTCTATATTTTGTTGTCATCAGATTCAAAAGCAATGTTCGTGGTACCAACAATATCTTTGGGCCAAATGAAATCTTCATGTTTTTGTTAATTTGTTATTATTTCAGTTGTTATTTTTCCTTATTCTTAAAAATAACAGAATTTAAGATACAAATATATTTTCCCTTTGTAAGATCAGAACCATTTTTTTTTTTTTTGTTATGTTAAAAGTTAAGCCAAATGATATTATTCTGGACTCGAAAGGTGACTTTTCTTATGTTACACAAAGGAAATACAATGCTATTTTCGTATTGTAGCGACAGTTTATTTGCTATGGGTTTCAGACTGAGAGTATAAATACAAAAAATGTTAGAATGAAAAACTGCATCTATAATAAACTTAAATTATGTTAATCAAACCAGTCTCCTTCACGAAATAGAAGTAAAAGAAAATTCACAATCTGAGCCTAATAAATGAGTTAGAGTAAATTTAATTGAAATCAAAAATATATAGAATAATAAGAGATACAATTTTTATTTAACACTTTTTCTTTCTTTTTTACTGCTTTAAAGTTATGTGTTGGAACCTTAGAATTTTTACATATTTCTGCGGAATCCCTCAACTTTAAAATTTCATATTGTACTGCACTTTAACAACAATCGTATGAGCTATTAACGAACTCTTTTGTGTGCTGTAATAGCTTTATTAACGACGCAATCTCCATCAAAGCTAATGACGTTTAACTCACTTTTAACATTCTGAACAGCGCAGTAGGTATTTTAGTTGCAGGTTCAGCTATCAGAATTATTTTTTACTTTTATACATTTTTAATATATCTCGCCATGATTTAATTAGAATCTGTGCTCAACGAAAACATTGTTTTAAAAATAAATAGCGGAATAAATTGTTTTTGCTTTATTATTAATTAATTTATTTTGCACGTTAATTATTTTTTCATTAAGTATAAAAATGCTACTTCGCGTATTATTTGCAGAAACATGGAATGTATAAACAACATTGCGTTTTATTAGCATTTTCATCGCAATTTTATTGTTTGCATTTTGATTTTATGACAGATTTGAATTTTCATTTAATTAGTTTGTATTTTGAAAGTGATTGTCTCTGTAAATGATGGTTTCGTAGTTAAATAAATATTTTAAAAAGAATAGAGATAACAATGATCAACGTATAGGCTGTCTATTAAAAATAAACAGACGTAGGCTTTCCTAATTCCCGTAAAGAAAAAAAAGTTTCAAATAAAATTTGCCAAGAACTCAATTCTCTATTCAATCAAACAACAAATATTATTTAATTATAATGTGATTCGATCCAAATTTGTGCAAAAAACTTAGTAAAACAAAATGCAAATGTCTCATTGTTAAAAACGTCAAATACTTGTCCTTCTTTTGTTATAAAGCTAAAGCTAACAAATATAAAAAATCTAATATGTCCAACACATAACCTCGCGCTGTATGCTATTTTAGCAAACATTTTTTTAAATTTTCTTTTAAATAAAAATGGTATAATCACATTTATGTATTTTTATAATATGTATTTGCTTTTTATGAAATATATTTCTGGTACTGCAAATCATAAATATGGTAATTATTCCTATTATGTTCTAAATTATTCACATAACTTCTTATTTATATATTTTATATTTATATTTAAGAAATTTAATTTTCTTTCGTATTTTTATTTAATTTTTTGGCATATATTTCACTAAGAAACCAGCTTCACAATCACAATGACTTGTGTCACATTTCGTAAAAAATTGAAAATTTTTAAGTGTTTCCATGGTATACATGGAATGCAAGATTTATGAAATTTAATTTCTTTATATTTTATTATCTCTAAATCTAATTTTTTGGAAAAGGTTATTAAGTCGAAAAATGTTGAGGAAAAGAGAAAATAAATCTCTTTATGTTATTGGATAACCTGGGTTGAAATTTTTATTTATTTGAAACAATTTGTCAGTATAACGCCGTTTCGGCCATGATAACAGCCATCTTCAGGTTCTAATTTTAAATTATGTCAAATTTTTAAAGTTACATTGAAATTTGAAGTTAAGTTTTAAAAAGAAAATATAAATTGACAATTTCAAAATGTTTCAAATAAATAAATAATTCAATCCAGGTTATCCAGTAACACACAGAGATTTATTTTTCAATATAACATTGTTGAGAAATTAATTTTAACCGTGTTTTTTTTACGATAACTGCTAAGAGATTCTAATTAACTGTTACTTCCGGATGAACAATTTTTTGAAAAAACTAATCAGCTCTTCCTGTAAATATAAGAAGCAAAAATACACAAAATTGTATTTTTATGTTTTTCTAGTATTTGAGTTATGCGAGACGAAAAAATCGGTATAGACCCACATACATCATGACAAAAATACTAAAAGCTTATTGAAAACTCACTACTCAATAAAACAATACCTCCCATACTCAGAGGTAAGCGGGAGGTGTAAAGCAAATTATTTTAACTTCTAAACGCAGTTTTTACAGTTAATGTATGAATATAATTAAATGTATTAACTAATTATAATCAAACTTTTCTGAAAAATTGATTACTCACGTTTACAAACTCTTGTTCGTGAACATTCTATATGCATATTCTGTTTATCTGTTAACAAAACTTTATTTACATTTGTATCAACAAATAACTGAATATATTTAGATTTTGATGAAATATAAATTGTATAGCAAACATTGGTATTTATTCGATCCGATATTAATATTGAATTTATATATAGCTTTTGTTTCGAAATGTTTTCGGCGCTGTATAAAGTTCAATTGATAATTAAATTGAAACACTGTCAGACTGTCACCAAATATATTGTCAATTCATTTACTATGCGTCACAACTATTTTTATAACATTTTAATAATATTATTAAATATAAATATATTTATTCTTCTCTTACAATGCATTAGTTTGAATAATCACGCCATTTGTCCATTTTGGTATGGCACTCTGCTTACGCAGATCTCAACAAGTAATGTATTAATGGGATAAAATTTAAATGCCAAGTGAATAAAATGCAACTTCTAGATTGTTTCAACTTTAGTAGTGACCTCTGAAGTTACTCCTCTCAGAGCTGAATATCACTTTGTCAGCATCTGTTACTTTCCTTGTTTAAAATCTCCATAGGTATAGAGCATTTATTGAGAGGTGTTGTATAATAGTTATTTATGTATTAGGTGAATAATAAAATGGTTAAATTATCTTTATTTACATATTGCATACAACATTTTTTCAACACCTTCTGTAAATATTCTTCTGGAATAAAATTTAATTCATATTTAATTGGTATTTAATCAACTCATAATACTTAATAAGTTGCTGTTAGTTTGTTTACAAACAAACTACATTCGTGTACATTTCTGAAATGTTACAATTAAATATATTTATTTATTGAATTAGTTCAACAGAGAATAAGGTTCAAAATTACAAGATGATTATATAACAGAACATGAATACAATTAAACAAACAAACAGTAAATAATAAATAGAATTGTATCTCTTACCTACTTATATAAATAATTAATTATTGTGAAACAAAATTCAACCAAATAATACATACCGGGTGGAACATCATACCTGTGTATGTACATAGCCGATTAACATGAAAAAACAGTTTTTCCGTGCGCATTGCTCCCCAAATCATTTTAGGCAAAAATGCTTCAAATACATGTTAGAGCATAAAATTCTGCATCTAAATCAGTAAACAGAATTACTTTTAGTTGTTTTGTAACGACAGAAATTAAATATGAAAACATGGAAAATTACGTTGAAAATATCAAATAGCCATGGAATTGAAACAAAAATAAAAAAATGTTTGTCGTTTTTCTGTCTATTTGATATTTTACTTGTCAAATTATTCATTCATCTGTCAAATGTCAAACATTTTTTTATTTTTGTTTTTTAATTCCATGGCTATTTGATATTTTAACGTAATTTTCCATGTTTTCATATTTAATTTCTGTCGTTACAAAGAATGTAAAATTAATTCTGTTTACTGATTTAGATGCAGAATTTTATGCTCTACAACATGTATTTGAAGCATTTTTGCCTAAAATAATTTGGGGGGCAATGCGCACGGAAAAACTGTTTTTTCATGTTAATCGCCTATGTACACAGGTATGATGTTCCACCCGGTATAATTTAAAAAAAAGAGGGAACTTAACAACGAATTAGAAAAAATATGAAATTACATTACGTCTGAAAATATGTTATGTAACAATATTATTATTATTAAGAATGTTATAAAATGTTAGAAATGGAAAACACATCAACGTCATTAGAAATATTAAAAATACTGCATACGGGGTGTTTCTTGCTCCTCGCTCACCTTGGGATCTTGGGAACTATAAGAGATACGACTTCGGTTAAATTAGATAAAATAGACTATTTTAATGGTGTTTTAGTTAACCCGAAGAATGCATATGTCACTGTCACTAGATATGAGTAAAAATGTAAAAACAGAGATATATTTTCAATGATTTTAATTTCAATATAGTAACGCAGAGAACAAAACGTTCCAAATAGACCTTTGAGTTCATAAAGCCCACTTTACACTGAGATAAAATTAAAATTTCTATACTGCCTAATTTTGAAGTTATGACACAACTAAATATTTTTTAAATGGTACTAATAGTTGAAGATAATGTCAGGAAATAGCATTGTTTAAAATTATTTCTTCGATGTATTATTTTATAAATTTTTTAAGTAATACGTCATATAAAATCATGTTTTATTTAATATTCATATTTATAATATTCAAGATAGCTATGAACAAATTTAAAATAGTCATTAAATTTTTAAACATAAACTTAGTATTAAGTCAAAAATAAGTATGTACGATATTATTTCATAATTTGTCCGTGCTTTACTACAATTGAAGTTTATTTTATCCTTTGAGCTAATAGGTGGATCACTAAATTGTCTTAAAATACAGAAATCATTTACAATATTGCTTACTAATTTATACAGAATTAGACATGAGTGAATTTTCCTTTAATTACTCAAGTAGAACATATTAGTTTTCAGCAATAATTAATCATAGCTAATATCAAAAGTGAAATACTGATTATAGGTATATTTTAAAGTACTGTTTCCAGTTGATAAATATATTTGTATTAAATTGAATTCTAAATGAATAAATAATGGGAGAAATCTTCATACCTCAAGTTATTTTAAATAAAGCTGAAAAATCGGTCTATAAAAAAATATAGGAAATACACACACCCACATTTTGTCATTATTATAATAACGACTATTATTTTAGTTTCGAGAATTCATTGGATAAAATACAACTTTACAAGTAAGTGTTGAAAAATGTTACGTATTAAAAAAAAAATTTTGGTCAATTTTTATCGCAAAGCTTCAGTCAAAATTTAGCTATAAAAAGTCAATAAAATTGTAAGTTAATAACCACATTATGCAAACAAAATTCACGTTGCACAAATTTTAAATACATAAATATAATGCATGGTTCAATGTACTCGTATAAAATTTTATTATACGCGCATCTGTGAAAAATTTGTACACACAAATATGCGGCTGGATTATATTTCAAACGTGAATGTTCTACGGACAGATAACCCTGTTGTTGATAAAGGAATAGAGCAAAAGAGATAGAAAAAGGAAAAAGTCGATGTGCTCTCAACATAACAGTATTTTGCCACACAGAACGCGGAAGGGGCTTTGCCTATTCAGATTTATGTTTGCCGACATGAGGGAAAATTCTTTCAGTGGCAACCACTCAATTTAATCCGGAGACACGCATACGCCTTACGCAACCAAGGCTGAATTTTGTGCGTGTTGTGACTGTTGTGGCTTCTCGCAACCATTTTGATACATGGGGCGTTGCTACTCACTTCTTGATTCGTGATCGTGATCCTAACCTAAACAAATATATTTGTGTTTTGCTGTGAACATAAAACGGAAACACACTGCCTTCCATCTTTTACTTTCGCAGAAGGAATCTAGGATAAATGTTACTTTTCTGACAGAAATTTCAGTAACTGGTTACGTTATTTCTTATTATTCCCAGCAAATATAAAATTTTATCTCCTTCACTAATTCGAATGCGCAGAAAACTTTATTCCCAACAAATATGAATTGTCTCAGTCAATATTAAGATTAATCATACCCTCTGAAATTAGAAACAGTTGACATCTATGACTTTTATTAAGGTGAACCATACGGGCTGAAGATAGCGCAAGATGAACATAACTTTTTTGAAACAATATATCATTATTATAATAAATGAAACATATGTTTTATACCTACGTTTGTAGATAAAAGTCCAAAGTTTTGTAATATATTTTAAAATGCCAATTTTGTTTACATATTATACATGAACATAATTTTCAAAGTAGTCAAATATATGTCACACAATCCCATGAACGACTACAGTAATACAAATAATGTGTATATATATATATATATATATATAAAGTACATATACCAAAAAGTGTGTTTTTTGGTATATTCTTATTTGTTTCTCAAAAACTGTAAATTCAAATGTAAAATATAATTTTAATTATTTTCATTACTGTCGTCGTTCATGGGAATTGGAAATTCAGTATCAAAATTCTGAATTTTTGACCAACTAGAAATCAACGAATATTTTTTTATAGTTGAATGTTTCAGTTATCCTTTTCATCCACATATATAAATACTAGAATGTTCAAAGACTTCACAGTAATAATTGTTTTGTTTTTCGATAAGAATAATTGTAAGAAATAATTTATTGAAATTTGAATTTGCAAAACAAAATTCATGGGAGTGAACGAACCCAACGAAAATATGTTCTTCATCTGACATTGCAATGTACAAGTCACTGTAAAAAATCCATGATATTTTGACGAATGGAGGTTGTTGGACCATAAAGAACATGAAAATAAATAAAGAATACAGAATTTACTGTTCTTTTTTTTAAATAAAGGGTTCGTTCTTTCGACGCGTATGTTTGACCTTAAGTATTGTACATATTTAATTCACAATCAGTAAGTAATATGTCAATTTCGGACTCTTATAAAGTTTAAAAGTCAATCTAACTATTATTTTCCAACCGGTCGGAAAATAGCCACTTTCCAGCAACCTACGACATCAATGCATGTTTGATTTTTGATTACTAACTGATAATAAATAACTGAGTGTGAATAATGTAAGCTTTCAAATAATCAAGAGATCTAAAATTTATTGACAGAAATAAATGTGCCTCCGAAATTGTTTACAAAACAAACGTTAAAACTTATATAATATAATTTTTTATATACCGGGTATAGAATTTATATGTGGAAAATATTTTTAATGCTATTTTATTTTAATTTGCTGTAATCTTTTACTTATTCACTATACAGCAAAAGTGTAATTGCAAAAGTTGTTCAGAATTTAACTCTCCAGTATTGTGGCGAATCAGTGAAACAATCTTGGTGTTAGCGGTCTCTGAGACCGCACTTCTTATATCAATCATTGCTCTTATTTTTTAAAATCAAAATTATTCTAATTAATAGAGAATGTTTTTAATTAAATGTGTAAAACATTATTGAAACAAATTATTTATTACTAAAGTATTTTGTCAATAAATACAAAACTTTTTCTAAGTATATCAACACCAACTTATTGATTATTTAAACACAAAAAATAAAGAAGTACGATGCTTTATAGGTTATACAAAGTGTAATCCATTTTCTTGCGTTAAGGTTTCCTGACAGTTCTAACAAATATCTGTTGATCATATACAAATTTATACCTAAAAATGATGGAGAAGATCGAGCCAATAGTTGACTTATTTTCGTCACTGTCCGATATATTTTATTCAAATTCGCTTTGGTGTACATCCTTGATTTCCTGACGTCGAAGACGTTCTTGCTCAGCCTCGTAAGAATCCATATTTGTGATCGGAGTAGCCATCAACCTGTAGTACATGAATATACAAAATACTTCACAAGTTTTTACATAAAGTTATTAATTCTTTTGTTCATCAAAATAGCGTCGAATCAATACACGCCACCTGTCATGTAAATAGTCACAAATGTACTATTATAAAAAATATACAGTTTTTTTCGATTAAAGTAGGGTTGGAGGGGGCTGGGGTGATACTGTCGCTATTGCCCCGGGTGACATCAACTCTGGCTACGCCATAGAGTAAATAATTTTCAGAACTTCAAAACTTTCGGAATGAATATTTTAAAGTTGCACCATTTTTCAGTATTGGCATAAATATGTATATTTAAATTTATATATGCAAAAAGTGTTTTTCACATATTTTACTTTTTGTGTCAGCCTGGCTCTCACAAAAAAAAGAACTAACATTTCAATTCAAAACAAGTAAATTGGTACTGAATTGATGAAATGTTTTGTATTTTTGGGTTATACCAATTTTAAATAAGGTACGAGACAATTCGACAGCAGCGCCCAAAGTGGCAATTCTCTTGGTCCACGTGTAATTTAAAGGGGATCTACTACAATACGTGTGGGTACTACGTATTGTTGTTTAAAATTATTATTTTTATGTAAAATTTTACTTGTGACTGTAGAAGATAGTGGGTGTAAAGAACTTGGCGAAACACAATCTTTTTCTTTGTTTCATTGTGAAGTATTATTAGCCAGCGAATAATAAGTTTCTCGTCATTTCGGCATTATCCTTGAAGCATAAATAATAGGGTTGTCTCGCCGTCGACCGCAGCTCGCCACAGTCGCAGGACGACGGATCAGAGAAATAATTAAAAAAGGCTTTGCGGTTGTCAAATTATAATTTGTTTTTCATTTATCTCAGCTTCGGTTTGCAACTTTTAATGGAATTAATTTCGTAGTATTACGGTTATTTTTGTACTTTTTCGATCGATGAAACGGGTGTCACTTCTTTTTCACTTTTAATCCAATTGTCAAATTTTCAATTTGAGTTATTTTAGTCTTTTTATACATTAATAAATTATTTGATATGGAATTACCGTAGAATGGGCGCATAAACCATAAACGAAATATGACAAATTTATTTCGAAATCGTGTAACACTTACGGAATAATTAGTAGTAAAGTATTGTTTTAAATATTCTGCAGTAAAGAGATATAAATTTTAGCGTCCTGTAATCGCATTGATTCTATTTCATAACGTGAAAATTCGACCTTGAAGCGGTAACTCCGCCTCCTGGTTAGTTAGTTTCAATAACGGCCACTTGATGTTAATATTATCACCAATAATTTTTAATTCTGAAATATAACTATTAAGTTATACTTTGCATATTGAATTGTTAAAAACACGTAGGTAACATATCAAAAGTTTTGTGTTATTCATTGAAGAGTATTATTTATCAGTTGAAATTTGACGTTTTATTTAAATTCTACCGTTTTTCATAACAGGAGGCGTAGCACAGATGCGCAAGAAAATAAAGGTGTTGACAGAGAGTGCGACTACTGCTAATAGCATTTGTGCTGTGGTAAAAGCATGAAAATTTTTGTCTGAGAAGTATGACATTCTGAACAAAATATAAAAGAATTTATTTCCTTTTTCTTTAAAAATTTATGTAATAAAGCAACTATTTTATAAATCTCCCTTATGTTTCAAAATATGTATAATTTAATCTCTAAAGCTTCATGAAGATAACTAAAAATCGCATAAATCCGTGATAAAACAAAGTATTTCGAGAATTTGAAAAGCGATAAAATTAAATCACAACCTGACAAGAAAAATATTCTAAATGAAATAGTGAAAATAAATAACATCTATGTTATGTACCCACTTTACTAGTTTACCAGAGGGCGTTGCAATCAATTATGGCACTGTACTTCTATATAAACTGGCAATTATTTAAAAATTGAGAGCTTTTTTAATTGAGAGTAATTGCGTTTGTAAGTATATGAAATTAGTTTTCATAAATGAAATATGCAGCTATTGAAAAACTCGGTAATTCTGCAGTGAATATACACAATAGAGAAATACATATACACATAAGTGCACTAAAGCTGCATGTTGAACAGGGAACAGCGACAAATCGGCGGTAGAATAGAGAAAGAGACAAATGGAAAGAGAAAGAGCACCACACGTATATATTATGCAAATTGAAGCAGTCGTGCTACCATGTGTCGGGTGCATTACCTACTCTGTAGAAGTGTAGAGCTAGTAGCTAGTGTTATACCATCCAGACGAATTTTATTACATTTGCTACATATTCTAATTCTCACTTCTGTGCTCCTGATTCTAAAATATACAAAAGTAAATTTACAAACAAACCGTGAACATAGAGAACACAATACGAGAACAGGAAATCAAAATTGTTTTCCCTAGATACAAATCTTCAAAATTTATCTTACTGGAAGAGCACCAGAAATAATATATTTCAAAGACACATATTCAGTTTGTATGAATTCATAAAATACAAGAATTATACTTTTAAAAATATGTATAAATTATTGTTTAAAATCTATATAGCATTTTAAAGTGTAAAGATTTACATAAGCAGTTAAATGAATTATTGCAGAATTAATTATGTATGTAAAGCACACGTAATATAACACTTCATTTAAAATCAATGCAATCTAGAATTTGTAATTTAATAACCGAAGTGAACTCAAAGCATCCGAGTTCAAAGTGAGAATTGATTTATGTCTGGACTGCATACTGCATTAAGAGCGAACTGATAGTAAATGGGGTATCATTGGTATTCAGGTGAACGGAGCTCTTCTGAACATCGCCTTACACACCGGGAGCAATGAAGAAGCCATTATAGTTCACGAAAAGAATCTCCAAAAGCTTAACGTTTGCCGTACGGCGCTCAAAGACGCTTCCGTGTGACTATGGAACGTCATTGAAAAGTTTGTCGATTACTACATCTGCATTTCAATAGCCAAAATAAGGCGAAGACCGGGATTTATTATATCTAACTAGTTATAGTACCGGAAGGACTAAAATTTGAGAGTTATGCACTAGAAACTATTTCCAATTTAAATAAATTATTTTTATTACTAGCCAGAATATAATTAAAATAAATTTCATTCTGAAATTATCATGTCTACCTTTGTGACTTACATATATTGAATGGTAGTAAATATATGCTAATTTACTACTTCTTCGCAGTATTTTAGGGGCAATTACTTGGACCGTTAACCATGCAAATTATGTATCACAATTTAGTATTACTTAGAAAAACATTCTTAATAATGTTCGAAATAGTTTTATTAACAAAATACATAGAAATTTCACATGAAACAAAGTGAAAAATATGAAATATTTTTATTTTAATTAACTATGTTACCTCGCATAACATACAATACTTCTAAAAGTAAAGAAACATAGATACAAAAATATTTCTTAAATTCATCGTCGCCCTTTTCCTTTGCCCTTGCCTTTGCCGCCACCACCAGATTGTTGCTGCTGCTCAGGTTTGGTCTGTCTTGTTTTCAATTTTGGAATCATTTCAGTTAAATGAAACATGATACTTTCGCGGCTCATATAAGAAGGGTTACAGAACGTACCATCATCATTTCTCAACTGAATCCTAATACGACCTCTAGCAGATAATTCTTTACTGCGTTCTCTGGAGTAAAGTTTGTTTTCTACTCCAATTTTAAATCCTCCAGCGGCTAACACGTCTCTCATTTCTTGCGGTGTTGGGTTCTCGACACATTTATCCTTAGGGATTCTACGACCCTCAGCCAAGGTTTTCTTCTTATTTATATAAGCAGGGTATATGCATATCCATCTAAAAATATATAAACATATGGATTATAGAGTTGCAATATTAGGGTTATGTTATTTACCTTTCACGATCACTGTGATTTTTGTCCGGATTAAATGATCCAATAGGTGCAGCCATTTAAGAAATCAATTTATTATGCTATTAATATGTATTTTTGCGTATTATGCTAGTAGTTTGTGGCTAAATAACACGTTATTGACAAATGACAACGTGACTCAGCAAACATTAATGGAATCTGCTTTACCGACCGACATCAATATGTTTGCGTGGCGCCACAACTCGAAACTGTTGACTGCTACAGCGCGAACTGCGCCATCTCGTAGTGAATATATTAATTTGACGCACTTGAAGTATATGTAGGTCGACAATTTGATGTTGATGTTATCCTGGTACATTCTGAGTCGTAACTTTATTGTAATATACAATTATTGTACATTATTAGCATTGCAAATATTTTTGATTCACTTTTATAGCAATGTTATAAATTTATATTAATTGTACTTTATATGTCACTTCTCCCATGACTTAATTTTGGTTTATCAACCTATTCCGAATCCGAATATACAAATATTTATATATTGTAATACAAATTAAATTTAATATGCTTATTTATATAAACGGATAGCAGTAACTATCGTCCGAAGTGACCACATAAGATTACTTATTTAATTCCAATAACTTTAATTTTTTGTAAATATTAATCAATCTATCTGAAGAGTACATGAGAGCAATTCAGATTAATTTTTGTGACACATTTATTTGATGTGTTTTTAATTAACCACGAACGTAATTATATTAAAGAAAATATCACATTTAATTCTATTATTTATTCATGAATTGATTTACACCACAACCATATTTTATAATAATTAGGATATAATTGTAGTTTTACAGTCCATTATAATGTTTTTCGAAATCATGTATCAATGGATTATCTTCTAGCATTTTGATTCCTTGCTGAAATATACGTAAATATAATTTAAGGAAACTAATTTCTTCGTGCACTTTACTTACCCAGGACATGACTCCATAAGCAACTGTAAAAAATATAAGAATTATCAGCAGAGCCACTGTAGGCGGTTTGTTAATTGTTAAGCACATATTACAATATTTGCGTGAAGTTCAAACAAACAGTATTAGAAAATGTTGCGAAATTCTCGTTTACATCAATAAATATCCTTCAAAACAGGAAATGCATTGTGGGTTTATCAAAAAATCGGTGAATCATAGGACAAAGAATGCAACATGCAAATAGCAAACACGTGCATATAACAATAAAATTTTAATCCCTTATATAATATAAAAATTGTAAAATGCATACATCAAATAATTTAGATAGGTACACTAACAAATACATAGAATTTACTAATTACATTACATATCATCACGCAGTATAATAAAAAATATCTCGGTTGTTAATATTTTGAATCGGTCTTGTATTTGTTAACATTTTTCTCGAGCCTCTTGTCATTAGCTTTCTGAACTTTCTAACCTATAATACAAAAATATTTTAACGTGTAACTAAATTTTTAATTTGAATTCTTTTACTTGTCTAGGAGAAACTGCTAGCGGTTCTGGCTGCACAATCCATTGAACTCCTTCAGTGCACGGAGGATAAGTCAAGGAGCCTTGGTACATGAAATAATCAGAAATAAATGCGGGCATCAACCAACAAATGGGGAATGGAAGAACTTGAGCTGAATATCCAGGATATTTGATTCGATCTAACTGCGACAGCACTGGTTCCAGGTAAGGATTGTCTATGGTTGTTGCCTGAAAGATGTTTCAATATTGTGATAACCAAAAATGAATTCCAAAACAGGGAGGTAGTACTAACTATCCTAACCCAGGACAACATTATTAATGTATTTTTCTCACTATTTTTAATGTAAATACAATTTAATTTACGAGCCCAGAATCATATCATTTGGCCAATTAATACTTAGAATAACTTTGTTCTGATCTTACAAAAAGAAAATTGTTGTACTAAATTTATTTGTATCTTAAATTCTGTTATTTTTAAGAATATTTTAAGAAAAAATAACAACTGAAATAATAACAAATTAACAAAAATCACAAACATAAAGATTTCATTTGGCTTAAAGCTATTGACTGGTACCACAATAACTGTATTTGAATCTGATGACAACAAAATATAGAAAAATGTTTCTATAACACTGTTTTGGAAACTAGGTATTCCATAACTAAAAATTGTCAAGGAATCACTAACCTTCCATATGCAGCGTATGGAATATTTTCGACGAATCAGAGCCGCATATTAGCACGATATATGAAGTATCTTGATTCAGTTACTATGGTTACGTCTGTTTGTTTTAATTTGATTTATTTGAGCTTGAAGTTTTCAACAGTTTTATATTTGTATTTTTTTGTATAATTTCCAAAATCTTGTTATAGAAAGTATAGTCTACAACATGTAACGGAATGGCATATCCCACACTCGCAAACCGTAGCACTCGCCTTCGGCTCGAACTACAAACTTTTTGCTCTTGTGGAATATGTGCCATTCCATTACTTGTTGTAGAATATACTGTTCAAATAATAATTATACCTAGAGGTAATATTATTATATATTTTTGATTGCAATGAAATTTACTCTATCTTATTTATTTACTAAGATATGCGCAAAAACCCTGATAGACATTCAAATAATCTACCACTTACTGTTGATGAATTATTCCCAAAATCTAATCAATTCGTAACACAAACATAATACCTTCCTATATGAGGTAAAAATGATAGAATTTGAGATATAAATATGGTGAAATAAACAATTTTCCTTTGTATGATTTTAACTGGACCAAATATTCTAGGCTCATATAGTCACCACTAGGTTCATCTGGAACAATATTACCGTCTACCGGTTATTCAGTCGCAGTGCAATGCAATTCATTTCATACCTTCCTCGGTTGTTGCAATGTACTTACAGTCCTTGAATTTTAAATAATTAATATTACCAACGATATCATCAAGGAAAACAACGCATGTCGTTTGAGGATATGACATGAAACTGCCTTCAGGAGTTTAGTGCTACTAGCTCTCGATTACGTTGAAAATATTCTTCTACTTAAAACGACTTGATAATTACGTTCTTTGTACCCAATTTAATCATTTGGTTGTGTAACAAGATCATTAAGAATTTGACAAAAAGACAGAGTATAACAAAACTATAAAATAATTATTGGAAAAAATTGTATGAAATGACAAAACTAACTTTTTAATAGCCGCGTAAATGATAAAATAATAACGATGATTAATCATTTTACCCGGCAAAATCCAATGATTAATTCATTGTAAACAAACAATTCTTTCTTTAAATACCTGAAAGACATAACTTATAACAATTATTGAGTCGTTGTTTACGGATGCATCATTATTAATATTTTCATCGTCGCATTGGCATCCACTTTTGACATGAATGGCCTGCAGTTCCATCGCATAACGTCGATAATCGATGGTGTGCTCTGAACCCTCGTCGTCTGTAGGGCCCCAACGGAATCTGATGGAATATAAGTCGTAGTTTGCTTGGAGAGGCCCACCGAATATTTTTGGACGTAGGCCTGCGTATCTGGCACGCAGTATCACTGCAAATCAATTTTAAAATCGGTTTTATTTGTTTGAGTCTTTAATAGTTTGAATACTCGATATTGTAAAGTATTGTTAAATAAATAAATTCACACATCATATTAGCTAATATTTTAATAGTTTGAACAGAGATTTCAATTGGGACTAAAATATCTGTTACTTTGTACTGCTGCGCAATATACTTTTTCTACAATCGTTGCACAATATCGACATTGTTATTCCATTTTTGGTTAGGAAATGTTCAAAATTGTCGCTCTAGGGCGACAAAGTGACATATTGTCGCACTAGCGCGACAAAAACAAAACAAAAATAAATTAGGTAAAATAAGTAAATGATGCATTGGATTTTCCTGGTAATAACCTTGCTATTGCAAATACAGTTGGCATATACGTACATACACTTCAACTTAATCACCATAATCGTATTCACTCTGTAGACTTTATGTCAAATGTACTCCATATGTCAAATGTATTCCATGTGTCAAATTATGATTTCTTTGAAAATTTTTATTTTGTTCATAAACGTTGTCATGATTACGGTGACATGGGTAACTACAATTTTACTGAATTATTATAGGCGTGACCAAAGATAATTTTGAAAATTAATTTTTTTCTACAGCTTGACATTGTTCAACGATTGTAGAAAAAATATTGTGTGTATCTCGTCGGATAGAGCTTGTTCGGTGCACTTGTCGAGTTGTTGATCCCGGCTTCGCCTCGATCAACAATTTCTCGCCGCGTGCAACAAACAATGCTCTATCCGCACTTGATACACAAATAACTATTATATTAAACTGGAAACAATCTTGGACCACCGGTACCGCCTTAATTTCTTAGGCCACAATAGAGCCGATAATTCGCAGATATTCTTGAGGATTAGCAAAATTTTACAAATATTTTATACTTATTCAGATTATATTCTTGTGGATAAAGATCACATGATAAATTAATTTAGATTAAAAGTGGATATTTTTGTACTTATTAAAACAAATATACTTATAGATTCTATTAAAGAAAACGTTTTGTCAATAGTTGTTCATTATTTTCAAGAAGACCAGATGAATTTTATAACGGTATATTTTTTAAGTAAGCATTTCAGCGTATTGCTGAACGACATGTTGAGTTAGTGATGGAAAATTTAACTTATCAGTTATCAATATTATACATACAAAGGGTGGTAAATTACTTTCTATTTAAGTTATATATTTAATATTTATTTTTGTTTTGAGTATTAGAAATCAAGGAAGATTAAAACCCTAATGTAAATGTAACACCTTGTTGTACGCTATTTTGTACACATGGGACTTGTATTTCTGGAGTGATTACAGGAGTTTGATTGACATCTACAAATGATCAAGATGAAATTAAATTAATAAGTATAAATGTTCAAAAAACAATTTGCTACCAACTTACCAATTAGTATACGAGTATTTCCCGAAACAATTTCATTGTCAGTAAAATATGTAAGGGCAAATTTTGGATCTAGTATATAAATAGAAACAAAGTAAAATATGAAAATATTCATTCACGTATTATAAAACATCGTTTTCTATTGCTGGTACCCAATCTATATAATTTCCATGTAAATTTATTATTCAATCCATTTTTGACATCCAACCTACTACTCTACTAGAAATCATCACTTGCTGACACAAATCAGCGCGTTTTAAATGCGCTGAATTGTTGACTCAGCTGATGACAGTCATCATAAACTCAGCAAATCGTTCAGTTGAGTTTAGCAACATAGCAACTCAGCTACTAAGTGCTACTGAACGCGCCCATGGTCTCTCTTTCTGAATGACCGTTTTAGGAAGTAGATAATTGCAATATGTATTGTTTCTAATCCGCTGTATACTGAGTGCAATAATGCTAACAATAATAATGGCTGGTAATAAGAGTTTTGGGGTCTTTTAAGAGCAGTGTTGTAGCCTGTACAATGTTCTAACATTATTTTATATTAAAAAAAATGCTTCGATTAGAAGATACAGAGAAATATATTATCTATCCCTTTTATTTGAAGTATTTTTTTATAAAATAATTTTAGAACATTGTACAGCGCTAAAACGGAGGTTCAAATACTTCTCTTAAAAAAAGTCAATGTTACTATGCAGTATTTAATTTTTTTAAATAGTATTAAAATTTTAGAAATAAATCGGGTTTGTTTAGAAAACTAGCAGATGCTAGGATATGATTCTTCAAATTATTTGATATGAAAATTTAGTTTTGGAAAAAAATTTAATGTAGGTAAAAGCATTTTTTAATGTGTAATAATTTATGAATAATTAATATTGTGAAGGTTATGAATATTACATAACCTCCAAAATGATAAATATTGAACAAGAGTGTGGTTATAACTAACCGCAGTGTCCATCATTTTCAATCCTAATACGGTCAGGTATGACAGTAAATTCGCAAGACCAATTCAAGCGGTCGACAGGACACACAAGCGCATTATCACACGTAATATTAATGGGGGACTGTCTGCATCCGAGGGCTGCAGGATATTCACATTTCCAAACAGAGGGACCTAATAATATAAAAGCGATATCACAATTTTGTTTCATAATTTTATTTTTTCACGACATGCCAGGAACCCCACCTTTCTTCTCCCGAAATATATTTTCCTCTCTAGAGAGGAAAATGTAGAAGTGTTACCAATTGAGAAAAATGATTGTGAGCATAAATGAAATCTGTTTATTGAATGTCGATAAATGTAAAATGTTGGTGTTTGAGAAGAATGATTTGGTGCTTGGTTGTAATGTTTCAGTGAATGGTGTGAGACTGGAAAAGTGAATGAATTTATATATTTGGATAGTATGTTTTCGAGGGATGGACGTATTGACCGAAAAGGCGGGTGTCTGCAGGATGCAAGGTATTGGGTGCTCTGGGTACATTTGCTCGAAACGAGAATATACTAGAGATGCTCGATTGAGTGTTTATATGGTGTGTTTAGTGCCTACATTGATGTATGGTTCTGAATGTTGGGTGTGGATGAAGAAGCATGAACGACGTATAACTGTTGCAGAAATGAGACATTTGAGAGGAATGTGGAGGGCATACGATACGTGATCGTATCCGGAATACATTGGTGTATGGTGAGTGTAAGATTGAGGAGAATGTTGTTAAGAAAGTGGGAGTGAGTCAGTTGAGGTGGTTAGGACATGTTGAGCGAATGTCGAATGAAAGGTTGGTGAAACTAATATACATATGTGGGTGAGATCGAAGGTGAACGATTGCGTGGGCGTCCGAGCAATAAATAGATGGGTATGATTGACGGTTTGATGCGTGAACGAATGATTCCGAGTGTGAAGAATAAACGAGCATGTATGAATCACACTATGAAGAGGCGAAAGCGGTGTCAGGATAGGAATGTTTGGAGGAGATTAATTGTTGGTTGACTGTGTTTCTGGATTCGTGCTATCCCACTGAGTGAGATGTAGCATGATGTATGTAGGCAATTTGAATGTTATTTACAAAAAATATGTTGTAAAAATTATAAATAAATTCCTAATTTTATTCAAAATCCATATTTTAGTGATATACATACTTTAAATTATGTCATATTTTTCTTTTTTAGATTAAATCACAATTTGACAACTTTAGTTTAGATTTAAGCTTGGTTTATTGCCAACACTGTTACAAACCCTTGGGTCTGATAACCTAACTTTTGACGTGTCAGTTGTGTGTTGTGAGTATATTGAAGGTTCGAGCAAATCATTTTTATAAACATGTCCTGAAAAAAATGTTGTATCTAACACGAAAAGAAATCGCTTCTTCCACTCTCGCTCAAATTGCCTCATGAACGAGCTCCAGTGAGAAAAAGAAGCGCTTTCCTCTCTAGTTTGACAACTAACTATTTCATACCATTGTAATCTTCATAACCATAGTCGTAAGAAGGATAAGTAACGTTGTCAGTATTGGCAGTAAGGCATGGTTTGCGTACACGAGGCAATAAATCGTAGCCGTAGTCAAAAAATTCTGCCAGAAGAATTAACAATAAAAGAATGCCGCCAACTACCATCATTACATCGTTAGCACAACAACTATGAAATAATGATTTTATTAAGATTTTATAAAACTATATATGTATTTGCAAATGTACCTGAATGAATGCGATGTACTAAATAGGTTTTGAATGTTCGGTTCCATTTTGAATAGTATAATTAACCAGAAATTTTATATATACGCCAACATTACCAGTGTGTCAAAATTTAAAATTTGTTTTGGGAATAAAATTTAGCCTGCTTAATTTGTAAAATGTTTGGTCAGTTGTTTAATGCGCGCAACATACACCTACATTTAATTAATATTTACGAAGATAATTTGTTCTGAAAATAGTTTTTCATAAATATATAATTTTCTAATTCATTTTCATCAAAGTACAATTCCTCATTTATTCGATTATCGCCCTTATCGCATAATTTCTTTTTGTTGGTAAACACAAATGCATGCATTATAAAGAAGTATTTATTAGTCAGGCGTCACTAGCTCGCACGTAAATTTTTTATGAGAAGAACAATTACATATATATCGATTATATTAGAGCTTCAAACAGTATTAAAAGAAAACTCTTGCCAGACGTTTGCTCCGGACCTGTCAAGGTACACAAACTAAATATTTTGTAAATACTATAGAAATGATTAAGTATAATTTGGTGAAAAAATACTGCTTAACATTAGTTCGTGTTGTATAATTGAAAATACGTTATACATGTTTTATTTTATCTTTGATCATGAACCGATCAGCAATGTTACTTAAATAAATACCTCTGCTGATCATTGTGATTTCAACATTCTAACGCAACCTGTAGTGTCGTTCTGTATTCTATTGCGCATAGAAATCAGGCGCATCGAAATTATTAAATCGATATAAAAATGCATTTATTCAAAGATAATCATTAGAAACACACACTCGTAAACCTTTCACACTGACATTCACATCTCCACTGGATGAGTAATGTAAGTATAATTATTTGCAGAATGAATAAGTCAACAAATGTTTATTTCGCTGTAATTTTCATAACGAAGCTAATGAAAGGATCGAAAGGATGTAATTATACAACGAGAAAAAGGCGCAAAATCATAGGAGGAAGAAGAGCGGAAGTAGGAAAAAGAGTGCGAATTGGACGTCAAAGACGTAAGCTAAAATTATATTTTCTAGTTTTATTCACGTTGATTATTTCCTTCTTTGCATGTGATGAACACAAATATTTCTCGTTTGCTTTTTTGTCGCGGTGCGGTTGTTGACCCTGAGACCTGATAATTGTAATTCAAATTTGCGACAATCTAGTTCAGTTTTATGTACTAAATTCTTCTGGTCACGTCGAGTTACTGATGCAATAAGTATTCAAATATTTTTTAAATAAATAAGGTTTTACGTAAAAACTACGCAGGTTTTAAGGTACATTAAACAATTTGTTGACGTCCTGTTTTGCATATAGTAATATTTGCTTTAGCATGAATGTAATCTAGTTAATTTACTACTTTTTATCGGTGTTTATGCTTGCCGACTTCATGATAAACCTGATGTAATTGCACAGCTATTTATTGTGCTCTAATTGTTGTAGTATTTCAGATAATAAAACGCGTATTTGATAAAAAGAATTGATTTTTAAAATCGAGTAAATATAAACAATGCTATCGTATGATATTAATCTCTTTGAATAATGCGCTATATTTTATATTTTTTATTTCACAAATTAGCAAGCTTCTTTTAGTTGTTGGAAAAAAATTAATAATTTAGTTCGTGCTACAAGGTCAAAGCCAAGGGTATTCTTGTAATCTATAGCTGACGCTATAAATTTTTAATTTAATTCGCATTCACGAGTAATTCATTATTGAAATGCATGAAGGCAATTGCTCGGTACTTTCAACAAGACTTATAGTTATTACTTTATCCTCTATTGAATATAAGAATAAAAATACTAAGAACTTTTGTTGTGACCACAAATGATTCTATAATTAAAATTTCCATGGAATATTTTGGTGAACCTTGAGCAAGAGAAAAGTAATAAATTATAGAAACCTCAATTATGGAGTTAATGTAAATAAATAAATATCATCATGCCATTTGCCCGTTTTTGTCGTGGGAATCTGCTTTTGCAGATATCTAAGCGATATATTTTTTACGTTTGAAGTGCGATTACCAGCTGTTTTATCACGGCATCCAAATATGCTACCCCACAGGAATAAAGTTAACAACGGCCGACAGTGGGTATCGAACTAAAGATCTCATGAACCACCTTCTAACGCGTTACCACTGAGTTTTATTATGACATTTAAAATAAATAAATATATCCTAAATTTTATCCTCATTATTAAAAAGATTGAATTGTTTATATTATCTCGTAACAGCGGGATTTCCCTAAAATTCGACTGAACAAATACGCACGCGCCCTTTTCTGTTCGTTCACTCTTAGCACTGTTGCCAACCAATTTTGTCGGAGTAATAAAAATTTGACTGTATTTATTACGCGTGAACTGCGGTTACCAGTTCTCAAGTTACAGACCCCCAAAAATGTTAGTGAAAGGGGAACCGCACGGGTTAAATTAAAAATCTGTTGTGGGCACCACAATACAAAAGAGAAAAAAAAAATCTAATACGTCCAACAAAGTACTGATTACAACAATGTAATGATTACACTAGTAAAAAAAATCTGTTGTTGTGGGCACCACAATAATTCCCGCCATAGATTTCTTATCAAAAAATGCAGGAACACGGCAGAAAACGCTCATCCATTCAAAAAAATTAGTTTTCAATTATGATACATGTCTAAAAATGACAGTCATCAAATATTGATTGTTTTGTTTTTTCAAAAATCACAGTTTAGCAGATTTCAACGAAAATGACAAAATATAATTTTTATTTAACGTGTTGCAATTTTAGACAATAATATTTGAAACATTGTTATAGTAACAAGTATTGTCATTAAACCATAATTTATTGAGATATTTCAAAATAACTTGATAGGGCTTCAAGTTAACTACCTCTTTCGGTTATTGGATTATCACAAAAATATAATCAGCTCTTCCCAAATAGCTACAATTGATAAAAATATAAAATTTTTCAGATTAGCAGGTTTTGAGAAACCATATATCCAGATCCACACATACAAACTCAAAGACAGACAGATAGACACATGCACAGACATCATCGCGAAACTATTAAAATCATATTCTACGGACCTTAAAACGTGGTCAACCGTTGAAAACTCATTACCGAATTTTTAACATGATTCCTATACCTGCCTTACAAGATGTAGCGGGCGGTAAAAATGGATCGATCTGACGATGTCATGATTCACAGTCCGATGCCATACCACTTTACACCATAATAATAATATTTTTAAATCATTTTAACAACATCAATTCATTATTATTGAATAAATTAATTAGTAGATAGATAAGAAGTACGTAATAACATTAATTATCATGTATATACTAAATAAAAACACACCACAACCCACAGATGTTTCGAAAATAAATTGAATATTTAGTGAAATTAATAAATTAGGAAAATCCTAATTATGCCATTAAAATTTGTTGAAATTATTCTAATGCCAAAATTAGTAATAATTAATTAATATGACAGATAATGAATTGTAATTTCCGTGTGACACAATGTGATAAAAATTTCGGGAAAATTCGAATTATTAACAATTGAATACTATTGTTTTGTCTTTAATATGAGGGCATTAAAATTGATATCTGATAATTAAAATCAGCACGAACTGTCTCCAACTGGTTATGTCGGATGTCGGCTTTGCGTACAAATCACGTGAAACTCTTTAATCGCTATAAACAATCATTTATGTTGTGCGAGGTTTGTTGATGCACGTGACCTCTACGATTTCAGCAGATAAGTTATAATACGTCATAGCTGTCGACGTAAGAGATCGTAACGCAAGAAACAAATCGAAAATCCGACTGGCGACTGTATATAAAATGAACTTCAATAATATTTTTAATGTTTATATAAGTCGATTGCAATCTGAAATGTTATTTGTTGATAAAGAAAAAGCTTCGTACAAACAATTAAACATAGTGGTAATCAAAATTAAATGTAGGGCACTCTACTTTATTAAACTTGTATTGTTTCAAATTAAATTGCCAATAGCAAATCAGCGGTTAAAGGGGATAACCCAATCAACTAATTTCAGTTTTTCTAGCGCTACGTCGTTACGTAAACTCCTACATATGTAAATCTCACATGTGTGCATAGTAGGGGCAACCGGCATCGGCTTGTCATCGTGTCATCCACCTCTGCGCATGCGTAGTACCACGCTCTAAGCACGAGTACTAAAGTCGGACATGCGCCAGAAGTTCAGATCAGAACCGCGCCTGACTGACAATTGTTGATTACTACAGTGTTTCTCTTTAATTTTATAAATTGTTAATATAACGTTATAAAATGACTGATATTCTTTCAGGAATTTCACGAAATGAGTGCATCTGTGAGGACTTGTCTCCGTCGATTAATGCCAAAGGTGAGTTGAATTTTGATCTTTAAATGCGATGTAAACAGAGCCATGTGCGGATTTATCACAAGCGCATTTTTTTGCTGATAAAATTATTTGTTGTATTCTGATTATAATATTCGGAAGTGTTGAAATTTTGAAATTAGTTTATCGTCTACATAAAAATTGTTACTGAGTTCTTTAATATTAAAAATAAAACACGCAAAATCGCTTAATTTTCAATTGTTTAGCTTTGTTTTTGGTTGTAGACAAAGAATTGTTTTAACTGTATCAAAAAAAATGCTTCAAATAAAAGTTACAAACATTATTTTCTACATCATAATTTGAGACATTTTCCAATAAAATAATTATAGAACATTACAGAGCTCTAAAACAATTATTCTTTTAGTAAACCGAAAAACAGAGCTCGTCGTACCAGCCTATATTACGTAACATTTATGTAAAATAAAATTTGGCTTTCACTTTTATTTTTTTGTTTTCTTATAAAATTTTGGATATCAATTATGTTTTTTGGCCCAAGAAAATATTTAACAAAATCAGGAAGATTCTTAAACCAGATCACCAAATTCTCTCTTTTTTAAATTCCACAAAAATGTTGTTTTTAAAAAGGGAGTGATAACTCAAAATTAAATTAAGGCAATCTAAAATATAAAAGTTGTCATAAATATTAAAATTGTGAAATGAAAAACCATTAGGCGATTTATCCATTTTGGATGTGGTACTTTGCAAATTTCGGTACATCATATAATTTTGCTCGTGTAGATTGCTTCTTTATTTCAAGCACGATTTTAAGTAACATTATTTCGTCATATAAAAATAATAATAATAATAACTTCCTAATCAGATTCTAAATAGTGAGTCGATAAATCTGCTGTAAAAATTTTCCAGAGAGAAAAAAGTAAACAATCCAATTCAGTCTGTAAAGCGTCATTTTAAGACAAACAATGGTACATGATGATATCATACTCATGTGATGTTTAGGTAACAAACCTAATAAACTTTAAAAACTGAAAACCACAAAAACAAATTTTTAACACAATGTCAGCGAATCCTTGAAGGTATTATTTTTCAGGCAAAATTGTGACCGACCACAATAACCTTTGACTATTCATGCATATAATAGAAAAACTTCTATCAATCATGTTATTGGAAAAATTGATATTTTGTCAGATAAATATAATAATACACTCAGAATATTTTTGGAAAATTATTATTATATAGATTTTTTACTTAATTAAATAGCTATTGTAGTACTAAATTATTTTGTATTCATTCTTTTCAATTACACATATATAAACAATATTTTATTTGTGCTGTTTAAATTATTTTACTCGTTAAAAAATATCTGAGTTTTAATTTGCAGTAATTATTTTCACTGAAATTAAATATTTCTTTAAGCAAATTCAAACCACTTACTGCAACAATTTAAAAATTATTCTTACATCTATGAGCGGTACATTGTATAACTCAATAATAAAAGACTATAAATTAACTATAAACCATAAACAAAGGCCACAGTGTAATTAAAATTCAAATATACAATCATATCATGAAAATATTGTTATTCCATAGTATTGAAACATTTTAAGCGATTCAACCTTGCTCTTAGAAACGAAAATCTTTCTGGCCTGTGACCAAATAATTTAATTTAAATAAAATGTAAAGCAACATAAATTTATCGAATTTATAGTGACTGCGACGCATTTTACGTAATGTTTTTATATTTTTATCGCTCGAGCGAAAAATTGTTGTATTTAAAGTAAAAAGATATTTTATCTACCTCTTTAATTGGTTACCATGAACTAGTATAACGTATACATACTGCCAATTGTATGATATAGAGTTTCGTGAATATGTGTCAAGGAGTTACGTCAAAATAAGTTCAAAAGAAAGAATGGTAATGAACTACTTTAGCTAAAAATATTTATAAAGCCTGTTACTTCACTGTCATAAAAAATTGACAGCATAAGAAAGAATATTCTAGAAGACAGGTCATAAATTAAAGCGATGTATGGTTATTTAATAATACAGTATAAGCCAGCTTCATTCTTTTTCATTTTTCTCATTATTAGGTAGATTGTTCCAACAATTATATTTAATTATTTTGTGTTAAAATGTCTAGATTAATTTTAATGATTAATCAAGTAAATAAGCAAACAATATATTAATAATAATACAGATTTATAAGGAACGACATGTTTCTGAAAACTACAAAGGTCAAAATTGTGTTACTTTTTAGAATTCATGTACCTGTTGCCTGTTGTTTTGTTATTGATTTCCATAAAAATTCCAAAAATATATACGCGCCATATTCCAACTCGATGCACTAAATTAGTTTATTGAAATATAAATAATAGATTATAATACGTTAAGAGAGAGAAGTGTATGATTTTTTTCACGCGTAGTAAATTGAAGCACGAGAGTAGATGAGGGCTACAATACGACAAGGGAAAAAATACACTTCTCTTCTGTGGTGTATATACTTTTTTTTCACAACCCCAATATTTATTATGGCTTTTATGTATTTTAAAATTATTTGAATTGTATTATAATATATGATAGTTACCTCTAATTTATTTAATTTTGTTAATTTTTCATATTATTTGAGACGGGAGAAAAAGTGCACCAGTCTCCCGTAATTATGAAATTGACTGTTTCTTTCATGATTTTGGATTCATAGAAACCGAGTTTCTCTTCCGGTCGTGAAAAATGGCATATTGAACATTAAGGGAGAGAAGTCTATAATTTTTCCTGCGGATTAAATTGAACGACCCCAATATTTATAATGGTTTTTATGTATTTCAAAATTATTTGAATTGTAATATAATTTATGATAGTTACCTTTGATTTGTTTAATTTTGTTCATTATTCACATTATTCGAGCACTTTCCCTCACAACGGGAGAGAAAATTCAGAAATCTCCCGTAGATATGAAATTGATTGTTTCTGTTATGATTTTGGTATCATAGAAACCGAGTTTCTTTCCCGGTCATAAAAAACCTATTAATTGCCTCATTCTTTTTAATTTTACTCATTATTACATAGATTGTTTGAAAAATTATATTTAATTTGTTTTGTGTTAAAATGTCTAGGTTATTTTTAATGATTAATCAAACAAACAACCAAAAATTAAATTATAAATAATATAGGTTTATTCGGGAATGGCATGTTTCTGAAAACTACTAAGGTCAAATTTTGTATTACTTTTTAGAATTTAACTGTTATTGATTTTCTAAAAACTCCAAAAATATATGCGCGTCAGATCTCAACGCGATGCGCTGAATTAGTTTGTTAAATATAAATAAATATATTAATTGCAAGCGCTTGTTCGATGCTAGATTTGTCTCTTTGTTTTGTTTTTCCTCCGATTCGGCTCATCAACAGATAAATAATTGTCCAAGTATCTAATTTAGTTAGAAGTCATTTGGATCCTTAACAATAAACATTTGGACTCCTTGCCATTTCGAAGCATTTGTGCTATTTTGTTTTGCGCTACTTGTTATTCAGTTGTGACCATCTCTTTGAGAAGAACGTTGTACTTGAGTGTGATCGAAAAATCGACTTCAAAGTTTTAAATTTTTAAACTAAGTAATATTACTTAGTACTCCAGAGTTCAGTGTTATTTGACTTGGAAAGAATGTTAAAAAGTATTTAATTTTATTAATATTTACTTTTGGATAAAAACTTGATTTATTGTTTCGCAAAACTTATAAAAAGAAATAAAAAGTTGTTCTACCAGTTTTTTTTTTATATAGTTTGAGTGATGATAACACAATTGAAGTTCTAAAATCGTAATAAAAACGTTAATTAAATCCTGAATATTGAGTACAAGTTTTGTGTTTATAATTTGCAATGTTTATATTTGTAATAATAAACGTAGCTAAGTACAAATTTTGCGGAATAAAATCACAAACGTTAATCAAATCCGAAACTTGCAAGTGCTGCGTTTATAAATGGCTTTGCCAAAATAGTTAATGAGCATCCGGTTTTGACAAAATGTTTTTGATAAATAATCACACATTGATACTGCGATTAAACACTTGCGTAGTAAAACCAGCTATGCCAAAAACGTTGGTATGAAATAACGCAGAATCGCCTTTTTAATTTTGTAAAAATAATAATTATCTTGTCATAAAAACTGTGAGTGGTTAAAATGTTTATGTGTGGGATTTTCAGAGCCCGATGCGCACATCGTAGCCGTCCCAGAATGGCGTCTGCAAAAAGTCCAGTCGCCCATCCAACTGAAGCACGAAGACAGCAACGAATATGACCACTTCGAGCCCCTGGAATTTCATGGTCACTGGGACAGCGAAGGATCAGCTACGTTTACAAACAACGGCTACACAGGTGAATAACCACGAGCCAATCAAAATTACCGAAGCACTGAACCGGCTTCTACAACACTCTGTAAACAAACCATATCCACTACATTATACATTGGGCAAACATTCAAATATTCACCAACGATGCTCCTATGTTATCCAAGGCGCATTTGTTTCCGGAAATAGAGAATAATTTAATTTTGAGAATACAGGTTGTAGTAATGCTGCTACCGTTACATTTAGATTTTAACGTGTTTTTTTAAACAGTAGATAACTTCATCTTCTAATACAGGTTGGTGAATAGATTTATGCAATATAGGAAATACAATGTTAATTTTTTCATTAAGCGAAATGTTGTTTCCTATTGATTTTTAGAGCAAAACTCTTCAAACTTGTAGATAATTTAATTCTGCATCTAAGTCACTAAACATATTTAATTATAAAAACCTTTTTGTAATATGTAAAATTAAGTTTAAAATTTTACAAAAATGCTCATTTCTAGTGGAATTTAATCAAAAATACATAAATACAATAAAGATTAAAAATAAAAGAAACACTGAAGAATGGTTCAGTTTTAGAAAACTATTTGAAAATTGTGAATTTTGAAAGATGTTCTCCAAATCAAATATATTTTTATGGACATGCATGTACTGTACTTCTGTACTACAAATTATGTACAATACACACAATTCGTTCCATTCTATACAACTACTCGTATAGGTATGTATTTTGGTAGAAAGATATTCTAGTCGTATGATTCACTTTAATCGCTTATCGTAGAACTCCCTAATTTTGTGTTCGTTCTTATCGTATTTGGAAAACTATCAAATACTTTTACTATTTGCTGTAAATAGTAAAATATTTAACAGATGACTCATACTTTTCGGAGTTTTAAAATATTTAAATTTTTTGTTGTTCTTATATGACATGTTTGAAATGATATATTGCTTTGTTACAAATACTGAAAGGTAAAATTGGAAATTTCGAAATGACGCAAGCCCTTTCACAATTATTTTAATACTATGTTAACCGCTTAAAACCCAGATTACTTCTCGGTAGTAATTATGCAAATTACAGGTTATACTGTTGTGATTTCAACTATAACACTGTGTATAAATAGGTATCTGTATGTTGTTTGTCGGTTTCAAAAACAATCCTCTAATTCCGCTGAAAAGAAAAAAAGATATCTGTTAAATATTTAATTATACTAGGCTCTAAAACTGGTTTAATTGTTTTAATGAATCGTACTTTTTTAAACCCACAACTGGTTTGTCAAATAGCTGAACTGAAATAAAGTTATAAATTCTTGCGGTCAAAACTATTTAATAGTTATTTGGGAAACCGATTTCCTAGTCATGCTCATGTTGAAGCTAGATTAAAGTATTTTGCAAAATATTTACATGTTGACATTTGATAACAAGTTCCTAGAAATTGCAAAGGTAAATTTCAAAATTAATCTCTTTACAACGCAAGGAAAAGCTGTATTAAAATTGTTTATCTCTCACGCATTTATAAATCATAAACAGTAAAGTATTTATCAATACATTTATCTGTAGACAACAATTGACCTGTCTTTACACTTATACGAGTAGATAGACAAATTTCTAATAATAATAATAATGTATTGGTGATACTCTCGATGCGAGGTATTAAATGTTAATTAACAGTATTGATGAGTAATCCAGGTGCAATTTACATGTGTTCATTATCAACTTGCAACCTTGAAGTTGAAGTTTATGCGTTATTATGCAATAGATACAACAATATCTAAATCTTAGGGACTTACAAATTAATGCTAGTTTTTGTTCTCATTTTTTTTTGGAAGATTGTAGGTATTTAGGAAGAGTTTTAAAGTGGATCTATTATTCAAAAAAATACATTAATCATAGATAAACAATTTTGTACAAAAAATTTAATTATTATCATGTCCTTTTTTGCAATCGTTTAGTTTTTGTGCCAGTGTTAATTCTGTCGTAACAGTTGAGCGAATTTGTTTTTCATTTTAAATCGGTTTAATTTCAGCAAAAACTTCTAAAGCGGTTTAGGAACAAATAAACAATGTTAGAAAGGATATAACTGACGATTAAAAATTATAGCCAATTGTTTAACAATTATAGCTAAGGCTACAGCGTAATTAATTTATTTGTTACGTCCTCCAAAAAGAAAAGTAATAGTTATTACGTTTCAGTATACGGAAATAATTTTAACGTAATAGGTGGTATCTTATCCGTATTAAATTTTCGACTGCGGCAGATATTATCTGTGAGTCACATACAAAATGAACTTTGTGCTGTTTAATGTAAAAGTATCTGCATCACGTATGATTCACGATGTAGTCAACCTGTTAACATTACTCTAAATAGCCTAAATTTGACAGCATCATGAAATGGACCATATTTTTATTCTTGTTTATATTTTTCTTTGTCCGTTATATTTATGTAACATCTAAAAAAATTGTTGTTTCGTTGATATCATAAATTATTAATGAATGTGTTGACATTCAACTTGGTAGATTTGTTTATAAATACAATTTCATTTGATCAAAAGAGAAATCTGAAGAAGTTATAAAAATAAACAATTTAACTTTCTGAATATATAATTACATGTTAATCTAACATTAACATTAAAATAATTATTAGCATATTAATTATTGGGTGCTGATATATTCAGTGGAAAAGCGATTGATCTTATTCTGTTATTATTTTCAAAGTGAATTGACGAATTTCTATTTGCGTTCCAGCAACTCTGCGCTTTGTAGACCGCGAGCTGCCGGTGCTGAAGGGAGGCCCTTTGCACGATGATAGCTTCGTGTTCGAGCAGCTGCACTTCCACTGGAGTGAGGACGACCACAGTGGCTGCGAGCACATCTTCGAGGACATGTCGTAAGTGTACTCCACATCTCAACACCTACAGCAGCAGCTGCCGAGCTCTGTTGTCGCTTTCTGTTCTGTTATTTACGGCAATTAGAGCAGGGTGCTCGTTATCTCCAACACCATGCGGATCCCGCTAATGAAACTTCGCACGTTATCGGACTTGGACCGTCCGAGAGTTTTTGCGAGCGACGCCAGTGTCGTACCGCTGAAATTCTTACAGGAAATCACCAAATAAACACCTATAGTCCATTCATGTTAGCCGGCTTTTAATACGCAACATTTTATATTTGTATCATATGAAGCGAAAATTTAAATTATTTTATTTTTGGTGGAGATATTGACTTGTACCACATGCTCTGTTTTTTGGATGTTTTAACTCATTAATGCCCAGAACTATTGTCTTTAAATATTGATTTTTTATTTCTTTATATTGGTGACTTATAAGTATAATTAGCTTGCCTGCCAGAAAAGAAACATAATCTTAAAGTGAGACATCTTTAACATGTTTTAGCGCTGTACATGTTCTATAATTATTTTATAGAAAAATGTTGCTAATAGTAGTTACAGAGAAATATATTATCTATCACTTTATTTGAAGTATTTTCTAATAAAATAATTTTAGAACAACAGCGCTAAAACCGAGACTAAAACACGTCTTTTAAAATACCGAAAAATAGAGCTGATGATACCGGACCATTGTGTTTGAAGAACCTGCTTTATCTTTCATATTTTAACTTTTCTTGAAACTCACTATTGAATAACCCTGCGATTTAAGTTTCAAACTCTCTCGTTAATGTGAATGTCCTATAAAAATAATAGGTGCTTGGAAAATTTTTATACAAAAAATGCAAAAATAAATTCTAAAACTAGGAATAATCTGCAATATTAAGTCTAACCCCTAGTCCTAAAGAAATTAAAAAAAAAATCTATAACCTATTTCGATAACTAAGTTATCATCAGTAGAGGCAAAAGGGATAAAAGATTTCAATTTCTGAATTATTATACTCGATTTTCTAGAGCATTATTTATTTCTGAAAATACTAGTTGATAATTATCAAAGAACTTAATTTTTATAATGGCGTGAACAAATTTGTCAAGAAAATAAAACACGTATCACTTTAAATTTGAACGTCAATGGATCGGAATTTATTTGAAAACAGATGGTATTTTTCAATTAGTATCACACAATAACTATATACTTGTGAGTTGTGTATTTAACTTGTTCTTATTCCGCCTCTGGTTAGTAGACGGTAATCCTTGTCCAGTAATTTTCAAAGTTAGATAAGATCATAAAATCAATCTGATTTACACATGCATGCTACATCACCTGAAAACAATCATCGTTGTTACAACTGATGATTTCATTTTAAAAAAATCTTCCGCGCTAATTATGTAATAGCAGTATAAAATTGCGGAAAATTTTTGAGTTTTTTTTAGTAGTTTCTAGAACATTTGGTTCACACAACAATTTAGTAGAGTGACAATTTTATTGTATTACATATAATTGAAGTAAAAAATAAATAAGTTCTGGCTATGGACAATGTAATCTTCCAGGATATAAATTTTGCCTCAAAAGTAAATTAAATATAGCAAGTCCTTGAATTTAACAAACATTAGTCTAGGCCAGTAAACAACAAACAAAAGTATTTAAATACTCTTCGACAAATTAACGTTGTTATTATTGTTTGTAAATGTATTAAGTAGTTTTTTACTCTATATTTTTAGATTTTCTATGGAGGCTCATGCAGTTCATTACAATTCCAAATATGGGACTTTTGAAGAGGCAGCTGACAAACATGACGGATTAGCAGTTGTAGCATTTTTCTTAAAGGTAAAATTCTAATTTCATTACGTAATCGCTTCCATAATTTACACTTATTTAAATTCTATCATATACGACGCAATTATACTAATAAATTTGAAGGTCGAACATTTGAGACAATAAAAATAAAATTATAGTTTTTCATTCAAAAACGTATAGAATGCAAGTGAATTAACTTTGACATTTCAGGCGACTGACGATGAATGCAATCCCTGCTACAAGAAATTAAGCGATGCTGTTAAAGACATTGCGAAGATCGATACGACAACAACAGTACCTGCCGGTAAGTTTAAAAAGTATTGGAAAGTATTAAAGTGCCATCAAATTATATAATAAAACATTTCAAGGTCGGGATAATTTTATTATATTCTATAGATAAGCCGCGGAGAGAATTTATTGAATTTTTCCCTTAATCTTTGGCTAACATTGCGGTCAACAATTGTTTGGCAGAAATAAGATATTTGTCTTTTGTCTGATGGCCCATTCTACAACACTGTACTATTTTATAGTAGGTTCTAGAATATCAGAACAGATTTATTTTGAAAATGCATAGCTTGTTCTAAAATTAAGACGGGCTATAATAATTATTTTACGAGGCACTCAAGGTTGTTGCTAACAATTTTTGCATTTGCTTTAAAATAATGTTTGTTTTTCTACCACTTTTTTTTTTAGTTCCCGGGAGTAATAAAATAAAAGATTTGAGGCCTGACAGAAATAAGATTTTACGAATGTTGCATTTAAAATTGATTTTCACTGTTTAGACTGTCTGACATGGTTCTGGGATGCAGCTCATTGCAAGGGCTATTACACCTACCAGGGCTCGTTGACAACAACGCCTTATCATGAAAGTGTCACCTGGATTCTGTACCCGACTCCAATTCACATTTCACGAGAACAGGTAATACGAGTATATAACATCCTATTTCATTATGTGCTAATCATCTGACAGCAATGAATAGATTGCCGTTGATTACTACGACAATAGAATTGGATACTGGAAATTTTCTTTTATTAGACGGATTTTTTTCTATATGATTTTATGTACAATAGAGTTAAATGTGTCCGTTAAATGTTCGTTACGGTGTGTAAGTTCCTGGTTAAAAATGCGAAATAAAATTAACAATTAATTTCTGTTTTTTGTGCTGAATATTCATTAACACATTTTAACATTTATTAAAGTAAATTAATAGTTTAAAACATGCGTATTTAACGTCATAACTATTATTACCATTTTTATTGTTTAAGAAATTATTTATGGTTAATTCATTTAAATTCATAAAATTCGTATATTTTAACATAATATAATAAATCACTATTAATAAATTGATTTAAATCTACCTTCCCAAGAACGTTATTAATTGGGTTACCTAAATTCTATTAGTATGTTTTACATCCAAATAAAGCTGAAATTAGTAGCATGCAATAATATTTTATTTTATTATTATTTCATAATATCTCAGTTACGATTATTTCTTGTTGCGTTTATTTTATCCATATACAGACCTCTAGGATAGATTAGGTGATAACTGTGACTATTTGGCTTTTAATTTACATTATTTTAATGATAGTCTCTCTTCATTATCATATCCACCCCTTTAATTTTTATGTAATAATATATAAAATAAGAAATAAAAAAGTCATATGTTGTAAAATGTGATAAACTTGTGTTCTTTTAAGAGTATATATTGAGTTTTAATTAATTTTAATTGAATTGTAGGTAAAGCAGTTCCGAAACATGAAGTCGACTGTCTGTGAGACCCAAACAATTCGGCAAAATGTGCGCCCAGTCCAGCAAGTGCAAGAAGGAAAGTTGGGTCTTATCTACGTGAGGTCACACAAACAAGGAGACCACTGATTACAAAAAAGAAGTCAGCGATTGAAAAATGTTACTAACATGCACCAACAGTAGAACATGAATAATAACTATTCAAATGTTAATAATTTTATATATATATATATATTATGGAAAAATGTAGATTAGATCTGAGAAAAAACTATATTATTAATTTGTATAATGTTTAGTTATCACTTCATTGTATTCAATGAATTCGTTGTTTAAAAAGGATGGATACTGTGTATCATCAAATCAAAGTGTCCTTCGGAAATTTATAGGATACTTTATACTAGGAACAAGGAATAGTTTTAATACCCCTCTGTTCTTGTTTGAGTGACGAATTTTATTTAGGTATTCGCACAAATATATGGAAGGAATTAGAAGATATGTTGCAAATTTTGAATAAACTATTCAATAATGGAAAAATGTTTCAAAACAAAATATATTTTTATATCGTTGTTAACATCGTATACAAGTAAATTTTATGAATATGTTTATATACTTATTAGTCTTATATCACAAGAAGTATCTATCTATATTAATGTACTTCCCACATATTTAAATATAAATATTCACTCTATTTTATTTACCAAATCTTTATTGTAGTTATAGATATCATGAAATGTATTGAAACGAGATTTCATTTGATTTCAACGAAATTTATATCTTAAAACTGTTATAAGACGCATATCGCTACTCTGTCTAGATAGGGCATTTCTATTCACAGATACGCAATCTATTACATTGCAAAATTGCCTTGGTGTTTTTTTTTGGAAAAAAAGCTGTTTCAATCTTTTAGAAATATTTTTTAGTCATGTTTATTTTACAAGACGTACCTATACGAGAAAATGTTTTAACAGTTAATATAGAATACACACAAAAACTAAACTATTGTCAGCAAAGAAATGACGTTTCAGTTCATTATATATAGTACATAGATTCCGAATCTGACTTAAAATGCACTACGGGTAATACTTCTTGCGAAATTCGCTTTTAAAATTTAAACAAGTAAATATGTAAATTAAAATTGTTATTAACCGTGGACATTCATACTACTGTCATAGTTACTCAAATGTCACACTGTCTGAGAAACCCCAAAAAAAGTAAAATTACTTTCCCATATCCGAATGTAATTTTTCTATGGATTTTACCTATGGATTATTTTAGGTTTATAGAAAGACATTAAATAGTTAATAACCTTTCTGAACCATATATTTTATTCAGAACACAGCATTTTCAAAAAAATTGAACTTTTTACCTCCCGCACATTTTTGTAAGGGAGGTATTGTGACAGATCAAAGTTTTCGGCAGTGAGTTTTCAACAGATAAGCACGTTTCGGGTTCCCTAAAATACGATTTTACTATTTTCATCATGACGCCTGTGTTATGTGTGTCGATTTTTTCGTCCACGATAACTCAAAATTTAATGTCAAATTTCAAAATTAGATTTTAAATGTGCATGTTACGACTGACCCATCAACCGGAAGTGGTAGTTTATTTGAAGATCTATCAGGTATTGTGGACTTATCTCAGAAAATAAATGAATTAACAGTAAATTTTAACAAAAAGATGTAGAATAACATTTGCTAAATATTTTATTTGAAACTTTTTCTTGTTTTTTTGTACCTTTTAGAAATTAAAATTTTTTGGATGTTAGTTATTGCAAATTTATTTCTCAATGAAATTTCTTCAATCAATAGACTGTTGTAATTAAGCGGGAGGTTATATATTATTTATTTTGTACTATAGGATTTTACTTATTGAATAGAAACTGAATTTACAATGAATCGAAGTTATGGGAATATAGCGTATGTGGCATGTGGAAAATTAGACGAGAATCGTAGGGTTTCTCAGACCCCAACTTTAATTTTCATTCAAAACTGTGAGTACAAAAAACTAGTTATTTTAGAACGATTCCTACTGACATTTCCTGCCAAATTTGCTAACTATACTTTGTAGCCCAGTTCCGCATATTTCAAATATCTCTGCAGTTTTTTGTGGTCATGTGCAAAGAGGATCAATCGCTGAAAAAATCAATAATTTGGATTCGGCGCAAATGCGTTTTAATTTGAAATTTGAATCGATATAATTTAAAATCATTTATTTTCCATCATTTAAAAATGACAGTTCGAATTAACTATGTTTATACAAATATATTCTCATACTTTTAAAAATTATTAGCAATAACAGCCTGTAGTAAAAATAATGTTTTTGTTGTGATTATTTTGCAAAATTCTTTGACATAAAGAAATAACTTGTTGTTTTAATACCATAGCGCCATCTATTACATTGTTAATTAACTATTATTTATTATTTACCAATGACATTCATTATAAAATGGCTGTCTTGTTTTTTTAATTTCTTTACAGTTTGATGACATTTTAAGTGTTTTAATTGTATTTCTGTATGTTTAGCATTGAAAATGTGCTTCGTGTTGTGCAAGGATCTCCAAGAAAACTTAGAAAATAGATCAGATATCTTAATAATCCCATTTACAGTAAATATAGTTATTATTTTGTAATTTTATTTTTATATTTCACAATTCTTTTGTTTTTAGGCTTCTAGCACAGTAATCAATTTTATTATTTTAGCTATCAGTTGTCAAATTATAGACTACAGGAAGAGATACAAGGATGATTTATTAACTGGTAATGAATCCAGAAGAATTGAGTAGTCAAAACTTGACTCTGCAAAATAGCAATAGGACGTAGGTAAAAACAAAAAATAGACATTTAACCTATTTATTGACCTAAACACACACGAATTTTCTATTCTATTTTGTAGATTACAATTATATTAAATGGAACCATCCGATATATCTTATATGGCCTTAATAATATTTCTAGCACAATCTGGAGTGATCTTCAGTCTATAAACTAATGAATAATTAATGTGAATATTGTTTTTAATCTACAAACAGTACAAAACGATAAATACTATGAAAGTATTATTTTAAAATACTACAACTTTATTGAAGACCCCAACAAGGCAGAAATTGAAGAAAAAAATCAATTGTCCTCACAAGAAGAGGAAGATAACTTTCCTAATTTTAATATCAGTGAAGAGAAGAAAATCACAGAATCAATTTACGTTCGACTCCATCAAGTCGAATTGCTTTTTACATGATGCGCGCTGAAATGTGTGAAGGAATCGATGAGAAATCAACGCAACATATACATGATTTTTTTTGTAGTGAACGCTTGTAGAATTTTTATTAATTTTTCGGAGAATATCAGAACTACAAATCATTTCGAACCTAAAGATTTACATGAAGACTATTTAACATTAAAGAATGAAATTGCTCCTGTTGTTCTCCTCGAAATCAGAAGGTTAGTTTTATTATTTTATATTTCCAGTGAATGGTGTGAAACTGAAACAAGGGAAGGACTATATATATATTTGTGTAGTATGTTTTCGAGGGATGGATGTATTGACCGGGAGATTGAAAGGCGGGTGTTTGCAGCGTGCAAGGTATTGGTTGCTATGGTACATTTGCTCGAAACGTGAATGTAAAGATTTTCGATTGAGTATTAATAATGGTGTGTTAGTGAAAAAGTGGTTAAGTATGATTGATGGATTGTTGCGTGAACGAATGATTCCGAGTGTGAAGAATAGATGAGCGTGTATGAATGTGGACAAGGCGAAAGTGGTGTGTCAGGGTAGAAATATTTGGAGGAGATTAATTGTTGGTTGAGTGTGTTTCTAGGTTCGTGCTAGTCCACTGAGTGGGATATATCGTGACGTTATGTATTTGTTTATGTTGATGGGTTATATTTTTAGTAATGCACTAATACCTGACGATTGTCCAAGTGAAGAGATAATACGTGAATTATTAAGTGAGCAAAATGCAAATGATGCCGATGTTAACTTTGCTCACCAAATAGTAGATTATATTTCAGAAAGTGGAATTTTTTGAACAGCCAATTGCGAATTGATTGTAAGTACTTGACAATTTTGTATAAAACAAAAATTAAAATGATAGTTTTCAGTCTTTGAAACCACAAGCATATGAAGGCAATTTACATTTGCATGATCTGTTAGATACTTTAAAAAACTCTAAAATAATTATTCGAACTGGGGTCGAGAAAGTTCGATACGTTCATTTTGAAAACAAAAAGCCTTGGATAGTAAAGTCCTACAAAATTTTGCTTTTTGATCGAGAGAAAATTCCTGCTATTACGTTGTCAGTGAAAGATAAACTGATATTAATCGTTATCGAAAAAGGAGGAGATTTCTAGAGAACGACTGGATTTAAAGTAGTATAACAATAATGATTAGTAAATTTTTGTAATTGTTTTAATTTTATAGAACTGAACAACAAGTTAAAGTATTGATGTCGCCTTGGATTTGAATCGATGGCACTCTAAATAGAAGAGTTCTTGACTGCTGGCTGGGTGCAAATTTTCACTTATTTAAAACCCGTCGAATTAGAAAATTTAGTTAAGGTGATATTTCAATATTTCTCATTACTGTAATAATTAGTTATCAATTTTCTCCTTGTTTCTAGTACCTAATAAAGCAAAAATGTCTTCGCCAGTTGGGAAATCAAAAACAACTTTGTTTTCTAGTATTCCTACAACAACAATAGGTTTGTTTTATAAATCTTTGTTCTCATTTAATTAAAGGTTTGAACTATCTAATATATTTCTAAAGCTCGCTCCTTGCTTAGAAGAACCAAAAGGCATTTTTATAGAACCATTTAGTGATGGTACTACAAAATATGCTGTATTTGTCGGAAAGAAGGCGTATGCTGCAGATTTCCTAAATATTTGAATTGTTACTTATTCAATTTCTTGTAAGTTATTACTAATTATATTTTGTATTTTTCCAGGTTCACATTTATTCTTTTGTCTAATACATTGTTTTTATGTTAATAGAGACATGTGGACGTCATCGGAGTCTTGATCACCTTCAACAGGGTCTTCGAAGCCGACTTCAGCTTTTAAGTAAATTATTTACAACAAAATCGTAAATCGGCAGCGTCTTCAGCTCTGGACGAAGATCTTTATTTTTCTATCAATAAATGTATTAGTATAAAATTAATAATAAATAAAATTTAAATGTAATATAATAGATGATAAAATAAATATTTATTATTAAAACAACATGACTTTCATTTAATAACCATTCCATGATCTAAGAAACTAAAAGATAAGGGTTTGTCCTGAGAAAATACTTGATTATTAATTTTAATACCCATACTGTCATCTGTTGCTACGGTGAAGCACTATCAGACCTTGCCATTCGATTTCAAATGCGGTCCTTGAATACATCACGTCATAGTAGTTCATAAATTTGCTAAGAGAAGATCAAATAGAACAGGGTTGTATCTCGGACCAATTTTTCAGATTTGCGATATCTCATACCCTGTCAGAGAAACAGCCCTTAGAAAATTAAATAGAGCAGTGACAGATTTCAAATATCCTTCCATAATGGTTCACAAATTCACTAAGAGATGGCAGCACAATCGGATGTGAATGCGACAATTAGTCGATTTGCTCACTTTTGAAAAACAAATCACTAATTGATAAGGGTATGCCCTACGCCCTTGTCCTTCTAGTATGTTGTAAACGTGGTTATTTAAATTGAGTTTACTAAGATGGAGAAAAATTTCGTTATTTTTGCGATATCTCTTACCGTTTTCGAGATATGAGGGTTTAAAGTTGTTAAAATCAACCCTTAAAAACTACCCTATTTTCAACTTTTTAGGTGTTTTTACTCGCTGATCAGATAGAACAGGGCTGTATCTCGGGGCGTTTTTTTCAGATCTGCGATATATCTTACCCTGTCAGAGAAACAGCCCTTAGAAAATTAAATAGAGCAGTGACAGATTTCAAATATCCGTCCATAATGGTTCACAAATTCACTAAGAGATGGCAGCAAAATCGGATGTGAATGCGACAATTAGTCGATTTGCTCACTTTTGAAAAACAAATCACTAATTGATAAGGGTATGCCCTACGCCCTTGTCCTTCTAGTATGTTGTAAAGGAGGTTATTTTAATATGGTTTTCTAAGATGGAGAAAAATTTCGTTATTTTTGCGATATCTCTTACAGTTTTCGAGATATGAGGGTTTAAAGTTGTTAAAATCAACCCTTAAGAAACTACCCTATTTTCAACTTTTTGGGTGTTTTTTCTCGCTGATCAGATAGAACAGGGCTGTATCTCGGGGCGTTTTTTTCAGATCCGCGATATCTCTTACCCTGTCAGAGATACAACCCTTTGAAAATTAAATAGAGCAGTGTCAGATTTCAAATGAATACATTCCTTCATAATAGTTCACAAATTTACTAAGAGATGGCAGTACAATCGGATGTGAATGCGACAATTAGTCGATTTGCTCACTTTTGAAAAAACAAATCACTAATTGATAAGGGTATGCCCTACGCCCTTGTCCTTCTAGTATGTTGTAAAGGGGGTTATTTTAATAGAGTTTTCTAAGATGGAGAAAAATTTCGTTATTTTTGCGATATCTCTTACCGTTTTCGAGATATGAGCGTTTAAAGTTGTTAAAATCAACCCTTAAGAAACTACCCTATTTTCAACTTTTTGGGTGTTTTTTCTCGCTGATCAGATAGAACAGGGCTGTATCTCGGAGCATTTTTTTCAGATCCGCGATATCTCTTACCCTGTCAGAGATACAACCCTTTGAAAATTAAATAGAGCAGTGTCAGATTTCAAATGAATACATTCCTTCATAATAGTTCACAAATTTTCTAAGAGATGGCAGTACAATCGGATGTGAATGCGACAATTAGTCGATTTGCTCACTTTTGAAAAAACAAATCACTAATTGATTAGGGTATGCCCTACGCCCTTGTCCTTCTAGTATGTTGTAAAGGAGGTTATTTTAATAGAGTTTTCTAAGATGGAGAAAAATTTCGTTATTTTTGCGATATCTCTTACCGTTTTCGAGATATGAGGGTTTAAAGTTGTTAAAATCAACCCTTAAGAAACTACCCTATTTTCAACTTTTTGGGTATTTTTTCTCGCTGATCAGATAGAACAGGGCTGTATCTCGGGGCGTTTTTTTCAGATCCGCGATATCTCTTACTCTGTCAGAGATACAACCCTTAGAAAATTAATAGGAGCAGTGACAGATTTCAAATATCCGTCCATAATGGTTCACAAATTCACTAAGAGATGGCAGCAAAATCGGATGTGAATGCGACAATTAGTCGATTTGCTCACTTTTGAAAAACAAATCACTAATTGATAAGGGTATGCCCTACGCCCTTGTCCTTCTAGTATGTTGTAAAGGGGGTTATTTTAATAGAGTTTTCTAAGATGGAGAAAAATTTCGTTATTTTTGCGATATCTCTTACCGTTTTCGAGATATGAGGGTTTAAAGTTGTTAAAATCAACCCTTAAGAAACTACCCTATTTTCAACTTTTTGGGTGTTTTTTCTCGCTGATCAGATAGAACAGGGCTGTATCTCGGGGCGTTTTTTTCAGATCCGCGATATCTCTTACCCTGTCAGAGAAACAGCCCTTAGAAAATTAAATAGAGCAGTGACAGATTTCAAATATCCTTCCATAATGGTTCACAAATTCACTAAGAGATGGCAGCACAATCGGATGTGAATGCGACAATTAGTCGATTTGCTCACTTTTGAAAAACAAATCACTAATTGATAAGGGTATGCCCTACGCCCTTGTCCTTCTAGTATGTTGTAAAGGGGATTATTTTAACAAAGTTTTCTAAGATGGGGTAAAATTTCGTTATTTTTGCGATATCTCTTACCGTTTTCGAGATATGAGGGTTTAAAGTTGTTAAAATCAACCCTTAAAAACTACCCTATTTTCAACTTTTTAGGTGTTTTTACTCGCTGATCAGATAGAACAGGGCTGTATCTCGGGGCGTTTTTTTCTGATCTGCGATATCTCATACCCTGTCAGAGAAACAGCCCTTAGAAAATTAAATAGAGCAGTGACAGATTTCAAATATCCGTCCATAATGGTTCACAAATTCACTAAGAGATGGCAGCAAAATCGGATGTGAATGCGACAATTAGTCGATTTGCTCACTTTTGAAAAACAAATCACTAATTGATAAGGGTATGCCCTACGCCCTTGTCCTTCTAGTATGTTGTAAAGGGGGTTATTTTAATAGAGTTTTCTAAGATGGAGAAAAATTTCGTTATTTTTGCGATATCTCTTACCGTTTTCGAGATATGAGGGTTTAAAGTTGTTAAAATCAACCCTTAAAAAACTACCCTATTTTCATGTTTTTGGGTGTTTTTTCTAGCTGATCAGATAGAATAGGGCTGTATCTCGGGGCGTTTTTTTCAGATCTGTGATATCTCTTACCGTTTCAAAGATACAACCCTTAGAAAATAAAATAGAACCCTAAAATATCCACCCTATTATCAAGTTTTTGAGTGTTTTTTCTCGCTGATCAGATAGAAGAGGGATGTATCTCTGATTAATTTTTTCAGATTCTCAATATCTCTTTCCGTTTCAGAGAAACAACCCTTAGAAAATTATGTAGAGCAGTGTGATTTTTAAATGCGAATTACGCAAGAAATACTAACCCTAGGCTAATATATTTCGCAGATTCGGATTCTAAGATCACTAACGAAGGGTGTAGCGCCCTTAACTCAAATTTTAATTTTAAAATCGTAATCAATTCAAGGAGTGGGAATTACTGCTCTAATTAATGAAACTATAAATACTATCGCAAAATGGTTTGTGAAATATTATTCAGCACACTCAAATAAGGGATATCAGTTACTTCTAGCCCTTTAAATGTAACATTAAGGGTGTTTTTTAAGGGAAACTATTATGAAAACTTGAAAGCGTCATATCTCGGAAACGGTAAGAGATATCGCAAAAATAATGAAAAACCGCGGTCCCTCTCCCGCATCGAGTAGTGCTGCCATCTCTCACAAAATTTGTGAACTATTGTTGTAATTACAGGGCGGCAATATTTTCAAACTACAATGATTTTTTGAAGTTTAGGAACCTATACTTTTAAAATAAAATAATAGATGGCAGCACTAAGATTAAAATTGAAATGAATAAATTAAAATTATGAATTTCGTTTTGTTAAATGACAATATGAATTTTAAACTATTTTATTACATATTTTAAAGTAAATAAAACACAAATTGGTTCTGTTATTATTTCTTTATTATCTCTGCGGATAAATACATTATATTATATTTCATTTCTTATCATATTACATAAAAGATATCAGCCTTCCAGTTAAATATAACATATATGTAAAATAAAAACTACTACATTGATATTGCTGGCAGCGGAGGTCAGTCCAGAGCGCACTGGTGAAGTTATCCACGATGATGCAGGGTTCGGCGAGATTAACCAAACTCGCCAGAATACCAGCAGTTCCACGATGATGATGCAGCAGCAGAAGATAGTTCCGGGTCCATGGAGGTCCTATATAAACATACAAATCATGTATTAATATAATTGTATTACTGTAATAATATATTGCATGTGAGGTGGGAAATGTTTCATTCCAGCCGAGGGCTTATTATATGAACGAGAAGCGAAGCCTCGTGGCTCAGATATAGCGCTAGGCTGGCATGAAACTCCCACCGAAATATGTATACAATTTTATTCACAATCAAATTATTTTTTCAACGACCATTTAGAAATCTGCTCATTGTATGTTTGTTGTTGCTAAGGATATGAGGTACATTACAAAAATCGCGTGCGAAATGAATTTGTTTTGTGAGTATTTCAATACAGATCACTTCATTTCAGTACAGGTGCCATTGCTAGGATACTTATTTAGAATTATCATTTATCAAATATTAGAATGGTAAAAGCGGGACAAATTTATTATTAAAATTAAATTAATTAGGAAATAATATCGTGGTCGTATAAAAAGTATAGTGTACAACTCGCATGGAATGTCCATTTCATAGTCGTATGATTAGAACCATTCGCCTTCGACTCATGCTACAGACGTTCATATTCGTAGGAAATGAATACCATTCCATGTTCGTTGTACAATATACTATTCTCATTCTACTCCCATATCCAACAAACAAAGGTGATGTATGGTAGTAGAGCTCTAGAATAATGTAGGTATTCTCGTCCGCCATTTTGGGTCCAGATGTCATAAATAAAACAAGTTATTGGAATCCAGTTACTTTAAAAAAAACATTTAAAATTTGTATCTGTCAAATTTGAAAACATACTTCTTTAAATTATGTAAAATCCAACTACACAAATCATACGGTAATATATTAGAAAGTATTCTGTACACTTACCTGTTAAATATGAAATATAATAATTAAGAGAATGATAGATCACAATTATTAATCAATATCAACTTCAAATTTGACAGAAAAGAATTAAAGTAACTGGATTCCAATAATTTGTTTTATTTATGACACTTGGACCCAAAATGGCGGATGAGAATACTCATATATTCTAGTGCCTTAATGGTAGTAGTCTATGACAACAAATGTTTAAATTTATTTCAATAATTTGACATGTGTCAACAGTTCAGGAAACTCAAATCCTAATAAAACAGCATTACATTAGAATTTTATATTACTTTATATTAAAATTCCTTCTGTTCAATATTAATATTATAATTATTGATGTTTTCTTGTAATTATAAGATTTAATCAATATATTTGACAGCATTGTTCATCTTACTTTCAGAGATTTATGACTGTGTTGCTAGGCAATTTTATATAAACACTTCCCACACATGGAATAAATCTGTCACTTCCCATCCTAGAGGTGGTCATATTAGTAAAGAATGATGTATTTCAAAGGTTTGGAATAAAATTAATTTACTTACGATTTCGTTGCAAATAAATTACTTAAAGTTGATATCTGCTCCGAAGACACTGTTGAAGGGTGATCAAAGCTCTGGTGACGTTGCCCACTTGTCGCTATTAACATAAAAATAATGTATTATATAAAAGAATAATTATGAACCTGGAAAAACATACATGTTATAGTTAGGAAAAATTTGTTGAACATATCTTCAAAGTACTTCACGATGATAATTAATTTTTGCTGTTGAATGGTTTAATAATTCGTATTATAATTTCCGCTTTATATCACAGTACCACTTAATGTGAGGCTAGGCGCAGATAAAAGCCCTGATTTTCGGGATGAGATGATGAAGGCTCCGGTGACGTCGCAGGCTCTTGACTACAAGTGAAGCTCGCTTGTTAACTCTCCAACTGCATTTCCCAGCCGTAGACTTTTGACTGAAATAAATAAAACAAATAAGAAACTGCAAAATAAAATGAAACAATGTATAATTACATGAGTGAAGTAGAAAGTAAACACGTAGAAATCCATCGAAGACGACTGATTGGTTCCGCTTTATCTTCATTCCTGTCTTAAGAAACAAAACAAACACAAATGGAAACAAAACATACGATGAAATCAAAGAACACCTATCTTAAGAAAGAGAACAAGAAACAAAAATTGGCAAACAATTGGGAATTCTCCACAAAAAGCTATGTCCCACGATGGAAGAACCATTTCCATCGACGGTAGGTCGCAACTTCATCCCTCGGGGGTTGTCTACATTGTCTATTTTCCCCAGTGGTTAACTCCGCTACTAGCTGCTGCATCCCTCGCCGGTAAGCTTAGCTAAGCTACTTTGATCATTTTCCACGGTGGCTGACTCTGCAATGATTCTAAAAACAAATAAGAAATAAATAAACAACAGAAAAGTTGAAAAAATAAAATAAAATCTTACTCATAATGCTAATATTACTTGTCTTCATTATTCTTGATCTCTGTAAACAAATTAAAAACATTAAAACAAATTAATTCTGGTGATAAAAACTTACGTATTAAAAATACAATATACTGTAAAGGAAAACAAGTACATGGGTTAGTATACTTAAACCTAACTTACATTAAAGCTGAAATAAAATGGATCAATGATAAAATGTATAAACTACTCACGTTTATAGATTCGTTCCATTTTGGTAGCTTTTATAATTTCCTACAACACATATAAATACAAAATTTCTTCTGGATTGTCAAGATAACATTTAAATTTAAAACAAGGCTTCCACTTCGTCCGCACTTTATGCGAAATAAATAAAAATGCATGTTTGTTAAATAATAACTGCCCAAGAGTTCTTAATTAATATTTAACAGAAATTTATTTTAAACTCACTATCCATAAATTTAATCCTTTACGTTTGAAATAACGAGATAAAATTAAAATAAAGTATTTACTAGAAGTATTGTAAATCATAAATGACAAAAAAATATATAATCATGAAGCATAATAAAACACACAAATCTTAACCTTCTGTTAGAAAGTTATGTTCTTCTAAAATACATTCAGTACATCTTTCCACTTGTGTAAATTTGTCTGCCGTAGGCTGCTTGATATGTTGCACTGAGGTTGCACTTAATTCTTTCTCAATCTGAGCAACAAGATCAAATTCTTCCCTATCTATTAATGAAATAAATTACTGTATAATAAATGTATGGCTAATATTTTAGTAGTACGATTTGCAGAAATTAATTTACTTACCTTCATCAGTTTGTATATGCCCAATTCTAGTTTTTGGTGGAAATAATTCCTCGCAGTCAGTTTCAGTTTGAGCATCCACTAATTCAACTTCTTGTACAACATTCATTAAGTTTGATAAAGCTTCGAAAAATTCATTGTCACATTCTGAATATGACTTTGATATATCAGATAATAAGTGTGTGTGTGAAGTATCAGAAATAATTGCTGACGGAAGATTCTGAATTTCATGTAGCTTTGCTTTGAATTCTCGTCGAGATATTTTTTCTTCATAAGGCATTGTTGGAATGCCAAATTCGATACATTTTCTTAAAACTTGACGAGATATTCTTTCGGTAGATTCCATGTATTCAAGAATGCCTTCAATTTCATTTACTGTTTCGCACAGTAGAAGGTAAACGGTCATATACAAATTACAATGATACATGCGTAAAGAATCTTCTGAAGGCTCTTCATAATCTTCTACGCATAAGTACCCAGGAACTATTTCAACTTTATCAGTTAATAAATTTGTAAGAGATGTTTGTCTTATTACGGACTCTTTGCGCAAAATAAAGTTCTTCTTGATTTCCGTTGTTTTCACTTTTTCCTTTTTGCTATTATCTGCTTTTTTCGTCTTATCTGATTTTCCTTTCTTATCTGAATTTCCTTTTTTCGCATCTTTCCCTTTCTTATCTGCATTTCCTTTTTTCGCATCTTTCCCTTTCTTTCCTTTTTTACCAGTTTCTTTATCATCCACATCGATTCCATATTTTTCTTTATGATATATTTTGTACTTTTGGTCAATATCATCGAAAGGTAATAATTTTAATATTTCCATTGGTGGCTTTTCAAATTCATCTGTCTTACATTCTTTAATTTTTTGAACAGCAGCTTTAGCAGTAATATCAGGAAAATATATGTTACTACGACAATTATCGTCCAGATTTTCTTGTTTCATTAATATTTCTTCTGTTACAGGTGGGTAGGTTTCAATCAGAGGAATTTTATATTTATCTCTTAACGCATAAATTTTTTCTGACATTTGGTCAACCATAATACAAAGAAGTTCATAAACATTTTGATATTTCTCCCTTTCTTTATTTTCAATCATACTTGATTTAAAAATTTGATTAACAAGTTCATCAAATGAAAATTGATAAAAATTTTGTTCTTCACTAGTTTGAAAATTAATAATTAAGTTTTCCAAATCATCAATTTTATAACTCCATATAGGTGGATCTGCATCCGTTTTTAATTCATCATACATGTTTTTTAATTTCTTTACAATTTCATTGTTATAATGAAAAATACAGGGTAATGTTCCAGCAGGTCCAAATTTGGCATTAGCAGCTTCAAATAAATCTTTTTCCGTTACTTTATGTCCAAGTTCCTCTTGCTCTGCTGTTATGTTTTGCATTCGTTCTAAAATATTTAAAATAGTGTCTTCAACGGTTGTGCACTTCATTCCCTCTTCTAGTCTATTTAAAATAGCAGCTTCAGAAGCAGCAAAATCTGCTATTTCTGCACAGGCATGTAAAACTAAGAAAAACTCCCCTTTAATAATTTTTCCATCGAAAACATTCGGTTCAGTTCGTAATTCCCAAATTTCTTTATATAATCCTGGCTTATTTGTTTTAAAAGATATTTTCAGTTCCTTAGAATTATTAGGCAAGATTATACTTTCATTTTTTGTAAAAGTAAAAGTAAATGCTGGTAGTCTGCTGGGAATAATATCTTGTAAAACTTTTTTTGGTAAGTGCCGATACCAGTGATATCGTACGGCAACATTACCAACATTTTTCAGTGTTATTGATTTATACACAATATCATGATTACCAATTTCATATTCTAAAAAGACCACATATTTTTTAATTTCCTGACATCCATCAGCGATAAACGTGGCATCTTCAATTTGAAGAGATTTTAATGGAGCTTCTGCAGTAAATATGTTTTCAGAAGATTTGGATTCGCTGCCAGAGTCTTGAATAATTTGCTCTTCTAATTCTCTTAAATCATCGTATATCATTTGTTGCCCATCTTTTTCAAAACAAGAATCCCCAGTAATAAGTAAATTTTCTGTATTGGGTATATGGGGCGCTATGCGTTTTATTTCGTTCTCCAACTGCTTACTTCGCTCCTGAAGATATTCATTCTTGAACCATTTTGCGTACTTCCTGAAATGAAATAAAATAACACAATAGATAAATAAAAATATAAAATAATGGAATTTTACTTTTCTCCGGTAAGAGTATCTTTTTCTTGTTGTATGAGAGTAGGAACTCCTACAGTTGTTCTTTCAGGAACTTCATAATCAAGTTGTTTGGGCATTACAGATAGTAAAGACGGAAATTTTCTTGATCCTATTGGAAGATTCCAGAAACTTGGTTTTCCTCTATCCGAAATAATCTCTGGTATTTTCGCATATTCATGAAGTAATTGAACTTCTTTTATAGTTCGATAATCTTCTGCTGTATTAAGTGCAAGTTTACTTGGTCTCCGGTGTTGAATTTCATGCATTCGCTGATGAAATGCTTTTCTAGATTCAATCCATTTCGTCCAATTATTTAGACGATTATCTTCTCCTTTAGAGTTTAAATTCGGACAATCCATTTTCAGATTAAAATAAAAACAAATTACAATATTGTTGACAGAAATGTCACATTAAAATTTGACTTATTTTGTGACATTCAAAATTTCTTACGATGGCTGAAGATGAAGAATACGAGGATGAAGCCAAGGGTAATTTAGAAAATATTTAATTTTCTTATTTAATACAAATAATTGTTTTATAAGTAGAATTTGAAGACAGATTAAACGCTGTAACTGAATTATCTGAATTAATACCACAACTTAGAGATCATGAAATAAATTTTGAATCTCCTATTAATTTAAATATATCCGCTATGAAAGAAATTCAGTTATCGGAATTGGAATGGCACCATTATGAATTACCTCCTAAGAAAGTTAAATTAACTAATAGCGGACACACAGGTAAAAAAGTGAATAATATACATTCATATTAAACAATAGCACTTTAAATTTTAGCAATATTAAGTGCCAAATGGTTTCAAGAACGACCATTTTTAACTGGTGGACCCCTCCTGGGAAATTACGTTTTTTCTCAGTTACATTTTCATTGGGGTGCCAATGACATGGAAGGAAGTGAACATACAGTTGATGGCGTTCAGTAATATTCACATATTTAGCTAGACAAACCACAATTTCAATAACATGATGTGCATTAATTTTAGATATCCTCTTGAAATGCATGCAGTTCATTTTAAAAGCGCATATTTGACTCAAGAAACAGCACTTTATGAAAAAGATGGTGTTACTGTGTTGGTATATTTTTTCAAAGTAATATTTAGATAAAAAAAATAAATTATAATTTATGTAAGTTCGTGAAACATTTTAGCTACAGAGTCAAGATAATACTGGGCTACAATCTTTACTTGAATATTTCACTGATATACAAAAATCATTTACATCAATTAAAATAGAAAACTTTCCATTAAATAATTTTGTTCGAAAATTTACAAATGATTACTTTATATATTGGGGATATATAAAAACTAGTGCACGATCACATTTAATACAGTGGATGGTTTGTCGGGAACCAATTGGGATTTCTGCAGAACAAGTATATTTTTCTTTTTTAATAAATATTTTTTTTAAATAATATCGTTTGTAGGTGGATATTTTCAGAAATTTATTTGATGAAAATGATGAACCACTAATTCGAAATTTTCGTTCGGTTGCAACTGTTAAAAAGACTACATACCATATAAACCCGTCTGAATCAAAATATTCCACTTTATTACCAATACCAAGAGAACCTCGGGAACCAAGAACCAGACAAAGACGTCGTTCTCTAAAAGAAGAAGTTAAAATGTGATATAAACCTAATGAACTTATGAATAAATAAATGCCGGAATTAAACACAATTATTTATTCATTTCATTCATACATATTATATACGTACAGTCATATATATTTATATAAATCAGGTAGTGCTCTGTTGAGTTAAACAAGACTGGCATTTATACAAATGTCTTATAAATATGATTGATTGTCCTCTTTTACAATTATTTACAAAGTTTGGTGATGACCACCAGCCTAATGTTGGTTCCAACTGTTACGTTAATAATCACTGTAACGTAGCGGGTGAACTCTACACAATTCATTCTATTTACGCGAGAAAATATTTACATCGTGAACTATAATCAACTATACACGTATTCGATAGTGCATGTACGAATACATGCATAGATACGATTTTAGAAATAATAAAGTATAATGAATTATGTACAATAATAGAGCAGCACAATTTTTAAAATACTGCAAATTAACCCAGTATGAAAATATACCACATTATTAGCGTTTTATGAATTGCGACAAAGACTATTATTAACACAATTTTTAAATAAAGCTATTTTAAAAATGGCACTACTTACAATAACAAAACATTTATTCTTCATATTTATATTTAAAATTATTAAAAATATGATAAAATTTTAACAACAAAGAATATCATGAACTATGTTCATGATTAAAAGTATATGTGAAAATTATACAAATTGATTAACTAATAAATTATTTAACAAATATATACTTCGTCACGAAGCCGACACACATACAAATTAGTTAATTTTAAACACAATAAAAATAGTCAATCCATAATTACATACCTACATATTTATTTATTTTGGGAGATATCCACAAGAACTCAGGACTGTGGAATCATATTGCACAGATGTCTATACATTTAACAGTAATAATAATAGTCATATAAGATATATATTTCAACAGTCGACATCGCTTGTGAGTGAGATACGTTGACCAATTATAGAATATGGTGACAACTTCAAGGCTATGTGAAGGCAGGTCGATGCACCTCCGACTTGAGGAACACTCGAACAACGATACCAATGCGGCCGCATTACTTCAACAATTTACCAACAACTAACTCATTTCATTCCTCCCGATAAACAAAAACCCGTTACACCCAAAAACCACAAAACAAATTAGAATACCCATAAAACTTGAAATGATATTAGTTGGCAGTAAATTTAGACAAATGACGACTTAGAACTACTCACTAATACAGAAATCACGCATTGCGCTAACGAGTAATCAATACGTATGTGAGTACAACATTCTGTTTATAATATAATGAATAAGCAATCACCAAGGCGGACATCTCACTGGTATAAAAATATTTGGTTATCTACAAATTAAAACTACGCGATCCGATTAGTAAAATATTGGCAACAACAGGCAACGCGCTCCAAAACCAATCACGCGAGATCATTCATTAGACTAGAATCTTCTCCGGGCGAATATTCAATGAATACAACTCCGACTTGAAATCATAATGATGTTAGTAATAAAAAAGATATGATATGTGAAACCGTGTAGTCTAATTAATGATCAATGCTATTACTGAATTTCAAAAGCACTCTCTGTACACGGTAACTAAGATATGAATTTCTACTTAACAACTAAATGCAATTTATATTTACACGATTTAAATTTATCGAAGGGTGGGAACATTATACTTTAATATAATACAGAGAATTGGTCCCTAACCCTAATTTGCTTAGCCAGCGAACACAAGTTTCTCAACCACTTATCAACTAAAAGGAATGTTTCATGAATTTTTGCCTTCACGCCGACAACGCCATTATTACAAAGTGCACGTTTCAAACGTAAAATGGCACTCTGAAAGCAGTCTACTAACACATGTACAATGACCGAGTAGTAATAGTTAATTAAAAACCATCATTTTAAATGTACAAATATGAGAAAATAGACATTACTAATTCACAACAATTCACTTTGGTGCTACTTTAATACTTTTACAATCTACAAAGATGAATGCGTGTGATCAGACTTTTTTCGGAAATTGTGTAAATTAAGATAATTATAATTAGTTCGGAAGTGACCTTTGAGGTAGTATGCGGTTTATTTTAATTCATCCACTTTCTACAATTTGGTGCCCCACACATGCATGAAATTTTGTGTTGGTCGTCCTCTATATCGAATTTGTAGTCGTAAGCCAACTATAATAGACAAATACAACACATTTACCATATTCATCCCAAAATATTAGAAAAATATAACATACCTCTTCGCCGCGCGCTATACGACGTTTGGCAAAGATAATGATGCGAAGATCTCTGTCGACCTCGACGATTTCAGCCACGCAGTTCGGGTTGCACGAGTGGTTGATGTAACGCGCCAAGCCGCCACTCAAAGTCGCATCCACCACGCGTTCTTCGTCCAAGCGGAACATGTAAATTCCGCGATTCTGTCAAATAAAATACATTAAAATATATTATCAATTATGATAATTCGAGTAACTTTACTTTAGCTTCATATTGTTTTTCTCTGGTTTCTGCTAGTTCCGTACGAATGATTTCTCCAATATACTCAATAACCATGGTATGTTTTTCTAAATCTCTCGCTGCGTATAACCCAAGTCCCTGTATCTTTGATCTACAAATTGAAAAAGAATTTATATCAACTGAAAATTTAATAAATAAAGTATTCTTACATGCTTACAATATCAGGATTCTTGGCTAGGATAAGGGGAACTGCGAGAATTTAGGATCTTCAAGGAAAAATTATTTTCTTTTACATGTTCAGAACTAATTTTGTCATACCTTGCAAGATAGACGTTATTGCGCCATTCCTGTTTCATTTTCTTATACTGTGAGCTCTTCGAGTGTACGAACTGTTTGCTATACGGGCAAGCAGCTTCTCCGGCACCAGTTGCTGTTGGTACAAAGACTGGACGTGCTGACGATCCTGTTCGTTGTGTGTGTGGCCGCTTCCACGGGAACTGATTTCTTAGACGAGGTTCTGAACGTGCTGCTCCACTCGGGTTGATAGCAAGTGGTAATTCCAGAAGAGGATTACGACCGTACTTGAATCGGTAATCAGACAGGGTTTCAATACCTGGCAAGCTTTCTAAAACTCTCACAACTGCGGGTTCAGTCAATCCGAATAAATCTTCTCCAGTGACATATTGAGGATATAACTGAACGCAACGGTGTTCTTTGCGCAGTTGCGCTAGTGGTTCTAAAATTCTGTTCCAAACTGCTCGCGGAGAATTGTCTCTGAGCTCAACATCATCTTGACTTTGTTCCTGAACTAAAACTCTGAACTCTGGCCGCCCCGAAACATCATGGATTGAACAAACGTACCGACAACGCTTGTTAATACGACGCATGCTCCAATAAAACCTAATAATTTTGTAACCGATAGGGTAAATGTAATTGGCAGTGTGGAAATTTTGTAGTTGGTGAGGAAGAAGTTGACCGACGTTTAAGAAGATTAAACTGCCAACTCGTAATAAATTATTGTGATCAGATTGATGCATAACAGCTGCGACTTGACGATTCTCATCTCTTTGAACATAAACGCGTCTTGATACGGACAATGTGGTTAATTCGTTATCTTTTTCATTTTTAGGAATATGCGTCGAACAATAAGTTGTTTTATCTTTGTAAAACATGCAGCCATCTTTAACTGCACATCCCAAATGGTAAACATTTGAGCATCGAACTTTGAAACAATGTATAGTTGCTCCAGTTTGTTGACAGTGAATGCAGGTTGCTACTAAGCTTTGTTGGAGAGCGTTTTCTAAATTCATCAGAGCTCCGTTCACAGTTTCATACACTCCTTCTGACCAAAGAGCGCAATTTAAGTGAACCCATTTATCTACATCGAAATTTAACAATCTAGCTGGACCATCCGCAACTGCATCTCCAGTCATATGACAGAACATGCATTTGCGAATGTCGTCGGGAATTTTGCTTGGCACCACAGTAACTCCTAATCTATACATCATTTCCATTATTTCTTTTTCAGATGGTCTCCTGTATTTGGTCTTTGGTTGAAGTGCACCTAGATTCCAATATTTGAAAGTTGAACCTTTCCATACTTTAATTGGGGGTTGACTGCTTGGAGTGTCTTCTGCAGTATGTTTTCTAGCTTTTTGTGGAGATAAGATTGAATCAGATAATTCCGTTTTCTTATTCATTTCCGCAGACTGTTTCTTGATTTCGTCGCAAGGGAAATCATCTCGGTATTCTTGTTTGATTGTATTTACAATCTCCTCAACATCCATTTTTTCAAAATCATCTACTGGTTTCAAATTTTCTATTGATTTTTTCTTTTCAGATGGTAAATTTTTCTTTAATATAGTTTTATCGTGACATAAATGATCAACAATTGCGGCAGCCTAAAATAAAGTTAAATTTATGAAATACAGTAAATAACATTATTAATTAATACATACTTTATCTTGAGTCATTGTTGGCATTCTATTCATTACAGCGAATTGTAAATAGCATGTTGAACTGCAGAAGTATAATTCATCCCCATCACCCAGAAGGTCTGGTTCTTTATACAAAAATGGAAGTTCAGATACTCTTTTCCTAATTAAATTATTCAATATCACCACATCGCAATGTTTGCAGAATTTAGCAGCACCATTAAGAATGCTTTGGATATCAATTGGAGCTAATACAAACATAAAATATATGAAAATAATACATAAACAATTTTATTTAAATATTTACCTCCTTCTTTGCCGTCTTTTCCTTTAGTTCGATACAATCCCAGTTTATGACTGGGTGGAGTGCTTGTGCGTTCTACAATTTGGTAACTTGTTGGAGCGGGTATATGCAAAATGTTAGCTAGATCTCGCAATACTCCCATGATGTCTTCAGCAGCAGCGGACGTTAAAGTTAAAGTGACAGTAACATTACCGGAATCTTTTAGCGGTGTTGGAGGGGTATTCATAAATCGTGATTTAAAGCTGAATGAATCTCGGGAACCTGCATTTTCTTTGTCCTGTAATAATCATGAATAATATGTGGTCAACCCTCTCGCTAAACTTAAAAAAATTAAAATATATTTTTTTAACTGTACTAATCAGAGATATTTGTGACTAGAAATTGGTCCTGTAATTTTAGATAACTTGTAATTATGCATTAAAATACGAGTTAATATTTATTGAATATAGGATGCAAAAGATTTCGCCTCGATCGGGTTACCTGATTTCAAATTAAATTAATTAAAAACGTGTACTTACCATATCTGCGTAATCTTTAAGATAAGGTCCGTTTGGTTTCAATCTAATAGGAATAGGAGCAATAATAGGAATGACTGGAGACATTCGCCTTCTAATAATGTCCTCCGGCTCTTCATCGTCTTCTTGAATGAGGCGTAATCCGGCAAATTGCACAGGAGACTCAAGTATGCATTCAGGAGAAGAAGAACTAACAATTGAATCTGGAGTGTCGTTGTCCCGACAGAAAAGTTCAAGTCTTCTGTCATCATCAGTATCAAATTTAATAGGTGGAAATTCTTGATCATAAAATAATCTCTGAGTTGAAACTGGTGGTTTTTCTGGCGAGGGATCATTATCACCGTAAGGTTTTGTACAGTAATATTCTGAGGTTTCTGGCATTTGCCCGGTGCCGTAAGCACCTGATAGCTCACCATGTCTAGTGTCATATCCCTTTGTTCCGATTTTTCCGAGTTCTCCAGATCCAAACACTGGACATACAGCATAATTTCGACCAAGCACCGGTTCCATAACATTCATTGGTGGCAGTTGCCGGAGCTGCACCATTAGATTTTCTATAAATGTATCATAATCTTCTTCTAGCTTAGAACTCTTTCGTTGACGTTTTTTCAGTGGTCCAGCAAGGTCTTTACTCATAATTTGATTCTGCCTTCGCTTTTGTTGATATTGTCTTCGTTTTAATTTTTTCAACTCTAAAGCAGCTTGGTCTTGCATCATCTTATTATCATTTCCAATATCCATTGCATCTGTAGATTCTTCTTTTGTTTGAATTAAATCTGATCTTCCTTGATCAGAAATTTCCGAATGCTGTGAAGACTCATCTATTAATTCCTTTTTAACTTCTTGCGCACTTATTTGTGGTATCGGACTTGGGTACGGCACGGTAGTTGTAGCTTCTTTCTTAATCACTAATGGAGGGGTTTGCAGACTTGATTCTTGGCTTCCTCCACAGCTTGATCTTGGTGTAGGAGGAGACAGAAGTTCATCTCTACTTGGAGTTCTACTTGGTGGTAAACATTTCTTGATATCTATTTGCAATTGTTGTTGTGTTGATACCGGAATAGTAGTAGGTGATTTCTGTGGAGGTCGTGATACAAACGAAGTTTCTCTTGACATAATTGGTGTATGTTTCGGTATAGTCTTTACTGGCTGTGTAGTCGGTGTGTCATTTTGTAATAGAGGCGGTAAAAGAGTAGTTGGTGTCGGTGGTACTGGGCGTGCTAATTGAGCTTCTAACGACGGAACTATTGGAAGACTTGGAGCAGTATGACTTACTGAAGTACTTTGAGTTTGTGTTGAGGCACAACCAGTGTTTTGAAGTAATTGTTTCAGAAGAACATTTTGCGAATCTTCAGTTCTTGCAGGTGTCTGCATAGAAGAATATTTGCAACCACTTAACTGTTCTTGTTTTATATGTATTCCACTGCTACTAACTTGACTACTACTATCGTCTAATGATTCAGATCTAACTGGTAATTCTTCTTTTTTTATGAAGTGAGAATTAGTAGTAGAAGGATCATCGATAGATTTTGATCGTTTTAAAGGTGCTTTAGTTAATTGTGTATGTAATAAATTTGTTGTTGAAACAATAGGTTTATGTGTAGTAATTGTACTTGTTGTTACTAAACTAGATGAAGTAGAACTCAAAATAATTGATTTGCTGCTTTGTGCTGAAGAAATTGCTAATTGCTCTCGGGTAACTGCAATAAAATTAGGTCGCGAAGACATGCCAAGTAAACTAGCAGCTGTAATTGTGCCACCTGGTATACTTTGAGGTACTGTGGCTGCTGGATGAGATTGCAACATTGCATTCAAACTTGGTGTCGCTTTTCTTATAGATGATACATTTGTACTTGTTGATGTATTTATTGAAGACAATGAAATAAGAGAATTTATTGTTGTATTAAAAACTGGAGCAAAAGTTGAAATAGCTGTGTTCAGTGATAGACTAGTAGTGGTTGGCGTTACTACTACCGTTGTTATTAAAGGTAGTTTAGGGTGATCTGGCATTAATTGAATGCCTCCACTAGCTGTTTTGTTATTAGTAGTTTGTAAAATATTATTTACAATAGACACTGGTGTTGAGATAGGTATAATTGGAGTTGAAATAGGTACAATTGGTGTAGAGATGGATACAATTGATGTTGAGATAGGAACAACTGGTGTTTGAATAGTACCAGTAGCAGAAGCAGTAGTCGAAGTAACCAAAAGTAAATTACCTGTATTACTTATTTGACTTGGCATTGTTATAGGTGTTATAGTTTGAGTAATTATTGGACTGCTCCTTGATGACGATGTACTTAAAGCAATAGAAACAGCAGTTGTTACTACAGGTAGTAATTTTTCAGGTTGCATAATTTTTGAGGTCATCACAGATGTTGTTGTCGGCGTTGTAATAGTTGTAGTAACTTTTTCTTTTTCTGGAAAACTTTTTGCCACTGTTTCTACATTTGATGTTGTTGTTACGGTATTAGTATTTAAGGATGATAATAAAGTACGTAGTTGTTGAGACACATTTGCCATATTTGTTGTTAATTCTGCAGGTTGAGACAACGGTGATAATTGTGGCATTATAGTTGATTTTGTTGACGATGTTGTCGCTACAGTAATTGGTTGAGTTTCAATTGGAGTAGGTTTAATTTCTTTCGGTTCTGGTTTTGGCGGTGGTTCTGCTTTTTCAATTTTTTCTACAACTGGTGTTGTTTCTTTTGGTTTTATAACAGGTTCAACTTTAGATTCCATTAATGACATTGTTATTGTTGAAATACATTTCTCTTCTAATTTTTTGTCTTCTGCACCTTGATCTTTGTCATCTAATGCGGTTGGTTGTTCAGCAGTTATATTTTCAATCATGTTTAATACATCTTCAATACTCTCAAATTCGCTTGGTAATGTTTTACCATCCCGCCTTCGAGTTTCAACTAATTCTTGCATGGCCATATTATCTAACATTTGTTCCTGAGATGGAGTTGGCGATGGTATTGAAATAACAACTGATTTGGAAGTTAAATCATTATTACTGTCATCTAAATCGGTGTGAGTTATGAATGATGCTGGAATTGTTTCAATTTGACCATCTCTTTGAGCCACACAAATATTTCCAATACTACATTTTTCTTGACTTTTAGAACTTACATTTTGAATGATAATTTCTTTGGCTAACAAATTTGCATTATTACTAAAATTAATGCCTTGTTCAACAGGCTTTTCATTATTGGAAGATTTTGTGACCGCGGGTTCTGACATAGATACATTTTCGACTTTTTGTTCCGGTTCTTTTGTACTTAATGGTTCTTCTGTTTTATTTTCAGGTTCCACAAGTGGCGATTTTACTTGCTTCATTTCTATTTTTTCACCTTCTACTTTCTTTTCATCATTGTGTTGCAAAATTTCTTTTGGTGGTTCTTTATCTATTTCCATATCAGAGTCAGATGGCATAAAAGGTTCTGTTGTAAAGGTTTTTCTAATTGGTGAATATAAATCGTCTTGACAAATTGATTCATCAGGAGAAGTACATTCATATGCAAAAATTTTATTTGGTAAACTTGCTATTTGTGTGTTCAATGATAATGAAGGAGTTGTTTCTAACTTTTTCTCTGTAGTTATTTTCGTTATTGTTGGTTCTGGATTTATTATAGCTTCAGATATTGCTGTAGTTACAATAACTGGTTGTGCAGAATTAATTTTGGATGGCAGAGGAATTGCACTTTCATTTATTGTTGGTTGAATAACAGTACTAACTATTTTTATCGGTGAGGACACAACAGTAGCAGTAATTTTAGTAATTTGTGCATTTGAAATTCCGTCACTACTAGATTTGGTTGAGTGAGTTGAAGATAAAACAGGAGACGAAATTGGAGTAGAAACAATGGTGACGATACTATTATTTTCTTTTAGGCTTGTGGCTGAATTACTGTTAGTATCAGAAGTATTGGAACCGTGAGAGTAAAGAGGCGATGAAACTGTTTGATGATAACTTGGCGGAGATGTTTTAGGTGGAAAATTAAATACATTAGCAGTATACTTATGCATTTCTGCCAATTGTCTCGTAAACATTGAATCGCTGATATGAATTTTTTCTTCGCGTTTTTCTCCATCAATAAGTTCTTCAAAATCTTCTTTAGTTGCGATATGCTCTTCTGGTGATTTCATTGTAGGATCAATAATCACAATTTCTGAATCATCAAATGATGCAATGAAATCATCGGTCGTAGAAACAAACGGTTCTGGAGATGGATCCACATTTAATTCTTCCTGGTCAGGGGATTCAGGAGTATCAGTTATTACTTGTAAATTTTGTGATCTTTCTGATCTTAAACCATGCACAATATTTAAACGTAATGCCTCACTACTCACTTTTCTAGTTTTACCTCTCATAATAAGTTCTTCATCACTGCTTGTTGGACTCTGAATTGCTACTATTTCAACGTTCTTTCCGTCAATGTTAATCATATCGTCCCCATATTCTTCATCGTCCTCGCCGTCTTTGTCATGAAATTCTTGTTCCTCTAGATTTTCGTTACTATCCATTGAAATATCTACAACCATGTCCGTTGGAAAGAGGACATATTCTTCAGCAACTTCGGATTCGAGAGGACTTGTTACTACATCGCCTAAATCATCCTGCGTGAAAGTCTCAATTACTGTTATATCATCGCCATCTACTTGTTGAGCTACTGAACTTAAAGAGACTTCGGTCGCAACTAGAGTTTTGTCATTATCGTAATCGTAATCAACAATTGTATCACATTGAAGATCTTGTTTCTCATCGGGACTGCTATCAATAATCATGACATCTTCCGCTTCTTGCTGTTCTTCAATTATCTTTTTTTCGTTTGCCTTTTGTTGAATCATAATTTTTTTCTCCGCTACAGTCAAACCAGATGAAGAAGGTGGTGGTGTAACAGGCGGTGTTGAAGAACTATCATCGAATTCGTTATAATCAGCGCAAACTAATGACGCTACTTTTGCAGGAATTGGTTGTGCTACTGCTACTTTAACCGGTGTTTTCTTTTTCAGAATAGATACTTTATTAATGTGGGATTCTTTCTTTACTTTTGTTGTTACTGGTTCACTTGGCCCTGGTTTCTCACCTTCCATGTTTTGCGGTAAAGTTGGAGGACGTTTAGGTCCTCGACCAAAGTTCCACATAGGTGAACCGCCTCTCAAACCTAATTTAAAATAACCAAATCTGCCAAAACTGGGGCAAATCGGAATTGGCGTTTGTGGATTATGTGGATTTCCCCCGCCTGTATCATGATCATTATAAGGAGTTCTTGGTGTGCCTGGATTTTCAACACTTTGTGGTCTGTCCGGAATTGCAGGACTGCTGCTAGTACTTGGTGGTCTACGCATTCCACCCATTGGTGAAGGCATCTGATTTAACATTGGACTTCTCGAGAGCGGAGATGTTGGTGTCTGAATTGCATGTTGGTTCATGGACTGCTGTAACATTGGACTACTTGGAGGTTGGTTTTGAATCATTGGACTTCGAGGCATTGGAGAACTTGGTGGCTGATTTCCGTATCCGAATTGAATTAACGGACTTTTAGGTGGCATTGGTGATTGTGGCTGCTGCATTGAATGATGCGGAGACATCATTTGTTGATTCTGTACCATCGGACTACGAGGTGGCATCGGTGAACTTGGCGGCTGTTGCATAGGACTTCTTCCACCTTGCTGACTTTGCTGCATTTGTGCTGCAAGTTGTTGTTGTTGTTTAACTAACTGTTGTTGCTGTAACATTTGTTGGTGATGCAATTGTTGAATATTTTGTTGTTGCTGCTGCGCCTGTTGTTGCAACTGTTGTGGCTGTTGTTGCATTTGAGACTGCTGTTGTTGTAATTGTTGTTGTTGTAATTGTTGCTGAAGTAACTGCTGTCTTTGTTGTTGCTGCTGCTGCTGCTGTTGCAGAATTAAATGTCTTTGTTGAATCATATGTATAGCACGCTGAGTCTGCATCACATTATTAGTTTCACCTTGCTGGTTACCATCTGAATTCTGTTGTTGTAATTGTTGTTGTTGAAGTTGTTGCTGGTGTTGTTGTAAGTGCTGATGTTGTTGGTGCAATTGTTGTTGGTGTTGTTGCAACTGTTGTCTTTGCAATAGCTGTTGTTGCTGAGGAGTCAGACTTATTTGCTGTTGTCCAGGTTGAGGACTGCCAAGTGGGGACGGTCCACCTGGCCGAATTCCTTGTTGGAAACCACCAGCTTGTAATGTTAATCTTGGTCGCTGAGATTGCAGCTGTGACGGATCACTGACAACTATTGTAGACGGCGGTCTTACAAAACGATTTTGCTGAACGTTTTGCGTATAACCCAAAGGACTAGTAACAAGTCTACGGTGTTGAGGAGAAGTCATACGAGGGGTAGGTGGAGGCGGACAGACATGTGACGGTGACTGCACAGGTCCCGGACTATTCTCTTCTCCTTGGGAATGAGGCGTTCCTATTCTTGGGGATGGCTGCATTCCAAGTGGACTCATGCTGCTGTTGGCCTGATTCCCTGGACTTTGAAGTACACTAGCTACAGACCCAGGACCTGGAGAAGGCGAAACCAATGGTGCTGGACTGTGAAGAGGAGAGTTGTGTTGCACGGTCATTGGCGAAGAGCCTGAAGGTGACATGAGTGGCGATTGTGGCGTAGCTGGTGGATGAATCGGTGATGACCCGGGCGGACCCAAGGGAGATTGACTTTGTTGGCCCATCATCAGAGGTGACTGCTGCCGTTGCTGTTTGGCTTGTTGTTTGTTCCGGTATTCCTTCATATAGACCAACAGCGCAATACAGACATTACATACATGGAGACAATTTGATTATAAAATTAAAAAAAGGTACACTAATAAATGTAAATTAAAATATTAATAACGTTATTATAATTATATTGACATCTAGAAGAACAGAAAGAATACTGTAATGTCTTGTATATTGTACATTTGTTTGTTTTAAATATTGCCAAGGGCCCAAAAACAAACACCTTTTTCGTTTCAGTTACCTAAATTTACGGAATTTGCTATTCCGGTTTCGATAAACAAAATAGTCAGGGATGAAAACGGTTTTGGTTTATTGCAGCTACGATTCCAAGCGTTCTCAACATTATTAGCAAGACAATTCATAAGTTGTTTATATTTTCATGTAAATTTCTTCATTATACAATTACTACGTTTATATTTCCTTTTAAATAGAGATGCAAATCTTTACTACATTCGAACAAATGTTCCTTATTCATATTTGCGATTTCCTAAGCAAAAATCAATGTTTTCATATAATTCAAACCAATTTAAAGAGATACTAATACATTATTTATTATTATAAAAAAATTCACTTGGAAATTTTATAAAACACGGGACTGTGTTCCGAGAAAAGCGCTGACAGTCAGTATGTTTCAGATGTGTAAATAGTTAAAAATTAGTTTAATAAGATCTCGATAATAGAATACTGAAGTCTTAACATTTAATAGAAATAAAGGAATAATAATGAATACAGTAGTGTTCGTGACATTAATATAAAGGTAGATACCTGTATGAGCATGCCATGTTGCCGACTCTGCTTTCTACTGGACTCCAGCTGCTTCTGCAACACTGCTTGCTCAGCTGATATCCGCTTTAACTCTAGCGCATCAGGTTCTGCAAGCTGGTTACCAGACTTCTTCAACTGCCTTTGTTTACTATTTAATGACTATAAATATTCAAATAAAAAAATCGAATTAACACAAACGGAAAAAATCATAACAGCAGTTATTTAATGCCAAACAACGTATTTCTACTAAAAAATTTACCATTAATAAATTTTTTAAATAGTTTCAAATCAAAAGGAAAACAAAATTGCTAAAAAGCGTTGTAACGAACCAAAGAAACTTAGATAAAGAACCCAAAATAATAACATTATTAAGTTACATTACCTTTCTAATTTTACGAAGTTTCTGAACCTCAGTTTCATAAAATTTTAATTGTTGCGTAAGAATTGCATTTTGGTGATGCAACCATTGTTCATACTGCTGCTGAGTTTGTCGATCCTGTTCTGTGACAATGTGCTCTGGTGGCAACGGCGGAGCAGGAAGTAAAGAAGCAGTAAACGCTGGAGTTCTTGTTGCCGTAGTTTCTACTGGAGTCGGAGTACTCTGTTGTACAAGAGCTGGTGTAGGTCTGACCACCTGTGCTTGCTGCCATTGCTGTTGACTTGGTGTTTGAGTAGCAGTTCTGTTTGGAAATGCTGGTCGCACTGCAGTTACCCCTGTTACATTTGACGCTGGCAGCAAACCTTGAGCTACAGAAGAAGTTATTGATCTAGAAGATATTTGTAATAATTGTATCTAACCTGGTAGACCCTGAGGGGGAGATTCCAATGAAACTGAACGAAACACATCTGGCCGCAGTTTCTCAAAGTCTTGATCTGTGAGAAGAGTGTTGCTAGAAGCCGCATGTTGTTGTTCTTGAACAGCTGGTTGTGTCTGATTTTGCATCTGTTTTTCTTGTTCACGTTTCTCTTGTTCTAAAAGATCCTCCAGCAGAAGAGGCTGTTCCTGTTGACAGGGCTACTCTTATTAGTACAATTATATATTTTAATCCAAGTTCACTATTACTACACAATAAATAAGTGCAACACACAAATTAAACATTTATGATAATGAAGTAATATAAGTTGTATTCTACCGAAATCAAGCATTCTAAACTACGTATATAGGATTATTAATTTGTTAATAATTACATTAAAGAAAGATGGCATGCCAACTGATGATTATTATATTAGTAGAAACCAGGAAAGAACACACTAGTACGATTATAAATATTTCAGAACCAATAAACTGGGGCTTTGCATAATATATCAGACTATTTTACGCACATTCGCAATACCAAGTATGATATTTTTCAATTTAAAAACAGCGCGTCCATAATTGCGAGAAATAACTATCGTAAGAGTGTTCAAGACCGATTTTAGACTGTTGAGTGAACAATTTAAAATGATCTTTTCGAGTGTATGTTTACTAGAATGTGTGCGTAGATGTAACCAGGGTACATTCTCACCTGCAGGAGCAGCGGCCTCCGCTGTATATGTGGAGGTACCGGCAAGCCTTGTGGGGGCCCCAAGGGATGCATTAAACCCAGCGGAAGTCGAGGCGGCCCCAAATGATGTACCGCACCTATTCCACGTAGCCCCATCTACCACACCACATGCAACCAACACCACAACCGCAACCAATCAATGTTAGTACGAGAACGCCGCACTCCACACTATCAAATCAATTTACTTCACGGACACAAAAACATGATCATGATAATAACATAATAAAACAATAACTGATCATGCAGAAAAAGAAACGCGGCTTCAAATATCGTCTTGGAATATACTTTATTTACCGAATGAAACTACACATGTGAATCCCTTACAAAATATCTTCTTTATAAGATCGAACAAAATTTTTAAAGAAAGAATTAATAAACATTAATTAACACGAATGCACAAAAGTGTACAATGGAAACAGTTAGAAGAATAAGAACAGATACGATAATTCATTTCATACGGTTAAAAAGAATTTGTGAATCAGCAAAACACATGCAAAACTGAAAACGATATGAAAACTTTATATACCTGCTGTGCAGCCTGACCGGGATACGGTGGGGGCGGTGGCGGCCCAGGATATGGAGGCGGTGGTGGAGGCAATCCCATTCTTGGTTGTCCCAGTAAAACAGGTCCTGAAGGACCTACTGACACCATACGAGTCAGCCCACCAGGACCCATACGCATCTGAATTCTTTGATTTTGAACTATACAAAAAATGAAATATTGTCTTATACACATACACAAAAGTTAATTTGCATTAAACATACGCTGCAACTGAGTTTGAGCAACTCTTAAGGAATAATTCGATGGATAAGTAACAGTAACCCCATTATTATTTGTAACAACGCCTACTGCACCATCTGGTGAGACTAATCTTGTGCCAGGAGCCATCGGACGACCCATTGCAGCAGCTTGCTGAACCTAAATAAAACAAAACAAGTAAACAACACACTCATCAAAATATATTTTCCTTAATTTACTTGTTGTTGCATATGCTGTTGAATCTGCTGTTGATGCTGATGAGTATTAATCTGTAAACTGGGTGTCTGTTGCTGAGTTTGTTGAACAACAGACTGTGTTTCAGAAACGGGCAAAGGCGTTGGCTGCACATTACCCAATGCTGTAGTTTCATTTGGAAGACTAATTGCAGGAGTATTTGCTTGAGATACTCTTGCCAGCAAAGCTGCTTGAGCTGTACTGACATTAACAGGTACATTAGTTATGGTGTTTATAGGTTGTTGAGGTGCTTGTTGTTGTTGTTGTTGTTGTTGCTGCTGCTGTTGCTGCAGCTGTTGTTGTTGAGGTTGTTGTGGCACAGTTGTAACTTTTGGAGGTACACTGAAATATATGTTATAGTTTACAGTTTGTCTTAATATTACTTACGAAAACTTACATTTGTTTAGTTTCTTTCTTTTCGTCTTTGTCCGGTTCTGGTTCTTCTAAGTCCAGACTATCTAAAATATTTGTTTTCTCACCGCCTGCTAAAGCATCAAGTTCTGGATCGGCATATTCGAGAATATTGAAATCTGCACCCATTTCCGCTAACAATTCATCATCATCGTCTCCAAGACCTAAAATATCTTCAACCATTCCACCGTTTTCTTGTTCAAGTTTCTCAAGTTCAGCTGTAACATTATCCGGAATTTCTTGCGTTTCTGTGGTGGTGGTGGTAGTTAAGTTAGTAGTTGATGGTGCAGAAGCTGACGACACAGCTGTTGTAAGAGGAGAAACTTGTTGCTGATTTCCTTGAACACCAGCTACTCTTTGTTGTTCCATATTCTGAGCAACATTAACGTTCGGGTTAATGTTTTGTAACTGTGGTTGTTCTTGTTTATTCTGGAAATTCAATTGTTGTCTTTGAACTATTTGGTCGTATGGATCTGGTGGTCTTGGTGTAGCTTGCGGCCGGGTTAGCAAATGAGACGTTGCAAACTGTTGCTGATTAAGAGTTGGTGGATTAACAGCACGTTGTTGAAGAATAAGGCGCATTCGAGGATCAAGACCAATCATTCTAGGATCTTGATTTGGTAATCGTAATCCAGGAATTCCTGGTTGTCGAATTAAAACTCCACCACTCTGTGCAACTGGTGTTCTCGGTCTCACAATTCCGGGTGGAAGAGGATGTCTGAACGTAACATCGTTGGGACTTTGTGGGGAACCACTAGTAGCTGGTTCAAACTGTTGTGAAGATTCAGTTTGGTTACTGTCCGTCGGTGGCCAAACTCTTTGCTTTCCGGGTAACAACTGATCATCTAATTTTTGGAACTGTTGTTGCCTTTGCAATAAATCACGCAAGTGACGGTTAATTTCGTTATTTTCAAGCGGAGTTTGCTGCCGTAATCCCTGAGGAAATCCAGGCTGTGTTGGCCTTGGAGTTGCTGCGAACTGCGGTCTTGGTGTAGAAGGTGCTTGTGCATAAGGATCAGCTGGGAGTCGAGGTTGAAAACCAGGACCACGTGGACCAGACGGAGACTGCTGTCCTGCAGTAAATGGTTGAGGACGTGGAGTCTGAGGTGACTGAATGTAAGGATCCGATCCAGTATCTGACGGTGTTCTTTGAAATGTATCAGTCTGAGCTGATGGAGAAACCGCTGGTGGAAACTCATGTGGTGATTGGACAGATTGGGGCGAAAACGGCGATGGTGGCTGAGCTGGAATGCGAATCATAGGCCGTGGAATTGGGAGTGATCCAGGACGAACTGCAATGTTTTCTATGCGTGGAGCAGGTAAATTTGGATGCTGGAATGTTGGAGACTGATTAGGAACCGGACGCGCAGGTTTCATAGGAGCGATAAATTGTCGTGGTGAAGGCGAAGCTGCAGGACTTAACTCTTGAGAAGTAGACACTTGAAGTTGACTTGTTAGATTACTGTTTGGATCTTGGGGGAATTGCGGACTACCATCGGAAATTTGCCGTTGAACTCTTTGAATTGCTAATAATGATAAAACATCAAACATAAGTTGCTTACCTAAATATGAAAATTTCAACAATTCTAACCTTGTACTCTTTGGTCATGAATAACTTGTTGTTGATGTTGAGCCTGTTGTTGTCGTAAAGCTTGTAATTGCTTCCATTGGCGCTCTTGTTCGGCTTCTCGATGAGATTTTTGTTGTTGCGAAATTTTGTCTTGGTCCTATTTATAACAACAACTAGTAAGTACAATATCAATTTATATTTCAAATAAATGAATAACTATATTATTATGATAATGATATTATAAATATCTATAAAATAGAATAAATGTAATAGTAAAATTATGAGTTAAAAATTCAACTTTAATTTTTTATTGTTTCATATCATTTCATAATAATTATTAATAACTACGTATTTAATATGCATGCTTATATTATATTAATTTAGCAAATTTTATATTTTATTTCTTACTTCATTTTAATTGAATAAAAAATTTAACATTTGTTTCATTTTTATTTAATATTAATTACTCATAGTTATTTACAAGAGAATTAAAAATTGTTAGAAAATAAAAACCAAGGACCTATGAAAATATAAACAGAGCTACATGTAAAATCAAGTGCACGAAAAAATATCAGAATTCAAAGTATCAGCACCTAAAGGAGGATTAAAAAGACAAAATAATATCCACAAAACCACATCAAACACTACTACATTAATTCATGCTCCTTAGAAATGCACAGTAATTAAATTTAACTTTCTTGAATTCACTGTTTAATAATTTTATCATAGAAATTCAATAAGTTAAAGTTCATTAACTGTATTCCTAAACTAATGATGCATTAATATACAACAATTAACACCAACACCGTAAGCTTGGGTTAGATTAGAACATTTATTAATTTGTATGCCTCTTCAATGAAGTTGCATAGCAATTAATAATGGAAATTTTGGATAAGACTGAGGAATTATGGAAGAAAGGATAAAAATATTATGAACTTCTAAAAATTGAAATTCATGCGCAAAATTTCGAAAATAATGTAAACTAAATATGAAAATTAACTACGATGTTGATTTACAAAAGAATGTAATAAATAAATCAGCAAAGGTAACATTTACTCATATGCAAAATAAAAATACAATAATTAAATGAAAATAACGTAAAATTACACGATATTTTTCTAAATAAATACATTAAAATTTTCAGACCAGACAAAATTTAAGCTCAAAATACATAGGTTTTGCAAAAAATTTACTCATGTTCGTTTATTAAGAATTAAAAATTTTGAAATAATCGTTGATCAAAAATTTGATAAATAATATATTGAATGATTGTGTAGTAAACGAACATGGGAAAACCCTATAAGAGATACTTCATACAAAAATCAAGTGAAAATGTCGGACATCAAGAAGCAACTGCGTGTTGCTGCTCACCATGGGTGGTTGCGGTTGTGAAACAGGTAAGTCGTAGGTATCCTGGCAGAGGGAGGGGAGAGTGCGCATGATCTCTGAAGGAGTGAGCACTCGAATCTGCTGGTCGGGCACGGGGACAACGACTCGCGTCGGGGGCGCGGAGGCGGAGGCGGGCGCGGCCGCGGGACTCGCAGTTCGATCGGGCTGGTAATGGGGGTTGACGGTGACGTTGGGGGCGGGGCCGGTGTGGTTGTGCAAGCCCACGAACTGGCCGTGCACGGTGAACTGCTGCTGGGTGGGCGGGGACGGGTGCGGCTGCGGGCGGGACACGGATACGGACAGCACGGCGGCCACAGCGGCGGCCGCGCCACTCGCACCATTCGCACTCGATGTGCTGATGCTAGGGGTAGGGGTGCTGTTGGTAATAGTGGTAGTGGTAGTGATGGTGGTAGTGGTAGTGGTTGTGGTGAGGAGGGGTGCGGTAGCAATTGTTAGTTGTTGTGTCGGTAGCTTCGATTGCTGCTCAGTGCACACCTCTACTTGGGTTGGGGCGGCTACGGCCACGACACCGGGTGCGCCGGGCACCGTGGCTGGCACGAGGGGTTTGTTGTGGCCGGCGCCGGCGCCAGCGCCAGCGGCACTGTTGCTGCTGGCCACCACTACTGCTGCCGTCGGAGATGTCAGTGTCGCAGACACCGCCACGCCGGTCGCCGTTCTCGCCGCTCCCGTTGGGCTCGCCGTGTCCTTGTTCATCTGTTGCAGGGGTCAAGGAGAATGATGCACACGCACACACACACACGACTAACAATGACGCTAACTCACAAACCCACTGTGTCTATTGCTAAAAACGGTCATCAATAAAAACAGTGGTTTTGGATATGACTTGAGCCTGAAGGATAACAATCACGGAGCAGAGGCTACCTCTCTAAGGCAAGCACAAGCGCCAAGACTAGACACATGTGTTGGGTGTGTTTGTGTTGTGGCTAATCAGGGCTAGGGGCGGGGAATAGAACACTAGCACAGATAACATGTATGATGCACGATGTTAGTACACAATGTGAAATCCCCCACTGTCATTTCATTTCTTTGTGCACTTACAAAGGTCAACGTTAGAATTTCCTAACAGTTAACATGAAATTGATTTTCAAAATATCCTCCAAGTTACTTTATTTTTCACATTATAAATTTCGTTTCCTTCAGACCATCAATAATTAAATCATCAATAGAAATTATTGTTGATCCAAATAAATTTTCAATAAGTATAAAGACACTTACCTGTTGCGCCTTTTTCATTCTTAACGCAGACCTATTATCTCGAGCTTGTTGCAAATATGGAGCTTTCTTGTCCGAACTTAGTGCCCTCCATTTCTTCAAAATTTGTTTACATCGTTCATTCCAATTAGGATACTCTGTCTTCCATTCTGGATGATTCATATTCGCGTACAAAACTGCTGAAATAGTCGCACTAGAACCCAGAGCTTCATCTACTTTCATCTTTTCGGATGAACGTTGATTGTAAGAAGTTGTCGCGACAGAAGGCAATGAGCTTTCCGGATCAACGTTATCAGCTGTTGATACCCAAGGGCTAGGTGGTTCAGAAAATGCTGGGCTAAATTGTGGACTACTGTAAATATCATAATAAAATAAATATAAAATATAATCCAATAATTCAATTATCGTACTTGCTATATTCGGAGTGGTAGGGAGACTGAGATGGAAAACTCATTGGTGAGTTTATATTTGGTTGTACAACTCCTGGAAGAATTGGTGGTCGAACAGTGTTTGGTATTGGATGAGATACATTTGATGTTTGTGAATTATTTGCAGAAAATACACTTGATGATGATAATGGAAACATGCTCTCTTGTGATTCTTGAGATTCATCCGTCAAAACGCCCTTCAAAAGTACAATATTAAAAATTTTAATACGTTAATATATATAATAATTACTTTGAATATTTCCTCTACATCCTTGCTATTCATATTCGGGATTGATTCCAAATTGAAATGAGATCCTAAAATGTCACTAAGTTCATCTTTCGATCCAGAAGAAACATCCGTATTCGGTAAAGTATTCGTTAAGTCACCGTCATCACCTAAATTCGAGTCAGCTAGACTTTCCAAAGTATCTGCATTCTTAGCTGCCATTTCTTCATTATCTTCATTCATGATCGTGTTTACAAGTTCAGTGTCAATCAAATCTCCAGGCAAAGCCAAGACATCTTTCAATGCTTCGCTGTCACTGTCGTCTTCTTCTTTCGGCACAATTCTAGCAGATGTTGTACTGGAGACTATTGGTTCGCCACTTCGTTTAACATCAGCTGAAGAAGTCACAAGTTGTTCATCTTTGTCTTTCGGTTTTACAGCTTCAATTGCTTTGAGTTCTTCGCTAGATAAATGAACTATTTTATCTTCCGTGACTGGTTTTGAGCTTCCATCTTCATCGCTACCACTTCCACTGTCTGGTTCTTTGTCCTTAACTGTGTCTAAGAGGTCGCGTCCGAAGAATGCTTCTTGCAAATAAACTGGATAGCTTTCTGCAAGTTTTCCTTTGGGCTTTCTTCTAACTGGTTTTCGTTTTGGTTTATCCAGATCCCCTGGAGCCATGATTGCAACGGGATCAGGTTGGGAGGAACTTTGTCCTGCTAATGTATCGACATCGTCGTTATCTTGACCTCCGCGTGTGCCTCGCATTCGAACTAAAAATCCTCCGATGCCTAATTTTTGCAGATTTCGCTGACGTTTGCGACGAAGTAATGTGACACCAGTATCGGTTGTATAAATAGTGAACCCTTCCGGAGGAGCTCCATCTGTTTTTGGTGTCCAGATCATTCCCTCTTTATAAACTTCCTGAGGTTCTTCTTTCACATCAACTAGTTCTAGTTTTGCAGTTGTTGGGTCATCGAGATTATTATCTTAAAAGCAATTATAACATACAAAAACTAAACGAAAAACGAATAAATGAATTAACTTACCTATACTGCCCCCAGCAACAACAGATTCGATAGTAGCCATGATACCAGCCTCCTTGTCCATTACAGCAGATATTTTTTTCCGTTTTTTGCGGCTGCCTGGTTGGTGCTGATCCATTGATAATGATTTAATTTGACTTAAACCAATCTCACTCAAATAAACACCATCAACAAAGTATTGTGCGGCAGACTGAACTTTGATTTCAGGACTCTTAGTAGGTGTAGGAGGTTTAGGAGGTGAATTATGTGGAAGAAGATGAGGAGGAGGCAAATCTTTAGGTCGACAAAGAATACAAGTGTATCCGTCCTCAGAACAGCGCTCAGCCTCTGCTTCTGTCTTTATCGCGTCACAAGTACCATGCAACCACCTAGCACATCGCGCGCAATGTATTACCAGGTCACCTTCGATGTAGTTCTCCGCACAAATTGGACATGTGGTGAAAGACGCGCAGGGTCCACACTCCGAGTAACTATTCATCCACATACTACCGAGTCCAGGATCATGCGAGCCGCAAGTCTGACACATAGCGCACCACTTACACTTCCAATTCCCCGACGGAACATAATCTAGAGGTGGATCCATGCAATAGATGTGAAACGAAATATCACAATCATCGCATAGAATAAGCCGAGCCTCGTCGTTCTTCTGCCCACAACCTTCACAGATTGTGCAATCGAGACAACGCCATCCTTTCTCGAGGATCACCTTTGTCACTCTGTTTATGTTCACGCAGTAAGGATGATAACACTGACCGCACTGAGCACACGCAATGAGGCAACCTTCCTGATCAGTTCCCAAAGCACCACACATCACACAAATGTCTTGCGTCAACACAAATTTGTCCTTTGCAGAACACAGCACTAAACGATTTTCTATTCCCGGCTCTTCTTCAGTTTTACTGTTGGCATCCGCGACTGGTCGCTGCAAACCGACGCCTGGCACACCGAATATTCCACGCATTTTAGATTTGGGACCGCGTTTCCTACCAAAATCTCCGAATCTGTACCGCTTTTGTTGCCCGAATTTACCAGGAATTCCTTTCCCGACTCCTTTTGGTCGACCGGGCATACCAGTTCCGAGACCGAGACGTTTCTTGGCTATTTTCGAGGCACAATAAGGTTTTCCTTTCCCTAAACCGATAGCTCGGTAAGACTCATCTGGACCGCTCTTATCAGACATTGAGTCAAAATCATACATGTACGGGTCATCTTGCACGTATGCCGCATCTTGTGAACCTGAATAACTTGATTCTTCTTCGACACCTAATATTTCACCATAAAACATTAATATATTTTATTTTTTGCCATTTGGGTTAGTTAAAATGTCAAAAATCGCACTTACTGTCTTTCCGCTTGAATATCATTTGTCGATTAGCAATAGACATAGTTTTGCAAGGAGGACAAACATATTCATATTCTGGGTTTTGTTCTTTGCGATGTTGGTACGCGCTTAGTTCGGCTTCTTGGTCGCAGGTTCCATGCACGAACCTGATATTAATAAATTAAATTTTAATTACAAACATCATCAATAATTAATCATTTACCAACAAAACTTTATTTCAGCTACAGCTCATTAGTCTTTGAATATTTGATATGTAGTGCGTACCTGCGACAGAAGCTGCACTGGACCATTTCTCTGTATGCGTGTGCTCTGTAGGCTCGATGACACAGAGGACAAGAGAACCCTTTGTTCCGCTGTTGATAACAAGAATCACACACTGTATAATGTGCGTGCCATCGCGACGATTGTCCAGCTCCTGGCGTCCGAGAACCACAGTCACCGCAAATTCGACAGCACTACATCAAAATATGTGTAAGTGCAATTAACAGTTTTTAAAAATAATTTCAACAGAAATTGTTATTGTAAAATATTTGTTTTCATAATTTAAAAATAGCATTAATATTTTTTAATCATTAACCTGCAAATTTATTTAATATTATGTATCATCATTAATTATCCAATATCCTGTGTTTGTAAAAGTCAGATTACATATCATTTTCTTCAAAATGATTATACATTCTTGTATTTTAATTATTATTAAAATTTAGATAATTATCATACAATACTTCATATACAATAGATATTAAAATTAAATACTGGAAACAATATAGTATGAATCATAATTATAATTTAATATTAATAAAACCACAATAGAACTTACCCTGCACTTCCAACCGTATTTCGGAATAGAAGTTACGATAGGGCGGAGACAATGCGCATGGTAAGCCTTATCACACTGTTCACAACTCATTAGTTTAGCATCATCGCCTGGTTTTCGACAAATCTGACACAGTTTGCATTCTTTACACTGCCAACCCGAACGCACACCTATTCACAAAAAAAAAATCATCTCTGAATCTAGTTGGAGAGAAAACTAAGATTTTCTTACCCGGTAGCTGAGCCAATCCAACGCAGGTTCCATGATTAAGTGAACCACATGTAGAACAAAACATTAAATTGGCGACATCACCCAAAGCATAACAAGTCATACAAGTAACTTCATTGGAAGCTAAAAATAAAATAAAATTTATTATTTTCTTTTAAAATTTAATTACATACTGATTCTACTAACAATCACAAAATAAGGGCACTTGTCCCAAATGTTGATTACAAAACATGGAAGTTGTTTTTACGTCCTGAAAGGCACCGGCAGCCGTAGCACAAGGAAAATGATATAACCTCGGACAATTTGCCACTCTGCAAATTAAACTCGCTCCAAAATGGTTACAATTTGAACACTTGCGAGACAAACTTTGGGAAACTACATTTGCTACATTCTCCAACGAACTCGATCCTAAAATTGAAAATGATAAAATATTGAAACATGACAGCAATAAAATATTTTACCTGATTTAACAACACCCGAAGACCATATTGCACAGTTGTGATGTACATAAAAAGTTCCATCATTTTCAAAAACGTTATAGTTATAAAGCTGGTCTAGATGACCAATGATAGTAAGTTCGTCAATGTATTCATTAGTCATCGATGGATTTCGACATTTGTTAAAACTTTTCTGCCTCCGACAAGTAACAGCTACAGGACCAGCCCTAGGACTTTTATCACCATTTTCTCGGTCTGGTTCTGCAAAATTTTCATTCCCGTGCGCCGGACTTGTTAATTGATCACTGTCTGTTGATATTTTTCTTGGTGGAATAAATCCATCAGGACAAGTTAACCTAAGCAGTGCACCCTGGCCCAACTGACTGCGCTCACCCAAATTGCATAAGGCACATACTTTTCCAGGCCTATAGATATAATAATAATTTTTATTAATTAAATTAATTATATACGCACGATAGGTTACTAACCACTGCTCTGGAAAATACGGTGGCTCTTCCGAAATAGCAATAGCTTTGTCAGATAAAATTAACGCTCCGGTTTCAGGATCCAACATTGCACCATCTTCGCTTGGTGATGGAGGAACAGAAGTCGCGTCAGAATCAGCCCGGTCGATACTTCGCACCCTTTTAGACATGCCACGCATGTAACCGCCCGTTCGAAATTTCTTCAGCTTTAAACCAACCGGTGACTTGGTAGTTCGCGACAAAGGCTTGCCCTCCTTCCGCGGTCGGCCGGGACCTCGACGGATGCTCAGAGGCTTCCCAGAAAAAGGATACGAAGGTATGTCATCACTAACTGGTGGTGATGATGCATTTGATGTTGGTGTTGAACCAGGACCTGATGATGGTTGCTGAAGAGGTGAAGATCCTGGATCGTCCACCATTTCTTCTTCTTCTTCCTCAACATCAGAACCATCTCCATCAGGTTCCTCCAGGTCCATTTCTTCATCCATTTCTACCCCTACGGTCTCTTCCTCCATAGTTAATGACTGTAACTATGTGTTTACAAAGTTTACTATCTCTCCAATATGACGGCATAACACAACACCAATCACGATACAACGAAACAAAATCGCATCCAGTTTATTAAAACCACTTGTTCAAATAACAAAACACACTCGGAACTAACAAAAAATATTTTATAATTCAGGTTAAATACTCACTTAGTATTTTACACACCTTAAATACACAAATTATAAAAGTATAACAATGTTACACACAGAGGTTAAAAATTATATTAAGACCTAAAATGCATATTAAACGAATTTCAAACAATATAAAACGTTTATATCGAGTATTAAAACAATCTAAATCGGTGTTATAGGGTTTTTCCAAGCATTTTTGAAAAATAATCATACTCATACGAGCGCCATAATGAACGTCAATAGCTATTGTAATGTTAAAAAGAGAAGAATAATAAACATGTCGTCATGAAACTTACCTTTGGTTTTCAACACTCACAATATTTTATCCATTATTTAAATTACATAATATAAGGGCACCTAATCTTAATTATAATTAATTTGTACATTTTAGCGTTGTATACATGTCGTAACAACATAAAAAATGTCACTAACCAAATGGAAAAGAAGGGGGAGAGACCGACACCAGAGTTACCAATCATGCAACAACATACAGCACTGTTACACACAGAGAAAATTAAATTTATATTACTATAAATATTAAATAGAATGTAATTGCTATTACATTTTCATTACTAAATCTGTATGTACTTGTATAATTAACAGATTTATCATATATTTGAAATAAAATTATGAAAAATATGAAAATGGCGGCACAAGGGTTTGGTAACCATGTTTCCATTGGAACCATCTCCGGTAAATTTACTCATGCGCAAGTACAAATTTCCCGCCTCGTTCACTTTTTCGTGCAAAATAATAGGAGATAAGGACACTGCATAATATGTTTTAATATAAAAACTGAATAGCAAATAATAATTTATTTGTCAATATTGACTATAATTGGTACAAACTACTTCACAGTGATACTACATTCTTCAGAAATATTTACGCAATGTATTTTTAATTATTATGCACCTTAATTCAAAAGATGCAATCGACTTTTGTTTACAAATGCGACTTGGATTGGTCCAAACCATTTTAAATGAGCAAATTACATGTTGATTACGTTAAAATTATGTATGTTTTCATGCTGTTCTGTTTTTCACTATAAAAGCTATTAATTAAAAACGTATGTTTTACTAATCAAATATTTATACATTTTGTTGTTGCCCTTACTAGAGATTTAATATAGAAATAAACATATTAAATATATTTGTAACAGTTTCATTCATGCATTATTTTAAATGAGCAATAAATACATCAAGTAATGACATTATTATATTTACATGATAATGTAAGTGCAACATTTGATGAATTAATATGCATACGCGAATATACATACATTACGATTACTCGTTTATTTGACTTAGCAAATTTAAGTCTTTAATAATGTTATTATAATTACTATATATGATCCAACTGTACACAAATAAACTTTTAAAGAAACAATTCATTAAAAATTAGGCCAATTCAGTTGCAACATTTTTTGATAAATGGAATTAGTAATTAATTTTTATCTGGAATGAGTCTGTTGGTCGTTATTTTTTAATCAGTGTATAGTACAATTGTAAAATTAACTTACTTCGTTAAATTTTTAATAAATTAGTAATATCGTTAGGTAATTCTGGTAAACAATTTTACATTACTTTAATGAATAGATATATTTCCTCAACTATCTTACTTGATCTTATATTTCTGAATAGAATGCAGATAATTTTCTATTATTTCATTTTGCCATAAACGAAAGGCAATCGTTGATTGCACTCACTCACTCTTCATTCACTGCATTCTGCAAGACATATGAAAATCAGCTATATTTATAACAATATCACATCTACATTCACATTAATGTATTTTATTCGAAATGATATTGTTGCTATTTCAGCAAACATTTGATATTCAACAATTTGGTTACGAAAAACAATTTATATTTACAGAATAGCAGCGAACTCTCAATTTGATCGCATGATTAACATAATGAATTTACGACTCTACTTCTAACTGTAAGTAGTAAATGACGTAAACTTACATCTAATATCTACATACGCTTAGTTCAATATTCAGAATTATACATATTCGATACTGAGTAAAAACCACTTCGACTATGCACTAATTAACTTACTTAATCAGCCTCAACATATATTTTCTAATATCTAGATTAGGTTTGTAAACATTTACAGTACTTGCCAATTAAGACAGATATATCTAAACAAATTTTATGTTAATTTCTCTCTTTCCCTCTCTTAATTGGCAACTGTTATTAGATTAATATATGTTAAACGAACGGCCTTGGCAAATTGGGACTTGCACGAAATAGGGAATTAATAAAAGAAAATAAAAGGCATAAGCAAACTTATGAAGGGGTGTTAAAACTTGGCACACAGTGGGACGGACATTTGAGCCACATAAAAATCATTGGACTTAAAAGAATTATAATAGAACAGGAAGGTACATTTCATGCAAATTTTAAAAGGGTATCTAAGAGCTGCTATAAAACAACAAATTATTATTTTGAAGAGATATTCGTTTTAGAACATAAATCCAAAATAGAATTAGTATTGCTCAGCAGCCAACTTTTTACAAACTAACTAAAAATATTTTAAAAATTCTACAAAACCCTGAATTCATAACAATTGTTAGACATGTGATGCATTAAATGATACAAGTAAAAAAAATGTGTATACTTAATCTTAAATAAATAACAAATTTGATAATCTATAACGAATATCTCTCAAAATATAAATGGATCACAGTAATCATGGAAATCCATGAGGATACACTCGACGTCCTTATTTCTAAAAAACAAGGTTGAAATACGATTGATTTGTCATACAATATACGAATGATAATAATTATAACTCTCAATCAGACCTAAATACTCCCAAAACTAATAAAAATTAACATACTCTTATATTTCACGACGAATATTGTTCTTCGTCACATTTTCACCAAATATGGCATCCAAATTATATTTTATTTTTAACAATCGATGACTTGAGAGGGGTTGTCAACTTCTAAAAGCTTTGTTAACACGCTACGTTTGAGCTTCTACGCCGGAGATTCGCTTTACAATGGTCATCCTTTCTCCTCATCGGGCAACACGATGGACACTGATTTTCTTGGACCGTTTTTCGGGGCGGCATTCTGTTCCGTTGGCGAGATTCCCATTGAGGTGTCATCGGCAATGGGAACTAAAGTCGGGCTGTCGACTCTGCAAGAAAGAAATTCGTTAGATTTTTATTTACTAAATACCTCCTTCAAATACAAAGCTTTATAAATGTTTGTCAGGATAACGTAGGTGATGGGAACAGTATTTAGCAACCAGTAAACGTTCAGGTCAATCTTTTAAATATTGAAATTAAAAATGTGATTTATTTATCTCGCAACACAGAAATAAATTCGAGCTATTTAACGTAATAAAAGAGACATAAATAATTTAATTTAAATGTAATTCATTGCGTACATCAAACTTGATTTAAACTCGCAATCGAATACTTGAAACCTTCAATTAATTTGAAAATTTAACGAATTCCCTTTTTCGTACGCTGATGATGCAAATTGGACGGTTCAGTTTAAATTAGGAAACACTGAACAAAGCCTACTGCCGATCTGTTCATGACATGGAACTTGAAACTAGGTACGTATTTGATTATTTCAAATTATGCAAAGTAGGTCAGCAAGTTATAATTTTATTTGCACGCTGCGTTTTCAATAGCAAGTACAGGAAAGTTATTTTTACGTGTGAATAACTAAATTTACCTACAGCCACATGCAATGTTTTGGAATATCAGTGAATTATTTCCAAACCAATAAGATTTTGGGTTCATATATGGTTAGTGTATTCATTTACATGTGAACTGGTAATCGCATCAAAATAAGCGAATGCTCATTGCCAGTTGGCTAGATCCACTTTTGCGCAGTGAAAAATTTTCTTTCGCCATTTATAGACATTGGACACAACAGAAAATTTGTAATAATTTCATATTGAATTAATTTATAAATGATTACGAAATAATAATTGTTTCAATACATGCATATTACTAATGAGTTACGTTGATTACAAGTGTGGAAATTATTTTTGAAATGATAAAGTAAACAAAAATTTGGCGTCAGTATTTAAATTTTTCTGGATCATTAAAAGAACATCCAAATACCAAACATTCGTTTGACATTGTACCTTTGGCGAAAATTCAAAAAAAAAATAATTTTTTTAAATATTATATTTAGAAGTAGGAACCAATAATAATTATATTTTTCTCAAACAAAATACTAATTATTTTTGTCTGAATTGGTTTTGTAAGGCTAATTTCCCAGTTTAGGCCCAGGTTAAAAAGGTCAAACAGAATACACTGTTACTCGTTCGTTAATCCGCATAATGTTACCGCAAATTCAAAAAAATTGCCGTCCGAGAAGTACCTAATTTCGAATGAATTAATTCAACATCATTTGGGCGAACATTTATTTTTCTCTCTTTTATACTAAGGGTTGAAGACCCCGTAATCTCTAATCTGTTCAAGGGCTTAAAATCCAAAAAGAAATATTCCTCTATTTACGAGTATTTATTTTATCTGACTTCCCTGATGTTTATTCTGCGGTTTGGTTAGTGCCCATTATGCTATCGCGTTATGAGATCAGAATGAAAATGGAGTGGAACACAGAAAAGAAGAAAGAAAATACTCTGATAAGCTAATTATTTTATATAAATATTACCTATAGTTCTACCGCATTTTACAAATGAAGTATTTCAGTTTTCACCAAGAAGCTCATTCTTTACATCAACTTTAAAACCGTAATTTATAGTTCAGTAAAATAAGAGTATAATGCCTATGGCACACTGGCCGATGAGCATCGATGCTCATTGATGAAACAACAGAACGAACCCGTCATCGACGAAAAATAGAGGCTCCTCTATTTTTCATCGATGAGCATCGAGGAAACAAACGGGACTCATTTCAGACGTATCTTTGTGTCTCATTTCATGTTAACATTTTTTGTCACAGAGAAATTCCCTGTATTCGTCATTTAAACATTAAAAATTTTGAAAGGTGGGTTCGTTCTGGTGTTTCATCAATGAGCTCATTGATGCTCATCGACGCTCATCGACCAGTGTGCCATACATTGCTGGACACAAATAGCAAAAAAAAAATGATCTACTTAATTTTGTCCAGTAGCAATATAACAAGATTATATTATATAGTCAACCGATCATAGATATTTTACATCTCAAATAATAATACTTATGCAATTTCCTGCTTCCCTAATCATTTTAGAGAAAAATATATCAAATAAAAGTTAATGTGATTTACATAATATCTGCATCTGAATCAGAAAACAAATTCCATTTCACTTCTTTAATAAAGGCTAAAAAGAAGTTAAAAGTATCAAAAATTCAGTTCTTATAATGAGTAAGCATGGAAAAGGAATTGAATTTAAGCAAATATTTAACGTTATTCATAATCAAAGTAAACAAGTAAACATTGAAAATTGTTCACTGATTGAGATGTAGGATATTAATTCTCTTCAATTTTTATTTGAAACATTTTCTTTCGAATATGATTAGGGAAACAGGAAATAGAATAAGTATTATTTTAACATGTAAAATCCCTATGATCAGCTGAGTCAGTGACAACCCTGTATACAAAATTTGTATGTGAACGTGAACTTTTATTTAATAAAATATTTTAGAAGCATTTTACTCTAAAATAATATGAAAAGTAGACAGTGAAAATTCAGTAACTGAACTTTATTCTACGAGTATTTATGTAAGGTTCTAATCTTTCCATTTTCGACTAAATTAATTTAGATTTCTAATTAGGGTAACGAAGTGTCAAATTAGATGAAGGATAAAAATTGTAGCATAGTTTATTGACCGAAGAAATAAATCGGTTCTAATTTATTCCGAATTAGTTTGCATCATTTCACCTACGATTCATTCCAGTTGGTTGGAAAGGTCAAAATGAAAATCCCGTTACACGTATTCCACATTCGGGCGGTAACTCAAATCGCAAGCGTAAAAAGTGCGAAGATAACCACGAAGATGAAATGGAGCGGTAAATGAAGCGGTAATTCGGTGACGTACAACATGGGAGTCGTGATGCTGTGCAAGTACCTGTGGTGATCGGTGGCGGGCGGCGGCGTGGGTGTCCTGGACAGCGGGAAACTGGCGACTTCTCTGCTCACCGCCAGCGAGCGTATCGAACCGAATGTCTGGTCCGGGGACAACTGCGCCGCCGTCGGCACGAGGCCCCTGCAACAAATGTCATGTGTTAACAATGCTCACAATGTTCACATTCCTACTAACAAACATAGAATACGTCTGGATGTCTGGAGATACGTCACCATGATACCCGAAAATATATCAACTGTTCACTTTATGTAGTCGACAGCCCGGTTGGCTGTATATTACAAACTATTTTATTTTCTGCCTTTACTTTATGCGTAAGTACGATGATCGAAATAATTTTCGTACCTTTGTATCTATTGCCTATTTTCTAGTTAGAATTCAATTTTCAAAATTCACATAACCTCCCGCCTAAACACCTTTTGAACGGTACAAAATATATTTTTAAAAGTTTCAAATAAAAATTGTAGATAAATGTTAATGAACATTAATTTAGGCTGAATATTATAACATAAGTTGTATAATTTTGTGGTAATTAATTTGGGATTATGTAAGATATACATATAAATTGACTGCATAAGGTAGAACAGTTCAGTTGTGTTTTGTATTTCGGCGAGAACGAAAATAAAGATATTTGTTAAGAGTTATCCACACTTTATTTTTGATATTGAATATTCCCTGTCCCTAACATAATATTATTTTACATTTTTTTTTTGTCGAGAACTCACAATCAAAAATTTTAACGGTGCCGGTGTTCAGAATAATAATTAGAAGAAGTAACGCAATAGTGGAATAAATACGTTGCAATAAATATGATATTGAACTGTGTAACAAATTACTATTTACACTTCCAAAAAATTACAGTCCAAAACAAAGATTTTAAATTATGAATAACGTAATTTTAGTCTCTCTGGGGGACACTTCGCCAAGCGATCCGTAAATTATCTATTAAATTTAAACAGACTACGTCACATGCTGAGCACATAACGCATACATCAAACGGCGGTCCCACGGAACCTAAATATATCCCCAACAGGTGACAAGCCAAGACGTCATTGGTGAGGATTCCATCCGAATAGGCCCCCACGCATGTAACTATTATGTATTATGTCTGCTTATGAATAATAAATGCTCCCAAAACAATTGTGTTTCGGCTGTGTTTGTTCTGAAAACAAAACTCATACGTGCTAACATTTTTTATGCATGAGGTTTTCACAAAATTATAATTCATTTTAACAAGAAGTAAATTTACTAATTCTAGTCCAAATTTGAACACCTAATTAGATTTTGTAACAATTTGGTTTACACTTACTTCCTTGTTATGCAAAATATAGATACAGTATAATCAGTAAAATACGTTACCAGTACATTATATATTGTTTATTTTTTTAATATACTATATAATAAATGTAATTTACTGTGAAACATAAGATCCTCAGGATTTCCAGAACCCGCAAAAAAATAATTACTACTGTGAATTAACATCTTTATGAGCAGACGTATTGTATAGAGGCTTTACTATAAGTAATAGTAATTAAATACCACAATATTGATTAAATATAAATTTTTCTAACTTTGTATATTCAGATAAAATCGAGTACAGCTCGATCTTTAAAATGAGACCAAAACAACCTTTGCAAAAAATACGAACTAATATAATTTTTCTTTAAAATAACATTAGCTTGCAATTTATGGAAAAATTGTATGAAACAGTTTCCTAATAAATATAACTATAACCTTGTTACTGTTCAAATAATCTTTTTTATTAGGAAATAAAAGTGCCAAGGCAGTTTAATCAATTTAGAGTTACACGTGAACAAAAATAGAAATTACCTTAATATTTGATGGAATACAGTTATTTTTAGATTCAATATGTAGTTCAAATTTCTTGACGACTTATCTGACAGTTCATTGCACTTTACAAACATTTTATGTTTAGATCCATATTCACATTTCCATAATACTTTTATTCAACTACTGTACTAATGATAATAGATAACATTTTATTCTATGTAAAATTCAACAATATTATTCAGAATAACATATCTTTGTAATCATAGAAATTATTTGATACATCAGTAATAATTTATTCAATTATATTTATAATTCATACACAAGAAAAAATAGGTCAATCTACTAAGTTGTTTCCGGATATTTACACACGCACAATAGTAGAAGTAAAAATATTTGTCAAGAGTAAAAGTAATAAACAATTTTCTACGAGACACAAAAATAGCGCGTTATTAAAAACAAATTCGATCATTTATAGTCATATTAGATACAACGAAATACATTAAAACTAAAATCTATTATTAAATTGTAAAATGTACAACACAAACTATTTTTATGAATCTGTCTGGTTTAAGTGCATCAAATCCCGAGAATGTAAGTGGAGGAGTAGATATAGGGAGTAATTATTCTATGATGACATTTGTAGAGTTATTTACTCCACTTAAAGATTTTGAACGTAGTTATGTAGCACTAGTGTGAAATAAATAACAAATCAGTGAAAACAGAATAACAGCAGTTGAAGAATAAATGGGAAACGGTTTTATTCTTTTTACACATCACATTGTTTGCTTAGTTCATTTCCGTTGCACGAGTGAATTTTTCAACACCGATATGGATGTGAAATGTCTGTATCCACTTCACAGATAATAACACGGAACAAAAGTGCACGTTGAGTACACCTTGCCGGAAATGTTAATCTACGTTTACGGATTGTGGTTGACAATCAGTGACCGTGACTGGTAACCAAACACTTCGGCCATTGCCACTAGATATGTTTACCAAAATATGATAAAGAGCTTAATCTTATTTGTGTTCATGAAAGATTGGAAAACAAAAGTTAAATAAGATCTCGACATGACTACTACAATTATGGAAAATTTATTTCTAATTTTATTTCAAGTGCCGCTGATCTTCGAATTGAACCTAACCTTACATTAATTCCAATTTGATTTTGTTTCATAGCTTCCACTTTTTTACTGCCGAAATATAATCACATTATTGCGTGATTCTGAACAACCAATAAACTTAAAATTTTAATTATACTTTTTATATAAGATTATTGAGGTAACCATTAATCAGTTTGATAATTGTTACATAAAGATAAAAAGGTGTATATATTACAACAAAAGAACAATGAATAAATTATATTTTTACTGGAATAATTTCGTTCATCCAATATAACGAATGACATCTTCTGGTATAAAGCTGTACATTCCGAGTCAAAAAAGTAATTCCAGGATATTTGTGTATATGTAGCAGAATTTATTCCAGGATATTTTGACTCAGAATGTACAGGCCACATAGCTACATCTTTAAAATAAAATTTATTATTTTGTAATCAATAAACCAGTTAAATGTAAAATTTATTTTGTTCCAAATTTCATCATATTCTTATGTTTACCAAAATTTGTATTTGTATGATCAAGATCTGCAATTGCCGAGTTGGGCAGACATCGATCAGTGGAAAAGGTTTGCTGATAAATTTATTAATGTCATTTATAAATTACAAGATGTTTGGAGTTCACTTGAGAACATGAATTATTAAAATTATTAATGTAAAAATTATGTTCTTCACAACACTATTATGTAGTAATCACAAAAGATGTGTTCAAGGTCGATGTGAACCATTATTAGAAAAGTGGTAAACGATTAACATTATTAAATTGATGTGTTATAGGCAGAATCACAATATTTTGATTGATAACTAATTTCCGGTGAGTGATAATGATAAAATATGGGCGGATACACAGGAAATTTGAGTAAAAATATCTCTACTACGGAAGTACTATACCCATAACATGTTCCTGGTAAATATTTATGTATATTTTAAGAAAAGAAAATAAACGCTTCGTTTGGTATTTTTAAAATGTGTGAAATACGTTTCTGTTTATTTGATTTCAGGTAATTTTGTAAACCGAAATATTTGTATTTCTATTCCAACAAGTATTAGTGTCAGAAGGTAAATAAAAAATGCTTTTCATATTGTGTATCTCAATTAAGTTTAATGTAAAAATACCACAAATGATCAAAGTATGACTTGAAATATGCGACAGTGCGAAAGGCGGAAATACTATTAAATTAACTTTCTTTGCGAAATAAATTACTACAAGTAGTAACGATGGTAGTTAAAAGTTAAACCGTTCTATTTTAAATATCCACGTAAGTATTTATGTAACTAAAATTCAATAAATTTATTAAGTGGAACAAATAAACAATAATATTAATAAAACATTCCATGGTATATTTATAATTCAAGGTATGTTTTCATTTATATGCTACTAAAATAACAAGTATATATTTATGATAGCTCAAAATTCAACAAGCAAATTATACCGTGACATTAATAATTCAAAACTCTGACTGAATGAACTCTAGTGTATTGATATTAACACAAAAATTTAATTTAAAATCATGTTTATGATGTATTCATTACATTTAAATTATTAACAACTAGACAAAAATTACTTTTTTATTTTATTTATTTCATAAAACAGTGATTTATTTATTTATCCAATACCTCACAATAATTGCTCTATAACTATGGCGATTTTAAACAAGGAAAGTAACAGATTACCCACTAGTGGGTATAATTTTGAGAAAAGTCGCTAGTGGCTTAGTAAGTAATTTTTTATTTATAACAATACAATAATAATAACACACAGCACCTTGGTAACTACTTCGATTGACATTTTAATTTAGAAAATTTAAAGCATATGTCAATGTCAAATAATATTTCTTTAATAAATTTTCATTTATTAAGAGGTGTTGGATAAAACGTTATACTTCACACGTGGGCAAAGTGGAATTACCCACTCGATGGGGTAATTCCTTTGTCCACTAGTGAAATGAGCTCTCAAGTTCGCCATTATATCATTACAATCTTCTACGAAATTTTTACTGAAAATAATAGAAACACTTAAAAATAAATTCAAATATTTTTCTTTATTTAAAATATGGATTATACCTAGAAATAGGACTTAGTGGTAATGTAATCTATTGAACTATGGTTGGAAATAAAAACAAAATCTTTTCTCTATGGATGACTTACCCAACAGATCCTGATGTAACTAGGAAGGGCAGAGGCGTGGGGCACTGGCTGACGGGCGAGCTCGCTGGCGACGACCGCGTGCTAGAAACCTGGGAGTGCGGACACTGCGGAGGACCGACTTGCACGGCGCCCGTTCGATGACCTCGACGCCAACACCACGACCAATGCGATTCTCCAGCTCCCTTCTCTATCGCCGCTGGAACGAAACAACACAAATGAGCAACAATCGTTAACAACTGGTCACAAAACATTTTAAATATTTACGTAAACGGAGAAATACAAACAGTAAATTATTATAAGGAAATGATTCAGAATGTGACATATAAATGTGATTAGCAATTCTAAAAGTGGTAGAATGATTCCAGATGTTATGAAGCATTGGAATTGGAATTGATGTATAGAGAACCAAGGAGATACTTCAAGGTAACTTATTCAACGCCCAGTAAATACATCATTTTCCAAATGCCTTTAGAATGAATCCTTATCTATTGTAGATTCAACAATAATATTTTTACAGGAATCAGCAGTATGGTGCCTCGTCATATCTCTTATAGTTATAGACATAATATAACGCTTAATTAATATTTATAGAAGTGAAAAAATTATGCAAGATCTCGAAAAAGTGTTATTGGTGCATTTTATGACAAATAGGCAAATTTTGATTTGATTTTTAATTTTTGTATAAACAATTGATAATCAACATATCTACTTCAGATATTTTGGTCGCCGTGTTAAAAAATTAAAGCAAACAGAAAATGGTCTAAAATCGTAAAAAAACAGTAGGATTCAGTTTTTTTTTTATTAATTATAATGCGTTTACCAAATATTTTGAAATTTCGTATACTTATGTATTTCGCTGATCTGATTCAATTCCGCCAGTCAGTGTCTTTTATATTCGTCGAGATATATCTGATCGACATTTTGTAAAAAAAAAGAATCGAAAATTTACATTTCCAAACTACATTTTTAGATATCTTGCATAATTTTTGAGTTACAGCTATCCAAATCAGTACTTCGATAAACAAACAAGAGTTGGGACGATACACAATGAGTTTATTAGGGTTTAATTTAAATAAAAACGCAATAAAAATATATTCAAATTTTATATGGTATTTGGTAAAATTCTTAAAACTTAATTCGTTATACATTACGAAATTAGCATTAAATACTTCGAAATGAAAGTCTTAAAATGTTCCTATATTTCTGTTCAAAGACCTACTGGATGTTTGTAATATTTAAATAAATGTATGGCAATCAATAAATGATATACGTATGGTCTTACATTTCAAATTCTAATATGAAAAACAATAAAATGTTTACATTATTATAATTCTCATAGAGTCATCTAACAACAATAGCCTGTATAACATTTAGAAAAATAGAAAACAGTAATATTTGGGTAATGAGTTGTGAATCCAGGGTCCCACAATAATTTAGTTTGCATCATAACCCAAAATTTACGCTTAATCACATGATTTCGCAAAAATAACAGGAACTCATACAATGTTTGACCTTGGGCAGACGCAATACCATCTAGTGTCTGTAACCGCGTAACACATATAACATTATAACCTACACTAACGAGGATATACCCAATCAGGGCTCATCAAATCAACTGAAATTGTAATTATCACTTATGGTCTGTTCCATAACATTGCATAGAAAAAACGCATTATGGAAAATGAAATTCGTGATACCATCGTTCTGAAACCGCAGGAAATGTGAAATGTCTGAATTCAGTGAATTCAAATTGAAAACGAGAAGAGGGTTTTTAGATCGTGAGCTACTAACGCAAATTGACGTTTAATTGATAAACAATTAGACGCAATAAGCAAAACAAGTTTTGAGATAAAAATAATAATATCGATTAACAGTTTATTGACGTATATGGTGCATGAAAACAATTCGTGAAGTTTCTATTTTCAGAAGCATAGGAATTTAAACTGTATCAACATATTTTTGTTCATAATAAAAAAAGGCAAACAAAGGTTTCAATTTTTTACCACAAATGTTTAAATTAATTTTGTTAGATTTTTTTTTATGTTTAGTTTTCATAGAAACGACGTCATTTGAAACTAACGCGACTGATAATCTGAAATTTTGTCTTTTTATTTTTTTACGAAAATGGAACAACACAAACAACCATGCTCTTCAGTGTGATTCGAACCCACGACCTCTGAAGTGCTAGGCTAGTGACAAAGCTACTACGCCACCGAGATCGGCGAAAATTTCGTCTTGATGCATCATCAGTGTTGACATGTTTATGTACCCGGATTACGATGTGCTCTTGTTTTAAGCATAACTTTTGGACATATTTGAGTTGGTCCAGCTTAAAAAATAGTAGTTGTTTAAAATTTGTAAAGACAAGACGTCTCTCTGCACAACTTTTGTGCGCTACAAAATGTAGCAAATTAAAAGCATTTTTTTGGTAACTTTGTCTTAAGTTTAAGTGTATTTATACGTTGTTGTCAATTATCATTTATTTGTTTTTACCATTTTTAATGTTTTATTAAATTATTGCAATTATCAGTTTTTCATCTTTTTGTCCATCTTATGTTTGGTCGTCTTGTGTATGTATTTTAACCAGAACAGCTACCTGTGCTACATGACAAAAAGTTCTTCTTTTTAACAGTGTAAAACATTATTTTGTAACAAATATTTGTTTTAATTCTACTAAAAAATGGAAATCATTATAGCTAAATTTTTATTGTTAATATCCGTACAAAAATTAAATGACATGTTTCAGATACAGAATCTATATAAAAAAAATATATCATCACGCCTTTTACCCATTACGGGTGTGGCACTTTGCTTACGCAGTTCTCGGTAGGTGATATATTTTTTCGTATGAAGGGCGGTCATAGCCCCCAAGGATGTTAGTGGAGGGGGAACCACAGGGGTAAATTTAAATTTGTAACTGTCGGCAGTGGGATTCGAACTGAAGATCTCACGATCCACAGTCCGACACGTTACCACGGAGCTATTTACCCCATAAATACAGAATTTAATTATCTATTAAAAAAAATTGTCTATTATTGATTGTCAAATCCAAAAGCATATTAAATTTAAACGTTTATTTTGCCCCAATAGAATAAAATGCTGTTTTATATTTGTCAATAGAATTATAGATTTTATAAATAGATTGGAGAACAACAGAAAATGACATTTGACTTTTAGAATGAAGAATAAAAGGCGAGCTACATCTTTTCAAGTTTTCATTCTCATGTTTATTAACGTTGAATCCAGTATTAAAATTTGATACATGGATCTTAATAAAAGGATCTTTGATGTTATATAAATTAACGAACCCAAAGGAGAATTTTGCTCTCAAAGTGCCAGAGTGAATTTATAAATTCAAAACATATTTGAAAGATGATACATTATGAATGACTGTTGGCAATTAAACTTATATCCAGTTTGGAACAACAGTTTCTATTTTGAGCACAGCTCAAGCAAGCAGCAATCATGAATGGTAAATGGTAACTAAACCTTATATTAAACCGCAAACTGCTAACGAGTAACGGGTATCTTTAGTTTCTCAACGACAAAGACATGTGAATATAATTGCATTGTGTTAATTAAGTCCGGAATGGAGAACACCAACACTAGCATAATGGAATTATTTACGCCATTTTGAAATTATACTGCAGGAAGCTGAGGGAAAGTTTTACAATGGTTCTAACAAACCATGAAGTACATACATCGTATTTGCTATTTGTTGTGCAAGAACTGTTTGCCGCTGTAATGAAGGTTTTATGATAAAAAAAATAGGTTATGAATTGGTAATCATTGAAAATTGCAGTCAAACAATCGCTTTGATTAAACGGAAATGTTCGAATTTTGATTCGATTCTATGATGGATGATTGAATACGCGAATTAATTCACAATACATGATTTGTTATTGATTTCGATTACAATAATTACAGGTATTTGTATTATATTGGATAACATGTATGGATTTGGTGGATTACATATATTTTATAATTATTAAAAAATATAATACATTAAAACAGAAGTTACCCACCGGCCAAATCACATTTATATAAATTTCTGATTGTTTTTGTTCATATTTCCAACACAAAAATAATATTCGAATTTAACACAATGAGATTATTCAAAATTATAAATATGTACGAGTAGTAATGTAATAATCTGTGCGTGTAAAAAGCGGGTACCAGTCGTCAAATTAAACTATAAATGATTAAAAAGAAATAAAATTTAAGTAGAATTTAAGAAGCAATAAAATCTATTGTATTTATTTACTTTTGAGTACTGGCTGCACTACAAATATAACTTAATTTTGATTACTGTTTATTTATTAATTTATTTTGCAATACGTAATATTGTTTTAGTCTTAATCACTTCCGCTTGTCTGAGGGTATTTATAACATTTAGTAACTTTCAAAATGTCGACAAAAATATATGATGTGGCCAGCACATTACCTCTCACAAATTTTAATTTTTAAACGCTACTAAATATACAAAAAAGGTTAAAATGAAGATTGTACATCTCTTGAAATATAACAAAATTTATTCTAAACCTGATAAACTTCAGTAAACTACCACTTCTGATTGATGGATTGATACATACTAAAATATTCATTCATTCAAAATAATATTGGCACACACAGACATCGGGAATACGGATTAATCACATTCTAGGGTCCCCAAAATGTGTTGAAAATTCACCATCAAAAGAACTTTTTGGTAATTAAATTTTCTTTCAATCCTTTCCGTACTTTATGAAACACCCTGTATAGTTACGATGTACCGGCTGTTTAGCATGATTACCATAGTTATAGTTTAGTTATTGACAACCATATATTAAAGCGTTTTTAATAAGTAAATAGATAAATAGAAAGAATTTTAGTTTAAGTTCTGTAAATTACAATTTACAATAATTAAAAAAATATAATTCTTACCAATTTATTATAATTCAATAACTACTAAATTAATTAAAATAAATGTATTATTTGTTTAAACTTGGAACGTTTCTTTCATTATAATTGACTATTATAAATAAATTACGTAAATTATCCCTATGTTTACTGATAAATAAAAACACTTTAATATATTGCTGTCAATCATTTAAACTCTAACTATGGTAATGACACATTACTATGTATACAGATAAAAACTCCCGCACGCAAAAAAGAAATACTGGATAATGTTTCCATTAAGTTGATATTTTAGTATTTGATAAGTTATAAAACAATTGATTACATATAATATGTTCTTTGTATTTTTCACTTTCAAAATGACGCAAAAATGCACACAAATGCAAATTTTGTTGTCCTTTGCATAGCAATTTATAATATGTATTTATTATAAACAGCTTTGCAATAAATTATATAACGTTGTATTTTATGCATGATTGAAATCTAGAAATTTGTGCTACTTTAAAATTAATTCAATAAATAAATAAAGCCACAACTGCGCATTTTGCAGGTTAAATGAATTAATAAATTTTCCACTGGTTCAACAAAATATAAAAATATGTGTTTTTGGAGCAGAATTAAATGTTTCCACAAACACATCATGTAAAATGTTGTCTTATCTCTTTAAATATTCAAGTAGAGCGTAGAAACAACGAAAGCGGTCGAACGCTGAATAAATGATGCATCTGAAATAATGAGTCTCGATGCTGCACAGTGTAACCGAAAGCTCTGCACGAGATTGTCAAATTCCATCCACGCGATTCGTGCGATTATATGAAGCGGAAGCGACAAATGCTATCTATTTTCAGTTGGGCTGCTACTGAAACTGACAACTTGCCTTTCTGTTGCACACGAAACTAATTAGATATCACCAAACTACTTTCTATCCATGTATTTTTTCCGCATTTCCGCCATTCAATGATATACAATATTTAAAAAAAATGAAGTTACCACTTGGCAAACGTTATGAAATTGTATGATGTTTTTGTAATATAATAATAGAAAATTTATTTGGTAAACTTATACATGTAAATTTAGCTAAATATTCTGATTTGCTATTTGAAGGATCGTTAATGAATAAAGATGTATAAACGAAACGACTATCGGTCGATAAACCGACTTGAGTCACTGAAAGAACGAAGAACGACTTCACAGGCTGCTCTAATCGCCGGCTCAAAATATACACATATTAATTCAAATTTATACATCTCTTAATAAATGCAATATTTAAATATTTTTTGACAGTGACATATGCTGCTTAAATTTTCTAAATTAAAATGCCAATCGAAGTAGTTAAAAAGGTGTTGTGTGTTATTATTATTGTTACTGTTACTCACTAGTGGGTTATCTGTTACTTTACTTGTTTAAAATCACCATAGTTATAGAGTATTTATTGAGAGGAGTTGGTTAAAAATATTTCTATAACACACTTTTGGAAACTACGAATTCCACAACAAAAAATTGTATTGGAATAACTATCATTCCATACGCCACGTATGGAATAAATTCAACGAATCAGAGCCGCATATTGGCGCAATATATGAAATATCTTGATTCAGTTACAACGATTACATATGTTTGTTTTAATTTTATTTATTTAAGTTTGACGTTTTGTATTTGTATAATTTCCAAAATCTTATAGAAAGTATAGTCTACAACATGTAACGGAATGGCATATCCCATTCCATTACTTGATTAATCTGGATTTTTTTTTTAAATCACGCCAGTCATTTAAGGTGTAACTACCGAAATATAATCCTTAAACAAATCTCTCTTGAAACACCTATCTACCTTTCTATTGTTAAGTGTTACTCTTGCATATGTGTTTATTTTACGAAATTAGAGCAGTATTTTTAATTTTAACAACTTTGGGGGCTATGGCTTGACGGCTGGTAACTGCATTTCATTCGCAAAATATATCAATTACCGAGATCTGCGTAAGCAGAGTTCCATACCCATAACGTGTTAATTACGTGATGATATATTTATTTATTTTTATTTTACTTGCAATTTTTTTTTTATTACTCGAATTCATTTCCGAATGGACTATAGCAAACAATAATAGAATATAATCAAGACGCTACTACTTTGGCACGGTCAAGGATGCAAGGAGAAAAATGGCCTCACAGAATATTAAATATCATCCTCACAACAGGAGAAAACGAGGGCGCCCTAGAAATACTTGGGAACAGGGCATTAAACAACACATGAGATGTGGAAGCTTAAAAGAAGAAGATTGAGGGACAAAGAAAGCTCCAGGCAACGCAGCAGATTGTGGAAATAATATCTTCTTTAACAAATTCCTACTAAAGGAATTAGTTTCATCTTTTAACCTAGGAAAAATATGAAGACTACAGAATTACAAAATAAAAATAAATACACAACCGGGAGCAAAGTTTATTATATTTGTAAGATTATGAGAGAAGCATTTACGGAAATATAATTTATAATATAAGGTCGTCTCCGCGAAACATTGAATTTGGCGGAAGTAAAATTCAGCAGCGATATTAAATTAAAAATTATAATGGGAAAAATTTGATTGCCCTCCTTGAACATTAATTCAAATTCTTATTCATACCCCGGAAGAAAGTTTATAATTTTGTAAATTCAGCTAGAAACAGGATAACAGGAAGCCGTGGATGAATATACAATTTCCAGGAAAACGTGTTTAGAATTATTGTATATTTCCACGTTAAGCATCTTACAAATTCAGACGGTTCCCATTCCGGTGCTATAACTAATGGAGAATTTGAATCGTCACGCTACTCGCAATATGCATCAGGCAGCCTGGCACGGTCTAGTACCAATTTCGTTGTCATTAATATCAGCTTAAAACTTTTTACAGCATTCTGCTCGCAGTTTAATTTATTATTTTGATAAATGTATCGCATGCCAGACTGATATCAGTCATGATCACATCTACTATGAAATGCACCATGAAAAAACTTGGTTAATATTACTAAATAGATACATCATCACGGTAAACCGAAAATTTCTCTATATGTCTTTTAATTAGTCAACTTATATTAATGTCATTAGTCTGAAATCCCAATAAATGAATAAATTTCTGATGCAATTAGGGAGCGCAATTCGAGGATTCGTTAATCAAAGTATTTATTAATTTACGTGGTTCAATAGTACAATAGGAAATTAATCTCAATTAGTGTAGAGAACATACAGTTTACAGTTCTAAACTATTCGCACTATAGTGGACACGTAATACCGTAAACAATAAAAAACAACACTACTTGTTCACATCATTGATTTATTCACAATGCGGAAAATAATTATTCAAAAAATACATAAGTATATCTCGATAAACCGATTTGAAGCGGGTATTACACGATGAAGTTTTTCTATTCAAGTGACTTCAATAACAAACAACAAGGTCTAATTTTTAAGTTTATATCATTAAGATTTATCGGTCTGTCCTTTTTAAAATCATTATCTTCATTTGAGTGCAACAATATGCAACTTCTTAATGCAACTTGTTAATTTATTATTTTACACACTTTGTCTCATTATACAAGAAGAAAACCTAATTTACTATCAGAATATGTAAAATATTTATACACTGTTGTACAAAAAAATGGGACATTTTTTTACATTTGAATTTGTATAAATTTTCATTTGACTTCAGTTTGTTTATTAATTAAAATGATACTGTTCTTTAATAAGCACACTTTCATGTTGTTGTCTTATCACAGACTATTATCAACCGTTTTATTAAAATTTGACGGCTATCATTTTCTTTTTGTCTAACAATATAATTTTCGAAGATGTAAGACTCTAGGAATAATTTTCGGAAAATTTAATTATTTGTTGGCATTAAAAATATGATTATTAAGGTCTAACGTCTGAAAAATATACTCGTAGAATAAAATATGAATTATGTTCAATAAAATAAGTAGAAAGACGTTCATATTAGTTAAAACCACCACAACAAACTTTTTCTAGCACATAAATCACATTTCCTAGTTTGATAACCGCAAGTAAATGAGCAAAAGTTACAAAGTTTTTTAGGTTATGTTAGTCAGCCATACTGAATTTCATTCGCCGTGTTTAGCAGCACCATGCGTCTAAACTCCTGTTCGTTTGTTTGTTCCTAGGTCGTTTACCTCATGTCACATAACGATACAACGCATAGCATAACACAGCGCGATATTTAGTACACTAAACTACATACTTGAATAGTTTATTTACAATCTCTGAATAGCTCCGTCGTATGACAATATGGCATGTTACAAAGGCTGTTTCCAAGCACCAGCCATATCAAAAGGCCTCTGGAAATAATCTAATAAACATTTTATTTAATAATACAAATAATGAGTTATTTTGGTGCGTTTGAAGTTTTAATTAATTCTGCTGGCAGATTTCCTGAATTGCTCGGAAAAAGTTATTTGAAACATAAATTTCCGCTAATTGCAAATGTAAATAAGAATAAATTATACCACACAAAATAAAATACAAATGTTAAAAATTTTCGCAGACCAAAAAGGCCGTATCATTAATTTAAAAATACGTAGAACAGTTGGCAGTGCATGCTGCATACCTCTGCCAAAATATTTACGAAAAATTCTTGAAATTTATCTACACAGATTGACTCACTAAATTTTACGAGTATTTGAATCAGATGATTTTTATATATCTCCCAGTCAAAACATTTTTGTGGTAATTTTAATTCTTGAAATCTATTTAAAAACAACCTTTCCGTATTCACTACGTTTATATTTATGTAACAAAACGAACGTAGAATGGCATAACAATGATCTCATTCTCATTATTCTTATTAAAACTTGTATCTTTTATCAGTTATACAACATAAATAATTATGCGGGATATTCTCATGATATAATTATACATCTAACACTATTACTTTCATTTCAAGAGTATGGGGATTTTCTTACACTGTTTTTATCAACACATATTAGCTAAAAATATCAATACTGCATTTTCCCTTATTTACACTTGAAGTGGGCTCCCAAAAATTTACAATGCAAAGTTTTTTTAAGTTTGGTTGACATAATTTTCGAATCACAACCATTACACGCTCTGAATCATTAAAAATTAGAGAAATCGGAATTTGGTCCATGTCAAAATATGAAACAGAGCTCAACGTTTTATCAACCAACGTAGAAACAGCATTTTCAGGAAGTTAAGATTCGAGAAGAGGCTAGAATATGTATGGGAATGACTGATTAGTGTCATTTATACTTTCATTTCTGTATTCGCAATGGCTGGTACCACGAGCTCTGTTTTTGGATGTTTTAAGAGAAGTGCTTTTAGTCTCGGTTTTAGCACTGTACAATGTGTTAAATTATTTTATAAAAAAGTTTCGAATAAAAGTTACAGAGAAATATATTATCTACCACATTTATTTGAAGTATTTTTTCTTTTATAAAATTCTGCGCGATAACCGAGGCTAAAACACTCCTCTTAAAACACCCAAAAACAGAGCTCGTGGTACCAGCCAATGCGTATATTGATCACGTTACAAAAAATTACAATATAATACATTTTTTTATTTTTTTTTTTATCATTTAAAAGTTCATTTAAATTATAGAAGCTTTTGTCTATCAAATAGGTGTTAGCGTTTTCTTGAAACTAGTTATTTTATTCGGCAGTTTATACAAAAATCTAAAAGGAACATTTTTAACCATAATTAATTAGGAAGTTTAAACGTTTAGTTTATATCTATGTCAGGTGTTAAGAATATGAATATTATTATTAAACTTAAATTTGTTTCCATTTGCATAAATATACCAAGTCGTATCATCATTATATGGTCCAGTTATATTGTAAGTATTCTCAAATTAATGCTTTGCAGGGGGAGAGAGGGTTGTGATAAGAGTCATCCTATAAACTCTAGAAGCTGAGGTAGAAGATCCCCAGAATCGTATGGTGCTTTGACAGATTCATAGTTCGATTAAATATCTTATTTGAGAACATGTAGCATATTTAATTAATTGCTTCACAAATTTTCCTATAGTAGAAATAAGGAGCAGTCTTGTCAAAGATTTATCAAACGTAATTTCGTGATTATTTCCACAAATTTTGAGTTCAACATTAACTTGTGTCAATCACTCAACTACGGTTCAAATTCCAAAACGGTCATGCAGCATACAATTGATAAATGACTAAGCTTGCTCATTGTTCCCAGGAATCCCTTTGTTACTTAATCTATTTCAATGACTGCACTAGCAAAATCAGATTCACGGATTTGACTTTTACGTTTTCAAATCGTTAAAAGTCACGAGTAGGCGGTGTGGCGGTGGTTTCGTTCGGTGCGTGACTGTCTTGTGTCTGCTTCTAACGAGATTCGAAAACACGTGCATCGTCATAACGTTGTCAAGAGCACAACGAACACTACGTCATAATGACATCACAGAAAATGACAAGCCAAGTATGCGTAATGGATTAAATCTAATTACGGAAGGAGGTAAGGCACAACAGAACGAAAACACTACACAGTTTCAGTGTTAAAGTATTACATGTAGGACAATGTAATTAATTATTTAACGCAATATTGGCTTCCGTATACTATGGAAAAGTTTGAGTAATAGCGAGCAACAAAAACGGAAGCTATTTAATATTCAAAAGTTTCCACGCCATAGGTAAGCTAATTATATTCCTGCTGGAATATTCTATAGCAGGATCACCAATAGTTACATTCAAGGGAATAAATAGCTCAGTGATAACGCATCGGATCTTGGATCATGAGATCTTCAGCGGAGCGAGTATTAAATACAAAATACTGATGTGCCCAACACACGAATTTCTCATACCTACAAATATAGAACAGAATTACATTAAGTGATAATACTTCGTTCCCTATGAATTTTAGAAAAAAAAGTGTAAACACAAAAAAAGTTCAGAAAAAAAAACCTCATAAGATGTGCCTAAATTTATTGATGTAATACATTTTTGTCCTGAGATAGATAAAGTAAAATTTATAAGTTTTAGCTATTTCCAGAGTGCCATAGTAAACAAAACATACAGTTGTATCGTTTGGTGCAGTTTTTGTTTCTGAACATTTTTTTGTATTTACACTTTTGTTCTAAAATTCATAGGTAACGAACTACCGCTTACAGAAAATTTTAACATTGTATTTCCTATGCCCTATGAAGAAGTAGACACCTGGTATGTTTATTCTTATAGCATATTAATTATATAAAAAGATACAAACGGCAGTTTCTCCTTTATGTCCTGATGGAAAAATTGAAGAGGGTTGAGCAAGTGATAATCAACTCGATACGGTTTAATCAATAATTATTACATGTCATTTTTCAAAGTGTATAGTTAAATAATCATATTCGAAATAATTTGAATTTATTGTTTTGTGTGATTGCGTCAGATTGTGTGATAAGCAAACTCCCACTTCCGGTTTTGCAATTGTTGCCAAAATTAAGTCAGTTCTTCGCATTTTTATGAAACTTATAATTATGAAATTTTGTTACTCTTATCTTTATTTGTTCGTGAGTTATGAAATATTTATCCACTCACAAAACTGAATCTCCAGACTCCAAAACATGTATTTCTGTGTAAATCCCGCAGTCAATTTTTTAATGATTCCTAAACTTCCTTATACTACGTATAATACGAATCGGAAGAACTTTAATGTAGATATAAATAATTTAATAATTTGCGAACAGTAAAATTGGATAAAACGAATATTTACAAATGACAACAGGAACTACTACAAATATAAATGTTTTTAATTTGCTAGATTTTGCAGCCCACGGAAAACGTGGAGAGACGTTTTGTTTCTACAAAGAAAGGACTACCTACTACTTACTATCTTCTAAGTTGGCCAAACGTACCCAACCATCCTATAGGTGAATAGTAGCGAAGGATGAACATTTCTTAAAGAGCAAACGCAATTTAAACTGAAGCAAGTGTTTGGCACAACGTAGCACGGATATATAAATATGTCGTTGCAGATGATGCATCAAGACGAATTTTAAAATATTAACTTCGGTTCTGTGAAAACTAAAACACTAGCAAACATGTGCGGCAACAAATTAAAACTTAAGAAACTTCGTTTCGACAGTAATACAATAAACCGTACTGTGACCAATCACGTTGCTACAATTCTAAAGAACGTTTACTTGTCGTCAAATTCCTAATCCTTCTTACAATAAATTTCACAATAAATATGTAAGAATACTACATTCCACTAACCGAGTGTTCTAGAGCTGGTGATGGGTGATAGGGGGTAGAAGTCCCCGTGTAGAGGACAATGAAACCCGATACGTTGTTCACGGCGTCGTGCTCTACGTGTTAGCAGGCAGAGTACGATGCCCATGACGAGCATGATGAAGCCGACGACGATGCAAGCTGGACCCAGTACCCTGGAGTTCCCGGTGAAGGCGATGCGAGCGGCGTAGGTGTCTGGCGGTTCGTCTTCCCCGGGGCCTCTGTATGATGCCGCTGTGAAAGACAAAGAATTATCATATTTTTGAAAGAAACTTTTAGCACTTATATTGAATATTGTTTATACTGTCATCGCGGAATCCACGTCAAAACAACAAACCAATAAAATACCAGATAGTCCATCAATCTGTTTTCATTTTTTCTAGTTTATGCGAATATTTTAAACATTATCGAAAATTCTTTCAAAGCTTATTTTAAATTAAAATTTCCACATATCTACAATATAAGTTTTCTATCGAGTATTCAATTTTTGCGGAATGATATGCAACTTTATATTTTTTAATGGAACACACTATATATTGGGTGTCTAATTTTTTATAGGACATAGGATATACAACGTTAAGATTTTTTTCAGACAATAGTTAAGGTATACACCTCCCACAGCTGGAAAATGCTTTGTTATTTGTTAACCTATATCAAAAAGGTATTCCGTAATCTTATTGAAAGAGAAATATAAGAGTTTGACAAAATAATTATTTGCAAACATCGCGTTTAAACCAAAAAAATATATATAAAAAGGGGAGATATGAGACTTATCAGAGCGTAGAATAAAAAAAATTATTTAATTTCGCAATACATGCAAATATATTTTTATGATATTAAGTAAAATCTACATGCCTAATTAGATAATGAGGAGAGTTTACATATATTTTGAAAGTTGCGAAACTGGCAAAATTACATTTTTTGCACGAAGTTACGACAGGCTGGTTAAGCTAATTAATTAACTCGTAACATCAATTAACTTTTGCCTATTAAATTTTCGAACTTGTCTGATAAAAACTTTGTTCAATTTTCAAATAAGTTTAGTTCAAACTTCGAGCTAATAAAATTATAGATTTTATAGAAAAACTGTAACAATGGCAATAGAGAGACTCTTGAGGAGGACTAGAAATTAACTGAAGCGGAAAACAATTGTATTCATTGCACATTGGAATTTGTAAATTATCTTAATTATAATTGAAGTGGGCATAATTACTTTAAGAAGTTAGTAGATACTATTACAAATGAGGAAAAGTTATAGTTTTGAACATTTCATACATATAAATAAACCAATCAAACCAATTCAATTTTATCACTTTTGACCAATCATGTACCAGGTTTTACAGCGGAAAAAAATTAGAACAATGCCCGTTACATATCCATGACTGCCATGTGCAAGAATATTACATATAGTACAATAATGCACCAAGGGCCTGTAAGCCAACGATTACAAACAAGTGTGAAGTTAGCAACACAAGATGCAGACGAAAAGTGCTAATAACTTAACACAAGTTTCCAGTCGCGTATCGTCCGTGATGCATAAGATATTTTTTGTGACAAATGCACGGTCACTGATGTTTTACCGACCTATTTTTAGGGTGGTTTGGCATTTATGACAGATTAGGTAAACTAAAATTCATTACCCACCCTAGAGCTGTTATTGAATTATAATTTATCTAGTCTGTAATACTGCCATATCTCCATAAAAATAGGTCGTTTAAGCATCAATAATCGTGCAAGAGTTATTAAAAATATTTATTTCTTATTGTATTTTTGTTAACAATTTGTCAAAAATTGTAATTATTTTTATATTTTTTGTGTTAGATTGTTTGAAAAATATATTTTACAGGTAAAATTTGTACTCAAGATTGTTGTTTTTCGTTAACATTCCTTGAACAAATTGAATGATAAAATCCCAACAATCTATCAAAATTAACATTTTTCCGACAAAATAATGTGTACTGTTGAAAATATTCATACAAAATTCCACACAACTTAACAATTACAATTCAATTTTCATGCGGTTGAACTTAAAAGCAAATAACAAATTTAAAATTAATTCTGTGTGAAGCAGACAGTAAAAAGTCATTAATATATACTTTTGTTTTGAGAGTTGCTATCATGACAGCATTGTAATTACTTGAAATCATATTTCAATCAAAGGGTAATTAATAATTGTGATAAAAACGACATTTCATCAGTTAACAGATTCACGCCACTCCTTATTAATTATAAGCAAACATTAACGCGAAATCAATAATCTGGTTTTATTTTGGCTAAGAAAATGACGCGCTATAATTGAAAACTAAATTGATCTTTTTAATTCCTCGGGAATGATTTGAGAAATCAACTATTAATTTATGCTTGGCTGCTTATAGAACTATCAAATAACACTTCGTCCTTTTGTAGTACATATTTAAATGTATTTGAATCTTATTGTAAATCAGCGACACTTCATTCTAATTTCCATTTACAAGGTAGTGCAACAAAATAAATAAAGAAGTATATTTTCTATAACTACACAGTCTACAACTTAAAACTGTATTGGAACAATTATCATTCCATACGCGTATGGAATAATTTCGACGAATCAGAGCCCGCATATTAGCGCGATATATGAAGTATGTTGATTCAGTTACTATGGTTACTTCTGTTTGTTTTAATTTTATTTATTTGAGTGTGACGTTTTCAACAGTTTTACATTTGTATGTTTTGTAAAATTTCCAAAATCTTGTTATGGAAAGTATAGTCTACAACATGTAACGGAATGGCATATCGCACACTCGCAAACTGTAGCCCTCGCCTTCGGCTCGGACTACAAACTTTTTGCTCGCGTAGAATATGTGCCATTCCATTACTTGTTGTAGAACATACTATTAAATAAATAAATTACGTAATATATCTATTTTGGATGATTCACAGATTTCGATAATTTATTAAATCTTATCGACTACGGGATTCGAACTGAGGATATCATGCTCCACAGCTCGATGCGGATTTAACTGTTGACAATTTAAAAATAGTTCATTACGTAAAAATAATTTGAAATGAAATCTATTATTGACATCTCAATTAATTTCTAGTTTACATCGTTTCAATAAATAAACTCATGTTGAGGTAAGCTATTTTATTCTTATTTGTTTGATCGCTCACGGCTCATTTAACGTGTATAGATTTTATAAATATAAATTAATGGAGCTTTAATGAAGTAATTATGAACATTTATTATTAAATTTTGTTATGTAAAATTACAAAAGACTTTTGAAATAAGTTTTGTAAATATATTTATGTTAGACTGTATCAGTTCTTTGATATTGTTAAGTTGTCATAAAGTAGCTCTTTATAGATTAGTCCGATAAAGTAAAAAAAGGCTTAATATCAAAATAAACGACAAAATAAATTCCATTAATTTTTTTAATGAAGATGGTAAGCGGACTAATTGGTCATATGCAGCTTAATGAGTGGATGGTTGTGAATTTATGTGAACACAAATGAACATGCTCTTCAGTGGGATTCGAACTCACGACCTCTGGCGTGCTAGCCACTACGCCACAGAGATCGTCAATTCATTAATTTATGAGGTAAGTAATTAAATAGGAACATTTCGTCCACAAAACCCTAAATTATGTACTTATTATATAATTAAAAAACAAATTTTGATTACAGTCCGAAGATATTTTTATTATTTATTCCATATCTCAGTCGATCATTGATCTTATCAACCATGTTACATAAAAATCTGTTATATTATATACATAAATTTTTAATTGAAAATAATTTGAAAGTTTGTATTTAAATATGTAAATATATTTACAGAAGTTAATATAAAAGTTTTTTGCAATTATACATATATGAGTTCTAAAAGTTTCCTTAACTTAAATTTTGTTATACATTTAAGTCCGAAATTGACTTCAAATTGTTTTTTTAACAAGTGAGTGTGTTATTAAGATGCTCAACTGTAACAGTAACAATCAATTTATAATAATTTCATGATTAAAAATTAAGTGCGACTCCGCCAAAGTTTATTAAACCCGGAGAAGAACTTTTCCTTCTGGTCATAATTTCTCTTGAACTAAAAAAATATTTGTATTCCGATATCCATCTCAAGATTTGTAAACATGCAATAAGATATAGCTTAGATCTTTTCTAGAACTGCAGTTGACAGAAAACAATCCATGACGTCAACTGTCAATAAATGATATTCAATTGTTTCCAGATACTGGAGGCAAAGATTCCATTATGCAAATACACGAGACTAACAGTTCCATTACCTATAACGACAGAATTCCTTTTGTTCTTTTTTTTGTATTAATATTCTTTCAGTCTAGAAGCTTACTTTGTTGTTTGTGAAATACAGTTCGTAAAAAAATATATCATACGTTCATTGCTCTGATGTTCGGGCACGTCAGCCACAGATGTTCAATGGAAATTTGACATAATCAGTATCTGTCGATATTTTATTTGAATAATAATTATAAAAATCTCATATGTCCAACAATATTTTATCTTTTTACCTCCCGCCTACCTCTAGGTAAGGGAGGTATTGTTTTTGGTAAAAAAATTGGGTAGTGAGTTTTCAATGAATAAGCACGTTTTAGGGTCCCTACAATACGATTTTACTATTTTCGCGATGATGTCTGTATGTATGTATGTATGTATGTATGTATGTATGTATGTATGTATGTATGTATGTATGTGTGTGTAGTCTGTGGCAATTTTTTCGTCTCGCATAACTCAAATACTATAATACCAAAAAATACAATTTTGTGAATTATTGCTTCTTATATTTAAATGAAGAGCTGATTAGATTTTGGATAAAATTGGTCAACCGGAAGTACCAGTTTGCTTGAAGCCCTTAACAGTTTTTCGTGAAAAACACGGTTAAATTTCCTTTTTCAACAATTTATGTTATTTTGAAAGTTGAAGAATATTTAATTTTACATGTTTTTTTATTACACTAATTTTATTAATTTTCATTAGATTTAGAGATAATAAAATATAAATAAATTAGATTTTACAAATTTTGCATTCCTAGTACACCATGAAAACATTTAAAAATTTTCAATTTTTTACGAAATGTGACACATGTCATTGTGATTGTGAAGCTGTTTTCTTAGTGAAATATATGTCATAAAATTAAATAAATATACCAAAGAAAATTAAAATTCTCAAATATAAAGATAATAAACAAATAAGAAGGTATGTTTCTGTATCATCAAATACTATTTTGTACCGTTTAAGAGTAGTATTGGGCGGGAGGTTATGTGCTGGCCACATCAGATTTTTTATTATAACCAAATTTTTATAACTCATTTTGTTATACGAAAACATGGGAAGCGAACTACCTATTTTGTAGTGTTGTCAATAAAATTAGAATTTAAGAATTTCAAATATTATATAAAATTAAAAAAGATGTTCCGAACGAATTCAAATTATGTAAAATTTGTAAAAACGGCTAGCAACTTAACCATTCAAATTTTAAATATGAAATTTCAAGATAATATCTTTAGTAGATTTTTATTATCGTAGACAAAACAAAACACACATACAGACGTCATCGAGAAAATAGTGAAATCATATTCTAAGGACCCGTGCTTCCATTGAAAACTCACTACCGAAAACTTAAACCCGTCACAATTCCTTACTTACATATACGTACATATGTGTGGGAGATAAAAATTATGAATATGTATAAAATATAAATAATATTTTCCGGAAATGGTAGAATGTCTAATTACAGGTTCCGTTATTTTAAGCCGTTATCAATCAAACACGAAGCGAAACAAGTCCACGATAGAATCTACCGCATAGTCGTAGATTTTTATGCGGCAGGGAGTCAAGGTCAAAAGAACGAACTCTAGAAAGCTTTGGCTCGGATCGACAATTGCCAGTGGAGAGCTTGTAGTGGGGGACGGTGAAAGAGAGCCGAACATCCGAGCATCGACAACGCCAGGCAACGAGCCAACGCTTTCCAACGCACGCTCTGATGTGCTTTGCGCTCGTGGCGAAGGCGATACAGCAGCGTGAAACTCTGTTAACGAGACTCCAGACATGCTGTGAGAAATATTACATTTTACGGGTATTTTTAAATCTCGGTAGAGTTGCGAGTTTGTTAACGAAGGATCGATTACGATCTCGCGGGAATACCACCCGGTTCGATTAAAACTGTAATTATTCCGACAGTCTTTTCAGAGATGTCGCACTTTTTATTATCACCAAACACGAACACACAAAAATTCTACGAATTATTTATTTGCTTACACAATGCATTACTTTTTTAAAACTACGCTTCCCTCATTAATATTTAACGGAACTGTACCGTATTTCCAATTTCCCATTGCAAATATTACAGTTACACTTGTAGGGCTGTAAAAGCATGCTCTTTTTCACTACTACCATAACATCACAACATTATTTACCTTTATTTAACATGACAAAATCGTTTACTTTTGCTTTGTAACCATGGTAACCTAGGTTAATAATAATTTATTATTGATCTGGGTCAATAATTGCTACTGTCAATTTAAAGATGCGCACACGTAAGTGTGTGAAAAATTATGGAAACTGAAATATCAGATATAAAAACAAATGAAGCCTACTTTGATATTCAGAAATAAATAACTATTCATGACAAAATGTTTTTTGTTATCATTAACAATATAAATATTCTTAGAAAGAACTTAAATGCTAATAGTGAAAAAAAAATTATATACAAAAATCATGATTGAGAAGACCGTTAGTGACCATCTCCTCGTGGCGCTAGGTCAATAATGATAGTCTTCTCAACCTTGGTATATTTTTTACTAATGATTCCATTTAAAAAATTATAAGTTTGTGTCATCTTGAATATAAGCCACCAAAAAATAATATTATTTTATCGTTATAATAAATGTTGCCTCTCTAGTTTATTTAAGTATTTTTGTAACCTAACCAGTGTTTAAAATTTTAGTACAAACTTATTTGTTTTATAATTAATTCATGTTTTCACTAAATATCATTCCCTTAATCGTGCTGTATTATCAATTGTACTTGTAATGTATATAATGTGTAAAGATGCTACACCTAGAAATAGATACAAAGAATGATGCTGTGTTTATTTATATTTATGTGACACATTTTTTGCTTGAATTTGTCAGTTTCGCGAAAAAAACTTCGTAATAATATATTGATTTACTTTCTCGTAACTTGGTTACTCTTTAGAAATGTGAGAGTTCAGAATCTCACTTTATTTACATCTACGTAGAAAATTTATGTACGGTATAAATATTTTTGGAAACTTCACAGTTCAATTTATGACTTCCAAGATTAGATATCAAGATCAAGGAACAATGCAAAAAATATTTTTGTTTGCGATGTTACTCTTGCTACAAATTTCGATTTCGAAAACTTATTTATATGAAAGTATTAACACCTACTTTCTCTAATATAGTTTAGTGCAGCTGTTGCAGAGAAAAATTTCACATCGTAACTCCTGAAATAGCTATATCTAACATCTTTATGTCGATATAAAATTACCGTATTATTGTTCTCAACAGCAATTAAAAACTAATCCACTTTAGCATTTCATATGAGCACAAAAAGAAAATGTTTGTATTATTGAAACAGGATCACTGATAACAAAAAATAACATAATTAAGTAAATGGAATATTGTTTACATTTAACTTAATTACTATCGAAAAAGCTTCTGGATGTTTCTCGCAACGTTGATGGAATTAATTAACGCCCAACAAAGAGAACTGTGCAAAAGTTTTCTGTTTCTTCCGTGACAATAAAATAAAATTACTTCAATTGCGTGGTTTCCTAATTAACTTCGTGCGTTTTATAATATAATTATCATGACTTTTTCTGTTGTTGAAGTTGAACATAATGCATTGTCGTGAGAGTTGAATCAAAGTTCAAGACAAATAAAACATCATTATTGTAATTATTTTTTAAAATTTTATAACTACTATTGATTCTACGACACGAATAAAAAATTATAATAATACAAATTACTACTATTTATCGTCGTAACACCGGTGACGCAGTTATAGCTCGATCATGCGCGCATGATCACTTAGCAACCAAGGGAATAAAATATAAAATTATTTTTTACGTCCATTATTTGCTTGTGGTATATTTTGTTATTGCTATGGATGCACAATACATTGCAAACACATTTTGATATTCCACGGTAACCATAGGTGTGAGGTATAAATTCAAATCTAACAGTTCTGTCAAAAACTTTTCGCCAATCCATAAACAATTTATATGCTACTTCATATATTTTTTTCTCGAAATTTCCGGTATTAAATTTATATACCTACGTTACTTTCACAGCTTCCATAATATCTGGAATTATTAAATTAAAAATTTCTTCGCTATTACTTCTCATTTTTATCTCATAAAATAAAGAATCTTGACATTTATGAAAAATAATATTGTTTTTATTCAAGCGTATTATAATATTCATATTTTGCTACTGCATGTATGATATAGAAGTTAATCATTTTGTTTCTATTATAATCATATAAATATTATTTTACGGTGTACAATAATAGTTTGTTGTTTCAAATACCTCTGGTGATAGCACCTATAAAAACAGCTCTGACGAGTGACAGTTGTATTGTGTGGTTCTGTCATATTTTATATTTTATTGTTTGCTTAAAGAAATAATAGTATATTTAACTCGGAGTTAAACATTTGTTTTTGTTTCGCTCAATTTACATTTACACAGCCTCGGTTAACACCTCGACCGCAAATAAGAATGCAACACAAGGAGATCTGTTTCAAAAAGAGATACAGATTTATTAAACAAATAATATCTAAAGATATAAAGACAATAAAATTGTCAATGTTTCATAAAAATCAGTTTTTGAATAATAACTATGTTACTAAAGTCACACGACCGGCCAATGCAATCAATCGGTAACTACGGACGAGTTTCGTTCCTATTGGAACTCATGAGGCAGTGGCACCGACTGACTGGATCGGCGAGATCAAAAATCCCAACAGGTGACTTAATAACTTAGTTATTTTTCAGAGACTGATTTTTATAAATCATTGACGATTTAATTGTCAGAGCAGTTGGCGGGTTACACTACACCGATGAGTTCCAATAAGAACGAAACGCGTCCGTAGTTACCGATTGATTGGATTGACCGATCTCTGTGACTAGTAACTTAGTTTTATTCAGAGACGGATTTTTATGAAACATTGACAATTGTGTATATATTTTTAAAGATGTTTCCATTTTCAACTCCTAGTAACATAATATACTATTAATTTTTGTACTGTAGCTTAGCTAGTTGCTAGGATACTCATTGTCATAATGTAGTAGTGAAATGAAGATATCATTATTATTAAATCATAAATTAATTATAATATCGTGATCGTAGTAAAAGTATGGTGTAGAATTCGCTTGGAATATTCATTTCATGTATACTGTACATACAATATACTATTGTTCTATAATGAATACCTAATTATTCAACTAGAACTACCAATATAGTTCTTTTTTTGGTCGATGACGCCGTTGGAAGCGCTGTAACCTCAAATTTCGAAAACGTCGTTAGTAACGCAAAGATTTACTATTTATAATCTGCTCGTGCTAATTGCGAAGTCAAATATTACATTGATAAGAGAAAATTTGTCTAAATTAAACATTTTAACTGACACAAGTGACCTTGTCAGTCTATCAACAGAGTTTTTTTAATTTAACATTTTATACAACAAGGTTATTCCCATCCAAAATATGTTTAGTTTGTAAATATACTTTGACGAAAAACAAATATCGAAATATCATCATGTAATAATAATTTAAATGCTGGGAGCAATGTTCACATTTTTTAAATATTTATTATACATTTCTAATAATAATAAAGTGCGTCGAAACCTTAAAAATAATCTTCTGTTTGACCCATTCAGATAATACATAAAAGGTCAAATTAGAGGTCATCTACTATATATTTATTGATACTGATAAGAATATCTCAATAAATAAATAACGCAATTAGCATAATGGAATTAGGTTATATAATAACGCTCATATTTTGAAATATAATCTATATTCTACTCTATTCACAGCATAATGTAATTATACAAGGTGTTCGCGAAATTGTGATTTATATCGCCAAAATTTGAAAGCTACAACGGCAACGTGGACAATAAGACAAAAGTTAAAATGGCAGGAACCTAGTTAGTATTATTTCTAAGTTGGTATTTCCAGTTTTATGAACTATTAAAATTGTGCAAACACATGTATTATTTCGATTTAAATCAGTAAATATTCAATTTCGTTTGACAGTGTTTCATATTATTAATTATGATTTTGGGATATATAATATTTATTTCTTTATTTTGTACATAATGTACGAACAAAAAGCAATAATTTACTTCATGTTTCAAAAAATTGCTGTTATTTAAAACTTAGCTTTAACTATTATTCTGTATTGTATAAATGTAAATACAACTATTAAAAATCAATCATTTCAATCAAGAATGAAAAGTTATACCTTTTGTTATGAATTTTATGCTAAAACAACAAAATAAAAACAAAATAAATCAGCGAGTGAATACAAATTAACAGCAGACTTGAATAATAGTTAAACATTTATTTCCGTTTGGAACAAATGACCTGTTAATAAAAAATTGGAAAACCGTAAACGAAGAAATAAGAAATCTTTAGCTTGCCATTATTTTTCTCATATAAGACAAGTCAACAGTTTTATAAATTGCACCAAATAAATTTCACTTCTGAAAAATAACGTATCATATCTTCAATGTTTTTCTCGTAAAAATGCTGACGTACTTACTAAATTTGAATCGGACGGAAACGAGACCAAGAAACAAAAATATAAACAGTGTTTTTTGGGTTAAATAAATCCTCACTCTATAGAATCAGTCCCGGAAGATTAATATTACAAACTGCGGAAAAGAATCCCTCGAGAAAAAAAAAAATCCGTAAGGTCAGAAGTGAAGTAACACTGCTAAGATCGAATTCATGGGCGCCGATCCAGTTTTTTAAATGTAGCACAGCGCGGAAGCAAATAAAATAATTTGTTATTTTTATTCTTGTATTAATTTAAATAACTAATACCTACATCATCATTTCTTAATGAGCTAATTTTGATTTGATGTCTTATACAATTTCATTAATTACAGAAATCAGTGTTTTAATCTGTGAATCGATTAAGATTATTGCTTGAAATATTGTTCCAACCAAAAAGACGAGTAAAGAGTTGAGATGTTGAGAACATTTGTTCTGTAAACTTTCTTTCGATAATTTACAATCAAGTTTGTTAATTATAGAAAACCAAGTTTGGCAGTTCTTTTTGACCTTCGCACGTAAAATGGAAGCCAAGTTGAAGAGCGATGAAGTTATTTAATAAAACTTTCAATCAGCATCAGAAGTTTTAGGTAGGTACCTCTTGTGCTAAAGTATTACAGGTGAACTCTGATAAAACGAGATCGATTATTCTTGCTTGCACTGAATACTTTTCCCACAAATTTTGTAATGTTTTTGTTGAAATAAAACGGAGTTTAAGTGTGGTTCAAATAACAGTAATTATTCTATGAGGCAGACATTAAAATTCTATAAACAGCAGGGATTACCATGAATTCCCGAATAGCCAACGATTTAAGTTAATTGGATCTGTTGAACTGTTCTAAAAAGTATAAATCTGCTCGAATACCTAAACGGAAATACGAGTACATTACTGAAATTTATAAGTTTTCATTTTGAATTACGATTCTACCTTCTATCGCATCTCAAATAGTCTTAGTTTTTGACAGTCGTACAATAAATCATTTCAAGCTACTGTTTTTAATCAAAGTTGCTGTCTTTTGTTGTCTGCAAACTACAAACTTTTTGACTTAATCATAATCATTGCTGTGTCAGACAGCGATAAGTGACTTATTATTTTCTTTTTTCATAAACTGTTAGATTATTTTATAAATGTTCCTCACTGCTTAGCATTGTTGGCATTGCTACGAAATAATAAACATAAACTAGACAATAACCTTGATTTCAACTTTGACGATATGACTAACACAACACACACATATCGCCGAATTCGGCCCTCTACTTCGTTTGATCAGACCACGATCAATCTTATTTTCACAAAATTAAAAATAAGACACTAAATACCTCGTAGCATTTGATGCCAATAATCAGGGCTTCAAAGCATTTAAGGCATCTGCCAACGTAGAACGTAAAAAAGCAACTTGTTTTAATTCATTTAGTACTAATTTATTGTAGTTAATAATTTGAGCTGGCCCTTAATTCATAGACAGAATGTTAATTTGACCCCACAACAAGGAAGGTTACCCATGCCTCAACTGAGAAAAAAAAAATAATACCATTAATTTAACTGAGTAATAAATTAATTTACCCGCAACTGAAGAAATCAGTCAAAACAACTGAATACTTCAATAATTTTTACTGATTATGGTAGTTGAATCTTTTTATTATGACAAAACGATATCTAGGTTATATTTTTGAATAAAATCAAATTAAAATATTTATTAATTATAACATTTTAAAAATTTAATAAAAAATTTTTAAACAATAAAAAATCTATACAAGCCGAATATTTACGAATAGTTTTGTTACGTAACCTTGTCACAAAACATATTGACATGTCAATTTTCAGGACTGAGACTGTCTGTCAATTCTACTGAATTTTCAGTTATTTCAACTTGGAAATGTCAGTTGTGCGTTGCTCAATTGATAAATTCAGTTTTTCTCGAATAACTCAAATATTCAGTAAATAAAACTGAGGTTCTCAAAAATACACGGTATATAACTGCGTTTTTCAGTTAAACTACGAAATTAGAAGATGCTAATTTCATTGAGGTCTAATAAAGTCATTAACTTTAACTTCTGCTCAATATAGAACAGGAACAACAGAAGCATGTTAAACAAAAGTATAAAAAAAAAATTAAAAAAAACTGTTCATTTGAAAAAAATAAAATTGTTAACATTTATTTATACATTTCAGTTTTACCATTTTGCGAGCTTATAGATAAGGAAGAATATTTACCGATAAATGTTTTGTTATTGCGCAATATGTGTGAATTTTCATGTAAGGTACAACATGGTGGTTTTTGTTGTAAAATAGATACATACCAGTGAGGACACATCCGACAAGAAGGAAGAGAAAGCCGAAGATGGGCAGGACGATCTGACAGTTGGCGGCGACGACCACCCCCGCAACCATGAGGCCGCCTTCGATCTTCTCGACGCGCAGGCGGGAGATGGGTGCCGGGCACTGCAGCTTGCTGCCGCCGCCCGGCGCCGCCCCGTGCGCTGCCGTCGGCGCCGCCGCCGCCGCCTCCACCGGCACCTCACTCGGCCTGAAAACACAAACATACACAATAATGCCCTCATTCTCATATTGTATCCCTATTCTCTAATCTAAATTGTTAATGATTGCATAATAATAGTAGATATGCTCAATGTATGGCATAATAGACGATAAAACTGACAGAACGCTGGGAATCTATTAATCCAAATTGCACAAGAACAATTGTATCTGCTTTTGTAATATTCTATTTTACTGTCACTTTTCCTATTTACCTAGCGGACTGGATTTAGTTTAAAACTGTAACCTTTAGTCGGAAAACTGAACAATATTATCTATTATGTATTGTAACAAGGAAAACATTCAGAATACGAATTATTGTTTAACTGTCAAAACGATTTTAAAATGTCAAGTTTCAAACTGCATTTGTACTTAAATGCATCGAATATCCTCTTGACACGAGTTCACGAGTTAAATTTATTGTCACACATGTGTGAGGAACTTTATTTATGAAAACTAAAAATCTAATAGTCATTTGAGATTATCGCGACAAATATTCTGAAATATCGGCTTGAGATGCCATCTGTGGTTGACAGATTTACAGATTGGTCTGGCCGAACCTTAGATTAAGTAGTTTTTAAGTTTTTATGCAATCTTTGTGTTGGCCCTGCGAGAGGTTTCCTGCCCCGCATCTACCCGCTTATGTGGTAGTTGGGTGTATTTGCTATTTGGCCAACACGCACAGACAGTTGGTTCTGAAATTTTGAAAGTAGCAGACGTCTTCTCACGTCTCTAGTGTTCTACAAAACGTAGAATTCAATGAATGATTGTTTGTAAAATGTTTTGGGAACTGCAACAATTTAACATATTTGTACCTTATCGTCAATTGTAATATTTGTATTTGTTTTGTCATTCTGTTTAATTCTACTTTTATAATTTTGTAGCAATACCGATTTGTTGTTCAATATATTTCTAATTATAATTGATCAGCTACCTCAGAACAAACCAATAATTCGTAGATGAATAATAATAAAATAGCAAAATGTTCGGTAGTATAATCCAAGTAAATACTACATCTTTCTGTGTTCGTACACCGCACTGTATAGAACGTAGTAACGGCGCCAATCTGAAATTAACTTTGTCAACTATCTCGGGATTATTTCTGACATTTGACAATTAATAATACATTGGATATTTGGCTTCATACATCATAGTTTACCAAAACCTTCAGAACTACTAACTATATGACTAAGTCTCACACGAAACTATAACAAATCGTTTTTGAAAATTAGCCCCATTTTCATTTATTGTTATTGTTGATGAAAGTGTGCCATAAACCATTAAAACCACAACAGAAGCCAATAGAAACTTCCTTATTGTCTCCAATTCAATTGTTATTATCAATCGATTGTTCCACATTCTCGAAATTCTATACGGCATAATTTCACTGTTACAATGTGTTGTTTACCTGAATTTTTATAGAATACCCTAGGTACGTTCTTGTTTACGGATAAGGAAAATCCCATTATTACCATCAAGAAAAATCATTGTTCCGGAAAAGAATATATTCAGTAATAAATAACAAAGTAATAATCTCCTATCACATTTTGTTTCTACTGGTATTCTCCTTGTTATTACTGTAATTAAATGTAATCTGTACTTCCAAGGCAAATGTAATTTCCCACATTAATTTCCAAAATACTGTTGAATAATTCGCAAGTCTTGTCATCAATATTTCAGTGCAGACAAACATGTTATTTTGTTATTTATACCAGCCTATAAATTTTATTTCCAATTGTGTTTCATCGGTTCTCATCATAAATTTTCGATATTAATCTTTACAAATATACGGAAATTTCATTGGGATGATAAAAGAGACGAGGATTTCAATAATTTATTGTTTTGCTCGTTTTCTATTAATTCCAATTCCATATTTTTTTTTACTGTTGATTTTTTTTTAACATAGGTACACTCTCTCTAATCATAATTAGTTTGAAACAAAATATCATTAAATAAACGGACTCTTGGATTATGTTTTTAGTTTCGAATTATTCTACATAATTAACATATTATTGTTTAAGTTGTTTATTTGTTTCCTGATGAAGAATTATGTGGACTAATTCTAAAGGTCATATTTATATAACAGAACTTAATCTGAAAGTCTTTTATGTTATTTTACCATAATTACTTAAGATTTTCAACTTATTGAAACATCTCTATGGTGAAAATATAATTAAAGAATTTTATGTTTACAAAATCATAATCAAGAAGAATATAGGACATCTATGTACAGAGAAAAAACAGTATCGTTCAATTAATTCTACTAAGTAATCATATAATTTACACGCAACTAGAAAACTCAATCAAAACAATTAAAGAATTCAATCAAAACAACTAAATACTTCAGTTATTTTTACTTAATATGGTAGTTACATCATCCTTTGCTGACATAAAATGATATCTACTCGTAGGTTATGTTTTTCCTTCGAAATTAAGTGTTAGTTGAAAGAACTTGGTATTACGATGCCTTCCGAAATTCATAGCGCATGTTGTGTTTCCAGTATTCAATAATAATTTCTTCGTTTTGTTCTGTTTGGCAATAATAATCGAAGCTCCTTAACCTTTATGTTCATTTGATTTTGGTTGAGTAATTATAGTAATTGAAACTGCATATAATTTTTATTTAAAACATGTATGAAGAAAAGGACGACCGGATATCCATTATAATCAATGCATATTTATAACAAATGACCTTCGCTCTCAAGTGTCAAACATCAAGAAATGCATAATACATTGTGAGTTTCCTTCCACCCATCTTCAGACTATCTACATCGGGCAAACATTTTAGATTTTCAACAAAGACATTACAGACTTTTTGTCAAATTAAGAAATCTAGTTATAACCTTGCATTCCTGGTTAATTGCTTCAATTCTATCACATCAACGACCTTAAAATCAACAGATAACAGTGCAATGTCTTTTAATTTCAGTTCCAGCAGCTGCCAAGCCCTGTTCTAGGCTTATAATTACGATGTAATTACCAGAGTAATAGTGTACCACACACACTAAATGCATCTATATCTACATAACCTCACATACAGCAATGCTGCTAATTTCGCATGCGACACGAGCGACATCTGCGAACTTTAAACACAAACAGACAGGATGAATCCTGTCTGTGACGTGACGTGCCACTGGGAATGGCGTGAACGAACCATGTAGATGTCCGGTTGACGAGCCATTCGTATTCCCAATGTAAGTGGCAGTAACTTTGTGTAAATTAATTACATGATTAATTACTCCTGATGGCGGAATTAATGAATGATGACTCATACGAGCTTTGTTTTGACATTTGTTACAAAATTACTAGCTATTATATATGCTAATTTTTTAATTATAATATTGACAAATATTTTCAAATTTATCAGTACCAAGATGCATCACAAGAAACTAACAATACATTAATTGAAGAAATTGTGATTCATGTTTTACACACAATAAGAAATGAATCATGTGGTATTATTTCTTGTTGACATTTCGGTTCAAACTAGTATCTATTAGTATGGTAATTAAAATTTTGGTATTATTACTACAATTTTTTTGTTTCGCGGTGACCTTTCGATGCAGACTAATAATTTCAAGTTTTCAGCATATTTTAATCTATTTTTGTCAAGAACGCTTGCGCAATCTCACACCCTCAAGTTGAATAATTATTTTTCGCACGCAAGAATTGGTAAATTTTGATTACAGGTGAAATGTGTTTGCCAATAAGCACGCCATGAATCCAATCTACCTCCTTGTAATTAAAAAACGTTTCCATGAAAATATAAAACGCTCTCTTTTCAAATATTAATCTTCGTTTTGAAATAACAAGAATAAAACACTGATGAGTGATGATCATTCCTCTTTTCTGGGTATATTTAGATTTCTAAAATTCTGTTTTAAATTTAAAAAATACAATAACAACTTTGCACAGGTATACTGTCAATTAAAGTGGGAGTAATTCTATACCAATGACCGCGTTTCAATATGTCTTATTTTATTTTTATTTTGTGGTAGCCACTTCACAATTTCACCACACTATTGTTTATACATTTCCAACATTTTAACTAGAACTGATTATAAGAACGTTAATTTTTAGCATGCCGCACTTTTTAGTTTTCATCAATTCCAGTTGAATGTTTTATTGCATTTTTTGTTATATCCATTAGCAGACTTAAAAAAAAAGAACAAAATATTTATGAATATAATTTGATAGAATGTTTTAGGTTAACCGCGAATTTTAAGTGTAAATTTAAAGTTAATAAAAACAGCACCTTTATAATAGAACTATGTGAGGTGAATTTTTTATTTTTTTTTAATGTTATGAGTTACGCATCAGCGAATAAAATTATATTATGACGTCAATTTAAAATAATTCTCCATAATCGTCAGTAAATTTACAATTTCAATCACACCAAAAAATAATTCTAATTAAGTACAATGTACAAAGCAGGTTCATCATTACAATTCACAAGACATAATACTTTCTTATCCTCTTGCAAAAACATAAGACGCAATTCTAATGTGAATGACTTCTCAAACAAATATAGCTGCAACTTTTTTCTTTCGCATATGTGTACGTTCTATTCCACAGCAGGGATGTCCAATCTCTTTCGGGTTTGTTAAAAATAAGTTAAAACACAGACATTTTTGTTGCCCATAGTAATTTTGTATCTTATGGATGTCACTCGAGAGTCGTGGCAGACTTAGGGACAGTTGCATACGTTATTGTTAGCCAATCAAAAGAACATTGGACAAGAAGGCTGCAACCACATTTTATACATTTAAAAAATTTAATTCTATAATTTATTATTTACAGTTCAAAATACACAATAATAGCGCGATAATATAATATAATGAACTTACACAGATTTGAATGTTGAAATGTCAATATTTTGACATTTATTAAATGTGTTGTATTATAACAACGTAATTAGCTGGCTACACATTATTTAACCGCGAATTATAATTCGATACTTTTTTAAATTTCTTGAACACATCTCTTGTATGGAAAAATTTGAATTCTGTAGGTAAAATTCAGAACCAAACAATCAGTTGCTAAAATTCATCTTTATACTTCAAAGTTGCATCAATTCTTATAATAAAATTTTATGTTTAGATTACTTTAGTCGACAAATTATTGTGATAAACATTTGGCACGGACAGAAAATTTAATTAAAATACAAAATGACATAAAAAATATACGTACGAGTTTTAATTATGAAATTCGCAGAAATATCAATGCCAATTTTGTATCAAAAGCCTATACTGTTTGGAATTCCAATTGAAACTTAGAATTTATAAAATGTTGGCCGCGAGCGACCTATCCTTAAATTACCTAAACAGAGATTTGATCAGACATGTGAATAAATATCGAAATATTAATGAGTAACACCATTCATATATGACAATACTTTTTATACTTTTACTTTACATATTTCAATCCTAAAAAAGTTTTGAGTTTTCGATTGTCAAAATGGTTATTTACCATTCATCTGGAGAATGTACTGTTGGATGTTGGACACCCCTCGTCATCTAATGCAAAATGCAAAATTCAAAAGTCGCAGAACATTCCCAGTCTCATTGAATAGCCAGCAAAGAGCAAATTGAGCATTGGGTCATTGCCCTCAACAACTGCGACCAACTTGCAACTTGCTCTTTCGCAAACAGCCGAGAGCTGCTCTGCACAAGCACAGTTCTTGGGTAACTATGATCCATTCATAATTTGCTCACAGATCATTTAAGTTTAACTAGAATAGCTAATAAGCTCAACATTATATCATAGCGTTTTTATCCGTGGATTTGAATAAGCTAGTTTTGCAACGCTATTAATAATAGGGCTTAGAGTAGTTTGCAAATTATACACAGGTGTGCAACTCTATAATTTAATCTGTACCATTACTGTTTTATTATTCTTTTTAGGGTATTATTATGAAGGTAATTGGAAAGATATGATCATTATACAAATTTGCGAGTTAGACATAATATTTTAGTCGACGCAATAACAAAGAGTTTAAATTTCAGAATTAATCACATAATATTCTCATATCTGCTACATTTATCTAATTAGTTATTAGGCCTCGATTCATATTTCTACAAAATTTAATATTTAGAATACAAATTTTCACCACATAAAATCACCCCTGCGGTTCCCCCATACTACTATCCTTGAAGGCCGTGATTTGACAGTTGGTAACCGCAATTCACGAGTAAAAAATTGAGATCTGCTTTGAGTATCGAGTTATATTCTCGTTATGGGTCACTTGTACATTCCGTGATAAAAGTTAAATAGCGGTTTAAATATACAGTCCATGTAATTATTACATTTAATTAGAGAAACAAATTTGTCTATAACAATATAAGTAAGAATATTACAAAAACTATATTTACAATTTTCATTTACTGTTAAACTAGAACTGTACATTTTCCTGACGGAGCATGATATGTTCTCGCTATTGGAAATGTACTTGAATGGGCGGTGTTAACACACATTCCTGCCGCAAACTTATATCAAATATTAGTGATGATTTCTTTAGTGGTAATATAGATAGTCCTTTTCAGAGTACTGAAATAGGTAGATCTTTTAAGGAGAAGCATTAACAATAAAGACATTTAGCAAAGTTATTCAGGTTGCTATCCAGTTCTATTGTCACACAAGATTACTTATTTTTATTATTTGTAATCAGCTATTTTATTTATGATATGAATTCCAACAAATACAGTGCGATTTGTTAATTTTGCGTTTGTTACATATTTATAGTCAATATTGACAAATATATTGTGTTAAATTAAATTAACAACTTGAACAAATGTGACTATTATTATTAACAAAAGTTCATGTTCTTTATAACAACATAATTTGTTATAATGACTATATTTTATTGTTATGCTTCAATATAATTATTAAAGTATTTAGTTAAAAACACATACAAATAAATGTCAGTAATATTATATTTACAAATATAATTAGTTACGAAATACACAAACATAATTCAATACTTGCCAATAAATTAGAAACTTGTTAAATTAACAAAAACTAACAGTGGACCATCTGGGAAAAATTTTGTTAATTTTGACTATAATTTTTTTACTGTGTTGTTCATAGTTGAATGAATTTATCAGAGAGCATTTAATATTGTGTTTGTTTAATTATTAGGGAAACAATTAATTGAGAAGAGCGTTGTCGATATATTTATACATATTCCTAGTTTACGTGATTTCATTACATTACATTAAGATTTTGCATTAATTACTGGTATATTACCAAATACAACAATGCTGTGAAATATCACTGGGATTAATTCATTAATTCAAATATAAATTACGCAATACAATTTCGAAATTGTACATAATACTGTAAAACTCATAGAAAATCACAATTTTCATGTTTACTGAGGGTACAAAGTGAAAATGAAACAAATTCATCAAATTAAACTACTTCAAAGAACGCGGAAACAAGGGGAAAGAATCCCAGCAATTTGCTACGCGCAAACTCGAGGAGATACATATAATTAATTCCGTGTCCAGTCCAGCTTTATCCTGTCATAATGCGTAATGCGTTCTATTTTTAGAGTGAAATGTCGGCCGTAATAAATAATGGCGGTTAGGGATAATGAGAAAATTGGGGTCATATTATGCGTGTAAAAGCCACAATAGAGAGTTAAAACAACAGTTGTTAAACTGTAATGGAATAATAATATATCTAAAGTGGATTGTATACAAATTTCTATAAGCAAGAGTTGAAAGCGAAACCTCTCATTATTCTTTAAAATAACAATAGGGATTTCAATACTTTTAAGCATTTAATTTTCAAAATGTAGATTGTAAAAAATATGATGTAATTTTACGAATGGATTACGCCCTGAAAACAAAGATTTGTTACGCCAGGAAACCCGAATATTTTATTTTTTAAAAGAAAAAAAATATATTTTTAATTGTACAATTTGTTAAATTGGAGTTTTGGTAAACGAGAATTTAATATTCGCGAGATAAACATAAATATTAAATTTGTTACAAAAAGCGTTTGTGTAAACAACAAATTGTATTTAAAAAAAGAACTTGCTTAGCGATAATTAATTTCGTTTCTCATCACATTTTGATACTAATTTACATATTCTCTATATCTGGTGATATTCTACTGATTCCATTCAACTTAACATTCTATTTTCCCTAATTCAAATTATACTTTAGTGCCTATTAACATATTCGGGGTACAAGGTCAAACCAAAATTGTAAATGGTATGATGATATGTTTAAAAGTTTGTCTATAAAAAATAATCTCTGAGCTTGTAGCTATCTCTCTTGAAATAAAACAGTTGATTTATATTTATTGAAATACGAAATAATGTACATAAGTTTATAACAACCGCACAAGAAACAAATTTAATTTTCTAGAAATAAATAATGACCCATATTTGTAAGTTTTATTCACCATTAACATTTATGGGTGTCTAATTGAAGATTAGTAACAAGACTCTGTTGTATAATTGTACAATTATGTTGAAATTTGCTTTAGGAAATTTAAAACCTTACCTTGAGAAACCGATATGAATCCGCGGCAGGAATGCGAGTTAACTCCGCCCATCCAAGTACATAACGAATGGCGTGATTTTATCGTGTATGTGAAAAGTACAGTTCAGGAAAAAAGGTATTGCTTTAAGATGTATAGTTTTTGTGTAAATACATATTTTTTATTATTTATATTGTACTACGTGATAATGCATCAAACTGTGGATCATGAGATCCTCAGATTGAATCACAACAATGGGGTCATACACTTTTAAAAAAAAGTTGTGTTTTTTTACAAATTATAAAAATTTAGATCATTTCAGTCACATATTATTCAATATTTCTTATAATTTTTCAACTTTTCATTCATAATTTCCTTTCTGAAGTTTCGCGGTTGCAAAATCGTGATGTCATCATGTAAGAGAATTTAAAGCATGGCAAGGCGAAAGAGGTGTTGATAACAAATAAAAATTTGCTTTTCAGTGTTGTAATAATTACTTATTATTATAAAGATGAATACTCCGATAAATTAAATTAGATATTCGTTAATTATAACATTTCTGGTCAAAGAGTTTGGGACGTGTTAAAACAAAATGCTTTGTTGTACTATATCTTGTCGCTTGTTGGCAATGTCGGTAGTCTCATTATCACATCTGTCATCTCAAATCATATGTTGCAGTTAACAACGATTTTCAAATTAAACATATGTTTATTATATCTGTTATATTATTTTGCACAGGTAATGTGAATAAACTATATTTGTAAAAACCTCTCAGTAAATAACTATGACTGATAACAGTCAATTTGACAGTTGGTGTAGTTCCTCTTTCTCCGCTAGAGCGTGTTTTGTAGTAGTATAACATGGTGACGTCACGAGCGAAAAATTTGAAATGAGATGACCATTTCAAAAAATCATATCTTTATAACTACATGCCTTTTAATACTTAAATTAGTATCTACATTCATAACTTTACACAAATTTACAGAAAAAAAATAAAACGAAAAAAGGTTTATGACCCCATTTGCGAAAGCCGAATGCCACACCCAAAATGAGTAAAATGCGTGATGATATATATTTTTTAGGTTGTAATAAACAATTGTGTTTCATTAATTAAATGCAGTTTGACGCAAACTTTTGGCTCTACATAGCTGGCGCCCCTACCTGCTCGAAATCGCAAATAAATTGCTCTAAAATTTCGTGCCAAATTAGTCTGTTTAAAAATTTCGTGCTATAAAAGAAACCACTGGAAATTTTTTCAATTGATTATTTTTTTATGTTTCTTAAAACCATTACATGTCACGTGTCTGCATTTTAACCAATCCTGTCATTATCATACTGAGAATAAAGCTCTAGTGATTATTCCCGGGAATAATCTCTGTAGCTTTTTTGTTTTTGTTCACAAATGTCAAATGTCAGATAGTTATCATCAACACAAGTAAAAAATGAGAAAAATAGATTTAATAGCGTGTCTGTTGATGAAATAAAAAAGTAATCTAATTAAACATAACTCTTGAATTCGATAATTAGAAAATAATTCATCAGTATCTTTCTCAGACTTGTTGCCATTTGGCAATAGCCACTCAAGTCCTACGGGCTTTTATAGATATTGCCTAGCAAGAAGTTTTCGAAAGATATGTCAAATTATTTTCAATTTATTCTCACTCTCTTGTTATATTATTACTGATAATTTTTTTCCATCGCTTGCACTTTTAACAAACAAACCCTAAAAATAAACAACTCACGTTTGACAAACTCTAATCACAATACTCATTTTTAATGGAAATTATCTGTAAGTAAACTCGAGTCGTTGCTGCCTTTGACGAGCACTAAATTATCACGAAATTGTACCATGGTTACTTTAGTCATTAGTTTCGATTTTCCCGATGTTAGCCGCCAGGTAGATGTCTAGTTAGCGCTCCCACTTTTCGACGTTCGTTTTCATTAGTTTCTTTTACAGCACGAAATTTTTAAACTTAGGACAAAATTAGCACGATATTTTATAGCTATTTATTTGCGATTTCGAGCAATTTGGTGCGCCAACTACAAAGAGCCCAATCTTTTCTAGTAGAAGATATTTTATCAACAAACTAAAAGGAAAAACAGCAGCAACAAAAGAAGAATAAAAAGACAAACGATGCGCAATGCTATTGGTGTCCTATGCTCCTCTTGGAGTTACATGATGAAGAAGAAGAATTAAATGCAGTAATTACATAGTATTTTGTGGAGTAGATCATTTAAATAAACCGCCATATAATTTTTGTTACCCAAAATGAATGAGATGTTTCTACGAGTGAAAACAGCGTGACCTAGGTCTGCCATTTCAATAAAATACTGTTAACCTACGAGAAAATTTTTACTAGTTCCATGAACTTGGATTTTATGGTGCATCCATCAGTTTTATTACAGTCTAAAACGACTAGTCAATAAAATACCTCAACTTGAGTTGTTTAAATTTCAACGATTCGACCTTGCCCACTTAATTGTACTATACATCTTATTCGTACTTTATTTCTTATAAGTTCTTTATAGTTTCCTTTATGCTTTCTCAATTATGAGCGCTGTTTTTTAAAAGTTTTTAATATATAGGTCTGTTTGGATAAAAAAGTTTATGTTCTTGGGAACGATTAACGATATCCGCTCGCCAAAGATTATTTCTTCGTAGCGAACTTGAAAACTGCGGTTATTCTATCACCAAAATTTAGATTAGGTTAATTAACAAGTTAATTAGTATTATTAAGTGGTTTAACAATTAAATTCGTCGAAATTGTACACAATTTATTCCAGCAGTCATAACAAAGTAGAAATGTGTTCCAGATTATATTTACTAAACGGTTTTGCTGTATTTTAAAAGTAAAAAGCGTAAAAACATCTAATAAAATATTATTAATATTAATTTTACAAAATTAGTAACAAAATGGTTGTGTAGAACATGAGGTTTAAAATATTATATTTTCAGCTTTATGAAATCAAAAACATAATCAGTATATCCGGCGCTAACTGTATACTAATAATCTATCTCAAGAAATATAGTTAATAACATGTCATTCAAATCTCATGCTTTCTACGAGAGTGGTTCTTTCCCAACTGCTTGCTCTCACGAAACAAAGTCGACTGCTCGAGGTTTCAAGAGCTGAAGAACAAGGTTACTACCGTCTTTACCGGCAGTTCAATCACGCGAAGTAAGTTTTTATGAGATTAACCGATGCAGAATAAAAAACATACGACTATTCCCACTTTAAAAATTTGTAATCGTAAATATTGGAAGCAAAATACAAAAATGCTATCTGATTTGTTGCAATCGATACTGGAAACACTATAGCACAATATGTGTATGGAAATAAAGTTTGTGGAAAATAGAGAATCGATAGATTTAAATTTTTAGACAGCTTACATCCTTTTTCGAAAGATAAGATTCATGCGCTGTTTTATTTCGATCTAACGAAAATATTTTCCCAACAATTTTACATAAATAAAATACATATTTCATCACGCCATTTACATTCTAATAAAATAACTAGTAAAAGTAAAGTAAGTAAAAGTAAGGTTTATAAGTTTTCTTAACTAATGTAGTTAGGTTAGCTTAGTAAGACAGTAGCTTATAAGACATGGATGCCCAATTTTATTTTTAATTTGTGGATCAAAAAAAAAAATTTTTTTTTCTACTACCGTATAAATATATTCCCATTATTTCAATTTTTCGATGAATTATAGTACTCTGTCACTCGCCTACAACTCGTGACGTAAACGTCATCTTCGTGAATAATGACACTCATAATCGCTCATATAATAATAAACTATTAAATTAATATAATTCGAGAGTTCGATAAATTAGAAAATAATTATCCCTATGGGCTTTAGTGTCAAATTATTTCAATTTATTTTCGAAAATTGTTATATTATTACTGGGAATTTTTTAAACAAATTAAAAGTACAAATTATTTTATCATTACTTGTCAAAGTCTGATATTTACTTAAAGAAAAAAAAAACAAAACAATATGTAACCATGAAAGTAACAGCTTACATTTTATGAAGTTTTTTTTTTTTTTGGCAAAAACATGTAAATTTTAAAACACCTCATATATATTTTGTCACCAACCATCTTTTGTTTACCTGTCACACTTTTTCAACTGTACATAATTTTAAAGCAATTACAGTGGCCCAAAAATGTATTCATCTACAAAAGAAACATTTTCTCAAGATTCACTTAGAGTAAAATCACGGGACAGCTTTACATACTACAACATAAAACAAAAGAAAATAATCATAACATCTCGCGTGTAATTACATATATTCAAGGACTAGAATCACGTGAATAATTTTATTTCATCTGCGGATTATTACACAATGAAATATCACCTAGAAATTATTGTGATTAATAAAATTTTACTTAATCATTTAATTGATTACGAACAATAAAGGATTTAGTTTCATTATATTTATGCAATAAAATTTTGTTTTATACACAGAGCGTTGGTCGTAAGTTTCTAAAGTTGTAAATCAGTAAAATTTATTGTAATACAAGTGTATAAAATTTATATAGCATAATATATTGTAAGCCATAAAGAAAATTAACCATTGTTTATTTAAAAAATAATAATTGATTTTTATTCGAAGGAATTTAATACATTAAGGAATAAAATATTTATGCCTGTAAAACAATTACTAAATGGAATAATTTTTCTGTATCTCACATCGTATTTTTCATTTCAGCTTATTGTTGTTTTCATTTTGAAATCGTTACTTCATAAATATAAAGTCTCACCCTACTAAACTTAAAAATAATAAGTATTCTCAAACTTTTTATAAATAATTTGCACAGAAAAAGTGCCCCATTTTCACATAATAAGAAAGTATTTTCAAGAGTAAATACATACTGCAAATTCCTAGTCCAAATTTGTGCAACGAAATGTTTTTAGAAAGCGTAGGAATCAACATATGTATCCAACCAAAGTTGACAGAAACCTACATAACCTCGCAAACAACTTCAATAAAAATTGTGTGGGTTTAACAAACATGTGTATCTGTCAATTTATTATCTCAAATTTTAATTTAATTTTGCAAAGCGTAATAATTCCCTGTCATAAAACCGTAATCAGTTTAATCATTATTCAATAAATCAAGTTATTATTAATAAAACTTACAATTGGCAGAATTAGATTAACGTTTATTTCAGAGTGAATGAACTCTGGTACACAAACAGTAAATTTGTTTCTCCAATTAAGAGAAAATCTGAGTAAATTGTTCAATGTGTTTTCAAATATTTGATCAACAATACCAACGCAAAAAGATTAAAATACTCGATTATTTACTAAAATCATTAACCATTACGTGAGTTGAAATAAAAATGGTATTGTTTTCTCAGAATATTTTATTCATGTTTGCTTCGACAACATTTTAATATTCCTACTTTTTTAATCCTTTTTCATATTTTATAACATACTTACATAAACGCTACGAATCTAAACATTATTCTTAAAAATAAATTGCAATATATTGGTAAAATTCGCCTAATAGATCTTTGTTCGGAAAAAGTGAAGTGTGGATAAAATTTGGTACACAACTGACGCAATATCTGTCCGGAAAACCATATAATCTACTGTCATATTTCGCCTAATTTATGATATAAACCCCACATCAATTCTTATTTAAACCTCAAATTGAGTGATACAAATTAACGAATGATTGTAATGATGCATGGTATGAATGTAAAATGAATCTAATTGATATAAAAACTGACATGATGATTTTCAATTAATAAATTTTGCTTTTAGTATCTCTAATAAATTTGGAAATCATATTTTATCTCTATGTATTTATCTCAACAAAGATTTGAACAGTTATTGACTGATTTCAATTAGAACAAAATAAAACACTTTTATGTCCGACTGTATTATAATAATAATCACTTTTTTATGAAGATGGTATGCGGACTAACTACTATCGTCACATGCCACTTAATGATTGGATGATTGTGAATTTATGTGAACAAAAACGACCATGCTCTTCAGTGGGATTCGAACCCACGACCTCTGGCGTGCTAGGTAAGCGACATAGCCACTACGCCACCGAGATCGGTAATAATCACTTGTTTATGATATTGTTTAGCGGCTATAAAGTTTCTCTTTATGAACTAGACCCCGATAAAGTAAAAACAATAAACAATGTACAATTTGTTGACCAAACATCAGAAAAAATCTCTCTTCGAATTTTTTTTTTCATGTCAACGTCATTTGTCAAAATTTTAAGCTAAGGTTTTATTAATCCGTTCCTAGAATGTCTCGTTCATAAAACCCTAAATTAAGTACTTGTTACACAAATATCTATTAACAGCCTTCACTAATTACCCGTGTTGTACAATATAATTTTATCTACGATCGTGCGATATATCTTACACGATTTGCAGTGCCTTCTTTATTTAATATTACCGCACTTTTAACTGGTTGCCATGAATTTTCAACGTGTTGCTATCATTTTAAAAACCATCCCGGTCTTTTGCTACTTTGATTTGAAATTAATTAAATTTTTATTTCAATAAAAACATCAATTTAACTATTATAAAAAATTCCGAACGATCGTATACGTGGGATACTACATGATTATCGCACTTATATTATACATGAACTCGGCCTACGCGTGCGATAATCTTGTCTGTATCCCAGTAATTACATGTTTATTACAATTATTTAAGTATATAATTTATAACATATTGCATTGAATAATTTCTAATGAGACTTTTATTTTTCGTCTTATTTTGACCATGAGGAAAATTATTTTCTATTTATTTCTTTTCGGCAAATTCTTAAAATTTTATATTTGTCTAAAAATAGAACCCTAGCAGCTAAGTGGGCAATTATTAAAATGTTTCTATTTATAATCGATGAATTAGTCTTTTGAACTCAATAATCGAGAACTGAGTATAAGTTTATTTTTACAGAATATCTAGAAACTTTGCGTCGTACATATCAAAAAACTAAGAAACTAAATATAGGTCCAATACAACAAAGACAAGGGTATATTTTACTATTTTACATTTTCAATATCAATTTGTCACGACTAGTGTTTTGCAACGATGCGACATTATTTCTTATTTCACTTGTTTGCAATTGCAAATTTACATATTTGTTCGTCTATTGATACAATATTCTATTTTCACGTAGATAGCGAACAGACAGAACTGATATCCAATTTGCTGTATGCACGTTCTACCAGTGGCGTGCAGTGAGTTTTGAGGGAAGGGAAGCTGTAGATATATTAAAAAAAAAATAATAATAATTGAAAGAATATAGCTAGTAATAAATAATAATATTTTACACTTACCAATGGCAATATGTAATTCCAAATAAAGAAGAATCAATATAACCCGTAACATTTGATAAAGAAAATAAGAAAAATCTATATACGTATTTCGATAACTAAGTTATTTTTATCAGTAGAAGCAAAAGGGATAGAATCGATATTACTCTACTTGGTAACCAAACCAGTGGTCAATAATAATAATAATAATATTTATTTGCTTAAAGACCAGTGTTCAATATGGAATACAAATAAAAAAAAATACATAATTTATAGTAAAACGAAGCAATCAAACATATCAAACTAACGAATAACAAGCAAGAATATAACTAAAAACGGTTGAGTTCACCTCTAATAACTAATTCCCTAGTAAATCAAAATTACTACTCAAAAATTATTTAGCCAGCGTTATTATGTAGGTTTTTTATTTTTATTTTTAATAGATTCATCACTTATATAATTGCATTGATTGATTTTCTATGGTCATTACTAATTATTTCATTTTAAGTCGCATATTGTAACCAGTATTAATCTATTTTCACTGATATAAAACATAAACTGTACTTTGCAACTTTATTTAATACTTAAAACGCAAGCAATGCATGGCAGAAGCGTTTTTCAAAACGCTTCCACAAGCAGTTAGGCGCGGACGAACCTAGCATAGAACACGCATGCGCCAACTACACTACAGCGATGAGGCTGGCAATGGAACAGTGGATGCGATTTGAAAGCAGCTTCCACGGTCCGGCATAGCTCGTCGTGTTGAGCTCGGACGGATACGGCAGCTAATATTTGATAGCAGAGGCGCAAATTTTTCAACAAATTATTTGTTTTTCATAATTTTGTAATATTGAATACAATTGTTTTAGTAAATTTATATAATAGGAATATAAGTATTAAGTATTGCAAAATTTCTAAGGGATGCGCCGCATCCAACGCATCCATGGACGGCACGCCACTGCGTTCTACATAGGAGATATATTCCAGAAGGATATGAACATATTATATTATAATATCGATTGATATTTGCATTTTATGTCAGCAAAAAGATAAAATCTGTTTGCCGTAAGAAATCTCGGCTAGTCCACGTTTAAGTTGCAGGTAAATACGGAGTAAATTACAGTAGGAAAATGAGTTATTGACTTTCTTGATTCCCGCGTATACGTAATTTAACCTGGAACTAAATTACTTTAACTTTTCTCGTTAAATACATGTAGTCGTGGATATCGTAAACAATAGGTTAAAACTTTCACATAGGTTTGTATATTTACATTTTTAAAATCATGATGACTGACAAGTTTAAATATTATTTCTATTGAATATAAATCTATTATTTGGAGTAAATTGAATATGTATAAGCAAACAAACACACGCAACAAAAGTATTGACATATTTTAATTTTAGACTCTCGCTAAATATAATCCGTTTATCTTGTTATCTCAGTATGTTATTAAACTTACCAAAACATCCAAAAAAAAAATCAAGTTCAATTTTTGCAACATATTGTAAAACAATTTAGGAATTACGCACGCCGATAAATATGAACTAAAATAATAAAGCACCTTTTAGTTGATTTATAATTAAAAAATATTATTTGCAATTTCACAATATACATAAATGAAATACCAAATAAGTATTAGTTTACACAATTGTGAATTTTTCATTTAAATTCAGAACAGGAAATAAATGCAATGTTACAATATCTTTTTTCTATTTTGCGTCTATAATAAAGACAGCACCCCAATAGATCGTTAATAGCTCCTTCTAGTATTGTAATAGTAGAGTACAATTTATATTTTTAAGGTTGGTAATTCTGCAGAAATATAATGTCGAAATATCAAATGTCAAACTCAATTTTAAATAAATAAAAGAATTTTGGTTAAAGTTTTGTAATTTTTTTTTTATTAAAATTCAATGTTTCGAATTACTGTACGTAATTCTTCGTCAGAAAAATAAGTCCAGTAATTCGAACCGTTGAAAGCTTTTTCAACTTTTTGAAACTTATCTTTACTTTAAATAAATTGTACTTTTACGAATTCAATCAATTGAATTTTCAATCGTCATATCAGTAACACCAATTAACACTAAATTCCCTATATTTTGAAAATAGAATTTTTATTTAAAAAGAGTATAAAAGGCGCAAAAAAGAAAAAGAATAGTATCATTTCATAACAGTCGATTATTTTGTTCCGAAGGATGATCACTCTTTGAAAAAAATGACAATTATGAAATTGGTTTTTTAATTTGTCGTACAATATATGTAACAGTATATTATACAACGGAGAGAAATGTATGAATTTTTCCTGAAGAAGGCGAGGGTTGCAATATGACAAGCTCGATGACAAGTGAATAATATATTCTACAACAAGTAATGGAATGGCACATATTTGCGAGCAAAAATATTGTAGTCCGAGCCGAAGACGAGGGCTACGGTTTGCGAGTGTGGGATATGCCATTCCGTTACATGTTGTAGACTATACCTTCTATAACAAGATTTTGGAAATTATACAAATAATACAAATATAAAACTGTTGAAAACGTCAAACTCAAATAAATAAAATTAAAACAGGCAGACGTAACCACATTAACTGAATCAAGATATTACATATATCACGCTAATATACGGCTCTGATTCGTCGAAATTATTCTATACGCGTATGAAATAATAGATATTCCAATACAGTTATTAGTTGTAGAATGTGTAGTTTCCAAAACAGTGTTATAGAAAATACATTTCTCTCGTTGTGTATTTACTATTTTTTCACTACCCCCAATATTAATGAAGGTTACTATGTATATAAAAAATAGATACAAACATTATTAGAATTGTGATATAATTGATTTGTTTTGTTTATTCTTCACAACAAATATCCCGCTGAAATAAAAGTGGGTGTTTCTGTTACAGAAACTGAGTTTCTCTTCCAGTTCGCTTCCAAATTCACACGGTGAAGCCAAGGGAAAATTATCTAATAACTCGCTGCGTTGCCTTTTCTGTAGTCAATTCATAATATCCCTGGACATACTATACTTACTGTATGAGTCAGTCTACATGTGAAATGACAGAAGAGGAGCATCGAACCGACTATCCATTAGGGTTACTGAGTGGGATGTACCATGGAGGTGAAGAGTGTAGCGACGAATCGGGTTCAAATTATCCGAGGATGCATTTTGTTTTGTTTTCTTTGTCATAATATAATCTTTATTCTTAGTGACAATAGTTCTGGTATCATGTGTCGAACAATGAAACTTATCATAAATATGAGTAAAATCTTTTGTTTGTTGTTGTATTTAAAATTATCTGTTCGTAATTTATGTACATATGTTTCATTCCATTTTAACATATTAACTTCTGGTTTGTAAAAAGCAGCCTTCAGGTGGGAACAATTTTTTCATACATTCATTATTGCCTGGCTCTGGGTTGTTTCTATATTTAGGTGCTGGCTAGTTATTACTAACTAATAAACAATTCAGCAGTTCATACAGTACAGCACCTTTCGCTACCAGCTGATAACTTGTACACCTTGAGAGATCTGACACAGTATAATAAATGAAACGGTTAACGGTACGTTACGTATTGTCATTAAACACCAGATTTTTGCAAGGATGCATTTTTCCACGATATCATGAGGTAACTTTGCAACTCCGATTAGAAATTAATTAACACATGCTATGAGGCAACATTTAACAGATAGTGTGCGGGGCTTGCTTTATAGATATGTGTTGACACTTAGGTTCGTGACAAAGAGTGAAATAATATATGTAAATTATACGTAGTGCGGAAATGAAAACAAACGCCAGTTATACAAAACCTTTGTTGTGAGAAATTATTACACATTATATGCAAGTGTGTAGTCATCGCTTTCCGAAATGACAGTGATGGTTTGAAGAAGACGCCCGAAGTGCAAAGTGCAAATTTAAAATTTCAACAGTACATAAGATTTACGGCAGATTAAGTTTTGTCATTTCGAAAGACAATGACGAACGACTGTAATAGAAACAGTTATAGAGGAATAAAACTGTGTACTAAACTTATAATAATAAAAATAATTGAAAGATTGCAAACCACACGTACATTTTGACGTACCATGCTTGTTTCATTCCAGCTGGTTTAAGACTATGCGTAGTGATTTTACTGTTCCGATTTTTCGGAGCAAACGTCATAACTATAATCCCTCAAACACTGTTGTACACACACAAATTCACGTTCACACACTAGCGATGACAACGTCTAGATAATCTTGGCAGATACACCGGTAGTTACTAATCTAACTGTCTCCGAATAGTTGTGACTATTTTAGATCTAGTCGGCGCCAATGGCGGGAGCTTGGCCATCCCCCATGACGCGGCAGGATAATAATAAAACAGAAAAGAATCAAACAGATGCACTTTTGTTTTAGTGTTGGGTGAGAGGTCGCGCGTCAGACGCGCACTCTCCGACCGTCAGCGAACGACTGCGGCAAGCAGCAGCGGCACGGCGTTCAGCGTCGACGTCGAAATGATCTGGCAAAGCGGTATCGGTGGCAACCGGTTGAGCCGGTCCGTACCAGCTGCTGCGAACGACCGACTAGCTTAGTGTGTTCACCCAGCGCTATCGCCTTTCTAAACCATCTTCTTCCAACTACCATGTCTTGTCTATTTGCATCTTTGTTCAGATTATCCGACCTGTTAGTACAGGTAGCTTATCTGCCTACTTAATTCTGGTAACAGGCAAATATGGTGGTGACAAAATAAAGAAAACTGTAAATTTTAACCTGGAACCGTAAACAACTCACAGATTGAATCATTTTTCGAGAAAACCATTTGCAAATCTGCAAATCTGGAGTGAGCAGAACACGACTTTCTTACTTTGAATTTGAATGTTTAATAATTCATTTCGAACAAAAGTGAGACAAGGAACCTAATTCAGAGTATTAGAGTATGACACAATTTTCTTGATTTTTGCTTTATTTTGCATTATTATTATTAGTTGACAGTTGCCGTTAGGGAATTTTTTTAGGAGAATATTGAGATTGGTAATACACATTACAATGAATTGGGTTTTACAAATGAGTTGTTTTCATCGGTGTAACTGCTGTTTATTATTAATAAAACAACTTTAAAGGTCAGATGAAGAAGAATTAACATTAACAGAATTAGAAGAAGTGACACAGGATGCAATAAATAATATGTTGCCTATTAAATCGAAAAGTGAGTATGAAAAAGAATACGATAAATTTATAGCTTGTGCAATAAAAAAAAAAAAAAAACGTACAATGTGACTGCAGAAATAAAATTTTAAAAATTCGTGTAAGAATGATGCCTTTTCTCGGGTCAAAATGCGTGCAAGAATATGACATTCCAATTATTGGAATCCAATACCAACCATTGAAAGTAGTTATTTGTATGATACATATTGTATCACTAGTCCAGAAACTGTACTTTTGCGAGTGCTTATAATTTACACTCGCAAACACAGTATCTAGACGTATAATACACCTTATTTTTCTGTCCACATGTTACATTTATTAAATGAAATTCTGATTTACTTATCAAATATGAAATACTAGGAATTTTTTATATTGGTAACATCAGATCATTTGTAAACAAGGATACGAGAGAATTATAAATATAAACAATTCATATGTTTTCTTTGAAAAATTCGGTTACATTTATTTAGTTTTTAGACTGCAATTGAAAATGTAATTAAACTTACTTACATTTAAGCGTACAATTAAAAATTTAGATCTAATATTGATACCTCCAAGCACTCAAACACTAAACAAAATCAACGCACGAAATTGACAGCCATTTGTTGCCAACCCTAATCTTATAAAAGTTCCTAGTTGTTGCCTGCCTAGGCGTGAAACAAGCAGTTTCGGGACGATTTTCAGATGTGCAAAACTAGTGTTGTTGGACGATGACACAAAAACGATGTATTTATCAAGGTCATTGAGAAAATGGTCAAAACGAATTCAGGAGACCTCAATGTATAAGACAAGTCGATAACAATTTCTTCCGTGCAAAGATTGCAATTCCACCAAGTGGGTCTGAAGATATAATTCTTGCAGTTACAAATAAAAATAGAAGAGTCAGATCTCCAGGAAAGCTGTGGCGACGCAACTAAAAATAAACAAATCTACAAATTTCATACTGGTATCAGGAACATCTCAAAATTGTGACTCACATCTTCTACCTGTTTAACAAAGTAAAAGTATCACTACTGAAAGACGTTTTACAAAAGTTAACTTGAAATCTGTTAGAAATTGAATTACAAGTAAAAAGTTCTAAAAGCTCCTGCAATCTCTTTACCGTTACAGAGATTTTGTTCTTCAAGGAAATGAAATAAGCCTCAAAAGCTTCTACAGAATCTATCAATCTCTATTGAATTAACAAAATTTTGAGAAACATTTCTATTATATCGTAGAGATTCTTGCATGTTGCATGCACAAGTTCTTTCGCTAAATATTCTAGAAAATAAAAATTAGTTCCATTTAAAAGTTTACAGTTGTCACTTAATATTACTTTTCCAACTTTAGTAAAGCTAAACATCACGAAATGATAAGTTACGTAAAAAAAACTTTTACGTAAAAAATAGAGAAATTTTATTTGGCGGATTCTTCGGCAGTCGACGACGAAGGAAAGTAGTAGTGTACAGGGGAACGGGAATGTATTATGTACTTCTGTTTCCGGTTGCTTGACGTGACTTCCTGGCTGAGCATTGGGTGATATTACTTCTACGATCGAAACTTAATTAAACGCAGGAAATTCTACGATTTAATTTAATTAACAATCGCATTGTTTTCAACCGCGAACATTTATTGACTTGCTGTCCAAATTCTTTAATTAAAATTTGGTTCGGCGCGATGCAAATTGCTCCAGTTTACATAGAAATGTTCTCGAAAATATTGACACTGAACTAAAATTTATTTATTAGCAGAGTTCTGATAAAACCATGTTAATAGGTCGAAAATTAAAAGTGCCAAGCAAGTGACTAGAACAATACAATAAAATCAAACTTGTAAGCACTCTCATCACCAGGAGAACTGAGATAAAGGTACAGTTTGTTCAGAGATATAAGAAAATCTACCTGTGTCTCTAATGACATTAATGGCTGCAGCCAATCCCTCACAGCATGCTGTTAAAGCACTGATAGGAAAGGACAGAATTATATGAGAAATACATTTTACTGCTATTTCTCGTAATGCTGGAATTAATATTAAAAATTTCTATAGTTGACGGGAATTTGATCATTAGCATAAACCAAGATTACTGTTTAGGCAACCCTACTTTTTTTTTTAGAATCATACCGCTACATAGATAATCCCTTTCGTTTTCGTATATTATTATTTCTGTGGTTTTGAGGAAAAACCAGTTAAGTCACAATTACATGATTTCGAATTATTTGCCTTTAAAGTTTCACATGTTACCTTAAATTGGCTCCATATTTCTATTTGATATCATTTGTATTTTAATGAAAAGTATAAAAGTCGTGAATGGTGACAAATTGATGTAAATAAATTTTAACGTGCATATAAAAGGAACTTAACTGGTTTTACCTAAAAAAATGTCATATAACTCGTTTTTAACAAAAAAATGCCACTTAACTGGTTATATTTTCACCAAATTACGCAAAACGTATATAAGATAACATCGTTTTGTGGTTGCCAAACGAAACTATACATAAATATGTATCTAAGTCCGCACTTAATTCAACTTGACCAAAAAAGTAACAACTGGTTTTTTCTCAAAACCATAGATTTATAAAGTATAAGTTACAAATATGAGTTCAGCTGAATCGAATCTATTTTTGAAATAACTACTTGATCTAAATTAAAATAATTTAAAACGTGGATACTATGGACACTATGGAAAAACTTCATTGATGAAAATCAACAAATTACCTCAGGAAAATACATTTTCAATTACTTTAAATCCATACCTTGCAATTTGACATTTTTGCAGCCATTTTTTGTTCAATCCTCTTGCGATTTATCAACTTCAGGGGTCTAATGGAGTCAAATTTCTTATATTTCTGAACAAAATGTACACGACTTTTTACCAAGCCAGGGGTCAAGATTGAACCCAAAAATGTACATAGATATTCTCTTTGTTTTTTAAAATTTAGGAATTTGATTATATATTATTAAATTAGTTCTTAGCCTTACTTTGTATAAAAGTAAAACAAATTATTTTACTTAAATAGAAAACAACAATAATTTTATCAAAACTATTGCATGATTATGATGGTAACACCAGATTTTCATTCCAATAATAAGCTCTTCTGTTATTTCTTCCTAAAGAATCCGTTAGGTAGATATCACAATAAATATGACATATCAACTTCACATTTGAATTAGTAAATATTACCTAGGTAGCTGTTTCTTCACTGTTACCTTTGAGGTAATTTAACGGTCGTTTTACACGCTAATAAAAATTTTATCATTTGCTAGAGAAACACATAATATAAAGAATCGAAGGAAAAATACCTAACATTTTTCAGGAATAATTGTATGCATAAATGAATAATTCTTTTCACGATATGAAGAAAGATGATTTAAGGAAGTAAAGAAAATTTAGGAATTAAATTAATTATGGCCGTGAAAAAATGTATTCTTGTCTCCTATATTCCTTAAAATTTCTAAATTTCGAAACCAGAAGAAACAAAACTTAATTTAAAAAGTTTGAAATGAAATTATAAAGATGTTTACATAGCCGAAAACAGCTTTGTGAAATATTTTAATTAAAACTAAAATTTATTCTATACCCAAAAAGACTAAAATAGATTAAAGTTCTACTTGAATTTTAAATTTAAATTAATTTCATACTCCTATAAAACGAAAAAAGAAACATTTCACATCTCTATGCTATAAGGATTTCGTTCTAGTATTAAAATTTTAATCATTTAATGTTCGGAACAACAGAAAAAATTTTGCATCATAAGAATGAAAACAAGTCTTTTGTTAAGGCATATAATTTTACATTAAAACTTTTTTTATGAATTGCTGGTATTAAGAATAAGAATATTCTCTTGTCTGTATAAGAATGAAGATGGTAATAATTTATTTAAGAAAAAAACTTGTATTCATTACAGTTTCCTATTTTGCCGAGTTAAAAATAAGGAGTATTTAGCTGGCAAATAAACAAAAACTAAAGTAAATTACTTTAAAGTAACTAATGGTCTTCTGATGTAAATGAAGATACAGACAAAAATACTTCCACGCTCTACGCAAGTTTCTTATAAAAATTTCAATATTCAAATTCAATTCGAGAGGTCAGAAATTATAAACGAAATAAACTGTCAACTCGATTTATTTTTTATTACATTTACCAAACTTTTTTCATTCCAAAATTCTTCCACAAGATTCTTTGCCGAGAATTTAGCAAAAACTAAAAATAATTTACGTCAAAGCTTTGTATCATACCACGTGTCAGAAAAAATAACGTTTGTTTTATAAAACTTGCTTCATCCGCTTTGACAAGAATTTTCGTCTATGCTTTGTAGTTAAGAATAAAACGTACTCGTAGGCTTAGAATCAGATATGCATAGCATACAATGAATAATATATAATATTCTAAGAAACACCTCAGCACAATGGGTTGGTCGTCAATAACACAGCCAACGTTGATTCTCATTTATTCTCATGTTCTTTGCTTTAGAATTCTCGCTCTGTAGACGCCAAGGAAAATTATATAATATTAGAGCGAATGGTTGTAATTAGGCCGACTCTGAAATAAGTTTTAGTTGAAAATTGGCCGTATCCGGACTGAACTTATAATTATTTAAATGTATTCTGTTTTTGGACTCATATTTTTATGAACAAATGCTAGAATCATATGTACACAATAAAAAATTTCCAAGTGGTAAAGTTATCAAATGCAGTGTTATCTTATATTCAATATATAAGATAACACTACAATTTGTAAATATTATTTTTTGGTAAAATATAGACTGTGTAGTAATTTTTATAATAACATGAAATGTTGTAGAACTATATAATTTTACACAAAAATTTGTCACATAGTATGTCACATACACACGATATTTTTTTATTTAAATGGCAATTAAGTTACAAGAAACAATAAATTTAAATGGTATAACTAATCCTCCAATTGAATTTAGTTGTAGTTATGATTAAAATATGAGAAAAAGCGTCTTCTCAATTAAAAAAAAAATTAGTTTAATATTTCCCTACAGATACGATTTAGAAAAAAAATCCATTAGTAAATTTTTGAAGATTGTTTACTCATAGTCATAACAAATCATATTTTTATGATTTCAGATTTATATTTAGTAAACTGTAACTCTTTAACTCTAACAAAAGTGTAATCATTACAATTACGATATTTTATTTTAAATAAATTTCGACCATAGTGTAACTTCTTGTCCAATTGTAAATGATTTTGTTGTCTAATGTATTACATACAATATATTTGCAATTACATTTAATAATTTGCATAGTATTATTGAAAACGTTTTAATTATTCGCATCTTTCACAAATTGTGGAATCCCTTAGACCGCGCGGCTCTACTGGCTTATAAGCTGTAGTTTGTCTAGCTTTTGTATACATAAATCACTAAATCCGACCCTGGCAGGGTCTGGTCCAGTAGGATATCTCATGCAAAAAGCCATCCTTCTTAAGCTTGCGGCTAAATAACTAACATCGTACTATTGTGTACCAGAAAATTAAATTTATTTTCAACAGTTCAACATCAAGGCAATTTCTAAGAACTGTGTTTAGTGTAATATTATATTTATATAAACATTTCATATTAAGTTCTGCATTGTGGTACTCTAAATACACTTATGTATTCTTCGCAGTTTACTTATTTTGTTTTTGCACTATAGGAAAAACAAACAAAACTTGTTGACAAAATACGTTATCAAATGAAAAAATAAACCATAAACAGTTAAAAATTAGATACAGTGCTGACTGAAATTTTCCTGAGGAGATAATTATAAATTTCAAGAACAAAAGGTCATTAAAATTTATACAACGTAATATATAATACTACGAACTTCTAGGGCAATCTTCAAATAATTACTCTGCGAAATCTAGGATCATGATGATTCAACTTTAACTTACGTTTTAAAACAATAACAAATTTGTTTTTATACTCCTTTATACGAATTATATTTTAGGAACTTGAAATATCGTTTTTAAAAAGTGAGGCGCTCACATAATTTACGTACACATTTTGCAAACGAATTTTTAAAATCTATTCTTATGAAGATGATTTCTAATAAATACAATGTAAAAACAAATAAATTACATTTGGGTTATATTTTTCACTGATGGTCTAATAACTAATAGCTTTTAAATGTTCATCTGAATATGACTTTTACTAGTAACTTGAACAGATAGTGAGGAAAATAAAATAGCAAGGAATAAAAAGGTTAGAAAAAGTATATATAGCTGAAGCCCAATAAAATCTATACTAGAATGGGACCTAAAAGGACGAAGAAAAAGATTAAAGCAAAGATCAACATGAATAAAAGAAATAGAAAAAAACTAACAAACGGCAGGTTTTAAAATTGGAAATAAAAAAATAATAGTGGAAAGAAATAGAAAAAGTTAGTGAATAAAATTAAAACGATGAAATAAAAGATGATCCTTTCCAAATAATGGATTTAGAAAGCTTCATGAGAAGTGACGTAACTTCACAAGGATTGTTAAACCACTGATCAAATAAAAATCAACTGAATGTTCTAGTAAGAAATGCGATTTACACTGTCCATTATTTTTTCGTACTTCTCTTCTAATTTTTGGTAATTAAGTTTAGGAAAAATTTGGTAACAAATTTGGGAATTAAAATATAATTTAATATCAAAATGATTTTAATTTCATTTAAAAAATATGTCATCACGCCATTTAGCCATTTTGGGCAATTACTCTACTTATAGCAGGTAAATAGCTCCGGGGTAACGCGTAGAACTGTGGATCGTAAGATCCTCAGTTCGAATCCCACAGCTGTCAGGTGCCAATTTAAACTTATCCCTGTGGTTCCTCCTCCACTAACATCTTTGGGGGCTATGATTTGACGGCGTGATAATATATTTATTTATTTATAGCAGATCTCGCTGTATGATATATTTTAACACGTAAAATGTGGTTATCAGCCGTCAAATCACGACCCCTTAGATGTTAGTGGACGAGGACTCAAAGGACTCAATTTTTTTTTAATTTGTCGGCTGTAGGAATTGAACTGTGGATCATATTACTAACAGTCCGATGCGCTACCACGGTATCATTTCTACTTTTAGAAATAAAGTGCGGTTATCCAGCCGTCAAATCATGCACCCAAGGAATTAATGGAAGGGGAGTCCCAGGGTAATGTTTTTTTTTTATTTATCGACTGTAGGAATCGAACTGCTCAAGCTCAAGACCCACAGTCCGATGCGCTATCACAGAGCTGTTTACAATGCCATGTCTACTTTACCCAGTCATAAAATCACGTCCCCCAAAATGTTTTGAGACAAAGAGCCATAGATAATAATTTTTTGTCGACTTTATGGATCGAATTATAAGGATCCCATGATCCATGTTACCATGAAGCAATTTGCTAATACATTTTTAATATCGTAAATTAAAGGAATATTGGCAAATGTACAGAGCCGAATCATAAAAAATCGTGGTGTTATTTGCGCTAAAAATTAATGAACGATATAAAAGTATAGTTTTTTTTTTTTTTTAGCATAGATATACAAATTAATAAATAGAATATATAAATGTATCAATAATGTGTATCTTTATTTGGAATTATGTCGTTGATTATTAATTTCTCAAATTCTGTTTTTCATAATACATAAATCTTTAAATTCTTCCCATTGTATTGTAATAGGAACTATCAAATAATCGCAGTTGGCAATTCAAATTGAACTTTACGTTAATAAATTATATCATGACCTGTTTCCAAGACCTTTTGTTAATTCATCTCATAATAATTTCATACGATTTATATCCAGAACCTCAAGCTTTATCTATCTGAAAATGCTTCATTAAATTTTAATCATTAATAAATCTACGACGCTCAACAAAATCTGTATTCTTTAACTTAAGCAAGAAATTATTTGAATCAAAACTCAAAGCTAGCAAAATCCTCAGCTGCGAATAATCCCAGTGTTCAAGTGCTCCAGTGACATGAAACTTTTACACCGCCAACTGTATTTTTTATCGACAAACTGGTTTGCAGTGAGCAGTGAACCTGTGTAGGATTCAGCACTTCAGTGTGGGTTAGGCGCGTCCCACGAGACGCTATTCCACGACGCATAATCTTACTATTAAGTCCTAATTTCCCATGCGAAAATCACTGAAAACAGAAGTTGAATTGTTGAAAAGCGGAAACTCATTTGATGACTGAAGAACGGCTGGTTGATGGTTCCCTTGCGGAGGAAATTTTTCGCGGAAGTGGAAATGGAAAAAGATTTTACCGATGGATGAAGTATTGGAAATATTAATTTTATATAGTTCTATGTGGCGATGGTGGTTGTTTTATCTTCTGTCTGGAGAAATGTCGAAAAGCTACAATGATGATATTTCTATTTATAATTTTAATTTGACTTGACAAATGATGTTAATTCTATTTATGTATTCATCTGTGACGTAGAAGAACTTCTACAGTATTAAGGTAAAAATAACAGACAAAATCACATTGAAAAAGCTTTTGAAACAATATTACAAAACGATAACGATGCTTTTTTTTAAATATACACTTGTATTATTTTTTTGTTTTTTTTTTTTTTTTTGTTTATAGCATATTCACTTTGGAAGCAGGATTATAGCAGGGGATTATCTCAAAATTCCAAAAGTACGATAACTACAAACAAAAGGTAAACTGAAATAAAATACATTGCATGTTACAAATGTGAAAAGTTCGACTTTTCAATAATGAAATCAGTATTGGTTCAATAAAATGCATTAAATTAATAAATTAATTGTTTCCAACATTACTGCGCGTTGTTGTTTATCTAAAAATGGGCAATTTTAAACTATAAATTATAATAATTAATTAGCAATATGAGTCTGTCATGATGGACAATGTTAAATTTTAATACAATTTTAACTAATATAGTAATTAACAACGCTTTATGCAACTAAATTCTAAAGTTGAAATAATGTTGTGTGTTCAACTGCTATGCATATAGGTCGACAAACCGAAATGCGGCCCCGGCAGGAATGTACGTTAACTGTCCATCCAACTACGCAACGAATGGCGTTTACAACTACTTGTACAAGTTCAAATTACAGATGTCAATAGTACAACATTATGTTACACAAGAAATAACATTAATAAAATATTTTTATTACATGAACATGATATACATGTATTGAAATCGCCATAAGCATCAATACATGATGTGCAATAAAATATTAAATAATAATTATTGCACCAATGGTCTTTTTTTATAAACTTACCATCTGTTTCATACCGGTTGGTAGGTTAATTCACTTACCGTTCGCTGAACCTTAAATTAATTGTACATAACATTTTACTTTATTGAAATATTCAAGTGGAATTTTTATTGAAATAACCAAGTGGCAACAATGATTATCAATATAAGTAATTCTAATTATATTTATGAGGTACGTCAAGAATATATTTACAAACAGTTGCATTTACAAATTTTACAACTAGTTAAAATTAACCTATAATAACTTCAATGTTCTAGATAGAAAATAAAAAAGCGATCTGTAAATTGTAGTAAATAAGCATGAATAATCACTATAAAAAATTAAAATAGTCAGTTCTATTTCTTAGCATAGCACTCTTCCAATAGGAAATAGTAATTCAATTTCTTCCAATTCTTCAAGTTCCTCTAACTCTATTTATTCATTATCCATAATTAATAACTAATAATAATAATAATTTAATATTTACTTAACAATATTATAACTTTATTATTATATAAAATAATTAATAACAAGAATTAATAAATGATAAATTTAAATGATACACGATTTGTTTTTTGTTTGTAAACTAAACTCAAAACCTTGCCTATTCATCAAATGAACTATATCACATGACTGCTCTGTAAGGTCCTTGTTGGCTCTGGATAACATTGCAACACTCGAAAATTCTGCTTCGTGCACACGTGTTGCTTTCTTCATACTATTTTGTTCAAACACAGTTTCATTCATACATCGATTTCTTCTAACACTGCTTTATTCACCGTGCGAAAATCCGTCCTCCTAATGCAGCACAGAAACAAACCTAAATCAGTAATACCAACAAGATGATGCTTAGGTTTCGCACCCATAGGTGACGTACTCATTTATTTGAACTTGCTTTTATTATGCATTATCAATGCTAAAAACATTAATGACAACAAAATAACATTAATTTTAAATTAGGTTGTTTCTGCGCTGCATTAGGACGGCGGACTTTCGTACGGTGAATAAAGCGGTGTCAGAAGAAATCGGTGTATGAATGAGGCTGTGTTTGAACAAAGCAGTGATTGAAGAAAGCAACGTATGTACGAAATAGTGCACGAATAAGTCAATGTTCGAATTTTCGAGTGTTGCATGCGTTCCCGTTGGCTCTTATTTAGCCGGTAGTTAAAGATAACAAGAGGTGGTAGTAGCGATTTTTTCTTAAACTCCTAGTTGCAGTTAACAAGAAGACTAATAAGAGATCATAAGAACGGTCATAAGTGTATTAAAATAATTATCTAAATACAATCCCTGATGGAAAAGAGATTTCAACCTCCCTATAAAGAAATCCAGATGGTTCACAAGAAATAAAAAAATAACTGGGTTGAAGCGTCGATTACAAGAGTATTATCATCCGACTTCGCGACACGTTCGCCATCCGCTGCACTTGCAGTCCACCGACCTCGCTGCGAGCTCCTGCGTCGGCGCAACATAAGGATCATAAACCCACGTTTCCATAATCCAATACACATACACCCATACATCCTGCTCGCGCCGTACCTTCCAATCACCGGTAAAATCAGCGACGGATTTCATTAAAGTGCGAAAAATCACTGAAACGGCGCAGCGTCACGCGGAACAGTTAGCGAGCTAGGAAACCCGGTGAATGAACTGCCAGAGTTCCTGTTTTTTCACAAAACGCGACGAGATTCAAGAGCTGTTTCTGCTTTTTGGTTCGGAATATGAATTGTTGGAAATGTATTTTTGATAGCGGACAGGAGAGTCTGTTGCCCTTTTTCACTTCGATGGTTAAAAATAATTTGATTGTATTCACTGTTTTGTTTATATTTGCGAGGAGGTTTTTGAACTAAACTAAATTGAATTTTTTTACGATACTGGGACCGTCAAACCATTCAGCTCTACTTAAATTAAAAAGCAACGATAATTAATTTTTAATAAAATATACAGGCGAATGGTATATCAGACATATCATCATATTCACTATACGAATAAAGCACTTTGTGAACAAACCAACAAACTAATATAAAAAATACAAAATGTTATAATTGGGTTGTTTCTATGGTTGTTCAGTGCATCGGTGAGGAGCGTAGCGACGAACCGAGTTTATATCATGTGAGCATGCGCACCCTTAATATTTATTCTGTATAAAAATATTTTCAGTAATAATATAACAAGAGAGTGAGAATAAATTGAAAATAATTTGACAGATCTTTCGAAAACTTGTTGCCAAGCCCGTAGGGCTTGAGTGGCTATTGCCAGATGGCAACAAGTTTTACAAAGATACTACGGAATGTGGTTTTTCATCATTTTTTTTTATGAAACTTTATCTAAATTGAAGATTATCTACACTTTTAAAAAGTCTTAATTGTTATTCATTACGCCACAATAATTTTTTTTAAATGTTGTGACGTCATTGTAGAGGTTTTGTTGGATCTTAAACAGTACAGATTGTAAATAATTGTAGTCATATATTTTTTTACTTATTTTATTATTATTATTAGAATAAAAAGAACATTTATATGACAAAAATTATTTAAATCTCTACTGTTTGAGATCCACCAACACCTCTATAATGACGTCACAACATTTAAAAAAAAATCATTGTGGCTTAATGAATAACAATTAAGTTTTTCTTAAAGTTTTGTTGATGGAATGTGCCATTAAAAGATAAAATTTTTAAACACAATTTAAAATATTTTCCTAATAAAAAATGAATTAGTGAAATTTTCCGATAGGGAGAACCTGATGCACCAATATTAAAATGCAATAAGTGAAAGAGGATCTAGTAAAATAGAAATAGAAAATAAAATAAAATTACCAATATTCACTGAAATCAAATAAAGAATCCCGTAGTTCATTCAGCACATCCTCTACAATTTTATTGGATTATGTTTTATTTTATTGAATCTCCGATATTCAATCGGCGTTCAGGATATAAACTAAATTACGCGAGAACGCGATATTTTAAATGCATTTAAATAAATACATTTTCACACATCATTTCCGTCATGCAAATATAAATTCATTTTAACACAGCGCACAAATTTTTACTCATTAATTTCATTGTGATGCCCATTCAACTTTTTGTTTCATTTCGAACAAAAACTTTTGTTTGTTTTATAACAATAAACAAATAATGATTAATATATTTTGTTCTGCTTGACGTAATTTCCATAGAAATAAAAACAGTTAGGGTCATTAATATATTAAAATCGTTAATAACATAAAAGCTTGTCTTTGAATGCCATTCCCCATTTCTAGAGTCAATACAATTAAAACCGTTATAATCAATTTACGACTCTTTATCATGACTGGTAACTGAATAAATGAAAATACAAATGATGGTAATGACAATAATGATTATATGGTACTCATGATCTATTCTATTATGCTATTGTTACAATACCAGTCTAAAGATAAGCGCATAATAGAAATTATATTATTTATTTATGTTGTATATTTCCAAATGTATATAATAATGTTATGAATTAAATATTGTACGCGTTTGCGACATTTATGATATTTTGGGAAAAAATCATTTGTAATACACATAATTTATTAAAAAGCAACAGAACAATTATAAACATTACATATTTACAACTGTTATTATTGTAATGTTAGAATTAACCACACACATTAAAAAACCCTATTTATTTTATTTTATTATGTGTCTATTAGATACGTAAATAAATAGCTAAATGCTACTGTAATGATTTAAGATTTAAGTATCGCATCGTTCTTGTAAATAAACATTTTATTCAGTTTTTCTCAAAATTGGAAGCAAATAGAAGATAATTGCAATATTTTCTACTTCAAAAACAGTGCTGGACAAAATGATAGCACCAGTTATATATTCTCGATTTATTTTAAATAAGATGAAGTATGAACTTTTCTTTGAATGCAGTTTAATAATTATTTACTTTGCGAATGGGCAAAGTAAGGAATTACGGGAGAAATTTTAGCAAACGAAGTCAAAGGTTAAGTGTGATAATTATCGAGAGGGTAATTCCACTTTGCCCACGTGTGAAGTATAACGTTTTATCCAACAACTCTTAATAAATGCAAAATTTATTAAAGAAATATTATTTGGCAGAAACATATGCTTTAATTTAATGAAATGAAAATGTCAATCGAAGTGGTTACCAAGGTGTTGTTTGTTATTATTATTGTTATAAATAAAAAAATACTCACTAGTGGATTTTTAAAAATTATACCCACTAGTGGGCAATCTCTTACTTTCCTTTCCTTTTGCCATAGTTATAGAGCATTTATTGAGAGGTGTTGGATAATAGTTATTTACTTTACAAGTGGGCAAAGTAAGGAATTACCCACGAGAGAAATTTTAGCACACGAAGCCGATAATTTTATCGAGTAGGTAATTCAACTTTGCCCACGTGTGAAGTATAACGTTTTATCCAACACCTCTTAATAAATGTAAAATTTATTAAAGAAATATTATTTGACAGTGACATATGCTTTAAATTTTTAAATTAAAATGTCAATCGAAGCAGTTACCAAGGTGTTGTGTGTTATTACTATTGTTATAAATAAAAAAATACTCACTAGTGGCTTTCCCCAAAATTATACTCACTAGTGGATAATCTGTTACTTTGCTTGTTTAAAATCGCCATAGTAATATAGCATTTATTGAGAGGTGTTGGATAAAAAATATTATTTATTATTAAGATATTTGAGTTATAAAGATAGCAATTCTGGAGTCAAAGTATTATGTTTTTCTCTCATACATCTATTCTAAATTCTTTGTACTTTTCTTATTATTGAACTGTCAGATTGTCGAAGTTTTAAATGGTTGAAAACTTATTTGAAGATTTCTGATTTGTTTTAAATTCGTAATCAAATAACACAAATTACACTTGTTTGAGAAATCGCACAATAATGAAACCATGTGGTTAACGAAATTAAAGACATGTTGAATGATATAGGTTATCAAAATTTATCAGTAGTAATCAAATATTTGACTAAAACAATCTTACATTTTATTTATGTTTCTGCCTGGAATAACTGGTATTTTTGTATATTTTAATTATTTGCCAAGACAAATTATTTCAATACCATTTCAATAATTTTCTAAGCAATAAAATTCCACATTTATATTACTATAATTATGTACAATCTCTACTGTTTGAGATCCACTACACACACCAACACATAAAAAAATCATTGCGGCTCGTTGTCTGTCATTCTGTCATCAGGCACTATAACGTCACACGGTTTTATATAGAATCTTCAGTAATTAATTACAGGCTTAATTATATTACAATATAGATGAAAATACGAAAAATATTCAATTATTAAAGTGTAGTTTCGAAAAATAATATTTAAAAAATTGGTTGGAGAGCATATTGTATTTGAAGCATGCGACAAAAAGTACAAGCTGTTATTAATGCAAGAGATGGTTATATAAAGTACTCATTAAATTTTTTATTAATATTTTAAAATCTCATAAAATAATAGCAAAATTCGAAATGATGCAATATTTTGTCCAGTACTGTATTTATTAACAGTTTTCATTAAAATTTTTAGTTCCGTATTTGAAATACATAAATTAAATTTATTGTATTGTGTCCAGTACACTTCCACTTCCGATATTGCAATGCCCAAAATCAACTCAGTTCTGCGCACTGTCATATCACATTTCGTTACTTTTATTATTGAAAATAATAAAATAAAAATATGGACACTCGTATCCATCCACGTAAGACGTCACTAAGAAAATGGTCAAATGAATTCAGGAGGCCTACAAAATTTATTTAGCGTGAAAATATTACCACCGGTTTTTCTTTATACTGTACAAGAAAATTAAAACAAAAACGCTTTTAAATAAATTTGCAATATTTATTTGTTTAAATTTTACGGTGCAAATCTTGATTGGATTTTATACTAGAACTAAACTATAAACTAGTTAATAATTTACGATTGTTTCTCTGTGTCGCAATATAATACATTTCCTGGCAGGAAATTTTCTGCTACAGTTCTGCAGGTTGGCACGGCAGTTATTTAGCATTCAGCTAGAATTTGCATTAACGATTATTCTGCGTATATTTGAGGGCAACCAGGAATGTCCGCTACACGCGATCCACAGCTGTGTATTGGGTTGTGACATCACAACAGGCACAAGTGGAGGTCAAAGTCAAACCTCGACAACTGGGTTGTAAATTATACTACTGCAAATTTGCATTTGTACATAAATCGCTTTAATGTAGTATTTTCTTCCTTCTAAAACACCGGTGCTAAAACTGTGTATACATTACGTTAGTTATGTCTTGAATTTCACTAATTTCAGTAACATTCTACAGAGTGTTTGGTTTTTGCCAGCTTAGGATCTCGATTTAACTAGCATTACATTTAAGCGACAGAAATATTTCACCGCAATAATTACACATTTTGGTGGTAGCACTGTGATTTAGTAAATCTTTGATAATATATTTTTATTCACAAGCAGTTAGTTATTTGTTAAATTCGTGCTTTTAAGAACTTGGAAAGTCAATTATTCTACCTTTCACTTTCCAACCGGTCGAAAAGTTGCTACTTTTCATCTTGCGAAATCTGTGCATTTGATTAGTAGTAGTAATAGACTAGCTATAAAAAATATTATTTATCATTTCATAATTGTTAAGTTTCATGATTTTTTGAAATAAAAATGGAATGTGATAACCAAGAATTTCTTATTTCCCAGATATTACAGAAGTTGCTAAAGTAACGCCTATACATTTCTTACTGGAAATGGATTTGCGAAAATTTTATGAAACAAAATCATAGTTTTTGACAGATCCGTTAAGTATGACTTATTTTTCATTATTATTTGTTTTAAGCGGTCTCAACTGCTAATGTTTTATGCCGCAAGGTATGAATTTATAACTCATGTTGTCTATGGTTACCGTTAGATATGAAAATGTGTTTATAATGTACTATGTATGCGTATAAATAACAAACCTAGAAAAAACAGATATCTTACTGTCATAGAGAACGCTAGTTTCGATATTTTTGTCGATATCTAATAACAAATATTATTTTGGAAAAAACAAAACATTACTGAAATGTTGCGGTAATGTGGCAACTTCAGTCTAATTAAATGGAAGTCCCAAAGTTCTCGAGATATCTACTTATTGAAAGATAATTAAAATATTTTTTTTAGCAATTCATGTGAATATTTATCTTAAATATACATTTAGTTGAATTTAAATTAGTGGTACGAGAGCTATGAGTTCTTATATATTTGGCTATTTCTTTTTAATAATTATACATTTTTTATTTGAATTAGAAAATTGCAAGAAGCAGTTATTCGATTGTTAAAAGTTTCAACAAGATTAAAATAAAATATAATTATCGTTTTGTTCTACTTTGTAACTATATTACACCACAGGAAAGTATTTGCGCAAAATACATAAATCGTTAAGTTCTCCTCAAGAAATATTGTTATTTTCAAAAGTTTTATTCTCTTATTGGTTCATTGCAAGTCTCAACAGTGCTTTAGTGAATCATAAATGTGTTTTGTTCCAGTTTGCTGTATTTCCCCTTTCGTACAACAAATTGTTGATGCAGAAAATACAATCTACATATTGATTTATTTTAGCATGTTAATTATATTTTACTAAGTATACAGCAGTATTTTTAGATTTAGCCGAGAATAATTTATAATTTCCTGTACGTCACATTATTTAAATATTATGTTTCTTACGTAATTTGTTAGATATCCTTTAATTTCTGGACGATTAAAGCACTTATTTCGGAGTTAACAGTAAACATTGTTGAGTAGGTCAAGGTGTTGCTATGGTAATTAAAATGAAGTTATCTTTAGAGGTAAGCACGTTATGTTTCTTTCAGATTTATGATAATATTGTTGTTGCATTCATAAAAGAAATATCAATATTGTTATAGCATGAAATTTATTTTCATTATATAGAAATTTATTTACCTTATTACATTTGTTTCATGATTATTTTTTTGCTGTGTGTAGACGGTCTAGTAATAATAAAATATAATTAATGCGAAAAGTCTTTTTATTTTTATTTACTAATGCATGTAACATTTTTTTATAAAAATAATTTAATGGATATTTACGAACGCTACCAACCAATATTAAAACGGATTGTTACAAACATAATAGTTATTTGTTCAACTTGGCTCAAAAACACCAGATTTATAGCAGAGGTTTCAGTTTTTGGCGATATGGAATTAATATTAATTTAGTGATTATATTTTATATTTTAAAGATTTATGGTACCTGAACGGGAACATATTTTTAATATAACGAAAATACTACGCAAATCAGAATTATTTAGGAAAATATAACTTTTGCCAAAGTTACCCTATGGGGCGCAAGTCATCGGGTTTGACGGTAACATAAGATACCATTATTTACATTTTCATAAAATTTAATTCTGTTATTATAAATTATTATATAAAATAGAGATTATGAATATGTTTTTATTTTTAACTCTCGCCAAAATAAATGGTAATGGGAAGTAGCCGATAATCGACAGGTTTACCACAATTAGTATGGAGTCTGGTTACCCTTTAGACCAGGGTGGGATTATTTAAAATCTTATATTTTTAAACATATAACGTTGAATTTTCTAAGAATGCAATTTGTATGATCTCATGTGCGGGACAAACAAAATTTATATTCTGAATGTATTAAGAAAATTTATATTAGTTACAATTTTTAGCGTAAAAATTTTTTTATCGCCTGCCTGTATATACTTTCAACCCCTATAATCCTCCTATTAGGTACCTGAAGTGGGGGTCTAGCAGGTAAGTAACCATTTATTTTGGCGAGCACTATACCTGATACACGTATGTATATTTGAAAAATGCAAATAAGTTTTTAGAATATTAAACTGTATCAATAAGTGCGACTTTCGATTGCCAGGCACTGTTTCAATTTATTCAAAATAATTAAAATTTTAAGCAAATTATGTTTCATTAAAAATAACTGACTATTATATTATGTATATTTTATATTTTACTCATTAAATAGATTCACTCATAGTTTCGGTTCGTGCACTAACTAAAATTAAATGTAATGAAATGTGAGAAAACTTACGAAAACAAAAGTCGATGACATCTACCAAATTAACTAAACTAAAATCACTGCACTACGGTATTTCGTTGAATTAAAATTTGATTCGGCATATCGAATGGAAATACTTCCCGACAACCAGAACAAAACAAACTTTGTTCATCTCGAGAACGGCCCCAATCAAGGAATCCCTCTCAAAGATGAGGTTTGGCTCGATTTTCGCGATACATTTCGAGATGTTTTTCATTTTTCAGATAATTATGGCCAGAGAGGGATTCCGGGGACCGTCGGAGGTTGACTAAAGACTCGAAAAGTGAGCGAAAAGGACTAAATGAAGCCACGTGATTGATTTTCCAGCCAATGTATTATGTAAAGACGAAATGCGAAATGTCAAAAGAGGCTTGACCTATATCATCATTATTTTTACACGGTTAAATTCGGAATAGAGTCAGAGAGGAATAATTTGTACATATTTATGACCAATTCTATTTACGATATGAAGATGTTATTATTAGATGACATTATGTAACTTTAATAGTGCGTTTGAATGTTGTGTTTTATGAACAGCTGAAATCCGAAAAAAGTGAAATGTGTATGATAACAAAACATAACTGTCAAACAATGTTTTGTTGTGTCATTGCGAATATGAACATGGAAATTTCCAGTAGTACCATACTAAATAAAAAAGATATTACAATTTTGATTGCTACACTGAATGAATAACATAAAAACACGAAAAGCAAATATGGAAATTTTTCTTGTTTATTCATTTTTAATTCACAATTTAAAATAGATGGTAGAGTTTATTAAGTACTAATTATAACCGGGATATGAGGAATAATTAATAACTTTCAAAATATGATCTTCAAAGAACAAAATGCAGAAATAGTTAACTCTAAATTGGGTTACATTCACATAAATATAAAATATGCAAATTATATGTAAACGTTGGTTCTAAAAAATTTTTAATATCATTTATGTTTTAATTAAGAAATATACTTGCAATAAAAACTCAAAATAAACAGTTGCGTACAAAAATAACAGTTGAGCAGGAATATAATAAACAAAATTATATAAGTCATTTATGCAATTACTGGAATATATACAAGATTATCGCACGCATGTGAAAGTTGCACAACGAGGCAATATGCCGAGTTAGTGTATAATATAAGTGCGATAATATTATAGTATTGCGTATAAAATATTATCTACGATCGTTCAGAAATTGAATTAAAATTGAAATTAAAATTTAATTAATATCAAATTAAAGTAGTAACAGGCCGGGATAGTTTTTAAAATGATAGCAACACTCTGAAAATCATTGTAACCAAATGTTAAAAAAGTCATTTTAGGTCTGAAATGACTGAAATATGTAGGATCTACCGCAAGATTGTAGATAAATATGTATTAAATATATACAGTGCTTTTTAAAAATTCAACGTTTGTGATTCCGATAGTTAACGTACAGAAAATTAAAACAAAATAAAAAAATAAACAACGAAACTAAAATATTTTGTCTGACATAAAAAATAAAAGCAAATCGAAGTAAATTTATGAAGTAGTTTATATAGCTGTCAAACATTCGATTCGATATTGTTTTGCTCTTTCAAACTTACACGGCTTTCTCATACGTATATAAAATAGAATTTCAGTATTTAATAATTAATCTTGACTTGTACAATAGAAGTTTCAGGTATTTGTTTGTTCTCATAGGAACTATGTTTATTGAAATTTGCAAATATTTTTTATTCCAATTCAAAATATTATAGATAATTTGATATTTATTAACATCTTTTTAGCCTTTATTAAATAAGAAAACGAAATAAATTTATTCACTGATTCAGCTGCAAACACAGGGCGATTCATACCGTACGGAAAAAATTTAAAGTGTAGCTAGGGGGAGGGGGCAAAAATAAATGTCTTTTCATTATATTAAAGTTAAATTATTTAATGAGCACTTGTTACAAACTATGGAAGTTATTTATGTTTTAAATATAGCAACTGGGATTACTATGAAGTCAGTTAAATAACGTTTAGTTAAAAAAAATAGTATTGTATTATTATAAAAGTTATGGCTATATAAATTTTTCTTTTAATGTTAAAAAATTACTGTGCACATGCTTCAGAGCCACTTAAAACAAAAATACAACTGGAAATTCGTTGAAATTTATTTAAATGTCAATTCTTGAAACTTCAAAGTATACTTAAAAAAAAATTAAGTGCAAAATTTTTAATACTTCAGTAACAAGGAATATGTAGACTTAATTATGGTTCATTCAATTTTTACAATTTACTGCTTTTGCCATTATTTTTTGTTGGGTGCATAGTTTACAATTTAAATGACAGCAAAGTGTCAGATTTGAAAGAAACATTTTTCTATGGATGCGAAAAAATAAAAATTATTTTCAGCGGTATTCAATAGATGGGCGGTAATTGAAAAAACTTTAATTTGCTGTAACTTTTTGGTTATTGAGATTTTGTCAAAAGTTTATTAAGAAAAAAGCATTATTTTGGGCCGCTCTAGCTACACTTTTAATCTTTTCCGTACGTTATGAATCACCCTGTAAATACTCAACTTTTAATTGAAACTTTTTTCTCTAGAATGATCAGGAGAGCAGGAAATTGCAAAAGTATAATTCAACATGTAAAACGCCTATGATCGACTAAGTCAGTCACCAATCTGTATATGCAATATTTTTCTTTAAAAATTCTTTTTAATTCAGTTTATATTTAAATTCATTTCATTTGACAACTTGAGGGACACTTCACACAGACAGTTTCATATAGCTATCCTTTTCGACTCTTTCCTGATTGGCTGAGCCTTTGCATACTTATGCTCGTGTAAAATATGTGAAATATACATATTTGTGTCTTATATTTATTTTAATTTTAGACTTCTGTGACCACTGAATCTGTTTGTTATATGATGTGTTATTTTACTTTAATTTTAGTAGCTGTGAATGAGGCACTATTAATACAAAACAAAACACTTCAATTTTTTTTTTCTTTTCTTCACATTTGTTCAAGATCTAGGAGGGGCCGTAACCCCTGATTTTAAACGAAGGGGACAGCTGCCCCATTGACCCAGACTTCCGACCCGCCTGTATTATAAATCAATTACCGAGAAAATTGATATAAAACTAGTCAATAGTAGCTACCGATGAAAATAGACGCCACCTACAGGCATTAGGTATTCCCTCTATCTGTAGGCAGTGAGTTCGGGGCTGTAGCAGCACGGAGGATCGAGGAGGGATGCTGAGGACCACGGACCCACCCCGGATCGATACTCTTGCGCGGGTGGCGAGACGAACGACGAGGTGGGGGCAGCACACTAACCTACTGAGGGAAGTGCGGTTTTGTACACTGCGGCTTTGCGCTGATGCTTTTTTGTTACGAATCAAATCTAGTTACAGTTGCTTTTTGTAGCGAAAGGTATACTTAATGGAAATGGCGCTGTTTTGTTGGTTTTCTTTTTTTTTAAGACGACGATCTTTTACTAGAATTTTTGTGGTGCTACACATAAAAATGTTTTCTTGGAACAAACAGATTCCTCTTAAATTAAGAGAAAAATTAATTGAACAGTGCCATTCCGATTGAAATTTTTTGTAGGTTTAATAAATATTCTTGTATGAAAATAAATTTTGTTTTGAAGCAACATATCGAAGTATTTAATTGAGACTCATTATGGGGACGAAGTAGTTTGAATAGTAGCCGGATGTACGTATTTCGCCTAACTCAAAAACGATTATCCGCAGTATCTTGAAATTTTGTATTTAGGGCTGTTGTAACATCTAGTTGTGCACCTCCCTTTTTTATTGTAATCGTCTGGGTCAAAAGGGCACTAAAAAGGTTAGCCGAAGAATGTGGGATTGTTGTGTATTTCTCTTTTTGATTGCAATTGGCCGTATGTACTCGTATAATTTAACAGACGAGCAAGGCAGCCATGTGATGTCCACATTAGATTTTTTTATCCACAATCGATCTGTATCCACAGCTAACCTAACCGATCCGTATTCCATTTTTTTTAAACAAAATTCGATTTCTTTCGTCCTATAATTTTTATATTTTGTTTTTTAAATCTGGTGTGCTTACCATACTACTTCCTTATTCATATGAAACCAACTGAACACATATGATTTGTTCCTTGGGTATGACTTTATTTAGAGAATTATTTAACATATAGATGTTAAACCTGTTGAATTTTTTGTTGCAAATAAGTTACTCTTCAAAAAAAAATTGCATATTATACTAGTACATTAAAGGATAGAAGTGTATGATATTTTCCCGCGCAGTAAATTGAAGCACGAGCCATAGGCGAGGGCTACAATACGACAAGGGAAAAATACACTTCTCTCCTGCGATATATACTCTATTTTTCTTTTCACGACCCCAATATTTATGATGGTTTTTATATAATTCAAAATTATTTGAATTGTATTATAATTTATGATAGTTATCTTTGATTTGTTTAATATTGTTCATTTTTCACATTATTTTTGAGCACTTTCCCTCAAGACGGGAGAGAAAGTGCTCAAACTCAAACCTCCTAGATATGAAATTGGCTGTTTCTGTCATGATTTTGGTATCATTAGCAAAAGAGTTTCTCTCCCGGCCGTGAAAAAAATACATTATATATGTATAAACAAATTTAGGATATTTAATTTGTTTTAATACAAAACAGGGTATGTACTGTATGTAGAAATATAAAAATAAAAGTATCCACTTTTAATTTTAATTCGATTTTATGTATCATGTGATTCGTATCCGAACGTTTTCCGTATAAAATGTTTATAAAATTATCCAAATCCGGCAAATACGCAAAAATTGGCGGATATCAGCGATTCTACAGGGCTCTAAAAGTAATGCAAGTGAAGTAAGGGCTTAATTTCTAAACGAGTTTGTCGCTTATGTTCCAATAGCGAAAGTTTTGCAATAGCCCATTGGCACTTGTGTTACATACTATTGCTTTCAACATTAATTGTGAAAATTGCATTTTTGCTATGTCTGCGTTAAACAGTACAAGAAATTTAATAATTGTTTTCTATTTGCAAATATACATGATCGTCCCAAACAAGTATTACGTCCTTCCCTAGTGATCACTTTCATCACTCATGAGGAAAATGGCTACTTTCACCACTAAATACAATGATGAAAATATCATGTTAGAAGAATTTATTATCTAGCGAAATATGAAATTTTAGATCTGCAACAAGTCAGTATAATGATATTCCTTGAAGTCCTTTCATACAAAACATATATAATAAGTGTCACTATTAATTATTTACAAAACTCTACTTGCAATTTAATATATAATATATTAGTCTCCAGTTCAATTTAATTTGTATTATTACTTTCTTTTGTGATAAATTAAATAGTACGCAACAGTAATCCTCTATAATTTCCGTAGGACATTTTGTGATACTCTTGACACAATTTCTACAAATCCCGTGAGACGTACAAATGACTCTTTTTTGTTTTTCTTTGCTGTTTCGTTTTTCTAAGAATAACAGTTAAAAAATCTAGACTTCAGCCCTTATAACTGTTACAACTACATGTTTTATTATTTTATTTAATATATTTTTTCTCGTTACTTACTTAATAAGGATTCACTTCTCTATGAAAATAAAAAATATTAGTCGTCCAATTTTTTTCACATAGATTCTTGAAGAAAAACGACAAAATAAGAAAGCAATATTTCTGACATTTGAGTAGCTTTTAGCTTAGCTAGATGCCACGGAGTCGGATATTGTTCTCAAGTATATATAAACACATCAACAAGTTTATAATTTTTTTTTTTAAGTTGGATCATAATATTGTTCGTATAAAAAGCAGCATGATATAATGTATCTATATCTATTCACTTTACAGGAAAAGTGTAAAGTTGTTCAGTATTTTAAAATGCAACCTACAATCAGTATATCACATTATATGAATCAAACTAAAATTAATAATTATTAGGAAAGTTATTGCAACACAGCAATGGAAAATTAAACAAAAACGAAAAATATTTGACATTTCATAAAACAGTTATAAATTTATTTGTTTATTTAGAAACAATTGGAAAGAAATGAACTTTCAAATTCGCCATTATATTATTAAATTTTCTAAGAAATTTCTACAGACAATAATACAACATTATAATAAAGGAATCTAAATGTTTTCTGAAGTGTCAAATATTTTAAATTTTTATTGAATTTTCCATGGCTGTATTACAATTTACTAATAAATATTAATTTTAATTTGATTATTTTTGCTGTAAAATGAATAGGTAAAAATTTATTGCAATATAAAAAAATAGCATTGAAATCCCTATACGCCATATTTCAATTCCACACCTGGTATGAAAAAAAAGTTTTCGGTGTTCTTCAAATTTAAGACTTCAATTAGTGAAATCTACGAACAAAACTGAGCACAGAAACGCAATAAGAGCTAAGTGAAACTTAATTAAACCTAACTGATTGATTGATTCATAGCAATAAATTAAAAAGGAATTAGCTAAATAATTGGAAAGAGTACTTTTTGCTGTTTGTAATTTCTAAATTGTATGAAATACCATTACTCATTTCATAAAATATTTGTTTCTTCTTTCTTGTTAAAGGGAGAGAAAATTATTTATATAAATGAGTAGATAATATTTTAATTGCTGATGTCAGTGTAGTAGCTATTTCTGTGGCTGTCACTAGCCTAGTACACCAGACGTCGTAGGTTCGAATCCCACTGAAGATTATGGTCGTTTGTGATAACATAATTCACAATTCATTCATTCATGAGGTGAAATATGACCAAAGCAGTTAGTTTGTTTGCCATCTTCATATTAAAAAATATATATTTCAAAATGAATAAATAAATACACACCGGGTGTTTACAAAATAGAGGTCACGGATTTAAGTGTGGATAATACATCTCCAAACAAAAAAAAAGTTCATATAAACATAATCCGATTTTATTATTTTATTTCTGTCATATACAATGGGGTCTTTCACCATTTTTTTAAAAATTTTTTTTATGAAACTTTATTTATACTGAAGACTATCTACTCTTTAAAAAAGTCTTAATTGTTATTCATTAAGCCACAATGATTGTTTAAAAAATGTTGTGACGTCATAGTAGAGGTGTTGCTGGATCTAAAACAGTACAGATGTAAATAATTGTAGTCATATATTTTTTTACTTATTTTATTATTATTACAATAAAATAGAACATTTATGTAACAAAAATTATTTAAATATCTACTGTTTTAGATCTCTACTATGACGTCACAATATTTTTAAAAAATCATTGTGGCTTAATGAATAACAATTAAGACTTTTTAAAAGAGTAGATAGTCTTCAATATAGATAAAGTTTCAAGAAAAAATATTAAAAAAAAATGGTGAAAGACTCCATTCATACTTTTCATACTTTTAACATTACAATAAAATCGTAGTGGCCGTTTGCAATGGAGAACAATTGAAGATAGTCTTTTGTTTTTCCTTAATTGTTATAATTATTATTATTTTGAACATTTTTTATAATTTTTAATTGACTGTTTTCCATTGTAATATGCAAAGTAAAGTTGTTCGTGTGAGAAACATGGATTTTCCAGATTCAATCTTCTCTTAAACGGCTTGACCGATTTTGATGATTTTTTTTGACTGTAACACTCTGCTCGCAAAGATCTTGATAAACGATATATTTTACGCGAGAAGTATAGTTACCAGCTGTCACGATCTCAAAAGAAAGAACTGAAGAATACACAGGGTAAAATTTAATTTACGAGGATTTGACGATTCACAGCCCGATCTTTAAATTAGAACGAATTATCCCTGCGCTACTTTTCATTCAAAGCGACAACGCGAAACACCCACCGCGCAATTAAATCCCCTGTTCACCAAACCCTGCCGTTGCCAACATCCCAACGATCAATCCATCGCCATTCCCAGAACCGTCTTCCACAACACAGTCACATCGCACTACGTTCTACATACGTTCGAAGGTAATGTAACAGGCTTCCTTGCCGGTTACTTTGCATATATCGTACCTAGAAGGGAGGTACAGTACATGTTTAGCTGGCGAAGAGAATGGGGTAATTGTCAGCTGTGAGATTGAGGTTGAATGAGCTTAACCTGTTATTCTCGAGGTGATTAATAAATGAATTTCAACGACCTAGTTTTGGATTTTGTGGAGATGGTTAAATATTAATAGTTTGAAAGATACGTAGTGTAAATATTTAATAAGGGTTTGAGATATTGAGTTACGCAGCTTCTTGGAAAAGTGGTCTGATGATCAATATGCATTATAGACTTCGCAGTCAGCAGTCGGGTCCAAATCCTAAGATAAGAAGATTCAATATTTATATTTCTTGGAAAATGTTGATACTTTTACAAAAGTGTTACCATATTACGACCAGGGCAGTATATTAGGATGCGGTAGAAATGCATTTATATAATTTTTTGTGAATTTCTTTGATTTGACAATCAACAAACTGATATGAGTTCCTGCTAGAAAAGCTCGGTATAACTTCACTAATCCAAGTACATAATAAATGGAGTTAATGTGTTACTATATAGTCAAAAGTTTAGAATTGTAAAACAAGAAGCAATATTCGAATATATGATTGCCATTGCAAATAATTTTTTCTGACGACCACTACGAAAAGTATCTACATAAATTCATACGCTAAACTATTACTGAAAATTGGTCATTGCATATCACTAGCAATGCTGCACGTTAGCCAATCAGATGCGTCCGCAACTGTGTGATATGATTTTATCACACACTGCGATAACAGAGCGAACTAACCTAAAAACTTTTTTATTTAAAAGTTTGACAGTTGCAAATACACTGCTGAATTTACACGAATTAAGAAGGTTGCAAGGTTGGACCCTGATTTATCAGATTCTAACATAATTTTTTGGTGAATTCTGATAGCAATGTTTGTTAACATAATCTGTTATATTTTTATGTAAATATTATATTGCTTTTTTTTACTTAATTGTGGTCGTCGGAAAAGTATCGTGTACAACACGTTCTGAAAAGATATTTCACACTAGTGTGAAGTTTGAGTGACGAGCAGAAGGCGAGTGTTTTAATTACACAACTTTCAGCACTACAATATAATATTTCTAAGACCACTTAAAAATTTGCTCGTTGTATGTTTGTTATTGCTAGGGATATGAGGTGCATTGCAAGCATCGTGCGAAATGAATTTGTTTTGTGAATATTTCAATACAGGTCATTTCATTTCGGTACATATGCCATTGCCAGGATACTTATTTAGAATTATCAAATATTGAAATAGTAAAAGCGGGACAAATTTATTATTAAAATTAAATTAATTAGGAAATAATACCGTGGTCGTAGAATAAGTATACTGTATAATTCATATGAAATGTCCATTTCATACTCGTAGGAAATGAGTACCATTCCATGCTTGTTGTAAAATATAATATAGTGGTTTAATGACATGAATGTTTACTTTTCGAATGCTTAAATATGAATTAAGTGTAATTTATATAAACTTATATTGATCTTAGAATGTACAAACGACGTTCTAGGCTACACCTCTAATAGAGTTAAATGACATATGTCCGGTTTTGCAAAGAAATTTAACTGTCATTTAAATTAACTTTCAAAGTTAATTAATTTGATTATAATAATTGCATATCATTTGAAATTATTTTATGACTACGTTTAACATTACCGTCAACAATTTGATTGTTATTTGGATAATTAGACGTAAATTTAGTATGGAAGTAAATTAAAGTGGAGATTAAAATTCTGCATAAAACCAGTTGCGATGCTGCTCCAAAATTATTTAAAATAAAAACGGACTATATAATAATGTTAGGACAAAACGTATATCAAATTTGAATTCACTATAAGGAAAAATAACCTGCGCCAATAAAATTTACAGGGATTATGATGAAATGCATGATGCATGGGATTAACATTGTTTGCAATTACCCCTTTAGGAAGTACGCCATATTTCCAGACAATATGCAATTAAATAATTGAATGTGAAACATTATACCACTTGTTTAACGAGCAACAATTGATAATCATTTACATATTACCCCGACATCAAAATTAATTAATGGATCTAGTATTTCCATAACATTTTAATATGAATAAGATACTTCAATTTCATACCGAAATAAATCAAGTACTTATATTACCATTTAATTTTTTTATTGCGAACAAATAACAAAATAATTATTGTATACAAAATTTTTATACAACCGTACATCGAGATAAAAACATTCTACAAAATAATAATAAAAAACTAACCTAACCTATATTTTTCGTGAAAAATAAAATGGAGAATTAAAATATCAGACATATAGTCGTTTACATTGAAGATGTAAGCTCTTGTGGTTTTTATGAGAGACTCAACTTAAAATAACCACCAATAAAACAAGTAAAAATGCGTTATGCGTCGTTAAGTCCCAAGGGTAAAGACGACGTTATTTTTGTCAGTGTAACTAGTGCAGTACGATGTTCGAAACACGTAGACAGGTGTAAAAATGAAGATAACCTATTGATTCCGTCTATATAGGTAATACTGTTAGCTTAATAATGTTAGTGGTGGTTTACAAGATTAATATTTACTTCAATTAGGGTTGGGAACCATCAACAAGGTCAAGAACACAATCATGAAATGAAAAATAAAGATAACAACTTAACAAGATCATGAAGTTGTAAAAATTTATTTCTGTAGAATTAAGACTTTCTTTGTTTTCTGTTTACTGTTTCTTTACGACAGATACAAGATGATAAAAGTCTTCAATCTTGTCAAGATAAAAACTCTGCTTTTGTATTCTATTTCAAGTTAATAAATCTATAAATATATAAAAGTCAACGTACGCATTTTTGTGAGAAAGAAAACACATTTCTCCATACTTGCAGAAATCCTTGAAGTGGCTCTAAAATTTTTATTTGACTGCCAGATGAAATATTCTGCTCGCTATTAGCATAATTTTACATTCATTCTAAGGCATATATATCTTTGAAGTTTAAAACGTATTATCTACTCATTACCTAAATTTATAATGGCGTAGAATTGAAATGTGGAATATAGGGATTTCTGATAGTGCTGTAAATTTTTACCTATTCAGTTTATAGCAAAAGTGTAAATACAAAAGTTGTTCAGAATTTAAAAATGTTTGCAATAAGGCCTATTGTTAGTATTTCACAATATATCAATCAAATTAAAATCAATTTCTATTAGAAAAATTATAAAACGGAAATAGACTAAAACGAAAATTATTTGACATTTCAATTAATTTATTTAACAAAAAAAAAAAGAAATTGAAAACTATAAACTCTAAAATTCGCCATTATATCACTACAATTCAACGAAATTTCCACAGAAAATAATACAACACTGTAATAAATAAATCTAAATCAGTTTTTTGAAATGTCAAATATTATTAGTTTTTATTGAATTTTCCGTGTTAAAATTTTCCTAATAAATATTGATTTTAATTTGATTGATTTATCGTGAAATACCAACATTTAGGTAACCAAATGGGCCTTATTGCATGAATTTTTAAATTCTAAACAATTTTTGTATAAAATTTGGTGTAAAGTAAATAAGTAAAAATTTGCAACATAAAAAAAAATTACATTGAAACCCCTATATTCCGAATTTCAATTCTACAGCCGGTATAATATGTATGTAAGCATATTTCCGTAATAATTTCTTTCGTCTATAATTTTTGGCTTAGTTCTATAAAATAATAAGAACTGTGCCCAAATTTTGATTTTTTTATATGTGGCAGCATTACGTTGTACATAACATCCTCTGTAACCAGATGTTCTTGGATTATTGATATCTCTTTTAGTTTTCGTGAGATTGGTATTTAAGTGCAACATGTTTAATTGTTTTGCGTGAAACCGAGGAAACTTTCACGGACACGCAAAAAGACACTAGAGTAGCGGTGAGACAACAAATTCAATTCGTCAGTTTCGAGCTAAAAACCAAATGATTGTCCTTTCTCAGCCTCCTTACTCGCCAGACTTGGCTCCCTGCGATTGCTTTTATTTCAGAAATTAAAATAATTGCTGAAAGACAGCCGTTTTCAGACTATTTAGGACATCAAAGAATATGCGTCACAGACCTTAAGGTCATTTCATTCAAATGAAGCTATCCAGAACTGCTTCGCGAAATGGAAACACCTCGAAGGAAAGAAGATAAAGGAGAGAGAGCATAAGCTTATATTACTGGCAAGGGGAATGTAACCTGGTGAGGGCAGACGCATGCAAGCCTCAAGCCATAGTTCTGGTTGGAGAGGGGATTTGCGCAGTACATACGTTCAGAAAAAACAGTACGGCTGGCAAATGCTGATGGTTGATATAACAACGCGATAACAGCTGTTCTAATTGCAGTGGGGAAATAAGCTTCACTATCGCTTGCTAACGCTCTCTTCTTTATATTCTTTCCTCCATTTCTCGTACTTTGAAGGGGACAAGGAGTCAAGGACCAATAATTTGTAAAATTAATAGGTAAAAAAAATCCCGTTTTTCTCTGCACAGATCCCGTACATGATTCTAAACAACAAAATAAATTATTCGAATTTTTCAAATCGATAAATTATTTATAGTTTATGATGAATTAGTGGCGGAATACGTGACGTAATTTTTATAGGAGAGAAAGACAAATGACAAGTGTTGAAATTTTACTAAGGAGGTAAGTTTCTACCTTTCTATTATCATATAAATAATGTTTAATCTTGGAAACAATAGATGTATTAGATTTTTTGCATGTTATTTGTAAAACATATTTGACAAACGTCAGTTTCAATTTCAAAGCGCTATGACCTACCTCAATTTATGCTCTACCAATATGACGTCACGTTAATGGCAGGACTTGCAATAAATTTAATTTCAAATTGAAAATGCCATAAAATAATAAAATGTTTTTGACATTATTATGAGACTACATAATGGTTAATTTACTTATTTTACAATATGTTTCTTTAAATTCGATTACATGATCGCAGACCCCATTAGACAAGCATCTTAGCAACGCAATAATGTCCTCTCATGTTAATTGCATTAGGGTAATTTTAACTCACATAGAGCAACCGGTAACCATTGGTGGTAGTAACCACGGTGACAGGGTCACTGACCGCGGTTATACATGTAAATAGAAACTAGAGTTCCTGTTACACTAAAATATTAAACCAAGCAAGATCAATAAACTTGCCATCAATAAGTTTTCCATTACGATTGTTTCACAATATTGTGAAGAATAAAGTTGTTGGGTTCTATAAGTAGACTCTTGTTTTATTCCAGTAGAGGGCTTTGAGAATTCCAAGCGTACTGGGATTTATGAAACGTGAGGAAAGTATTAAACAAGCTATGTTTCTATATTTGTGTCATTCACTTTGAATTGTGAGAAATATCGCAGAACTCAGTCGCAAGATTAATTCTTATTTCTTTAGCCTTGATTTCTTCTTTTGCAATCGGAAACTAAGTCAGTTTTTCTTCCCGTTTACCACTATCTTTCATTTATTAGCAATACGGTCTATTTTCAATTAATTAACAGCTTTTTACGATAACGTTACGACAGACTCTAAGCAATAAAATATTTTGTTGTTAAGTTATTAATTAAATTCCAAACTATCTCTAACAAAAGGTTAAGAATGAAATATAATTCATCTTGATTTACGAATTCCGATGATAGCTTTTTCTTAATTAGTCGTAATGGCGCAAATAAAGAACGGTGTAAAAATAAAGTAGAAAAAAGTCTGTAAAATATGACTCACATTAGGTGCTGAAGCTGGTCTGATTGCCCCGTGGTGGCGGCTTTTCGAAGACTTGAGAGCGAAATATTGGCAGGTTGGAGCCCCCTCAGCAACGGACGTCCATGGCGTCCATTGCAGCCGCCGGCGCTGGCTGTTGGCAGTCACACCATTTCAAGGGATTGCCATACTGGAACAATGCATCATTATGTCAAATATGATCACTACACCAATAAATGAATGTACAAAATTACGGCAATAATGGAAATATTATTGTTGTGGCTGGAAGCAACAAGAAATATACAACTTTCAGTGTCTGTTTTACATCTGTTTATTTTGCTTTACTTGTTTATATTAGAACATAAACAACCTCATCCAGACTTTTCTTTTTAAGGTTTGACGAATATCTGTAGCTTTTACATTCATCTAAACATGAATAAAACAATTTCTGAATGAAAATTCGGCTTGATATTTTTATTATTCATGAGTAGATACTCATTTTTTTGTTTTAAATAATACTAGCATAAAAGTATAATAAAACGAAGAAAACTAAATTGAAAACTGTCTATTGAGATTGATGATTGATTGAAAATACATCACGGTTCGCTAGATTCAATCAAAACGACAAAAAAAGTCAATGATTTCGGATGCAAGGCAGGAGAGCATTTTTACAGGTAACATTCTTTGTCGAATATTTCCATAACGAAAAAGAGTTATTTATAAACAAAGCTCTATACAAACACGGCACAAATAGCAACCCTATTATTACTTTCATTTATTTGTGTCTAACAATAACGCGTAGGTAGATATTTTCATTCATGATTTAATATTCATGCAACAACCAACTGCAAATATGTTTAGGATTTTCTGAAAAACTGTATCATAGGAACTCTTTTATGCCAGGTTATTGAAAAGAAGGTACTGTAAAGAGTAAAATGAAACTGTATAACCTTGATAAAGTATTAATTTCACCCTTCGGCTACCGTGAAATGATGAATCTTACTAACCTGAGCGGCAAATCAACCTACTACGACTTGCCTGGACCATGATATTTTCAACGATATGTTACGCAGATCTGTGAGACACTAAACTAAACGATCATTCACAACACCAAGAATTTGTTTTAATTGACAATTTGAAATGAAATGATTAATATTAGATGTAAACACAGTCAGTAGCGGACAGAGATCTTGGAACATACCCTGATCTCCACCGCTACATTTGACATGAGCACTACATTTACATGGGGCTCTTACGAGCCTTGGAAATTCCTGTATGGACCCTGCTACTTTCTATTTTAAAGCGTTCGTCTATTGGCAAGGAATAAACTGCATGCTTTTGTAATTATGTTCGTGCAACCTTTATAAGTTCTTGCGCTACATATTTCAAGATAATTAAACAAAAATCTCATTCTATCACAAGTTTCATTTTTTAATTTCAAATTTAGAGCTTTAGAAAGCTATACCCAATTTATCAGAAAATAATGTAATATATTTGCAACAATATTTTTGAAAATACAATTATTTTTCGCATACATTTTCATGAATGAAAGTATTTTAAACAGTTTAAAAATGCGATGTAAACGTTCGTGGATGAGTCATGTACGCCTACTACATCTATCGGATGAAATGTTTATTTGGGTGAGGGAAAAAGCGGAACTACCCCTATATTGATACCTCCGAAAATAAACCAAGACCAACCCTATATTTATAACTTGTTTAAAGCTATTCAAGTACGATTGTTATCTTGTATTAAATATAGAAACCATTACCAATAAGAATAAAATATTATTTTTCATATATTCAAACATTTTTTGAGTACAGCTACTAAAAATATATTTCAATGTGAATTAACCAGGTGTACTCCAGATATAATTTTGTACCTCAATGCCAATTATATTTAGATAAACAAAAATAAAAACAACCTGTAACAAAAAATAAAAGTAGATACTCGTTGCACTAGTTTTTGTCACTTCCTGTGAAGTTTCATGGATGTGCAAAATTTATCCTGAATTAAAAATACTCAGGAACCTTCACTTACCATTTCGCTATGACACACTTCCTTGAATGCATGGCCAACTAAAATATAAGTCAGCAAAATAAAAAGAAATTAATTCAACATACAAAATGTAACTATTTATTTACTTTATACACTTTTTAAGCGAGTACCTATTTTTAATTTCAACATGGCGAACATATAAATATTTTTATTATGATGTTACATCAAAAGAATTCTTACAAATATTTATGATATGAACATTAACAAAAGAACAAAAATAATTTCTTCACATTATTCGTTTTTCTTGACTTCTTGAGTTGATTGACCATTTCCCTCAATTTTCTCTGTTTCACTACTGGTTTCTTCTTTGTCAATTTTATGTAAATACGACGGAAACCAAAAGCAAGCTTGCACTAGGCGCAAAAATACCCACGCTACAAATGCAAGAACTAAATAAGAACATGATGATAGCATCATCTGCCAAACATTCACAGAAACTTTTTGCGTACGCATTTTTTAGATAAATAAGACACTCAAGAAAAATTCTTCACATCTAGTTCTCGATGCGCGATTTATGACAGTAGTATATCCGTTTTTATTTGTTTGATGACCGTAGTTACTCATAGCAACGACTAGACAACAAAAAAACATTGATTGAGCTTACCTACTTGATTCTAATCAATAGAATAATAAATATTTTTATTAAACAACATTCATTTTATTAACAGAACATATACAAAATAATTTTTGGCTAGCACATTTATTAAAATATTTATTCACTTTTTTTCTCTTCGGGTCCTTTTTCAACAACTTCTTCTGCACTTTCCTCTTTGTTATCTTCTTTATCCTTCCCATCTTCCTGCTCTTCGATCTTCTCCAAATTATTTTCCAACAAACCCGGGGATCTTCGCTCCATTTCTCTTTGAATTCGTTCGAGCATTTCTTGAGTGTTTCTCAAATTATGCCGCATTGCATTTCGGCCTCGGAAAAATTGCATAAAGAACCACACTGAAAAACTGATCACGAATGCTACCCACAGATGTGGTAGAGATATTTTTTGGTACCATGTAGGTTCGGACATATTAATTTCCATTTTGGAACGTGATTTGTAGTTATTCCTCGTTGAAATGTGAAATGTAACTAAATTATAAAGCTTTTCACATCAGGAAGTATTGTTATTAAACATGTGCTGGTTCCCTATACCACGATAAAAAATTTATTTGCTTTGTCGGAAAGTTTTAATCAATACCAGTTGTAAGAAATATATTTGCACCACGTGTACTCATTGCTTTTACGGCGTAGTTATAATATATAAAATTAAAACCGTATACAATTTTATATGCCAAAATCCTGAAAATTATTAATATACATGGAAATATCGTTAAGTATTTTGCAACAAAATAATGAATAGTTTAATATAATAACGATTGGAAAATATATCATCACATCATTTATCCATTTTGGGCGTGGCCTCTTCTTTCTCAAATCTGAGTAAGTGATATATTTCTGCGCAGGATGTGCGGTTACCAGCCGTCCACTCACTGCCCACTACGATGTAAGTGGAGGGGGAACACAGGAGGGGTAAAATATCATATATTGGCTGTGGAATTCGACCTGAAGATTCCATAATCAATTTAATATTTTCAGTAATAATATAACAAGAGGGTGAGAATAAATTGAAAATAATTTGACAGATCTTTCGAAAACTTGTTGCCAGGCAATAGCCACGAAAGCCCGTAGGGCTTGAGTGGCTATTGCCAAATGGCGACAAGTTTGAGAAAGATACTGGAGAATTATTTTCTAATTTATCGAACTCTCGAGTTATATTTAATTAGATTATTTTTTGATTTCAGCATCAGGTGCGCCACTAAATCTATCTTTTTTGCTCTTTTTTACTTGTGTCGATGATAACTATCTGATATTTGACATCTGTCAACAAAAACAAAAAAGCTACAGAGAAAATTGCCGGGAATAATCACAAGAGCATTATTCTCAGTATAATAATGACAGGATTGGTTAAAACGCAGACACGTGACATACAATAAAGCATTTGACTGGTTTAAAGAAACGTCAAAAAATAATCAATGTTATTTTTACCTATTATTGTAATATTATTTAATATTAAGGGTTGTTCAGATATGAATTATCTATATCGTCTATTCAAAAATACTTAATTATTGATAAATTTCCACAATTAACAATATCACACTTTTTGTTTTACCTTTTTGATTCTCTCTCCGCTAAATCTGCGAGGAAACATAGATATTGTAAAAAATGTATTGGTTTTAAATTGAGAAATGTAAAATTAATATGTACGTATACCCCATGTAAAAAAAAATATTGTACTTTCAAATGATAATATTTTCGTGTTTGATTTGTGAATGTCCCAATATTGCAATATTATATTTTTGGTATTCATATAGAAATTTAAATAAAGCTGTGTAGCGTAAACAAATTTATTTAAATAAAATAATATATTACAAAAATCATCATTATGACTAGCTGTAAAGAAAAACAAATAATATACTCTGAAATAAATACAAAAAATAAATATTATACTTATTCAAAACATTAAATATTTCGTATAAATTATAACAAAACAATTCGAGAAATTTGTACAGAGAACAAAATTAGAGGTATTACATAACTCATGCCAGCATTAGAGATTGCATATTGAGTATTGAAATTGCGATGTATGTTATTTGCTGAAGTACAAATTCTACATTTATTGCACAGAACATTTATACCTAATTTATACATACTGAGGTATCATTACATCTATTGGTCGAAAATCAAATAAAATCTGATAGATAGTTACACATTGTGACGAAATAGCACCTTCCATCAAAGATCGTACAGGATATCCACTAAAAATTTTTTCACAAATATTTGTTAGTTGAAATTGCTTCCATATAATAACAGGCAAATTATTAAATGAATTAAGCTTATATAAATTTTAGTATAAAATTTTAAATTGAATTGAAAAATATGTCGCACGAATAATAAAACCAAGTACAAAAATAGTAAAATAATAACTAAGACGACAGAAGAATTTAGGTTTGAAAGAGTTTGTGAACATAAAATTTAAACGTTTTATAACTGTCTGTCAATAATATTCTTGAAGAATTCTGCATCTAAATTAGTAGCTGTACATTTTAAAAGTTTCACAAACATAAAAAAAAAAATAAGTTAAAATTTTTTTTTAGCCGATTTAATGTTATTTTTTTCTTTTTGATATTTGGGAAACAACGGCAACAAATAAGCTTCTCAATTTTTGCATTTAGCTCAATTTAGTTAACATCCTGTATATACTAATAATATACTTTTTAAGCACTGATAATATTTGATTATTAAAGAGGTACACTGAGCAAAAATATTGTAACTTATACAAAAATATTAGTTAGTATTCTCTATACTAATTAACGCATTATTCATTGGTCTTTCAAAAGAATTTTCACTGAATTATATTAATATAATATTGGAGTAATTGCAAACCACATCAATGGTGCATCGTTCAAAACAGCATCGAGATCAAAAACATTTTAGGCATATCTAGAATAAAACAAATCCATTTGCAACAAGTAACCTAACACGAAGAAATTGCTTTATTAAGTGAGATTCATATAATTCGTAGTTCGATTCTTTAGCTTTAAGGTGTCTATAAATTATCCACCCCATTATAAACCATAAAAAATATGTTATTATAGGAACTACCTTCAAATTGGCTTTCAGCTATTAACATCAAAACTCAAAACAATTTAGTTTTGAATAAGAAACTAGCATAGTTCAATTCAGTAAACCAGAATTCAAATGGTCTCTAATAGTGAATTTAGTAATCTTCATAATGGGGCGGTTAAGTTAAAGGCAACAGTAGAGTTTTTAGTTGATTTACACTTCATAAATAAATATATTAATAAATATAGCATTTTGAAAGATAAATCTGATTATTATTTATTACAGTATAAACCAAATAAAAACTTAATAATAAAATTAATTAGATCATGGAATGCTTTGTAAACAGTCCCTTATGTGCATCCAGGTTTGTAACCCCTAAACAAGAAACATGTAAATTATTTTCGGGACTTTCCAACTACTGAATATAGTACCTTTTTCGCAGTTTTCAACTGTAGGATAGAATATCCAGCCAGCGTTTCTTTCAAATCGGCAACTTTTTGATCCTGGAATCTTTCAATATCTACCAGGGCATTTTTCGTGAAATCTCTAAACACAAAATTAGTTTTTACTTTCTTATGCGTAGTATAACATGTTTTGATGTCCCCTGATTCCGTTTTGACTATTTTCTCAATGGCGCTTGTGTGGATGGGTGGATGTATGTCCGTATTTTTAATAACTCACGAACGAGAAATTTAATAATTTTAAGTTTCATGACTGAGAAGAACTGATTTGATTTTAGTTATAATTGCAAAACCGACGTGAAAGTTTACATGACACACAAAACAATAAAATTATTTTATTTTAAATATAGAATCAACTGCGAAAAACCTCCAAATGAAAGATCTTATATAAATTTAGAATAAATAATAGTATTTGTAAGTTTTTTTGTATTCTATAAATAATCAACTAATTTATTTATATAATTTATTATTTTTATATTAAATATGAAATCAATAGTAAAAAACGTATCTAATAACAGATGCTAATTTATAATATTTGGAATATATAAAGTTACTTATAATTTTCTTGCATTTACTTACGAATTTGAGAAACATTAATTATATATTTAATTTAAAATTATTTACAATAGTTAATTGAATCTCGCCAGGTTTGGTATGAAAATGAAGGTCTCAAAGAGTAAAGTTAGAATAAAATGGCAAAAATAAAATTAAGACGATTGTTAATGGTTTTCACGAAATAATTGAGTTCTATCGAGTTGGTAATTAAAGATCTCAGAGAGCCGTAGTTAAACTAAAATGTCTACAATACATTTTGGATGATCGTCAATTGTTTTTACAATAATTAAATGAATTGCTTCCAGTTTGGTGCCTAATTAAAGGTTTCACAGAGGAGAGCTGGCAAAATATAGAAAATTACTTTTGTGCGATCGTCAGTAGTTTTTATAATAATTATAGAATTATTTAGAGTTTGGTGAAAATATATTATAAAGTTATCTTGACATTTTTGGACAGCTTAAAGAAAATCACAGTATGTGATAAATTTTTTAAGGTGTGTACATACATTTTTGCAGTGCCGTAAATTTTCTAAATGTCGTCTGTGTATCTGTTTCTGTTTATATTCTATGAAAATAAACATATAACTGAAATATCTGGATGTTGTCAATGTACAGAATATGAATGAGTATATGTTATGATTTTGTATGCACGAAGTTTTTACAAGCTGAATGATTGTTTACGAATGTTTATGTTACCTGATAGTTGTCTGTAAGATCTTACTATCCCCGAAGAAAGTTTAAGTGTAAACAAAAACGTCGGTTATGTAAGAAGAATAAATGCTGTATGACTGAGATTTCGAGTATTTTTTACACTTTACAATATAACTGAAATATTTATTCTGTATTTATTATGTCGTGTGGCGCCCTTACCAGATTTTTTTTTATTAGTTAGTCAGTTAAGGTGGTTTGCCCATCTCGAGCGAATGTCGAATGAACGGTTGATGAAACAATTATATACGAGCGAGTTGAGGGTGAACGAATGCGTGGGTGTTCGAGGAATAAGTGAATATAAATGATTGCTGGTTTGTTGTGCGAACGAATAATTCCCACCATAAAGGTGGACAGTGGATGAGACGAAAGTGGTGTACTAGGATAGGAATGTTTGAGGTCTAATTGTTGGTTAAATGTGTGTTCCTGCTACCTCACTGTGTGGGATATAGCCTGATGTTATTTATGTATGTGTATATGTATCCATATTAATAGGATATATGCTAAGAAAATAGCGCAATTTATTAAATAGTGTCATGATAAAATACTTACGCGACTTCTTCTCTAGCAGTTTTCACCGACTGTTCTTCTTCATGAATTCTCTGATCCAATAAACTAACTTTCAATTCCCGGACTTCATCCGTATCAACAGCACCAAATAATCTCGAAATGATGCTAGTTCTTCCTTGCTGGGCTTTAGTTTTTTCAGCATTTTTATTCAAAACATTATCTTCAGCGTTTTCTAGCTGCAGCTGCAAGATTTCTTGCTTCTTACAAACACTTTGCAAAGCAGTTGCGTAAAATAAATATTCCTTAAACTGATCAGCGTACAGTTCTTCATCTTCCAAAGCTGCGTCAATACTCGACGCGAGAGAGTCTAAATAGTGTCCAGACTTCTGGAGTCCGTCGCCCATATCGGTTTCCACGACGCTCCATTCGCTGAAAATTCGACCGTAAGAGCCATGGAGGCGGTAGATGTTATACTGGTGTTCTACTGCACGGGCGCGAATTTTCAGCAGTTTATTTATATTTGTGTATAAATTATTGCTGTATGTTTTAATACTCTCAATTTGATAGTTTGGTTTCTTTAATCTCACAGATACACTTAGAGATTTTAATTTGTTTTCCGCTAATTGAAAATACCCTACCAACAAACATAATACAACATAATACATAATACATAATACATAATACAACTACCTGACAGATCCTACATTTTAAAATAATATATTGAAAAAAAAATATAAAAATATCATATCACAGTATAAATATTATAAGCAGTACTCTCACTCCCGGTCGGCACCTTTGATGTTTTGCAACGTGTCAGTTCCTTTTGCGCTTCTATGCTCCGCCTCCAGGTAGGTGAAGCGACCAAATTTAAATTAATGAGAAATAAATTATTGCAACATATCTTTTGATACAAGTTACGTGTTTTTAACAATTTACTAATTGTGACAAAAATGTATCGATTTTTGATAGCTAATGAAATATTTCCCATTACAAATGAAATTTTGATGCAATTTTGTCACAATTAGCAAGTTGCTAAGTAACAACTTCCTTTAAGAACCAGATATATTTACCGAGGAGTATAACTACTGCTTATAGCATTTATACTGTGACCATTTTTGTTGTATAGAATACGTTATAACAACTTTTGTAGTTTCAATTTAAATCAGTGCAATGTAGGAAGCTCTTTTGCTATAATTTCGTTAATATTTTTAATATATCTGCCAGATAGTTATCCTTGGTACATATTTATATTTATAGGCGTAACGTATACGCCTAATATATCAAAAAATTTATATGTGAACTATTAATAATAAAACTCAAAACAATTTTTATGATACAATTGTTTAAAATAACGTTGATAAGAAACTCGCAATTACACAATCTCACGTTCTGTCAACTGAACTTTAGTGTGGTGTAAAAAATATATATTAGTGGTTCTGATTTGCTATAATTCTCAATCCTTGTTTTAAATTAAAAAATAAAACTTATTAAATCATTTTGAATAAGAGGTAAGTATTACTCACCGTTCGACCGAATGTTATCTTTCCAGCTTTCTTCCTGTTGCAAAAATTCAATAAAGTGTTTATCACGGCACAAAGTAGAATGCGAAGCAACTCTTAGCAGAAAGTTTTCTAGACCAGCTCGTCTCCGATCAACAAAATCAGGATCGAAAGTATCAGTGGAAACTTTCTGCCAGCCATACAATACACGTTTCTCGGGTAATGGCGGTAAAACAATGTAAGGGTACGTGAGTTCTAAGTACTCCCGCAGTTGCTCGAATTCTGTGTATCGTCTCCACACGGTGCTCAGTTTAGACAATGTCACATCCCATTCGGGGTCCGTGACTCTGCAAGGTAAAGTCACTCATTACCGCATACTATGGTTTACATTTTTAAGTAACATTACCGTAATCCAACAGGATAAATATTTGACATATTAAAAATATTCTAAGATTATAGAATGCAACACAGAACAGTACATGTAGGTACTATGAAAAAGTTTTACGTAATTTAATTAGCACAAGAAAAGGTGTTAACTCAAAATGACATACTTAGTTTCAATTAGGTAAACCGTATAATAATCTCGAATGTTGAGTGAACCATTTGCTCTTTTTTCAGCCTCAGAAACACAGATCTCCAAATGATTAACGAGAGTATCCTAAAAATCACAAAACCCTGTAAATCTCCTTACAATCTCCATCTGTCTAACAATCTAACTCAAACTATCCGTTTAACAATACAAAATTAACTAAATAAACAATTAAAATCAAAGTTTGAACTAAATCTGTCAAATCAGGTTATGTCCAAAAACATCATTTTAATAAAATCAAATACCTTTTGCACTTCATTATTATCCGATTCACTAGCCATTTGCGTATTCAAAAATTACAATTTATACTCATTGGACTTATTACTATTGTAAATAAATAATATCAGTATGCGGAATGTTAATAATATTTCATTCTGCAAAATCTGCAATTTGCTTCTTGACAGTTGGGCGTTCAGTAGGTTAACCAACTGCCGTGAAGTTCGCTCTGACAGTTGGCGGGCTGTCAAAATTTTCTCACAAATACATCCATCGATTCATAGAACAACTCCGACGCATACGCTTGTGCGCAATAACAGAATAACCCTTTACAATTTTATAAAACTATTATTTTTTATTTAAAATATAAATCAGTCTTTAAATTATCAAAATAGAACTATCAATATTAAATTTTCAAACGTTAATCAGAAGTTTATTGTTTCATGGTCTCTAAAACTAGATTCTGTAGAATGTAAATAGAGTACATTTGATGCACTTTACACCCACATGTTAAATAGAAACAATAGAAAGTAAATACAAATATATTTTCAAAATAAATATATCCTTATAAACCCCAAATTGGAATATTTTAAAATATGTTTTCTTAACCGGATATATTCTAAAACTAAACGAAAAATACTTCTAAGAACATAAATGAAAAAAGTACAAATTTTATTATGACACAAATTTGTTTCATCGACTAATATTTATTGTTTTATTTAATCATATATTCATTGTAACTTGACTCAAAAATTAAACTGATAAAGTTAAGAAATAAAAACGTGATTATCAAATTAGGACAAGATTACTGCTGTACTATTTGCTTTATAATAAATGTGTTCTACTATAAAATGTTATTTTATCAACAGTACTTTAAATACACATTTCAATTTTCGATTACATTCATGCGGGTAGAGCTACACCCAGTGTAAGCTAGAGTAACTTAATCGACCTTGTATAAGATCAAAGATAACCAAACGATTTGACGGAAACTCGAGTTCCTCAGTCAGTGTATGAATTTGATGAGCATGGCACCTTGTTTGCCTCCTCATACCGAACAATTAAAAAATTAACTGTTCAACGTGTGTGAACTGTGAAGTTCGTCCAGAATTTTGTGATAGAATTTATTGTATTGATTTGTTCATTCTTTATTTACTGTTGTGAATATGGACAAAATAAGGAAATATTTCTTTTCCAAAGCGTCTTGTCAAGAGGTGGGTAAGTTATACTTAAAAAAATCAAATGATTTATTCATTTATATCCATATTTAATCTCTAGAACTATGAATAAGAAGACGAACTTATAATCGACAAATAACTTTGAAATTTTTATAATATTCATAATTTATTAGAATTATATTGATATTTTTCTACATTTATTATTCATTTTTTTATATATGTACATAATTTTAATTTGTAAAATTTTATAATAATTAAATTTGACGAATGTATTATTTTTTCTACAATGTTAAAATTGTAATTCGGCAAAAATTGAAATAAACAAAATTTATTTATATAGTTATTTTATTATGTAATTTAACTAAGTCAAGCATGTGGTAAATTAAACCCTATCACATGTCTGAAATGTGGCCTATAATAAAACAAAAGAACATCACACGTTTATCGTTTGTAAAAAAATGCTAATCTTTTACTTTTTCACAAATTATTTGAAACCGGTTTCACCTTCACGTGACTTTCTCGTGGTACATTGATGTGTATTATTTAGAAAGATAAGTGATGCATACTGATAAAATAATTTTAAATTCTTTCTCGTTATCGAATATCAACTCAATTATATTACAGCCTCGATTACAGCACTGATGCTGACCTGCAGTTTGTGTTATCATTTCAAGAGGTTAAAACCGACGTATTATCAACAAAAACATGTTTTTTCAATGCTTTTTTATGACGACAATGTAGCCAACTATTTGATGATGAAATAAAAAATTACTTTGACAAAATTATTATAATTATTTTTTCTTTTTGTGCGCTCAGTCCTCTGACTGCCTTATAATTATGATTCGTTTCTTCTGGCTGTACCCTAGTATTTAGGTGCACAGGAAAGCATCTAACGAACCATTATATGTCTCACCAGAGGCGTGCTACTTTTCCCCTCTCTTTGAATAATTCTTATTCCCAAGAATTAATGAGTGTTCAGTACTGGAAACTAATGTATATACTAATATTAACTATTGCTACTACTTTCTTTGAATGTACAATATAATTTTATTCATGTATTCCATGAGATACAATAATGTAAGCAGTATGATTGACTCATTGTCATTTACAAGTTTGTTCGATATCTTACATTTGTTTTAAAAGTCTTCAAATTATGCGGAGGTAAAGATACGCCGGTACTAAATTTTATCGCGTGCCTAACAATAAAATTTTGCCCTCTAAGTTAAGATATTTCATGGTTACTTGGTCAAGGTCACTATTCAATTGATCGCACAGGTATACAGTAAAGTTCAAAACATCGTAAAATTATACCTTTGCACAATGAAAGTGAAACCATGTTTCCCGTTTTTTAAATTATTATTTACAAGTTTTATTTTTAACATAATATAATTTGTATTGTTAAACGCGAAGTAAAATGGATAATCTACTTTATCTAACATCAGACAAAAAGTACTTATTTTCCGCACGCTGTGAAATAAATACAATACAGAAATGAAGTTACTTCAAACAACTTCCCGAACTTGACTAGGTCGCCCTATTGCAACTAGGCAGGTCGTTTTTCCGCACCCTATATTACCGTAGAAAAAAGACTCACTCCAAACCGGAAACTAAAATTTAAACAATTGACAATTGTAATCGTTTTCTTGTTTGAGTTAAATTCGTAAAAATTTGCAGGTCTATTAAGATGAAACGATCAAAGAAATAAATATATCTTCACGCCATTTATACATTTCCGGACAAAGCAGACCTGGGTGTATGATACATTTTGTACGCGAAGTGCGGTTACCAGCCGTCATATTACACCCCCTAAAACCTGTAATGGTGTCAATATATCAATTGAATTATCATCTTAAATATGATATTTATTCTGAAACATTCTGTTTTTAAAAATAAAAATCATTTTTAATTAATTTATATATACAGACCACTGGATGTCACTGTATGCTGGTGCCAACTACATTTACATTTACTTACTACGCTGAAAATATCCAAAATTTTAGGTCCGTACCAATAAAATCGTGTGGTTATCAAAATAATGTGATATCTCGGATGGTATATGATGCAATAGTTTTCATAATTCATATTGAAATTATAATGCTAATTCAAATGATATATTGTCTCGTTTATTACACTTTTCAAGGGTTGAAGCGACACTTTATCGGCAGTGCGGATTTCAAGAACTACAGTCCGACTCGTGACAACGAATCCCTACCAATTATTTTTCTAAAAATCGGTAAATTAAATGTATACTTCTAGACGCTCCTGTGTATGCTAAATTTAATATTTTTACACACTTCAGGGCATAAATGGCATAATTAATAATAGTATAATACAACTAGGGAGAGAGATGTATGCATTTTTCCTGAGGAGTAAAATTGAAGCACGAGCCGCAGGCGAGGGCTGCAATACGACGAGGAAAAACTACATTTCTCTGACGTGGTTTATATACTATATTTTTTTTCACGATCCCAATATTTAATAATGTATGTATTTAAAATTTTTTAGAATTGTGATATAATTTATCATAGTTACCTTTGATTTGTATTATTTGTTCATTTTTCAAAACAAAAGACATTATTTTAGCATTTTCCCGACGGGAGAGAAAGTTCTCAAATCTCCTGCTGAAATGTAATTAGCTGTGTCTGTCATAATTTTGGTATCATAGAAACCGTGTTTCTTTCACGGTCGCGAAAAAAATGTTTTCTCTATTAGGTAATGTATTTTTAATTTAGATTGTACCTATATTAGAAGTAATAAAAAACTTTTCTCATTTCTTATATTGTGCAACTTTCAACTAATCCCTGTATTTATCCGCAGTTAAATTTATTTGCAGAAGAAAATACAGAATATTGATTTGATGCAAATAGGTACCTGGTGTTAAATCTATAAAAGTTTATTATCTATAAAATTAAATTTTGTACCGAAACAGTTCAATAATGTTTCATATAAATATCTCGTTTTGATATATTAATATTTATTATTAGTGCTGTTATTTAAATAGATTAACTTAATGCATGTTTGAAAAATTGGAATATCTTATTACTACGGCACTGGCGAATATAAAACATTCCCAGTATGGGGACGAAAAGAGTCATTTTATTTGTTTTACGTTGGAATACAACAGTATAAAGTGACAAGTGTTCTTATCAACAGCTAGTTGACGCAGACATTGTTTATTAAACCACGACTAAAACAATTCACTAGCTATTTTCAGTTTACTTTCGGTTATTCGTGTTGTACAGACTGTTTAATGGAAAGTGCGGAAAAATTCGAGCAAGTAGGTGTTATCGATATATTGTGTGCATTTGATGTGAGATATTTTTGAATTATGTTTTAAGAAATAGTTATTACCTATTTATCAGTATGTAGCAAAATATATTTACATATAACTTCAAAGCAAAATTCGTAGCAAATAAAACAAAATGTTTAACAATCTATTTTAATTGGCATGAAAATATACAATATAAATAAAACAAATTTTATTATGTATTTACGCACGGTATTTCAATATTTTATAAATACTATATTTTATTAGTAGTAGTAATATGTCCCTAGAAATATTATTTGTAATGTAGTATGTATGTACATACATATAAAACAAGAGATCGAACATCAATAAGTTTTTTTTTTTTTCGTAGAATAATTTGGACAGTGTTCATATCAAATAGAAATTTTGTTTAGACATCGCCCGTTTATTTAATTAACCTATATAGTTGCAACAAACTATTGTAGTCTGAAAATTTGTGCATATTTGTGTAAATAAAATAATAATATTTTCCATATTTCAGGGAGGCGGCTATGTCAAACGAGCAAACCCGGATAGTTTACATGAAGTATTCAACAAGTACGCAACGCAAGAAAAAAATGGGGAAAAATTCATGACCCCAGAAGATTTCATACGCGGATACCTTGGTCTATTTCCCGGACTGGACTACAACCCTCAGTCCGTTCGACTTTTGGCAGGAATTGTAAATACAAGCAAAGATGGCCTCATTTCATACTCAGAATTTCAAGCTTTTGAAGGATTGTTATGTTTCCCTGACGCATTATATAAAACAGCGTTTCAGTTGTTTGACACGAACGGCAATGGAGTGGTGTCTTTTGGTATGTAATTACTACGGCTATCAAAAGTTGACTCTGAATTGTTCTATAGTTCAACTAGAGAATGAAAGTTGATGTTTTAATTAATTTATGTTCTGGTGGTATCTTTTTATAGGTTTGCGCTGCGAAAAAAAGTTTGAAAGTAATATGACTTTTAAGTATTTTCCCTTGAATAACTACAATTATAAGAAACCTTAAATAATGTCTGTTCTTTCTTAGGCATAACATATTAGCTTATTTGGCTCAAAATAGATGGGTCATTGTAGTACATATATACATCCCTGTATTGTTATACGGAAATTATAATTTTACTGCAGTGATCCATCTATTTTAAGCCAGACATGTTAATGTTTTTCTGGAATTTTTAATCCAACATTTGACTGGGTATCTCGAAACATACCCTTAGTTCCTGTGAAAAGAAACCACGACCATAAAGTAATTTAAACTTTCACACTTTAGTTAAACTATACGTAGGTATACAGTATGTACAAATTTTGAGGTTCGATCTTGAAATCAAAAAAATATGAGAGCTATGACTTCTTATAAATTAAACAAAAGTTTTCAAGAATTGCAGACCAACATATTTCTCAAATAATTTTAATTACTGAAACACAATACTGGTGTACATTTTCAAGATTTATAAAATGATTATCATGGAGTCTAAATGTATTTACAGTTTATTTTTCTTATGGTGCGGTTCACGTCACTATCTTCTATCTCTATAATATCAATAGTGGGAGAAAGTGAGAAAGAAGAAAGTGACGTGAACCACACCACAAGAAAAATAAACTGTATATAGAAAATATATACTGGGTGTCTACTATTTTTATAGGACAGAAAATATAATGTTAAAATTTTCATTAGGCGATTGTGCATTCACTATGAATTTTAAAACAAAAGTGTGTATACAAAAAATGTTATGAAACATGAACTGAATTAATGTTTTTGATGAAAACCATTTCTGCACCATTTCTGTCATGAGACAGACGTAAAATAAAATATATTTTTGCTACTTAAAGAATGCATTGGAAAACAAAACATATAATTCAAACAGTCGTATTGTTTGAGTATGACAGATGACATTTGACATAAAGTTTTAAAGATTATTAACTTGTTTAAATTATTTATCAGTAATCATGAATACATTTAACATTTAATACAACAGAATACAACTTAATATTTAATTATAGTAATAATGTAATTTTATTTATTCTATGAAAATTTATGTAACTTTATGTTGTAACAATCACCTGATGTACATTTTTATTTGAATTTTCTATCACGCATTTAATTTCTTTATAGTTTAATTATTTTATAATTTGATTCATTATTTTGCTCTATATTTCTTACAAAATAATATATAGATCAGACATTAAACGTTGAACGCACTACGGGCATTAAATTTTATTGGAAATGAAGTATCGCCTATTGAAAATTTTAACATTGTATTTCCCATGTCCTATAAAAAAGTAGATACCTAGTATGTAATAGTACTGGACTGATAATGGAAGACTAACATAATTGAGTACTTTATTGACTGCTGCTAAACACATAAGTATTTTATTTTTTATTGTAGAGGAATTCATGGAGGTCATGAAGAAGACAGTACTCCATCATAAGATTCCATTTAATATGGAAGGAGGATTCATTCAACTTTATTTTGGCAAAGATAAGAAAAGATGTATAAATTACTCAGAATTCAGTCAATTTTTACATGATTTTCACGAAGAATACGCAATCGAAGCATTTAGGAAATTCGACACGGACGGAAGTGGATTCATTTCTATATTAAATTTTCAAGACATCATGATTAGTATTAAGAGCCATTTGCTTACCAAAGAAGTGGAATCACATTTAGTAGAAGTAAGACAAAATAATTAATTTGATAACGTGGTAAAACTTATTAACTTTTTAAGATAAAACATTAATTAGATTTGAAATTCCAGACAGCCAGCGGAAACCAAAGCGGCCGCCGAGTTAGTTTTCCATATTTTGTTGCATTTAATTCACTATTAAACAACATGGAGCTGATAAAAAGGATATATTTGAACGTCACAAACGGCCATCGAACGCAAGAAGTGACGAAAGAGGAATTCATGCATTCCGCACAAAGCATGTCGCAAATCACACCATTGGAGGTGGATATTTTGTTTCAGTTATGCGACGTTTTGCGTCAAACAGGGTAATTATTGCCATTGTTTCTATTTATAGGATATTTAAAGTTAAAGTAATTCGTCCCTCTCATGTAACAAATGCTTGTTTTGCTGCTGGACAGAATGTTAGAATCAAGCTCAGAAGATAACGGTCTATCATCTGGGTTGGTCTTGGTTAATAAATTACTCAATGCCGGTACTGTAGCACTGTCGAATTGTCTTTATACTAACTAGGATTATTTTTCAGGAGGATTGTTTATAATGATTTGAGCGCAATTGCTCCTGAACCTTATTTCAAACAAATTACCAATAGGCTCGCTGAAATTCATGCAGTCAATGTGAGTAATTATTATATTTATATTAAACACGAAAATTAGCTGTATTCTTTTTGGAAAGTTTTAGCTCAACTCAGTTGACAAGTGAGTTGAGATGAACTGAGCTGAAAGGCATCCAAAAAGAACAGCATTTTATGTATAGAAAGGTGGGTTTGAACAAGAATATACACACTTTTGCTATTAAAATTAATGACAATGAAAATATTTTACTATAAGTTTACACATTTAATATAACAATGAAATAGATCGACATATTTTGGTTATTGTAGCATTTTGGTGCACATAACCTAATAGATATGACAGCTCTCCAGACAGCACAAACCAAACATTACCCCTTCCACCGAACTGAGTTGCGTAGATCATTTTGAGTTTATTTCACGGGTGGTGCAGCATCGGTAAGGGGGGAAGTGAGTTCTCTCAATTTGTCTCAGTTCAGTTGTAACAAACAGAACAACACTTTACTGAGTTTATCTGAAGTGAGCTGAGACTAACTGAGATTTTGACCAAAAAGAATACAGCTAATGTTTCAAAAGTCCCATGTCCATTAGATTTTATTATTTAAGAAAATTTTTAGTCAGTGCATAAAATATTCTCCGCTAATAATGTTAGCTTCAAAAAATATAAATGTCCTTACCTAATTTGCACATATTAATGTATTAAAGTAACAATTAAGTATAACCTTAAAATAACAAAATATATAAAATGTTATGTCAGAAATTTTGACAATAATTGTCAAATTTTAACACGCTAAAAACACTATATGCAATTGTAGAATAATTTTTAGTTTTTTTTTTATCTCTTAGTGCAAATATATTTATTGTATTTCTATTCTGATTATTTTTCAAAGTATGTTTTGTCATTATTAGCCTAGCAACATGACCAATATGGTGTCATGAATTTGTTTTTACCTGTCGCTTTCGTCATAATATCGGACGAGGTAAATAATAGATTATTATTGACCTGTACAATGTTAGCAATTATACACTTTATAAATGCAAGTAACTTAAAATATTTTCAAATGTTTATATTTCCTTTTAACGAAATAACCGATTTCAACATTGAAAATGTTGTTTTTAAAGTTTCTAAGCTTCTACTTTCTTATTATGAGTGCTTCTGGAATTATACAAGGAACATATTTAGCTCTTTTTTTGTTAGACACCATTCTCTACAAATTTTATAACTCCATTAGATTCAAAAGTGTGTGTATGACATCCAGTTGCTTCTGAGATAAATATAAAATATAGTTTATAACTAAACTACATTTCTTACTGAAGATGGTTAGGTTCTCCCTTAACAAATAAGTACAATAACATTCATCATAACATTTACATTTATTTAAGATTTACAGAAATATTGTAATTAAGAGATATCATATACACACTTTTGCAGTCGATGTAGTATTTTGGAACCAAGAAATTAAGATACTTGAGTAATTCGATTAATTTTTTTTTAAGTAACAGATCAGAAAGATAATATAAATATTTATAGATACTTAACAAATTATTAATAATAGCATTAATTCTTATATCAGTGTCCTCTTTCATGTTTCTTACTTTTTTCGTTGAATATAATAAAAAATAAATAAAGGTACTAATCTTTTTAATATTGATCTATACAGAGTCCGGAGGAAAGAAGTGTAATGATTCAAATTTTGGAGAGCGGTTACAGATTTACACTAGGTTCAATAGCAGGCGGTATGTAATTAAATTAAGTAAAATTGAATACAATTACTAATATTGAAAGTTTTATAGCTGTTGGTGCCACGGCAGTATACCCGATCGATTTAGTAAAAACGAGGATGCAGAATCAAAGAACTGGATCGTTTATTGGTGAACTCATGTACAGAAACAGCCTCGATTGTTTCAAAAAAGTCGTAAGACACGAAGGCGTGTTTGGATTATATCGAGGGCTCGTACCGCAGCTAATGGGTGTTGCACCAGAAAAAGCCATCAAACTTACAGTAAAAATAAAAATTAAAATCGGATATAATGACAATTATTGTTTATATTCTTATTTTTGTAGGTCAATGATTTAGTGAGAGACAAATTTATGGACAAAAATGGAAACATTACTCCACATGGGGAGATAATTGCAGGAGCTTGCGTATGTATATTTTTTATTGCTAAATAGTTTTAGTGATAGACTTTATATTTCTTTATGAATTTGGCCGATTTTTTACTACGCGGCTAATTTTATTAAAGTAGTTTTTTTAATTTTGTAAAATTTGATTATGAATTAATTATATTATACCCAAACTTATTTTGCGAATAACCGAAGAAACGACATTCAGTTTTAAATGGATTACTGTCACCCGCTACTTTTTCAAATGGTTACAAACAACCAGAGCGTTTCACAAATTACCAAGAATTTAATTTACCTTCAAGTAACCGGTTCCGTGGTTACGGTTTCTTTGGTTAAGTTTCGGAACATACTAGAAACTGATGATTTTTTAAACTCAGACACACCGGCGTCTAAAGGCAAACTAATTGCTTTGTAGTCGTTATTTTACGAAGTGGCTTTTAATAACTGGTCTTTGCTTCAACAAAGTTTATTAACAAGTAATTTGTACAATTTTAGGCGGGTGCTTCTCAAGTAATATTCACAAACCCTTTAGAAATCGTCAAAATCCGTCTGCAAGTAGCAGGCGAAATTGCTGGAGGCAGCAAAGTCCGTGCCTGGTCTGTCGTCAAAGATCTCGGCCTCTTTGGCCTCTACAAAGGAGCCCGAGCATGTTTCTTGCGTGACGTACCATTCAGTGCCATCTATTTCCCTACATACGCACACACTAAAGCGAAGTTAGCCGATGAAACAGGGTACAACCACCCGCTAACTCTACTACTTGCTGGTATCATTGCTGGTGTACCAGCTGCTGCTCTGGTTACACCAGCTGATGTCATCAAGACTAGGTTACAGGTAGTTGCTAGACAAGGGCAGACGACGTATAATGGCGTTTGGGATGCCACCAGGAAAATTTATAAGGAGGAAGGGCCCAGAGCTTTCTGGAAGGGCACGATAGGTGAGGTCATAGTTGTTTTATTATTGCGCATGCTTGTAAATACGATCAATGAAACGTAGCGGGAAACTGCATTCAGAGCGACTTAATTATCAATTACAATTACTACTTATTAATAGCATTTGGTTAAAAACTAACGATTTAAAATATGAATAATTCTTAAAATTACCATTTAGTGGAAGTGACATCTATTGATATACTGTTAAAACAATCAGAAACCGTTTAAGTAGTACTTGTTATAAAAACTATACAATTTTGTGTAAAATTTATTTAAAAAAATATGTTATGCTATTTTCTAAACTATACTGTATGATATTTTGGACAGAAAAATAGCGAGCATGATATTTACAATATGTTATAGAAAAATTGTATTTTTACATTTTTGTTGAAATTTGTTAACCTATGCTTTTTGAAAAAAAAAAGAAACAAAACAATGCTTGAAAAATGTCATTTTTTGACATGTCATAAAAAAAGAATGAGCGTTTCTTGATAATGGTGGTCCAGGTATTGTGGTGTCTACAACAGTTTATTTTTTTGTATGAATGTTAGCGTTAATTCTTATAAGTCAAAGTGCATATGTTAATTATAATTTCTATTTGCTAATTGAGTAGCACTGAACCCTGAACAAAAAAGAAAGCGAATCATAATTTTACCTTTATAAGTTCAGAATGTTTTTTCAACTTATAATTTGTCTTTTTTACAGCGAGAGTACTAAGATCGTCTCCTCAATTTGGTGTAACATTGCTAACTTATGAAATTCTTCAACGCTTGTTCTACGTGGACTTTGGAGGATCGTAAGTACTTTATAATAATTAGTTTGATCGTTAAATGTTCGTCCGTTTGTAGTTCATTTATTTTAATATGAAGTGTTATGTTATAATGTTTTCAAAGGGATGATGCAATAAGGTATTTTGTTTTTTTGCTAGGGTATTTGGTACTACTTTTCTACTTCTATTTTCACCATGCGAGCAATCTTCAATCTTGCACTGTACTTTTATCTTTTACCTATTCTTACATATTTTTATTTTATATGTCTTATATTATTTGATTTTGTATTGCACTTCTTATATAGATATTTACTCGAATGTGTATTTAAAAAAGGTTGGAAGAAGTATTGGAAACAATTATTATTGCTACTAGACGACACCAAGTATATTGAACAATTTAGACATTGAGTGTTTCCATATTCTAATGAATTCAAGCGAAATATAAGGGGAAACGAGATAATACAATTGCTATCATTTACATAAAATGCATTTTTAACTGTAAAATTACAAAAGGTTTATTTCACGCTGTATAAAAGTAATCTTGTACTAAATTGATTAGATACATTGAGCTTCTTTATATTTTAAATTTACAAAGGTACGTTGCAACTTTTTATTTGTATTAAATTCATTGCTCAATCATAATGATTGATAATATAAACATGAAACGAAGTGGATGATAAAATTTTTTTTTGTTTATTGTAATCAACTTAGAAGCTTAATGGTATATCAGTCGTATGTTAAATTGCTATTAGTTTAAAACTTGTGAGTTCTTTGTCTAATTGTGATAAAGTCAAAACTCCTCAGTAGTAGCCTTAAAATCAATGTTTATGTATAGCATGTCTCCTTATAGTTGGTTTGAGCAAATAATGCCTAGTAAATAATTGAAATATTTAGGTTAGAATCTGTGCATGTTATAACTATGGAAATAATCAATGTGCTTTAAATGTGTATATAAAACAAAAACGAATGTAAAATAATAAAATGTGATCACTTACAGGCGACCAACGGGGTCAGAATTGAAGGTAGCATCAGTGGGACTGCAATCAGAAACCAAATCACGAAACCCCGATCACATTGGTGGCTACCAGGTGGCGACACCTATCTTCTCGGGCATCGAAACCAAGTTTGGACTCTGCTTGCCCAAATTTTCTGTACCTAAGCAGACATGAGAGCTTTACTTTAGAAGATTAGTTCATGTTTTTAACTTTCTATTAGATAGATAATACAATATTTTTATTAGACATATACTAAATATTAAAATTGAAAGATTATTAAAAGTTATTTCTGGATATTATTGTTGTATCGAATTTGTTTTTAGTATACGCAAAAATACTGTTTATGATGTTATTGTTTGAAAAATTATTAATAATATTTTTTTAAATGTTTGTTTCTAATATTTATAATGATTGATCAGTTTTGTTATTGTCACTGAAATATTATGAAATATATTTACATATATTTTGAAATGAACCATTGTTTTATTTTATTTTCTCTAAACCAGAAATTTACATTAAACCACAAGAAGTATAACACTGTTTTTGCTATTTTGAATATTAGAATGTTTAAGCTGAGTTTAGAACTATACTTCTTATTAGTCTCAAAAACGAATGAGATCAGCAGATGCCGAAGAACTTGTAACTCGTAAATAAATAAACTATAGTTTTAATATATTTAAACAATTTATTTCCAACCTAATTATGTAATGAAATCCATTAATATATTTATGATAATATAAATAATATGTTTATTCAAAAGTCGGAAAAGCGCCAAAATCTATTAAAATAAATAATGACATATTTTGCCACAGCAAATGTACGTGATTTCTGACCTTGAAAACCGCCGTCATTAATAGTTACGTGTAGGTAATTTCGCGGAAATAGCGATAAACAACATTATTAACTCAGGAAAATCACTCATTTATCAATCATCAACAAAGTCGGATCAAACATTCGATCACTGCACTGGGATCGCGGCGGCTTGTGGCGAAAATAGATTTCTCCTGTTTCGCGTATGTTACATTTATTTCGTACGCACTATTTTAAGTTATTTTTATAATTGGGTCATGTCCTTTCGTTTTGAAGATTTCATTCTCGCGGTCATTTTGACAACATTCAGCTACTATAGTGGCAAAAACTATATTTTTCGGTATATCGTGGATATTTTTGATTACTGTGTTCATTTACAAAATTAGCAGTATTTTTATTAAAATGTTTTAAAATTTTCTGTGTATACAATGTGTAATAAATAATATATCAGTGAATAAAAGTGCAACATATAGTGCGATCTATTTCATTTCAGACAAGAAAATTTTAAGTTTGATTAAAAATGTCACAACAAACAAGGAAACTGTATTTTGAGGTTAGTATTGTCACTGTCATTTCATGTGTTTTTCACGTGCATATTACATAATAAAATAAATACTGCAACACACAATAACCAATTTGTTTTTTCCAACAGAGAGCAAACCCGGATAAATTGCTGGATATTTTTAATAAATATGCATCTGTAGAAAAAAATGGAGAGAAATTTATGACACCCGAAGATTTTATGACAAGATATCTAGGATTATTTCCTGAAAAAAATTATAATGTGGATTCACTGCGCTTGTTTGCAGGAATAGTAAATTTGAAAAAGGATGGGTTTATTTCTTTCCCGGAGTTTCAGGCATTTGAAGGACTGCTGTGCTTTCCGGACGCCCTGTATAAAACTGCCTTTCAATTGTTTGATACGAACGGAAATGGCGAAGTTTCATTCGGTAAATGACTAAGTTTAAATGAGCGGGAATAGAACTTTTTCAATAAAATAATGAAAATCGATAAAATTTAAAGGGTTTCGTAATCACCACAAGGAACTCGGAATTTATATTATTACAGAAAATATTTTGCCGACAGTCTGCAGAACACACATTTTTGTGGTTTTACTGTCACAAGCCAAAACATGTTTTTGTCTATATCTAGTGACTTATGCATATTTTTTTTTTCGGGAAAACAGAAAAATCATTATACTTTTACTACTAGTGGGGCAACTTTTGTCTAATTTAACCGAAGTTGTAGTTCTTATATTTTCCGAGATCCAATTAGAACTGAGAAGGATTAATAAAAATCAAGATGTTAAGTTGTTTATCAAGCCATGGATCAAGTTGTATAATCTTGATTGATCCCTCGTATATCTATTGATGAGAACATAGTTTTCCAAATATGTATATAGATTTTATAATTTATTTGTGTCCTACTATATCAAAAAATTACGTACATATTTGTTTAATTTGAGTTTAATATTCCATAAACTTCTTTACAACAAAATTGCACAGTTGCAGATTAAATAGTACAGGTAAAGAAATAACTTGAAGATAAATTTATAAAATAAACAATTTTGTTGCTTCTGTTAATATTTCAACTGCAATTTAATTAGTTGAATTCATACTCAATTTTTCTCGTAGATTAAGTAATAAAATAGCAAAAAGCTTACTAACTACTATGAATAAAATGTTTGCAGATGAATTTGTGGAAGTGGTGATAAAAACGGAGCTACATAAACACATTCAATTCAACATGAACAGCGGCTTTGTAGACCTTTACTTTGGAAAAAGTAAGCAAAGAAAAATCGACTACTCTGAATTCAGTCAGTTTTTACATGACTTCCATGAAGAGTACGCCGTCGAGGCCTTTCGCAGATTTGACAAAAAAGGCACTGGATTCATATCTTTGACTGATTTTCAAGACATTATGATCTCTATCAAAAGACATCTACTTACTCCAGACGTTGAGTCGCATTTAATTGAGGTTTGAAAAATAAATTTATCTATTTTATATTTCTATATGCGTCGCGTTTGCTAAATATTTATTTCACCCTTCAGATATCTTGAAATCGATTTTTATTCACATGTTTCCGATGCGTCGGAGGAACCTTTCTTATTAGAAATCTCATTTCAGAGGGATCTTTGACACTTTATCATTTTAAATTACATTTCTTGCAACCATCACACAAATGTACGATTCTAATTTTTCCAAAACCTATTTCAAAGTATTTATAGGATTACACATATTACAGTTTCCCATGCCTCTGACAATAAATCGAACGGAATATCTGTTCTCAAAATCAAACAAACGCGATTCTTTCTCGTTAGCATCAATTATACAGGATGGTGACTTACTCAGCCGGTCATAGATGTTAAATAATATTTAAGCAATTTTCTGCTTCTCTAATCGTTTTATAGAAAAATGTTTCTAAAAAAGTTGAAGAGATTTAATATCTGAATCTGAACTTTTGGTTCGGAATGTACAATTTAAATTTTATGAAAATTATTCGTCACGTACTGCCGGAGATGCGTATGAGTTTTATCAACGTTTATTTGAACAGTTACCGAATTGCAATCTGATTGTGAGTGCCACTCTTAATTCTATACATATACAGCTCCACAATTGCAGATCTCTTCCGGTACTACATTTATACTGTTAGTTTAATAGTATATTCTACAACAAGTAATGGAATATGCCATTCCGTTACATGTTGTAGACTATACTTTCTATAACAAGATTTTGGAATTTATACAAAAAATACAAATACAAAACTGTTGAAAATGTCAAACTCAAATAAATTTAAAACAAACAGATGTAACCATAGTAACTGAATCAAGATACTTCATATATCGCGCTAGTATGCGCCTCTGATTCGTCGAAATTATTTCATACGCGGCGTATGGAATGATAGTTGTTCCAATACAGTTTTCAGTTGTAGAATGTGTAGTTTCCAAAATAGTGTTATAGAATAGTATATTGTACAACGAGCATGGAATGGTACTCATTTCCTACGAGTATGAAAGTTTGTAGCATGAGCCGAAGGCGAATGCTGCAAATCATACGAGTATGAAATGGACATTCCATGCGATTTGTACACTATGCTTTTTCTACGACCACGATATTATTTCCTAATTAATTAAATTTTGATAATAAATTTGTCCCGCTTTTACTATTAGAATATTTAACAATTCGAAATATGTATCCTAGCAATGGCACCTGTACTTAAATGAGCTGACCTGTATCGATATACGCACAAAACAAATTCATTTTGCACGATGCTGGCAATGTACCTGATATCCCTAGCAACAACAAACGTACAATGAGCAGATTTCTAAGTGGTCGTAGAAAAAATATGTTTTTCTCATATTAGTAATAAAAATCATACGGTTATAGTTTTTACATACATATATACATTTATTTATTATTTATTTCCCATCCCAACATGACAATGAAACTTTGATAAGTGTCAAAATCATGTTGAATGTTTGTAATATGTATAAGTATAATATTAATATGCGAAAGCAAAAGTACACTACGTATATTCAATAATTTGTTTGCTACTTTAAAATTGTGAAAAATGTTTTGTTATCATTACTAGTACAAATAACTATGTATCTACTGAAATTACAAAAGTTTTATTTTTGCCGATAAATGTCTGTAACGAAACTTAGTTACATAATAGTTTACTTGAAAAATATTTGAACGAAATCACGAAAAATTGTTTTTTTGTTCATAGCATACTTGAATTATCATTATTTCCTGAGTCTTAGTGCTCCTAAAAATTCATTAAGTGTACACGAATGGTTAGGTACAATGACTACAATGTTAAAATCGCTAAATTCTCTGTAGAATATGAGTTCTGTCCCACATTCAAAAGTATTTCACGCGCGATTTTAATCTTTCTTTGTTCCGAAACCATCATTCAACCTTGTCTAACATCTATCTTTTAATCTCCACATTCTGTTTCTCTGATAATCCACCTTCCTTTATTTTCGCGCATTTCCAGACAGCAAGCGTAAACCAGGCCGACCACTTGGTGAGTTTTCCGTATTTCATCGCGTTTAATTCTCTGCTGAATAACATGGAGCTGATTAAGAGGATATATCTTAATGTGACGAACGGACACAGGAATCAAAAGGTGACAAAGGAGGATTTCATGCACTCTGCACAGACCATGTCGCAAATTACGCCCTTGGAAGTGGATATTCTCTATCAGCTCTGCGACGCTTTACATCAAACAGGGTGAGAAACTATTATTGCTTTCATCTTAACTCTGCGAATTGTTATAACAATAAAACTTATACGAATAAAATGGCAAAATATTTTAATTTATTTGTTTATGTTATGTAGCAAGACCAATTATTTTTAAACATTTCTTCTAAACAATTTCTGGATTGCAGTCAAAATAAAATTTAGTATTTCATCCTGAACCGGTTTCTATTGCACATGGATCTTTATCAGGAGATGAAAGTCAAAAAATAAAATTTGTCATAATTCTAAACATTTTAAAACAATAAATAATTAAAAACGAACATTCGTACTCTACACAAAATGGAGATATGACAAATTTTATTTTTTGACTTTCACCTCCTGATGAAAACCCATGTGGTGTAGAAACCTGTTGAGGATGAAATAAAAAATTTCATAATACTGACTGAAATCCAGAAATTGTTTTTATTATAATACAAATCCCAGTCAAGAAGCTTACATATTATATTTTTCTTTTATGTTCTTAGAAAGAAGAAAATTTAATAATTAATTAAACCTATTATTTATAACATATTAAACAAAAGATAATATTAGATTCTTACTATTTTCAAACAGAAATATTTATTAAACATCATTTTAACTTTCTTATAAATAGTTTAAAAAATCTATGACGAGATTTTGCCGAAATAAATGTTTTGAGATTCCCTGAATTTGTTTTGACCGTTATTATATTAATCTGTCTGTATGGATGGATGGATGTGTGCCCGTATGTTCAATAACTTACGAACGGACGAGAAATGATAGAATAGTTGATTTTGGTAATAATTTTAAAACTGAAAATGGATGTTTATTTGAATTACAAAACAATAAATTCTAATTATTTGAAATATAGAATACGAGGGTCGTCCAGAAAGTAAATAACGATTTGGTATAAGAAACTAAATAAAAACCAAAGATACGAACACAATATTTTATTTACATAGATCATAGATACAGTACATTATTTATTGTAACGTGGTGCTAGGTTTTCAATGCCGATATTATACTCCTCTACTACCAAAAATCTGAGCCAGGATATCACTGCTTCTCTGAAGTCTTCATCGTTCAGGAACTGTTTTCAACCCAAAAATTCCCTTAATTTTGGAAACAAATGAAAATCGTTTTGTTCCAGGTTACAGCTATAAGGATGCCGAAAAATTTTCCCAAACATGGAGTAATGTACAGTAACTTTGTAAATAAAATTTTGTGTTAAAATATTTTGTTTTTATTTAGTTTTGTCAAATAGTTCTTTACTTTCTGGATGACCCTCGTAGATCCATAAGAAAGATGTTATAGTAATAAGTTTCCTGTATCTGCTTACAATTTTGGGGAATAATGAATGATATATTTAATGTAATATTTAAATATTCGTTATTCTCATATAACAAATCTGTTCTATGAGTTGAACATATACGGATTGTAGTTATTGAAAAATCTAATTTAAATTTATATATGTGTGTATAAGAAAGTTTTTTTTAAAGACTTCTTTTACTTATTCAAGAAAAGAGAATATTTTTATATAAATGGAACCTATTATCTACGAAAATACATACAAAGGCCGATTTTAAATTCTTAATATTTTCAAACAGAAAAATTATTAAAACGTCATTTATCTTCTTTGAAATTTTATCCACTTAATAGAGCAACTTACAAAGTACATCGTTTGATACTAAATCTGCACGTGCCTACACAACTTTTTGACATATTGATTAATACACGATGTACAGAATAACTTTTAGTTTTACAATAATGCCGGAGGCCTTACAGATATATTCAACGTGTGCCAAACTTCTATTTTATATGACTTCGAGATAACATTGAACAGAAGATAAGAACCTATTAAAACTGCAATTATTTGTAATTTCAAATTAGTTTAATAATTTATCTTAGATATAGACTTTTAAATATAATTTGTTAAATTTTAGGAAAATTGAATACGATGATTTAAGGGCTATAGCTCCAGAACCATATTTCAAAGAAATAACAAAACGGTTAGCAGAAATTCACGCAGTTAATGTAAGTACCATTATTTTGTGATAAACACTTCTTGAGTATCCTAAAACAGTCTAGTACAGAAGTAGTTATCTAGTTTTCTCGTTCATTATAGCCAGAAATGCTTTTAAGTTTTAAGATCTTTACATAAATTTTCCATTGTTACGTACATCAAAGTTCTGCCCCCAAAACTAAATGAAAACTTTCCTTTATGTTAATTTAGAGTCCTGATGAACGTAATGTACTAATTCAAATTCTAGAGAGCACATACAGATTCACATTAGGTTCAATTGCCGGCGGTAAGTTTATTCTAAATGGTTTCCAACCCGTCTTTAAATGAATTTTTAATTTAAATAGCATTTGGTTCGGCAACAGTATACCCAATAGATTTAGTAAAAACCAGAATTCAAAATCAAAGGACTGGATCGTACGTCGGAGAATTAATGTATAGAAATAGCTGGGACTGTTTTAAAAAAGTGTTGCGATACGAAGGCGTTCTTGGTTTGTACAGAGGATTGTTGCCTCAAACCATGGGAGTCGCTCCAGAAAAAGCTATAAAACTCACGGTAATAACTTATTTTACATTGCTCTTAAAAAATTTGGTGGAATTAAAAATTTAATTGTTGTAGGTTAATGATTTCATTCGCGACAAACTCACAGATGAAAACGGTAATATTCCTCTTTATGGTGAAGTCATAGCAGGGGCTTGTGTAAGTTTAGAGAAACAAAAATGATTTGTGAATAACTCTAAGTGCTATGGCACATTCATCGCAGAGCATCGTCCGCAAGAATTGTTACAACTCTGTGATGCTTTGCGATGAGTGTGCCATATTGAAGGCCGTTTGACACGTTGCATTATTCTGTTCACAATTATGCACATTTTTCTGTTACAGAATTATGAACAAAAAAAAATCGGTCGCGACATCCGGTAAACTAACTTTCAGAAAAATGCACAAAAAATATAAAAAACGTTCTATAGTTCCACAGAATTTTTCTCAGAAAATGCACAGAAAAGATGTACATTGTTTTGTATATACCTATTTCTATTCTAATTTAAATAACGCTAATATATCACTAAGTAATGTTAAGACTGTATTTTTCTACTTAGTTTCTAGTATAATGCACGAGGCGAGAAACGTACCATTTGGCCCCGTTAAAATCATTGAAAGAAGAATTGTTTAATTTGCTATATTTATATCTTAAATTCTATCATTTTCACATTTACCTGCCGTACATACATATATACCTATAAGGGAGATATTATATTTATGTTAGAAATTGATTAGATTTTGGAAACAATTTATGAACGGTGGTAGATTATTTGAAGGCCTATTAGGTTTTTTCGGCATATCTAATGAGTTAAAGTTAATTTCATTGGGATCAAAAAGATGTAGAATAATATAACCTACAATTTTTATTTGGACCATTTTTCTATATTTTGTTCTCATCAGACTCAAAAAACAGTGTTCGTGGTATTAGCCAATACCTTTGGGCCAAATGAATTCTGTATAGTAGTGATTTTTGATAAATTTTTCTTTTTGAAAGATGGTAAATGGACTTACTACTTATGGTCATATGCAATTTAATGAGTGGATGACTGTGAATTTATGTGAACACAAACGATCATGCTCGTCCGTGGGATTCGAAGCCACGATCCCTGGCGTGCTAGGTTAGTGTCATAGCTTCTACGCCACCGAGATCGGCTGATAATTTGTTATATCTACCTTAAAATATTTTTTTAATTAACAGATTTTAAGATACGAGTAAAGTAAACTGAGTACAACAATTTTCCCTCTGTAAGATCAGAACAATTAAGTTATTCTAAAAGTCTTTATTGGTTCAAATGATATGATTCTGGGTTCGTACTTATATCTTTTATGATAAAAAATTATACATTATAAGTATTCACTTACGTTTGAGTTATACAATACACACCACAGTATAATAATTCATACTGTGTATACTCTAAGCAAAATATTTTAGACGTGCTATTTAATTTTGGCTTCAGTAATTGTTGCTTGAATTGTTCAGTGTGATTAGAAATTGTCTTTTTTTGTGGCCGATTTTTTTTTTTTTGTAAAATATCGCATTCCCAGGACGACGTGCAAATTATAATTGACGAATATAGAAAGTTGCCCTGTTTGTATTTTGCAAGAACTCGAACCCCGTGAATTCAAAATAAAATGCAGTCAAAAACTGTCGTTCTCAGCTCTTAATTTAGAAAGTTAAGAACACTTTTACCTTCTTGACGTTTTAGCCAATTTCTGCACCAATTTTTTCTTTGCCTTAATCCTTTTTATATCTACGGCTACTACTTTAATTACCAAAGTTAACTGTAACAACAATTTCAAATTCTATTCTACCATAACATTTATTTTGACAGCGGACAGTTCACAGCTAACATGTGGAAGTAGTATATGCGCATGCATATCCGTATAATGATGAACAAAATTCTGAAAAATAATAAAAAAAAATGTGCATTTTTCTGAACCAAGATTTTGAACAAAATTGTGAACATAATTTTATACAAAAATGCAACGTGTCAAACGGCGTTTAAGACTAAAATTGTTTTGCAGCCACTAAAGGACACTAACTCGCACAATTTCTTTCCTTTTACTAACAATGACATGGTGTGTTTAATCGGTAATCATCAACTAATAATTACACTCAGGTAATGGAGCGTGAAAATAAGTACAGTTTATGGTTACCTACATGAAATATTAGTAACAGTCTAATTGTTTTGTAGGCTGGAACAAGTCAAATAATATTCACAAACCCTTTGGAAATCGTGAAAATCCGTCTTCAAGTAGCGGGCGAGCTGGCAGGTGGTAAAAAAGTTCGCGCATGGTCAGTCGTGAAAGACCTCGGCGTGTTCGGGCTGTACAAAGGGGCCAGGGCCTGCCTGTTGCGCGACGCGCCATTCAGCGCGATTTATTTCCCATCATACGCTCACCTTAAAGCTAAATTGGCCGACGAGAATGGCTACAATCACCCCCTGACATTGCTGGTTGCCGGTGTAATTGCCGGTGTGCCCGCTGCAGCGCTCCTTACACCCGCGGATGTTATTAAAACTCGGTTACAAGTCGTTGCGAGAAAAGGACAGACCACGTATACCGGACTGTGGGATGCAGCCAAGAAGATTTATAAGGAAGAAGGACAGAGAGCTCTTTGGAAGGGGACTACAGGTTAGCGCTTTATCTGCTCTAACGATAACGGCACACATGGCCATAATCGTTTCGTAATTCACCACGAATAATTTAGGTCTTATAATATTAATACCCAATATAGACTGACTGGGAACATACATTTAAGAATTACTTACAAAAACATTAAAAACTTTACGGAAATAAAACTCTCGCCCATATAAATTTCGTGTTATCGTGACAAAAATTACGCCACACAGTTAGACGTCATCATGAAAATAGTGAAATCATATTCTAGGGACTCCAAAACGTGCTTATCCGTTAAAAACTCACTATTGAAAATTTTGACTTGTCAAAATACCTCCCTTACATACAGGTGGGTTTTTAAAGCAACCAATCAGTTTTTCTAGCTAACTAATATACAGCAAGGAGGTGGACATAATTGTCTGATTGGCAAAATAAAATTATTAGGGGAAGAAGGAAAATTACATTTTATCTACGATAAAGTATAAAATTGATGTGTAACTGTTAGTTTCAAGTTTGTAAACTCGAACATTATGGCAAATTACTCTTGTCACCTAGGAACCACGTTCTCTTAAATAAAAGTTAGTCTTGTAAAACCTAAGCCTGTGGTATTGGGATCTGATATGTAGCGATATTCCATCTAGTGGATTATTTTCGAAAACAAATTAGGGTGAAGATTCCGTTAGAAATACATTACGTCAAATGGGAATAACGATTTTTGAGATAAAAAAATGACCGAAATTGTAGATAAACACCGAAAAAAATCGAAAAATAAAGTTTATTGTGCAGTAAAAGGGTGTAATAATAAGTCCCGTAAAAATCTGGAAGTTGCATTCCATTATTTTCCGAAGCTGGACAAACCTTTTATTTATTAATTAACCAATTGTGCGAAAAAACCTTGGAAAAAACTAACAAAAGTAAACAACATGAATGCGTTTACAATAAGTAATATGCTCTGAATATTTTGTACCAGACGGTTATGTACATCTAAGTAAAATTTAAGGTTATATTACGAATTTGCTCCCAAATCTTTTTAGTTTGTATTTAACTAAGGTCATAAATTAAATTAAACCTGTATTCAAAATTAATGTTCCTTATATTTGTTCATTTTTAGTTATTTGTTTATTTAGTTGATTTAGATCAAGAAACGTACAACTAACCTAACATTACAACAACGTAGCAATGCAGTTTTTGTATTTTTCACCCAAAACCAGCCATGCAGATTCCAATACCCTCAAATATTTTTTGGAGATGGGGATCGAACTGAGGATTTCGTGATCCACATGCGTTACCACGGAGATATTTACAATTATTGATCAGAAGTTTCAGGGTCGTATCTGAACCTTGTAAAGAGTTAAGTTAAGAAGACCTGACAATGAGTATTTATTCATTAGTTCTACGTTTTCCTAGAATCTTCCCTTTGTAGTTAAGTTACGATTCAGATTTGTAGTTGTTAGGATTCAGATTTGCACAATATTAAGTTTCTCAAGTAGTGTGTATTTAAAATTATCCTGTTTATTTTAGCTCGAGTATTAAGATCCTCGCCGCAGTTCGGCGTAACTTTATTGACGTATGAAATTCTCCAAAGATTGTTCTACGTTGACTTCGGTGGCACGTAAGTGTTAACATTTTTAAACTTCCTATTGATCATTTTATATGTTCGTGTTAATTTTTAACGACCTCATTATATTTGTAACCAATGCGAACAAAAATAATTGAAATGAAAATATTTCCTTGTACGATTCGGTTTTAAAAAATGTTTACCAATAGAGTTTCCAAGGTAATAAGTTTGTTTGCAAAATATGTACCAAAAACATCAAAGTAATTTTAAAACATTTGTAAATTTGATAACTTTTTTCTTCAAACGTCATAAAAGTACGTTGTTATGTATTTGTATTCAACAAGCAGAAGTTCAATATTGTCGCCGCCGGCGTAAAAGTGTTTCCTTGGCAACACATTTACGCCGGCGGCGGACAAAGTAAAATATTATGAAAAATAGTTAGGTTGTAATTCAATAATTTGACAGTTAAAAATGAAACAAATAAACAAAAATAACAAAACAGCATATTCTACGGCAACTTGAAATGCTAGATAAGACAGAATATTTTTTGAAGTTTTGAGCATTTTATAATATTTATAATTTTATTTTCTATGTTTGAAGAAAAAATAGCATGTGTTATTCGGAGTAAATGTGTCTTTGGGTGCTTCGCATGTAATTGTTCGACTCGCTTCGCTCGTCGTTCAAACTTACATGCTCAGCACCCAAAGTATCACATTTACTCCTAATGACACAATCTACTATTGTTGGAGAGTTTTATATCAGGCAGTTAAAAGCGAATATTCATTAACCTTAATCATATGAGTAATGTAATGTTTCAGTCGGCCATCGGGCTCGGAATTCAAAGTGAAACCAACTGGAGGATTCGTCGTAGAAACAAGATCAACGAATCCTGATCACATCGGGGGCTATCAAGTGGCCACGCCGATTTTCACGGGCATTGAGACTAAATTCGGACTTTGTTTACCAAAGTTTAGTGTAGCTAAACAAACTTAAAACCGACACTAAAATTATTAATTCAAATGTAAACACATAATTGTAGTTGTGTACATATTGTTATGCAGACAAGTGCTTCGTGTAAATATTTTAAATTATTTTGCTTCGATTGTTAAATTGTGCAAATGACTATTACATATATTCAGGGATATTTTATTTTTATATAGAATATTTTAGCAATAAATTTATTTTAAAAATATTTTGCTGTTTCATTTTGTAATCCAAAATCCAGACAAATTCAATCCATAGTTAGTAATGGATGCAATACTTTCTTCACCATTTTTAAATTTGGATCTATCAAACATTGAAAATAAATGCTTTTATTCGTGTTGTATACGCATTTATGTCTCATTTATTAAATATTACATGCTTTCGACAGAAATAAACATTAAAAATTATTTTGACTGTTTCGTTGTTACCAAAATTGTTTGCAATAAATTTTAGCATACATTAGTATTCTATAAGCAAATATAATTCGGGCCAGACTATAAAAAAAAAATTTGAATAGGCAACGAAGAAAAAAGAAATAATTACTGGACAAGAGACGATAACAAAAAATTCAAAATATGTGGGAGAGACTTTGAGATAATAATAAGACTTAAGAAATGATAAATATATCCAACATATACCACACGATGAAAACCAAGACACTGATTAGATGAAGAGAGTGCATCGAAATCGATTAAATATAGATTTTATTAAGGGTTGTTTCTTATGCTTAACTTACTATGTTAAAACAAAAAACGCGACTTTTAAACCAGCAATACAGAATTTCATGTATTTACATATGATAATTACCTCACCCTGTATAATTAAAAAATTGTTACTTTATAAAATTTATAATTACATCCTCATGTCATCTCGATAAGAATGATATATTTTTGTGCGTGGAATGTGGTTACTAGCGGTTAAGTCACGACCCCAAAGTTGTTAGTGGTGAGGAAACCGCAGGAGTAAAGTTAAAATTGCAATTATAATCTGTGGGATTCGAACTGAGGATCTCATGATCCACAGTTCAATGCGTACCACGAAGCTATTTACAAAACAATGAGCGATTTCTCATTTTATGAAAAGTAATGTTATGTTATACATAATACAAAATTAAGTTGAAGAATTATAAAAAAATAACTGAATAATTGGGCCAATAGACAAGTAAAACAAAATTCATATTAATAATATATTAATATACTTACATTTCAATCGCCGCCACTTAACCTCAAATTTATAATAATAAAAATCGGTCTCGTGTACATATAATGCAACAGATTGAAATTACCGGACAAACCGGTGTACAAATGTCTACTTTTGTCTGTAATGAATAGTCGGATTTCAAATGAAGTGAATCGTAAATGCAGATTGCACTTCATGCACCATATGCACCGTTTGCACGGTGACCGCCCTTGTGATGTCAATTGTTTGAATGCAGCACCCGCCTACTATATATAACATTAACTCTAGCAGTAGCAAACCACTTTGTTGATATTTACTGTGACTACCAAAACACTAGTGAATATACTTGTGCGGTGTATGTTACTACGTTAGAATTGTTAGTGTACACAAGGTATGTTGAAATTTGTTGTTTTCGTGTCGGGATCATGTGGATTTAGACAATATTTGACTATTGTTTGGTTCATATATTCGAGGAGTTTACAACCAGTTAGTTTGAGGATATTTGATATTTGTAAACGTATAGCTGCTCTTAGAATACAATAAGAACAGAGACAGTTCGAGGACAATCCAAATGACGAGTTAACAAAAACACTTCTTATTTGGGTTGGGTGTAGAATGAACTATACTATCTAGTACTGTCTCTTAAATATTTTTCGGTGTAACAGTTGACAGTTTAGTATTACCGATTCATATAGTTCCATTCATTCTAACTCAAATACTAACTGAACTTTGAATCAATGGTGTATTTCGGTATAATTGAATTTGTCCAATCACTTTTTTTGTATAATTTATATTGTAATACAATGGGAAAATACAATAAAACATGCATAGTAAGGTTTTCATTCATTTTATGAAAGAAAAATGCAATTTTTAGGTTACTGTAAAACTTCTTGAAAATTGTTATGCCACAAAGCCTGTATGTTTCGTTGAAAAACACATAGATGGCGCTAATAGTTTTTTAAGCTAGCGTACCTCTATATGGAAGAGTAATTTTATGTATTTGTGCGATTTATAGTTTGAAATAGTTTACGAATATAGTTCAATAGTTTATTTACAGTGTAAGTCATATTATTATGAAGAACCTAACTTTTGAAAATAACTAAATTTATATTATCTTTATAATTTATAGTGTAATAATTTTATATTTCTTTATAATACAACAATAATTTTGTTACAAATAAGAAGAGTAATGTAAAAACAACGTATTTATCCTAATCTCAGTATTATGGCAGACTAATGGCGGCGACCCTGACCATGTCTATACCCTTGTATATAGAGGTACTCTATTTTAAGCAAATTTTTGTTTTATCAATTATTATTTCAGAACATTTTGTTATTCTAATTTCAGGTATGTGTTATACGACCAATTTCCTTCAAATACTAAATAATTACATGCTCAAGTTAGTTGTATGCGTGGTAATGAAATTTAAAAAAGAATATAACTTACTTAGCAAGTATTTTTTCCTTTAAAATGTCATATTTGTATTACTAACGAAAGAAAAAAAATTAAACGGAATAGGTCGGAATCCCCCATTAAATTTATCAAATAGATAATCAAAGATAATAAAATATATTATGTATTTAGCACTAAAAAGTCATTTAGCACTGATAAACGTCACGAACCGCTGGAATCGTTACCGTTAAATAAATAACAGTTTGTAATTATTTTATAAATAATTTTTATTGTTCGTATAGTATTATCAAATACCGTTAACAAAACCGCAATAAAAATGTATGAATTCTGCAATATTCATTGAATGTTGTGGATAATTATGCCAATAATTCGTTAATGGGGATTGTATTATGCACGGAATTTATAAAAACGCAGCACACCCTAATTACAGCAATTATTCCATTGTTTAACAGCCTCTGCAATCTTCATCCCAGTCAATCACAGTCAAACAATGGACTGGCGTATAATAGCGTGCATTCTGCTGAACATAACCCTAATCACAAATTGTCTACCCGTTGCGGTTACCACGCAAACACCCCGTCAGCCCACCCCTTCCGTCCTCGACGCTGAGGACATCTGGTGGACACAAGCAGGCCGTTCGCTTGGCCTAACAATCAAAGACTGTCTATCTGTGACGTCACTAACGCTATCAGCGCCGCGCAACGTTCAGATCCGCAACCAAGTTGCTATGTTATCGTCGTGTTTGAAGCACTACGCGCAGACGACCTTGAAGACTGTGCTCAGTGATGACGTCATACCGGTAGTGGAGGGGGTTGAACTGGTGAAGATCAACGGGAGTGAAATAAAAAGGTAGGTATTTAGAAATTTGTTCGTAGGGATCTGATTTCTTGATATGATTACGGGTGCGATATTCGATAGGTGTATCAGGATATCCTGATGTGAGAAAATTAAATTGAGAAAGTGAGTGCTTCCTAGCATAAATTTTAGAACACTCAGAAGAGTATCATATTTTAATATTAAATTTAAGGTAATGAGTTCAGGTAAATAGTCTCACAATCTTTTTAACCAAATTAAGAAACAATATTTTTTTACGATAAATAGATTTAATATTTATATATTGTATTACTGTTAAATTGAACGATAATTAGTGGCCATAAATATTATATTTTTGAGATGCGCAATATTGGATTCAGTGATTTTACCTTCATTGTTTTTTATTCATTCACAAAAATAATCACACTTTCTTTTCAATCACCATTACATAATTTCTTTTTCATATAGCGACTTTTTTTCTACTAATACTTTTTCCTATCTATTCTCACTTCACATAAATATAAATGGTCATAAAGCACGATCAAATTTAAATTAGAATTTTTGTCTTACATATTAATATTTAAAAATAAATATATAATCACGTCATTTACCCACTGTGAGTTTAGCACTCTGCTTATTTACCGTGAGTTTCAACTAAGATGCAACATTTCTTTCATTAGTCAGTTTAATATCGAGGTTTTGCTCAGCTCTAAAATGTGTTCTGCCAGCAAATCTATTCAGTTGAGCCGTCACTTGTGGTCAGCAAGTAGAACAATATTGAATCAGCAAATGATGTCATATTCGGCTGCTCTAAAGTTATTTCTTTAGCTAATTAAATACAATTGTAGTAATTTAACTCACAAAGAGGCAAATCGTAAGTTAATTTAATAAAATTTTGGTGAACTGTAAAATTAATTTCTTAGTTCGCCTAAAACAGGCGCCGTCGATGCGCTCTGCGTCGCCGAACGCATCCCTTTGCGCTCACTCTTTATTCTAACAACCAACCCTATCTTTTCAGGTATCAGTATTACTGCGCTAGATACGAGGTTTCTCATACGTCCAACTCATTCATAATCAAATTAAAACAGATACATACTTTAATAAAATCACACTTCAATGAAATAAAATATAGCTTATTTTAATTTGTCAGCTGCCCATGATTTTAATATGCAAACGCATAAATATTATAGCTTGTAATAATTTTTTTTTTCAATACTATTAAAATTTAAATACGCATACATTTTAAATTGACCTAAATAGCTAAATATAATAGCTATTTTTTTTGCTAACCCAATATTTAAATGGCAAAATATGTAATTACTACCATATTGTTCCATATAAAATGCAACATAGGTTATTATTGTCAATGTTAAATGAACTTGTCATCCTATTTTAAAGATATTTACTTCCTTTAAATCAAATAGTTCCTTGTGTTGTTGATAACTTATGTTGCATTTTATCTGGAACAAAACGGTAATGTTATTTAGGTAATATCTATATTTATTAATGACACAAAAGTAAATGTTGCATCTTAGTTGCATCTAACTGTGTGGTTGTGAAGTGCGGTTACCACCCGTCAAACCCTAGTTGTTAGTGAATAGGGAACATCAGGGATAAAGTTAAAGTGGCATCTGTGGATTGTGGGATTCAAACTGAGATTCTTATGATCCACAGTCAGATTCTTTACCATGGAACTATTTATTAAAATTTTAAGAGAATGATCTACTTATTAACGAATTAAAAAAAAAACAGTATGCAAGTAATCGAATTAGCAAATAAAGAAAATAAAAAAGGATTAGGTATATGGCTTTAAGAAGAATTTGTCATTATTAAAAAATATTTGTTGATAAATATTTCAAATACCTATACTTTAATATAAATACATATACGATTATTAGATAAAGTGGTACGTACGGAAAATTATTTTTCATATTATTTTTGCAAATATCAAAGGAGTTTTATTAAAACTGAATAGAGTGAAAATTTATGTTCAGAGCATGGTTGCACGTATAATGTATTACTATGTTAAGTTTATTCTACGTCAAGTAGAAATCTCCTTCAATATTTCATGCAATAAAAAGGTAATGCAAATATTATGGTTAGAAAATATGCTATATATTTTAAATTTCGAGCTTAACCTGTCTTTAAAAAATTTGCATACGTTATCTTGCTCAAGAGTCAAGTAAATATAATTTTTAAGGAAGAGTTTTGCGTTATTATCGTAAAATAACAAGTTGATATGTTAAGGATACTTGCTTAGCGGATTTTTGGGAAAGTTCTCGATATGTCACATGGATTTGTAATGCATAGCCATTGCTTTAAATAGCTTGAATACCTGACTTACATAATTAAAATTGTATTAAAATATGTAATATAATACATTTCGAGGAATGAATCCAACTTTAAATGTTTGCACGTAACCAGCAATACAAACGTGTGTAGCGTTCATAAGTAAGTGGATTCCAGCGTAAAATGAAATGAAATTTGATAAATTCAGTAATACCAGGATTCGAATCCTGTCAGAAAAATTCACTTATGTAACATACCACATTATTGATTAATAAGTCCATAAGAACAGACGGAAGATAAATTCCAGCTTACAATGTATTGATTTCTAATCAAAGATTGAAAAAGGAAAACAAAACTATTGTTCTCGTCACGTGCAATATGACAGGAAAATTGTTTGAAATAACGAGAAGCTAAATAAAAACCTTCGGTAGAAAAATGAAACTGATGTCTGTGGAAACAAAAGCATAATGTTCAGAATTTATAGCTTGTATTGTTCGAGCAAATAAGCTTTTTGAATAATAGAATATTTATAAAATAATCAAATAAATGTGGTTTCAATTAAATAGTTGAGCGTTTATTTTACACGTCATTTTCATGTGTTAAGCCATGTGATAAACACGCTAATTAACCAATGAAATATCTATTTTAAGTACCTATCGATTTGCACAAAAATATTTGAGTATTAAAATGTTTTGATTTATGTTTTGGATTACAGAAAAAGACATCCAGAAAAAAACAAGTATAATTTTAGTGCGGTTTAATTTCCCTCGGGAATATAGATTTTATTCCACTAATTATATTTTTATGAGAGCTCTTTCTGTTTTATGTTTATTGGTGGTAATAGAATTGTATTTTATTTTTAATACACATTATCGTTATTGTTAATGATTATTATTTCCTAAACTGGCTGTTATTAATGCTTATTTTAAGCTCTCATTTCTATTTCATGTAAAACGATTGCTATTATTTTACTAAACTCATGTGCTTTCCTCTTCTCAGTAAACTTTAGAACTGTAATTTAGCAGATTGTGCTTTTTAATCTATGATATTTTGGATAAAATTACGTTCTATAATCTGTTTGACAAAGCTAGAACTCTATTTACAAAATAGGAGTATGAGGATTTGTTGTAAAGCCTGTTCTTTGCCGCATTGATAATTTCAAAACGTCCTATTTGCGTCATACGTTACAAGCGTAGGTGATTATTTACTGAATTGTTAAACACAGACGTATATGAGTAGGTAGTTATGTTATTTAATATTGTCTCGGCTAAAACGTTTATTTGTCTATTTTATAAACTTTTTACTTTACAATTATTTTGTCTAAAAAGCGAAGTTTTACTAATTCTATTAATAGCTACATTGTAACACATCGAATTATAGATCATAAAATCCTCAGTTTTGTGGTTCTTCCTTCACAAAAATCTTTGGAGGGCACGATTTGATAGCTAGTAACTGCAGTTAACATAAAAACATGTATTCATTATCAAGATCTGCGACAGCAGAGTGTGGTACCCAAAATATGTAAATAGCGTGATGATATATTTCTGTATTTACCATAATGAGCACTGCTCAAATTGGAAGAATACACGGTATCAATATTATAATCGTTTAAATTGATACCCTGCAGTCTACATAAATCGTTTTGAGGGCATTTGAAGAAAAAATACCTATCAACACGAAGCATATTATTCTTCGTTATCTTTTTAGCACCCTTACTAAATGCAATAGATTTCAATTAACTTAAAAAAATTGACAATCGATTGGCTGCTACTATCGACATTTCTGTTGGGCACAGGATATATTTCTTCAAACAATTGCCCATCAAGTTTAAGTTACACCTATGTATGTTTTTTTTTTTAAATCTATTTGTACATCCGTTGCAAATATAGTTATATGTCCACTGGTAAATATATGAAAACAAATTAAATGATTTCATATTTTATCGGGGATAAATTGCTTTTTACAACCCGCCACATCCTATAAGAGAGGTATAGGAATCATGCTAAAAATTCGGTAGTGAGTTTTCTGTGGATGAGACGTTTTAAGCTCTATAGAATACGATTTTAATTGTTTCGCAATGATGCCTGTACTTCAGCCTTTCTGTCTGTGTGGATCTCTAGAGTTATGGTTTCCATTGAAAAAAAGTACAAATATGGTGATATCTACGAACATTAAACTTTTTTTACCAAAATACAGATATAGTTAGCTTATTAAAAGTAGTAAGAACTTTATTTAAACAATTTTTCGGTAATTATAATAACTTCCGAGAAAAATCTGGTGTGGGCACCACACTACTTTCTTATACAAATAAAACCAAATGAACATGTATGACTTGTTCCTTGCGTATAACTATTGTGACAATTATTTGACATATAGATGTTATACCTGTTTTTGGGTTCTCAGCTATGATTTAAATTTAAAATATTAAGTAATACTTTAAAATTTTATAACTAATAATAAAAATATTGCTTAATATATCAAACGACACATATTTTTGACACGTTTGACACATAGATCTTAGATTTTAGATTTTAGTTTTTGTTGCCAGTGTAACTAAGATTACTGAAATATATTATTAGATATATAATTTAGTTTTTCTCAAAATTAGAAGCATATACAAGAAAAGTGCAAATAACATTTTATATTCCAAATATTTTTTCTAACATCTATCATTTGAAACTTTTTTTCACAGCTGATTCTATTTTTGAAAAAAAAGTCTCTTTAATGAGATATTGCGTACGCGGACATCTATCCATCCATTCATTCATACTCACACACAGACATCATTGAGAAATTTGTCTTAACGGATTCAGTGGACGCCAAAATATGTATTTCCGCAAAAATCTCGTCAACGATTTTTTTCATGCTTCCAATACATTGTATAAGAAAGTAAAAATGGAGTTTCCAATTTTGCATTTAACCCTGTATATCAATTGTATCCTCTTGGGAAGAGCTTGATAATCAAATAACCGCATTATTTGACAAGATATCTATGGCGGATGGCGGGAAGTATTGTGGTGCCCACAACAGATTTTATTTACTCTACATATACATAAAATTGATCGTGTAATATCAGTTTCTGTCAATTTGATATTAATTCTGTCATCATATGTTTTAATTGTAATGTATATATAAATTTAAGCACAAATAAATTTACAAATGTTGTCTAATTTGATACAATTAAAGTTATTAAAGTTAGCAAACTAAACTGACATAAATACCAAATACAAGTTATCGGAAAAATTCACTCTTATATTTGTATATATCTATGGCATCTAGAATTTGTACTTGATAATTTCGTTTTTAATGTCTTTCTAGAACAACACATATAATGAAAATTTAAATATATTCTTTTCGTACCAACTAGTTAAGCCGCTTAAGCTGTAGAAAAAATTCATAATAACAATGAGTACAGTACCAGCAAAAATGTCAAGCTTAAATACTTCTTACCATAGATGCATAATAAATGAATCTAGTAGCATTTCCAGTTGTATTGTATTAATATTCCATCATGAATACTTCCGCATCTCATATTCTTCGTCTCTATTTCAAATCCGATTAGTTCAGATAGTTAGTGAGAGTATCATGGGATAATGTTGCATTTCAGAGCGTCACGAGCAGATTCACGTGAGCGTGACGGCGACGAAGCATCTCTCGACGCTTGGCGCAACATGCTGATCGATACGCTAGCCGATGTGTTCGACACACACGCCATCCGCATCTCTATACGCGAGCTACAAGTTGCCAATGCAGACATCGAGACAGGTACGTGGCCCTTACGAAGAGAGAACAGAAACTTGCTTTATTTTTGTTGGTTTACTTCCTTCGGATATCACACTCACATCTGCTCACTAATTTGAATATTAAATTATCATTGAAGTTAACTGTTTTTTATAAAATAGAATAGAATTATGCAGATGTTAAACCAGTTAAAGTTTATAACATATAGAATATAGTAGAGGAAATGTAACTGGAACAAGAATACCGTTTCATTTGAAATATATTTCCACCTAAGTATGATACAAAGTGATAATCAACTAGGTAGTAAGATTTCAATGAGAAATCTGATAAATAAACTGTTTTAATAAAATCGCGACACCGTAGGTGGAGTGATTTGATTTCTTAAACAGTTTTCGAGTCAAATTGCTGTCGGTAACAAGGTTGAGTTGTCAAACGGAAATTTATTCGAAGAAAATAAAATGCTCGAGTGTAATTCGGCGAGATAATTTAACGACATTATTTATGAAAAGGTTTATTTAAAAGTGCAATTGGTGAATATACAATTATTATATATCATATTTTTGACATATAATGTAAATGGCTTTAATGTAGTTAGTATTTTGATTTAGTTGCTAGAAGAAAAGTAAATAATGTTTTATCACTTTCAAAAAGTTACCTTCCTATTTATACGCTGTCAAAACGATAATAGTTATTTACTTTACAAGTGGGCAAAATAAGGAATTACCCACGAGAGAAATTTTATCGATAGTTTATCCAACACCTCTCAATAAAGGCTCTATAACTATGGCGATTTTAAACAAATAAAGAAGCAGATTACCCACTAGTGGGTATAATTTTGAGAAAAGTCACTAGTGAGTATTTTTTTATTTATAACAATAATAATAACACACAACACCTTGGTAACTATTCCGATTGGCATTTAAATTTAGTAAATTTAAAGCATGTCACTGTCAAATAATATTTTTTTCATAAATTTTACATTTATTAAGAGGTGCTGGATAAAACGTTATACTTCACACGTGGGCAAAGTGAAATTACCCACTCCATAAAATTATCACACTCAGCCTTCGGCTTCGTGTTTTGAAATTTCTATCATGGGTAATTCCTCACTTTGCTCGCTTGTAAAGTAAATGACTATTTTCTTTATGGCTTACTTTATATTAGAGTTAAATTATCTGTAGAATTTTTTTATTAAAGCAATGTTTCGATAGCAAAGTGCTCTACCTTCATTAGGTAAAATACAAAACAATAAATAAATAAATATGTAACGAAGATTACGAGTAACATAGATTAATAGACGAACATCAGTTAATCACGACTGTATTTAAATTAAAATTATTTAAAAATTTCTTGATTTCATTACTCTCTAATTAGTCATTTCATTCAGTTATTTTCTCTTACTAAAATCTCCACGTAATTCTTGAATAGCATCTTAATTTAATATGTCCTACCACACTGGCACGGAATCTTCTAAATACCACAACAAGATATAAGAACTTAAGAACTATAACTTTAAATTTGCCAAGAAGATCACGAATCTTTAAACTTGATTTATTTGACGTTTGTATGTCATATTTATTAGTAATCCTTCCAATTTTGTCTGTAACTTTAACAATGAATGGTAAAGTAGCAAATAATTTTTTATCAGTAACATTTTGAGGCACATATAAAGATTCTTTTCTACGATCCGTAGTCTCATGATGAGTCTATCAGTTTTGAACGACAGTAGTATGTTTTGATAATTTTCCAAGTGGTACGCCTATAGCTATCGCTTGTAGAAAAACTACATTGAATAATGTTAAATATAAAAATCTAATATAATATTTTAAAGACATCATTCAGATAAAAATCGGCTATAAAGAATATAATTGTTTAGTGGGAATAACGGTCAAGTTTTATGTCTTCATGTTAAGCTTCTGTTTATTCTTTAATGCTTTGCTGTCGTACCAGTTTAAAAGAAGAATATGAACCTGACATACATTATCCTCTGAAACTATAATGTCGATTTCTGTTTTAATGGAATTACATTTTAAATCCCTTCCATAAAATGATACGGTCTATTTTTAGTAAGTACATCTGCAGATTGCAGATTATTATTTTCATACGTTTCAAATGAATATTAAGCGTACTTTCTGTCACACAAGCTTTTTATATCACTTTGTACGATTCAAATTAGATTTAAAACATTAGAAAGGATTAATTAATTAATTAATGTAATCTGCTATGTAACAGAGAAAAAATCTGCTTAGTATGTAATCATGAAGAGATTTATTTTATTTGTAACGGAACTCAATTAAAAGTTTATATTTATAGCGTGGTTCTTAAAAGGCAAAATAATTAATTGGAAATTACAGTTTTACAAATTTTGTTGTATATCGTACCTATATAATTATGAAATTAATATATTCCATATAGTTATTTAACTAGATTTGAAATTTGAAAATGTTTGTAACTCAAGCAAAACAATTTTATTTAATTCCAACAAATATTTGTGTAAAGTTTCTAGACAGCTCATACGTCATGCATAATTTATTTCAAAACATTTTCCTTCATATCTTTTGCTACTACGAGCATCAATAAATAAAATACTTCGGAGGTACCGTTCGGAATAATTGAAAACACCGCTTTGATATATTCCGCGAGCACATCGCATATCACACTTTTAAAAGGATTTGCGTCTGTTTAAAGCTCGAAGAAGAAGAAAGAACCACATGATGCCGTTAATGGTATTCGGTCTTGTTGGACTGGGAATGATTCTCATTCCAATGGGCTTCCAGTTTCTCGCCGTGCTCGGAGGAAAAGCCCTTCTCCTGGCCAAGATGGCGCTGATACTCACGTCCATTCAAGGATTAAAGAAAGTCGCCCACAGCAATATCAATTATGGTCTGTATCATTCTGCGCCGGCTAACCCATGTACGTATTTCAGGGAAATTTGATCGAAATCAGAAATTAGAAACCGCGCGGGATTGAACTGTCGATTATAGCTGTTTGGGTTTAGTTCTGTATTTTGCTTAAATAACGACCTTGAAAGTTGATGAAGTCGGCATATAACTAAATATTAATAAATTAAATTATTTAATATTATTTTGAATTTAATCTAATCATTTTATAAGAATTAATATTTTCTTCAACGAATGCATACAAAATGAAAACTGAAAATTTTCTTGAAACAAGAAATTATTTTTATGAGTGTACATTGTACAATTTTTGTTATCTCCAAGCTGACGAATTACAGAGTTCATTTGTTTTCGTAAAACTTCTGTTGTTAACTACCAAGAAAAGTGGAGTTGGAATAAACAATAACGCTTGTTTTGACTTTTCATAATTGAAAATAATAATAATTTATTGGAAACATGTTTTTGTTTACATAAAAATAAATATAAATTAATATCATCATGCTATTTACCCGTTCTTGGTGTGGCACTCTGCATTAGCAGATCTCGCTAAGCGATATATTTTTATGCGTAAAACAGGGTCACCAGCCATATATTCATCTTCCCAAAGATGTTAATGGAGAGAGAATCACAAGGATAAAGTTAAAATAGCAACTAAAAATGGGCGATTTTAAATTATACATTACAAATTGTAAAACTGAAATATCAAATTGTCAGCTATTTACTTAGCTAATAACGAATTATACAACAGCCCCTTAGTCTTGCAGTGGAAATAAAATATTGTAAATTGATTATTCTAGAAAAGGATGAATATTAGAACCTGATGATGAACATGAAGGATATAGAATAGTTAAATGCAAAGACATCCAATTCAAACCTAACGAATTGAAGTAAAAGGTTTATTTTTAAGCTACAAAGAATCCTAAAGTAGTAAAACATTCTTGTATTCTCTGAAATATGCTGTTTAAGTTGTATCCAAATATTATGAAAATTTACTTAGAAACAAAACTTTCAATAAATATAGCAAATTGAAGACAAAAAAATTAAACTCTTCATAAAAACAGTTAAATGCATTGTGGATAAATCTAAATTTTATGTTGCAGGGTACGATAGAAAAGCCGAGGATATAGATCATCCCTACAAAATTGAAGACACATATTACAACTACAACCCATATCCTGAACAAGTAGTGGAATATAAGCGTTATCCTCGCCCATAAGGATAACACATTTTCAATGTAATTGTTTTAAAACCTCTCACATGTATTTATTTATTTATGTATTTGTTAATAAATAAAAGATCCTGAAAATTAGGTCTCGGAATTATTTAAACAAAGATTATAAGATAATTTTTCGTATGCAAAAAGTGACGGACAGTTCAATATGTTGGAGGAACTAATAAAAGTGTATCGGTCGGTTAAAAATATCTGCAATGTCCGCAAAGAATGCAGTGAAATTTCTGGACGAAAAATAGCCAGGAATTTCCAAATAAATTTCTACTCTGCTTTCGGAATGTTTTATAAAGAAATGAAATGTTTCAAGGGTCTTCTGAAAACAAATACGTAAGATTAAGTTACAGGCGAATATCTAAACGAGTGCTTAACTCAAGAGCCTCTCCAGACAAAAATTCGTCATTATTTTAAAATTTCATCAAAAGTATGAAAAATGGTATTTATCAAAACTTGTGGGTTGAAGAGGTAATCTCTCCATAAAAAGGCCGATATGTTGCACGGAATTCCTTCTGCTTAAAATCTGTGCATAATAGATATTATAGGAGTAGGTATTATAAATGGTTTTAAAGACGAACTTTCCATCTGAGATACCGCGAAAAAATCATTCTCGAACACATGTCGGTTCTTGAAGAATCATGATATGTTATTTTTCCCAACAGGTAAACAGATTTTTCTAGGTATTTCTCCAAGAACATTTTTCTTAAAAGTGATGAAATTCATTTTATTTATTTCTACGCTTCTTATACTTAGTATAAAGAAGTAAATAGAGTAATTATGGAAACAATCGATCGTAAGATGATACAATTCACTATCGAGAAAGGAGAGAGCAACGAAATTACATAAATATGTTTCATGACAATGCAAAAAACTGAGTTAAATTTTATTATAATTTTAAAACTAGATATGGAAGATGATCTAATACCCAAATTAATAAATTCAATTTATTCCGTATCTGAAATCATAAGCGAAAATTATTTTCAAATAAAAAAATGTCAGTAATAATATTTGAAACATAAATATTTGCTATTTTCTTGTATCTAATTCAGATTTTGAGAAAATATTAATTATATATTTATATTTTGATGTCAAGTTACAGATTTTAGAGGAAAGAGTTAAAGTAAAATGTAAAAAATTAAAGAAGACTTGATCCCTTACAAGTTTTGGATGATCGTCATGTGTTTTTATACAAGTTAATGGAATTCAATAAATAGTACTTTCGCTCCGGTTTCAGAAAAATATATTTACTTGTTACACACTTGTAAACAAGCTCTCTATTGCCTTTACAAGTTACTAACCTGTAAAATTAACAATTGCATTATAAAAAGTTAGTAAACAAGGTAAACAATTAACGTTGCCACAGTAATGCTTATAAGGCTTATGAGAAATACTTTTAAATAATTTTTGACAGAACAGTTATGTGTAACTAACAGGATTTGGTTATAATTATTTAATTTTTAATTTCATTTACAATTGAGTAACAAGTAAAATGTTATTCAATACACGCAAGGTAACTGTTTTTACCGCTTCAAGGAGGTGACAGGCTCGCCGGTCATTTGCTCCATTCAGCAGTAAAAATTATTTTACCTTGCTAGAAATGTAAAATACCATAAATGGCAATTTACCCATTTTTAGAAATGGAACGGAATATTTATTTTGCAATAAAGTTAGTTGCTATGGAAATAAACGTAAAACATTGATTGTTTGTCAAACATGTAATAAGTGCAACAATTGACAAATTAAATTTATATATATATAATTTATAACAAAGTCGTGCAGTATCCACAACAAATTTTTATAAAATAGGATAACTAATTTATCCAATAATAACTAAGCAAATTAATAATCTGTTTCCGTTAAAATTTCTGTAAAAAAATCTCTTAAAATGCATGAAACTAATTACCAATGTTTATGCCGCAAACTTAATACATAATCCGTTAATTAATTTAGTAACAAGTGTTAATTTTAGCCTAACCACAAAGAATAATCCGCAATTTTTCGCAAAAACCTAATTTTGCATTCAGTAGCAACTAAGCGGCAAGATGAAAAGAAAACAAAAATCTGCTTTTGAAATCTAATGAAAATTTAAATACTTAATTAATAATTAATCCGAATTAAATGACAAGCGGCTTACATTCAGATTACAATCTCCAAATTAGGTTTACAAACCTTTTCAATTAAACGAATTAATTGTGTATTCAACATGTTATGATAACGTCGCCCTGCGGTGACTGATGTGCGATTACAATGCATATTCTGCATGCGTGTACACATGGCGCATGCGCAATGCCACGGCGCACGCATTATTGCGTGTATGTTGTTGTTGGCTCCATAAAGCAGTGTTCATTTTGTTAACATTGAGCAATTGGCCAAAACACTAAATAAATACGAGGCTGATTTAACTTCATTTTGCAATAATTTTGTCTAGGATCCAAAGACATATACCTAATTTATTTTAGCTATTCGTAGAATGAATATGTTATATTAACAAAAAAAAGATTAAAAGAATTATTTATAAGTAAACACCTATGTTTTTATTGTCCAAATATTGAACAAATAATTGCGCCACATACAAAAATAATGCTCGCAAAAAAAATTTTTCACGAAATTTTTACGAAGCAAATTGGATATTCGTTTAATCCTAACCTATAAATCGAGAATGAATAAAATTTTCATATTTTTATTTTCGTTTATTTTTAGAAATTGATTGCATATTATTATTCAAATTTATTGTGAATTATTAGCATTTTGAGATTTGGCTACAAAAATACTTGCAATTCACAAAAAAATTAATTGCACTTATTTTAAATGTAAATTGCCACCAACTCAAAAGTAATGTATGATTCGCCTATAAAAATTGAAATATATTTTTAAGTGTTTTTGTTTTTTAACCCTGGAACGTCACACTATAGACTCGAAGAACCCCACGATTTTTATCTAATTTTTCATATACGTAGCATTCGCATAACTTCAATGCTACCTCCTTGTAAATTTAGTTTCTATAATTCAATATGTAAAATTCCTGTGTTTGTTCTCATAGTCCAAAATAAAAGAGTAAAATTTTGCATAATGCTGTTTTTTGAATAAAATATATGGTTCATAGTGGTTATTAACTGTTTAATGTCTTTCTATAAAACTAAACAAAAAATTTCATAGGTAAAATCCATAGAACAATTACATTCGGTTATGGGAAAGTAGTTTTTTTTTTTGCGGGGGTTTTCCGGATCCCAGTGTGACGCTTGTGTAACTGTGAAAGTAGTATAACCGTCCAGGACTAAATAATACTGTAACGTTTGAAACTGACGGATTCGGCGAAGTTTAACAATCAATAATTAAAACAACAATTGATTTTATTGTTGTTAACACTTATATTTATTTAAACTACTTATTTATTTTTACACACTTACTAATAAACACAAAATAACGATTAATCAATACTAAACTAAGAATATTACACAAGAAATATTTATTTACACTATTTATATTCACTACGCAAACGTTTTATTTATTTCCACTTGATCCGGTATGTACTAAACAGCGTATGAAAGTCGAATTTTAGTCGCTGGGTGGACTAGCGCATTTATATATCTGTAAAGCTGGCGGTCTGGAGATCTCTAGCACATTCGACCATGGAACCATTCAAGAACGATGAGTCATCGTTGCGCGCTTACTGTCCAAGGTCGTACTGGCCCGTTACAATACTAATGATTACATAAAAAATATATCGGAGTAAATGAATTCTTTCGTTTTATACCCTTCCCCACCAAAACTTTAGATTTTCAGAAAACAAGAAGATTTCCGTACCTGGCCGAGGCCTTAAAATGACCATTTTTGCACTTTTTTATATTTTTCATTTGCAAGCTTAAATCGTGTTTTTAATGAAATGTTTTGAGTTACTCTTATCAACTATCAAGTTTATTTGCATGTATTATTGCGTTTGTTCAACGTAAAAAACGGCCAATTCTCACCTCTAATTCAGATAAAATTGTGTAGAATTTTAGTATATTATCTTACAAGTATTTTGAAGGAAAGCGAAGGTTAAATATTTGAACATTTCAATTATTTTTGTTCTATTGAATAAGATAAAATATTTTATATCTGTAAATAAAATTATGGTAATTTAAATAGTTTCATAGACTTTATTTTAAACAGTCTCAACGAAAAATAAATATAAATAAATATTGAACAAGAAATTAATGCATTTCCTGCCTACCGCTGTAATACGAACTTAAAGCGAAAATCAAACCCACGGAAATCCCTTTAAAGGGAGATGGAGACTGTTGCTTTCAATGTAGAATTTTGGAATGTTAGACTAACATCTAGCAGTTGGATGATGTAGTGCTATTGATTAAGAAGAGGTATGCGCTGTATTGCATAAATTATGAAACCAGCCTCCCACGCATTCTTAATCGAGTTGGCTTAGGTTAGCGATATTCTGGATTAATAAACGTGTTAGTAAGATCAGCATAGTTTTACGACCTAATAGAAAGGGATTAGCCCTATGTTTTAACTATGTAACGTAGATCATTATCAGCGAAAATTGAAAAACGGATATTTTGTTCATACTGTTTAAATGTTTTTAATTATCGTTTGGATAGAGAACAGTGCTCCACCTACGGCGTCGTGATTTTATTAAAACAGTTCTCTTATCAAATTGCTAGGTAACAAGGTTACGTGACGAACAGAAATTATCCAGTAAAATAAAAAGCTCTTGTATAATTACATATTGTGTATAATTCAAGCGCCAAGTATTTATGTGTCTCTAAAAATACAAATAGCTATTTTATAGTATCAAAAGAAATGGTTACCAGTCGCCATATTACGACACGGTATTGAAAAAATTATTGTATTGTCTGTAACAGTAACCATATCCATATCACAACTATATTTTTATAAAAAAAATATAATCAAAATATGATTTTTATACTATTATAAATCTGAATCTGAAAATGTAATAATTACACATGTAGCATGTTTCACATACAGAGAGGTTGTTTCAGTTATTTTGTTATAAATAAGTTAATTTCAAAATAAAAAACAGTTTCACGAAAATTTCAAATAATAATTTTTATTCCAAATATTATTGTTAACAACTTTTTGGAGTTTCGATTTTGATGTGTAGAGTAAACTTCTATTACTGTTTCGAAAGTTATGGCAAAAATAAAATCAGGTCTACTGATTACTAAAAACTTATATGTATTTATGTACTTTCGGTACTTTTCACCTTCCATGCTAAAAATTTGGTAGTGAGTTTTCAGTAGATGAACACGTTTTAGGGTCCCTGGAATACGATTTTACTAGTTTCGCGATGATGTCTATGTGTGTGTTTGTCTGTCTGTCTGTCGGTGTGTGTGGATCTCTGGAGTCAAATGTTCCCTTGGCCCTTGGGAAGAGTTGATTAGTTTTTGGTAATAATCTAATAACCGGAAGTTGTAGATTACTTGAAGACCTATCAAGTTATTTTGAAATATCTCAATTTTTATTATTAGAAAAATATTATTATCTACAATTATTGTAAAACATCATATTTTGATATTCTCGTTTAAATCTGCTAACCTGTGTTTTTTGAAAAAAAAAACAACAGTTTAAAAATCTATGGCGGGAGTCATTGTGGTGTCCCCAACATATTTTTCTATGAATTCAACATACAATTATGTATTTTTGAAATTGCACTTTTTGGAAACAATACTTTGTATTACAAATCATTATAATTTTGCGAGTACATCGTTTATTTGAATCTATTTTTCATACATGATTCTGTATTTCAAATAAATGGAACTTATTGTATTTTGACTGTCTCGTTTTGCGATATGACTAAAATCTAATCAACTCTGCGCATTATCATTTAATTTATAATTATGAAGTTTCGTTACTATATATCTTCTGTCGTTCGACTTTCGTGAGTTATTGCACATACCGGCACACATGCATTAATCCACCCATACACACAGACGTCATTGATAAAATAATCACTCTAGAACCTGAAAATATATTTTCTTTTTTCATGATTGCTCAACTTCCTTATAGTTACCATGCATGACAAAGAAAAGCACCTGATATTTTCATGAGGCCGGATCTGTAAGTTGTTCTAAGAGTAATTGTGCGCCATTTATAAAAAGTTTAACTGTCTGCAAAATATTTAGAATAACAGGGTTAATAAACGCGTCAAATTACGTATATAACCATAGTTTAGTGTACAAAAGTATTAGTATTCTGTTACAATGAATACATTTTCATAAATACATAGGAATTAATTCTAATATACACATTTAATACTGACGTAAAACGCGAAGAGAAAAAATATTTTGTGTGAGCTTACCACGAAACTGTAATCCAGATTAAGTTAACATTGTAATCTATACGGACATCTACCAATTTTTTTCCGTGCTTTTTATCTGCATACACATTAATATAAAAATTTTTTGCATTAAAATTATTGCTCATTTTGTTTATACATCGTTAAAGAGTAACAGGTGCACTTCACAACAAAAAATATATTTTCAATTGATTACGTATTTGTGATGTTTTGCGACTCAAATAAATAGGGCCTCATTAGCATATTTCAGTAAAACTGCGATAAAGTATAAGTCAAACAAACGAAACATCCTCTTAAGTATGTTAAATTGTAGTTAAATACATGAGCAGTTTTCAAACAGATGCAGAATTTATTACTCTCTTGAAGATAAATTTACGAGTCACTCTGTCTGTAAAATTCATTCAAGGCGTTCGTGCTTTACTCAAAAATTCAATACCATAAACTTGCGAAATATTCAGTTAAAAATATTTTGATGTTGTTTACGCGTTTAAATATTTATCGGAGAGTTCGTTTAAAGCTCATGTTGCTTTGTTCCGATTGAAAGTATAAGTGGTGCTCGAACTTAGTGCTGTTTTATTTGTTTGGAGACCGCCGAAATTTGTCGTTAAGCGTGTAAACGAACGTATATAAGGCGCATGTGATATAATTCGGAGATAAGAGATAAGCGAGAAACTTGAATTTACTTATAATAGAACAACTTGGTTTTGAAACGTCTAGTTGTGTTTTGGTATCTGGTGAAAACTCTTTTACATTTTGCGATTTATCATTAATTTGTTCAAAATGATTACTTACAAGTGCAACGTGAAACAACCCCTTGCCGTAAAATAAAAGCTTTTAGACTTTATAAATTAGCAAAATATTAAAAAATAATTTAATAATAATATAAAATAAATTTTGCATCTATTTCCATATTCTTGTGATTTGCTAAATTATAGATATTATATAATTTCAATTAGTTAAATCACATTAAAATAATATAGTCTGCAGTAAAATATAACAATTATTGTGATACATTTATACATTAAAATAATTAATATTAGGTAAGTGTTTTTTACATTATTTTTAATTTAAAATTTAATTTCTTTCGATGAAAAATTTTATACCCTACTTTTACTTCATCGCTTGTTTTTATTAAGTCTTTATTGCCCTTTGCATCAATACACATCAATATATAGTCCACGAACTCTGTAACTAAATGTCAAGTCAGAAAATTCAATAGCATACAGTTAACACCAGAACTTCGAGAAACAAGAGTGGAATAAATAACACCGTTCTCACATTTGTGGAAAGTTAACATAATGTTCGTAATTCTTTGATATAGAGGTATATTTATTTATAATTCAAACTATGAGACTTCAGGGATGTGGAGAGTACATACCTATAAATTATTAATAAGTTAAATATGAGAGTACTTCTAATTAAACTGTTATGTACTTATGTTTTATGCAGTTTGTTCTTACCATTTATACATTAATTAGCACAGCTACGTATAGAGTGTGTTTAAGTTATTTGGAACATTTTAAATCTCATTTAAAGGTATTAATTTAAAGAGCCTATTACAGTTTGTTGTCTTTGAAAATTAGAATATATTTGCTTGTACAAATTACGTCAGATGTTGACTTAAACCAGTTAATTAAATCTTTCGTATTTTTTCATTTCTTGAAAGGATTATTTTTGCTTCAAAACAGATATTGTATATCCGGATATACGGAAACATTCTTATTAAAAAAGTTTTGAAATTCAACAAAAGAAAGTTTATAACGAAGTGTTCTTTGTAGCAGGTAATAATATTATAAATAATTCAATACGGCTCTGATAATTAAAAAAATAACAAAGTTTATTTTTTGTAAGCTATCATAAATTGCTAGGGTATATATTTTTAAAACTGATAATATTTATAAAGAATAATAAATATTATCTTGGCTTAAAACTTCCATAATGCTTGTTAAAGGTTTTTTTTTTTATATATTTATAGAAAATATTGATTAGATATAATATTTCAAATTGCAATAAAAATAAATTTGAACGTTTTAAAATGTTAGATGTAAATAATTTTGCTACAATTAGAATATATAAAATTGTCATTGCAGTTCTAAATACATACATTTATTACTAAAACTACTGATAATGTGACAAACACACAATTCTGCTGGAAATAAATTACGAGTGAACTGGCATGTCCTGTTTAAACGCAATTCCCCTATGTAATTTAATTAAATAACACTCTATAATTACATTAAATCACTTAAAAATACGCAGAAAACAATTTCCAATAGTTAACTTTCAAATTTAAAGCAGAATCATTTTATTATTCCGATTATTTTTTGACGTTTTTTAAAATCATTGAAATGCTTCATTATAAGTCACGTGTCTGCGTTTTAACCAATCCTGTTTTTTTATACTGAGACTAAAGCTCTAGTGATTATTCCCGGGAATAACCTCTGTAGCTTTTTGTTTTTGTTGATAAATGTCAGAGGTCAGATAGTTATCAACACAAGTAAAAAATGAGCAAAAAATAGATTTAGTGGCGAACCTGATGATGAAAAAAAATCTAACTAAATATAACTCGAGAGTTAGATAATTTAGAAAATCTCCCGTACCTTTCTCAAACTTGTTGCCATTTGGCAATACTCACTCAAGCCCTACGGGCTTTTGTACCTATTAATAATTAATAATGCTCAACAATATGTCAAACAAGTTTTCGAAAGATCTGTTAAATGATTTTCAATTTATTCTCACTCTCTTGTTATATTATTACTGATAATTTCTTTTTGACCTTTGCAATAGCAAATATAATTCATTGAACCTAACATATCGTAGATCTAAAGATAATATATGATTCATAATAGGTATCTACTTAAATTCAGTCATAGGTGAAGTATTCATAGAATTGTAATCTAAAGAATTTACTACTGAGATTTTATTGGTAGATAAAACTAATCGGATATTGCAGCAATTCCTATTCAATATCAAATATTAAATTATACTTTTCTATTAAAATTTTTATCATAAAAAGTATTAAGTAAAATAATTTTGGGTGTTATTTACATAACACCTTTTGTATTTGTTTATAAATTGCAATATTTAAATTGTTCAATTTTAATAAAATATTTCTTATTGAAATCTGATGTGACAAATAGCCACAGAATATATAGAATTAAAGAAGAAATGAATTAAATTTGTTTATCCAACACCTCTCAATAAATGCTCTATAACTATGGCGATTTTAAACAAGCAAAGTAATAGATTGTCCACTAGTGGGTATAATTTTGAGGAAAGCCACTAGTGAGTATTTTTTTATTTATAACAATAATAATAACATACACTTTGGTAACTACTTCGATTGACATTTTAATTTAAAAATTTAAAGCATATGTCACTGTCAAATAATATTTCTTTAATAAATTTTTCATTTATTAAGAAGTGTTGGATAAATGTTATACTTCACACGTGGGCAAAGAGGAATTACCCACTCGATAAAATTATCTCACTCAGCCTTCGGCTTCGTGAGCTAAAATTTCTCTCGTGGGTAATTCCTTACTTTGCCCACTTGTAAAGTAAATAACTATTACTTATATATAACTTTGGTGCTCACAGTCAACAACATCATCCCTTTTTTCCTTTTAACTTTGTTCCACTTCACGCGTACAACTATAAAACCTTCCGAAATCTGCGAAAACAGAGTGCCCACCCGAATGGGTGAGTGGCTTAATGATGAATGTAAATTAATATATTTCTTCTTCACTGATAGTAAGAACAATCAGAATTAAGGATCAATATAATCCTAGAGAGTTTAAGTAAAAACAGGAATGTAGTTTTTTGTCATAACAAATAACGCTCAACAATATGTCAAACAATCTTTCCGACAAACAAATAAAATTTCTCTAAATTTTAAGCACAGGTTCATGAATAAAATTGAACATACAAAAGATCCGAAATAAATTAATTAAAATAAAATGCCAAAGATTAGTATCATTTTGGCATGATTTGATTTTTATTTTAATATATTTATTTTGTATTTTATTTACGGATTAGTGCTTAAAATTTAGAGAAATTTTATTTGTTATGAGGGAAACATTGATATATTGTGCATTACACAATGAAGAGAGATAGATGAATCGAAAAACAAAATATGCGGTACTTATTCTTAAAATTTCCTAAAAAATTTGGCCGCATTCTTCCACATTGCTGCTTTTCCGCAATACCATCTTACCGCTTGTTTGCAGTAGGCGAATTAGATATTAAATTGAAATGTCATCCCTTCATCGTATAATACCTGCTTTATTTCCTCAGCTCTGAAGAAGACGCAAATTGCAGCGAAACGTTGGCTTTGAGACCATTTATTAATAAACAACAATGATCCTGACTGCATTCCTGTTTATTTCTACCTTTCACGATAAATACAATATCTATCAAAATATATTAAGCTCTGCTAATGTCAGGATTACTAACAAAGAAATTTCTGGTCCGTAGTGAATTGCGAAATATGGACGGTGAGATATTCACGAAACAAATAAAGAAGTATTTTTATAAAAATGTTTGGTTATATTAATTATTAAATTGTAGTTAGAACCCAAGTGGGAATGTTGTACTTCTGGCGATTAGCATTTTAATTGCTAATCGACTTTGAGGTGTTTTAACAAAGTTTACGACTTGAATTCTATTTTACTTTAATTTTCTGTTTTATTTTTAGTGCTTTGAATGAGCGATGGTTTAATTACACTGGCTCTTTAGTCCAGCGAGATTAAGTCAAACAAGTACGTTTTGCATGAGCTATTGTCTACGTTGGATTGTATGTTTTTCCTGGTATAAAATTTCACTGAAAACTAATTAAAAATTGTGCTCTAGTTTGTCGGATTATTTTTTTCAAAGCGTTTTGGTAAAATTAGCATTGTTCATAGCCGTAGTCTCCTTTAGAAATTTATTCAAAAACACCTTCTTGTTAAAGCACTAAAGCCGCCATTTCTTAAATTTGTCACGATTTCTGATATTTAGGCTTATGGGTTAATTACAATTTCGCAGTATTATGCTCATAAAACATTTTTTACCTCCAGATTGCGATACAATTACCATATTGTTTGTAGGTCAAAAACTTCCTCGAATCGAAGCGCGAATTAGTTCAGGCAATTTACGACAAAGTCAAGCGCTATCGAAAGTTTGAATCGGATTACGAGCCAAATGAGGGAAAATATTTATTTGTTCCGGTTGACGTAGGTCGCTTCCGATTGGTATCTTGTTACTTCCGGCTTGCTTTACTCTGGGGACTACCGGAAAATCCATTCAAAGTGAAATTGTTTTTCAACGACTTCATCACAAACAAAAATTGCATTTTCTTCGCTAAATAAATGTTTGAATTAGACTACAATTTTATCGGAAGTGCGGAGAATTCCGACATTTTAACAATTTATTTTTATTATTTTCTTTTATATACCTTGTATTCCGAAGAAAATTTTAAACAATAACACAAACTACATCAATTATCCAGTCTTCTTATTTTTAATAATTAATTTTTCGTACATTTCAAGTAATTTATGTATTACAAAAGTAAGGATATTTAAATTTCTGGCTTAGAATGGTATACGAAAAATATTAAATGTTTGACATATTAATAAATTATTTAAAAATAATAATAATCTATACTGAGTGTTGTAGTATACTTACTTTATATTAATATTTCTATAAGAATTAATATACCATTATAGAATTTACCTAATTGACTGGAGCACACTCGGTAACAGAATAGTATATTCTAGAACAAGTAATGGGATGGCACATATTCCACACGAGCAAAAACTTAGTTGTCCAAGCCGAAGGCGAGGACTATATGGTTTGCGAGTGTGGGATTTGCCATTCCGTTACCTGTTGTAGATTTTATAAATTATACAAAAAATACAAATGCAAAACTGTTGAAAACGTCAAACTCAAACACAGCTTTACGCTCTAAATATACAAATAGCAATTGTGTGTGAGAAACGTTTACCAGTCGTCAAATCACGACCCCAAATACGTTAGCGGAGGAGAAGCGACAGGCTAAAGTTTACATAGTATCAATTTCAACGGTTGTGGAAATTATGAATCTCTTTACTCCAATTAATAATTAATAATTGCAAGTACTAATGAACCAAGTAAAATATGTTAAATGTAACAGCTTGAACAATGATAATTAGCAACATAGGGCCTAAACAAAGTAGTGCAAAATGTAAATAGATTTGTATCGCCTAACTTAAAACCTCCACTAACATCTTTGGGGGTCGTACCCTGACGACTTGTAATGGTATTTTAGGCGGGAAATATATTCTTATCGAGATTTGCAAGCACAGAATGCCACCACTAAAAAGGGTAAATGGCGAGATGGCGTATATTTATTCATTTAGTATTATTAGTTTTATTGGGTTCTCTATATTTATTTATCTCTCACAAAATCGACTGAAAAATACAAACTAAAACCAATAAATCTCAATGAAAACGTCCAGTAGCTTTTATGAAAATTAAATAAATAAAAATCTAGTCAATTCTGCGAACTATATCTAATCAGGTCTTACAAATAAATAATTTACGAACTTAAAGTAGTTTAACATTAATTTAATCAAATACCTTTAGAAACTTCCTGTGTACATACACTTAACAAATGATAACTACAGTTTCCACGAAATATATTTTCGTAATTCAGAAAACTGTTCTGTTTAAAATTTCGCGAATTGTATCGTAATCAAATTAAAGTAAAATAGCACAAAGGCTGAAAGTAGATTATTCAAAATCCATGCGTAATTTCCTAAAGTACACATTTACGTTCATGACCCAGTAACCTACTAGTGTGGGTGAAAGACAAACACCGCGTTTTCACGCTCAAACAGAATAGAAAATCTTCGTGATAATAAATAATTTTAATGCTGTCGAGAGACCAAGTATAGCGGACGAAATGCCGCAAGATGTCAGTGCGTCCGACAAAGAATTAGTGGGGAATTGTGGCAGGAAATAGAATAGGAAATCTGGAGAAAAAGAAACTGTCCCTCGGGAACCATATAAAGCGCTTGGGAATAATACACTTTTAAGCTCTTCCCTTAGCTGTAAATACAGCAATTATCATTCTAAATTATTTATTGCGGAGCAGACCATCAATATTTTGAAAGGGTACACTGTACAACTTAAAAAAAAAAAAATATGCCGAATACGGTGATGTAGTGGCTATTTCACTAGCCTAGCATACCAGAGGTTCGAATCCCACTGAAAAACATGGTTGTTTGTATTCATAAAATTCATAATCATCCACTCATGAGGCGGCTTATGACTTAAGCTGGATTTTCAGTTTGCATAGAACACAGGAATAAATTAACACAGAATAATTTAACATAGAAAATCATAGAACTTCATTTGGGGGTTTTATAAATTGCACAGAATGACAGAAGAAAACATATACCTGTCAGATGTTTTCGCGGGGGTTACTAGGAAACACTCATCCAAACTAACACGAAATATAACGAATATAACGAAAGTACACGGAAAACATAGATATAGAAAATTGAACATTGTTCAATTCGTGTGCTGTGCTAAATTATACATGTGCACTATGGAAACTATAAATTGAAGTATATATTGTGGTATATATTTCCATATGACAAAATTTTTAGGTTCTTCTGTGTTTTATTCCTGTGTTCTATGCAAGCTACAAATCCAGCTTTATGCAAGTAGTTAGTCCGCTTCCCATTTTCGTAATAATAATAGTAAAATACAAAATTGTGGCTCTCTGTTTTCGCAGATCTTGATAAGTGATATAATTTATCGCGGTGAAGTACAGTTATCAGTCGTCAAGTCACTACCCCTAGAACTATTATGGAGCATTAATGTTAGAATGGGAACAGTTGGCTGTATGATTCGATCTGAGAATATCATGATGCACTTAGCCAACTTAAACTTGGAATATAGTATGTCCAAATACAATACTACCAACATATAAACTCTATATCAGATCGGTTAAATACATAACTAGAAAAAGATAATAAAACAAATTAATTAGATTTTGGAAACAATTCAACAACAGTAAGTGGTTGATTTTTTCAAGGCCTATAAGGGTTTTTGGGCTTATCTTAATAAATAAATGAGATAGAGAAAATTTCATTGGAATCAAAAAGATGTAGAATAATATTAGATACTTACAATTTTTATTTGAAACAATCATCTGATTGAAAAACAGTGTTTGTGGTATCAGTCAGTACCTTTGGGACAAATTGTAAATTTGATATTATTTCAGTTCTTATTTTTCCTTAAAATATTCTTTAAAATAACAAAATTTATGATATAAATAAATTTATTACAATAAATTATCCCTTTGTTAGATCAGAACTATTTTTTTAAAGCTATTCTAAAAGTCTTAATTGGGCCAAATAATATGATTATGGACTTGTATTTCTGGGTATGTTCTGAAGAATAGAAATGCATTTATGAATGTGGACGAGACGCCAGTGGTGTGTCCTGTGTTTCAGGGTTTGTGCTACTCCACTGTGTGGGATATAGCGTGATGTATATATATATTCTCGAATAAGACAATTGACAAGTAGTAGGTTTTGTATAAAGCGAAAATGTATTGGTAGCTATGTAGTAAATTTTTTTGTTCTAAAGATTGTAATTTGGTGGTTTGAATTTGGGTATATACACATGTAATTTAGTTTTATTATTTTATAAATCAATAAGAAACTAAACAAATATAATTCAATTGTAAATTTGACATAAATTAACCACATTTCCAGTTAATTTTCGCTATTGTAATTGAGCAAAACTGCACATTGGACGCAGGCAGAATATATCAACTATTGTTTTGTACATAAATACAACAATTAGCATTGAAAATTGGCGCTAAAGCAAATCGGGACATACATAAACATTATTTTTTAAAATTGCTTAAATTAGACCGGCTGTGCAAAGGGTAACTTTGTGCGTGGGCTGAAAAGTGTGTTCGGCAAACAAAGTCATTTAAAAATTAAATTTGGTGAGTTTACTATTGACAAAAAGTTTGGCTTGCCAAGTTCGACACTGAACCTGTCGAAAAACTGTTTTTGTTCTAGTTCAGAAGTTTTTTTTTGCTTATTCGATTTGCGTAATGAAATCCGTTTAAAAATTAATAAACAATAGAATATTCCAAGAATCTTTTCATTCATTTTTCTACATAAATCAAGGTTGCAATATGGATTTATAAATTAAACAAAACCTAATTTCAAAGTTTAATAAATGAAATTTCATTAGTCTTGAAATTGGATTGAAAATTAATTTTATTATGTTTTCGGTAGCGGCGAGATTGCAATTGACGAACACAAAATAATAAACGAAATGCTAGCAAGTACGGTGAGCACGAATATTAAATCTATTTTGGCTGTCTACTGGTTTATTAAATGGTACGACTATCCCAGGTGTGCGTGCATTATATGCAGATTTTATTTAATTTTCTGCGGGTTTTGCTGTGTAAACGAAAAATAACGAACCGGCTTTTCAAGATAATGTAAATTATAATTTCTACGGTAGGACTTTGTACGTGAAAATTTACTTTATGATTTAATTTGCGAGGTAATGAAAATTTCATAATTATTTCAAAGTTTTCAACTATTAAATTCCTAATGGGATAGGTAAAGTTTTAATTTCTATATACAGTTTATTGACGATTTTTCGTGGAAAATGATTCAAGAAGATTACAAATTGCTTAAGTAATTATCGAACAATTGACCAAGAGGAAGAAAAATCGTTTCGTAATGAGGTGTTTTCCAGGAATTTTACACAATTGCAATATTTGTACACGCTCTTTTTTATGAAACGTTCCTATTTCCAGTGATCTTTCTTAACTAATAGGAGAGGAATTCTGAATCGCTTCAAATTACAAACAAATTATGCATTTATAGAAATATTTTAAGAGTTTTCGTTCAATATATCGAATAAGTAGTGGTTGCAATTATAAAATTACGAAAACGCGATATTTTTTAAATTCAAAGGATACTTCAAAATTATTATTTGAAATGAATGTATAAATATTTAAAAATTATGTTGCATTTTAAAGCATATCAGATTTGTGAAACTTTTGGTATTTTTGTGATTCTGCCCACAATTCCTTTCTCTTGGTGTACTTTTAATCTGCATAATAAATTGTGACAAGGCATTTTATTGTTTTACTGTGAAAACGGCTTCGAAAGATACAAGTAGAAAACAATATATTAAAAAACAAATTTTACAAAGGTTTACAAAAGGCGAGTGCGATAACAGGCCCTATGAAATGTGTTTCATATACAATATTTTTTCTATTGAGGTAATTTTATAATTCTTTTAGATTTTTTTTAAATATTATAAATAGCTCCGAGGTAACGCATTGGACTGTAGATCGTGAGATCCTCAGTTCGAATCCCACCGATGACAGTAGCCGTTGTGGTTCCCTCTCCATTAACATCTTTGGGGCCTATGACCAGACAGCTGGTAACCGCATTTCACAGGAAACATATATCACTTTTGCGTAAGCGTTAGCCATTCTCTCTCTCTCTGGTAAAAGATGTGATGATATATTTATTTTTTTTAATGCGACTTATGGCCAGTTGCACCAAGGAAGCTTAAATTTTAAACTTGGTTTAAATAAATAAAAGCAAATCGAAGTTACATGTCATATGGAATAATTTACATTGTTGTAAAACATTTAATTTGCTTTTGTCCAATTAATCCAAGTTTAAAATTTAAGTGTGATTGGTGCAACTGGTCAGTGTTATTTAACAGTTGTGTTGGTAGCACTTCATATATAAAAAATCATTGTTGACGAAAAAAGCAATAAATTTCATTTCTTTTTAGTCTCATCATTTTGGGGAAGGATAAAGATTCATAAATAAAAGTAATATTTCGACACCAACAACTTTCGAGGTTATAGGTCATTTATCTCAGTTTCGAAAGCATTCATACCACCACTAGAAAATGAAAAACGTGTTTGCAATGTGATTATAGCCTTAAAAGAAAATATTTTTTTGCTTGAAATCTTCCAAATTGATTCGATAGGGGTTTCTTAGAGTTTAATTTATTATCACACCTGTGCTAATTTTGTAAAATTTTTAGTTTTCACAGAATCGAAGTAAACTGCTTCTAATACTACTAATATACTAAAATTGTATTTTGAACCATCAACCGTTTTTTTTGGGTTGGTCTATCCCCCGAGCCAATATTTAATCTTAAGTTTTTTTTTTTTGTAATCTTTAACAGGCAGATTCATAAAAGGGATTAGCGCTAACTCCATTTTTATTATTACTCGTAGCTTCACATTCCATTCTCAGAACATAATTATTGTAACTAAGGTTGTAATCAAGATTGGTTAGTATAAAATTTGATACATTTTGATAAAATAATTAATATGGAAACGAAGTTACAGATGATGAAAAAAATTGAGTTAACGTAACTTCATATTCCATTCTCAGATCATAATTATTGTAACTAAGGTTGTAATCAAGATTGGTTAGATATATTTTGATAAAATAATTAATTTAACAACGAGGTTACAGATGATGAAAAAAATGATTCTGCCTATAAGTTGTTTCTTGAAGAGACATCCATCATCGCACCTATCCACGTATGCTATGGCTAACATAGAAGACAGTGGTGGTTTAGATTTTGCAGAGACAAGACGTCTAGCCAATTAAAAGCATTTTTATTATAACTGTAAATTAAATTTAAGTGTATACATACATTGTCGTCGTTTATCACTGTAATTTTTAATTATTTGATATCCTATTTATACCATAACATCATTTAAGTTTTTTTAAGTTTATACACCTTCATTTCGGTTGTCAGTTATTTTGTCTTTGTTTTATTAGAATTTATTCAATATCGAGTTAAAAATATTTAGCTAAAAATAACTCTAAAAGTTAGATTGAAAACACTGAATTTCTCCTTAAACTGTGAATGTAAACTCTGGCTCGAGCGTGGGTGAGGGTCGAGCATATTGTAACATTTCTGACATTTTAAATTGAACTGTCTTGTCCTGTGTGATCGGCGAGGTAAGAGAATAAAATCCTGCATTTTCATCGCTCTGTCTAGTTTGCAGAAGAATATTTTCTCAAGTGGATATTTCCGGTCAAGGAAATATTTCTAGATAGTTATAGTTTCAGTAAACGTTTTCCTAGTATAATTTTTGTATTAGCAGATGAATTACATGTGTTTTATAAAATTGATATCATAATTAATAATAAAAATTACTTACAGTTTATGGTGTGCCTTGTGCCTCATTTTCAGTTCCTGAAAAAAGATTTTTTTGTTAAAAATAAAATAAAATTGTTCTCAACAAAAATGAATAGAATACATAACAATCAATCCAAAATTATTATTGGGGTTAATTTGATAGTGAGACCGACAACAAATGTAACCACTTCATTGAAGGAATTTTCTCGACTGGATACAATTATTCAATAAAACAACTAGTTCGAGATGCAGTCAATATTATTAATAGTAATTAACGTAACAAGGGGATATAAAGACAATAATGCGTGAGGTTATCAGTGAGCTGCAGAGGGCCTCTTGCCTGAGTTGGGAACATACGTTGACCAAAGGTATTATTGTACGTTTAACGCCCATGGTGCGTTCAACGTTTAATGTCCGACCGGTATTTCATTTCATGAAAGATTTATATCGATTTTTATCCTATCATTGTGTTTTGTTAGAGAGATTAATCTATTTGTTTGCAAACACTGTAACTAGGTAACGCGATATTCTTATTTGTTTACAATATCGATTTGTTTATTTCAATATTTCTATCTGCCAATAGAAGCCAGTGTTTGTGAAATTGTAGGTATATTCTGTACCCAATAGCAACAACGACAAATTTATAACGCCCTAGGGCGTTATTTGATATATAACTGCCCGGCTAACCGACTAGTTATGATAACAATAACGTAACGGTCAGACATTAAAATTAATTTCACACCGACGTTTCGATTGTCCTTTAGTATGTTGAACAGGAAGAGCGTATGCGATTTATTTTGATAGATTATTGTAACATTTTTTACATGTATATCTTATAAATTTTTAATTAACATCCAGAAGAACACTGATTAACCGTCGAAACGTCCGTGTGAAATTAACTTTTAATTATATTGTCTGTATCTCCAACTGGTTGTTTTATATAGTAAGCACTTAAAATTACCCTTGCAGTTCCCTGTTTATTAACATCTTTCGGGGTTGTAATAGGATAGTTGAGAACTGTATTTCAGAATATATATCTATAAATGAGTGAATTGTATGAGAATGTATTTTGTCAAAATACTTAGCATACTTTCTTCCACCAGCAGTTAAATAATTGCTCACGAGACCTTTAAAAAAGCGAATCATCGCCAACGGTTTCCCTAATCCATTCCTGGTTCAAATCCGCTAAATAATTCTTAAACGTACTTAAACTTTAAATCTGGCCAGGGTAATAAAATTATAACGCCTTTAGCTTATACTGTGGGCGGTAGCTTTTCTGGGGCAGATTTCCATGTCTTATAAAACATAAATTACGAACGCCTAAAATCCATTACTACTTTCTTTCAGGTATTTAACCTCAGAATTAGGCCAGAAGCACTCACAGTTAATCAAATCTTCTTGCGTACTTTCAGAAGAGGGAGTGTACCTAATCGTCTTTCTGCATGAAAACTTTTTTAATTTACTGTACTACAAAAATAGTTTTTAATTTTACAAATTCTGCGGATTTCTTTCATACAGCTTCAATTACCATTTATTGCTCGGATATTAATTAAAATATATTTATAGCTTCGCAAAAATAACAGATGACATTTTCTTTAAATATATTCGTTTTTCTCTTGCCATACACAAAGCACGTATTCCTGCGTCTAGCTTTTGATAATTTATTTCGTAAATTACGAGTATAAACCAGTGGTTCCAAAAGTGAGCGCCGAAGCCTTTTGGGAATCGGGGTGGGGGGGGGGGGGGGGCTTGTAGCTGGTTAAGGGTTAATTTGGGGGCGTTTGGGAATGTGTAGTTTCTTAGAGAAGAAATTAACAATACATACCTACTACAAAAATAGGAAAATAACTGAAAATTAAAATTCGGCATTTTAATCAGCACAGCAGATGAAACTTAAGGGTGTATTACACGATGAATGAATGTTGTCTTAACAAATCGATGGTTTCTCTTGGTGTATGCCATGTGGCACCATCCTGTTGAAACCACATTTCTTCGAGGTCCATGTCGCTCAATTGATCCCACAAAAAGTTAGATGTCAAGAATTTCACGAACTTTTCCACGAGTTCCGCAAAACTTTCGCCTAATTTGTAATGTATTATTTTTAATAACCTCAATAACAACAGATGACAAATGTCAAACATTAGAGTTACAAACTCAAATACAAAAAAAATGCAGGGTAATTTAAATCCAGTGTACCCAATAGACCATTCTTTATAACTGTGCTTTGAGCACTCGCTTCACAATAGCAAGATGTGAGAATAATTTCAGTCACTTCAATTTTTAATAAAATTTTCAACTGCGAGTGGTTAGTCTTCCTCTATGAACAGTAATAAGTAATAATTTGTCGTTGTTTCAGGTATTTAACCTCTGAAAGCACCCATCCTCCACTTCCATTCGGGGTGCGTAGCCTCCGTGGACGACAACCACCGCTCACGCTCGGGTTCAGCGCGCAAGACGCTCGGAACGAACGAGCGCCGCGGCGCTTATAAGTCGGCGGGTAGCGCACGGCCGCCAATTGTGTCAGTCGCAAACGCCGAACTCGCCGCAGCAGAAGAGCCGACAGCGCTGCGATGTTGATGTACGTGACTGCGGTGCTGCATTTCATGTTGCTGGTTAGTGGACAACCGCTGGACACCCGCAAGGTAAGAGCCACTTCAATATTGTACCAACACACTCAATTATAAGTTCGTTAACTTTGATACTTGTTGGTACATTGTCTGCTACTTACAGAGATTATTATCTCAGTACAATTGTTTACATTCAACAATTTATGTAATTGAAATCTGTCTCAAGCTATTTTTTGTACGATTTTATCATGATAAGTTATTAATCTTAAGTATGTACTATTTTTAGGTATTTTTGATTTGTTTCCGATACTTTCAGTTTAATAGACTAATGTTTTTACATTAAAAATTGTGAGAACTGTAATTTGAGGTTTAGAATTGTTTCGATATATAAAAGTAATATTATTATTTTTTATGCACGTAATAAGAAATTTATTCATTCACTGTTTAATAATATTTGTATAAGAGTTTACTTATTTAAATATATTTAGAATAAAATTAATTCAGAGCCAACTTCAATGAAACGGGACTCGTAGTTTATGACATTAAATAAACTGCAAAATCGGAGAAATAATATATTTTTAATACAAACGATAATCGACTGTGACATGGATTAAAATAATAATAAAATTTATGGACTGCATCCAAAATTTATTAAAATTCTAAAAATCCAATGTTCCTGTCATGATTTTCTTGGATCTGATCTATTTTGAATTTAATGAATTGTTGTTTTTACATTAATAAATAAGGGAACTGTAATTTGATATTCAGAGTTAATTTTAAAATATTATTTCAATATATTTACAAAAGTCTTATTTCAATTTAGTGGATTAATATTTTGGACAAGGTAAAAATGAATAAGAAATTTTATTGATTGCCAATAACTATTTTATAATCTATAACTTGTTAACAAAAAAAAAATTCAATATCTTTATTAAAGCATAAAATATAAATAATTTTTATTTGATTCTGAATAATTTCCAGTTTAGTAGATTATACAGGTAATTTGAGGTTTCGTTTAGTTCCCTTTTATCAATTTTGATTCAAAACGAGTTTTATTGAAATGTTGTGGATTCATGTATTTTTAAAGGGAAAATGAACAAAACATAAATAAACGGTTTGCCAATATTTATGTAATCTATAACATGTTGCTGTTTAAAAAAAAAAACTTTAATTAAATTGCGCTTCTAGAGAAATATATATTTTAAACCATACAAATTAAATTCTATTTTTTGAAGGATAAAAAACTACCTATATTACAATTTAAATTTATTTTCCAACTGAATCTGCAATATTTTAATATTGATTAAAGTTAACTAATTATTGACGAGTGATAATTATATAAAATAAAATAAATATATCATCACGCCTTTTACCCACTATGGGTGTGGCACTCTGCTTACGCAGATCTTGGTAAGTGATATATTTTTGCGTATGTAGTGCGGTTACCAGCCGTCAAGTCATAGCCCCCAGAGTTGTTAGTGGAGGGGAAACCACAGGGGTAAATTTAAATTGGCAACTGTCGGCAGTGGGATTCGAACTGAGGATCTCACGATCCACAGCCCGACGCGTTACCACGGAGCTATTTACCCCATACATAATTATATATGATATACTAAACATAGCACACTGAAAATAATTCATTTTAAATAAATTATGAACATACTCGTAATACACAAATAGCAAGCATTAAACATTAATAATATAAATAATAGCACTACATAAACTTTTAAATGTTCTGTCATATGATTCCCTTGTGAATTAATTATAATTTCTCTACCGTTCATTCGTAAAAAAAATTACATAGCAAGGTAGAATACATAAAAAATTAAATGTCAATAAAGTAAACCAATTTAAACCAATATTGCAACTGTGTATTTACTTATTATTATTTTAATATTTGTCCTACAACAGATAAAATGCCATACGGCAGCATCCGCCCAAGCGTTACATATTTGGTTTGTTTCATTGTTTTATGCCTACATATATTCCGAATAAATCAATTTCCTGTTTGAAATATATTTTGATTTTTGGGAAAAACAACAGGGCATGTTTTTTGCTTTATTGAGCAGAAATGAAACGTGTTAATTAGGTAAAAATTAATATAAAAATTCTGACGCATTTTCCAGTAATTTTAATAATCAAATTTTAGCACGTTTTGTTTCGCACGTACTTCACACTTATGATGAGCAGAAGAATAATCGCTTGAACTAAAGCTTTTCCAATAATTCAAAAATTAATAACATTTTTGTGTATTTACAATTAACACCAATAAAAAAAAGAACATTCGTTATATTATTCTAAAAAAGTTAAAGAAAAAAATAAAAAAAATATGACGCCATTTACCCATTTTTAGATGTGGCACACTTCTTAAAGCAGATATTATGATATATTTTTCAGCGTAAAGTGCAGTTACCAGCCGTCAAATCATAGCCCCTAATGGTAGTGGTGGAGGAGACACAGGGGTAATTTTACGTGGTACCAATTTTCGAGTTAAAATAGGGTAAAATTATCGCATACCTACGCTTGGAAACAACAATTGTTGTGTCGGCAAATTATAATTTTATGCGTTTATTAACATTTACATAATTAGTTAAACCCGTGTTTTATTTAATTAGTAACATTTAAATAAATGTATCAAATGCAGGTATATAATTGTATATTTAATTTAAGATTTTATCGCAATGAAGCCTTATGTTATTAAATAATTGTTTGCATATTATGACGACGATTGTTGAGATTAATAACATATTTTTAGTAAACACGTTTATAACTAAATAACTTGTCTTTTTCTACAATTTCTGTCATTAAATAATTAATCGTCGAACTAGTAATTAACAACTGAACAACAAATTAATTATATTATGAAAAGTAGTTTTATTTCTGTCAAATTAGCGCATTAAATCATAAAATTAATTTCATTAAATCAGGGGCTAAATTGATAACTGAAATGTTGTTAAATCCCACGAGATTCACAAATTGAACATAAATTTATTATTCAAATATATAAATTTATTTGCATAAATTTCCTGGTACTTTTGAAAGTCTGTTGAGCACCAATGTAAAATACCAATGTACAAATATAATTGTGTTACTCTAAAAGTTACGACTAAATATTATAATTGTTGATGCAGACACAAATAATTAATGGAACACAGCTCTAAAATTTGCATTTTAACAGCGTCTTAAGAAAAAGTTATTAATATTGTACATTGTCTTTATGAAGCTTGATAATTAATTTGTAACAATAAAATCGAAATGAAGTCAAGCTTGAATTGTTTCTGTAATTGGCTGATTGCGACCTGAAATAATTGTTAGCAATAAGAAGGATTTTAATAACGAAGGACAAATTAACACTTTAGAACTCTCTCTCAAATGGAAAACAAAATTAAAATTAGAAGTCCTGGTAAAATACATTTGAAATATTTTATTAAGATTTTATAGACAATACAAAATTGATATTATTTTATTCTATAAATAATGCCAGACAGCACACATTGTTATATTTCTATATATTTAAAAACATTATTTGGTCAAATGAATTCAATTTAAAACTAAATATAGATTATATTCATGCATTATATATATTTTAAATTTTATTTCAATCAGTCCATTCATTAATATAAAATAACAGGAAAAGTTCAAAATAATTTTAAATTCTATAGCGGACAGAAACGAGTATATGTGATGCTCTGTACGATATTCTGTGTTCACTATATTGTCACTATATTTCCTCTTCCAGTTACATTTCATCAAATTTAGTACTAATTTACTATTTTTAGAACGAAATAAATATATATATGTCTCTGTAAGGAACGTTACCCTTAATCGACGGTTAAGGATTTAAACAGCTACAATCAGCATACACATTTTAAAAAATATGTTATACAGAAATTGCAGTAGGTAGGAAGTCTCTTGAAAAATGTGGTATAACCTAAAAACATAATTTACAACAATGCTATATAGGCCATATGGCCATATTTATACAAGAGGGAGTCCTGCTCTGCTCAACTCTATCATTTGTTAGATACAATTATGGTACATATTACCAAAACCCAACGGATCCTAAAAAAACAATTAAGCAAATACAAAAGATCAAAAGAACCTTTCAACGCTTCTACCGCAAATTACCGAATATTTGTCATTACTTTCAATCTTTAGTGTCGGATTAAAGGAAAAGTTATTCTTCTTTTTTGCAATACATTAAGTATAAATGTTGTACTTAATTATCCTTGTATTACCTAATTATTATTATTCGAATGTAAAGAATTTAATCTGGATTAGAATTTCGAATTTTAAATGTTATTTGCAAATCCTTATTAAAACATCCTGTTAGTATTTAGTATTTTTTCCATATTAAAAAAAACAATTTAAAAAAATTTATTTAAGCGGTCGCAATAGGGTCGTTCACCATTTTTTTATTATTATTTTTTATGAAACTTTATATAAATTTGAGACTATCCACACTTTTAAAAAGTCTTAATTGTTATTCATTAAGCCACAATGATTTTTTTAAAATGTTGTGACGTCATTATAGAGGTGCTGGTGGATCTCAAACAGGAGAGATTTAAATAATTTTAGTCACATAAATGTTCTATTGTAAGAATAATAATAAAATAAGTAAAAAAAATATATGACTACAATAATTTACAATCTGTACTGTTTGAGATTCAGCAACACCTCTACAATGACGTCACAACATTTTTAAAAAATCATTGTGACTTAATGAATAACTATTAAGACTTTTTATAAGTGTAGATAGTCTTCAATTTTGATAAAGTTTCCAAAAAAAAAAAAAAATTAAGTAAAAAGGTAATAGACCCCATTGCTGAGGTTATATGCTGCCTAGGTACCTCGTTTTCGGTGGTTTGTCAACGGCACGCAGTGTTCGCTGGTATGGGTTTTCCACATCCAACTACCGACCGCGGGCAGTAGTGCTTAACTTGCGTTAACGAGGAAACCGGCTTTAACGCTTCCTGCCATGGTCGTTGAAAATATATATAATACATGTAACTAATGATAGTTCCAGTACTGAAACTTTTGTTATGTAAATTGTCTCTCATATTTGATAAGACAGAGAAACCAGCAACAGTGTATACATTTTCATTTATGAACAGCATAATTTAAGGTTTATTGTAAACGTAATTGAGTAGGGATTAATAATTATTATAATCCTTTGGGTTTTGGTGATACGGAATTTACAATAAGAGGGTTTAAAGGGAAATGGAATATTCTATTTAGTGTTTATTTGTCAATTTTATATCAATGAAATTAAATAAATTAAAACATGTTTCGAATTTTCACAATTAAAAATAATAATAGATTAACGGCAATATACACTCACGCGTTAAATACTTTGTTCCATTGTTTTATATATTCCGCATAAATGAATTTCCAGTGTGATTTTAAGTGTGCATTCCTTTACAAATATGTGCCGCGATAAACGCCATCTATTATTAGTTACAATTACCTGTTAGAGGGTTTAAATTTGAAGGTATAAACTGAATTAAATTCATTTGATGTAGAATCTTGCCCTAAATAAATAGCAGCAGGTAATAAAATGTTGATTTAGACAAAGGTCCTCGTTTGAAGTTGTGCCATTTCCATTTCACTCCCAGTAATTGTAGCACCATTTATTTATTCATGGGTATTGTAACAACTCTATTCTATTTTTTATGACAAAGTATCGAACGTGACTTTGACGCGTAATAGTTCGTGTTCGAGAAATTAGATGAGCTGCCGGAAATGAAACGACGATGAAATGGACATAGAAATCACGATTTTGTTATTAAAAATCCATAAAAATTCTGAAAGTTACTCAAAGGATTTCATTATAACTCTATTATATCTACGTATAATAGAAATGCAGATATTAAAACTATTTCAAATCGAATATGACATTTCATACTACAATACAAAAAACATCTAAAAAAATATACAATATACATAGAAGTTTAAAAAATAATAAGAGGTATATTTTTATAATATTAAAATCGACATATCGCGGTTTGAGAAAACTTAATAGGTATACAAAGCTTTGTCTACCAGGTCAGGTACCACATTATTTTTAAATTGCTTTTTATTTAATATTCTTTTGTATGTTGGAAATTTGTTTAATAATTTAAAAAATATTCTAGTTGTTCTTACAAAATTATCAGTCGTTTTAAAATTAATTTAATTATATTTAGGATTCTAGTTTTTCTTTCTATGTAGCAAAGACTATGTAGATAAAAATACTTGACAATATTAAAAATCTACGTTATACATCCTTCTCTATAATATGATGTTAGTTGCAGATAGTTCTGTTGATTTTCTTCTGTAATTTGAATGTTCTCGTTATGCGTACACGAATAAAGTACCTTAAAATTTACCGAATTTTTCGGTAAGCTGAGGATATAAGATACATGTTTTTAATAGTTGTTTGTTTTGTTATAACAATTAAGTAACTAAAATATTTACTAAGCAATTAGAAGTATTTACAAAAAAGTTTGGTACATTTTAAAAGTTTATCGAAATTTATCAGTAAATTTTAAGGTACGTTTTTGTGAAAAGTACAAAAATTCAAAGTATAGTATATTCTACAACAAGTAATGGAATGGCACATATTACATGCGAGCAAAAAGTTTGTAGTCCAAGCCGAAGGCGAGGGCTACGGTTTGCGAGTGTGAGATATGCCATTCTGTTACAAGTTGTAGACTACACTTTCTAAAATAAGATTTTGGAAATTATACAAAAATACAAATATAAAACTGTTGAAAACGTCAAACTCAAAAAATTAAATTAAAACAAACAGACGTAACCATAGTAACTGAATCAAGAAACTACATATATCGCGCTAATATGCGGCTCTGATTCGTCGAAAATATTCCATACGCAGCGTATGGAATGTTAATGATTCCATGACAATTTTTAGTTGTGGAATGCTTAGTTTCCAAAACAGTGTTTTGAAAATAGTGTAACTATTTTGTTATATTATTAGTTTACTACTTAAACATTTATATCAGGCCATTGCTTTTAAACCATGTTAATGTGGAATGCTTTTTAACAGTTCTGGTATATTTTCTCACTTAATATATGGCATAATTTCCCGCCTAATATGGAAATATGAGACGTCAAAATATTATTTTTCCATGCAAGCAAACATTGATATACAAAAATAGATTATTGAAAAAAAGTTTCTTGTAAGAAATACTGAATAAATTCCATTAAATATGAGTACAACAGTTTTGTCGGGGGAACGTTAAGTAGAGTAAAGTTGGCTAACCTAAAAATTTATTCCACTAAAGTAAGTACAACGGCTTGGCTTTTATCGCGTAATGCCATTTGGTGACGCGTGAAATGTTTTTTCCTGGTGTGCACTAACCAAAATATTTTTTCGTTATTATTTTTTCCTTTTGTTTTTGGAGTGATGTATGTCACACATACCAATATGGTACTACCCGTTAATCTGATTAACTATTAGAAATATTATTATAATACTTTGGCGGTATATACCTGTTGCATTTTCTCTCCTTGTATGAATGAGTTATAATATTTTCTAAGCAGTCTTTAAATATTTGTATACGTGTAATTTATTACCAATATGCTGCTAATATTGAAAGCACCAAACATATTGTAACCACAAGCACTACGGTTGTATACTTATTTATAAATTGTTGTTTCTCTACCAGCTAAAAAAATTATAAAAATACAAAGAAATACAATGATTGGTAATATGACCTCTGTTTTTGAGTATACTTATGGATTTGTTTCAGTTTTGTCTACATGTTGTTTTAGTTAAACATGCTTCAAGTTAAAGTTGCAGATGTCATATTTTGTAGATCTTATATTTGAAGCATTTTTGTGTTGTAAAACATTCGTGGAACGATTGATAGATCTAAAACAATTCTTAGTACTTTCAAAAACAGAGCTCGTAAGCCCTTGTGTATTGTTTACTCAGTTTGGATTTGAATTTCATAGCTGACAGTTGACACTTTAACTTTACCCCATTGGGGGCCGTGACTTTACAACTAGTAACTGCATTTTACGTAGAAAATTATCACCTACAGAGATTTGCGACAGCAAAATGCCACACTCACTCATAATGTGTAATTGACGTGATTATTTTTTTGACGTATCTTTACACCAATCAAATGCTTTATTGTATGTCACGTGTCTGTGTTTGAACCAATCCTGTCATTATTATACTGAGAATAATGCTCTTGTGATTATTCCCGGCAATTTTCTCTGTAGCTTTTTTGTTTTTGTTGACAGATGTCAGATGTCAGATAGTTATCATCAACACAAGTAAAAAATGAGCAAAAAAATAGATTTAGTAACGTTCCTGATGATGAAATCAAAAAATAATCTAATTAAATATAACTCGAGAGTTCGATAAATTAGAAAATAATTCTCCAGTATCTTTCTCAAACTTGTTGCCTAGCAACAAGTTTTCGAAAGATCTGTCAAATTTTTTTCAATTTATTCTCACCCTCTTGTTATATTATTACTGATAATATATCTATCTATATTTGTATTGGAACAAAATGAAATATATACCCTCACATATGATACTCAACGACTATCCACTATATAGAATCATTTTATGTCTTCACAATATGTGAGAGTACAAATTTTAAAAATGTATTAAACATGATTTAGTATATGGAAAACTATTGTTTAATAGTTTATATTTAGTGATAAATTATAAAATTAAAATACGTTGAAGATTAGAGTAATCCGTAGTCGAAACGTTCCAAATAATGACAATAAATTAAGCTACAACAAAAACGAATTATTTTGATGCAAATTGCCAACTTCCATCTTCATTTCAAGTAACTTTGTCGGATCTACATCTAATAAATTTCCACTAGAAATGTCAAGGTAGTACTCTATTTCGCCAGCGACGTTCACCTTGATCGCACTGTATTCTTCTTATCTTTTCCAAGGGAAAAATCTTTTCATTTACGAATTCTTGTAGTATCAAGTGTTACATAATAAATTATTTGAAATCCGAAGTAAGAAGGATCACTCAAAGAAATGGACAGGCGTTTGGATGCCTTGAACGACCGTCAAGTGTTTTCCTTTCCATGCAAAATTCATGATGGCCACTCAATTTAGACAGTTCAATGTAACGATATACAAACAGATTTGAAGTAGATATGATATTTACTTCTTGTTACTTTGGCGAAGGTTTATCTAGAAATGCTCTTCAAAAAGCTTTTGTGAAGAAGAAAGGCGTATTGTATAATTGAAGATGTAAAAATAATAATTGGCATTTCAAACAATAGCTTTGTAAGAATTCTTGACTGTGCTTGCATTTCAAAAATGCAATATTCTTTCTTTGACGAACATATTAAAATTCTTTTTGATTAAATAGATTTATTTAAGCGGAATAAAGTACGAATAAGCTATCTAATTTATATATTTAAAATAAATCTGCTAAAAGTGAGGGAATCTTTTCCGATTTTTGCATGAAATTTGTGAGGGTGACAAAAAGCTTTGCGCAATATTGCAATGCAAATCTTGATTTCCATATTGACATATTCAGCATAAAATTAAGCGAATCAGAGAGAATACATTTTTAGATTTATCTCTCGCTTTGATATTTCTTATATTACGATTTCACGGCTCTCAATTTCAAATACATTTCAAAATAATAATTTAAGTTTGCAATTTTGAAAGAATGGAAAATAAAATGAATTTTCTATGAATAAATATCAAATTTCAATTATTTCTGAAATTGAACATACTTATTGTCAGCTGTTTTCATTTATTTGAAAAGATAATATTTAGAAAATACAAAAATTGTACAATATTAAAACATGCATGCAATATTATTTAGTTACTTAAATATTTCACGATATATCAAATAAATTACTATAATTTTTTTAGGACACGCCCATGAAAAATTAAACAAAAACAAAAAATATTTCACATTTCAAAGGACAGTTTTAAATTTATTTGTTTAACAGAAAATAATAGAACACAATTAATAAATCTAAATCTGTTTTTTGAAATGTCATATTGTCTTCGTTTTTGTTTTATATAACATAGCATGTTACAATTTAATAAATATTAATTTAATTTGTATACATTTAATGTGAAATATTAATATTTGGTGAATAATTTGCACTTTTGTAATATAAAATATTAAAAAAATATCATTAAAATTCTCTATACCCCACATTTTAATTCTAAACCCAGTACGTACTTAAAATTTAAATAAATAAACCAAAATGACAGATAATTAAAAATGTACCCCTTTTAATATTCCCTCTTTAATTTATTAAAATAAAGTAGAAGCTTGTAACATTTATTTAAATTTTAAATGAACAAAAAAAGTTTTGTGTTTAATCAGAACTAACCATTAATCAAAAAATTCTACTACAAACTCTTGTACAGTTGAAGTACAAATCACAATTTACACTCGGAAAAAATTAAAACTTCACATAATTAATCACGTACAACTCTACAATCTACAAATTACAACTGTCTTCGTAAAACGCAAAAGTTTCTGCAACTCGTAATCAAAACAATTGCTGAAACACTACTGTCACTGCGAAATAAAAACAAACGACGTTTTACAAGTAAAGAAATCCAAATGTAAATTTCAGGTTAAGTGATGTTTCTTTTTTCTTCCGGTAATGTTCTGCTCACCTGGAAGTTGTTAGAGTTTTAAAGTGTACATTTTGACATGTGCTAGTTGCTAGGTTACTTTACAGGGAAGCTATTGTTACAGCTGTCAGTTATTTTACTTTATAGTGCTTTCGGTTTGTTGGGCGTCGAATAGTGCAAGCATATTGGTGCAACATTATGAACAATGAGTTCAGGGTAAAGTTACGTGTAAAGTATCCATTGTTGCAGACACTGAGGTAAAATGTGTGGCGAAAATAGCCGGGACAATAAAAAGTTTTATTAGGAAGTGAACTGAAATGGATAATTAAGCTTGAATGCAGACCCAAACTCATTTCAAACTGAAATATTTACTTTTAATACTATGGGGAACGATAAGGAAAGCCGGACTGTGTCAAAATATTAACAAATCAAATGTACAAATTGTAAGATTGCATTTGCTCTTTCAGCTCTTTAGGACTTAATTTTAATGTTTGTGTCTTTATCAAAAAACAAATAATGCTCATATTTCAACGATCTGCATTAATGTTAACATCAAACTCATATTGCTTTCATATTTCGAGATACAAAACTGAAAATATATAAAAAAATAAATTTTTCAAAATTTCGAAGATCAAATTTCAGTATTTCGTTTGATTTCGATTTGAATATCCAAATATTGAATTCGATAAGGTCTAAACTCATTTCAAAATTAAATATTTTTAATTCAATAAACGGCGGGATGGTACAGTGGTAAGAGTGCTTGCCTCTGGATACAGAGGTCGTGGGATCAAATCCCGGTCAGGTTTGTAAAATTTTCACGGCCTAATTTGGAGTTACAATTAACTTGGCAACCACTAAGCTATCGGGCACCGGCTAGTGTTTGTAACAAGAGTGGACAACACACATGGCATTTACGTAACAAAAACGTGGCAATGCAGTGAAATGTCAATCCTAGGAATATAACCTCTGGGGTTGAAAGCTCCGAAATACATATAAATATATTTATTTTATTGCAATCGCAAAGGAAACAATGGGTGGGAAACTAAAATGCCGATCTCGGTGCCGTGGTGGGTATCTCACTTGCCTAACATGCCAGAGCAGAGGTTGTGGGTTCGAATCCCATTGAAAAACCTGGTTGTTTGTGTTGTTCATATAAATTCATAATTTTACATTTATTAAGCGGCTTTTGACCAAAAGTAGTTAGTCCACTAATCTCTTCATAAAAAAGAAATGAAAATCTCTTGAAAATTTAAATTTTAAGTAAATATTATTGTATATTTTGACGAATTGAATTCAATGATATTATAATTGCAAGGTCATGCCATTTTCATTTTTCGAGATACGTATGTATATAATAAAAGAAAATTATAATAAAATAACATTTAAAATAAAAAACAAACACCGAATTTCTACAATTTCTTTGGTTTAAAAAATATAGCTCAATGGGCCTATTCTGTAACTTTCCTGTTAATTTTTAATAGTAATAGTTAAAAAATTTAACCACTGATAACAAATGACACTGAATAAATATTGAAAATTTCATTTGACACATATACTTTTATTGGTAAAAAACGGGCCGTTAAAAATTAACGGGTTAGTTACAGAATAAGTTTATTTAGTAATGAGTAGAACTATTTATTATGAGATCCATAGTTCGAATCTCACAGTCGACAATGTCGTTACTTTTAACTTTGGGCGACCGAGTTTGACAACTGGTAACCACATTTATACGTAAAAATTAAAAAAATATCACTTACTGACATCTGCTAAAGCAACATGCCACAAACGAAGTGGGATAATGGCGTGATGCTATATACATTTAATACTTTCAAAAGATATTGAATTTCCAAGATTGTTCCAATATAAATAAAAATATTAATTTATCTCCTAAATGCAAGAACATTCATTCAGTACTGACTTTCGTATGCATTTGTAGAAGATACTTTGGTGTTCGGAGTAGTGACAAATGAAAAAAGTTTTTGTTGAGAGGCTGACATAACAACTGCCAAATAAAGTTTTAGTTCGTATCTTTAAATACACACGACTTAATATATAGAAAAAAATAATTAGAAACTTATTTGTGGGTATTAGAAGTTCTGGAACATTTTTATATACTTTTTTTTACATTTGTCAATTTGAAAACTAATGATGTTTGGTGGTTGTGGATATGCGTCAAAAGTGTGACGTATGTGTCAGTTGCAGTTTTGTTTAATACTAAAATCAATTTTGCAGTGTAATTGAGTTTATAAAAATATTAAAACTGATTTTTATTTATTATATTTAATAAATAGTGTAACTATGTGCTCGAATTTTCTTTAGGTTCTTCATGGTTGAATACTAATGCCATTAGTATTATTTATTTATTTGAAACAGAGCGAAACTATTTCCAATTATACTACAGCATAAATCAAGTCAAGTTTAAAGTGGTTACCAGTCTATTCGAATGTCGTTATATTCAAATCTAATAAGATTTGAACCCTTAATGCTTATGAAATGAGCGCGCTAAACCATTTAACTGCAATTGTCCGCTTCGGAATTAATTTGCCTAAATAGAACTGTCAAAATCTACGCTTCAACGTTTTGTAAGAGGCGTATACCACTATTTCTGAAATTTGCAATATTTCAATAGATGTAATGACGTTCAACAAGTATTGAAATGAATGTTGTCATTCCACAATTTCCATCCGTCAACCTAGTTCTGGGCCCTCCATATTTCGATTTGTTTTCATACAAAAAGGAATAAATACTTGTCAATGTGAAACAACTTACGAACTACAAAAGGATTAAAATGAAAATACACATTGTACATAACTTCTATCAAATATTTTGCCGTCTGTTTAATACATTAAATATTAAACACAAAAAAGATAACTAAACTTAAACTACAATGTTTTGATTCGATTAAAAACTTAATGAATCTTATTTTAAAACTAAAAGATTTTCTTGTGAAACACTGTTATTATTCTTACAAAGAATACTTTATCTTGGCTAGCGCTGCAATGTAATTGGGCATAGATAATTTCTTACCATGCTAAAAATGCTATAAAAGGTTAATTAACGATGAAAAAGATGTCCCGTGCAGATATTTCACTAGCAATGAACTGGGGAATGATATTTCTGTATTAAAATGTAAATTAATCTAAGTAATATACGTAGTACTGATTTTTCTGGAACAATATCCAAGATGGCAGCAGTTGATGATGGAGATGACGACTGTAATAATTACATAACCTGTATAATTACTTGACGTGTGCCATCCTCGTACATTTCTTTAGATACTGACTTAAGTTTAGTATTCTTATTATTACACACTTTTGGGAAATATCTAGAATTTTTATTATTAGTCGTAACTTCATTTTCCATTCTTAGAACATATTTATTTTAACTAGATGTAGGTAAGATTGGTTAGCATAATATTTGATACATTTTGTTAATTTAATTAATTTAGAAACAAAACTGCAGATGTTGAAAAAAATTGAGTTAGCGTTAATTTCTCTTGTGAATCTGCCTGCTAGGTTTTTACTTAGGTAAATTAATAGAGCATGCAGATGTGCATCCAGTGAGAACGTATGTCGATTTTTCATTCGGTTTTAGTACCTGTGGAGGGATTATGGGGCATAACTTCTTAATAATACTGTACATACATTTCTTAGTAGATTCGTAAATGACGTTAGATCCCACACTTGACCTCCATCTTGAAAAGCAGCCGCATCCAGCATCAACTACCGCCATCTTGGATATTGGTCCAGAATTCTTACTGCTTACTAAGCTAAAAATAATATCCATTAAAGCAAGAAAATTTGTTGATGTATTGTCAATCTTTTTTTTTGATGCTATTTTTTGTTCCTTTTGCAATAAATGCTAACCAAATATAATGTCTCTAGTATTTGCTAATATTTTTATAATGCAGTATAATAAATTATGTATTAAAAAAACATGAATCATTAAAGTAATAATAGTAATTTTGAAATATACGTATCCTGTTTGATCAATACCACATTAATCACAACTTACAAGCTACCTTTCACCCTTCGTGTAAGGCGCCATTGCCTTTGATATATTAAAGCATTAATCCGAAACATACCACCACATATTGTGCGCTGCGCTGAATAAATATTATCTATATTAATTGAATTTCACTTTCATAAGGTACAAAAATTCTCTACCAATAATTTAATATCGATGATTTGAAGTTCTTTGTGTATAGTATAATTATATTTCTTTGGAAATCAAATTACTGTCAAGAATGATAACAGACAGCTGATAAAGAATCAACATCTTATTAATAATTAAATTTTCATCCTTTATAATTAAAACTTACATACGTTCTAACATTATGCGTAAAATTCAGTTATCTCCTGAATGAAATTTCTTGTCAACAATGAAAATTAAAATCGCTTAATTTAACATTTACTAGGAGTAAATATTTGGAAGAAAGCTAACAGAATAATTCCGCATTAAGTTCCCGCAAAATTTATTGATTATGTATCATTCAGAAGTTTCGTATAAATAGAATGTCCACACAAATTATTTAACAACGACCACTTTCGCGCAAACTGTTGACATAATTGGACCGTTGATTTCAATTTATTATTGTTTATTTAATAATCGCAAAATAATTTAATATACACTTATTTAAATGTTTCCGAGATCGAAGTCTACAAATTAAATACAACAGATATATCATCATGCTATTAACCAATTTCTGAATGTCGCACTTTGGTTAGAGAAGATTTTGTTGTATAATGAAGTTTTGAACGATGAACGATTGGATAAATAGCTCTATGATAACATATCGGACTGTGGATCATAGGAGCCTCGGTTCGTACCTCACAGCTGACATATTTTCGAAATTAAATTTCAAAAATTTTTGCTACATAAAATTATCCCTGATGATCCCCCACCGCAACTTTGGAGGTCGTGATTTGGCGGCTGGTAACTGCACTTCCAGCGTAAAATATACCATAATACCGAGATCTGCTTTGAACAGAGTGCCACACCCAGAAATGGGTAAATGGCGTGGTGATTTTGTTATATGTGGGTGTGTATTATAACGATACTCAATATTGCAGCTAATATATTTGTAAATTATATTGAATTATTGTTGACAATTATTTCAGACTTCACAACCGTGTCTTACTTCTTCATCTTATAACCCAGCAAACAAATAAGAAGAAGAACATTACCAACTACTAGTGAATTACAAACAAATGTCACTAGCATGTATGCTCATAACAGATATATTTTATTAATTAATACTAAAATGGTTTCTATTAAATGACAACTTTAAAATTTACGTTTTTCCGATACAAATAAAACTGAATTAGATTTTTTAATAACAATGTTTGACACATGTATCATGTATTAGGTAGAAACACTGAAATATAGTAATTCTGGAACACGTAATTGTAGGCTTTTATGAAAGAGAAAAACGAGCCTGAGACAGATATACATCATGGGTTATCCGTCTTCGTCTAACACTTATTCATGAAAGAGAAAAACGTGCCTGTGACAGATATTCATCGTGGGTTATCTGTCTTCGTCTAATACTTATTTATAGAGCGGTTGCTATGCGTTTGTTGAGCTGTCACTATGTGAAAACATGTTACACAGTCTTACCCAAAAGTGATAAGTAATATTTAAGAATGTGTTGATCAATTATTTAAAAATTCCTTAAAATTCATATAAATAATAGTCAGTTAAACTCATTTTTATATTAAACATTTTATTTCAAAATTATTGAATGTTAATATCTTAACGTTTTCTTGTCAATTTTCTAAGCGGACTATACGACAAAGATAGGTTTCCCACTTATTTCAACGTTAGTGAGCGTTCCAGAATTACTATATTTCAGTAGGTAGCATAAATAATATGTAATATTTGATTAAACTTAATTTTTCTTAAACAGATAGAAAAAATAGCAAATTATGTTCTTTTAATCTAAATATTTATTTTGCCGATTGACATTAAAGATGACACTTCACGGACTGCTAACAGTCTGTAAGGTGTCACTTTTATGCCTAGGCTGTAAAAATATTTTACATAACAACCGCTCAACAAACGCATAGCAACCGTCAATAAATACATACAACCGTTCAACACACGCATGACAACGTAATTTGACAGCGATAACCTTCAATATATCTATATAAAATAATCACTAACTTAATATTAATTCCAAATCGGCAAAAAAATTATGTGTTCAACTCGGCATCAAACATAGATTTATAGCTTCGGCAGCCTCTGCTATAAATCTGGTATTTTGATGCCTAGTTAAACAAATAACTATTTATATGAAACATTCTTAATAACTGATCCGATATTTAAAACAAATTGAATTTATTGTTTTATGTGTCGGTTTTGCAATTATGACTCAAATGATTCTCCTATGTCAGACCTTTAACTTGACTCAACTCAGTAGAATTTAATAATCTACAGTAAAAACAATGGACGATGGTACAAAAATCTCCAGTATGAAACCTTTAATTTGATAGGGTTTAATCAATATTAATTTAAAATCAATTTAGTTCTTCATCCTACCATTCATACATTAACAAAGACTTTATTGGGCAACAAATCGGATTAAGAGGACCTTAAAACATGTGTTTCCACGAAAATTTCGCCATCGATATTTTACGATTCCTATATTTCCTTATAACATTTATAAGACAGAAAAAATTATGATAAAATATAAAAAACTTTTGGATTAATATATTTATTTATAACGTTTCGATTTATTGAATCTTCACCACAAAACAATAGAATATGTAACATAAAAGTCTTTTATATTTTACAAATATGTGTACTGAAAATTTTTCCAACTAAGAAATTGATATTAAGTAATAATTAACATAGTAATAAATTTGTTTTAGTTACAGAACGTAGGGCAGAAAACATTAGAATCTCCTCTACCGACACGGAGAGTGGTAGGGTCACCTGGAATTCGAGCAAAAAGAACAACCGAACACATTATAACAGGTAACAAAAACGATTTTCATTTTTGACATTTTGAGGAGAGCTAGCATCTCAAATAAAAGAATTTAAAATGTTTTGTTGCACATCTAATTTTGTTTTATTTCATTCTTTTTCTTATAAGCAATATTTTATTTCAAGTTGAGTTTCGAATTGTTGTTTTCACCCGGGGCAAAGTTTCTATTAAAACTTTTATTTGGTTGCATTTTAATCTTAGAGCATTATTTTCGAACTTTCTTTTGAAGTAAAAATAGCAAGAAAGATATCTTGGGTGCATTAGACATAAAATTTTTCTCACGCTGATAATAAAGATAAAGGAAGTTTATCTCTTGTTACTTAATTTATAAATAAAGCATAAATTATGCTGAAAGAAAAAAAAGGCTTGTTTTGAATATGAAATATGTGTCTCATTATCTACGATATGAGGAACAACATAAATTCCGCCTGCATGAGTATAATAAAAGATGACAGTAAACTGCATTCCAATTAGGTGGCTTGTTAGAAACAAGGTATAAATGATGCTGCAAATTGGCTACTATAGACTCGAAGAAGCCAAATTTCTTGCTTCGCTTGCTGTAAAGAATGCAATTTATGATCAATAGTGTTTGTTTTCTCATTTTGCGTCTTCATTGTAAATAAACCCATCTGCCTTTGTTTAATTTATAAACTTTATTAAAGGTATTTGCCGAGAGAAAAGCAAATTATATATATATTTTAATTAAATTTTAGTATGGAAGTACAATTTAATTATAAAAATTAGTTTTATTTTATAATTAAATTATAAATTTTTATTTCGTTCTTATTATTTAATTTTGCAACCAAGCTATCACGTCTGTAAAGCAGTCAGCTTATCGCCATACTTTACAAGTTTTTAAATCTTATAATGGAAAAAATTTACGTGCTTAGTATTCAAGAACGAAAACTTTTTTGTGTTAAACTTTAAAGAAAACATAAAGTATTAAGAGCTTTCATTAATTATCAAGGGCGTTAGGTAATTAATATAATTAAAAGTATATTACAAATTTCTTTTAAAGTTGACAATTTTTAATTGGCGAACTGTGAAAACAAACAGTTGTATTGACTTTCATTGATAATTGAAAGATTATGTCGACTCCAATTTCATTTTGAAAATTTAATACTTTCATACTAATATTTTAGATTTATAAGAATCCTACAGACATAAAAGCTCTAAAAAATAAAATGAATGAAGAACAAATAATAGGTACCAATTTTTACGATCGACAACAATTCACATTTAAATTGACCTTAACTTTTGATATAAATATTAATTAAATTAACCTGTTCAATTCATCTCTTAATTTAAACATTAGATAATAAAATCCACATTTGCAGCTGAATTAAGAATGAAATATTTAGTTATCAATATAATTTAAAACTTATATTTGAATCAATTAGATAAACGAAAGAAAATCGAAGCTACTATTGATATTTGATTACTATAAAAATATTGAACTCATTATTTAGTTTCATTTTAAATAAATTTTTAATTTAGATTTTTGCGACATTTCTAAATAAAATGAAAGATCTTGATAAATTATTTACTCGTATAAGTATGAAATATACGAGACGTGATCGTGTCCGGAATATGTTAGTGTACGGTGAGAGTGATACTGAGAAGAATGTTGTATAAAAAGAGTGGAAGTGAGTCAGTTGAGATATATTGATCAACTTGTACGGATGTCGAATGAAAGGTTGGTCAAACTAACATATGACGATATTAAGGGTGAACGATTGTGTGAACGATTGTGTGAGCATCCGAGGAATATGATGATGGTTTGTTGCGTGAATGAATGGTGTGGATTATACCGTGCTGTTTTATATGTATGAAATAAATAAAATGGATTAAATTTATATCAAACCCTTACAGTACCTATAAACAATCTAATTAAATACCACAAAACAAGTAAATCGTCGTGTTTGTCTTATGGGCGATATTATACAGAAATTTAACTGTCGTTTAAATTTATCTTTAAAGTAAATTTATTTGTTTTTAACAAATGCATATCATTTGAAACTATTTTATGACACTAAAAATTGCCGTCAAAAATTTGATTGTCATTTGGATAACTTGATGTAAATTTAGTATGAAAGTAAATGTAACTAGAGATTAAATTTCTTTATAATACCGGGCATTAGAGTTTAGTTATTAAAAATATGACTCCAGGCAGTTGATCAAGAAATACGAGTAAACTAAGTTTTATCATATAATGTCATTTGCTGACGCTTGAAGAGTACATAATTAGATAGTGTTCCTTTTATTTTTGTCGAGCAAACACCTTTTTATTTGTACTTTATGCGTAGTAAATTTAAATTTAATTGTTATTTGTACTATTTGTACTTAGTCAGTACTATGTCAGTCACTAGGTATGTTAAATTGTGGTATTTGTTTTGATGCCATATAAGATAAAGCAACCATGACAACCAGAAAATTGCGATTATGCGAACGAAAATGTAATCTTCCACAATCCTTCTTTAAACTATAGTTGCTTGGTTTTAGAATGTATGGAAGTGAAAAGCCAAGAGGGACACTACTTCTATAAATCAACCAACGACGATGACAACGTGTGTGGGATTTACTTCTTCACAGAGCCGGACCGAACGGTGGAGATCTATTTCAATTACTTGGATGTTCCTTGTGAGGAGAACGGACTTGTATCGGTAAGGATAATTGGATACATAGAATGTAATATACATTTGTATTGGTTCCTTAAGTACTGCTCTACAAATAACGCCAATTTCTTTATTGTCTTGTACTTCTTTGAGTAATTGTTTGTCTGTCAAAGACTTATTGAATTATTTGGTTTTTAATAGCTCTGATGGATGAGTAACTACAGTGATAAAAATAACTTCTTGTTTCAAGAAAATTATCAGTTTTCTTTTTGTGTGCATTCGTTGAAGAAAAATTTATTATAAAATAAAATATTAATTTTAATATAAATTTTATTTATCTTCTTTTCTACATCGAATGAAAATGAATATATTTTAACTTTTATTTTAAAAAATAATGAAAATGTAGTTATTTTTAATTTAAATCAAAATGTTTTTATTTAAAAGATATAACTGCTTCTATTCAAACTACTTCGTCCCCATAATGAGTCTTAGTTGAATACTTCGATATGTTCCTTCAAAACTGATTTAATTTACACACAAGAATATGTATTAAACCTACAAAAAAATTTTTCTCTTCATTTAAGAGGAATCTGTTTATTCCAGGAAACATTTTTATCAGTGTACGTTTATTTTAAAATTAAATTTCAAATTAATTCAATTTTTGTTTGGAAAATAACCTCCATACATTATAGGCACTTGTTTTATTATATTATTTTATGCAGCTTTTTACATAATTAAACAAAAAGTAAATATTTCTGCTTGTCATTTTATGCATCAGTACAACTATTTGAATTACCATTTATATAGATATGTTTTACCTAAGCTATTATGTTTTTCTTTCAAAAATATTGAATTATTTGGAATTTAATAGATCCCAAGGATGCGTAACTTTGTTAACCTCATCTTGAGACTTCGTTGTTTTTCTTACGTTTATTATAAAATTAAATTACAAATTTATTCAATGTCAATCGCAAAACGTTATAGGTTTTTTATTATGATACTTGATGCAGCTTTTTACATAATTAAATAATAAAAAAAAAAAATTATAAGTTTGTCATTTTATCCACCAGTTCAATAGTATAAATTGTGATTTGTACAGGGAGTGTTACACTAAAACCGACCACCGCAATTATGATCTATATTATTATAGTTACAAAAAAGATACTAGAACAAATTTGTAGGAGACCAAGAGGTACATCTTATTAGAGAAGAAAATATTTTTTACAACCAGTAGTTCAAATGGGATTATACAAATTTTTTATGTCTATTTGATAGCTTTTTTTTTTTAATTTCAACCATGTCTTATTTTTATATCCTTACATAATAAAAATATTGAAGAAAATGCGATTGAAATTTAAATAAATATTACTTTTTAATATTCATTTACAGTAGGCTATGGATGAAAAAAAAAGAGTCCAAAATATAGCTGATGTCAAACAATAATTGACGTTCTAATTGTTGTAAATTTTTATTTTTGGTTTGTTCTGAGATTATTTTGTAACATTATGGCAGATATTTATACAAATAAAGATTTGTATAATTTATTATTAATATATGGTGCGTGCTATATTTATACCCCGAGATATTCAAACTATCCGCGTCTAGGGAGGTGAGTAACAATTTGCAACAATTTGCACATCAATTATTATTTGACGTCAGCTATATTTTGTACATTTGTTTTTTTTTTCATCAATAGCCTACTGTAATTTAATATTAAAAATTAATATTTATTTAAATTTAAATCGCATTTTCTTCAATATTTTTATTATATGATGATATAAAACTAACACGTGGTTGAATTCAGAAAAAAATACGCTATCGAATAGACATAAAAATATGAATAATCTAATTTTATAAAGTATAACTTTATGTTGTAACTTGAGAAAATACATAAAAAAAAATTCCTTAGTTCGAATCCCACAAGTGACAATGTCGCCACATCTTCTTTCACTTTCTCCCTGTGGTTTACTCTTTACTAATATCGTCGAGATCCATGGCTTGACGGCTGGTAACCGCCCTAAAAAAATATATTATTTACTGGCATCTTCTGTATCAGAACATTGTGATGATTAATTAATTTATTTATAATTAACTATGTTTGCAAGATTATTACTTATTATAGTTCGTTAAATTTGACTTATTGAATTCATACTGAATGTTCAATATTAAATTATCAACAACAAAATTTTAGAAGCAGGAAATTTCTGAAAAGGACAAATAGCATAATGCTTTGTTCTTTGGAGGTATAATGCAATTTTATAGAAAGTTTTAATAACCAACTCTATTAAATTTTTCATTCAATATTTCTTAATAAAGTTTTGCTTATAATAAAAGCTTTTTTAATTGTGAATCATGACTTTAAGAAAGTGGGTAATCCATTTAAATATTTCACCACGGATAGCGATTATTATTCGTATAATTAAACTAATGCAAGACTAGAGTTAGTTTTATGAAAACATTTATTGAAATAATAAAATGGGCTAACATTCTACCGTAATAAAGACTCACTGTTTACTTTAAAAATGAAGCATTCAAAGTAAATTTCATTACGGTATACTTTTAGTTTTATTGCAACGTTAGCATTTTCAGACAAATTTCTTGCTCACTAATGCTAATTATCCAACCCATTCATATTCATGACTGGGATGAATCTATTTGATATGAGTGAGTATGTTTGTGATGTAATGCAGTAAGGATAACGAATATAGCAAACAAGAGGATTAAAGGTCCTGTGAGTGCGTCAAAGCAACCGCCGACGCTACCTGAATTATTGAATATGGCTTTGTTATTGCATTACGGTTTAATACGCTCTCATTTCAAGGTTTTCTTCTTGTCATGTGCTTTAATAGTTCACGATGATTATGTTCTATTTATACTCTATTATAGTATAGCACCCAAGACCTAAACGTGCATGATAGGCGCTCGTGAGAAAACTATATTCGGCCACTCCTACCCCTAATTTTATTAAGCTAACCTTATAATCACAGATATGAAAATTCATTTCAGAATTTAGTTTTCACAAAAGTAATGTTTTTATTTTGTTAATTATGTTCTCAAAAAGTAATTTTTTCTATATTATCCAAATATTGTAACTATGTTATTGATACATCCCTATGTACATTACTCAAAAAAATCCATTCGCCCAACATCATTATCTCAGTTGTTAACAATAAGAATTGATTCGAAATTTATCTCAAGTTCATCCTCCGATTTTCTGTTAGGTTTTGCCCAAACAATACAGTAGGTATTTGTCTCAATTAAGATTTGAGCAGATATTGAACTGTCAATCAAATAGTAAGCGACACTCCTTGAAATAATAGAGATAGCAGAATCAATTTAAAATAAATATATTATGCCTTTTATCCATTTTAAGTGTGGCACCCTGCTCAAAGCAGATCTCGGAATTATGATATATTTTTGCGCATGAAGTGCGATTACTAGTCGTTAAATCACGGCCTCTAAGGATGGTAGTGGTGGAGGAGCTATTCTAAAGTAAAAAATAAAACAAAAAACTTACCGATAATAGTCAGTCCCGAATTTATCAGGAACGTCTTCGGAAATCTGCAACAATAACAAGAAATAATAAGCATGTGTTGATTGATAAAAATACAAAACTAAACAGATTATATTAACATGATGCAGAATTTTATGTATTACCTAGTACTGTAACCAAAGCTTGAATTAGTCCAATGCTCGATTTAAAATAATTTTGTGGTATAGTAATTAGTTTTACAGTATTACAGCTAAAGTTATATACATGAGAATTTGTGGTAACATGCTTCCCATATTAAAAAAACAAATTAACTCTTTAACACTTGAATTGAAATCTCGTCCATGAGATTTTTAATTTGATGCAAAACATGGTAGAATTTATACAAAGTTTATAAAATAACTTGATAGGACTTCAAATAAACTACCACTTCCGATTATTGGATTATCACCAAAAACTAATCAGCCCTTCCAAAAGGGATACAATTGATATATAGAAAATATCAAAATTTTCAGTGTAGTAGTTTATGAGAAACCGTAACACACACTAGCACACACACACACATACAGACATCATCGCGAAATTATTAATTCGTATTCTAAGGACCCTTAAACATGCTCATCTACTGAAAACTCATTACCGAATTTCTTGTATGATTCCTATACCTCCCTTACAAGATGTGGCGGGAGGTAAAAAGGCTTGATTAACATATAATTTGAAAGCATTTATATTGTTAATTTTAACTATGTTAAGTCGTAATATGAGTAATAATTATGAATTTGTATTAGAAATGGACGTCCATCAAAACGTTATACCTGTTTATTAAATAAAAACGCAAAAATGATAATGCCTAATTTGATTCGTGCTACATTTACATCAATCGAAACTTTTTAAAATAAGTCTGCTTTCTCTCGAAAGGTTAATTAATTATGAACTAAAGCTTTTGCAACTCATCAAATTTGCTACAAAAATTAAACCTGTTTGGATATCAAGTCCAGGAAATAATTTAAAAACGGTTTGGTAAATAATAAAAATAAATAGAACGTTCCCTTTCATGTTTTCATTTCCTGAATTTCTTAAATTACTTCAATTTGTGTGTTCCCTTCCCCAATCAATATTTACGCCTCTTTACTAATTGACATTCTACTTTAGTCATAATTATCACCTGATTGTGTTAATTGACAGTTCGTGGACGGCTGGGAGCTAAACGGAGAGTTCTTCCCGAGTCCCGGGGATCACCCCAAGCCCATGGAGAACCGATACAGCGAGATCTGTGGCAAAAGGAAACCGAAACAAGTGTTCCAGAGCGCGCAAAACGCTGCGGTGATTCAGTATCGAGTTCCCACCAGAGGGGCTAGCTTCAGTTTCACTGTGAAGTTCCCCAAGAATCGCATGCGTAAGTATCAAATTATAGCACCTTAGAAAATTTCACTTATATTTGTATTAATGGGGATTTGTGACCGTAGTGAGTTATATAAAATAAATACACAGTCATGCTCAAGTGTAATAAATGTTACATCATAATAATCTACTTACAGGGTGTAGAATTGCAATATGTGTGTGATTTCAATGTTATTTTTATTATATTGCAGTAAATTTTTACCTATTGAAATACAAAAGTTGTTCAGAACTTAAAGGTGCATATAATAAAGCCCACTTGGTTATCTAAATACATTGTTTTCTATATAACACTAGATTGGGCATAGGCCATATTCTGCCATCTGAGGGCGTTCCCAAATGTACGGGTGAAATATTGAGGTTTTCTAATACACCTCTCTTCACTCCTCCGGTCATACCTATCATCTAACATTCTTCGCTCTCTCTACACCGCGCTCGCCACCACCTTTTTTCAGGTCATGCCTATCACCTAACATATTTAAATATTGGAGTGTCACAACCCGAATTTTAACCATCATGGCGGCGTTCAATTGGGAGCGCACCGTAGCGGTTTAAGCTCAATCTAGTGTTATATAAAAATCAGTGTCTAAATATTAGTACCTATTTCACGATATACCATTATACAAATCAAATTAAAAATCATATTTATTAGAAAAATTTTATCACACCCATGGAAAATTAAACAAAAACGAAAGTATTTGACATTTCAAAAGCAGTATTAGATTTATTTTGTATTTATTGAATTTTATTTAATTGAAATACGCCGTTATCTTTACCTAAGAAATTTCTACAAAAAATAATTCAACAATGTAATGAATAAATATAAATCTGTTTTCTGATATGTAAAATATTATTCGTTTTTGTTTAATTTTCCATGACTATGTTACAAATTCCAAATAAATTTTAATTATAAATTGATTAATATATCGTGAAATACTAACATTTAGGTAACCAAATGGCCTTATTGCATGCATTTTCAACTTCCTAACAATTTTTGTATTTAAAATTTTGTTGTAAAATTTATAGAGGTAAAAAGATACACTCTGTCAGATATCGGATGAAACAACTCATATTTTATCTACAATTGTGGAATATATCTTACATAACCCACTCAGTTATGTCTAACATTACGGCACTAGTGCGTTTTTAATATTACCGCTTTGTTTGTTTGGTTGTCGTGAATTTTAACGCGTTTTTATTATTTAAAAATTACTCTGACATGTTGCTACTTTGATTTGAAATAAATTAAATTTTTATTTGAATAAAAACTTAACAATTTAACTATTTTATAAAGTTATGTTTGACTGTACATAAAATTTTGTGCATAATACTACGCCTTCGTCCTGTAACTTTCATATGCGTATGATAATCTTGTCTACATCCTACTAATTGCCAAAATAACTATTCCAAGTTCAATTAACTATATTAGTTATGCAAACATTTCGAATAAAACTATAGTTTACGGAATTTAAAATTATTTATATAATAATAGGAAAGCATAACAATTTATTTACCTTTAAATATACAATATATAAAATTACAACAGATGACATATGTAGCTATATGATTCTTGAGATTCTTCTCGTACCCAAATTACGTAACGCAGTTAATTTCTTTGTAAACTAAAAAGTTCATGGATAAAAATCGTATAAAAAAATAGTCAAAATTTGATCACAGACCCCATTGTAGTAGATAAAGAAATAAACCAGCAAAATGTTCACTGTTATAAGCACGTATCGGGTATCTATGAAATTTGAATGAAATTTCAGTTTACAAAGTTAATGTGATTATACCCGACTTCCAATTTCTCTTCTGCTTTTCGATACATTTCGAAAAAGAAAATCATTTTATCGTAAATCAAATTGCGTGCCGTAGTTGTAAAGACCAGGGCTGGTTGCTCCAAGAGCTTGATAAAATGACATCCACGACTTCTTTCCCTTTTTCTCATCGTAAACAAAAGATGAAAAAATATTACACTTCTTTATGAACTTCACACAATAGATCTTTGTTTTATTTTCTTTTCAGTTAATACTTTTTGATGGACTCCACAACGCAACAGTGTATTATTAGATTTTATCAAAATACACAAAAAGAACAACTTATTTTAAAAAGTTTCCAATTAAATTCTCAAGCATGCTATAAATGTAAAAGTGGAGATTTCAAGTGGAAAATTCAAATTATACCGCATTATTAAATATTAAAGAGCAATGCAAAAAAATGATAAAAGGATTTAGAGCTTATTAGTCTTCTATCTACAAATAAGGCACTTACAAAATGCAACGTCGGCGGATTGTATAGCTTTAACATTCGCTAAACTGTGGCTTTTGTAGTTAGTTACGCTTATTACTGTATAATCAACGTTTGCAGACTCAAACCTATTAAATAGGACGGTTCACGCTATTTGTAGTTTGTGGCAGTTTGTGTTAAGGATAATGCATTAAACAAAGTTTCCGACCGTTGACACAAATCTCGTAAACGAGTTAGAGGTGTATGAACAGTTTAAGCAACACAATATACACTTCATTTATAAACTCACGCGTGTTGTTAATTGCAATCAATGTTGGTTAATTGCCACCTTCGCAATCACGAAATAGAAATCAAATTCTTCTTTGATCCTTTAATGACCATACCACTGCATACTCTTTTATTGTTCTACAAAGTGCAAAATAATTACTTTTTTCTTTTGCGAACACTGTAATTAATACTTAACGGGTTAAGCACTACTAGCTGCTTTAACTCTGTTACTAATCGTAAATTATAGGTAATTAGAAATGAATTTAGAGGTTCTACCAAATCTATTACTTCTCTACCAACACATTAGAGTTATATTAATTCCTTAAATAAATTCACTCATTTGGTAGTTATAATCACTGAAATATTGTAATATTGGAACGACAACTGACGTTAAAAATGCGAACCGAGAAAGACAGCCATTCGCTGGACCAACTGTTTTTGTTGTTATTTAACAATCAATGAAATAAAATGATTAATTTAAAAATTAAGTAACACATTAATAGAAATGTGTTCAACTAACTATTTTGTATATAAATAATTAAACAGTACTTTGTTAAATATTATTAATAACTTTTAGACAAAATTGTGCAACATTATATAGCAACCGCTCAGCAAACGCGTAGCAACCGTACTACAAATAAGTTTTTTGCCGATTGCCATTAAAGACGACACTTCACGGACTGCTAACATTCTGTAAAGTGTCACTTTTATGCCTAGGCTGTACTGCTCAATCGCTCAACAAACGCATAGCAACCGTCAATATATACATAGCAACCGTTCAATACATGCTTGACAACGTAATTTGACAGCAAAACCCTTAAAATATTTATATAAAATAATCACTAAATTAACATTAATTCCAAAACGGCAAAAAATTATGTATTTAACTCAGCATCAAACACATATTTATAGCTTCTGCAGCATTCGTTGCCTCGGCTTCGCCTCGTCAATGAAACGGCAGCCTCTGCTGTAAATCTGGTATTTTAATGCCTAGTTAAACAAATAATTATTTTAACAAAGAAGGGTGGCCTTATGATATTTATCGTTTCAGGCTCATTTTTCAGTTTCACAAAAGCCTACAGTATGTATTCCAGTATTATTATATTTCAGTAGTTTCTAAAAACCGCTATTATATTAAATTATTTCACATTTATTTTACTTCAAAGGCGTAGAAAATATAGGAGTGGTACAGCAACTTTGAGAAGCATTTTTTCGTCAATTGCGTAAAAATTTTGAGTAAATTTTTTTGATTATGAGTAGAAATTGCCGTATGATTTCAAAGAAGAAGAATTTATAACAAACGGTGTGGATTTGTACAAAAAAATAAATATACTCGTACGTATATGTTCACTTTTATATAGATGAAAAATATATAAATTGGCAAAAGTGACAGATGGCATCACCATCCATCTTGTTCTCGTCTAAAGTGCCAACTGTTTTTTAAAGTTATGTTACACTTCTATTATATTTCTCATAAACTATAAATAATTCATTCATTTAAAACAGCGGTAAGAGTGTTTGTCTCTGGATATAGAGGTAGTGGGTTCGAATCCGGGCCAGGTCATGAAATATTTTCATGATCTGATTTGGATCGGTACTCACTAATGTTACCATTCCAAGTTGGGAAGTTGGAATACAACTAACTTGGCAACTACAATATTATCGGCACCGGCTAGTTGTTGTTACAGGGGCTTGCTAGGCAACACACATGATAGCAATATGTATGCATGTTTCTGAAAACGATTTGCTCAGACCTTAAATACACTTTTACAACACAACATACAACTGACACATCAAAAGTTAGCTTATCATATGTAAGGCGGTGTAACAATTGCCAATGAACCAATCTTAAATCTGAATCTAAATCTAAAAGTTGTCAAATTGTGATTTAATCTAGAGAAAGAAAAACATAAGGCATAATTGTAAGATAATTTAAAGTATGTACCTATATTTCTAAAATAAGGATTTTCAATAAAATTAAGAATTTATTTATAGTTTTTACAATATATTTTTTAAATATCATTCTTATTGGTAATACTTTTATTTTCCTCTCTCTCGAGAGGAAATAGTATATTGTACAACAAGCATGGAATGGTACTCATTTCCTACGAGTATGAAAGTTTGTAGCATGAGCTGAAGGCGAATGCTGCAAATCATACGAATATGAAATGGACATTCCATGCGAGTTTACTTAAGACCACGATATTATTTTCTAATTAATTTAATTTTAATAATAAATTTGTTTCGCTTTCATTATTACAATATTTGACAAATCTAAATAAGTATCATATACAAGTGTATAAGTGCATGTCAAATTATCGATAATTTTCATGTACGAGGGATATTCGAAGGACTATTTCCCGATTAAAATTTAGCCAAACGCTGTTTCTCTCATAAAAAATAAAACAAGATTTAAAATCTTCATTTGAGAGCAAATAAGAATTACCTTGGTAATTTGCACTATTGCGAATTATCGATAATTTGCACTAGTGCAAAATTATCGTGTAATTCTACGTTCATTGAACGACATTCAGAAATGTCAGAATTCTGATTGGCTTAAATTTTATGAGGGAAATAGTCCTAGCAATGGCACCTGTACTGATATGAAATGACCTGTATTGAAATACTTACAAAACAAATTCATTTCGCACGATCTTGTAATGTACCTCATTTCTCTAGCAACAATAAATATACAATAAGCAGATTTATAAGTAGTCGTAAAAAAAAACACATTTTCCTCATTATTTTGGGAGAAGAAAGGTGAGGTTTCCTGGTATGTCTTGAAAAAAATGTATGTGGCAATATTAAAAATTAAGATATCGTGTGGAGTAGTTCACCCTAGGGATACTCGAAACTACTAATATACTGTACTATACTAATTTATTCATTCCCAAAATAAAATTACGATGAAAATCTATGGCCTGTGGTAAAAAAATTAACCCCATTTTGTTGCTACATTTTGGAGCTTCTGTAGCTAAGTTGATTTATTCTCATTCAAAAATGAGACATCAAAGTCAACTATATATAATGTCAGAATTTGTTGAATGGGACCATATAAAAACATATACTTTTTTTGCAGCGTGCAACGTACTGCTACAAAATCCGGAAGACGTTTACACCTTGAGAAATTATGGAAAACGAGCAAACTGTAGCATCAGTGCTGCCTTTCCTGCTGTAGCAAGGATCCTATCGCTCAATGTGGGATTGGCAGGATATCATGCAGGACTTGAACTGGAAACTGGGACAATACATAAGGTATCGTCATCTACCACAAACTTGTGATAAAAAATTAATATTCAGAATAAATTCAGCGAACTAAATAAATAAAGAACAACAGCTACATATATCTCTTTAAGTAAATTATCAATAATTTTTAAAATGTCATTGTAACCGCCTTCCGTACAATTGCACCTGGTTTATAAAATATGTAAAACAAATAATTATCCTGGATTACGAAAATGCCAACGTTCAGGTGAAAATAATGTTAGGTTAAAGTGGCTGCAAATATTGTCTTTTATAATGCAGAACTAGCGCACGGATTACGAGCGAGTCGTGATTATTTATTAATAAACATAGCTAAGTGAAAAGCGGAACTCTATTAACCTAAATAAATAATTCAATGGTTTTGTTGCACTTCATTGCATTTAAGTCGTTACAAATACACTTTAGCTTTTAATTCTATCGCATCTACTTAAGTTTAAGAAAATTACCCGTGAACTTGACTTTGGAAAATCTTGTTTCAAACAACAGTAAACAAAAGCTTTTGTCTGTCAAGAACGGGCCAAACTAATGAACAAGAACTTTCGAAGAACTCTAGACACCTACATAGTAGCTTCTGCATTATTCAGCCAATAATTGTATCGTTTATAATGAATTCTCTGTTTGATTTTAGTGTCAGAAAAGAGGACTGGATGATTATGTTCAAGTCGGGGGAACAAACGGACTGGATACTTCTGAATTGTATGTAGCAGAATCTCTCTGTGGAATTGATTCTAAACCAGGTAAATATACACCTAATACAAGAGGCAATATAAGTTTAATTTGTAATTTTGTGTATCTTCCAAAGATTATTTCAGAATTGTTCTTGAATTCTCACATTTTTAATTAGATATACGAAAGACAATAATAAATAAATAAATATATCATCACGCCATTTACATAATTTAAGCGTGACACTCTGCTTTCGCGACTCCCAAAAATTATTGTGCAGGAAAAACCAGAGGAGTAAAGTTAAAAATTGCTATCATCGATTGTGGGATTAAAATTGAGAATCTCAAAATTCACAGCCCATGTTTTACTACGGAGATATTTATTTACAAAGACAACAATTTTGCTTTTTATAGTCCTAATTGCAATGTAAATAAATAATTTATAGTTCTCAATTGAATAGAACAAAATTTTATTTTTATTCATATCTACTTCAACTTATTTGTTTTTAATGTAACAAGGTCATGGGTTCTAATTCTGTTGTTATCCCAGTTTTTTTTTTTTTGTCAAAAACAAGTTTTCTAATTCTTTTAGAGAAAGTATCATACACTCATACTCATTATGTGGAATTTTTATAAAAAGCAAGTTTGGATTCAATTGTAGAATCATAAAATAGTGACAGTGAATGACGGAATAGTGTTAAGAGTACTTGCCTTTGGATATAGAGGCAGCTACAAAACTATCGGGCACCGGCTACTAGTTGTAACAAGGGCTTGTACTGAGTAAAAAGTTACTTTTATGACTACTTTTAGAGTCAATGCAATATTCTAATTATTATAAAAACAATGTTTTAGTTAATTTAATTTTATTTAGATAATTATACTTCCTTGTAAATAAAAATCAATTCAAATGGTAACACAAATTTTACTAAGTGTTGGAAGATTACAGGTGGTTTTTTTATTTGCGGAAATTAAATGGGTCACTCGAAATTATGAAATGGGTCACCTGGGGTAACGTATGTGCTAATAAAAGTAAAATGTTTTTACAATCCCGAAAGTACTATCACACTACTAGAATATTGAAATAGTGAATTTTTATAATTATCAAACAACAATTATAGTTTTATCTCTAAGTAATATTATTTGGTTGTACTTATTAACGCAATATGCGTTGTTGATTATTTTGAAGATGTCGGCGTGTGTAGGTTTCAGAAAAAGTGTTTTTATGATAAATAAATGATCTTAAAACTGCTAATATTTAAGTAGAAAGCACGTGTCAAAATTTCATTTGTCTGGTGAATAAATCCTGCAAGTATCAAGATAAGGCTCAACATGCTTGATGGCTCTTTGATTGCCGAAAAAACTGCATAAAATCCGCATTAAAGCTGCCCAACAAGTAGTTAGTATTGTTATGCATATTTTATTCGTGGTTCGATAGATAAAACCTTGCGCTACTTACATTAAAGACGTCAAGTTAAAAATACGAGTTTGCGTGACATGGGCCTTTCTAGTGTGTATGCACAACAAGACGGTCAAATACAAATTGCTGTATTAAGGTTAACCATAAATTTATGAAGATATAAGCTTATCGGCTCGTGTACACTGTTAAGAGTCACTTTCTTCAGCCACGCATAGTGTTGGGAGGCTTTTGATGAACCTGTCAAGATTATTGTTGTTAATATTCCACTATCTGTTACACAATTTTAACACTTTTAAACTCTTGTTTACACGCTATTTGCCTATTTTTTCTGCGTTGTTAACTTTTATTACAAAGCTTTAGTTTTAGATTAAAGTTAACCTATATAAAATGTTTAGTAAAAATGATTAGTTCATAAATTATTTTAAGAAAATGCGGCAAAAAATAGATGCACTTAATGAATTTTTTTCACGACCAGGAGAGAAACTCGTTTTCTATGATACAAAAATCATAACAGAAACAGACAATTTCATATCTACGGGAAATTGATGCACTTTCTCTCCCGTCGTGAGGGAAAGTGCTCAATTAATGTAAAAAAATAACAAAATTAAACAAATTATATTACAATTTAAATAATTTTGAAATACATAAAAACCATAATAAATATTGGGGCCGTGAAAAAAATATTATATACAAGAGAGAAGTGTATATTTTCCGTTGTCATATTATACCCTTTGCCTACTGCTCGTGCTTCAATTTACTCCGCGGGAAAAATCATACAATTCTCTCCCTTAATGTATAATATACAATTTATCATTTTTAATTTAAATAAAATATGATGAAAAACTTCTTGACTGGCAAGTTTATGGAAATAATGCAACTATTAGAATTCAATCAAAATTTTTTTTTTTTTCAACTTTGCTTTTATTTGAACCTCATACTCATAAAAATAACTTCTTGTTTCAAGAAAATTTTCAGTTTTAATTTTTATGTATCCGTTCAAATAAAGTTCATCTTTTACAAAATGATTAGGTTCAATTCAAAGAAAATATTCATTTTGAATATAAATTTGATTTACAGAAAGAAAAGAAATATTTCTTAAATTTTGTTTTTAAAAATAATGAAAAAAGTCGTTTTAATTTTAAACAAAACGTTTTTATTTAAAACGATAACATTCAGTATTTAAACTACTCCTTTTCAAACTACTTCATCCCATAATGAGTCAGTTGAATACTTTGATATGTTCCTACAAAACTAAATTATTTTTCATACAAGAATATTTAATAAACTTACAAAAGTTTTCATTGAAAACGAAATCGGATTGGCACTATTCAAATCAATTTTTCTCTTCATTTAAGAGGAATATGTTTGTTCTAAAAACCGTTTTATCAGTGCATGATGACGAGGTTTAAAAGTTAATAAATTTTGACTGAATTCCAATAGAAATAAAATATAGGTATTAATATTTTTAGCACGAATGATATAATAAAACAAGATTTTTTTATATAATTAAAATACTGTATTTAAAGTACTTCGGCTTTTTGTCATTTAATTATAAATATATCTGTACTGGACTGCGGAATCATAAGATCCTTAGCTCAACCTGTGGTTCCCTTTGTACTATGGCATTATTAGTATTTATTAGGGGTTGTTAGTTGACGGCAAAGTACGCGTAGAAATATCTCACTAAGATCTTAAATGCAGAGTGCCATACCTAACAGGTAAAAGGCCTGATGATATGTAAAACATTTATAAAATTCTATATACTCAACATTATTACTTGAAAACTTATAATGTTTATATAGTATTTTGTGTATTATAACTATAACGTGAATATTAATATCAATGTTATTTGTGTGGTGTTGCAGGAATAGATCATATCATCTTTTGCGGATTTACTACAGTGCGACTCGTGAGCAGTGGGGCCTATGATAATTCCGTAACTGTTTCGCTACGGAAGGCTGACGAAAACGACATTTCTCCTGCTGCTACAATTTGTGAAATTCCTGATATTTAAGTATGACTTATTATTTATAAAGTTTCATACTGTATGGTACTAAAAATTGTTTTGTTTTTCAGATGTGCTGTCACAATTGACGATATTCATTCCAATACAGTATTAAACAGATATTTTTATCAGATATTACTTCGAATAAATAGATATATAATTAATTTATGTTATTCAAATGATAATACTGTATTTTAAATGTAATATAAATGTATTATTCTTAATGTATTTTATTCTCTTTACGTGTTTTATTATTTCGTAATGAAAACTTTTTATCTTATTTGATACTTATATGTAGTGTTTTATGTTTTGTCTAATATTTTTAAGAATTATTGTACCTCTTTTACTATTTCGCAAAAAATAAAGATGATATCTATTCTGCGTAGAGCATTGCAACAATTTTCAAATGCAAATTATTTAAGCACGAACAATTTTCATCTTATTATACAGAAACCTAGTTATCGACTCATCGGAAAATATTTCCAGAGTTTTCCGATAGAGCGTTTGTGTTCGTCCTGAAACATCCTGCCATCTGTCTGTTGAAAGTTCAAATCACTGCTTGTAACAATAGGACAATTTTCACAAAATATATTTTTTCCGTATTTATGAGTTTGAGTATTATATAAACGAAACATAAAATATTTAACTTACAATGTAATAGAAATGCTTCCCTTTTTTAACACATAAAATTAAAAACAAATATCTTATTTTATTAACAAGTAATTATCGATTATATCGTACTATTTAATTATGGTTTTGTTCTTCGTTTATGGAATTTGCAATTACCAATATAAAATAAAATTCCAAGTGCAGTACTAAAGAGAAACTAACGTTTCCTTTGTACATTTACTCGTATCGTAATTGTTTCTTTGTAATCGACTACTATCAGAAAATTTATTAAAATGAGATTTAAGGAAGCTTTTAAGTACTAAATAAGTTCAGTTCACAGGCAGTTCTATTCGAACTGTTCAGAGAGGCACTTGGAAAATTTCTTAAAGAATTTTATTCATTTGCATTAACAATTATATTGCATATTTAATTTGTAATTATGCTTTATTTTATAGGTATGCAGTAACAAATATTTTTTTTTATTCTTCAAATCTATAGCTCAACATATATTTTAGGACAAAAAAAATTCTGCCAGTTACATTTTCAAGGGTCTTGATTTCATATTTGGAAACTGTACCTTAAAGTAAAACATAAACTTAGTTTTATGTTTATATATAAAAATTAATTGGAAAAAATGTGTATTTAAATACATATTTATAAATTTTGATACCTTTGTAATTATTTGAAAATAAAGATCGAGTTTTAAACTATTAGAATATGAAAAGTTTTTTAACTTAGTATAAGTCTAATTATTTATAATAGAATTTTTATTTTAAGTTTTGTAAATTTTTTATTAAAACTCTGCGTTCAAATTACAAAATGTAATTATTCGTTATGAAAAGTTTTTCCCGACGAAGTATTACGTAAGTAATTCGATACATTGAATTTTTATAAAAAAATTACAGAACTTTAACCATTCAGTTTAATATAATGATAATATTTCGTTTCAAAAACCATGATTGTAGGAACGAATTGTTGCTAACTTAATAGTGTATACAGGTATAGAAGTTAATGTTATATAAATGTATAGAAGTTAATGTTATAAATTTAAGGATAAAACACCCAAAACAGAGCTCTTGATATCAGCCGATAGGTTTAAGTTTAATAAGAAAGTAGGTATGAATTAAATTAGTCTGTTCAGAACATAAGTTAATATAAAAAAAGGAAATAATAAAATGAGAAAAATTTAGCAGGTTTTTCCAAAGACACCGCTTTTTTGTAATTTCCCGCGTAAATAATAGTTACCCTACATGTTTCCTCATCGATAATTTTTTGGGGTTAGTATAATAAAAAAAAAAAGATTACGGCCACCCTAAATTAGTCATATACTATAAATATATGAAATTTATTCAGATTTTTCATTGACTAATTTACAATTATTTATTTCGTTCAAATTATAATTCAAAGGATCTTCAGGTTATTGTTATACTGGACTCCTCTGAAATGCAGTTGCATTTTGTAATCAATATTGAAACTAAGTAATGAGTCTGATACATCTAGGAGACCAATGAATTAATATATAACTAAAATGATATTCAGACAGTTTTCGAGCGTTCTGACGACAGTTGAAATGAAATAAAAGTTTATAAATTAGGAGCAATTCACTTGTTTCTTGGCAGATTGCAAATCTCGAGCAACGCGTCTCCAGTCCATCTCTGGCTCCTCAGTTTTCACCTGAAGTCAGTGCCAGCTGTAAAGACAAAGACGCTGAGCCTTCACGACGGCGTGTACTTCACGACTCACCCTCCAGCGTCAGCGTACGCGGTACTCTTCCATGCGCCGGCGTCGCGCTCGGTCAAGGCCAGTGGAGTCAAGGTCAGCCCCGTGCTCACGGAGCTACGTGTGCTGTGGCTGTACCTGCCACACTACTACGCGGCCTGTAGCGCCTGCAGCCTGCCACGATGTCGCGATTATCCAATGAGCGTGATCTTTATCTGCGACGCATCATCGATTACGAATACCGTCGATTGGGATTTGTTCGTTTTGGTCTAGTGAAAATTGTTAGTTTACTTGGAGCTAGTACAAGTAACGAGTGTTTTTTGAGAAGCTTGTTTTTCGAATTGGCAACACTTTTTACAGCGAAAGCCAATTTGACAGCTGATAGCTATTTTGTGCTCAGTTTGGTTTGCCATTTTACCAAAAATAGACTTAAGCCAGAATTACGCTTGCAAATTGTTCATATTTATTTAGAAAATCGTATTTTACATTTTTGAACCAATCAGAAGTGAGAATTTTTGACGTCTCAACCAATCAAATTTCTTCGACTCGTGGTAATTTTTGTAGCAATAAAAACTCAATAGTCCAGGCGGTAAATTTCCGGAAATCAAACTAGCACTTAATAGATTATATATGAAAATTTTATTCAGCGATGAGGCTCATTGTTATTAAATGGTTATGTCCACAAGCAAAATTGCTGCCTTTGGAATGAAGAAAATCCACAAGCCATTTTTGAGACTGCGTTACATAAACAAAAAGGCTCTATTTGTTATGCTTTACGAGCTGTTGGAATCATTAATTCATATTTCTTCAAAGATGATACCGGCCAAAATGCTACAGTCAATTGAGATCGCTAAAGCACCATGATTACTGAATTTTTCGTTCCCCAATTGAATGACATTAATGTGGAGGAGCGGTGGTTTCAACAAGACGGGGCAACATGTCACTCAGCCTACGCCTCAATCGATTTATTGAGACACACATTCGATGAGTTGATAATATCGCGCTATGATCCTGTGAATTGGCTTCTAAGATTTTGTGCTTTAACACCTTTGGTTCATATACTGCAGGGGTATTTGAAGTCGCTAGTCTACGACAATAAACCAGACAACCAGAGACAATGGCCTCGTTATTGTATATATACAGCCCCAGTTGACTCAAAAATTGATAGAAAATGAGACTTCCAGATCGTGTTTTATTTGAACCAGTCACAGCGTCCATATTTCAGAAAATAAACACTAGTGGCATAAATTTTATCTATACCGTGGCCATTATCACAATTTTTGTGTTTTATTTAATTTTAAAGTTCCATACCGTTTTAAAAACTACCCGTTACTTTATAATTTTCAACTTTGGAATATTGGGGAAAAATCAAAGTAGCTGACACCTTGCGACAGGAGTATAAAACATTCATTGCTTTCATTGAAATACATAGTAATTCGGTAGAATTGATTTCATATCTACAAGTATTTATGTTTCTCTCTTTATTGTTATTATTATTATATTAAATAGATAGTATTTAAGTATTAGTGTAGTAATATTTGTAAATAGTATTGTTTAATAAATGTATAGAAATGACAATGACGAGTAAGGGCAAAAATACTGTTCAGTGTCACAATGTTAGTGTTATTATTATAAAACTGACAATCGGGTCTATTCCCTAAAAAGTTGCTACTTGTGACAAAAGTCAATCGTTTTTAACAGCTAATAATATATTATCCATTAAACATATAATTTTGATACGATTTTGTTCCCATTAGCAAGTTGCTACGATAACAACTTACTTTAGGCCGATTGTCAGTATGTACTAAAGATACAGTATCGAAAAAAATTAAGCAATTTCTCTACGAATTGGGAAGTCTATCTCAAAGTGAACATATAATCTGCTTGTTCTGATCATTTTCTGGTTAGTGATTTTTTATCTAGATAATTTGGTATGCCACTATTTTTACGTTGATTTTAGTTCCTCAATATTCAATATATAACGAAGAGATTTAAAAACTGAAGTTGTACCATCACAAAAAGTAGCTGAGAGAAAACTTAACTCTCTCCATAATTTCACAAAAAAGAGTTTCGAATTAATTTCTCTAACTTAACAACAATAGCAATAATATCACATTATTGCCGATCTCGGTAGCGTAACACGCCTAACACGCCAGAGGTCGTGGATTCGAATCCCACTGAAGAGCATGGATATTTGTGTTGATCACATAAATTCATAATCATCCATTTATGTATATGACCATACTATTTAATCTGCTACCCAACTTCGTAAAATAAAACAAAAATCACATAAAGGTCATCTACATTCAGGCTTTTTTCCCAATTCTGTCTTTGAGCTTGGTCTTAAACACGATTTACTTGTAAATGGTAAATATTACTATTGGTTCTGTACGATGGTAAGTTTATTGATTTAACGTTTTTGGACAGTGGATCAGTTTAATGGACCGTGTTCGACAAAATGATAAGTTTTGCTCGACAGCACTTTACTGCCGCGCTCTAGAGCCAAAGTAGTAAAATGCAGGTCAGGAGAGGGGATGAAAAGATAGATTTAACTCGGAATAATATTCTGAATTTAGGTTAGAGACATTGATGCACTCTTGATATGACATTATTCTAGATTAATCTGCAAGAATACTCATTTTATGTGCAAGATGAATAATGATAAGTACAAAGACAGTTTTATGATATATGATATCATAATATGTGACATTTACTCTGAATTGCATTTTTAAATGAAACTACATGTATTTGTTGTTAATATAAATTAAAAACCTAAGGTTAAGAACAAATTTAATGAAATATAATCACTAGGGTTCGCTTTTAACTTTGGCTTGGTCACCAATGTATGAAAATCTTGATTGACCTCCTTTAGATCTACTGATTTTGAGAACTTAGCTGAGCCGATCCAAACCTATCAGCCGCCTTCGTTCTTATACGAAAATTTCGTATTTATTTTATTTCTGAATTAAATATTTGTTGGCAGTTTCTTAAATATACTTCTACTCTTGCTTTTAAGTGTGTAGTTAATGGTTTAACTTGGAACATCCTGTAAATTCTGAAGCTCAAGATCAAATATTTGAATGTGGATGACACGTGTATTTTTTCTTACACGTTAGAATGTTTGCTACTTTTGTAAAGGTAAGCAACAGAGTTGGCGTTTATATAATGAAAAGTTGGGATCAAACACGAGTTTCTAGGAATTTAAAGAATTATTTATACTTTTTGGTAAAGTTTGGTTCAGCAGATTGCAAAGTAAACGACTAGGAACTAGACTCATTTGAGTAATGTTGCATCTCAAGTAGTACTATATAAATTATTTAATATGTATAATGGAAACAATATCATTTTTAAAATTACTTTGAATATTTGACATTAAAGAGGACATTGTTAAATATTTAATTTATCTTAGAACAAATATTGATATTTAAAAATATTTTATCTACGATAGTGTATGTGTAAAATTGATGTTTAGTTCTTAGTTTTAAGTTTGTAAAACGGTTTTTTAGTAACACGATCTTATTAGTCACGGGTTCCGAACAAAGAGTGATTAAAACACTTTTTGTACTCCTTTGAACAAAATATGTTATTATGGCAAACTTATCAATTAATATTGTGATCCTAATTCGTAAGTAAAAGTGTTTTTTTTTTGTTTATTGGGTTTTTTTCATATCAATTTTGTACGATACACATACGTAAAGCATCTTTAGTCACTCAGGGATCTTAAAACACGAGCGTGACACAGCATTCGTAACTAAAGACTAGCTTTACGTACTTGTAACGTAAATAACTATTATTTATTTATGAGCACAATTAAATTATCATATAACTGTCACACTTATGAGTAATTTTAATTCAACTGTCCTTTCAGCACGAATTATCAGAAATTTATTCCTGTAGCATCATCGATTTGGCCGAGCAACCTCAACACCAGTGACCAGCGAATCTAGTGACACAGATAGGAATGAATGCGCGGTCAGTTATTATGAATGTCAATGGGCCAACACGACGACGGATCGCAACCGGGATCATTTCAATGCCAAATTAAATTTAATGACTTGGATGCGGAGAGTACGACAGATAATATGAAAAAATAAACTGTCTGAATATCGATCAATACGTTACCTAATTATCTATTAAATGCGGGGTTCATTTTGCTCACGAATGCAAGGCACCTCAATTGGCAATGAAGCTTATGATAAAAAGTATTGGACAAGCAAGGAGCATAAGGATGTACCCTTTTCTCAACATAAATTGTGTTGTAAGACAGCGCTCATAATGATTCGATTTCAATCGATTATTGAACGTAGATCGACCGCGAACAATAGTTTTGTTTAAATAGGCAACAAAATAACAAATTTAGAGCAGAGGCAATGAATGCGGTGCTGGAAATTTTCCCGTAGCTTTAAATTTCGGAAATTGACCCATCTACACAATAAATGTGGAAATACAGGGTGCTTCAGCCAGGGGGGAGAGGGCGAAATAATGTTTTGTCCTTGATAAACTTTTGACAAAAAAAGCAAAAAGTTACAGCAAATTTAAGTTCTTTTAAATTAACGCCCACCTATTGAATAACGCTGAAAATAATCATTTTTTGGTTTCCATAGAAATATGTTTCTTTCAAGTTCAACAATTTGCTGTCATTTTATTTTAAAGTATTATTTTGGGTCCGTTTAACTACCTACACTTTAAACTTTTTTTTACGTTATGAATCATTCTGTATATACAAACCGCGTTTAATACAGGGGGTAAACTAACGCATAAAGTATTAAAAACTATAGTATATAGAACTGATTGTGAAATAATATTAGTATTGATTTATTTTTAAATATATTACATTAATATTGTTGCCGTATTTATCGTATATTGTTAAATAATCTATTATATTATTATTGTAAATTGAAAGGCTTAGGTACCAATGATCGCATTAACTACAGAATCCGATATGGATTTAATTTATGTAAATAATAAAATAAATATATTATTATGCCTCTCACCTATAATGGGTGTGGCACTCTGATTATGCAGTTTTCGGTAAGTGTATGAAATGCAGTTACTACTTGCAACATAACGCCCAAATGTGTATTGTCCTGTATTACCTAATTTAAATAAATAAAACTATCTTGAGAACAAAGGGTATTGGTTAAATTTTATAAAAGTTTCACAATAATTGTAAACCATTTCAGTAATGTTTTGTTTCTCCAAACAACATATAGGTCCCTAGACAGAAGTAAAAATGGAAAATTAATTTAATACTTATTTCGTAAATAGTTAAAATAATTCAAACAGAAAGATTTGATGGAGCAAATAGCTCCGTGGCAACGCATCAGGATGTGAATCATACGATCCTCACAGTTGACAAATTTTCAAAATTACATTTTTAAAGGTGTCATCACATAAAATTACCCCTGTGGCTCCTCCACCACTACCGTGGAGACCGTGATTTGAAGGCTGGTAACCGCACTTCATACGTAAGAATATATCTTATTACCGAGATCTACTTTGAGCAGAGTACCACACCCAGAAACAGGTAAATGGCAGGATGATATATTATTATTATTATTAAAGGATTGATATCAAAATTGGTTACATATTTTAAACACTACATTTTGGTTTTAGAGTTTGATAGTTTAATATAAGATAATATAGGAGTACCAAATAATAAACTAAAGAACAAGAATTTAAAAAAGAATTAAGTATAAATTGCATAATAACTTAAGAGCAGATTAGAATCAAGATCATTTGTATTATAGTCCGTTGTTGTGAAATTGTGCACTTAAATTAATGAAGTAATTAAATGAAACCAGTTTCAAATAACACTTGAATGTTATTAATTAATGCTAGTACACACTTTATAGCGAAAATGAATTTCAAGTATGTACCTAATCCTAACTAGCTATTCAAGCAAAATTATATATCAAATCCTTCAAAACAGAGAACAGGATTGACCCAAAAAAATCCTTATTAATAAAAATTGCAACAAACAGTCGTTCTGACGCAAAACACTAGGCGTATCTTCAATTCGAAACTCAGCCGTCAGTGTCGTACACACCAACCCCACTAAAATGATTTAGGCACAAAATATATTACATACATACATACAAAACGTCACGCTATATCCCACTCAATGAAATAGCACGAACCCAGAAAAACATTAATCTCCTCCAAACATTCCTATCAGACACACCACTTTCGCCTTGTCTACATTCATAGTGCGATTCATAAATGCTCGTCTATTTTTCACACTCGAAATCATTCATTCACGCAACAAACCATCAATCACTAACCTCTTATTCCTTATACGCCCACGAAATCATTGACCTTCAATCTCACCTGCAAATATTAGTTTCACGAACCTCTCATTCGACATTTACTCAAGATGGCTAAATCACCTCAAATGACTCACTTCCATCTTTTTAACAACATTCTTCTCAATCTCACACTCACCGTCATATACCAATTTATTCCGGACATTTCTACAACAGTTATACGTCGTTCAAGCTTCTTCATCCATACCCAACATTCAGAACCACACATCAATGTAGACACTAACACACCATTATAAACTCTCAATCGAGCATCTCTAGATACATTCATATTGCGAGAAAGTAAAGGGCTGTAAATAGCGAAATGATATAATTATTTAAATTTTACAACTGATACTAATGATTTCTAACTAATGCCCGGTTGCAGCAACGTTAGCTAAATTTTAAACTTGGTTTAAATAAATAAAAGCAATTCGACTTTATATGTCGTATGGAGTAATTGTCATTGATGTCAATAATTAGATACGCTTTTATTTATTTGCGTTGGTGCAACCATGCATAAATGCAATAAAACTAACTAATAATAAATAATTTTATCCACAATTGCTAAATAATATACCCATAATTCAACTGTTTTATTTTTTATCAATTAATGACCTTCGTTTTGTTGCTAATGAAATATTGTTGACAGTTCGATGAAATAATATTATTCAATCGTTATGTGAAATTCACATCTTACCTATTAAAAGTTTTATTAATTTTCTTTTACATAAACAGCCAAAGACACTAGTTTTCTCATTTTTCATCCTTTTATTTTCTTTTTAAGCTTAAATTGTAACTGAATAATCGGTTTTAAAATTTTCTGCTAAATGTCAAATCATTTCAAAATTTTGTTACAACAGTACCTATCCTAGCGATGGTTGCTACAACAACGGTTCCTATATTTTTTTATGTTGAAGAAACAATTTTTTTATTTGTCAGGTGCAAAAATTCTACTTATCTTATAATTTCAAAATAAATATGTCTTGTGAAGTTGAAAAGTTGTGGATAAAGTGTATTCTACATGCATGTAATGGCTGTTAGTCATTCGAATGATTTACATCACTCGCGTTCGTTCGAGGTGCAAACTTCATTCTCATGAGTAATAGTATACATTACATGCTCATTGAATAATATACTATTTATTGAGAAATCAAAAATTTCAGTTCCAAATTAAACTCAGCGAAAGGTGTATGTAGAAGTGTACGAGCAACAAATTTTTAATTAATTTAAACTGTGGTCTCTTTATTAATAAATATAATTAAGCATTCATTAGGTGCGTATTCAATATTGTAATATTCAGTATAATTCAATTTTGTAGTGATAGTCAGTAGCGTAGCCACGAATTTCTCATTCTGCAGCATATATACACAAATACAACCCCTTTTTGTAATCAGATTATACTTTGCGACCCTCCCTGATAGCTACGCCACTGGATAGTAAGCAAATAAAGCTATTGAATACGTAGAAAATGATTCCAATAAATAAAATAAATTTTAAAAATAATAATATGTAAATTATATTTATTAGTTCCGCTGCGGACAGATATTGAAAATGTCAATAATCAAAATCTAGTTATGAAAAGTGTGAAGGTATGTAGGTGCGAACGCAAAATGAAAATGGATTTTTCCAGCTTTCCACGGGTTGCTGTATCCAGTTACGTGGGGGCGTGCGTAGGAAAAACGTGCTAGTCGGCCCACTGGAATTGTTCAACAAAGTTTCCAACAAAAATAAGAGAATGACAAACTCGTTGGCAGTTTTATTAGTCCTGTTAGAGAACTTTTAAATTGTTTTATTTAATTATATTTAATATGAGCGATTGTTGAACTGAAAACCGTAAAATGAAAAAAACAAAATTTGTTTCTTTATCAAATTATGATGAAAGAATATAGATTTTTTTGTCTCTCCGATTTTCTTCGTTTATTTCGTTATTAGGAGCTTGTCTGTTACGAACTTTTTCTTTCCTTTTTATTTTGCTCTCTCTAGCTTCAAAGCTTTAGGTAAACTATAAATATAAACTACAAATTTTTATGCAAAAACTACATTTTATTACAATAATAGGTTTTTATGTTACAAGTACATAATTTTCCCTTTTATGTACCTCACTTCGATGCGCTCTTTTGCCCTCGAAACTGTCTCGTCCATAAAATCCTATTTATTATGCATGTGGTACATACAATATTTTATTTTTGACTACATTGCAGACTATTTTATATTTGACACATGACGTTGGCAAGAAAAAAATTGATAATTTCGCACTGTGCTTTTGTTTCTTTTGTTTGGTTATCAAGTTGTTTATTGTTTATTATTATTTGTTTTGAACAAACTTTGCAAGTTTTAATGATAACTCAATCAGTCTAACCTGCTATTATTGAAAAAACTAATTCAAATAGCACCAAAATAGTACTTTTATGTATAATTAATATTACCATTACTAAAATTTTGATAATAATCATATTTACTTTATCGGACTAGTCAATAAAGAGCCACTTTATGGCCGCTAAACAATATAATAAACAAGTGATTATAGCCTATCTCGATGGCGTAGTGACTATGTCGCTAGCCTAACACGCCAGAGGTCGTGAGTTCGAATCCCACTGAAGAGCATGGTAGTTTGTGATGTTCACATAAATTCATTATCATTTACTCTGAAAGCGGCATATGACTATAATAGTCAGTTCGCTTCCCATCTTCGTAAAAAAAGTGATTATAATACAGTCAACCATAAAATTAATTAAAATAAAATAATTTCTGAATTGTAGTCAGAATTAAAAAAAATATATTCCATCCTCTGCCGACTTCAACCCCGCATGGGTTTTAATCAAGAGGCGAAAGTCAAAACAAAAAAAATTGTCATTATTATAAACATTTTAATTAAGAAATAATTATTAATTGTTTTAAATATTTATAATAATGACAAATTTTATGTTTTGACTTTCACCTCCTGATGAAGACCTGATGAACTTATAGATAAATGCCAAAATTGCTTAAATCGCTTATCGGATTGGTTTTGTAGAAATGATTTATTTTTCAATAAATCTAAAACTCATTATTTGCGTTTTCACAACCAGCAATATACAAATGATCTCGATGTAGATATTTTTATAGATGATCATAAAGTGTCTCGCAATTACAAAACTAAATTTTTAGGGTCGTTAATTGACGAAAATCTTATTTGGAAAGCCCAAGTGGAGCACATAGCTGCAAAACTTAGTTCGATATGTTTCCAATTTAGGCACTTAAATAATATTCTCACCGAACAACAACTAATTTTGTTTTATCATGCTAAAGCGGAGCCACTTCTTCGGTATGGGATCTGTTTTTGGGGTGCTTCGTCTGCAGCTAATGATGTTTTTATTTGCCAAAAAAGAATTATTAGAACTATTGCTAAATGTACACGTACTTTTTCATGTAAAACACTTTATAGAAAATACAATATTTTTATAGTAACAAGTTTATACATATTTGAAGTGTGTAAATTTATTAATAAAAATAAATCCTCGTTTGTTCTAAACTCAACTTATCACTGCTTCAATACGAGGCAAAAAGATAATTTTTGCATCCCTTTAACTAAATATAATGTTATTAAAAATGCGCCACATATTCAAGGCCTCCGTATTTTTAACAATTTACCAAGTGAAATTAAGTCTTGCAGTAACATAAAACAATTTTTAGGTGGTTTAAAAATTTTCTTGTTAAACCACTGTTTTTATAATTTACAAGAGTTTTACGATCTAAAACTTTGATTATTACGTCTTTTCGTTTCTTAGTTTTTGACCTGAATTGTCTCTCTAATTTTGATCTCCTTATGTTTCGAGATATTATATTATATATTTTATATTCATCTGATTATGACGATTTCGATATATGTATTCTCATATCAATGAAATAAAATTATTATTATTATTGTTATTAAGGTAGAAACCGATAGAGAATGGAATAGATTTTTAAATTAAATTCTGGTTACCATCCAGAAATTGTTTTATTTTAATATAAAAGCCTACATATCATAAAACAAATTCCCATGGTAGCTAATCACATCCGAATGCGGGTATATAAAGGAGAAGAAGAAAAAGAAGGCAGCTAACTACGAGTATATTTAAGTTGTTCTAAAACATGAAAATTATTTAAAAAGGCTAATAGCTCCATGTTAAAGTTTGGGGCTGTGTATCATAAGACTTTCTAAATTTTGTATTTATGGAAAAAATATTTAACTTTTTTTAAATGATCCCATTGTTAAATGCTTCAATTGACACAATTAATTTCAAGAGGTTCCATAATAAAAATATTATTAAAGCATTGTTTGGTAACCTATTGAAATTTAATTTCATCCCGACTTTGTTTAAAAAGCAAAACCTTCGCAGAGAAATAGGAGCAAGCATTGTGAATTTGGGAATAAATTTCTGTGTACGCTTTGGGGTTTAAATGGAAATTGAAGATGTTTACTTTAGGGATGAGCCCAAACATTGAATTAAGGTTCACATTTATATTAATTTATTCAAAACACATTAACGACGTGTGAATAATAGGATAAGGCATTCAATAAAAATAATAACGATAATGTGCGGAGCTTATGATCACGACGAAAACTTTGTATTGGGTGAAGCGACCGGCGCTTGGAGATAAACACAGCACAGTGTTTCTAAAAGTGTGTCGCAAGTTGTTTGATGATACAGATTTCTGCCAAAAGGTAATATTTAATTAAAACACAGACCAAATACGTTTCGGACGAGATTTTAGATGTGATTGCAACTATTATACAGGGCGATTCATAACGGACGTAAAAGATTTTAAGTGTAGATAGCGGGACATAAAATAATGTTTTTATCTTACAATAGCGGTCATTGGTGTACATTATTCATTTGTTTTTATTGTCTAAAAATACCTATTATTCACGAGGGATTAAAATGCTTTATTGTACAGAGAACTGTCAGATAAATAGTATAACCCAAGCAACCGAGCATAACGAGTAATTTTCCATGAAATGTCATTTTCATATATTTAAAGCATAGATTTAAACTATTATCATATGAAAAGCTGTTACTGTAAGATAAAATGTCGTGTATCACACGTGAATGAAATGTTATTATTCATTTGTGAGGATTACCTAAAAGTCTCACCCATAAATAATATTTAATTTGACTCAACCTAAACTCAATAACCGAAAAGTTACAGAAAATTTAATTTCTCTTAAATTAACGCCCACCTATAGAATACCAATGAAAATAATTGTGAAGAATTAGTAACATCATTAATTTCTCGTTTCCATAAAAACGTATTTCTCTCAAATCTGACAATTTTCTGTTAGGTATTTTAATTTTAAATTATGCATACAACAAAAATTAATGGCAAAAACAGTGAATTGCAGAAACCTTTATAATTAATGAAATTTGTTCCATAAATCATAATCCTATCAACATGTTACTCGTTAATGAAATTAACCATTTTGCACTCAACATACTTTGACGGTTAATGAGAATTGACAACTGCAACTTTTAATGGTGTCTATTTTATAATATCCCTAGGCCATTGTTAATTACGAAATCATTTTATCATAGTTACCGAAAGAACGTTGCTTGGTAACCGCCCGACGCCGTAGACGGAGGGCTGTTGCCATCAAGCAACGGTTCTTGACATGGCAATTTCTTTGTAACTCTTATTTGGAATGAGACAGTCAGTCAATTCTATTGAATTTCTCGAATAACTGAAATATTCAGTGAATAGAACTGAAGTTCTCACATATACGTAGGTAGGGTGTACCTGATTTTTTTCAGTTAAATTGATTGAAAAATACAGTAAAAGCAAATGAATCAATTTTTTTTTACAATTTGATTTTAAAATAGATGTACAATTGACAGGTGAGTACACAAAGTACCAGCTACAAAAAATATTGTACACTACACTGCCAAAAAAAAAAATGGGACAGTTTTTTTCCGATTGTCGCCAAATTTTAATGAAATGTCGGTTGATGGTAGTCAGTGAAAAATATAAAGACTAAATGAAGCTTATAGAAAATTTATAATAATAGTATCTAAAATACTGTCGGTTCATCAAATTTATCGTAGAAGTAATTTTTATTTGATATTTTATTTTTTTGTCTTTTTCATATGTTATTTGAGATGTAATATCCTATAATTTACTGTGTAATTGGAAAATTATTTATGTTGGGTAAATAAATAAATATGTACCTTTATTTTATAACTTCACATATTACATTACATTATTTTATATACGAATGTATTTAGAGACACATACAAAATTTAAACAAAACGTTGAAAAAAGTGTTTTTCGGGTCCAGCAGTACGTATTGTAGGTCCGTAGTCAGGATGTTTTTCGAGGCAAGGATTTCGGAATTTTGTAAAATGGAAAATTTTATTTTTGTTTAATTTAATGTCAATTAAAGAAATTTGTAATGTAGGTATCCCAACCTACGGCATGTCCTTAATTTTGATTATATGTTCATTTATTAAAAAATATTTTGTTGCAATATTTGTCTCATCACAATACAATATTAATTCCGTAAAAATGTAAAATTTCATGCAAATGTAATAATTTGTATTTACAAGATTAGCAAATACACATATTTTTATCTTAACTATAATACATACGATACTATATCTTATATTTTATATACTATACCTTTTTAATAAGAATTTTTTTCATACTAAGCATTGAATTCGTGCTAATAGCGTTAGTGTTCACACTACAAGAGCAACCCTTTAGTTTGATGCAGGAATTTCACCCTTTAGTTGAGTGAGTCTCTTGGAATTAGATAGATTAAACTCATGCTTTTATAGTTTTTCTGTTTCCAATTTTTAATAATTTTATTTACAAAATTGGCACATATACTTTTAACAAAAATATCAAATACACACTATTTACTGGATTTTGGATTCATGCTAATAGCGCAAGTGTTCATACTAAAATAGCAAGCCTATGCTTTTATTGCACGAATTTCACCCTATAATTAAGTGAGTCTCTTGCAAGAGTTGAATCTATAACCACTAATTGCAATTTGGAAACTAAAAAGGAAGTAGAGGAAAAGGTAAATAAACTATTTTGAAATAAGATTCTCAGTTCGAATCCTGCAGTCGACAGTTGCAATTTTAATTTTACCTCTCCATTAATTGAGCAAATATATATCACCAAGATCTGCAAAAGCAAAGTGCAACACCCAAAGTGAGTAAATTAAAAATCTAGAATAAGAAACATGGACACGATTGGAAAAAATAAGCGGTATTTAAGCGATGAAACTTGTAGAAGCTCAAGAATAAGTTTGTACTAATTTTCATTTTATACCAAGCAACTACAATAATTATTTGTTAGTATACTAGTATAGCACTGTACACTAAATTTGATGATTAAATAAAAACTGAAGTGCTATTTGTCGTGGCTATTTCCCGTAATACGAACTTCGATGGTATGGTCTTAAGAAAAGATACATTACAGTTATACTCGCATTTTAGTTATTATAATGAAAAAGCATATTTCGCAAAAGCTATTAGCGAGATTAAACAATCGATTAAGACAAACATGATTTGCGATCCGAAAATTGTTCATAAATCTCGGTAATAATGAAGTTTGAAAAAATATATTGGGGCCTCCGAACATCAAATTTGAGAAGCACTGTTGAGCGGCAGTTCGGTAGGCCAATGGGTCGCCGTCGCCGTCGCCGTGGCCGCCGCCGCCGCGCGTCCGCCGTTGTCGAGCGGCGGCTTGTTCTTCATTGGCGAATCACTAATTCATTCCGGCTATCCTCGGGCGCACTAAATTGTTAACAAACAACGTATAACTGGGGTTCGGGCCGCCGGGTTGCTGCGCTATATATCAGCAAGCCGGAGGCGGTGGCGGCGGCGGCGGCAGCGGCGGCATTAGCGATATAGGCCGCTGTACCTAAATCCTTTCAGGAAGATTGTTGTATTAGTTTGTTATAGGCACCAAGGGAGAAAAAATAATTAACAGTTTTCTCATGGAGGGTGGGCGATTTATCATGAGTACAATGGTTGGGTTCAGTGGGTCGATAACGCCGCCGCCGCCGCCTCCGAACGTCCGACGCCGCCAGGTGAGACAAACGCAGCGGCGGCGACGCGCCCGAGGTGAACCGCCTCCTTCATCGACGTCGTCCTACCAGTGACGTACGCGATGCACTTGCAATCTGGGGCACTCTGATTTGCTACACTCACGAATGTCCTTACAGCTCGATTAACAAGCCACTCTCACATCAGATTTAACTTTTTCACTAGATACACGGTCATCAGTTTTTTGAGTAAATGCGCCGATTGGGGAATATACCATTTTTATTAAATTATAAAAAATATGTAAAGAAGTTCCTACTAACCCCTAATTTTTTGCAGACAAATAATTTATTCCTTTATGATGATTGTTTTATGAATTCTTATTGTTATTAATGTTTTCCTACAAAATGAGAATTTGTGAGTTAAAGTGGAATAGCCGGGTAAGGCTAGGTTAGATTAGGTTAGCTAAGCAAATATCAAACAAATAACAACACTACAAAACGGAAATGGATATATATTTTTATTTAGATACCTATGTAAACAAATAAAAACGAAAATATATAAAAAAATTAAATAACCTCCGACACAAAAAAAAAAAAAACTCTAAAATGTAAAAATGTAAAATGTTTGTTGACCGCTAAAAAAAGTATTTGTATTATTGTTGCTGGGTGAGGGCAGCGGCAGACGTCTTTGATGGTTGTGTCTATTTTACGAATTTTTCAGAGTAAATTAAAGAAGACTAAGACTAAACGATTTGATATTCTTGTTTTGTTACTTACCTATTTTACCAAGATAGAGTGCTTGTATTAAAATTTCATACTATGTCATTACCAATATTCTTTTTATTTGTATTCTGTGTTTATTTTATTTACTTAGCGGTCCCCCGACGCGACAATGCTTGGATCAAAATTCTAGGTACTTATAATAAAGTAAAAGAACCAACATACACATTTTTTTTTACTTTTTAGTTTTTTTTTTTTGTGTCGGGGGTTATTTAATTTTTTAATTAATTTTTATTACCACACAAAATCACATTTACTCCAAATAATACGTGCTATTTTTCATCAAAAATAGAAAATAAGTCATTCAAAAATGTTCAAAACTTAAAAAAATATTCTTATCCAGCATTTATAATTACCATAGAATATGCTGTTGTGTTATTTTTGTTCATTTGTTTCATTTTCATCTGTCAAATTACAACCTCACTATTTTTTTATACTATTTCACTTTTTGCGCCGCCGGAGTAGAAGTGTTGCCAAGGAGACACTCACTCCGGTGGCGAAAAATGAATTTCTGATTGTTGAGTACAAATACATAACAACAACATACTTTTATAACGAAAAATACAATTTATGTGACGTCTTATCCATAAAACCCTATTATGTGCGTGCTATATACAATGTTTCATGTTTGATTGCATTCCAGGTTATTTTTCATTGACACAAATATACATGAAAAAATTTTATAGTTTCGTAGTGCGCCTTTGATGATTTTATTGCTTGCCAAACTGTATATGATTATTATTATTCGTATTTAAAAAATTGGGCGATTTGTCATTTTACATCTGACCTATTATTATGGAAGTAATCATTCAAATAGCATCAAAATAAAACTTCTAATTGTGTAATTAATATTACCATAACTAAAAATGATGTTCGAATGTAATTACTTACCTAATAAATTAATAAAATTTATTTTATCATTTATTACACAATTAAAGAGTATTCCTGCTTGTGACTAGAAGTCGAATAGGATATTTGATCATTGGAACTGTTAAATAAAATAATAACATGATGCCTTTTAGGCATTTCTTTGTGTTAGTCTGCGTTTAACGACTGGTGAATCACCTCTCACCCCAAAGATAATAATAATATATTCAATCTATCATCCAATTTGTCAATTAAACAGTGGAAATTAGTTATTTGTCAAACTAGAGAGGAAAGCACTTCTTTTTTCCCCTCGAGTTCGAAGTTTGCCTCATGATCGCAGCGAGTGAGGCATTTCGAACGAGAGTGGAAGAAGAGCTTTCCTCTCGTGTTAGACACAACATTCTTTTCACGACATGTTTCTAAAAACGATTTGCTCGGACCTAAAATACACTTTGAGAACACAACTGACAGCCTGACATGTTAAAAGTTAGGTTATCCGACACAAGACGGTGTAGCAGTGTTGCCAATGAGCCAATGTTAAATATCTTTAATAAGTTATCAAATTATGATTTAATAAGAAAAAGAAAAATATAAGACATAATTGTAAGATAATTTATATTTATGTATATTACTAAAATAAGGATTTTCAATAAAATTAGGAATCTATTTAAAATTTTTAATATATTTTTTGTAAATAACATTCGTATTGGTAACATTTCTATATTTACCTCTCTAAACAGGAACAACATATTTTCCTCACTATTTCGGGAGAAGAACGGTGGGGTTTCCTACCATGTCGTGAAAAAATATAATTTTTTTCTTGTAATTCTTAGAACTTGTTAATAATTCTTAGATTTCCAACGCATTTATTGACAGATCTGTAGAAGGAAATCTCCTTGATATGCGCTGTCAGCTGCAGAAGTGTTTGTCTTACCATTAGCGATATTGAAGCTGTGCCACAAATATTTTTATTTTAATCAAATCAGTTGCAAACGTCATTCTAACTTATTGTACTACTCACCAACAGATATAAAGCTAGTTAACGTTGACAGGAGGAAAATTTTAATGAACTTGACATTAGTTGTTAATGACAATACTTAATTAGATTACTCTATAAAAATGACAACCAATGCCGAGAAATACAGATGTTAATGAATATAATTATTCTTTTCTTGTCAATTGAATTCCCAGATCTCGTCTTACATTTAATAATTAGAAATTATAAATAACTACTACATTACGTGATCATCAGTTCTGTACCGTATTATATTTTCTTTCTTGCTTCAGAGCAAATTAGGATATGGGTTAAAGCTCTGAAGATTCGATTATATTTTCAGTACACTAAAAATTTTTAGAGTCCATAAAAATCACTCTTACGCTTGAGGTTCTTCCTCAACTTATATCTGTGGTGTCGTCGCTTGCAAACTGATTAAAAATCTGATTAATTTGTGAGCTTGTGATCTTTAAACTTTAAAAGTTTTGTTTTAGTTATGAAATAATAAAAACAATAGTATCCAGTCATGTTTTGAAATGGGCAAAAATGCTTAATTTATTTATCTTCACAAAAATAATTTTTCATACAGAAAAATAAATTTCCTTCTTAAAGATAATCATTTATTTAGAAACATTTAACAGAAACAGAAGGTATGGTTATAAAATAATAATAATAAAAAAGAAAATTTTAAATAATAATGACAAGAATACTATTTTATTCGACCAAATTCGATACAATGTGTTCTAACACTCTTGTACAATGTTCTAAATTTATTTTATAAGAAGTACGTTAACTAAAAGTGGTAGAAAATATATTTCTCTGTAGTATTCGAAGCATTTTTTAAGTAGAATAATACTAGAACATTGTATAACGCTAAGACCGAGGAAAAAACAGTTCTCTTAAAACACCTAAAAACGAAACTCTTGGTACCAGTAGTGTTTCACTATATACAGAATTATGTAAACGTGTAATTAAGAATATGAACACAAGAAAATAATAATTTAAAAATGCGCTATGATTATGACGAATAATTTGGTCTATCAATTTATGACTAATTGGCCTTTCTAAATTATTTGCAGTTATCATAATACTGGTTGGTGCCTTGGACGACGCAGCATAAGGATTTCAATGGTATATTCTTAGTGTGCAATTATTTGTTCCCCTATTTATTTTATAGCATAATTTATTTAGATTTTAGAGAAAAAAACTCTGCATTTATTGATACCATTGTTTATAAATTTTCATTGTCCAGAAGAGGTAACTTAAACTTATTATTAAATACCGTTTTTATAATGTGCTCAATACAAGAAAAAGTAGAAATGATTAAATGGTTTTATGCCGGAAATACATCCTCATGCCATTTACCAATTTTGAATGTGGCACTCTGCTTTCACGGATTTCGGTAAGTGATGTATTTGCGGATACCAGCCGTCAAAACACGCCTCCAAGGATATTTGTGGAGAGGTAACCACAGGGGTAAAGTTCAATAAGGTAACTGCCGGCTATAGAATTTGAACTATATGCATTTTACGATCGGACGAGATATTTGACAAAGATCTTCATTGGGTAGTTGTTAGGATATGATTCAAGAGTATTTTATTAAGTTAAAATTTAACGATATGAAAGAAATTAAACAAAGAATTTGAAAAATGCACTGTTCAATCTAGAGGCAATTTATATCATGCATTAGCATCCAATAAGGAAACAATTCCATTTGTGTATTAGTTCGTAAGGAAGCAAGGGTTGGGTTATAAGCAACGCCCATCCGCTCCAGAGTCCTTACGCGACGGAAACATGAAATACCGAATTTCTTTCTGGAACGTACGATTTGTTCTATGGGCTTAATATCCGTTGCTTTGCTCGGCGGCGGCACCAGCGTTGTTCTGCGAAGTTTGTGCGTTGAGTTGTCGTGATTCAGCACAAACAAGACTAAGATTTATGGATAAAAACACACGGCCTACGGCGTGGTCAAGAATTCTTACACAACTTTCAACTATTTATTTTCATTTGTGAAAAGTACTTGTGTGTTGAAAGAACGCTTTACGATTGAAATATTGCCGTTCGCACAGAATTCGCGCGCAGCCTCGTCACACATTTTCTTATTTTCCAGACAATGCGACCCAATTTTTTTATACTGTTCGAACACAATATGTAATTAATTCTGCACAGTTTCCTCCACTTACTTCATAAATCCTAAGATCGTAGTTGCACTATCGATACAAAACTGAAAACGTAATGTTCACCCTATAATTATTTTCATAGGTTGTATATCTTTTTGGTATATAAAATTCCGGTGTGCGTGTATTCGTTATTCTTCTCTTCCTAAATAGCTAGACCGATTTTGATGAAATTTGTTTTGAACTTACGGGGTCACCTGTATGGTTCTTAGCTACAGGTAAAACCCCTCCTCCGTCGGAGTCGGGATTTACCATGCAGTTTGCTTTCGTGATTGTTGCTAAACAAAAAAATTCGTGCAAAAATAAAAATTTATCGATAAAATCAGAATGTCTTGTGATATTACCCTTGATAATATTTATTTGTTTCTATATAATGTTTAAGTAGTAATGTAATTGCAACAATTTTTGAAACTACCAAACAGTTTAGTGCAAGAACATTGTCATAAAAATTGAGTGCCAAGAAATGGTTTATTAATATTTAAAGTGGTACTTCAAATGCCAATAAACTTTCAAAAACTATCAAATAAGTAGGTGCTTATAAAGAAACTGGTGTACACAATGTGTACAAATTGAGTAGCAAGTAAGACTAAGAACTGATTAAAAATTAAAGTGCTATTGGTTGGTGTACAAAGTAATAGTTTGCGAACGTAGTGGTAATGGCGGTGGTATGAGGACGTGCATGGGAAAACACTTGAGAAAGTTCTTTGCACGCAGTTTAACACTTAAAGTGCTATATATCCTGCGGCGCGGTCTCTGCGCGCTCGTAAACACGCCTTCCGCTCGGGTGACAACTCCGAATTGCGTGTTCGATCAAATGTGACATGAATTAAATATACGATTCTTAGGTCATCCCACCTAATTCCTCGCAAAAATCTATTTGTAATCTTGGAGCGAGCCCTAATTTACTGCGTCGTCTGACAAGCTTTTCATTATTCTTTCTGTGCCAACGGACGTTGAGTATTTTTGACAGATTACAACGTATTGAAACCGTATTATTTTTACACGAACGGCTTTCGATTTGTCAAAACGAATTGAGCACATAAATGTCTATTTTTGTTGAATGATTCTCACTCATATTTTATATTATATACGAAGAATTATTCTTCAAAAATAAGTAAATAAATATATATTTTGAAGGTTATCTTCTGTAGTATAAGGTTACATAGACGAATCAATTATTAACAAAATTGCTGTATTCAGAAAGATTATCGTTGGTATTGAATCAAATAATGCAATACCTAAATGTTCATTTTCTGAACAAAAACGAATAATATTGAAGAATGAAAACAGTATTCTCGGTGTATATTTAATAATATTCACAACAGCAACATTTATGTAAATTTTAACTTTCATTCCAAAAAAGCAGATGATTAAGTTGATATTTTGTAGGTAAAATAAGATTTACAATATAATTTTGCTTAAAATGTAGAAAATACACAAATCTACATTTTCTCATTAAGTATACTAAATGTAGCAACTTTTTCGAAGATGGGAAGTGGACTAACTGCTTTGGTCATATACCGCCTCATGACTGGATGATTGTTAATTTATGTGAACCATCACAAACGACCATGCTCTTCAGTGGGACTCGAACTCACTACCTCTGGCGTGCTATAGGCTAGTGACATAGCAACAACGCCACCGAGATCGGAAACAGCAACTTTACATTATTCTCTATCGGATAACAGTAGTATTTTATCCATACTTTCTATAATATTAAACTATTATGTTAGTATCGAGAATTCAGTGGATAAAATACATCTTTACAAGTAGGTGTTAAAATAATCTATATTTTTCTATTCCTGTGTAAATATAGCACCATTATTTCAATTTTTCGATTAATTATACTAGTCATAATTCACGATAATCAATTAAGGATTTATAATACAATCTTCTCGGCCAATCACAGAATCAGAAATAAATTATTCCTGTTTATTTTAAAGCCGTGATGTGGATTACCAAGCTACGGCTGTCTGACAATTGCCAGTGTAGTCAGTTGTTATTGTGTATTTTGATGTTGTCGTTGTTCAACATGTGTTTTAATTTCAATCATTCACTAAAGTTATTTACGAATTTACAGGAGTAATAAATAGTTATTTAGGCATTAAAGTATAGTTTTTTATTACGAAAATGAAATTTATTCTTTATTTGTTAATTTCCATTATTTTTTACATATTTTTAGACCTACTCGTATTCTGCATGCAATCTGAATTAAATCCGATAAATTATTATAAAAGGTAAATAATAAATAATTTCACCTATAGTATTATAGAATAATTTGTTGTTACTTTAGGTTTCTAATTCAAGTTTGACATAAGAGTGTGTAAAGTTTAACTTTAGCTACTATTTTGGTTAACTTCGCGTCGTAATATTTTATACTTTAGTATCTATTTCGGAAAAAGTATAGTATTATATTCGAAATTATTGCATTTATTTGCATCACTCGCCTACGGTTCGTGAGGCAAACTTCATCTTCGTGAATAATGACTATCATAATCCCTCATATAGTAATATATTATTATTTACTTCGTTGTCTCTCATATCATTACTATATTTTAGTTTTGTAGGTTAATAAGGTATCATCCTAATTTTCAGCATGAATGCACGACAAAAAGTGAAACTAAACTCGGTCATATTTCTCGGTGTATATTCGTTCGTGTTAGAAGGAAGTAACAAGTAAAGATAATGACTAGCGAGTTTTCAGTACGCGAACAATAGTTGAAAACTCGAAGCTATGTTTATGTATGAGAAGAATAGTAACAACGACACACTCGAGTTAGTTATAAACACGTCCGCCGCGGCGTTACAATCACACCACATACGACGAAGCTGAACGGCTGAAACGAGGCTGAAAGTTAAAGCCCGCGCTGAAAGACCATCATTCTTTGGCCACGACTTGCCGCTAATCTATGTGCATTTGAGAATTGGAGATGCAATATGTTTGTTGAATACAAATGTATATTTTATTTATTTTTTTGTGTTTATTTGCGACCCGGGATGCCTTATATAGGATTATAGTGAAGCTGCGGGATGCTTCCTCCAAATCCAGAGGGAATGGTGATGGATGGGATAGGACATGGATAGAAAAATCAATGCTGCTGGAAAATTTGTAAGATGTCTTTGCTTCAAGGAGGCACTAACAGCAAAAATCCGGCCTATTTCCATAACTGCTCTACAATACTCGCAACCGTTTTTTTTTTTTTAAGTATATAGAGCATATAACAAACATTTTCACACAGAATGTTTCGCTTATATAATTATCTATATCTATATTATAGTTACAAATGTATATAAGAATTACCGCATGTAATAATAATTTTGTAATTATTAAAACTTCTGTTACGGACTTTAATAACTAATGGAAAATTTTTCATGAAAGCTTGAGTAACTAGAGGTAGAATAATTAGCACAGATTTATATTTAAAGAGAATTTTCCATCCAAATTTTTTTACTCCAATTCTATTTTTCCTTTTTGTCAACTAAGCAACCTGAAGTTCTCATTAACTTAATATTAGGCAATTTTATTGTAATTTAAAAATTAGTTGCAATATTAGGCAATACCAGAAATTTCCAATTCCAATGATTGATTGAATTAATAACATTCGCACAGTTTTTTTTTTGTTTCACTAGAAAATTTTCTAATTTAAAACGCACTTTAAAAAAAATTATATAGTTTAATGAAAAGTATATTTTACGAGGCTTTTACAGCTGTCAAAGTTCATCATCATCATCAGGGTCTAAAACTCATTTACTAGCAATAAATTTTTAACCACAAATGTACCTAAGAAATATAATCATGTAGAAAACAAGAGAAAGAAAAATTAAACGAAGCATTACATAAAAATTGACAGCTCAAGTAATATGGAGGTGGTATGTTTATATTTCGTTCGTCTCTCTTTTTCTATTTGTTATCAAATGCGTGATATCAGCTATATAAGCTTCCACTAAGTTCAACTTGATGGTGTTATTTTTTTTTTAGAATCATAATATTTATTGTAAATTTAGTTCTAAAATCAGAACGATGTAAATTAGTAAATTATTTGATGAACTAGTCATTAAATATTATGTTGGCGTTATGTATGTACAAAAATATAACATTGGATAATATAATATCAGTTCTGCTTTAATAGTAGCACCAATATTACTTCAATTTCATATAATAAATAGTATTCCAATATAATACGACTTTGTTCATAAAATCGTATCTCGAAAAATGTATCTAACAATGATTAAATTTGTTCGGCTTTGCGTATAAATCTAATACAAATATCATATTTGTTACTTACATTTTGGAGAGTTATGTGGTTCGATGAAGTTTGATCTGAAAAAAGAAAAAAACATGTAAGAAAAATTAGCAAATTATAGTTTGTCTGTACTTAAAAATTATTATATAATAAGTTAGTATATATCTTCATTTTAAAATTGTGAAAATATCCTTTACGTTTGACTGAACTTGGCAAATAAATATATGCTTTAGTTAATCAATATTAAAACTACAGATGCATGAAAACGGATAGGGGTTAAAATCGACAGGTACTTAGTAAATTATTTATTTAACGTTCTTTACCTAAAAGACTGCGCAGACGTCAATCGATCAGATATGAGAAAAAACTCAACTGTCTTTTTCTTCTCGTTTCTTTTCTTCAAGTAAATTGTAAACCTTTGATTGATTACCAGGCTTAGCTGTTTTTATTGTCATTAATACAAGTTTCTTCCAAAATAAATCCCCGAATATTTTAGTCACACCGTTATTAAAACAACTCATTAATAATATTATTAATTACCCTTTGAAAGTATATATCATATTGTAATAAAACAGAAAACTTTGTCGTAAGTGTAATTATTTAATCTTGTAAAAAAATGAAGCAAATGTTTGTCGTTTAACTCCCAGAATATATTTTAACGTTTCATTAGTTTATTGACAGTGTTCATTTGCTTTTGGTTATGCTCCGTAAGTCGTAGTTTACATGAAGGCCTATCATGTTTTTTGTGTAAGTCTCAGTAAATAATTGACGTTGTGTAATTTTTTTTTATATAAAAAGATAATGTAGTTTGGCTTTATCGATTCACATGGCAAAATTCAGCCGTTATTAGATTTTTCGTCAACCGAAAGTTAGATTCAAGAAATAAAAAGATAATATTTGCTGGAGATTTGCAATAAAATAGTTTTAAAACATTAAACAGTGCTAAAACAATTTTCTTAGTACCTACACAAAGTCAAAGCTTCAAGGTACAAAAATGAGATAAAATTAAGAGAACGAGGCTGAGGGGAAAATAGCTGTTGAAACATTGGAAATTAGTCCTTTTTTCATTTATAATGAATGGAAAAACAGACTAGATGATTTTTGACTTATACTCTTAGTAACTAACACCTTAGAAATATATCATTACATCTATTAGGTACCGATTATGTATGTGGCCCTCTGCTTACGCAGAACTCGGTAAATAATACATTTTTGCGTATGAAGAGGAATTACCATCCGTCAAATCATACCCTCCAGAGATGTTAGTGGCGGGCGAACCAAAGAAGTAAATTTAAACTGGCAACTGTCGGCTGTGAGTTTCGAACTGAGGATCTTCCGATCCACAGCCCGATTTACCCCATAAAATTCAAATATTTAAGTACAGTAATTCCAAATAATGGAAAATTAGGTAAAGGGATAAAGAAAAGGACAGGAGCAGCTAGAAGATTCTCTAACAGTATTCAGAACAAAATACTACTAAAGAAGGAAAAGCTAAAAGACACTAAGATTCCAGTATTTAAAAATGCAGCTGCTACCATTTTCATCAACGTCATGTCTCTGAAATTTGGACAATATCTGATAAACAGCGCAGAGACAAGGTTCTTAAGAACAATAAAAGGAAACACCGTCATCGTTAAAATAAGAAAAGAGATCATGGAAACACTTCAGATATAACCTGAAGACAATGTATAGAAAAAGAGCAATAAAGTTGGTATGGACATATTCAAAGAATGGAAGAAGAAACAAGAAGATAATATATAAAGAACAGATTACGAAGAAGAAGATAAAGGTACTCGAAGAAACACTATGGTCAGAAAAAGTGAAGAAAGTAGTAGAAATATGTGTAAAGCAGCAAGACATCTAACTACAGAAAGAGAAAGCTGTAGTAATATATGGAAAAGTAATTCAGACGAATATCATGTGTTACAACTCCTAGCCTTACACTTCAAAAGGTAGGAATGCTCTAGGGAGGATCTACGATTAAGCAATCAAGATATTATTATGACATGTAAAACATAAATCTTTTGCAAATTTATTGTTTTATTTAAATAATTGTATGCCAACTAGTTGAAAACTACAACATTTTTGTGTAAAATTAAGTGGGCCAATGAAAAATTCATTCTTTTGCATCTACTCGACAAGTTACAAAAATGTTACCATATGAGTTATTACTCTTTTTAAGTCTTTAATAACGAATAAAATCAGTGTCGTCGTGGTTATGTAGTTTGTAATAACTTTTCTGCAAGAACTTAAGATATTCGGGAACTAACAGCCGTTTAAAAAAGTCGTCAACCTCACAATATTAATCAACAACTTCACTTCAATCTCCGGACCAAGCTTCCGTATTCACAACATTCCGTTTGGCGCACATGCACCGATTTCGTTATGCAAATGACGATGACAAATGTAGTTCTCTTCGAAGAAAATAAAATTCTTGTCGGGGTGAAGTAGGTCAGCGGATCGGTGATCGATCGGGTCACGCGGGTCATTAAGGGAAGTTTCGAACCGAGAGCAAACAGACCAGTCAGCCGATATGTGCCGCTGCAGGTTCATGGGCGATATCATTCGACTCATTCGAACTACGGCGTCGGGGAGCAACCAGAGACGTTCGTGAGAATGGGGTCAGTGATACATCATTTTATATTTCTTTCTTATTTATTACTACAGTTGCAATGTTTTTATGGGGCAGTTAAGTTAATCAAGAAAAAACTTAATAATTACTTTAAGTTCTTTGTTGTACATTGAACACAAATAATGAAATGCAGTATGCTCCCATATAAGTATGCCATTACTACTGGAATAAGTGGAATATAATAATATTGGAACGCTAACAGACGTAGAAAATGCGCACCGAGAGAGTCAGTTGTTGGGCTATCTGTCTTTGTTGTACAGTTCGCTTAGAAAGTAAGCGTTCCAGTATTACTATACATATTTCAGTGCCCAGTAACAGATCACATCTCAAATAATTAATTAGAAGTTACTAAATGGTTAAAAAGAAATATTTAAAATTTTGAAAAATTATTTAGTTTATAGTCTTTATTATGTTTTCCTACTATCATTACGATATTCGTTTGTTGCATATTATTGCTAAGGGCACCTAGTACATTGTAAATACATTTTCCGATGACCACTACGAAAAGTACATAAATTCACACGCTAAATTATTACTGAAAGTTGGTCATTGCATATCACTAGCAATGCTATGTGATATGAAAGTTCGTTAGCCAATTAGATGCGTCCGCAGCTGTATGATATGATTTTATCTTATGCTGTGATAACTGAGCAAACTAACCTGAAAATCTTTATTTAAAAGTTTAAGAGTTGCAAATAATTTGCTGAATTTACACGGATTAAGAAGGTTGGACCCTGATTTATCAGATTTTAACATATTTTTTGGTGAATTCTGATGACAATGATGTTAACATAATAAAGGTAATTCACACTCGTGTAATTAAACCACTCGCCTTCAGCTCGAGGCTCAAACTTCACACTTGTGTAAAGTATCCAACTTTCAGCACTAGTTATATAGGTAATATACTATTACATTTCTCACGGTAACCATAGACAAGGTGTGAACATGTATAAATTCATTTCGTATAATTCTGTCAAAAACTCAAAACTCCCATTTCATACACTTATGATTTGCAGTATGAGCCGAAGTCCAGTGTTACAAACTTTCATAGTTTTATGAATACGTACCATTCCAGGCTTGTTGTACAATATATTATTATGAAATATAGTGGTAATTGTAAAACACATTTAATAACAGCTAAAAAAACATGTCAATTTTGCTAATGAAGGTTTAATAAACTGCTCAAAAAAAAATAAATAAAAACCGAATTAGGCATCCGAGAAAATAGCGTGAAACTATGTTCTTTCCTACTTTCATGTGTATTATTTTCAAAGAAACGAATAAAATACAAACTAAAAAATAGTTGTATGCATATTTTAAAACCCAAAGGACGTGGAATAAATCGCAAATATGTTTGGTATAAAGTGTGCGCTACAATTATTTGTAGTCACGAGAACGACGAAGAAAAATAAAACTACATTCACAGACTGCAGTTTAAAATGAGATGTACGCATTTACTTTTAAGTTTAAGATTTTCTAGCGCATAAAATTAAATCCTTTGTCAGTCCAAGAAACCAGCAGGGGTCCAACGCTAGCTAATGAAACTGATTTTTATTTTATTTTCGAAAATAATTTCTAATTTCCTTTGAGCTGACTTTAATAAGAAAACTTAATTAACTACTATGATGTACGAGTATTATTGTATGTTTAGGGAAAAAACGATCGTCCTGCACATAATAAAATAATCAGAAAGAGTACCTACATAAAATAAATAAATATATCATCACGCAATTTACCCATTATTGCAGGATGCGGCCTTCTATCAATGTTTAAAGGAGTAACATTTGTTTTCTGTTGTTGAAATCGAACATTACGGAGATATTTATCCTTTCTGATAGTTACGAAGACTCATAATATATAAAAGAATTGGTAATCAAAGTTACAAACATTGCAGTTTGTGTCAAGTGTGATTAGCGTTTAGTAGTTTAGTGTTCAAATTTTTAGCTGAGTCGCCCTTAAATGTCAAAATTTCTGGCTTTAAGATTATAAATTATATTTTTGTAATCAAAAAAAGTAAATATCTAAAATATATATAGAAATATTTACAAATAAGTGTCCCTGTACTATTTTTTGGCAAGCAAAATGTAGTGATTTTACTAGTTTGGAACATTTTAAAAGAACGTATTTAAGTTCCGATCTTGACATTGTTGCAATCATTGTACTATTGTTAAATACATTGACTGGTTCCACGAGCTCAATTTTTGGATATAGTAAGTATATACGTTTAGCACTACTTTGTTTTAAAATACTTCTCGTAGTGCAAATACAAAAGAAGCACCTGCGTGCATATATTCATTAAGCGAGTAATAACAATAATTGATAAGTAGTTTTTTTTAATCGTCTCTTTAAAATATTGAAGGAGGTTACATCTTTTATTTCTGATGGCAAATGATTATATAATTTTATTCCTATTACAAAGGGGTTATTTAGAGTTAACATTAAGTTATATTTTGGCATTCATGATTGTCACCATGTTTATGTATTTCGTCTTGTTTCTGTCTTATCAATAAAATAACAATGAATAAATACAGAGAAGGAAATGACATAATTTTTTCTAAACACGAAGTACGATAATTAAGGTTAAATATATTTTTTATAAGAAGAAGGTTGGATATTTTCTACTTTGGTTTTAATTTTCTCAGCAAATTCCATGATATACAATACTAAAATACAGTTTCACATATTGTATGTATTGTAATCTAGAAAGAACAATTAAATAGTGTCATACAATGTTAATATTGTGTTTCTTAAAATGATTTTATTACCTGATTTGAAGGAAGTGTGCTTTCGCCACATCTCAAATCCTAACAAAACGGTGATTCATTAAAATAGCCCAGTAGAAATAGTTTAGTTAACGAAATGGTACAGGGATTGGTGAGGGTTAAGAGAGCATGTTACCCGGCTGAAGAACTAATTCTAACCCTAGTTAAACAAGTTAGACCCCAGTGTTCAAGAATCAATTTAAGCGTGTCACGAACTCCAACAACGCTAAAAACCCGTTGTGACCGTAGCGCAGAGCAGATCGAAGAAAATTAGTCATTCCGAACAAAGCATCAACAAGTGACCCATTCGCTGCAGCGCCGACGTCCTCGGGCTAATCCGCCTCTGGAAGCTGCTGCTGCATCGATTCTAAAATGCGAAGAGAACATTGCGAACCACGCCGTATTACCGGAAACGAAATGTAAACGGAAGTGTGTAGAAGTAACTCGGTTAGTGTTTACTTACACGTATCACTGTTTAAAGAGACACTGTTTGAGTTTGTATACAAAACAATCAAAACATAATTCTGGCCAGACTCTAGATTAGTGTTCAGTACGAGTATTTGCTCTATGCTGGCAATTATTACAAGTACAGATCTCTGTGCTACGTGCTATCGTGGCTGTTTTGTTAGTTAATAAATGTCGACAATACAATTCAAAATATTTCAACAAATCTGCTTAATTAATCTTCCTCCCTACCACTTCATATTTCAATGTGCTACTTATTTTAATTAATTACATTTGTAATTTTAAGCAGTAACTCTTTCACTAGTAATTGTATGAACGCTAATTAAATCAAATCCTGACTTTTTGGTAAGTATTCGATTAGTACCCTCATCAGAGGTAACCATGGATATTTCAGCGATTAAATAGATATTTTGTTTTGTTTTCATTTATTGGTTAGCTCTAATCATGAATAAAATATAACAAATTGAAAAGGTAACACGATTACTTCTCGTATTAAATTAATCACGATTACCTGAACACTGGTTTAGAAACTGATCAAATTTTTTTGTCATTTTCTATTATTAAACGCTCATAAATTATTTTAGATTTCGAGATCAGTGTGTAAAAAAATATGCAGAGTATATCTGAATCATTTATGATTTTCTGACAGCACTCAATAAATTTATATTCGTTCCATCTACACTCTACAAAATAATATTTGTTATTTTTGTTAATGTTAGAGAATTAGAGTAACAATTGAACAAAAAATAAGAAATACTCGTACATTAAAATTAAAAGGGAAAATTATGTTTTTCATGACTACTAATTTATATTGATATATCTAGTTTCGAACATTTAAGCGTTTATTTTGAGCAAGCGCCTTGACTACGAAACAAATTTAATTTCAAGTAATAATAATTGAAAAAAATCTGTGTGAAATTTGAAACTACAAGTTAATCTTTAGCACTTATAAAGGAATATTTTAATTTTAATTTGTGCATATTTGCTCTGGGTAGATTTGCTCGAAACTTGAATGTATGTCGAGATTCCCAATTAAGTCTGCATAATGGTATGATTATGCCTACATTAATGTATGGTTCTGAATGTTGGGTGTGGATGAAGAAGCATGAAGCATGTATAACTGTTGTGGAAATGAGTTATTCGAGAGAAGTGTTTAGGTATATGAGAAGATTGTTTTTAAGTGAATCAGTTGAGATCCTTTGGCCATTTCTAGCGAATGCCGAATATCATGTTGGTGAAAGTAACATATGCGGACAAGATTTCGGGTGAGTGATTGTGTGGACATCTGAGGAATAAGCGATTGGGTATGATTGATGGTAACACTATTTATTCCTCTGAGTTTTCCAGGCTGAGATCATTGCGAATATATAATCTATTCTGCGGTCAAGAAAACGTGAGGAGGGCCTACAGAAGAAGACACATTTACATATGCTTGATTAGCAAAGCTGATTTTAGAGTTCTTGATAGTGTCAAGGTGACCTTAAAGTTAGTACTGGAATGTAGAGACAAGTTTTAGATGCTCGCTAATTTTTAGTTTGTGAAACTTATTTGGGTACCAGATTTCCAAGGCATCACGGGAAACAAAGAAGTTGATAGTTTAGCTACCGAGGGCTCCAACGGGGCACTTATTGGGCATCACCAAAAGCTTTTCAAATCGCAAGATCAGGAACTGGATAACCAATCAACATTTAGTATACAAGTCGATAGAACCGGGGTTAAGACACTCAAAGCTCTGTATACCTGGATCTCTGCTCCAAGAAAGACTAAAGACCTTTTTCAATTAAGTAGAAGGAAAATATATGTATGATATGACCTGCAAAGTTTGACGAATTATAATATTTCTTATATAACAGTGTTACATCAACTGTCTTTTAAATTAAAAAAAAAAAATGTGTAAGAATTAGATTTAGTAATGTTTGTCAATATTGAAAGTAATTCGTTCAGCGTTAATTCAGCGGTGCATAACCAAATGAAGGCAAGCCATCTCCCCTGCGCCGTTTTAATAATTCAAATTGAAATTGAAGGAAGTTTGCAAAATGTGAAAAGTTGTGAAAATTAGTTTCTGGTAGCCGATGGAACAGTGTTCATTCTCAGTAAGTAGCCATTCGCAATTTGAAACGCTCCTGAAGATATCGACGATTTCCTCTTACGTATTTTGGAGGTGTCAATTTTCACTTTTGCCAAGTAAGTTCCTCCGATAAATATTATATGTGTTTAAAAACGAGTTCTGACTTACTCGAGCGAAACACACATTTCCAGGTTAAATAATAAATAAGCATTGAATATCGATTCTGCCATATTTGTGTCTAAAGAACTTTGTAAACGAAAAGCATTGGGAACAGACAGCGACATTGACTATTTCTCTGCTCCATGAAATGTTCAACGCATGTTGGCATACATTTTACATTTTACAAATTGCATCTTTCCACGGTGTGACCCATTTTACTGCCTTTAACTGCATATTTTATTTATATTTACTTTCATATCTTTCGGCCACCAGAATTAAAAGCAAATATTTACCTGTTGACTAGACAGATATTTATCATTTTCAGCACCTAGCTTATTTTATCATACGTTCTGTAAAATAAAAAAATAGTCACAGATTTCATCACATTGTGAAATTACGCATTTGCAAATGACAGCAAACCCATAATAGAATTCATCGAATAACTAGAATAGTAGGGATATATGGAGAGAATCAAAATCAACAATCAGGGAGAGAGATTGTGGAAAAGCGAGAGACACACGGGACAGTACAATAAATAAAATACTGAACAACAAAGGAAAAAAGCGGTGCAAGAAAACAGAGAAAATGGAAAAAATTCGTACAAGAATCAAGTAACAATACCTACTACACTTTTAGGTAGAAGGAAATGTGAATATATAATTATACAAACGAATTGATTTTGCACTACTAGAATTAGAAGATTCAAGAATCAATACATTTTATTTCAAATATGAGATCAGTTGCGAAAAAAATTCAAATGGAATACGTAGGTATGTTAGCAATTTGATAATTATTTTAACTTCCGATTTAAAGAATTTTTTTTTTAATTAATAATATATTTCAGTAATTATAGTTACTGGGACAACAAACTATTTACTTAATTACATATTTGCTATATATAATTTAAACTCAAATTTGTATTGTGTGCATTAGAACGGATGTTTTTTAGAGGTTTGTATTTTGAATTGGCACACTTTTTTTAGCGATAATTAATTAATTGGACAGCTGACAGCTGTTTGGTTTGCCATTTCACCATAAATAGACTTAAGCCACGCTTCCAAATTGTGCAAATTTATTTAGAAAACTTTATCCAGCGATGAGGCTCATTTTTAATTAAGTGGCTACGTCAACAAGCCCTTATTGAGACGTTACATAAACAATAAGTCACTATTTGATGTACTTTACATGTTGAAATCATTGGTATATATTTCTTCAAAAATGATACCGGCCAGAGCGTTAGTCAATGGAGACGCTATAGAGTCATGATTACTGACTTTTTCGATCCCCAATTGAATGGCATTAAAGTGGAAGTGCGGTGGTTTCAACAAGACAGCACAACATGTCACACAGCGCGTGCCTTAATCGATTCATTGAGGGATACATTCGATGTGTGCATAATATCGCGCAATGAACCTGTGGATTGGCCTCCAAGATCTTGTGATTTAACACCTTTGGATCATTTTCTGCGTGAAGCCAGATGATGAAAGCTTATAATTCGCTGCGTTATTGCCGATATACGGCGCAACCTGCCTTAAAAAGTGATCGAAAATTAGTCTTCTAGATTGCGCTTTATTGGAGCCAGCCATCTTTTCGAAATCATATTCAAACAATAATGGCATAAAATTATCTTTCCAAAAAAAGTCAATATCGTGGCCATTATCACGTTTTTTATGTATTTCACTTCATTTTAAAGTTCTATGCATCGCCTCTACCCATTAAAATTATGGTGATCCCACCAGATTTTCAAATTTCAAATCAGGTAGTTGAGTCAGTAAGAAAATGGTGGTAAAGATCGTTTTTATGTCTAGTGAATTCACTTGATTCATTAATCGCAAGCTATTAGCTGTAGTGTATAGTGCTCATCGCTTTTTCGATCTATAAATGTTACATGAACGTTTTTTTTTACTGGACGGTGATTAGAGGTAATCATTGTTATTTTAGTAATGAAGTACTCGTATGTATTTCATTTACTAAACCTTGACATTAAAATACAAATTAATCCAGGTTTATTCATCGGATAATTATGATTGAAAAGGGGTCGTAAGATAATATTAAATGTCAAGAGTAATGCACGAATTGTATTATTTGTATATTGCGTTGAATAAAAATAATCCCGATTCCATATTCGATATCGGCGTTTACAGCTGAACGTTAGCGTTTGGCGCGGTGAAATAAAATTCAGTTGGATTTTATGTAATAAAAAATTAAAAGGGCTCCCGTTAAAGCAATTCGTGTTTATTACGCTTTGAAGGAGCGATTTCGCGATTTTGTTGCGAGTTACGTGTTTAATGCTTCCACAAAATGAAATTTCCAATATTCTTTTTAAGACGGCCGTCAAGTTCAGAGCCGACGAGCGGCTGAAAACTGATTACGTTATTTCTAAATTGGGTGGGCTGCGGCTGTGGCTGGCGAAAAAGCACAGGAAACGATTTCTGACCAGGCTTTTCGTTTTCTGACAGCGGAAGACAAGCGATGGTAACGCCAACTACCAGCAGCGGCCGATGAGCGAAAACTGTTTTCTGCGGTCTGCGGCGCACGTTTGTCTTTGGCACTTGCTTGCTTTATTTTTATTTCGATTTGGATTCGAGCGGATAATAAGTTAGTCTTCGGGGCCCGTAACTTACAAGTTTTACGTAAATGTTTCACTGCTACGTGACTACTACTGAACTTATTGTGTTTTATGCTGGAATCTTTCCACGTTCGTAATTGCCCAGATTACACACAAATTTCATTTCATTTCTTCTTTTCCATTGCCATATTCGTTTAAATATAAATGAGATAATTATATTATAAACAACTTATTTTTCGATTGAATATATGAAATTTAATACATAATTTGTTTCTACCCACACACATTCATACACGGTTGAGTTAATTTAATTAATGTTTTTCAACTGATTCAATACACATTTTTAACAGATATCGTATACATGTAAATAAATATACCAATGACTCCTTTGATGTAATTTTAAGTTATTACAAATTTCTTCATTCTGTCTACAGTTATAAATAAATACGAATTATATATTTTTAATTACTATGCTGAACTTCCCTCTTTATATATATATATATATATATATATATATATATATATATATATATATATATAATAAATTTATTTTTACCATAAGGTATTAAATATACAAGTATCTTTACATTTTATTAAATAGTTCACCTGTTTGACATAATTACAATACTTTTACTTACAATTTAGAACGTGTTATAGATTTACATGATATTTGTTATATATTTGCAAGATTTATTTTTATGGAGCGTTACTTTTCATTTCTTCTATTTTCTTCATCCAAGGGAGCCCTTCACCATGTTCTCCTAAGATTTTGTATACTGATAACTTCGTTCGCTGGGTTTTATCGCACTCGTACATTAGGTGTTCTAAAGAATCTTCTCCTCTTTCACACAGCTTGCATAGCTTCATTTCATCCTTCTCCCAAAAGTCATTGTTTTTCTCTGCATTGCCGCATCTGTATTTTGCAATTAATCTTATGTCTTTTACATTCGTCTTCTCCATTATATACGCTGGTGTATTTTCTGGGCAAATTTCCTTGTATCTTGGGTTATACTTTGAGTGCTCTATTTTTGATCGCTGAACTTGTTCTTGGATATCTTTATCTCTTTGTGTTATAAAATCTTGCATTCTAAACCCATTTCTTCTTTTGTTTTGTATTTCTAGTATCAACAACCCATTCCTTTCATAATATTTTCTTCTCGTTTCTTCCCATTTATTTCTTTCTGTGTCTCTTTTTTCTTTGTTTATTACTTGGTAACAGTCGTTTAAAATTTTCTTTTCTGTATTCATGTTTATTTTATCCTCGTATTTCACTGCTCGTTTTCCAGTGACTACTCGAATTTTACTTCTTTGTAATTCTTGCAATAATATGTGTTTTGGCGTGCGCTGTTTCAGGCCTAGAAGCCATCTTATATATTTTGTCTGCAGATTTTCAATTAAATCGTAAACTTCTCTCTTTATATGTTCTATCTAGAAACTACACACGATAAAGTTAAATAACTTGTTAAAGCTGACTAATATTGAATATAATTTGCAAATTTAAATTAATAACTTTAATTTTAAAAATATAAAATGCACATAAATACTTTTCCATGTTTTTGCTGGATTTACAAATTTTAAGATATAAAATATTTAGCAACAAGTATTTAGGGAAGAGATATAAAATAAGCATTTATAAAACTATATACATACCCACTACGGAAGTGAAACGTGGGTCACAACAAAGAGGCAAAACGACAAAATACAAGCCATGGAAATGAAATGTTTACGAAGAATAGAAGGAGTAACAATAATGGATAAAAGAAGAAGCGAAGATATCAGAAATAAATTACAAGTAAAATCAGCATACAGAATAATGGAAGAAAAGCAACTACAATGGTATGGACACATGATAAGAGCGCCAAACAACCGACCAATGAAAGCAGTTTGGAAATCTAGAATGATAGGAAAGAGAAGAAGAGGTAGACCAGTTAAAAGCTAGGACGACAATATCAAAAACATCCTAGAAAGAAAGCGCAAAAGTACAAAAGAAGCGAATCAGATAGCAATGGACAGGAAGAAATGGAAACATTTAAAATTTATATTTCAAAAGATACTACCTATATTTCGTATTATAAATTTCTAAATCAAACAAATCTCAACTTAAAACAATAAACAGTAAACTGCTTATAATTTTATATTATTCAATCTTTCATTTTACTATTATTTTCAATTTCAATTGAAATTACTTGGTTGCAAATGATCTAAAATTGGCAAAGTATAAATTGAGGTAGTTCATTGCATTTGAAACTTACGTTTGTCAGATATAATGAGTGTTTCTGTAAAAAAAAAACGCATGAGGGTTTATTACTTACGAAAGTAATAGATTTATAGATAACTCATTCGATCATATTTCGAGTTCAATCCACCTTTATACTGCCATGGAAGCGAAGAACGAAGTGACGAGCTTTCTTCGCCAATATACTGATATGGAAAACGAGGAACGAAGTGACGAGCTTGCTTCGTCAATGTATTGACATGGCAGCGAGGATTATATGCACTGCCGTTTACTTAAATCGAGTGGAAATACAACATAAAAGCTTACTTAGAGTCAGCAACACGATCCGGGCCCAACTAGTAATATATAAAATTAAAACAAATGACATTTGCAAGTACCTACATTTTTCTTTTCAAATATGTGCATCCTTTTTGTATCACAATTACGTATCCCTACTCCTAATTTCTAAAATTAATTTCTATATAAATAATACGAGTATTTTTTTTTTGTGTGTTATCATATCTATGTAAAAAAAACTAAATTTGTTCACAGATCGCATTACCTACTCGCATTAGAGAACAGAAAATATTCGTCGGGCGGTTAATATTGTAGTCAAAATTAATTACACCTTGTAAAAAGTTCTAAAAGTGTCTGATGGTCAATAAAACCTATCGCACAATAGTGAGGGAAAAAATAAGACGTCATGTCTTTGTTTACATTCCAATAAACAAGATTGAACAACCATAAAAAGCAAACGACAGTCAAAACGCACAGAAACCTTCAGTAAAAAAACCAGCTCCACATCTGCGGATAACCATCCGCGGGTCGGGACCGTGAGCCCGAAGACTTGACGGAGTCAGCGTCAGCGAGGGAAGGTGCGCGCGAGACAGACAGGTGTATTCTCGCGGCGGTGCTATTGATTTCCTGCCATTGGTTCGCACTCCGAGCGAGGTAGAGGCAGAGGGCGGTAGGCGAGCAGCTAACCCCTTGGCCGGCCTGACCCCAGGCCGGGGGACGGATCAAAGACACGCGCCAAAGGACACGGTGTGACGGCCAACGCCGCGTCAAGGAGGTACAACGGTTTTTATACAGATTATACATGCTAATTAAAAACTTTATAAATGTTTTAATTTTTGCGATATAACGATCTAGTTAGATATTTAGACCACCGTATTATTTAATTGAAAAAGGGAAATCCTGAAATGACATATTTGGCTCTGTTTATCCATATTACCAATTTTACGAAAGTTCTTAAAAGTTATTCTTATTTGATTTTCATTATATTAGTGTATGTCCACCAAATACTAAAATTTTAGTTAAAATGCTATCTTGGAAGAAAATTGTAATTCGAATAATCATAATTGTCACGTACAAATATCTATATCATCTAAAATTACCTACGTTTTATTTTTTTAAACATTTATTTATAATAAATAATATAATAGGAAAAGTAAATTCAAAAGTTTTGTTTTTGAGATAATAAAATGTGCAATAATAGTACATTATATAACAAGTTTTATAAACTTTTTTAAATCTTGAGTTTTTTTTTTAATACGAGTTTCCAAAAAATTGCATAGGTACTATCTTTTTCTACTACCGTAAATTAAAATAACTGATCTACAATTTTTTAAACATATATTTTAGGTTAATACTTATAACACATTGGCAAATACAGTACGGCCACAAATTAAGGTTATAAAAAATGTAATATTTTATTAATTATTTGAATATATTAACAATTAAATTGAAAATAATTTGACAATTATTGAAAGAAGGTAATTCAGTTGCTAACTTCACGCTAACAATAAATTTAGCGCCATGGGTACCAATACATTAAACGTCACTTTAATACCGAGAGGGAGAAAAGTGTACGAATTTGCAACACGAGCCGTAGGGAGGGAAAAGATATATTTCTCTCCTGTGGTTTATATATACTATTTTTTCACAACACCAATATTTATAATGGTTACTATGAATTTAAAAATTATTTCAATTGTAATACAATTTATGATAGTTACCTTTGATTTGTATTATTTTGTTCATTTTTCACAATAAATGTCATTATTTGAGCACTTTCCCTCTCGACGGGAGAAAAAATGCACAAATCTCCCGTGGATATGAAATTGAGTGTTTCTGTCACGATTTGGTATCATAGAACCCAAGTTTCTCTCCCGGTCGTGAAATAGTATATTGAACAACTAGTGTTACAATGACCTTTTTTGTAATACAAGTTGTTGATACTACTACTACTACTATTTCACGTTCATAAATTCAATAAGAATAAAATAAAATTGTACGGCATGTTTAATATACCACTGGTCACCAAGGAGCTTTGCCCGCGGGGCCTATCGAGCCCCAGGCCGCAACCCCGACGCAGGGGCTCCGATTCAATAATTTTACGTGAGCAATGACAGCCCCAAGTTTGACAGACTGTTAATTTTACAAATAATAAATTCCCAAAAACAGTTGCACAAAATTCAATTTTGAAGCATTGTTTTTGAGAAAAACAGTGTCACAAAATTGGCTTTGTGTACGTGAAATAGGAAAAAATATTTTTTCAACTTTCATTATTAAAATCGCCATAATTATAATGGATGTGCTCAAAACATGTTTGCAAAATTATAAAATAAAAGAGTGTGTGACAACATGTCAACTGTTTGAGTCAGTCTATTTTAAAATTTTTGAAAGCGCTCACTTTAACCATAAATTTTTAATGGAATATAAATAAAAGAATTAGATATGAAATCGATAAGTCAAACTTGTAAAATCCGCTAAATGAAATAAAATAAAAATCCCTCAGTTTATAAAAATTTAATTAGCAAATTCAATTAAACTACCATTGAACTAATTATCAGCAATAAAAAATCTATTTTAACCTCAGCAGTTCTTTAATTTACCATTCGGATAGCAACATCACAATTCAGGTCATCGAGAATAGCATTATCCTTTACAGGATAAAGGAAGGACAGATCGTACAACAGTATTTTGTTCATACGTTGAGTTCTGCATAAAGTATGCGTGGCACATAACAGGGACAAGATGTGCATGTGATCGTCTGGATATGCGTTCATCTTTAAGTTGTCTCATGTTTCGACAAAAACAAATGTAATGCGAAACTTTACATTGTCTTAAATTTCATAAATGCAATTATTTGTTTCCATGTATGTACCTAAAACCCAAAATATTGCTGTGCATTTCGTACTTTTGCGCAAATTTGGACAACATAACTGATACGTTAAAAGTTAGGTTATTAGACGCAAGGCGGTGGAGCAGTGTTGCCAATGAACCAATCTTAAATCTAAATTAAATTTAATCTATAAAAAGTAAAATATAAAGCATATTTGTAAGATAATTTAAAGTATGTATATAACTAAAATAAGGTTTTGCAATAAAATTAAATATTTATTTATAATTCTTACAACACATTTTTTGTAAATAACATTCATATTGGTAATACTTACATATTTTTCTTTCTATTTCCATACCTATTTTCCTCATTATTTCTGGAGAAGAACGATGGGGTTTTCTGATATGTTCGTGAGAAAAGTTTATTGTCAACAACAACTATTTATAATTTTTTTTTAAATGTCTAGTCACATTAAGGAATAGGTGTAATTATATTTTCATATTAATTACAGACTATGATTGTAGTACCAATCGAAAAATATTATTTTTCTGAATCAAACAATGTAACATATAGTAATATTCACCTAAGAATGGCATTCCAATGTGATGACGTCACACACTTCATTTATATGAGGTACTAATAAAAATTGAAATTTCGATTGACCGTACTGACATCTGTTGGCAATGTAGTAGAAATAAGTATTTACAAATTTATTTCCTAGCGTCGTTCAAATTTCTACATTGCACAAATCCCCTAAGACAATACTAATAATAATAATAACGAAGAATGTATAAAAAATAGATAATAATAACATTTACGTTAAATTGATAACATAACCTCACAATATAAAACTTACATCTTCTGCAGAAAAAATGGAATTAGTGGACCATCTATACGTTTTTCTTCATGAAAAAATGCCGAAGCATTCAAAATAATTTCTTTGCAACGTTTAGATAATGTTTTACCACTCATATTTATTCGTTAAATTTAACTCAATCACTGAATGCGAATATAAACACAGTAAATATTGAACTGTCACCTATACGGTGTAAGTAGCGACGTACGTCAACACACGCTTCGTGACATTAGCAACACATCAGACAAAAGCATTGCTAATAACGCATGTGGATCACTTAATTCATACCCTTCTGTGACGTCATCAGAATGGAATTCGAAGAATGCCATTCTTAGGTGAATATCACTATACATTAAAATTTACGAGTAGTAGTAATTTGGCTCAGTCTGCCTACCGGGTCTGCAAGTAGAAATATAAATATTGTTATTGTAAATATCTAAATTGCTGTCACTATACCTAAGATAAATTTTTGCTATTGTAACAATCCATTTTTCTTTGAAATTTACGAATAAATAAAATTTTGGAAATTATGTTTTACTTCAAAGTCATTTTGTTTGAGTAAAGAAACAAGAGTTTATCCTAATGAAAGACAAAACCTGGAGTTGCAGTTATTTAGTAGGATAATTCGCTAAATGTTACTACTAAATTTATCAGCTTGTATATAGTTCTCTTCCTTGTATATCCGATATATTTCAGAAGCTATGAAACCGTTTCACTCAGTGACAACATCTAACGTAAGATTCAAATTAACCGGAATTCTGGAGTTGCAGTTGCGCACTGGAGAAATGCAACTGCAATATTTAGTCTTTGTTTGTAAATTCTCAACTCAATCAGAATTTTAGATCAATCAAATCAGAGAATTATTACACTCAAACCAACCTGAAGATATATTATAGTTATGTCAGTCATTTTAACTATTTAACTAGTTCATTTTTGTAATTATGCTTGAAGAAACCAAAGTTGTTTGCGCTAAGATTGCCAGGTTCCATGAACCAAAGCTGACTAATGCAATTTCAGTATTAGTAAAATGTTGATTCGTTATGTCAATCGCAACATTTCTGTAGTAATTTTCAGGTTTCATGAAGAGCGGTAATAAACTCCACTAACACTTTCCAGTTAATCATGTTTGTATTTTCCGTGAGAAGTACGTAGCTCTGGAGCGGGCGTATGAGACATAAATCTGAAAATATTTGCATAGTTACATAGCAAAGCAGGTGTATACATATCGAGATGTCAGAAAATGCATACAACCACTCTGTATGTTGATTTGACGTACAATATACAGGCGCTGCGCGCATTATGGCGTCGACTGTGCCAAATCAATGAAACAGGATAAAGTGAAGGATAATAGACTATACGGCTTGTTAGCATCGATCTAAAGCCCCTGCATTCATTCACCTAATTTTATTTAGCTATTTCTGGACTCTTTATACTTACAGAATTAAATTTGTTTATTTTGTTTCGTTTGCAAATTATCGATCTGTTTGCGATTTTATTAATGAGTATGGATATTAAATGTACATTACAGAGATATTATCTACTTTATGATAAACTCCAGTCTACAGGTTATGTCTATATTTTAATGAATTTATTGACTTTATTTATTATTTTTTAAACAAAGTTTAAGGACTATATTGCCTATTACTGAATCACGGGACTCGTAAGTCAAACATATATGGTCTAGCAGCTTCCTGGTAATGGATAACATCAAAATCTAATCAGATCTTAGAACATTTATTTATTTCATACCGCTATTTGAAAAAAATAATAGAACACTGTTTTGGAAACTACACATTCTACAACTAAAACTCAGAGCCGCATATTAGCGCGATATATGAAGTATCTTGATTCAGTTACTATGGTTACGTCTGTTTGTTTTAATTTTATTTATTTGTGTTTGACGTTTTCAACAGTTTTATATTTGTATTTTTTGAATAATTTCCAAAATCTTGTTATAAAAAGTATAGTCTACAACAGGTAACGGAATGGCATATCCCACAATCGCAAACTTTTTGCTCTTGTGGAATATGTGCAATTCCATTACTTGTTGTAGAATATACTATTCCCTCATTGTAAAATCCTTTTGATTGTGAGGGATATACTTGATCAACAGTTGTCAGAGCTGCTCCAAATGGGTATGAAATCAGCGTACTGGGTACAAAATTTGAACTAAGCAAGCAGTTGCCTCCGTAATTGTTCATGGGGGGAGGCAGGGGTCAAAAGGTACTTATTAGCCTCCCCATAGTTTTGGAATGACGTTACTAACTTCAAATTCCGACAACTTTCACTTTGATATAAATTTAAATATTTTTAATGTTTGATTTTTATTAATTTTAATTTTACTTGTAATTTTTTCTTGTAACATTTGTATAAGTAAAAAATAAATAACGTATTATAATTGTCAATTAAAAAATGCACATATTATTTCTTTTGCAGAAATATTTATTTAAAAAAACATTGAAAAACTTCGGGAATCACAAAATTGGAATTTATGTTAATATGTAAAAATTGTAAGTTTTTATATTTTTTTTTAGTTCTTTTTATCGATTTTTAAAACATCTACAAAATATTAAAAAATGTTATACTTATTTGATTTTTTCGGGCAATTTCCTTTTCATTGTTTTTCAGAAGTTTTTTCAACATTTTAAATATTTTTCAGAGGAAAACTTCTAGAAACGATATGTGAACTAACGATACACACACCTCTCCAATAAAAAATCCACATCCTAATTTGCGGTTCAAAAAAAAAAATCTATGTTAGAACATAGCCCAGAAGGAAGAAGAGGCCAAGATAAACAGGAATAAAACAAATACAAAAAGACCTACACACAGCAGGAGTTAAAATTTGAAAAAAAAGCTACTTACAGAAAGAAATGAAAAAAGTTACAGAATAAAATTTAAAAGAAGAAATGGAGTATGGTCCTCTCCAAATAATGGATCTAGAACGCGTTAGAAACGGCGCAACTCCACGAGGAAGAGGACTTTTTTCTAATAATAAATTTTTGCAATACATGTTGATAAATGTGTTCTAATTTTTAAAACTTGTTTATCAATTGAAAACGCACTACCATTTATTAAACGTAATATCATCCCTTCAGATATGTGGCGCGGAAAAAACAATAACCACCTAATTTGTTGACTACATTGTTTACGCAAAACAAGCCCGGCTTCGCTGCGAAATATCCGAATAAGCACAGAGAAGAGATATATTCGAGCAACCAGTTATTAGAAGTTTAAAACAATGCACGGTTTAATAGGCTGTCGTCGTCTCGGTGTTAATTATTAACACAGAGTTTTAGACGCATTCATTACTCGGCACGTGCAGTTGTAGAAGCGCGGATGCACGAGAGGCGAAATGATGAGCGAACGCAATCCGCGCCAGTGCATTAGCATGCGAAATTCGACAAAGTAAGTTGCAGGTATCGATGTTGCTGCTTTATAATGCACGTGCAGTCACCATAAATATTCGTAACGTCCATAATTACAACGCGCATACTTGAGTTGTAATTAAAGTGGCACCAGTGACAGCGAATTATTCAGGGACACATGATACACCTTTGCAATAATTATTATGCAAACTAACACAGAGTGAAAATTGTTTAAAGACTGGCTGGACTTTGAAAATAGTAAATGTTCTTCGGGATTTAATTGTAAATAGGTAGAGATTGAAAATATTAAAATTTATATCAGTACGAACATAGTGTTTTTGTTGTTGTTGCTTTTACTAAGTTTTTCAGTATAAAAAGTTTTAACTTTGATTCTAGTTCATTTCCTGATTTTATCGTTATATCTATAAGTATGATATATTTCTTTTATTTTTTTATAGTCGGTTTTATAAAAGACAACTTTAGCTATCAAAAACAAAATTTATTACATTGAATGCCGATAAAAAATTTTGTAGTAACGCATCGCATTGTAGATCATGAGATCCTCAGTTCGAATAACAACAGCCGACGTAGTTGCCATTTTAACTTCACACTTTGTAGATCCCCTCCACTTACATTTTTGAGAGCAGTAACTTGACGGTTGGTAACCGTAACATGTAAAATAAGATTTACTGATATATTTATTTAATTATTTGAATGACAGTCGAATTTTTGACAGTAATATCGTAAAATAAATAAATTCAATAGAAATTTATTGATTTTATAGTCATTTACATTACAAACATTTTTCACTGCTGAATGGAGGAAATGACCGTAGCTGTCAATTAGTAACTTTTAAAGATTCATTTTCAAAGGCAATAAAGGGCTTGTTTATAAATGAGTAACAAGTAATAGTAATTTACATTACAAGCAAGGTAAAGCAGTTTTTATTGCTGAATGAAGGCAATGACCGGCGAGCCGATCAGCCGAGCCTGTCACCTCCCTGAAGCAGCAAAAACGGTTACCTTGCGTGTATTGAGCAACATTTTACTTGTTACTCATTTGCAAATCAAAATAAAAAATTATAACCAAATCCTGTCAGTTACACATAACTATTCTATGAAAAATTATTTGAAATGATTTCGCTAAAGCCTTGTAAGCATTACTGTGGCAACGTGTATTATTTACCTTGTTTACAACTTGTAAAATTATTACAATACAGCTGTCAATTAGTAACTTGTAAAGATTCATTTTCAAAGCCAATAGAGAGCTTTGCTAAATGATGTTTTCAATTACTACACTAGTAAATTCATTTTATGTTCTTATCAATTTCGGACGTTAGTAATAAAAAAATAATAAATTAATTAACTTAGAAATGCAGGTATATTAAATTATGTGCTTAAAATTAAAAAAGAAATTAATTGGCACTAGAAAACGCAAAAATCGTCATTAAACGCTTTAAAATCAGTATTAAAGTTATTCATTTTACTATGATTTTAAGCAATGCAGTGTTGGCAACCGTGCGATAATTATTGTACAAGCAGAATAATTTCGTCGGTTGTATGATGTACGATAGTAAATTTATACGTAAAATAACAAAAACAATATAAGCAACAGCACACTAAATAATTGCGATGAAGAAGTTGGAGACAAAACACATAGTTTTAAGTGTTCTTTATGATAACTTTAACATACGAGGTTGGCAGAACTGAGTGCAAGTTTCAATGTTCAATTAACTAAGTGCTGATAGATATGTAAACTTAGATTACAAATATTTTTTTAATGTTGCTCTGATTTCATATTTAAATTTAAAAAATCCATTTTTTAATTTTAGTTGATACGAATTTTATTTTATTGAAATTTATTATTTTGTTTATTATTACAAACTATTTTTAATAACTGGTAAACAATATTGAATCACCTGAAAACAATAAAAATAATTTCATCTTTTTATTTAGGTCTTTTCTATTTAAAAGGCTCAAAGATGAAAGAAATAATAAACACAAAGACTGGTACCACAATGAGCTCTGTTTTTGGGTGATTTGAGAGAAGTGTTTTGACGTCGGGTTTAACGCTGTACAATGTACTAAAATCTTTTATAAAAAATATATTTCAAATAAAAGTGGTAGATAATAGTTGGATATTTTTATGTAATTTCTATTCGAAGCATTCATTTATAAAATAATTTTAAAACATTCTCAAACTGAGACTAAAATACTTCTTAGCACCCAAAAACCGAGCTCGTGGTACCAGCCTATGATTTTATTTTATTGTATATTGATTTGTAATTTAATGCGATTTATTTGTATGTGATTGTGATTGGAAAACAGTTTGTATTTAATAAAAAAAATAATTTGATTTAAATCATGGTTTTTTTTTTGTGATTTAAATCATAACAACCCTTGTATCGCGGAACTGAAGTTCATTTTTATCACGAATATGATTTATTTTCATGATAAAAAGTAAAACTTCAATGCCATGAACCATGATACACAAATAGCTATTAACTTAATTGCATGTTAATATAATTCAAATTAATTGTATTTGTTTAAAGTTTCTATTGCTTATTTTTACAAAGAGTAGCATATTTATTCAATTTACTACTTAAGGAAGAAAAGTATTCGTAACTTTCATGTAATATAATTTTTTTTTAAATCAAATGTATAATTCAGCGTAAATCATAATTAATTAATTAATTTCTTTTGTTTATTACGCATTTTCTTTATATTATATTTGTCCTAAAATGGAACAAAAAAGATAAATAGAAAACATGAATTCTAGTTAATACAATAAATTCTGAATAATAATTAAAATTTTTGCTGCCTACAAACGAAACAAATAATATAAACAATTAATTTATAAATGCCTTTCAATAATTTGAATTGTTTAAATTGGTTTATATATCAATAATTGAATTAATTTAATGATTTGTACAATAAACCAAATTGTAATACTTGAGCATAATGTTTCCATGCCGTGCCTCCACCAAATGTTGCACAGACACGTAATGATTTGTATATTTCATCTGTGACCTGACAATTAAACAGCATAATGGTTGCGAGTAAAGACCCAGGTGCGGCGCCACTGGAACCATCCCGACTTGAAGACGCAACGTCGCGACGTTAGCGGCAATGTCCCAACTGTTTGCTGCTTGGCAGGGTGCGAGTCTCAAGACTTGGTTATGAATTTCAGTACGAGGTAATCTTGGTTGTCATACTCCTGAGAACTATATTTAATACGAAGTTAGATATGACTTGTCATATATTCATAACCAAAGGGCCGTGAGGAACGGCTTCTCAAGTGTGTTGACCCGCGCTGTGCCCTTCTGGCGTCCCTTTCGCGACGGAGACGCCGCCATTTTTAATTAAAACGTATTACGATCTGACATTTTGCTGGTTAATATTGAAGAATGTTGAAGAATTGGCCTCTTGATGAGACACGTCTAATGAAATGTAAACTGTTTTATAAGCTTCATCAAATTTGCTACCAACATTTTTCTAAGAACTGCTAAAACTTTAATGGCCTGCTGCAATAACACATTAACATTTTTAATTGCTTTAAATAACTCACGCATCATGTATAAAATTTTAAAAGTGTATTGCAGGAAAAAACCCTGATAATAATTATAATTTTACACGACTGGGAGAGGAACTCGGTTTCTATACCAAAATCATAACAAAAACTGCCAATTCTATTTCAGCGGGAGATTTGAGCATTTTCTTTCCCGTTTGATATTTGTTGTGAAAAACAAATCAAAGGTCATAAATTACATAATAATTATAATAATTTTATAATATTTTGTAACATATAGTAACCATTATAAATATTGGGGTTGCGAAAAAATAGTATATAACACAATATAATTGAGTTCAGAATTTTACATTCGAGTGTTCTCGAATATATAAGAAAGCTTTACACGTTTTTTCTTCAAAATAGGAGTAGAAATGTCACATGTTATCCCTAGGGAAATAATGTGCAGTTTACTTTATAAAATAATTTTTGCTCGAAAAGAATTGGAATTTTAAATATTTACTTATTATATTATTATTATTATTATTATTATTATTATTATTATCCTTAACAAACGTACAAGCCTTCATCGTAAATAACTGGACCCATATAATAGAGGACTTAAGTTTTTCCCTATTTTGTTGAAGTCAACAAGAATAATGTTTTCATTAAAAACGGGTTCACTTTCTTTTCCATATACCATTTTCAGATACGATTATACGCATCGTATAATTTTCTACTATACATAATTAATGTACTAGCAGCATTTAGAAATTTATTGCTGTTTACATTCCATCTGGAATCATTTTTTTCACCTTTTTAATCAAATTTAACATCTTTTTATCAATGTTATTCATATTCCTTTCAAAACTATTTACCTCTTATAAGTCTCAATATAACAAATTATTATTCTTTTTAATTCTACTACTATTGCTGAGATCGTGAAAAAAATAATAGGTTAGGTATATACATCTCAGGAGAGAATGCAATTTTTCTCCATTGATGCATTATATACTTTATACTTGATATATAATATACCAATAATTTTTAAATGCAGAATATGTAAATATAAATAAATACTATATCATGTCATTTATTTATCCATTCAAGAGTAGCATTCATCTTTCGTAGATGTCGGTACATGACATATTTTACGCGTAAATTGCAATTTCAAGCCGGCATGCCTCAAAAGCCTCAATCCCTTAAAAATATTATAGAAGAAGGAACTATAGGAGTAAAGTTACAAGTGGCGACTTTGTCGAGTGTGGCAATCGAACAAAGGATCTCACTTTACCATGGAGTTCATTATCAATCTGTGAAGGAGAAATTATCGGCTGTGGGATTCGAACTGAAGATCGTATGATTTACAGTGCGTGAATGTACCCAATATTGCTGACCATTCATCTCATCTACCATCTATGTCTATACTGTCTAGGCTTCTAGAGTAAACCAATAAAAATATAGGAATTCAATTTTACTCTCAATACAAATTAATTATAATAATTATTTTGTACTGGTAACGTTGTGTGGCGACTGTCAAATATTCAGTACTAATACCTAAAAATACATAAAACTTTTTGTATTAAAAATTAATATACAATTTGAAAATTCACAATGCTACATTTTCGTAAATATCCTTTCTTTTCTACATATGTCAGTGATAGCAGGAGCTTCATTTTCAGTGGAATTAGAATTTTCTAGATTTTTAATAGTGTTGCTGCTACTAGTTTGACCCTTTGATTCACATTCTGTTATAAATTGAATATTACTTGACATTACTCATGCATAATATGCATAAAAAACAGCTTTGTCGTTGAAAATTTTGCCGGTAACAAGAATTTGTTTTCTGGTTGCTATATGAATATGAAATAAAGGGTAAGAGCATTGTGAGCCATTTTAATTTAATACTGAAACTGATTCAATGAATAGTCCCTCGAATCCCGTTTGTAGTCAAAGTTAAGTAGATTATTTTTCTGGTTGTATTATACGAGTACCTACTCATTTCCCTTGTGCTTGTTAATATTACTCGTGATACGCACTCCTAATATTAATATCCAAGCGCAAGGAATATTTTATTACTACCAGAAAAATATACGACATAATATTCAATAAACAAATAAATATATCATCATGCTATTTACCTATTAACGAGTGTGACACTTTACTCAAACCAGATCTCGGGATTATGATATATTTTTGCGCGTGAAGTGCGGTTACCACACATAAAAAAATTGACAATTATATTGTGTTAAATTAACAATTTCGAGCAATGACAATCGAATATCAGTAAATATTTGCACTTTTGCAGATACGTGTGTATTTTCACAAGTGCGATACCCGAATATTTATAACAATTGTAAACACAATGAGGAATAGTTTAATTTCTTCGTTTTAAAAGGACAAAAGGATAATGTCTTCAATTTTTACATCAATTACTTCAAAAGAATTACTTTCAAAACGCTGATGACTCATTTTTAACGTAATTTGACAAATGACATTTATCAAAGTCATAGGTATGGCGATTATGTGAAAGATTAAAATTAATAAATAAATATTAAATGTTAAATAATTTAAAATAATGATTTTGCTTGAGAAATATTCTTCCAATATATCCCTCGTGCACAGAGCTGGGAGTATCTTACATAAAAAGATATTCGACAGTATCTAAGATACTAAAAGTATCAAAGATACTTTATCTTAGATACATTCTATTTTATGTAAGATGTATCTTTTATTTAAATACTTTTTAAAAGTATCTGTATCTTTTATCTTAAAAAATATCTTATATCTTAAAAAAATATCTTTCATCTTATAAAGTATCTTTTGTCTTAAAAAAAGTATCTTTTGTCTTAAAAAGTATCTTTTATCTTAAAAAGTATCTTTTATTAAAAAAAAGGTATCAAAAATATTTAAAAGTATCTTAAGTATTTATATTAGATACTTTTATAAATATTTATATCTTAAGATACTTAGAATAAAAAGTATCTAGATACTTAAGTTTCTTTAACAAATTTATGTAAGTATCTTAGAAAAGTATCTAGATATTTATTAAAATTATCATTCCCAGCTCTGCTCGTGCATGGCAAATTCAATCAGAAAATTTTCAGGTATTTGCTATTCACTTGGAATATAACTACTGAATATTGCCCCGCAAATATATAAGAATATTTTTTGTGACCCTAACATTAACCTCTTGCAGTCTTCCTCCATGACATTAAGTGAAGATTACTCAGTTATGCCACTTAGTTAAGAGATCTGTATGCGCCGATTCATTCCCATGGCTCCACCATCCACCATCTACCATGTCTTTATCACAACGAATAACAACTATAATCTCTTTCAATCAGCTTCAACAGCTGGTGATTCCTCCTGTGCTGAGCCAGTAGCACATCGCAACCACAATCAAGTTGGTCACGACGAACCCGTGGACAGGAAAAGCCAATTGCTTGCATGAATGTGATTGATAGTCATTACGCCACTTAAACGCGTACGTGCATCAGGAGTTGTTGCGATGTTGTGGTGTTTGATGTTGTTGGGTTGCATTGGACATGGTTTGTGATTTATGATAGCTTGAACTATGTTGCATGTGCTATGTTTTCGATTTAATTACAACTAGGGTTCGATGGATTCAACTCGATGGTTTGTTTGATTACAAATTGGGCTTTATTGCAGGAAATCTCAATGCCGTAAATTTGAAAAAAACATACCAATGTTATTTTATTGACCAATTGAATGACAACAAATATTACACATGAGGAAAAATATATATACAGTACGCTAGACAAAACAAGAGAGATACCTCACAAAAAAAAAACTAAAAGGAAAATAATATTTTTAGTAAAGTTACCTACACGTTATATTATAAGTAATAATATAACAAGACGGTGAGAATAAATTGAAAATAATTTGACAGATCTTTCGAAAACTTGTTACCAGGCAATATCCACGTAAGTCCGTAGGGTTTGAGTGGCTATTGCCAAATGGCGACAAGTTTTCGAAAGATACTGGAGTATTATTTTCTAATTTATCGAACTCTCGAGTTATATTTAATTATATTATTTTTTTATTTTATGATCAGGCACGCTACTAAATCTATATTTTTGCTTATTTTCACTTGTGTTGATGATAACTATCTGCCATCTGACATCTCTCAACAAAAATAAAAAAGCTACAGAGAATATTCCCCGGAATAATCACAAAACCATTATTCTCAGTATAATAATGACATGATTGGATAAAACAAAGACACGTGACGTACAATGAAGCATTTCATTGGTTTTAAGAAACTTAAAAAAATAATCACTAAAAGAATATGTGAAATACGAGTAGTATTCAATAAATAAATGTGTCATCACGCTATTTACCTATTTCTGAGTGTAACACTTTACTCATTATTATGTTATATTTTTGCGCGTGAAGTGCGGATACCACACAGTAAAATTTTGATTTGCAAATTGTTATTTTTGCGATTGTTAAGTATTTTTAGTTAATTTGAAAAATACATTGTGTTAAATTAACAATATGAACAAATATGACAATTTGTTAAGTTAAAATTTTTTAACAAAAAAAAATTGTTGTTTTTATTTATTTGCTGGATTTATAAAATTTAACAAATAGACTCGTCAATAATAACTAGCAAATTTAGCTAACTTATCAATTTGAAATTCTTAAAGAAAGTAAGTTTGTATCCTTTGTAACAACTTAATTTGTTATAATAATTATAATTTATTGTTCTACTTACTAAAATATTTAGTCAAAAGCATATAAAAATAAATGTTAATAACTACTATATTCACAAATATATTTAGTTACGAAATGCACAAAAATAATTTGTTACTTGCTAACTTGTTAAATTAAAAAAATTAACGGTGGATCGTCTGGAACTAAAAATTTTGCAGTTAAATCACGGCCTTTAAGGTTGGTAGTGGTAAAGGAGCCACAGGTATAATTTTTTGTTGTGAAAATTTTGGAAAATGAATTTCGGAAATTAGTCGGCTGTGAGGTCCAAACAGAAAATAATAAATAGGCCGAAAAGTTACCACGGTGTTATTCACTACATAAATTGTTGTATATTAATTTATCATTTTTACATATTCGTTTATTGGTAGAATTGCTCTTCGAAAATATTTGTATTCCTGTCTGATTTTAGAATAAAGTTCCTGAGTAATTAAATATGACATTTCGAATAATTTCAACAGGAATTAACAAATTCAGTAATTTGAAACGTCATATTTAAATAAATATGTTGCAGAACTTTATCCAAATGTAAATATTTCTTTATGTCGTACCTGGCCGGATTCGCGGGTTTCACTGTACATATTTGTGAACATTTCCCTGGAAAATGATTATATTTATCGTAATCCATTTTTGGTTTATATTGAATAAATTCTATTTTGAATTGTTTAATGTCCCATTTTCCAAGAAAGTATTTTAAAATATAGCCTATTGTTGATTTTCATAAAAAATTCAAGTCATAAATTAGTCATAAGTGGGGATAACAATTATAAATCAATAATTAAGTTGATTTTGGTCTATTTAGCACGGTTTGCCTTAAAATATTTTTGTTGTTATTAAAGTTTAATAATTAAATAACTTTAATGCCATATCTAAATATATTTTATTAAATATCATTGACAAATTTTTACAAAGTACAAAGAGAAATATTAAATGCATTTCAAATAAATTAACTTAAAAAATCTGATAATTATAGCTATTATTATTTTACATTTTTGTTAATATAACAAGATTTAACGCATAAATCAATTATTTATTAAATTATGTTAGAAAAACCTTGTTAGCCTTCAAATAAACTATCATTTAATGGATTACTACCGAAATCTAATCAGCTTGATATTTATAATTCAAAATATGAAGTTTTAAATTAATAACATGGTTAGATTTTGAGTTATCATGTACGTTGTACGAAATAATCTTCACACACATATAAAATAGTGGATATAACCACAATACCCTGTAGGGCGGACCTTAAAAAGAGTTAAATCAAAATTTAACTGGACCGCCTTCTAAAATGTTTCCAAATAAATTAAAAAAATTATACTGGCTTTTATTCTGCTTAATAATAATATTTGACTGTGCCTAAATGTACTTGATTTTTTCCCTTTAAATAAAATAGGGCTGTGACACATTTTCCCAGGCAATACGAGGTTCGAAAATCTATTTAATAGTGGAACATATAATATAATGATCCGAGATAACTTGTTAAAAATTAGTCCCAATCATTATTCTTAAGATATTTGAAGATGGACAAACTATCACCCCAAAGACCGAAAATCTAAATCTCAAAATATCTTAAGAATAATAATTGGGACTTTTTTCCCCAAATATTATCGAATCTTTATATTATATATTTATATTTATGGATTTTTCTATTGCCTAGGAAAAATATTGAGTTCCAAAATGTGTCACAGTTCTATGTTATTTAAATGGGAAAAATCTAATCCTAGAATAATTTTTTTTTATTTATTTGGAACCATTTTAGGGGGCGGTCCGGTTAAAATTCAATTTAACCCCTTTTAATTTCCACCCTAATACCCTGTCTTACATATTTATGCGAGAGATAAAAATAATAAGTAATGAAGAAATTGAGAAATTGTTTAATTAAAGAAATATTAATGGCTGTTATAGCTCAGTTACAAAGCGTGACAGACGAAAATATTTATTGTATGAAAAATGGTCGATTTAGAATCACTGCGAGTTGCTATTCCGGTAACGAAATGAAGATATTTTTGATAATTCGTCAAAACTTAATTCGTACGCTGGCAGGAAAACTAATATTTTCTGTTCTGTTTGCGGCGGGTAGTGGCTGGATCGATTGCGCCATTTTCAAAGCTAAATCATGCTAATATAATAACAAAAACATGAAAGAACCATTAGTAAAACTTCAAATTAAATTTAAATTGATTTCATTTACTATTCATCTTTCCTTTGACAGAATAAATATTACTGGTATATGTAGAAATTACTTTTTCCATTTGCAAAAGCGGAATTAGTAATTGTGACGGATTTTCTCGGCGGTGTTTTATCAGAATTGACAGATGCTGTCCTCTGTTGTAATCCCTCTTAACTAGTTGTGTGTTTAACACTACTTTGTTTACTAAAACATTGATAAAGTGTGTCGTGTAGCTTTATAAAAAATAGACAAGATCACTACAAAAAGTTTGTTTCATCTGGATGTTTTTGTTTGTGAAGTTTTGTACAAATATTTATTTTGCCCTTGGAGAATACGGAAGAAAGATTTGTTTTCGTTAAAATATTGAAATATAATCAAGTTTAATCGAATTTAATTTTCCAAGGTTGTATTCGTAACATTAAAGCATGTTTTGTTCCGTAAAAAAATAAAGAACATAACCAAAATGCTTTTGAGTTGATTACAATAATTTCTGAATACTTAATAACACCTTATGTACTAACCGGCTATCTTTAATCAAAGTAATGATATTTTAATAACACATTAACGGAATGTTGGAAATAATACTTAACATAAAAATGTAATGTACACTTTTATACATATTTTGTTGTACCAGATGACTGTAGTGAATAATGGTGTTTAATATTTTGACATTTACTTGTTAAGCAAAAAATATCTGACTTTAATTTAACAAAAATAACTTTAAATCATTTATTCTGCATGAAATATAATTAAATTTACGTGTTTCGTAAAAACATTGTGTATTTTTTATTAATGAAGCACGTATTTCGATTAATAAAAATGAGTCAAATGAAATTTATTGGTGGAGGAGCGAGCTATGCTGCATTTGATGCTTTCGAGTATGTAACTAGTGCGAAGTGATGAAACTTTAATGTCCGTTGACCTGCAATTCGTAGGTAATAATATTTCAATCAAATAGCGATGAGTTGATGAGAAGCGTTCAATTTGGACATTCAAATAGATCGCCAGGCGCTGATCATCAGCAGCGGTACGCAGATGGAGTATTACGTCAATAATGACATTACTGTACACTGGAAGATATGGAGTATAGTATTTCTTTTTATCTCCCGCCAAAATTGAGTATAGGGATTGTGAAAAAATATAATGTTGGGATGTTACTCCATAAGCACATTTTAGTACCCTTAGAACTCATTTTTACAATTTTCACGAGGATGTCTGTGTGAGTACGCGTATTTGCGTTCATCTGGATGGATGAATGTATTTGTAGAATTTATTCAAATGTATTTTCTCAAGTAGTATTCAATAGATAATTATAATATTTTGCATTGCACATTTGTACACCCTAAGGAAGAGTTAAGTTCATGGTGAAAATTTTCCAACCGGGAGTAGAACTTTACTTGAAGAAGGTGTTAAATATATCAACTCCCATTGGAGTTTCTTCTCAATATTTACTTCGTATATTCGTATAGGTACATGTTTCTATAACACTGTTTTGGAAACTACGCATTCTCCAACTAAAAACTATATTGGAACAACTAGCATTCCATACGCCGCGTATGGAATGATTTCGACGAATCAGCGCCGCATATTAGGGCGATATATGAAGTATCTTGATTCAGTTACTATGGTAACGTCTGTTTATTTTATTTATTTATTTGTATTTTTTATATAATTTCCAAAATCTTGTTATAGAAAGTATAATCTACAACATGTAACGGAATGGCATATCCCACACTCGCAAACCGTAGCCCTCGCCTTCGGCTCAGACTACAAACTAATTACTCGCGCGGAATATCTGCCATTTCATTACTTGTTGTAGAATATACTATTCTTTAAGTCTAGATATTTTAAATTCGTTCGTTCTTTTTAGTATTCTGTAGTCGTCTTCTTTGTTAAGCTTTCATCTTGGTTTAGATGTGGTTTACATTTTACATAAAACTATGAAATTTTTTTTGTTATAACTAAAATGAAATATGCAGGCCACATCAGATTTTTATTCTTTATAATTATTAAAATAATATTCAGTGCAACTGTCTTGATTTCAAAAACTTTGGTCTTTGTAATTAAAAATGTTTTATTTATAATTAACAAAGAATGGCGTCGGTGAACAAGGTGGAGAGTGAAGGAATCAATGTGCACATTGTGTTGTGAGTGTAATGTACGCGTGTGAGGTGACAGCAAAGCGAGGGCGTGCAGCGTTGTTGTTGTTGGCGCTTAAATATCTGGAATAAGTGGGCAGGTAAGGTGACTGGGCACCGGCACCCAGTGCACACGATGCATAGTACGCGGTACGAGCATAGTACTCACGACGACGGCGGTGGCGGCGGCGGCGCGGCGCTGCGCGACTTAGCAAACCGCGGCGTTACTTGGTGCGGTGGCGGCGCACGGACGCAGGACGCCAGCAGACCACGCAGCCGGGTGGCGACGAGCGACGGAGCGACGGAGCGAGCCAGACAAGCACCGACCGTGCCGCTAGCAGGACGCGCGCGCCGCCGCCGCCACTACGCTATCCACACTTGGAATCACGGTTCGCGCTCGCGCTCGCGCTTCACATTCGCTCCACCGCCGTCGCCGTCGTTCAGTGTTCAGTGTATTCCAGTGTAACAGTGGGTATGAGCGGTCGCGAGTAGTGTGCTGGTGCATAGGGACTCGGACAATGATGTCGCCGGTGTCGGTGACGATGCTGTTCGTGGTGGCGATGTGCGGATCCGTGGCCGGGTACTCGTGGCCGAGCGATGAGACAACAACGCGAAACTCGCGCGACTACCACTCCGACCCCCTGGTGGTGGAGACGACGAGCGGGCTGGTGCGCGGCTACGCCAAGACGGTGCTGGGCCGCGAGGTGCACGTGTTCACCGGGATTCCGTTCGCTAAGCCTCCCGTCGGTCCGCTGCGGTTCCGCCGGCCCGTGCCCATGGACCCGTGGCACGGCATCCTCGAGGCCACTCGCTTACCCAACTCCTGCTACCAGGAGCGCTACGAGTATTTCCCTGGGTTCGAGGGCGAGGAGATGTGGAACCCCAACACGAACATCTCCGAGGACTGTCTGTACCTCAATATCTGGGTCCCGCAGCGTCTTCGTCTGCGCCACCACAATGACAAACCTTTGGGTGAGCGGCCCAAGGTGCCAATTCTTGTCTGGATCTACGGTGGCGGGTACATGAGCGGCACATCCACGCTGGACATCTACGACGCCGATATCGTAGCTGCTACAAGTGACGTCATCGTGGCGTCCATGCAGTACCGCGTCGGTGCATTCGGCTTTCTCTACCTAAAGAAGTTCTTCCCGTACGGCAGTGAAGAAACGCCGGGGAATATGGGTCTCTGGGATCAAGCGTTGGCTATACGCTGGATTAAGGACAACGCACTGGCATTCGGTGGAGACCCAGAACTGATTACTCTATTTGGTGAATCAGCAGGCGGAGGCTCCGTGAGTATCCACCTCATCTCGCCGGTGACTCGCAATTTGGTCCGGCGCGGAATCCTGCAGTCAGGCACCCTGAACGCCCCGTGGAGCTACATGACAGCGGAGCGCGCGCGCCAGGTGGCCACGGTGCTGGTGGAGGACTGCGGCTGCAATGCTTCGCTGCTCGTCACCCAGGCCTCCAAGGTCATGGATTGCATGCGAGCTGTCGACGCCAAGACCATCTCTGTACAGCAATGGAACTCATATTCCGGCATTCTGGGATTCCCGTCTGCTCCCACTGTTGATGGTGTCTTCCTTCCCAAACATCCTTTAGACTTACTCAGAGAAGGAAATTTCCAGGACACTGAGATCCTCATTGGAAGTAACCGCGATGAAGGTAATTGAACATTACAACAACAAATAAAAGATTGTAATTCAAATCCTACTAAATTTAATAAAATTTGCATTACCCATGTCATATTATTTTTCCTCTTACATAATCTGATATAATGAATACTTCATTTTGCATTTACGAATAGAGTTAAGCAAGTAGGAGTACAGTTTCTTTTTGCTCAAGGAGCTAGCATACAATCATAACTTTATTAATTCAGGTGATAGTTAAGATGAAGCGAGAGCATTGTCTGAGTCAGTGTTTTCGCCGCACTGTCGACTATTCGCGAGATTCATTTATTATTCTTCCAGCGTTTACGGCATTCAATTTTAACAGGCGGCGAATTTACAGCCACAATAATGAATCGTGTTAGACAGTATATGAATTCCGAGGCAATTTAGTTCATGAGTGTTCGTTGCGGCAAGGAGAAAGACTCTGCTTTGCTCTTTGTGAAATATTTTAACAACATGTCACAAATTAAATTTAAAATATCAAATTAAGTGATTCTGCAATGAAAATGACACGAGAACCAAGACAAAGGGACGTAATATCAACTTTATGCGCGCGTAAAAATTCAACTCAAGAAAAAGCACACTCTTCCGTGAACATTTGCACAATATTACTTTTTATGGAGAAGATTTTAAAATGTACTTTCGGTGAAATATGAACATAATCCTCTGCTCGGCGTAATCCCTATTTTCAGTTTACTTTATTTAATCACTAACTGTTTTGTGAACAAATATTAGCAAAGTTTGGAATCATGTAATATGATTCACAAATGGTCGTGTTTATATTACAATTAAAATTGCGATAGCTTTCTGTGGTTAATCGCAAATATGTGTTGGTTGCATTCATAGTAATCTGTGGTTTTCTAATAATTAAATTATAATGCTCAACGCTCTGTGTGAGAGCCGGTTACAACTCCCAACAATATCGCAGTAAATTATTCGATATCATAGATTAATAAACGATAATTAGAACGAGTTTAATAGACCGCTTTTAAACACCTTAATTATTAACTTGTTTCAAACTTGCCGCTAGTTATAATTTCAAGCAATTTGTTGTTAAAAACTCATCAAAAACTGCTAGATGTACTTCTTCTTTCAACCTCAGAATTTTCTTTTTCAGGTAAAAAGAGAATCCTTCACCAAATGCAATAGAGAAACTCTATTGCGTATCTGGGAACAGATAAGTTGATTTAAGTGAAAAAGATTGCTAGAATGCGAGAGAATATTTGTAGGTAGTTTCGCGTATTTTTTTTTCTTGGGCATACAACATCGTCCAATTCGTGTCTCTGGGGAGCATTGTCGACATAGTCACGTAATTCTTGTGTTATCAGAGGCGGAGGAGTGATATTTTGTTAATGGGGTGTAAAAGACTATATATTTCAGTATGTTACTTTATTTCAGTTTGTTGAAATGTGATAAAACTTTATCTAAAGTAGTTACTTAATTGCCAACATTCTTCGTGTTATATTTTACGTAATTAAACAGATTTGCACAAGGTTGGAACTCATTTTCATAAAATTTAAATATTTCACCACGATAATTTGAATTTGTCACTGAGATACCAAAAAATACTTCTAATTATTTCAAATATTAATAGATTCAATTTGCACGAGGCACTGAATTTTCGATCTTCATTTTCATATTTGTGCGTGATGGTATATTTATTTATAATTTAACCTTCTTATTTTTAGTGACTGTCACTTTTTTTCAAAAATTAATAAAATATGAATTAGACAATTTTTTTATACAAAAAATATTATTTTCGTAATTTTATTTCTTGTTAATACGTTTAATGTCCGACCGTTATGTTATATACCAAATAACAGCCCTAGGACGTGTTATAAATTTGGCAAATAGAAATATTGAAATAAACAAATCGGTATTGTAAACCAATAAGAATATCTCGTTACCTAGTTACTGCTATTGCAATCAAATAGAGTAATCTCTCTAACAAAACATAATGATAGGAGAAAAAACGATAAAAATCTTTTATAAAATAATATAGCAAACGGACATTAAACGTTGAACGCACTACGGGCGTTAAACGGACAATAATGCTTTCGGTTAACGTACATATCTCGGGCCAGAGGTCTTCGGCAGCACACTTTTCACCCCTGGAATTATTGTCCTTGATACGTTAATGAATAATTATTAATTACTATTGAAATTTTTCTTAAAAATAATTTTTTTTTTAAAGGCAATGGCGCTACTTTAAACTTTACCCCAATGGTACTCTCTCCTCTAATGTATTTTGGATCATGTTTTGACGGCTGGTAGCCGCAACGCGTGAAACATTCTAAATGGATACAGGACATGTTATATTTATTTGATTCAAAATTTAAAAATTATATTATTACGAAATTTGTTAAATAATAAATTTATTTATTTATATGGGGTGGTCTGTATTTTTTATTTTATGCGATTAAGATAAATAGTACCAATTTTTTTTTTTTATACAAAGTTTATTTTACAATTATATGCTCAAGTATCTATAGTATACATTTTTTTACCGGATGTTCAATTTTCTCGCAATGATATGCAAATTTATATTTTTAAATGGAACATCCATATATTTTTGCAAAATTTGGAAGAAATTTTGTTTCTCTATAAAATAGTTCTTATTCATTATAGTCCTAAAATGATCAGTACTGAAACTATTAATGTTTTTATTCATAAAGAATCGTACATAGAAAGTATGCCATTAAATTAAAAACAATAAATAAATGCATAAAAAATGTTCGAATTGAACATTAGTTGAACAAACTAAAGAAAATATTAAATAATAATTATTAAAGATCTAACAGCAACTAATCTGATTGTTTAAACATTGACACAAAATTTTATGGCATATTTTCTGTGTGATTATGTAATCATAAGAACATGAATAGTTTCTGTACTGATCATTTTAGGACTTTAATAAATGATAAACATACGATAAGATGAATAAAAACCAGATGTTGGAGAAGCAGTCAATTTAATAAAATCCAATAAATACACCAACGTTTCGACTGCTAATCAGTCTTCATCAGGGTGATAATTGGTTATTTAAAAAATAAAGAATATCATGTAAAATTATCACCCTGATGAAGACTGATTAGCAGTCGAAACGTTGGTGTATTTATTGGATTTTATTAAATTGACTGCTTCTCCAACATCTGGTTTTTATTCACCCATCCATACGATAAGATCTTAAATATTTTGTAAAAATATATAAGCAATCTAAATTGCATACCATTGCGCGAAATTGGAACACCCGGTAGAAAAACTAATACTGCAGATTTAATAATTGCCGGTAATATTTAAAATAATCCTAAAAAATGCAAAATACATACCGTTGGGCCCCACGGTATTTACCCATTTCTAGGTGTGGCACTCTTCTTAAAGTAGAACTCGGTATTATGCCATATTTTTATTATTATTATTATTACTGGCCGTTTAACAATTATGGTCTCCTAGGATAGTATTTGGTGGAGGCGCCGGGCGATGAAATTTTAAAAATTTTTGTTTCGAAAATTTGTCAGCTGTGAGTATCGAACCCAGGATCTCACGATGCGCAGTCTGATGCGATACCGTGGAGCTATTTACCCCACTGCCCATTTGGTGTATTTTGTTATTTACAATATATTATAAATAATACAAGATTTGAGTCGTGTGATGATGATATATGTATTATTCCATTTTTAATCTTAACAATTCCAATGATGACTCTTGTTTATCATATGGGAAATTAAGGTATATGCATTAAGGAAGTCAGGTTGGCCAACCGAAACAGGTGACAGAATGACAGAGGCCATGCGTTGTTTTGATAACACTGGATGCTGAAGACAACGACGCAGTGTTGACACGTTGACTGAAAGGCTGTCACACAGAATATGCCGAGCTGTGAATAGGAACAATGGCTTTGCTCTGGTATATACTTGGATTAATTCTATTTGTCTAGTGCAACTCGTGGACATTGTGTAAATAGCTCGAAACAATAGAAACAATGCAAGAACAGATTGCTGTTATTCCATTACGGCGGCCAATTTAAAATTGTCATTTTCTCTACGGAAGTTTCCACGTCCTGCAATCTGTTGTCATAATTATAGCGCCCTTGTATTTCTTCTGTTATTTTGCTACATTTTATCGCTTCTCGACAATCTATCGCACGCAATTGATATTTTACCAATATTTATTGTAATTCAATATATTAAAAATAACTATATTGTTTGTTATGAAAAATAAAATTTCATGAGTACATGCATAATAAATATTGGCTCGGAACTCATTCAAAATTTGTATTATTGCGGGAATTCATTTGAAATATTGAAAATTGATTGTTATTGTTTCAATTGAAATTCACATTAGGTTTTAAACCAATGTCAATCTGGTGGCAGGATGAAATGGAACAAAAAGTTTTTAACAATTAAATTTATAAACGTCAATAAATAAATATATTATCAAACTATTTCTCCATTTTGAGTCATGTAACGGACCCCAAAGATAAATGGTTCTTTCTCCACTAACACCTTTGGGGGCATGATTTAACGGTTGGTAACCACATTTCATGAACAAAAATATTATCGGGATCAATGTAAGCAGAGCGCCACACCCATAATGAGTAAAGGCGTGATGATATAGTTTTTTTTTTTATGAAGATGGTAAGCGTACTAACTACTATTGGTCATATGCCGTTTAATGGGCGGATGATTGTGAATTTATGTGAGCAGAAACGACTATGCTCTTAAGTGGGAATAAAATAAATTAATTAAGACACGCATGTGAAATCACATAAGTATATTAATAATGCATTATCATTCATGTATTATACAATATTTTATCTACGCCCACTCAAAGTTAAAAACATTCACTTTATTTCTTTGATAAGTAGAAAATTAATATAAGTAGTTGCTGTAAAAATATTTTTAATCCATGACGACCACAATTTAACATTAAATAATTATGCAGTTTTTTTTTCATAAATTTTGGAAGCATTTAGAAAATGAGTGATTTAGAAAACATTTCATCGGATATACAAGAACAAGCTTTAAAAATTATTAATAATAATTAAATATTAATTTATTTAAAAAATTGTGGAGATTGTATTTTCTATATTTAAAAAATAGTACGTTAATGAAAACGAGTGTGGTAATGAAGCTCTTAGCTGCTTAATAAGTGACATTTAAATCACGGGAGTAGATAAATTAAATTAATAAATACTATCACACAATTAAGCCATTTTTAGGGTGTTATACCCACTTCACTATATCGGTAATTTAATAAACTGAAATAAAATAATTATACTAGGATTTATGTTTTATAATAAATATGTCATCACACCACATATTCATTTTGGGTGTGGTACTCTTTTTTCACAGATCTCGATAAATAATAATTTATTAGACTGAAAAAAAACATAACAGTGTAAGATAGACCAATCACAATCATAACTTAAAATGTGTATTGAAGTATTCTGGTATGCTGTAATAGTAATTTACGTAACAAGACCAGAAAATGATACTTTACTGGGTGAGCAAGCATATTCCAGAGCGAGCCGTAGGCGAGCTTTGGAAGCTTGCGAGCTCAGTGAAGATACTTTCAGTTCATGTTGGGTATAATATTTTTTTCGCGATCCTGAAATTCAAGAAATAATAATTCTTACACCATATTGCAATATTTGATACATGAATGAAAAATAAATAAATAAAAACTGATCACTATAGAAACATTGCTTTTCGATCCCTCATAGTCAATTTTCCGAGCTAGCTCGGTAAAGATGGAATTTCAGTTCTAAAAAGCGATCAGAAACAGCTCATTTTCTGGGCGATCGCGAAAAAACGCATTTACTTGATAAATAAATAAATGATATATTAAGTGTAGGGATAAAGTTAGAAGTAGCGAATTAATTATGAATTTATCTGAAAGTAATTAATTTTTATAAATATTGTTTAAGTGCAATAAAATTAAAATTAACGCATGGTTCCCATTCATTATGAACTTTGGGAACTGCGATTTGACTGCGAGGTAGCTATAGCAGATTGCCATAACAGAAAAGTACATTTTTAATAAATAATATACTAATATTTAGTCCATTCCAAATGCTATAAATAATTCATATTTCTGTACTTTAGTACTATCATTACTCGCAAATGAAAAATATTGTTTGTATTTGTAAACCATGTTTTGATTGAAAACTGCCGGCATGAAATGTGCGGTTAATTTATAGTGAGATATTTAACGTGCCATTAGACGTTTGACATATATGGAAGATTAATTCAATTTTGACAATTTACTTGAATGGCAGACGACAAAAACCGCGATACGCCAATGACAGTGAGTGATGTTCCTGTGATGAGATCACGCTTTTATCCACCAGTCAATGTGACAAAAACAAAATTACCTACTCCTTTAAAAATCATTTTACATTTTCAATGACGCCTCGACACACGTTACAGTTATTTTTATGGACACCGAACTAATATTTATGGAGAATAATAGTAGCAAAAATATATAGGAAAATGACATTTTCAGGGACGTTTAGGCATTATAAATACCAACAAAGATTGACTGCTTTTTATTATTTATTATTATTACGGGTATTATTTTGTTAGGTATCGATATTACACTACTAAAATAAATATGAAGCATTAATTCTATATCATAAAATATTAAAAATGCAATAATATATGATTATAAACTCTTTACTTTGTTAAGTGTCCCGATAACAATATTTATTGATAAACAAAATAACCTTTATTTCAATTCTTCTTTCTGGCTTCCAATAAAACAGTACATAATTTTTATTGAACCTCTGCTAATTTATGTATTTATTTGCTTGAAACATTAATGAATACTTTTGAATGTTAAATGTGGATTAAAAAGCAGGAACGACGTATAACTACTGTAAGAATGTGGTAAGCGAAGTATAGAAGATGTGATAATGTCCGGGATATGTTGATGCAAGATGAGTGTGAGATTGAGAAGAATGTTGTTATGAAAGTGGGAGTGAATCATATGAGATGGTTTGGCCATCTCGAATGGATGGTGAATGTAATTTCTGGATTGCAGTCAAAATTTAATTTTTTTTTCCAGTCTCATCTGGATTCTACCCCACATGGGTCTTTTTCAGGAGGTGACAGTTAAAAATTAAAAATAAAATTTGTATTATTATGAACATTTTAAAACAATAAATAATTAATTGCTCCATTTTGCGTTAAGTACGAGTGTTATATATTGTTTAAAAATGTTTATAATAATGACATATTTTATTTTTAACTTTTGATTTCACATCCTAAAGAAGACACATGTTGAGTTGGAATAATTTTTTTAATTTTGACTGCAATCCAGAAATTGTTTTTATATTAAAACAAATTCCAGTCTTGAAGCTTACATATTAGGTGAATGTAAGGTTCATGAAACTAATATATTCATAAGAGATTAAGGGATAACAATTGCAAGGGCGTCCGAAGAATGAGTGGTTAGTGATTGATGGTTGAATATACGTGCTTGTATGAATGTTGACCAGGCGAAAGTGATGTACCAGGATAGGAATATATGGAGGAGATTAATTGTCAGTTTCAGGGTTTGTACTATTATACTTTTTGTTATATAGCGTAATGTTGCATATGTGTGTATGTTTTCTAGATGCTTTTAAATATTCGTACGTATTATCTTATAAAAATTATAAATTATTATGTATAGTTAAATCAAAATTAATTGGTCATTTTATCCTACATATTTCAATAGAAAAAGAAAAGAAAACAATGAGGACAACTAAATAAAATATCCCATATACTGATAATGATACACGTACAGAAGAAAACTTGATCTGCTTAATTTAAAATGTTCTTACTTAAAATAAAAAAATATGCTGAATCGGCATCCCAAAAACAGTCTTTTCATAAAAAAACTTGTTTTGTGTAGTATTGACAAAACCAATTACAAATCGGACTATTATGTTTGTTTGATATTAAATTACTTACTTTGGGAATACTCGTAATATAGATAATATTGTAAATATCTATAAGGTATGATGAGAGTTGTAATTTGAAAACATTAGCCGCAGGATCTCGTTGAAAAGTAAAGTCTGGTATTGCAAGAAACAAATAGTACGTTTTAAAATTAATTAATTAGGAAACCATAAGCAATAGCAATTAGCCCGAAAAGCAGAGTACATAATGTGAGCAGGGAGTCTAAGTTTCGAATTTAATGTCGCAAACAAGAGTTTTACAGTCGCGAAAATGAGTCGTACTAAATAACGTGCATTAACTCTGAGAATATTTCGCGAGTTGTACGTTTAATCATTTTAAGTATTCAGCAATGACTTTGAAAAGTTGTGTGGCGCTGCTAAATATTGACGCCAGCAGCAGCAGCGTCTGATAAGTACAGGAAATTGAGACCTAAGATTACAGAACTTTCCAAGCACGTGTTATTAAATAAGTTTCGAACACTTTCCCACAACTTTGTGTAAATATTTTCTAGAGATATCTGATCGCTTTATCAAAATTACACGCTCCTGAAAAATATTTAAATATTTCGTGCTTTGTGTACGAATTTTTCAACTTTGGTATTAGCGGTTTTCTTTTCAGCCTCTTTGCAACTTTTATAAAAAATTACAAACTTTGATTACCTATACCATTTCAATATTACATTTATTAGAAGCGCTCATATAAATCAGATGGGAATTTTCCTTGAGAAATCCTTGTTCTTTTGATACGGACCAAGTTCGCGGTCTTAATCTAAGGATTCAGATTATGGCTTGTTGCTTTATTAGTTTTCTATTCTAACCAAGTTGGCTGTAAATATAGAATCGAATAGTAAATAATGTCTATTATTTCAAACATTGAGCCACAGGTAAATATGAAAAGTGGGATGCTATGAAAATTTACTTATTTATCGTTTATGTGTATGACGCGACATCTATCCGATTGAATATAATGTAATGTTTTTCATAGCTTGATTTAGATTTAGAGGGCAATAAATTATTTTATGTGATGTTGATGATGATTCCTTTTCAATTATATATAAAAAAATAGCTATCGGAATTACTTAAACATTTTTTTACGTCGTAAGAATACGTTGTTATTTTCTTAGTATTCAACAAGCAGAAGTTCAATTTTTCCGCCGTCTGCATAAAAGTGTTTCCTTGGAAACATTTTTACTCTGGTAGTAGATAAAGTAAAAAAATATTGTGGAATATACTAAGGTTCTAATTCAATAATTTGACAGTTAAGAATAAAACAAATAAACAAAAAGAACATAAGGCGATTTCGACTGGCACTGAATTCTCGCGGTAGATTTTGACATTAATCAAATTTGACAGAAAACATAAAAAATATAACAGCGTACTAGTTCTAAAGCATAACAAGTGAAATTTAACCAATCAGAATATTAACCGTTGGACTGTTACTGATTTGACATACCCAAACTGCCACCGTTTACATATGACGTCATAAAAGTGTCAGTCGAAATCAATTGGTTACTCTATTTACTAACCATTCCTGTGACCAAGTACTAATCGGTGCCAGTCGAACATTTTTGAATGGTTTATGTTTCTATTTCCTATGTTTGAAGGAAAAATAGCATGTGTTATTCGGTGAAAATGTGACATTGTTTGCTTCGCATTGCTCGTCGTTCAAACTTAAATGCTCAACACAAAAAGTATCAGATTTACTCCTAATAACACAATATACTATTGTTTATCAGGTATTTTGTTCCTTGTTGCAATGGTTTCAGTTGTAAACAGGAGAGTAACACATTGCCCTAGAAGTGTTGTATTCCACATTAAAATTAATTAGTTTTTAAATGATATGTGTTTCACATTGATTCAAACGAATATCTTATGCCCTATGAGAATCTAACGGAATATTACATTCCTCAGCTATTACTACCCTTGCTCAGTACGTTCGTTTGTGCATCAGAAAGCTTCGGGATGTAATATACCCATAGTTTCCTTTATGACGAAATATAGTATTTACTTACATAGGTATTTATAATGTTTCAATTTTAATTGGGTAAGAAATAACAATTTCAAATACCGGTTGCTCGTTTACATATATTTAAATTCTTTGGAATATTGTTTTACCCGTACTCATATCTGCCTTAACAAGTATAGGAGCCAAAGCAATGTAAAAGAAATAAAACTGAAATCTACCTTACATCTACTACGGTTTCGGGTTACTAGCAGTCCATTCCAGTCATATTCATGTCACTGTTTTCACTATAGTCTACGTTGATTTTAAAGAAAAGTAAACACATGAACGCGAACGTATTTAAAGTAAATGTAAAGTGCTACACTTGTTTCATTGAAATTCACTTTATTGTCGGCAATTTCAATATAAATATTTACACGAAAAAATCAAGCGACCGTTCAACTCAACGTCAAAAGAGAAACAAACGAATGTCTATCACAGAGCAGCACAAAACTGTCGAAACAAGTAAATAAATTCCAAGTTACAGCTTGCTGTCATACTTATACGTATAAAATAAATTCAAAACATATTTTATATTATGTTTATTGGCAATTCACAAATAAATCTTTTTAAATGAAACTGAACATTTCCTTTATCATTCTGAACATAAAAATTATTCATCTCCATTATCATCTTTGGGAATATGATTTGACGGATAGAAAACGCATTCGCGTGCAAAAATATATCTCATCTCTTAAACAGAATGCCACAGAAGTTTGTTCACTAATTCAAGTTATAGAAATAATATATAAAATAAATAATAGTTATTTGTATCACTTGTCCAGAAACTGCACTTTTGCGAATGCGAGTATATTTTGATAGGCATAGCCGAAGGCGAGGCTTGAAAATTACGAGCATTCGCAAAATATTTTCTGTATGTGTCACACAATTTTTCGTGAAGATTTTGTCATAAATTTATTAAATGAAATTACTGATTTCTTTATTAAAAAATTCGGTGACATTTATTTAGTTGATATTTATTTATTGTTTGTAGACTGAATCATAAAATTTAATTATAATTTCTCACATGTGAGCTTATAATTAGCAATTTAACTCTAAAATTAATGTAAATCTTAAAAAATAAGCAGTTTCTGGATGATTTTGTGTAAAATAAGTGTTATTGGATGCAGGCACGAAAATAATAATACCATAGCTCCGTGATAACGTGTCGGACTGTGGATCGCGAGATCCTCAGTTCGAATCCCACTGCCGACAGTTACAAATTTAAATTTACCCCTGTGGTTCCCCCTCCACTAACATTTGACGGCTGGTAACCGCACTTCATACGTAAAAATATATCACTTACCGAGATCTGCGTAAGCAGAGTGCCACACCCATAATGGGTAAAAGGCGTGATGATATATTTATTTATTTTTATTTATCACACAATATGCCCTGCTTCTGGAGATCTCGGTAAATTCGGGTACCAGCCGTTAAGCCACAATCCCCAAAGATATTAATGATAGGAGGAACTCCAGGGATTAAAATTGCAACAGTTTTATATAGCCCGTTTAGTTTTCAAAAATGCATATCTGTTTAAAATTCCCTATCGATATATTTACCTTTTCACAATAAAAATAAAAATGCACAATCAATTTATTTTACCTTTAAAAATGAGTTACTGGTATATTGGATTTCGATACGATTTCCATGATTTCAAAAGATTCCAATTGAAATTAAATTTAGCATTTGATTGAAAAACAAAATTGATTCTATCATACCAATTTCCAAAGACACAAAACAGAATAAGCTTGTAACTGAAATTGCAAGTACCGCTAATGCCATACTACCAGAAATATTTCAGTGAACAAGAAACGAAGTAGCGGTTAATCCGTTGTCTACGAAATCTCCAGGGTTAAAAATCAGAACACTTCACCGAGGTACTCTAGGTAAAGTGCTCTTGAAACTTTGCACATCAATCTGGAAAAACTATTGCTTTGAAAGCTATCTTATAAATAATAAATTTATTGTTGATACAATTTACAATTCAAACAAGAAATTTATTCAGGCAATGATATTTCCCTAAGAAACCAAACATCGGAAAGCAAATATCGTGTTAGCATCCGTCTTGCGGCGGAAAGAAGACGTGAGAAGAAAATCACGGCACACGGTACCTGCAAAACGATGTTAATTCCGTGATTTTACAGTGGTGTCACCGCGAAATGTCAGGACATCAAGTGAGCTTCGCGTTGTCACAGAACTCCAACGCACGTAACGAACTCTATAATATTATTTAAATTATATTCAAATGTCACAATCTGGTGTTGTTGCTTTAATTCCGTTCGCGCTAATTTGCTTAACGTAAATGATGTTGCCTTTTGTAGACGCCTTTTGTCGGAAGTGCTACGAATATTTTGCGTTTTAAATTTCAGCGGAATTATGTGACGACTAAGACAGCCATAAAAATATGTACTTGGAAAATTACTTTTACAATAATTGGCTAAATTATTAATGACACTTACTAAACAACATTCAGAAACCTGGACTTGGACATAAATTAAAATTAGTTATAACCGAACACACAATTGCCAATTTAAATTATAAATATTTTCCAAATCTAAATCAGTGCTTCAAAGAAATTATACTTGCCTTCAATAATTAATAGAGGTGAGTTACTGGAGCATCAGTAAGTGGCATCAATAAGTAGCATAGGGGCCAAACAAAGCGAACAAGCATGGTTTTTTATAGAAAAAAAACTTTTCAAATTATGTACAATTTATGAAATACATAAATTAATAAAGCGTTATTCTTTTAAATATCTAATTGACATATCTGCTCTAACACACATATCTACTCTAACATATAGTTTATTTTATTAAAAAAACTTATACTTATGTCAAACCTAATAAATAAACCTGAAAAGAGGGTTCCGGCCTGCTAAATGTGTGGACATTTCAAAATATCGAGACCGAGGAAAATAATCAGTACAAATTTAATAGAACCTTTGGCAAAATCTTGTTAAGGCTTAGTTGTAATTGATTGTTGTAGCAAATTCTTCTTATATTTTTCTCTTGGACGAGCTAATACGAAAAACATCATTACACATTTGGAAAATGATAAATATGTTGTTCAGTATCGCTCCCGAATATCTCAAGTATTTTCATCGTATGATATGAAACATTGATATATTTCCTTGTATCACCCATAGACCTAGTACATGTGTTTTATTGCGGATAATAGTTTATTCTTCCACACTTTACACAGAATGTTCTGTAATCATAACAAATGTCGCTCATTCTACCTAAAATACACTACAACTACAATTATTTAGTGTTATTTAAAATAATAGAAATATTAAAAGGAGGGCGGCATTTTTATATTAGACCAAAGGAGATATGCTGATAAGACAACCTAATTCATTATTTTTCGTACTACTTGTGCAATTTAAGTAAGCAAATTTATTTAAATAAAACTATATAATTTTTACTTTCTTATAAGTAGTACAGGGAAGTATGACAATCATGAACAAAATCGGACCCAAGATTTTCGCAAACATATATGTTTTAGGGCCACCTGAATCAGCTTTGACCACTGAAATTTAATAATACTGGAACGCTAATTGACGTTAAAAATGCGAGCCGAGAGAGACATCTAGTTAGTGGGCTATCTGTATTGTTGTACAATGTACATACATTGTTTTTGCATATCAAACGCTCAAAAAATGAATAGCAACCGCTCTACAAACGAGTGTTAGACAAAGAAGGGTCACCCACGAAATCTGTATCAGGCTCATTTTTCACTTTTATAAGCCTACAAGTGAGAAATCTTGTATTACTATATTTCAATGGTTTTCATCATTATCTCAATGACGTCCGTGTGCGTGGATGGATGCGTGTTCGTATGTTGAATCATTCACGGATGTGGTAATACAAAATAACGAAACTTCATAATTATAAGAAAGCAGAGCATGTTCTAAAAATCAATGCTTCGTTTGGAGCAGTCATTTTCCAGATAAACGAAGAATAAGACTAACAAATCGATATCTTTAAAAACAAAATATAGTGATTTCGCCTTTATGTTCGACTTTTGTAGTCTAAAAAAAAACGATAGAAGTTTAACTTTACTCTAATCGTTTAGACCATTTATTGTAAATTGATGATGAACACAATTTAATAACTAATTTTAAGTTGTTCCTATATTCTAAGTTTCCATTCTCTCTAATTTGGGGTTCGAAATAAATATTCTAATTAGTTTCAGAGGGGTTAATTTTTTAATTGGGTTCAAGGGGATTCACAAACTTCAAGTAGAAATAGTTATGGGATTTGAAGTTGCAATATTAGTAAAGTGAATGTGTGAATATATACATATTTTGAAGTATATTTGCAACATCACTCGAAAGAAAAATATCCCGAGCAAACAGCCTTAAAAACCCGCCCTAACAGCGTAAAAAATATCATGTCTGAAACGAAATACTTTCACTCATCTTTCACGCGACAAAAGTATAATGTGTTCGTAGTTATGTGAGAATTTTATTCAGTAGCTGGTGAGTGTATCTCCGCCCTCGTCGGTTAAATAGTGAAACAGGATAAAGAGATAAGGGAAGAAAAAGCGCGCTGCATTATTCAACATGTTCGGCTCGAATCGCGCAATATCTGACAGTGTTCGCTGGCGTGCGACGTGTGAATTCACTGGGTGGAGACGCAGGGAACGAGGACTAGTTGACATCTTAAACGGTGAACGTACAGTGAATTTTGAAGCTCCCCTGCTAGCACTTTATGAGATAGTTCCACCAGGAGACGCGGCTTCTCAGATTACGCTGCGAGCTGCTCGGCAAACGTTTACTCTTCGTCTTCGGTTTTTGCCCCCATGTTACATCTTGTTTATAGTTTGTGAAATGAAATGATGTCGCTGGGTTCAGACATAATTTAAGCTAGACGCTAGGTTCAAACAACAACTATTACGAATAATTATTATGCTGCAAACTCATCAACCAAATCTTATTCTTCATCCGATCATTCAGTTTTAATTGCTTACGGTAAAAACGTTAATATTTACAGCCATATTCACAAAAAATACACACAATCTTCAGCCTAACAACTTTTAAACAGATAAAAAGTTTCAAATAAAAATTGTAAAATAAATAAAATAAATATATCATCACGCCTTTTACCCATTACGGGTGTGGCACTCTGCTTACGCAGATCTCGGTAAGTGATATATTTTTTACGTATGAAGTGCGGTTACCAGCCGTCAAATCATACCCCCCCAAGGATGTTAGTGGAGGGGGAACCACAGGGGTAAATTTAAATTTGTAACTGTCGGCAGTGGGATTCGAACTGAGGATCTCACGATCCACAGTCCGACACGTTACCACGGAGCTATTTACCCCAATAAAAATTGTAGCTAATATTAATTTACATCTCTTTTAATATAACATAATTTGCTCAACTCAATTATTTACTAACATCCTTCAAGTAATCTACCACTTCCGGTCAGTTACCAAAATCTAATCAGTTCGTAATTTGAACATCCTAGTTCTACATATAATTTGAACCCAAAAAAAAAAAAAGATTGGTCTTTAAATAAACTACCACTTCCTTTTGATAGATTGCTACCAAAATCTAAAGAGGTCGCAATTTATGCATTCAAATTTTAAACATGAATTTTCAAGATGATATTTGTGTTAAATTTTAAGATATCGCTATTTAACTAAATCCTCTATTGCCTATGAAAATAAATCTTTAAATGTTACTAATTGACAGCTGCATTGTTAAATTTTTACAAGTTAGTAAACAAGTTAAAAAATGCACGTAGCCACAGTAATGCTTACAAGGCTTATAAGAAATATTTTTTGACAAAATAGTTGTGTGTAACTGACAGAATTTGATTAATTATTTTTTAAATTTTTACGGTAGAAACAACGACACCCGGAAGGATAAAAGAAGATAAAAAATGATAAAAAAAAACAATGTTAATCGGCCCAATTCTCTAATGAAATTGTTATCGAGCAACTTGCTAATGGTGACAAAATCGCTTCGAAACTTTATCTTTAAAGGAGAATATTTCATTAGCTGTCAAAATACGATTCATTTTTGTCATAATTAACAAGTTGTTACGGTAGCAACTTTTTAGAGAATTGGCCAGAATAAGTAGTTATGTATTAGTAGTATGAAAATAGAACCAGCTTGCGAATCTGAACTTACCATTGTTGCAAAGGTAACAACGCGCTTATGTTGTGCAGAACGACCATTAATCTGTTTTGACCATCAATGGTAATTATTTTTGATCGGAGTATTTTTTTTTATAATAACTCAATTTCAATTAAGAATTATGTTTTGTATACTTTCTTGCTTGTAAATTGAACCTTATTGCTTGCGAAACAGTGATTTAAATTGTCTTAGTATATTTGGATTTGACATTTTTAATTGAATGAAGTTCAACCAAATGGAGATGTGTGTACGGTTGAAACATTTTTCATGGGTACCTACGGTTGAAGCATGGTGTACCATATCGCATTAATGAGATAATAATGAAAAAGAAGAAATGCAAGTAGAGATGAATAGGGTGAAGTAAAGACGCTATGGTCGATAAAAGTAAAACTGTTTCAACCGTAGCCAGTCTTCCCTAAAATGTACAATACACGCAAGGTATATAACTGTTTTTACTGCTTCATGAAGGTGACAGGCTCGCCGGTCATTTCCTCCATTCAGCAGTAAAAACAAGTAATGTAAAATACTACATTTGGGTTCTACGTTAATTCTGGTTTGAGAAAATATGATGTAGGTCAAATGAATAAATGAAAATTATTGACAAAAAAATGAATAAAGGTAAATGTCCAATTTCATCAATTCATTTTGACTATACTCCCCTGAAAAAATAAAAATTAAGATTTAAAAACAGGAGTTAATTTTTTCAGAAAATTAAATTCGAAGTAGTAATTAAAATTACTGGCATTCATTTTATTAAACTGAAATTTTATACAGTTGTTGTTTTACAACTTTAGATTACAAGAAAAATGTATTTTCCATTGTTATATAATAATATGGTATGGTACGAGTACAAGCCAACTTTAAATAGATATAACGTACTCGTATTTTAAAAGTTTCAACAAAAGCAATGAATTTAAAATGATTATTCTATTTCACAATGTCTATTACTGTCTCCACCGAAGAAAAGTGACGATATTTTTAAGGATAATGCCTTCTTTTCGGAGAAATAAAATCTTTTCGCCGTTCAGAAGCGGTGAGATACTGAGAACATCAACTTTGAGATTACTGGGTATAATATTTTTTGACTGTGGTTCTAAGGATGTTTTCACTCGTCATATGTTCATGGTCTGAAGTCTCCTCCTTCAATACGTCAATAAATCTAATGGCGTCTTTCTGAGATCCATTGAAGACAAGTTCTTGTCTTCTTTATGGCTGTTTATGGCAGCGTTTCCTCTTCCGTATGACAGAACACAAAGAGTTCGTTTCACGTAGACCGAGAGGTAGAGACCATCTCGTAATACGTGCCCAATGCTTCCCAAATAACGAAGTTTTTATTTGGAAATTTTCACAGTCTTCTATTTCTCCAAGTCTGTGCTGTCATAAAACTTTTATTTCACATAAAACTAAACACCAAATCTATGCGTTCAAGAATTTATTAACCTCTGCTCTGCATACGGGCTATCTCTAGAAACATGTGGCAGCAATTGTCACACTTATTGATTCATTTAATGGTTTTACTATACGCTGCGCACATTGTTGAGGTGCAATTTGTGATATTGATTTTGGTTTTCAAATAATTAATAAAGGACTAAATTGAAAAGTTTTCAATTTTTTATTACTGAAACATTTTAAATGAACTACATTTTATAATATTTATGTCAAAAGATGTCACTGAAATCATTTGTAAGGGTTTAAAAATGACTTTAATATTTTCAGAGGTGATGATATAAAATATAATCGATGATATTTTTCGTGTAACCGACACTACAAATTTCACGTGTCCGAAGAACGAGTGAAATATGCAGCCTGCGATTCAATTTTATTATAAATAACAAATTTCGTTAATTTTTCTGTTCATTATAACAATATATTATATTATATCGATGTAAAGAAAAAAAAAACTCTATTCAATAATGTCATGGCTTACTATGACCCCCGTATGAAAAATAATTGATATCAGTAACTTGTAAAAGTTTAGATATAAAAAAAATTTAAGTACTTCTGAAAACCAGAATTATTTTATATAACGAAGTAATAAGCAAAACAAAAGAAAATCGATAAATCTATATTTTGTCCAATATCCAGTAATCTATGCATTCAATAGCAAAAACAAATATCCCAGTACATTCGTACCTTAAATGGAACACTCTATAATGAATAATTATTTACTATAAAGCGGATTGAAAACAAGAACGCACCACAAATTTACTGACCGCAACTAATTAAGTTTTGATTTATAAATATGGACTTTTGTAACTACAGACACGATACTTTAAATTACAATATTAAAACAAGCTGTCAATGAAAGAAATTGTCTTTACTCTTTAGCAACAGACCAAAGCAATTTTATTTGTTTTTTGTCATCGCTGTGATAACTAAGAAGATTCTTAATGGTGATTGGCGGAAAATATGTCACGTGATAAATGAATTATATTCAAATATATAATGTCCTCTCTTTTAACTTTATTCCTTTAACCAAATTTTATGCGAAAATTATATCACTCATCGAAATTTGAAAAAGCAGTCTACCCAAAATAGATAAATGGTATGACAATATTTTTATTACTCCTATAATTTATTAATTTCTTAATATTTTCAACTAATAATCATTCCAAAATAAATATGTATTTGTACATTGAATTGACCAAAAATTGATATTTCGTGTTATAATATTATTTTTTATTAAGCTTTGATTTTGTTTGACGATCAAACAGAATGAACAATGAAAAATGTCTAATGCTGTATATACTGCGTAAAGTGACATGAAAAGAAATTTTTATAATTTTAGAAATTTATATATTTTTATTTTGTAAAAAAATATTTCTAAAGCAGTTAAATATAAACAGGAAATACAAAAACTATGTTGTAAATATACGGAAATTATGCAGAAATTTGGTAATCTAGTGGTAATTTGGAACTAAAATACAAAATTCAAATTACATACATACATGTGAGTGACATCGTAATTATTTTTTGATTTTTCATTTTAAACTTCCGTGAATAAAAAGCAATTAAAATTCCGGCTATTAAAAAGGCTTCTCCCATCAATAATATAATGAAATAGTTAAATGCATGTATACATAATTATAAAAAAATATATTCTAAATTCAGATTTCCGGGTAACATGCAATTACCTGCGCGATAACGTAATAACAAAATTTCAAACACGATTTTTGACATCAGTTACCAGCCCACTGCCCATGTCGAGAACATAGACATCTCTTTTACAAAAACCCTTTGCAGAACGGTTTGTTAACTCGCTTATTAAAATTATCAGGACCGTATTGATTGAAATGTTTCCCCGCTTCGTAACGCAAATTTTCCGTAAGAATTCACCTGTCACATTTCGGAAGCAAGGATTAAAAACCGTGATGTCCTTTGACCTAACGCTAGTAATGAAATATAAAATTGATTACCTGATTCGACTTGCCTTTTATCATGGTAATTGTAATTGCAATATTTTAAAAGATTTTGTAAATACTTACAGTAATCGTGATTTACAGAAATTCATGGAAATATATTTTTAATTATGAATTTTACAGTAATTGTACAAAATAAATAAACCTTTATGGTTAATTGTGCTCATAGTTGAATAGTGTCTAATATTCAATATAGGAATATATAGTTAATATTAAAGAAATTGCAAAAATATATTCTTATTACATATTAGGTATGTTTTACTTGTTTAATATTGTTTCCTGGTTTGTGTATTTCTTAGCACACGGAAGAATATTTAAAATCGAAACGTTGGTGTACGATTGAATTTTAAAAAAACTATCTGATTCCTCTAACTTTCATCTTTTATTTCCCATTCAGTGGAGAAATCTACATTTTCTTGTTATTTGTAATATTTATTATACTAAAGTAGCGTTTTCATAAAAGATATACATTTTTCTAAACGTAACACTTAAAGAATATGCGCGCAGAACGCAAATAGTGCACAATAATCGACTATTTTTAACATAAATAAATATAAACCGTATAGAACTGAAATGTACCGTACAGGGATTTCAGTGCCATGAAATATCATTGGGGTTTGATTTCAAGATTTGTTTAATAGCAATGACTCCTCTTCAAACGTATTTTAAAAATTTTATGACATGTCAACCTCCCACAGAAATTTTTTTTTCGATCGGACGGTAACTGACTCCTTTCCGGTGTCTTTTCGAACCGCAAAGTGCATTAATCCGGTATTTTAGTGTAATTGCTAGGTCACGATAAATAACAATACGGGAATAACTTTTCCGGACATTGGCAAAGTGTTCCCGTACGATTTAGTTTTTCAAATAAATTTGACGTTTGTGAAAATAAATAAACAAACGCTATCCTCAGATATTTTTATCAAAACAACGGAATATTCTTATATCTTTTTGGTTGTCTGACGTTTATATATGAAAAAAAAAAAATTCTCGAATATAAACCGATCGAAAAAAAAATTATGTGTACCACGCAGGAAAAGTACACTTTCCCGACTCCTGGTGGCAGGCCTCGCCTACGGCTCCTCTTGCAATTTCCACCATCTGTTAAATGGGTGCAACACATATAAAGCTATATTTATAAAAAATTGTAAGAAATTTAGTCACTGTTATATTATTTCTTATACTGTGGTGCAGTTTTGTTTATTTTATGTAGAAATTTCGTAGAAGATTGAATTGATATAATGGTGAATTTGAGAGTTTATTTCTGTCTGTTAAATAAATAAAAAATAAATAATTCTCCTTCAAAAACAAACATCTCCTATGGCGTTACGAGATCCGCGAAAGTAGAGTGACACTCCGAAAATGGGTAAATGGCCTGATGATGTATTTATACTTATTTTTCAACTCAAAAAAGATAATCAATTTGCTTGCAGACGGATTTGTGAATATCGAATTAACATATGTAAATTGCTAAATGACAATTCGATAAACTAACCTCAAAATCAGATGTTTAATCCCTTTATTAGCTGATTAATTAAATTTAGTGCACACGGTTATAGCTCTAGAATTACTTGTGATGAACAGTTGACAATATAGAGGTTACAATTTCACAATTATAATCTGTCAAACCACTCTGTTTTCAGTGATAATCACTACAATGAATTTGCCGATTTGAAGCCGCAGTGGCAACCAAACTTATTGGAAGTTGTTGGCTGAATTACATTCATTGCGATTTTGAATTGTGACCTAGTTCGTGCGGCTATAAATCAATAAATCAATTAAACATCATAAAATTTAAATGATATTTTCCATTTGACGACGGTCACGATCTATCTGCGGATTCAATGCAGTAATTAGTATCATGTTGACGACGGAATTTTCTGAAGCTTCCAGATCGCCGCCCGACCCATCAACAAATCTTTGTCGGATTAAATATAAATGGAAACTGTAGTCCTGATGTGGAGATGTCTTTATTATTCAGTGTTGTCAGCGTTGAAAACTGAAATTATCACCTGTAAATTTTAAATGTACACCGAAATTATGCAGTAAAAGTTTTGTCGTTGGTTCTACTCGCATTGTAATTCTAAATTCATATTTTAGAAGTCTCAAAAATTATATGTCCCGTTTTTGTAATAAACATCGAAAAAATATTAATATTAAACTTTTATCATATTTACTTTGTCTTTATAGGTATATGAGAAGTATTCTACATACTTTGTTTGAAAATATTAAGATGGTTACCAATCCTAAGCATATGTTGTGATATATCTTTGTTTTCTATAAAGCAGATTTTAACAAATAACAAAAAACCATCATATAAAGTTTTGTTTTCTGTTTGTGTAGCGTATACCTACGTCATTAAATGTACCTAAATAGCTATACTTCTTATTTATTCAACAGCACAAATATGTAGTTCCTATGTTATACTTGATAATGTTTAGGTTAAAGACAAATAAGAGATTAAATATTTGATTAACTATATTTCCAATAGTAATGACAAATCAATTGAAGAAACATAATACATATCTAATAAATATGTATTTTGGTTTTCATCATATTCACTAAATAATCATTAAAATAACTAGAGTATATTGTTTCAAATCCTAATTTCTATCTAATCACTTGTTTAGTAAATATTTTATGTACAATTTGTACTGAATAAATACTTACAAGTAAATATGTATATCACTAAATTGCTCATAACATACTGAACAAAAATAGATTACTTTCAAAAGATAAAAAAAAAAGTTATTTTTTGTGAATATTAAAACAAAAATAATAGATGCTTAAACATTTGGAAGATGATTCAAACAAAATAAGTTATTATCAATTGTCGTTGATTGTTGTAAAGTACCATTGATTATATATACTTCGTACACGAGTACGAAGTATATATAATCAATGAAAGTACTACCAACAATACAGTCTTAAACGGTTCAGTTCAGGTAGAAAAAAGTTATTATATAAGCAGGCCATTTAGTGTTTTCGGTTTTTAAAAATAATGCATCTCTTGCTAAATATTGACGAAAATGTTTTCATTAAATAATTCTAAGTCATAAACTGATGATAGGTATGCATAAGTTACGCATTAAGAAAATTGCGCTCTGCACCTTCGTGATCATGGTACCAGGAAGTTTGTGAAACATGTCCTCCTTTATTTGTTTAGAAAATGATTAAATGAGTGAACTATGACTTTAAATTCATAAATGTAGTAATAAATAATAAACCTCGCCTAAAAATCCTGATTTTAGAAATACATGTTGAAATGGATGTTTAATTTGGTCGCATAGTAATTATGTAGTACAACATATTTGAATTGCTCGTTCGTTCAGCTTAAGTTTAGCGAACGATATTATTGGCTCATAACTTTTCCCTTTCCACTTAAATGCGCAATGCCCTACCATGGAACTCTCTTTCACCTGGAGGAGAAAATAATATATTGTGTTATTAGGAGTAAATGTGATACTTTGGGAGCTGAGCATGTAAGTTTGAACGACGAGCGAAGCTAAACACAAAACATTAAATATATTTCATTAATTTTATTCATATATCGTGAAATACGAATGTTTAGGTAACCCAATATGTCTAACTGAACCCATTTTTTAATTCTGAACATTGTATTTACACTTTTGCTCTAAAGTGAATAGCTTATATAAAAAATAGCACTGAAAGCCATAACTCCCTAATTTTAATTCTATATTATGTATAATTGAATTGCGACAAAAAACAGCTCCTTTTTTTATTTTACAACGATATTAAAATATGAACTGTTTCTGCAACTGCGCATATCACATTACTGATAAACATCTTTTAAGTTTCTTACAAAAAATACAATATAAATAAAGTTTTAGTGTTTAGCATTTCTGTAACAGTTTGCTTTCATTTTATTCCAATTTACCGATAGTAGTTCTTGTAGTTTCCAAGATCCTCATCGTAGCACAGATAGAAAACATTTGTAATAAAATAAAAGCACTATTTGGTCGTTTTATAATTCGCTTGCACATAACTTTAATATGTTCAGCTAGTTGTATTCCAGCGACTTTGAAACATAAATGTTTAGCTTATACGTTATTATGCATTAATAATTCTGCCTCGATAAAAACAACAACAACAAAACGATATTTAAGTTAAAGAGCTCTAATTTCGTTAAATAGTTCATGCATGTATTTACTGAAGTTTTTAAATTAGTCAACTGCCACCATTAGTTACTGTATCCTTTGACAAAAAAGAATAATATTTTCATAAAAGTTGCGTTCGGATTTCTGGTTCTTAATAGGATTAGTTTAAGAAAAATAAATCGCGTCCGATTAACCCTCGCCTGACAGAGAAAACATATTGTCTACACGGAATCACACGCAACAAACCGCAATTAATTTAATAAAGTCAGCTAGTCACAGCAGATAAATATCCCGAATTAAAAAGCTAGCAAATAAAAGATTGCTCTTTCATTACACGGACAGAAAAAAATCACGGCGCCTCTGTCCTCACAATACAATTTTCCTCGCGCGTCGCATAACCCACGCTCTATCTCATATTTCTTATGTCACGCAGAAAATAAAACAAAAAACACAGGCCACGTTACATTCTTTTCAACGCTTTCTGAAATTCTTCACTGAAGAGAGAATCTGCGGTACTCGACATCAGAGCCGAATCGAGAAAATTTGGCGTCCTAGGCGAAGCTGAGAAAAGGAATTATTTATTTCAATGATTGTGAAACAACAGCCATACCTAGCAGATCCCCCCACATCGTAAATTTTCAAATATTGCGTGTTGCCTTTCTTCCCCTAGCTTTGTAACTACGAGAACGTAGTTAACTTCAATGTATGCAATTAATGTATTATAATAGACAATTCAAAAACGCATCAATTATTTGTCTTGTAGAAATATTTATCTAAAACGTTGTAAAATTACAATTACACAGTGGCAATTTATGAACTTTTTGTAATTTTAGAAATTCTTTAGTTCTTTTAATGACAAATTTATTTATTTAAAAACGTAAAAAAAATTGCAAATCGCGCGTCTGCCGTTGCGCCTAGCGCCTAATGTGGGCTAAAATAGAACTACGAAATGTCATTTAATATTTTTGTTTGTTGTTATTTAAGAATATATTTGTTGGGCTTCTATTACTTGTTTTATAATTTCACTGTTTGATTGTGCTGTGTTGAAAAACAATTTGAATAAAATTGTGTGTTGAGGTTAAGTTACATCACTACTAGCGCCACTGACCTCAAACTTTTGTTGTTATTTACTCGAATATCAAGTAAAATACTCTTAAAGCTGTGAAAGGATTTTTGTCTTAGTTTATATTAAGTTTAAATGTTGTAAATTAAGACTTATAATATGAAAATATTATTTTTATATTAAAAATATCTTATCATGGAAAATTGTTGTTTAGTGCCACTGGAGTAATACCTGTGACGTCACATAAACGTCACACAAACTTTGAAAAATCATATCTCGGGTAATATATAAAATTTTCACATCGGGTTTTCACTGATCGTCATATATTCTAATAAAATTTCATAAAACAAAATTTTTAAAATTGGTTTATGGGCCCATTTTAAAATATGCTATAAAATAACTGTTGAATGATCGTGTTTTATATGTTCTTGTACATTTGAAAGACCTTTTTGTAGTAATTCTTCTACAGGAAGTTCCACTAATTACTTGAATACACTATACTTTTATTTAATTTGATGGCTGGTAACCGGATTTCACGCATAATAATAATGTAAATGTTACGATGATATATTTGTTTTTCCTCTCAGTCATATATGTACAACAGGCATTCGATTCAATTCTCTAAACTTCATGAAGAATATATCATTAGCTCTGCAAAAACGATTCATTTTTGCCACAATTAACAAGTTGTTATTGTAGCAACATTTTTTAAAAATAGGCCCGATTCAACAGATAAACACCTTTTGAATTCCTTATAATACGATTTTTTACGATGACTTGTATGTGTGTGTGACGATATTTTTATCCATGAGAATGACGACATCATTTTCAAATATCATAGTTAGGATGATGTTAAAGTTTAGAGATGATTAGATTTTAGTAGCAATCTATCAAACCGAAGAGCTAAAGTGGTAGTTTACTTAAGAACCCATCTGGTTTTGTAGATATATCGCAATAAATAACTGATTTAGGATTATTTTTGTAATATTTAAAATCAAATAGAATAATTTATATTTGAACTTTTTTTTCTATTTTGTATCGTTTAAAAATTGTTTAAGGAGGGAGGTTACGTATTGAACACATCTATTTTTAGTATTGTTTTTTTTTTTTATTTATAAAATATGGTCAGTTAAGATTGCTCTATACCCCTACTCTCTACACCGTTCTCACTTATTTTAATTATTGTTTTATACATTTTTGTTTTGTATAATAGATATCTTTCTATAATGACAATAAAAACATGTTTTAAACAAAGAATTTAAGTTAACTTCTGGGGGTAACGTCAACCTGTCCATATGAAGAAGCATCCATTCTCTGAAACGTTGCACTGCGAATAGTTCACTAAAATATGTAAACAGAAAGACGTCATGCGCATAGCATTTTAAACTAGTTATTTTCTGACTTTTCAAATATCGTTCCGTTAAGACGAATGGATAAAATAGCATATTTATTTTATAATATACGAATTTAACATATTCAAAGAATAAAAAGACCATTAAAGTAAAAACAGAAAATAAATCTATAAAAAGTAACAGTTCTATTATGAATTCAATTGTAATTCTAGGCTCCTTGTTGCAATACTCCGAGCCTGGCTGCGATTTTAAGCAAAGAGTTGCCAGTGCGCCACTGTCGCCAAGGTCGCGCGAGTGACCCCCGGTCAAGGACGCCACTGCCAAGGACGTCTTAATGTCGATCGTCATTATTGATGGATACATTATTTGTTCTTGCATGAATACAGCCTCCTTTCATGGTGTTTTCAAGTGGGTAATGATGTTTGACAAAAAATTAGACATGTTTATGCCTTGTGGAAATAATTGCCGTGCGTGATATTTAAAATATAACGGCCTCATTAAAAGTATTGATGATATATTGTACGTTTATGCTACTTGGTTATTGTTATTGTGTGCAGTAAAAAACTCATTGGTTTTTATAATTATTGGTTTTCGATATCTCTGCCAGTTCCAGTGTGTTGTTTGATTACACTACTACTACTGGCATGCAATTTACATTTGTTTGATTGTTTTCAGCATTACAGAAATTCATAATTTTATTACCGTTTTCCACACGAAACATATAGTAATTTAACTGTATAAACAAATTAAATTACACTTTATTATTCACAATATATTACTTTCATGTTTCGAATATAAAATACCAATATATTCCCGCAAAAAATAAGGGTGTTAATTGTTCCGTAGACAGTTCCAGCATTACCATCTTTGGGAGTCCTTATTTGACGGATGGGAACCACATTTCACGAGCAGAAATATATCATATACAGACATTTGTTTTAAGCAAGGTATCTCGTAAGGGGGAAATGACGTGATGATATTTTTTTTTTCAAAAAATATTAAAAACGAACCATAAAGAATTGTGTCATTTTAGAGAAAATTTCAACTATATATAGTGGCAATTTTCAATTAATTATTAATTATAATGTTATGTGGCTATTGGCTTGACGGGTGGTAATCGAAATTCATGCTCCGCGGGAGCAGAGTGGCAAATCCAAAATTGGTAAATGGCATGATGATATATTTATTTATTTTACTCAAGATTATAATTTAAGTTTACTGATGCAATTTAATTAATGTTTCCGTAGTAATTATCCAAATTAATATTACTATACGAGAGATGTAGAGTTAAATCAAATATAATTCTGCGTAAGCAGAGTGCCACACCCATAATGGGTAAAAAGCGTGATAATATATTTATTTATTTTATAATTCGGTTTATTGACTATGTTTCTAAAACTATTGGTTATATCGACATTGTTATAATTTTTTTTTTTAAATCGGACGGAAACTGATTCCTTCTGGTGAGTTTTCGAGCCGCTATGTGCATTAATCCGGTATTTTAGTGTCATTGCTAGGTTAGGATAAATGACAGTACGGGAATATCTTTTCCGGACACTGGCAAAGTATACCCGTACGATTTAGCTTTTCAAATAAATATGACGCTTGTGAAAATAATTAAATTAACCATAGATACGCTAACCACATATTTTTATCAAAACAATGCAATATTTTTATGTCTTGTTGGTTGTCTGACGTTTATAAATAAAATATAATTATTGAATATAAACCGATCAAAAAAAAAAAAAAGTATGTATACCGTAGGAAAAGTAAACTTCCCATACTTTTGGTGTTGCACCATCGTCCGGAAATATATCATTTTTCCTACTAGATACACAATATACTACATTGTATAAAATTTACTATTTGATTGTTTTAATTTTCTCTCAACCCTTTTCCATCGTTCGATTTCTTCAGTAATATTTAAAAAAACTTAAGTAAAACTGGACACAAATTTGGTATGAATTAAATAAGAACCACCCGCAACAACTTAAAAACGGCGTAAAATAATAAAAAAAAAAAATTAAGGCAAATAATATATAAGTAGAGCGGAACCCATAGAGGAAAGTAATAAAATAAGGAAAAGGATCCTAATATGGAATACCGCCCTTTCTCTTGTTGTTATTTAGAGTTTTATACAATTATTATAATGTTAATTAAATTTTAAAACATAAAACTGTTACTAAATTAAGCAAAAATGTATGACTGATTATGATTACTAATAAATGTCTTTAATTTATGCAAGATTAAAAGACGGTATTCCGTATTTGGATCCTATTCCATATTTGGTTACTTTTCCCTACCATCGCTCCATTTACCCATTTTGACAGTGCAACCCAGCTTTCATTATTAATGTAGTAATTAATGATTAATAGAAAACTGACTAGAAAATAAATGTCTAGTGTAAGTTCATTGTCTTCATAGTGGAGTAATAGCTTAGGATATATTACGTATAAAATAATTTATTGTGTGTCCAAAAGGTACAATACAAAGTAAATATACAAGACACTGGCCAATACAAATGGAATTGGGTTACATAAATTCATTAATACCATAATAACATTTATTGACAACAAATAGTTTCAGTTTATTTTTTAAGTTATTTTATTAATTACTTTCTTGATGCTCTTGGAGACTCCATTATAAATCTTCTTTAAATTCAATTGAAAGTTATATACAGAAATATTTAGCCTAAATCAATTCCATGTTTCCATATTTGATTACAAATCATTATTGAGTTTGAATATGAATGAATTTATTTTAACAAGAACTGCTATTTCGTAAATATATTAAAATTGAGCAGTAAGAATTCCGAATTCAATAAATATTTGTTGTTTTTTTTGTAAAAGAACAGCCTGTATATAAAAAGTTTTCCGGTCTCATAAACAGAAAAGAAGTAAAAGTCTAATATTTCGTGGTAGATTGACCCATGATTAACCGTATAAATATAAAAGTCGATATGAAAGCTGTAAAAGCAACAAGATATAAGTGAATTGGGCTGGATAACAGACGCTGAAATCGACTGATATATCTTACTCGTTTTCACTAAGTAATTACAGTCGAGGCGAAAGAGCTCGCAAGATAGTCGTCGAGTCCGGCGTCAAACGCCAAAGAAGCTATGCTTCTCAATCATCACGACTACCTTGAGCTTGCTTCAGCTCCATGCAGCCCTATGCGCTAGCATTCGGTGGTGATAAATGCTTCGGAATCTTGCACCGGCGATCGAATCTTGGTCCTAGTGGTGATAAATGCCATCGGGCGTGGTTGTAAATGTTTTCCAGTGCAACACTGCGCAATCCGACCCACCTGTTCTTCTTGGAGAAGAAGATTATGCGCTGTCGCTGCAGTTTTAGATAGTTAATATCATTGTTTACGGACGAAGAACAACAGCTCTTGCATTCTCGGAAAGACTTTTCTCTTTCTTCTTCTTTAAAAGCTCTTTAATTTCGCCTTGTTTTATTTGTTCTGAAAAAGCGAGACGAAGAAGAATGTCTCTGTATTTATTTACAATAATAATTCTGGTAATAACTGCTGTTTCAAAATTAATAATTAATTTGCTGTTTGCTTGTGGTTGAAAAGTCAAGGCTGTCAATAGAATTCTAGATAATTAATGCTGTTTACTAGATAAATAGTTCGTAGCTCGCACATTCGAGGAAGCAATTTGTAATTCTATGTCCCTTAAAACCCTGAACTATGTAGATATAACAGGTTTTTCTAATTTATGGAGGTTTAAACAACTCGCCTAATAATTTTCTAAAATCTGTGGGGGACATTACAAGCTCCGTTTGTGGGTTTACAAAAAGGGTGGTTTCAATTATCGTAACATATTTGATGCCCTGCCTTAATTCAGAACTTATAGTATTAGCCATATTTTAATCAGTTTTATCTTCCTTCTTGCTACCAATACAATTATTATGCAGGCAACAAAATAACGAAAACAGACGTTCACAATTTATCAAAATAAACGGTTTCAAATTAATTTTTTGTAAAAAATTGTATAAAATTTCAATAGTTAAAAGATGTATCTCGTCACGTAAAGAATTGGAAATTACGTTTTTCATCTATGTTACGAATAATCAGTCATTGAATTGAGGATAATTTTAACGTTTTTGTAAGTAAAATATATAATAAGAGGATGAAATATTATAAATTATATATCAAAACGTGAGTAGATTACATATTCTTCTAATTACTACTCAAAAGATTTTATTAAATTTTTTTCTTATGTTTCATAGAAATGTAAAATACGAATAGCTCTGCGAAGTGGCCAGAGATTCTTCTTAAGGTTACTAGTAATTATTTAACTAAAAAATTGATACAAAATCTTTTATCTACAAACACTCAAATACTGAACAAAATCAACGCACAAAATTGACAGTCCTTAGTTTGTGTCGATTTAGGCCGGAAACTAAGCAGTTTCTAGACGATTTTGAATATGTAAATCTAGAGTTATTGCACGGAGGCACGAAAAATTATATAACATTTGCAGCAGAGACTTTCAAGGGAAAAGAGTCAATATCCTTAAAAATTTAAAAAATCTGCATTAAAATAAAATTTTTGGTTATAAATTTCCTGTTTCCTGGCCACAAATTATGTTTGGAATTTTATACAAAAACACATTTTAAACAAGATTATTCTTATACGAGAATGGAGACATAAATAAATAATGCAGGCAAGATTAAATTTCCTTCCGTACCACAAACACAATACATACAAAAGTCCGGAAGCGATTCCGCTGTCCGGAAGGCGCCGGCGACGGCGGAAGCTGCAACAAGTCGCATGTGCATGTGACAAATGGGCATTGACAGTTTCACCACAAAATCGTTTGTTCAACCCGCAGCTTAATCCTATTAAGTCCGAGCTGTCGCACGCACGCCAGCAAATGGAGCCGGGAAAGCGCGCCAACACCGAGAAAAACCCGCATTCCACGATGTTATTCGCCATTTACATGTTCATATCGTACGCGAATTTGTCAGCTATTAATTGCCGCTAGAAAAATGGCAGCGGAAACCCGCGTGCGGAGATTTACCGACTGGAACTTTATGTTTAGGAATGATTTGTAAGAGCTAAAAGAACAGTTAGTGGAAAACTATGTTATTCGGAATGGGGTTAAATTTTGTATTCAAAAGGATTAATAGTGTGCTCTGCAGTTTTGAGAGCAATTGCCATTTATAATTATTAATCGATTGGAGCATCATAAAACCACCAATTTAAAATATGAATTATACTTACAATGACTGCATCTATTGAAATATTGTTAAGAAAAGATGAGCCATATCAATATAGTATATTGTACAACAATCATGGAATGGTACTCATTTCCTACAAGTAAGAAAGTTTGTAGCATGGGCTGAAGGCGAATACTGCAAAATGCAAATCATACCAGTATGAAATGGACATTCCATGCGAGTTGTACACCTATACTTTGCCCACGACCATGATATTATTTCCTAATTAATGCATATTTTAATAATAAATTTTGTACCGTTTTCACCATGCCAATATTTGACAATTCTAAATAAGTATCCTAACAATGGTACCTGTACTGAAATGAAATGACCTGTATTGACATACTCACAAAATAAATTACAAAATAAACATACAATGAGCAGATTTCTAAGCGGTCGTAGAAAATAGTATATTATATGTGAGGTGGGAAATGTTTCATTTTAGCCGAGGGCTCGCATTTAGCGCATGGCTGTAATGAAACTCCCACCGAACTATCTATACTATTTTATTCACAATTATCCTTAATTATAGAAATTAACTTCTCATTCTACTCGCATATGCAATAAACAAAGGTGATGTATGGTAGTAATCTATGAAAACAAATGTTTAAATTTATTTCAATAATTTGACATATGTCAACAGTTCAGGAAACTCAAATCCTAGTAAAGCAGCATTACATTAGAATGTTATATTACTTTATAATAAAAATGCTTCTGTTCAATATTAATATTATAATTAGTGATGTTTTATTGTAAATATAAGGTTTTATCAATATGTTTGGCAGCACTGTTCAACTTACTTTTAGAGATTTATGACTGTGTTGCTGGCAATTCTACATATATGTATAAACACTTCCATCCATGGAATAAATCTGTCACTTCCCACCCAAGAGATTGTCATATTAGTAATAAATGACGTATTTCTCTACCTCCTAAAAGGTCTGGAATTGACATATTACTATAGTGATTGTGAATAAATAATATTACCGTTACTAAAAATGATGTTCCTATTTAATACTTAAGTAATAATGTAATGTAATTAATTACATCGTTTGTTTTGATAATATGGCTTTTTATTTCATCATTATGGACTCGTCCATAAGAAGCCACTTTATGGCCACTAAACACTATCAAAAACAAGTTATTATAATACAGTCGAACATAAAATATATTTAGATGTAAGAATTATTTCAAAAATTTCTATTTTGTTAAAAGAATAGTCAGATATTAAAAAGATCGAGTTTACAGTTTGTCAATTATTACTTATGAATTATGCCTTAATTTTGTTGGTATGAGCGCTAGAGTTGGATGATATAAGTCAAATCTCAACTCTTAATTATAATTGCTAATGGTAATTGATAATAATAGGAATGCTCTAAGCACAGCGTATGTATCTATAATTGAATGATGTTTACTGGAGTGTTTTAAAATGTAAATACAAACTGAGAACCTAAATACGCTAACAAGATGTATTCAATTTCAAGAAAGAGAAATAAACGAGTTATTTACAAAACTTGCAAAATCGTATCGCGATAAAATAAGATTAGATACAGAGATGTTAAAACAAAGCTAGTTAAAAAACCAAATAAAAGCTAACACCTATAAACTTTATTATCAAGTTCCGTAAAAGCCAAACAAAACGAACTTTACCAAGTGAGTTTTACACAACGAAACGTAAACGTAGGTCGTACGTCGTACGCTCGTAGCACATCGTGCCGCTAGCGTAACTCAACATAAGCGTTTTACATTCGTTCACAGTTCCACTACAGGACATAAATTCTTATTGTTTGTAAAAGTTAACGCATCTCCAATGCCGATAGCAATTGCAATAGTACGTGAATGTAGCATAACTGGTCCGGTAATTTTAAAAAGCCGTAAAATAAAGCAACATAAACTGGCGAAGATTAGCGCACGGTAGTGTAGCACTGTAGCAGCAGTCGCGCAGTCGTGGCCCAGCAAGCACGGTTACTTTACGATTCCCCCAGGAAAGAGTGTCCACATTGTTGTAAACCGTGAGTTACATCGTTAGCGGTTACATTTTACATTCCCCTAACTTTACACGTGCTGTTACGTTATGCACGCGACAAATCATCCCGTAAATACAGCGGTTACGTTACGTTGTGTTTGTGTTGCGTTGCGTTCTCTTCTCTTGCTCGTGTTCCGCAGGGACTGACCACTAGGACGTGTTTGGTTAATTCTGTTGTCTTTATACACTTCTCCCCGGCATTTAATAAACTTTTCATTATTAGATTTTCTGATTTATGGTTACAAAATTATGCAAGTGTCCTCAGATGAATAGTTAGCGTTTATACGGAATGAAGTTTGCATAATTTGCGCGAAATTAGAAAAGAAATTATATTCACTCTCTTTGGTGTCTTCACACTGGACCATTCCCATTTCGCTAATTAAAAATTTTGCCCCTCTTCAGACGATCCTAAACCCTATTTTCGTTTTAGAACTTTAAGATTGAGGTTAGAATAATTATAATATCAAATTAATTATTGAAAAAACTTTTACATATACATTAATTCTATAAAAATAAAAACAAAACAATATTGTACAACCATTCATTCCTCGGTTCAGTTTTACAATTTACATCTTTGATCATACCTTTCTAATGTCAGAGATCGCCTTTTCGCTGAATAGTTAACTTATCAAGGCGTAAAGTTATCAAATTAGCAAATTATTGAGGCAGATATTTGATTATGCATTGAAAGGGAATGCAAACAGATATATAGTTATTTACATTACAAGCAAGGTAAAACAGTTTTTACTGCTGAATGGAGGAAATGACCGGCGAGCCGATTAAGCGAGCCTGTCATATCCTTGAAGCAGTAAAAACAGTTACCTTGCGTGTATTGTACAACATTTTACTTGTTACTCATTTGTAAATCAAATTAAAATTATAACCAACTCCTGTCAGTTACACACAACTGTTCTGTCAAAAATTATTTGAAATGATTTCGCATAAGCCTTGTAAGCATTACTGTGGCAACGTGCATTGTTTAACTTGTTTACTAATTTGTAAAATATTTACAATGCAGCTGTCAATTAGTAACTTGTAAAATTCATTTTCAAAGGCAATAGAGGGCTTGGGTAAGTGGTGTTTACAAGTGAGTAACAAGTAAAATATATTTCATATAAATACATAAATAGTAATTTACATTACTTTACTAGCGAGCACGGTATCTAATTTACGATCGAAGCTAGTTTGTTATCCGTGTGAGCATGTAAAGTTCAGATTACGGTCAAGCATTGTATAATGTTTTATAATAAACTAAATCGTACATAAATGAAAAAAAAAATCTTACATTTATTGGTGCAGCACACTATATTGATACTTTTAAAACAACTGTCAGTTTTTTTTTTTAACCTTAGCTCATAATATGATACGTTTTCACTAAGAACAGAGCTTAATAATATTAGGTTTACGATGCAGTATATTGTAAATTATTAAATAAAATCTAACATAAAATTAAAATATGATAATGCATCGGACTATGGATCGTGAGATCCTATGTTCGAATCCCAGAGCCGACAGTTTCTGTCAGTTTTACGAAGTCACCGTTTTGAAATCGGATTCAATTTATATACATGGATCGATCATAGATCTAGTTAAATATCGGATCGTATGTGGTCAATCGTTAAATTATATGAACAAAGATTTGATAAGAGATTTTAACAGACATGAAACTGTAAAGCTGCGTAAAAAACGACTTAATTATCAATTAAAAGTACCACTTTCAATTAGCAATCAGTTGGGCTATCTAAAAACTATCGATTTAAAACATGACATATTTAGATTTGCAATTTATGATCACATCAATTGAAATATTGTTGAAAAAAGAAAAAACTATTTTAATAATTTGTACAGTGAATAATTTAAATTGTATTTGTTGATAACTTTACAATTTATGCTATTTTAAATTTTGATAAAAGTGTGGTTTGGTGCTGTTTGACATTTCTGACAAAAAAAAAATAAATTGTCCCTATCCCACTACTTGTAAATGGAAAGTTTGCAAGCTTCTTTTTTTATGAATAAAGTAAGCGGGCTATTGGTCATTTGCAGTTTAATGAGTGGATGATTGTGAATTTATGAAAACAACACACAATCATGCTCTTCAGTGGGATTCGAACTGGAATCCACGACCTCTAATGTGCTAGGCTAGCTTCTCATAAGTTTTTGTTTTCAAGTGACTTTAAAGTTTTCTCTCGCACAATGTCGTAAGTATAAGAGAGTATAGATGAATCGAAAAACAGAATATCCGGAACTTTTTCTTAAAATTTCCTAAAAAAATTTGGTCGTACACTTGCACATTGTTACTTTACCCCATTACCAACCGCTTGATTTGCAGTAGACGAATTAGCTGTCAAATGTCGTTTAAAAATCAGTTGAAAAGAAAAACTTATCGTGTAATGCCTGCTTTAGTTTCTATAAGTCAAAGCGCAACGGTTAATTCGAATTGGTAATCGTAATTGATAATTGGGTAGCACTGAACATAGCTAAAATCTGAACGTGACCAGCAGCTGTAAAAATATGCATAATAAGAATAGTGTCGCAAACAAGCTTCTCTCTACAAGCTTTGTAAATTATCTTTTAAGGCCAATTAGAGTACTAATCAAGTTTACAAGTTTTAAATGTTTCATGTTAAATTAATTTAAATATATTGTGTAATCATGTAAAGAAATATCAGATTGAAAGTGAAAAATGATATGGTTGAGCGGAAGGTGAAAAAAAGAAAAATTTATAAATAAATAATAAGATATGATACGGATAATTCGGCGTGTTGATAAATGAAATATTTCGGCACGAAACGTTGGGCTAATGGTTTTTAACCGGTAGTAGGTCGGTATTTAATCCATCGAGAAGTTGGCGTGAATGAGTATTAACTAGTAACAAGTTCTTATCACAAATCCTATGCGAAGATCTCCCGTTGTGGAATCTAGCCCGTGATCATGTCACTTTTCAAACTTCAAACACGTACATAATAAACGAAATTTCCGAAAAGTGACGCAGATATTATCGCGGGACAAAATCACGCAATGTTGCCAGTTTTTCCTCGCGTACTAAATTTTGTTCCTCTTAACGGCGTTAGCGATGTTAGCGCCGTTAACGGTGGAAAGTGGTTTACGTGTCAAGTCATTTTAGCATGCATGCAGCGCGCTGTCATAAAACGTAATTGGAATGGGACCGGGAATGCGCCGTCCAATAAGATCTTCTCGGACAGGTGCCCCTGTTGCCCGCCCCGTAACCGCCGTGCGCCACCCCTGAAACCTCAGTCCTCAGTCATGCGTGTGTAACCAACCACTCTAGAGTCGCGTAACGAGTATTTGACCTGGAATTCTATCGCTGCACTTGTGATTGTTAGAAAGGGAATATAAATAGCTTCTGCATTTTAATTTTCAAACTAGATATGATGCCACATACTGCGAATAATTTTATTAAATCTACGGGAATGCTTTAAATGGTGACCTATTTGCATACTTCTCATGATGGAACGGCGACCTTTGCTATGTTATTCAGATATTTTGTATGTATAGATATATATCATCAACGGGTTCATGAAATCTCCATTCTTGCAAATATAGGTGTTTAATGAATTACTATAAGCTTGCATGAAAACAAATAAATATTTTAAGTTAAGTATTTTTATTATTCTCATTATTGTAATTATGTCATTAATGCTTTGTTAGGTAGATCAATTTTACTGAAAATATATTGGTTGTCATTGACGACGGGATGTAAGTAAGAATTTTCTACCTTGGGAAATTAACATTCTGTAAAAATTTTGCAGATTTTTAGTGTCTTAAATAAAACAAATGTCAAAAATAAATTAATCATACAGCAAAAATTAAATTGTAAAATTTTGTTATATTTTATTTTTAATATAGGACTAGAAATATATGTATAATTTGGAATACCTGAATCTTATAGCATAATAAAATATATAAATTAAATCCATATAACTGGCTTATAACATTAAATGTTTGGTTGCCATTAACAACGTAACTCGATAGTGTCATTTATATTCCTAGGATAATAATGCTCATTTTCAACATTCTTACTCTTCAGTCACATAGCAAGATAATTTTCTTCATTTAATTTATCAGGTTGGGATCCTAAATTCCTCAAGTTAAGGTTAAGTTTTTATCCATTCCTTCTATTTAGTCCTTTTCTGTACCATCTTTCTCAATTTCTTGTATATTTTCCTTTCTTCTTTGCGATTTCTGCTACTATTTCTTCTCATGTTTTCCTCGTTTTCCCTTTTTTACTACTTTTATCGATGTTTCCGGATTTTATAATTTTCCTAAGTGGTTGTTTTTTTCATTCGTTTTCATTTTTATTTCCTATTCTACTCTGTTTTTCCCGAAATCTTCCCTTTTTTTTCTACTATATGATTCACTTGCATATGTGTCGTTCGAAAAGACTACTACATTATAAACTTAATTTTGTTTTCCAATCTATTTCCTCTTATTGATAATAATCATCTTTTACAAATAATCTAAAAAGGTTAAATGTACAAATAGAAACTAAACAATAGTCCATTACAAATTCTACAAATATTTTGTTATTATTTGAAGGCAATTGCTACCGGTACCTTTGTAGGTAGCTTAAGTAACTGTTTAAAATTAACTGAAAATTTGACACATTATTTTCCAGGGTCCCAGTTGGTTATACTGTTCGATCACATTGTACTGTTTTTTTTTGTTATTGTTGTTTTATCCCCGGTTCCCAAATTGTAATCTATATTTATTAGTGATTTCAGAAAATAATGTGACTACCTAACAATACAAAAACCACAATTGTTTTATCAGTAATTTTGTTTTGTAACAACGTATTTTCTACTATCACTGTTTTATCAAAAACTCTGATTGTATTTTGAAAGTAACACACGTCGTTTTGCATTAAAAATTTACAATTTTACCTATCTAATAAATATCTAACCTTTAAGGCTTAAAACTATAAAGATAATATCTTGTTTATAGTTCTAAAACTTAGGGTTCTTATCTAATTTTATTAATTTAGTTTATAACCTTAGATATTTTTCTTATATCTGAAGTCATATATTAGCACAATATAATTGAAACTATAAATATTAAATCTAACCCCTAAGTAATAAAGAAAATTTTTAAATATAAACCAAGTCAGTTCTGTAATTTTTATTTTATCCGTTTTATATTTTATTGTTGGTGAAAATTTACTCATTTACATATTTTCTTTATTACGTTACGGCTTAGAGCTTAGATTTAATATTTTATTTGAAATATTATATAAAGACATTTTTTTGAAATCGTCATCAAAAGCTAAGAAATCGTCACTAAAGTAACCCATTGTACGACGATTTTGAGCAACCCAGTGTTGGCAACCGTTAAATAATTATTGTACAATTAGGATAATTTTGGCAGATATATTGATGTACTATAGTAAATTTGGACATAACATGAAACAAAATTTACAAGAAGAATTAACTAATTAATTCCGATGACGAAATTGAGGACAAAACACATAATTTTGAGTGTTAGTTACGATAATTTCACTTCTCGAGGTTGGCAACATTGACTGTCAATTTCAATTGACAACTGACAGATGTATAAATTTAACCTATATTGTAATTTTTTTACAGTTTTTTCGAATTTTAGATTTTAAATAAAACTTAATAAATACCTCGACACTGAAGTTCCTTTTTATCACTCACATGGTTTATTTTCCTCGGCCCTACGGGCCACGGCAACTAAATTTCATATTCGTGATAAAGAAAATTGAACTTTAGTGCCGTGATACATAAATAACTATTAAATTTTTATTCGCCTTAGAATTGTACAATTTATTCGATAATTTTTAAATAATTCAGTAGTTCTTGTTGTACGTTCACTAATTATAATTCATTATGACAAACTACCGATTAATTGTTTATTATTTCTAAAGTCATATATAGGCATCGGGTAAAAGATAAACCAAACAAAAATTTCGAAAATATTCCTTACGCTCATGTATTTCATTTTCTCTGTGCTCAGTCCGTTACGGCGGTCGTATCAATTTTTATTTCATCGTAGATTTAGAAGACAACTACTAAGACCACACAATCTACCCACGTATAATCCTTTCATTACCTGATTGCGCGGTGACGTCACTAGACCGCGCGCAAGGCGAACCTATCCTAGATATGTCAGTTGCATCTCACGCTAAGCTCTACGGATCCCGCAAATCTGGAAACAGGGAATCTGTGCGCAAAATATACCCAGCACACGTGGGACGCACTGATAGACGGATTGACATTAATTACTGCCATTATTTAATTAGCGCGAACTGTTAAAGCACAATATGACGTAACAGGCATTATTTTGATGGGAGAGGTTGCAATAATGAATGACCACAGCTTTGCAAAGCTGACAGGGACATGGTAGATGCTGCACAAACTCAAATATATTTGATGTTGGAAACGCTTCTGGTTTTATTGTTTTTAAAGTACGAGGTGACAGTTTTCATTTGTTATATTTTTGCGCTATTTGTCATTTGTCAGAATTTGAATTCTGACTTGTTCTTTTAAACATAAATTACCAAGGCTTTCTATTTTTGTCTGAGAAGAACCATTTACATACGCTTGCTAATATTAAAGTTCTTGTACAGAAAAAAAAATATTTATGATCAAATAATGAATGATTTATTCAAAATATTATTTTAATAGTTCAAATCTCCATTTTCAGGAGATATTACTTGTATATTCTCAAGAGTCCTTAAATTAAAATTGCATGATGAATTTATTATTAAAAAATTTGTGTTAATTTATATGTGAAGGTACATTCACAAATCAAAATTTATGTTAGCTTTATGTTTTACGATTTACTCGAAATGAAAATTATCCATGGTGGCAGAAAGCACTCTAGCCATTATAAACTTTGCTTTGTAAACAGTATCATGTAATAAAAATGCAAGACATTTTTTAAAAATTATTATACAGGATGTTTCTTCACCTTACAGCATAAATGTGAGGAATTGTAATTTATTATAGGTATGAAAGAAAATAAAAAAAAATAAAAATTAGTAAAAGTTTTTTAATTACGGAGATAACAAATAAAGTTATTTACCTGATAGACTAACAATAAACTAATAAAAAATAAATTAACAAAGGTGCTGTTCATTAGTATCATAACAAGCTGTTCGAAGTTATTCCCTCCATTTTTAATTTATATTGAATTTATGCGCCATAATAAAACCTCAGATACAACGAAGTATCACGAAATAATGACTGATACGTTTGAAAAAATGCTATGATAATAATGCACAGCACCATTGTTAATTAATTTTTTATTAGTTTATTGTTACTCTATTACATAAAATAATTTTAAACTTTATTCGTTATTTCCGTAATTAATAAACTTTTACCAATTTTTTTTATTTTCTTTCGTTACTTACCTATCATAAACTAGCATTCTAAACATTTATGCGTATAGGTTAAGAAACACTCTGTATGTCACAATAATATGAACTATTTAAAAAAAAATTATAATATATGCAGTAAGCTCGGTTACTATACTTGGATATACGATTCTCTTTGAATCTGGGTTGGCTTGATTTAAATCACTATGATTTTTGTAAAAAAATCATTAAAATAAATTGTTGATTTTTTTAAATATAAATTTAATTATATTTCTTGTACAGAACAAAACAAGTGCCTTAATAAAAATTGAATTGTTTAAAAAATATTTTTCAAAACAAATAATGTTTAATATTTATTTATTAAATGAATTAATATTAAAAACACATACATATACATAACGTGATGCTATATCCCACTGTGGTAGTACGAACCCAGCACCATATTCAACCAACAATCAATCTCCTCAAAACATTCCTATCCTGACACACCACTTTTCCCTCGTCCTCATTCATAGTTTGATTCATACATACTCGTCTATTTCTTTGGTTCACGCAACAAACCTTCAATCATACTTTACTACTTATTCCTCGGACGCCCACGCAATCGTTCACATTATTTTCATCAACCTTTCATTCGACATTAGCTCAAGATGGCCAAACTACCTCAACTAACTCACTCCCACTTTTTTAACAATATTCTTCTCAATTTCACACTTACCACACATCTAGGTAAGTCGGATATGATCACTTCTCGTATACCCACACACTCCTCGCAAATATCTCATTTCTACAGCAGTTATACGTCGTTCATGCTTCTTCATCCACACCCAAACTTCAAAACCATACGTCAATATAGGCACTAACACTCAATCGAGCATCTCTAGAGGTACTTTCACATTTTGAGCAAACATACCCAGATACATGCCTTATTGTGCAATAATAATCAAAACTATATAATTTTTAACGGAGTTTTTCATAAAAATAGACTAATAAAAAAATCGATGACTGCTTTGAATGCCTATGTAATTTATTGTAAATTCTTCTCGCAACACAGTGTTTTCAGGAATATTAATACAATTACGTTTGTTAAATAAACATGCGGAATTCAAACAATGAAAACTAAATTTAATTAGCTTTGTGGTTAAAAGTTTCAGTCAGTGAAAGTTTGGTAATTTTGTAACTTTTGTTTTGGAGTCAAATATTTTTATATTTTCTCATTTCTACTCATATTATATATGAGTAAGTAATTTATTTATACATTACATATACTATCAGATTTTTTACATTATATCTGCGATTTTATATATTGTACCAAAAAAGGGTTTTTATTTATTCCTGAATATAGGTAACAATTGGAAATTCGATTCCGTGGTTAAATCATAACAGCTAAATAAAAAATTAGAATAGAAATGCAAGCGGAAAACGTACATAATAAAATTTTACCTTCATGGATTTTTATTTCCGTTTTAATTTACGTACGCTGCAAACTGATTTAACTTTACATTTTACATATCTACGCTTCGCAAAAACTAAATCGTAGAAATAGTTAAATAATTGGCTTGATTTCCCTGTGGAAAGCGAGCAACAAAGTATCGTTTTATTTTATTTTGCAATTACAGACGTTTTCTCTTATTTGAATCGTATTTATCTCTTACTTACCGATACTTTTATTTATCTAGTCTTCTTGATAGCTATCCCCCAAGGCATTTTATTATGGACGCTTTAAATTAAGTTACGTAAGATTCGCATTTGTGGTTTTCTTTCTTTTAATGTCTTTTCGTCATTTTATCTGTCAGACGTTTCATTTATTAGCAAAACGAATCCGCTTTTCAAATGATTCGTAATATTTGACATAATAGAATATATTCGTCTGTACTATAATTTACATACTTTTTATACGAAAGAAACATACAGTTTATAATAAAAATAAAAGCACAAAAAAATTTATCTTACGTATAGAGACAACACGTTAGATATTTACAATAACAATATTACTAATATAAATAAAAATGTTGTTCATAATCATTAAGAATTTCCGAAGAACAGTATTTAATATTCGACAAAATAAGCATATTATGTGATTAATATTTGACTGTAAACAATTTTACACTAGTGATTCCAAACCTTAAATATTTACTTTATTGCAAGAATTGTGATTTTGGTTAACCTACTTTGTATAGGTGTTTTTTTTTAACTTTAGGACATTTTGGGCGACGCAATTTCAAGGTTAAATCCATGGACTACTATTAAACAACTTGTTTAGATTTCTTTGTCACTACAACTTTTCTCGTGGATAATATAAACGTAGTTGTATAAGCAAGCTTTGTAGATGGATCGATGAATATGTGTTTCTATGTAATAATTCATGAACAAGGGTAGCAAAACTTCATAATTTCTAGTTTCATGTTTCATGTCAATGAGAGGAACTGAGTTGATATTGACAATAAATGCAAAACTGAAAATTTTTCCTTGTATCTAAAATTATAACCGAGTGTAGAATTGAAATGTGGTGTATACGGATTTAAGTGATATTTTTTTATTTTATTATAAAATTATATCCATTAACTTGACAGCAAAAGTATAAATACAAAAATTGTTAAGAATTTGAAAAGATGCAAGTAGGTATATTAGGTTACCTAAATATTAGTATTTTATTGATATATCAATCAAATTAAAATTAATATTTATTAGCAAAATTTCTTACTCTAAGAGTCCGAACTTGTATCTTTTATAGTTTGAAGTACTGTTTCAAAGTAATTCTGTTTGTTGAACACCTCTCAAAAATGCTCTGTAACTATGGCGATTTTAAACAAGGAAAGTAACAGGTTACCCACTATTGGGTATAATTTTGAGCAAAGACACTAGTGTTAATTTAATTTATAAAATTTAATGCATGTCACTTTCAAATAATATTTCTAATAATTTTGTATTTATTCAGAGATGTTTTATAAAACGTTATCCTTCACACGCGTGGGCAAAGTGGAATTACCCACTCGATAAAATTATCACACCCCGCCTTCAGTTTCGTGTGCTCAAATTTCTCTCGTGGGTAATTCCTTACTTCCCACTAGTAAAGCAAATAACTATTGTTAAATTACTGATAAAAATATATTGTTACAGGTACTTACTTCATCCTGTACGACTTCATCGACTACTTCGAAAAGGACGGACCCAGCTTCCTGCAAAGAGACAAATATCACGACATTATCAACACGATATTCAAAAACATGAGCAGATTAGAAAGAGATGCCATTGTATTCCAGGTAAGATATTATTATCGCTCGTTGTAATAGTACGGTAATGAAAATTGCACTGAGCTAAGCTATATAATTTAATAAAACTATACGCGAAGCTAAAGTTTCTTAACTCGTATTAAATTTAAATCTATTAAAATGGTCGCTAAACTAAACTGTTACCTCGTGATACAAGTAATTTTGTAGAAAGCAAGTCGCGAGAGTATGTTATAAATTATGAAATTATTTGCTTGTAAACTCTATAAAGTTTTTTGGTTAATCTAAAACGAATCAGTTTGTGATTTGGTGCAAGATAATGAATTATTCAAGTACATAAAATTGCTTTTCTAATATCATAAAATTTTAAATTTTTAAGTACTGAATTATTAAAATCGAATTCCGTAATAGAATAAATGTAACCTTTCGAAGCGCATTTCAAACTATTATATCATAAATAAATAAATATGATATAGCTCCATTTACCAATTTCTAGTTGCGGCACTCTACTCAAAGCAGATCTCTTTATTATGATATAAAATGAAATCACGGCTTGTAAAGATGGTATGCGTTGGAAATTTTCGGAATTTATTTTTGAAAATTTTTCAGAGATATTTATCATTTACAAATTATTTATCGGTCATATTAATAGAGTTCTTACTGGCTTTGTAATTGCAGATTTACTCCATTAAATTTGTAAAAAGAACGTGCCTTGAATCTAAATATCAAAGAAATTAGGTAGGTTTTCATATGTTTAATAATTATAAACTGGAAAATATGCAGTACCTAACAAATCTTCATAAGAACCAAATTTATTTTTGGTCATGATTGTACAACCAGAAAAGGAAATTTACTTGACGTATAAATCTATGCACAAATTATATATTTGTGCTTTAAGCTGAACCGCCATCAATAAAAAAAATGAATATCTTTATTATTAGGAATATATTTAAACGTGCCCAGGAAACTGATTTTACATACAAGTTCCACACGGAAATACTGAAGTGTTACACGAAAATACTGAAATGTTACTCGCATGCACATCATTTGTTTTGAAGCATGCGCAAGGTATATTCATTCTACGAAAATATCAGTACCAAAAAACGGGTCCCTTTATTCGTTCAACATGGAACATGGAAACGATCTTTTCTTCAGATAATTTCCATTAATAATGAGTACAAGGATTCGTGTTTGTCAAGCGTGAGTTGTGTTGGCTTAGGGATTGCTTGTGAAAGTGCGAGTGAATCGAGCTTACATACAGATGAAATACATATAAATATTTATACATCATTGTTTTAGTACCGCTGGAAAACATTCCTATTTTTTGTGTAGTACTCGTATGCCCATATCACAAATCAGAACTTTTTACATTTTATATATCTTTGTATGACATTTTTGAAACAAATTTATGACATTTAGTATATTTTTGTTACAAATTTTCTTTCTTTTTTCATGCGATAGTGTACGTGTCACGTATTAGTCTATACGTGTGATATTTAATTATAAGCATTATTATAAAGGGAACTATCAAACTATATAACATATCATTTGCCGATCTCGGTGGCGTAGTGGCTATGTCACTAGCCTAGCACGCCAGGGGTCGTGGGTTCGAATCCCACTGAAGAGCATGGTCGTTTGTGTTGTTCGCATACTTTCATAATCATCCAGTCACGAGGCGGCATATGACCATAGTAGTTAGTCCGCCTCTCATCTTCATAAAAAAAAAAAAAAAAAAAAAAAAAAACATATCAGATCAGATTGATAATTGAAAAAGTTAAAAGGATTTTTACATTTTGTTGAATATTATATCTATATTAATTTAGATATGCATAAATGAGGAGAAAAGTTATCAAACCAACGAAAAAATTATTGAAACATTGAATTTTGTAACAAACAGTGCAGAAATAATAGTATAATCTGTAGAATAACAGAACTATATCCATCTATATCCAATAATATCGCTCATGTCAACACCCTCAGAATATCCAGGCCACAAACGACATTACAAACGTACAGACGCACAGACCTAGTGCGGAATCAGCGGGCAGCGATGACACACGAAGATCCGATCTCAAGCGTCGCTGAGCATTATAATGATTGATTACTCCCATTATCATAAACAGTGCATGCGGTTGGAAATGTCAGAGGTCTCGCGAGGGGTAGATGATGGTACGATGATAGAAGAGTTGGAGGGATGCGGTGCCCAGACACCAAACTAAAGGTGTGTTTACACTACTCGATGCTTTGGTTACCTAATGCGATTATATTAATTTAAGAATACTCATTGTTGTTGTTGTTTTTATTAATTCCCTCACATATACTGTGTGACTATATAGCCTGGCACTATCGCAAAACAATTTTGAAAAAAAATCATCTAACACGTCAATTATAGTTACGTTAGTGATTTTTTTTAAATGGATACCGTGAAAAAACAATCAAGAGTTACAATTTTATAAAAAATCAAGTAGCCATTACTAAAGAAAGAAGATAATCTAAAGGTAACAAATACACTAAAATATTGTTACGTTTGTAACAGACGGGTTCGGTGAAGTTTAATAATCAATAATTAAAACAACTATTAAATGTTTATTTACTAACAATTATTTATTTATACACACTTATTAATAAACACAAAATAACGATTAATCAATACTAAACTAAGAATATTACACAAGAAATATTTATTTACACTATTTATATTCACTACGCACACATTTTATTTTTTTTTCCACCTGATTCGATATGTACTGAACAAGCGATCAGCGAATTAGAGTCGAATTCAGTCGCTGGGTAGGCTAGCGCATATATCTGTAAAGCTGGCGGCCTGGAATTCTCTAGGACCTTCGACCATGGAACCATTCGAGAACAATGAGTCATCGTTGGGTGCTCCCTGTGCAGGGCCGTACTGGCCCGATACACTATGTCTCCGTTAAGATAAAAATTGACATGTGCAAGGATTTTTTCAAAAACAATAGTTATACTTTATACTCGCTGTATAAGTAAGAGATTGTAATGGTTCAAAATTTTCGATAGTGAGTTTTCAACATATAAACACGTTTTGGAGTGTGTATGATGATATTTTACGTCGATTTTAACTCAAAATGTAACTAAGACTTCATTTTCAAAAAACTTATTTAAAATGTACATATTCTAGTTACTAGCTGATTAGATTTTGGTAACAATCCTTCAGCCGGATTTGGTAGGCCTATAAGGGATTTTTTTGACACATCTCAGTTTAATTAAGTTAGAATAAAATCTGTTATAATCAAGAAGATTGGCTTCAATTATGTAACATAATAATCTTATTTTATAATTTGATAGTCACTGGCTAATTAAATATTTTTTGTCATACATTAAAATGTATTGTTTCGCATCGCCTAGCACCATTCATTTTCAAATGTTTCCATTAGATATGCATACGCAAAATTTCGGAATAAACCATTTATTAAAAAGCTGTATATACAATAAAAAAGTATAGTTTTTCAAATACCTTTTTGCTTAATAACAATGTAAGAAAATAGTTAAATATCGAATGAAATTTAATTTTCAATAAAATAATAACTTAAGTACATTTGGTTCACATTCACAATGTTAGCAACAATTTTGTCCAGAATGACAGTTCCTGGCAGTAGAGCAACATATACGAATAAAATTTAATTAAATTGTCAAAATATTTAGATAAGAAATTAAGTAAGGGCTATCATTTATACGGTCAGCTTAATATTGAGGTTTTGTTTAGCTCTAAAATGTTTTCTGTCAGTAAATATATTCAGTTGAGCCATTATTTATAGTAAGCAAGTAGAATAATATTGCTCAGCAAATGATGTGATATTATGCATCTCTGGAGTTATTTCTATAGCTAATTAAATACATTTGCAGCAATATACCTAACAAAAAGGCAAATCATAATTCAGATTTAATAAAATTTTGGCAATCTGTAAAATGTATTTATTAGTTCGCCTAAGACGGGCGCCGGCGATGCGCTCCGCTTTATTCTAACAACCCTTTCTTTTCGAGTCCCAGTGTCGCTGCGCTAGCTGTGAGGTTTCTCATTCGTCCAATTTATTCATACCACATTAAAACACAGATATTTTAACAAAATATCACTTAAATGAAATAGAATGTAGCTCATTTTACTTTGTCAGCTGCCCATGATTTTAATATGCAAACGCATAAATATTATAGCTTATAGATATAATTTTGTTGCAGGTCAATTTAATAATACTGCTGACCAAGTAATAATTTTGTATCATTACTATTTAATTTTGAATACGCATAAATATTAAGCTGACCTAAATGTGTTTACTTGCTGATGCAATTTAGTTTGTTTGCTAACCACGTATTGAGTTTGATATTTTTTCTCTGCCAACAAATAAATTGCATGATGTACAAAAGATTTAATAGTTTTTTTTTTATTAACACAATATTTAAATAGCGAAACATTTGATTACTTCTCTTAAGTAAAAATAATAAATTTAAATTTATAAGTGAATTTAATAATAAAAACAAATTATTTATTTTATGAAAAATGAGAAAATGATTGAATTAGAAATAGTAACCCCTGGAATAATTTTTTATGAGCCGTGTTATAAAATTGCCACCACTTTAAATTACCTCTGGGGCTCCTCCACCATCAACACCTTCAGAAAAATTTAATAGAAACTATTGTCAAATAAATAATGAATCCGAATCGTTATTTTTGAGCCAGTCTGCATCCTCCATGTCATTCTAGATTCAAAGAATAGTAATGAACATTCATCAAATTACCAACCTCTCCATGTCGCCTTAATAACACCTCTCAATGATCCAAGTGCACTCTGACATAACTGCACTGATCATACACACGGGGTCAGTGACCTTTCACACAGCCGTCCAATAACACAGATTGATTATGATGACACGAAACGCTCCTAGTCGCCTTCTCAGTCAACGAATGGTCGGATTGATTTAATGATATCTGACAACACCGGCCCACTTTGATGCCGAACGGAAACACTCGCACTGATAAAAGATATGGAACTCTTCCTTTCTTATAATTAAAAAATAATGAACTATTTTTAACAATGCTTCCGACCTGCTGATGGGTTTGATGGAGTTAGATAAAATCGCAATACAATTTTATATATTAATGTCGAATGGAATTATATATTATGTGAATCAGGGATATCTAAGACGGTGATCATCGATCGAGAAGCAATTTAACAGGCCGTCCGTCACTAAAAAAATAATTTAACAATTGCTGTGTACTATATTTAAGACAAATTTGAAATTGAATGTTTAACTACTTACTAAAAATAGGTTGAATTATACAAGTGCAAGATTTAAAATTTACATTTAAAATATCACCATATTTCATATTTAGAAATTTATTTCCAAATTCAAGCAATCACAGCTTGACTGTGAAACAAAAAACAGCTGTAACTACTGCAAATTGTGTCAAGATTGTTAGTTAAACTGACTTATTTGGGATCTTCATAAAATATTGTTATAACATGGATGCGGAGAGTATCTAATATGATATTAATTTATAAATTTTGATTGAAAACTTCACATATAAAATCAAGTTGACAAGATAAGGGTATTTTTTTTATTTATTTATTTAAACGGTCTCGATTGCTGAGTATATATGGCGCCTCGGCATCTCGTTTTCGGTGGTGTGAAAACGGTACGCAGTGTTCACTGGTACGGGTTTTCGCAACGAGGTCACCCAGCCAACTACTGACCGCAAGCAGTTGTGCTGAATTTGCATTATTGCGTGAACCGGCCTCAATGTTAACTGTCATGGCTGTTGCCTGTTAAGGATACCTTTGTTGTTGTAAAATATATATGTAAAATATCTGAAACCTAAACCTGATAGGAAAATTTTAAATATAATAAATTCAATTGTAATCAGGAAGGTAAATCGTTAATTTAAAATCTAAATTTGTAAATTAAATTCAGTATAAACCAATCATAACAGATTGAGCGTTAAATCTATAATGTATATAGACAATAACATTTTATTTCCAAATGGTATTATACGGGAAATTTATTTAATCAAGAATAATTTATTCATACACAAAAAACAGTTGAGGGAAATTTAGTATTTTTTGGATGCAGTTTTCAATTTTGAATATCTTTTTCAGCTGGACTTTTATTCTAAATTCAGTAGAACAGAAAATATCACCAAATGAATAACTTTTTCTTCTTTTTCTGTATAACACATGAGTAGATATCAGGTATATTTAAAATTTTGTTCATAATTTTATAAATAAATAAATAATATAAATATATCATCACGCCTTTTACCCATTATGGGTGTGGCACTCTGCTTACGCAGATCTCGGTAAGTGATATATTTTTGCGTATGAAGTGCGGTTACCAGCCGTCAAATCATAGCCCCCAAAGATGTTAGTGGAGGGGGAACCATAGGGGTAAATTTAAATTGGCAATTGTCACCAGTGGGATTCGAACTGAGGATTTCACGATCCACAGCCCGACACGTTACCAATAATTTTATTCCTTTTTAATTAAAGTATTTTGCCTTAGTAAAATTAGACCAATTCCGTAAAGCTCTGAATTTACTTTTTATTGTACTCACTTTCGTTATAATATAATCGCAATTCTCTTGTTTGTATTGATTAAGCTCTTAAATTAGTTGTTTAGTACGAAATAAATATTAATAATCGTTTATATTTAAATTTAAATAATACCTATATCTGTCAAAATTAAATCAATATTATTAATATATCTGTTACGATGTTAATAATTATAAACGGTTCTAATTCCGGCAAATTTGAAATCTTTTCTGTAATAATTTAACAAGAGGCTGAGAATAAATTGAAAATAATTTGACAGATCTTCCGAACACTTGTTGCCAGGCAATAGCCACGAAAGTCCATAGAGTTTGAGTGGCTATTGCCAAATGGCAACAAGTTTAAAAATGTTATTGGAGAATAATTTTCTAATTTATCGAACTCTCGAATTATATTTAATTCGATTATTTTTTTATTTCATCATCATGATCACCATTAAATCTATATTTTTTGCTCATTTTTTACTTATGTTGTTGATAAATATCTGACATCTGACATTTGTCAACAAAAACAAAGAAGCTACAGAGATAATTCCAGGAATAATCACTAGAGCTTTATTCTCAGAATAATAATGACAGAATTGGTTAAAACGCAGACACGTGACATACAATGAAGCATTTCATTGTTTTTAAAAAACGTCAAAAAATAATCAATAAAATTTACATTGTACGTTTCCTTGAATTAAATATGGTTATTGTGATTGAAATAAATAATTATAGAAATACAGGACTGTATGTTTAACGTCAGTGACAGAATAAGCGAGTTTGCTATTCTTCATTTTGTTTACAAAAAGATCTTTACAAATCATTCATATTTAGTTTATTTATAATTTAGTTTTGTTTTATTTTTAGTTTATAATTAAAATATTCCTAAAATACTATTTAGTTTTAATTTTAGACTTTTAAATTATTCCGCAATATGGAGGAGGCGCCAGTCACAAAATACAAAATAATTATTTCCATTACCTTAAATCTATATCTGTAGGTATTATTGCTAAATGTAGAACATACAATTCATAACACAAGAATTCTTAAAATAAATGTGTCTGTCATGATTTTCTTGTTTTTTTATTTTGTTAGCAATGTGTTGGTGTAGAGAATTGCGAACTGTACTTGTTACTCGTGTTTTCGAAGGATGATTTGTCTTAAAGTGTATCTGTCAGAAAATCCATTTATCTCTTTTCTAGTTGATATTTTTAGCTGAAGCGAGATAAACGCAACGCGATCGCAATCAGAATTTATTCATGAGGAAGAAGAAAGTACCGGAAATGTTAACAAGCTAATGTGTTCTTGTAAACTAGCAATTTTGCTATCATATATTTTGAAATATGAGGTTCGATAACTGCATTTTAAATGTGTGTAGATTTAATCTACCATAATACCAAAATACTTTAAAATACTACGTAAGCAACTTTCCACGTTGAATTTCTTATCAGAAAAGTGTTTTAAAATTTATTAACCTACATACGTGAGCCTAATAATAATAAGTATTTATTTTCACAATCATTTTTAAAAATTCTCATTTGCTCGTCCCACAGAACAAGGGAAACTGAAAATCAATGGACGACATTACTGGAATTGAATTTGCAGAAAGTAATGATTTCCTGGACAAAGTAACCAACCCAGTTTCATCTACGACACAAATGCAATAAAATAACGCTATTTCAATATTAATCATTTCTGATAAATACTTTAAGAAATATCAAAGTTGAACAGACAAATGAGAACGTTCAATAGAAGTTCAGCGATTGTTCTTGTCTATAATACTGGTACAGACTGCAAAATTAAATTGTTTATCAAATGTCAATATCATAGCCACTTTCTATTTACATAAAAACATTTAAAAATTTGTAATTAATATTTTTTCGGTTGTATAATAATATTTTGCACACCTTGTCCACGAAATCCTTTATCGTCCTCGAAATTGTTCTGCCTCGGCTGCAAGCGGTCCCGGCGACAATTTTTCTCTCGGTATGGTAAGGAGTAATTTCGCAGCCTTAGTATACAAATAACTAATCCTATTGAGTTTGGTATCAAATGAAAGATTTCGGAAACAAGATTTGTACTCAATTGTCAAAAATTTATTTTGTACGATCGACAATTATTTTTTCTAAGGTTATCAAATTTCTACCGAGTTTGGTATCGCATTATAGGTGTCAAAGCAGATTTCATTTCGATATTATGATATACTTTCTGCGCGAAATGCGGTTACCTGCCATCAAAACACGGTCTCCAAGGATGGTAATGGTAGAAGAGCCGCAGGGGTAATTTTAACTCGAACCCAGGCTTTTTAAATTCACAGTCCGATGCGTTACTACGGACCTATTTACTCCATTAAAAACACTAAAAATGAGTATTTCAACGTAAAAATTTATTGTCAAAATTGCCAAAATTTTAACAAAATTTTTAGTCCCATATGATACACCGTTAATTTTTGTTAATTTAACAAGTTTCTTTGTTAGCAAGTAACAAATTATTTTTGTGTATTACGTAACTAAATATATTTGTGAATATAGTAATTATTAACATTTATTTTTATGTGCTTTTGGCTAAATAATTTAACAATTTCAAATTGATAAGTTAGCTAAATTTATTTGTTATTATTGACTTGTCTATTTGTTAAGTTTTATAAATGTAGCAAATAAATTAAAACAACAATTTTTCTTGTTAAAAATTCAGAGTTGACAAAGTTTTAATTTAATAAATTGTCTTATTTATTCAAATTGAAAATTTAAAGCAATATATTTGTCAATATTAACTAAAAACACGTCACAGCCGCAAAATTAACAAATGGCAAATTAAAATTTTTACTGAAGTGAAATTTATTAAATAGTTAAAGTCGAATATATAAAATGTATGGTGGCCACAAAATGTTATCATTATATAAAAGAATTATGACAAATCATATAAATAAAAATAATAGTAATTGTATCCCATAAAAAATGGTCCCCAATTTTAGTGCGACGCTATATCAAAACAAAATCAGTGGCAGTAAAATCCTCTATAACGTACTCCACATAATGCCGTGGAATTAAACTGAAACATTCAGCAGATTGTTGCACATAAAAACGCCGAAACAACACAAAATTGCCCTGGTAATTCCCTTTCTACGCCTAATAACATACAAATCACACGTTACAATACGAATCGCTGCACGCAACGGCCAATACTTTCGCTTTCTGCCGCCAGGGTAAAAACGCCGCCACGTCACCCTGCGGCCTTGGCGCCTGTAGAGGCGGTCACGTGACGACGCCGGCCACCGCCGGTGCAGACCCGACCGTCACACATGACGGAAGATTTACTGAGGTGTCGGGAACCGTGCTTCGTGGTTCGCTCTCCTGATTGATTGCCGACTGGGGTTTCAATTTTTTAAAAGATTTCTATCGTGCCCTGTATAGTGTGATTGATTTAAATGGAAACATGGAATATGTTTTATACATTTTTTCAATATTTTAATGAAACACTACAGTTTATGTTACGCACGAATATTAGATAAAAGTTGAAATATATTTCGAGCAAGAAAAACAAGCAAAAGAAATTATTTCTATATAGTTTAATTGATTGTATTTGACCTGTATTTTATTGCAGTTATACAAGTTATAGAATATTTCATAAATACTATAACAATAATAATGAGGTATGTGACGAAATTTTCAAACTTTTAAAAATGAATCTTGATTAATTAATAATTTATACGTATATTTTATTTTTCTTAATTCTTATTAGTATCTAATTAATTAATTATTTAATATTTGTAGAGGATACATGTGACGTCATCATGGTTTAACTGTATAAAAAGAAAACTACATCTTAATTGAACGAGAAGGAAAAATAAAAAAATTTCATGATTTACGTATCCCGCAATACGTAATAAATGACTGTCAAAACCATCATTTTTATAATTATTTCGTGTATTTACTAACCGTTTTATATGTATGTTTGGTAAATATTTATTACGATGTTATTCAAAAAGTTCATCGCTTTTTTACAATAAAATAAATAATTTTTTTTTGCATAAAATATGTCAAATATCAAATGTGAAAAAATAAATACTATAAAACATTAAACGTAATTTTTATATTATGTATAGTACAGAATAATACCATATTTTCTTTACATTTTAATATTGTCACATACCCCATTCCCATTGGGTAGTGCAACGGACTGAATATTTTTAGTTCGAATTTCACGTTAAATCTACAAGTAAATATGGTAAATATTAAAAATATATTAATTAGTTTATGATGTATTAGTCAAATTATTATGTATGTTTATAATTGATCACTGGCAATAGTAACTTCTGCAACAACTTCAACTTCACTTGTTAGAGTATGGACTGTTATTAGTTTTATACTTTTCGTACAACAATATATTGTGTATCTAGTAGGAAAAGTGATATATTCCCAGAAGATGGTGCGCCTATCTACACCAGAAGACTATGAAGTTTACTTTTCCTTCGTGGTACACATATAATTTTTTCGATCGGTTTATATTCAACAATTAGTTTGTTTATATTTCATTTATAAACGTTGGCAACCAACAAGACATAAATATATTGCTTTGTTTTTTTCAAAAATATCTGATGATAGCGTATCCATGGTTTGTTTATTTATTTTTACAAGCATTAAATTTAATTGAAAAGCTAATTCGTACGGGAACACGTTGGCAGTGTGCGGAAAAGATATTCCCGTACTGTTATTTACCTTAATCCAGCCATGACACTAAAATACCGGATTAATGTACTTTGCGGTTCGAAATCACACCGGATTCACCGGAATGGAGTCAGTTTTCGTCCTATCGAAAAAAAAAATTGTACGAACCTTTTGGGTGAACTCAGTTCCCGGATACGTCTTATGACAATACTTATCCGGGAACCAAGCGTTCCTGCACTTGGTATGTAAATAACTATTTGCGCATGAATTTCTGATACCACCCGGCAATGTCACGACTACCAAAAGTATTAATGGAAAAGGAACCACATTGTATATGGAAAATAGATTTTCATAGAAAAATAATCATATATTTTCAATCCTACTTAATTAAAGTAATAAAATAAATGTATTATGAAGACTACTTTTTTAAAACTTACTGTAAAATAAATTAAAACAACATTTTCTTTTTTGTTATGAAATAGTTGGTATTTAATAGTAATGTTTGAAATTTTAAGAAATACCCCTATCAACTATTTTATGTAAGGAACTTATGATACAAATAAGCACAATTTGATTATAAAGTAATAAAATAAGTTCAGTTCATATGTTAACTTTGAGAAATTTTTATAACAAACTGATTAAAAGTGTAATGAAATTAGTTTTTGATCAAACTACTTTTAATGTTGTATGTTTCTTTTTAATGTTTTTGTCTTAATTATACTTTGTAGCTTTATGTTGAACTAAAAGCTGCACGAAGTGCACAAAGCTTTGTTTTTAATTTTGTTGCTTTTATTTTATTAAATTATTTAAAATTTATGACATGGAAAGTCTCAGGAAATAAATTTTCATTATCCGTCTTATGTAATTTTGCAGAAATAAATTAGGTCGGTAAACTAATTTTACATGTCTTGCATCTTGCAGAAGAGGATAAAATTTAACAAAATATTACAATGAGTTAAGAGCTTAAGGTTTGCAAGGCACAAATTCTCTGTTTTTGAAATACGTCCGCGTGGAAGACAATAAAAATCAGAAAAGTGAAAAACTGTTCGTTGCAGAATAATGCTTCCAGGAAACAGAAACCAAATGCTGCTGTTGTTTGAAAACAGCTCAGGAATTACTTTTTGATAAAAACAAAGTTTACAAATTCCTTCTTGTGGAATTGAAAGAGACCGCAGTGTTTTCACGAATATTTTGCAAGACACCTTGAAAGTTTCCGAAGTTATCTTCCAATCAGCGGATCGTATGACTGCAGAATAACTCCGGAAATTACTTTCCCAATGTGTGCGAAACATTGGAATGTTGCTAGTTTTGATCATGAAATATGAGGATAAATGTGATAAAGAGTTGTTTTGTAAGTATTTGTTTTTGTTTACTGTTGCAGTACACCGACTGGGAACATGTTAGTGATGGATATTTGAATCAGAAGATGATCGGAGACGTCGTTGGAGATTATTTCTTCATTTGCCCGACGAATCATTTCGCCCAGGCGTTCGCCGAACATGGCATGAAGGTCTACTACTATTTTTTCACACATGTAAGTATACTTTTCTTGAATATTAGCATGAGAATTTAATTACTTATTGAAAGTACTTTAATTTATATTGTGGGAAACATGTATCTGATAAATTTAGATTCATTTGGTAGAGTCTAGAATATTTCAAAAGAATAATAATAATAATACTTTCCTACAACCTAAAATATTTAGTTTGAAATATGAAAAATAGTTCCCAATAAACGTTAAACCCAACAAAGCGAAACCCTGTTATAGCAAAACGTTTGTTTGAACCTTGTGCGCGAAATGCATTTATCATTTTCGAATAATTATTCCAGAAGGCGTTATATTCGACTGATAATTTAACTCCAAATATAAAGTAAGCCATAAAGAAAAAACAATTTTATCGGTTTGACATCGGATAAATAGGAAGGAAACTTTTTGCAAGTGATAAATAGTTATTTACGATACAAGTACGTAAAGCTAGTCTTTAGTCACGAATGGGTCAATTAAAACACGAGCGTAGCGAGTATTTTAAGACCCCTACGATATAATGAAAAACTCCAAAAAATATTTTAAAAAAATATTTTTATTTATGAAGTAGGATCACAATATTAAATGAGAAGTTTGCTATAATAACAAAATTTTCGCAAATTTGCTTGGCAACCCGTGTCTGCCCGTGACTAATGGGATCGTGTTTAAACAACCGTTTTACAAAATTGAAACTAGCAGTTCAACATCAATTTTACACACTATCGTTGATAAACGTTATTTACCTTTCTCCTAGCAACCAGATCAAAATACTAACTACATTAGGTAATGTCATTTGCATTACATGTCAAAAATATGATATAAAATAATTGTATTTTCACCAATTGCTCTTTTAAATAAACCTTTTCATAAATAATGTCGTATGTCGTTAAATTATCTCGCCGAATTACAGTCGAGCAATTTATTTTATTCGGATAAATTTAAGTTTGACAACTCAACCTTGTCACCTGACAGCAGTTTAACTCGAAAACTGATTAAAAAATAAAATCACTCACCTACGGTGTCGTGATTTTATTGAAACAATTTTCTTGTCAAATTGCTAGGTAGCAAGGTTTCGTACAAACAGAAATTTAACTGGCAAAATATAAAGCTCTTGTGTAATTACAGTTGATAATTTACGAATGTTTATGCCATTAAACCTTTTTTGATGTGGCACTCTGCTTTCACATGTCCTGGAAAGTTCGCACAGGGCCACAGGGGTAAAGTTCAAAGTGGCGATTACCGGCGTTGGGAATTGATCTAAGGACCCTATGATCCACAAAGCTATAAAATTTAATATGAAATAAAACTGAGGGTACCAACACTATCAAAATATATTTTTTTCTTATTTTGCATCTATAACAAAGCTATACAGCATCAAAAAAATTCGTTAATAGTTCATTCGAGTGTTTTTATAGTGTAGTACAATTTATATTTTCAGGTTGGTAATCCTGCTGACCTATCATAATGTCAAAAAATATAAAATTTCTACTTTAATTTTTACTTTAAGTGAGTTGATAATTTTTAATTCAACAATTGTATTTTGAGACGTCACGTCAATATCACTAAAAAAAACTTTTGAAATTTTGAAACTATGTTTAAAAAAGTATGAAAGAATCAAAATAGGAAGAAATGCATAAAGAACTTATTTCACTATAAATTGAAAATTATAAAAACTATTATCTAAAATTTTCTATACTCTATTTATTTTTGTTGTTGTTGTTCAAATAAATTAATAAATATATCGTCACGTCTCTTACCCATTTTGGGTGTGGCACTCTCGATAAAATACTACTTCCTTGATTAAAAAAATTATATAATGTTACAAAATCTATTGAAAATCGGTAAATAGTATATTATTATTTCATGATAAAGTATTCATTTTATTTATTAATTTATTAAAAAAAATTAATATTTGTAGATTCATCTATAATGTACAGAAAATAATGAAACCTTATCGACCGAATGCGTATCAAATTGGATAAAGTTCATCAGATGGAAAATTGCGCTGATGCACAAAAACTGCAATTATAATTAAACATAAATTAAAATGAGAAGTAAATTACCATAGAAATTTCAGATAATTTAAAAAAAATTAATATATCTACTTCTATTAATTTCATTTACATTATTAGTTGGTCGAGAATTTTTATTACGATAATCCGAGTCTGATAACAATAGAAGAGTTCAGTGTATGAAATAGAATAATTTCAATATGAATAAACCAACAATTAGTTTAAATAACGCCATAATTCATAGTTAAACAAAACGTGTAATTCCTATTCATATGCACGTGACAGCTAGAACATTTATTCAATTAAATAAACAATTTTATAACTATCATTAACTGAAACACAAAATTAACTAATTACAAAAACACGCACCATTTCGCAATGTAATTAGAGTAATATTAACGCAAAATCAAACAGAACACACATAACAATACGACACCACATACTCTATACACAAATGTGTTGCATTTACATGTTGATTCAGGCGATCGAGTGAGGAATTATTTAATAACCTGCTCGGGAGATGTCAGCTCTGTTGTGGGATGGTTTATGTATCCGTGCACGGCATTATGACAGGCTTCGAACAACAGACGGCCGACGTGAACAAGATGAATAATACCAACCACACAACTGCCACACATTGCCGTACACATTTCATTACCTCTGGGGGGCACACGAACTCATACGTCATCATGTGTCATAGCCCCATTATTGGACTCTTTAGAAATACAATTGTTCTTCAATTTGTTTCAGTTCATAACGCGAATTCTACCGCTCCCGTCCATAAACGCAGGGAGCAATAATCGCAAGATTTTTATTTTAAAAAAATTGTCGATATATTTGATATCCTTTGATAGAAATGGTATCCCGTATACATATAATACTGAGCCAAATGCACGTTACACCAAATACACAAAGTGCACGTAATCATAACTTTCAAATAATTATTGTAATAGATGGTTTTATTCTTTTAACTCTTAACACCGGAAGAAATTAATGCTACTTCTGGATCAGTTTTAAAAAGATTTGAATTATGTTTAGAAAGAGATGGAAATCAGCTAGAACACTATTTATAAAGTTATTAAAAAATAATTTAATGTATTTAATTTATGTTTCGTTGCATTTAAGCTCAATTGTTTTTATAGCCTACTGAATAATAACTTTAAAAATAAAATTTATTTAAATTTCAATCGCATTTTTCTCAATATTTTTATTATGTAAGGGTATAAAACGAATACATGGTTGAATTCTCTATAGAATGGGCCTAAAAATATACAGCATCTCATTTGAAAAAATATAACTTTGTGTTGTAGCTTGAGAACCACTGGCCTAAAAAATATACAGCATCTCATTTGAAAAAATATAACTTTGTGTTGTAGCTTGAGAACCACTGGTTTTAAAAAATATTTTCTTCCATAATTAGCTGTTCCCTTTCATCCTTTATAAGATTGTCTTATAGTATTTTATTATATCTTTAATAATATATAAGTTATTCGAGGTAGCTCGTTTAGCTGTTGCACCCTGTATAGACATTGATACATCTAATAGATTTTATTTGAAAAGTTTTATACTAAAACTTAAAATAAAAGAGTTAAAAAAAAGAACAGCGATGAATCACCTTATATATCTTACTCTTTATTTGTTAAAGTTGTTAAATGTTGTTTTGAGTGGTGTGTGTGCTCTTTATTGAGTGTACGCTTTTAGAGATTGCATTCTATTTATCATCTTTTTAGTGCTAGTTCTTTTTCGTACATCGATAATAATTATCTGCAAAATGCTAACAAATTATAAATGAAATTTTCTATGTAAATTTATTTCCGAAACATTAAGGCCAAGTTCATTAATGACCCATGTTATTCTACAAAACATAATAAAACGACGTTTTTTATATTCTAGGGAACGATAATTAAAGGGCTTTCTCATACTACAACTTTATTACGAAAATTTTACATAATGAATTGTGTGTTTATTGAAAATAAATTTAGTTTAATATTCTCTGAGAAAATAGCAACCATTCTGATGGTGCGAAACTTTGAATGATTATATGCAACCGGCGCCTCTGGCGTCCAGCAGGGCTGCCTAAATCCCCTGCAGCAAACAGTAGCAGGCATTTGTTTCATATGTGGCTTGCGTGCAAGAGATTTGTAGCTAAAGTGCTCATTAAATTTTTAGTGCGCTAGCTATGCAAATATAATGCATTTTCTTGCTTTGAATAAATGGTCGGGTATTTCATTTTATTGTTTATGTACTTTTTATAGTAGCTTGCAATTTACTATTGTTTTACATACTTAATTTTTGTTTGTTCATTTGAAATACAAATGTGTAGGAAAGCTGTATTCGATTGAAGTAAAATTATTATTAAAAAAAATCTGATGTGCTTAGCACATAACCTCCCACTGAAACAACTTTTTACCTCCCGCCTACCTCTAGGTAAGGGAGGTATTGTTTTTGGTCAGAAAATTGGGTAGTGAGTTTTTAATGAATAAGCACGATTTAGGGTCCCTACAATACGATTTTACTATTTTCGCGATGATGTCTGTATGTATGTATGTATGTGTGTAGTCTGTGGCAATTTTTTCGTCTCGCATAACTTAAATACTATACTACCAAAAAATATAATTTTTTGAATTATTGCTTCTTATATTTAAATGAAGAGCTGAATAGATTTTGGATAAAATTAGTCGACCGGAAGTAGCAGTTTACTTGAAGCCCTTAACAGTTTTTCGTGAAAAACACGGGTAAATTTCCTTTTCCAACAATTTATGTTAGTTTGAAAGTTTAAGAATATTTAATTCTACATGTGTTTTGATTACACTAATTTTAATAATTTTCATTAGATTTAGAGATATAAAATATAAAGAAATTTGATTTCACAAATCTTGCATTCCTAGTACACCATGGAAACATTTAAAAATTTTTCAATTTTTTACGAAATGTGACACATGTCATTGTGATTGTGAAGCTGTTTTCTTAGTGAAATATATGTAAAAAAATTAAATAAATATACGAAAGAAATATAAATTCTCAAATAGAAATAGAAACTAAACAAATAAGAAGGTATGTTTTTGTATCATCAAATACTATTTTATACCGTTTAAGAGCAGTATTGGGCGGGAGGTTATGTGCTGGACACATCAGATTTTTTATAGTTAATATTATTAACATTTGTTCTGTTATGAAAAAATTTACTGTTATAAGCCTTCAAGTAAACAACCATTTCCTTTTAATCGTCAGCCACCAAATCTAATCAGTTATTAATTTGAATATCCAAGGTCTACTAATGAAAAATTTGTAAATGAAAGAAACCCTTTGATTCTTATATAATTTTTCATATGTGCAGCATTCAATGCTACCTCGTTATAAATTCAGTTTCTCTGATCCTGAACATACAGGGTGTTTCTTAACATATACGCATAAATATGAGAAATGATAGCTTACGATAGGTAATGAAAGAAAATGAAAAAAAAATTAGTAAAAGTTTTTTAATTATGGAGATAAAGTTAAAATTATTTTACCTGATAGATAGTAACAATACTCTAATAAAAAAATAATTAACAAAGGTGCTATGCGTTAGTATCATAACAATTGTTCGAAGTTATTCCCTCCATTTTCAATGCATATTGAACTGATGCGCTATAATAAAACCTCAGATACAACGAAATATCACAAAATAATGACTGATACAATTGAAAACAATGCTATGATACTAATGCACAGTACCGTTGTTAATTAATTTTTTAATAGTTTATTTTTATTCTAACAGGTAAAATAATTTTAATTTTATTCGTTATCTCCATAATTGAAAAACATTTACTAAAATTTACCTTTATATCATTCCTCACATTTACGCGTATAAGTTAAGAAACTGTAAAATCTCTGTGTTTGTTCTCAAAGTCCAAAATAAAAAAGTTAAATTTTCCATAAGTAAAATCCCTAGAAAAGTTCCCTCCGATGACTTATGAGAAAGTATTTTTACTTTTTTTAGGTTTCCCAGACCCCAATGTAACGTTAGTGTAACTGGGAAAGTATGTCTATTTTTTTTATAGGACACGCGAAATAAAATGTTAAAATTTTCATTAGGTGATAGTTTGTTCCCTATGTATTTTAGAACAAAAGCTTCAATACAAAATATGTTCAGGATTAAAAACTGCACCAAATGAGCTTAAATTCATTGATGTAATACATTTTTGCCACGAGATAGACATAAAATAAAATTTATAATTTTTAGCTGTTTCCTGAGTGCCATGATAAACAAAATATATAAACAGTCGTATTATTTGAGTTTGACAGATTACATTTAACATAGTTTTAATGAATATTAACTTGTTAAAATTATTTCTAAATGGTATTGGGTCCAAGATTACTAAAAAAAATTAAACATGTCAATAATCATTAAAACTATGCCAAATGTCATGTGTTAAACACAAATAATACGACTTCTTCTCTATATTGTTTACCATAGAAATTGGAAACAACTAAAAAGTATAAATTTTATTATACGTCTATCTCATGACAGAAATGTATTACATTAATAAATTAAGGCACATTTAGTGTAGTTTTTGTTGCTGAACATTTTTTATATTTACACTTTTGTTCTAAAATTCATAGGGAACGAACTATCGCATACAGTACCTAACTTATTTACAGAGATATATACAAAAAATCAGTTTTCAAGTAAACTACCACTTCCGGTTAATAGATTGCTACAAAAGTCTAATCAGCACATGATCTCAATTTGAAATTTTAAATATATTTCAAAATATTTACATGTCACACACAAACACATACACATACGTCATCGTAAAAATAGTGTAAAATCAACTATTAGTAAATAAATAATAGTTCTTCAAAGGTTCCATTATTAACATTATTTTTGTAATTTCACATTTTATAAATTATTATTATCAGCTTTTTGTAAACTCTATTTGATGTAATGAGTTCAAAATGCGCTTGTGTATAAAGTCGGATTATTGAAAAATCATATTTTGATAAAGCAGGATTTTGTACAAGTATTTAAACTAAACTTTGTTAAATATCCGCTCTTATGGCTAGTCATTATATCCATTATGTTAATCGAAAATATCAAAAATTCAAATATTTACATGAATGTTTGAAAGGCCTGTTAGTGCATTATGAATATTTTATCAAGGCTTTATAAAATGACGGACGGCGGACTGATTCTAATCGATCAACTATCAAACAAAATTGATTGATTACACAAAACTGTGTACAATTATCAAAATTTTATTTACACACTTAATCATACAAAACAGTTCTCTCAAATGATCGGAAATACATTAATATTACCTAATCAATAAAAAAGTCATCATTTAGGAAACACATAAATATTAACCAATAATAATGAAGATAATATTATGTAAACTTTATCAAATCTTAACTAAAGTTTTATATAAAATGATTGATTGGTTCGAAGTTTTTTCAAATCTGTTATATCGAATGAATATAGATGACAGTTTGACAACTCGCATTTCAATTTTTTATAAATTTTTATAATATATTCATTCACTGTTCTTGATGTATATTAAATTAAAATTGAAAAATTCTGCAGTAAACTAACTTTTTTCATTTGGAACAGACCGTGAAATTGACCTCTGAACTTCTTGGATTAAATGTTAAATGTCACTTCTTTCTTTTCGTTCCAGCCAACACACGTCCTTCTTCTTCGCCATTGGACTATTTCAAATTTACTCCAACATTCTTAGTTTGTGACTGTGACAAACTTGAAGCGTAATTAGAAATGAAGTGTTTTTAATTTAGCTGATTGCAAAGGAAAATATGCACTGCTGAATAATATAACTGTTTACGTTGAAGAAGTAAACATCGTTATTTATATTTAAAGAAAAAGTTTCGATTTCTTCTCCCAGTAGATAATTAAAAATCACTTGACAAAGGTCAGTGAATGGTAAGGTAAATTTAAATCATCCAGCAAAGATTCTGCTGGTAATTGCATGGAACTTTACATTATTTGGAACGAATCCAGAATTGCTGCTTCGATCAACTAAGAGAAATGTAGGTGTATAGAGTTAAGTAAATACGAAGGTAAAGCAGAGACGTTAAAATATGATTATGTCTGTTTTATTTTGACATTCAACATAAATTACCTCGCTGTTATATAATTGGCTATTAAGGAAAATAAATACCCCTACTACCATCATAATGACATCCGTACATTGATGGGGTTGACAAGAACATTACAAGAAATGAAAAAGATTGATTTTGCTTTTCAATTAAATATTTTAACCTTGCAAAAACAACAATCTTTACAGACGCACGATATACCTTGAGATCAGTGGTATCAAAACAGTGCGACAAATGAAATCACATATTTTTTAAAATTTTTGAAAATTTCTTTCACTCCATCATCGTTGCCAGTTACCATTTTAATTTAATTCACTAATATTTATAAGGGCAGGGAGACGTTATTTAACTGTACTTTACGTGCAAAAAAAAAATATCACTTATTAAGATCTGCTCTTCTAGCAAAGTGGCACACAGAAATAGGTAAATGGCGTGAAGAAATATTATATACCTAGTGTTCTTGCATAATGTTGTCACAGGCAATAGAAAACAGTTTATTAGAATTGAAAACTCTTACTCTACATCTATTCCTATAACTTATTAAATATACAGTTTACTCCATTTTAGTAATGTAACCTAGGGAAAATAATAGTTATTTACTTTACAAGTGGGCAAAGTAAGGAATTACTCACGAGAGAAATTTTAGCTCACGAAGCCGAAGGCTGAGTGAGATAATTTTATCGAGTGGGTAATTCCACTTTGCCCACGTGTGAAGTATAAAGTTTTATCCAACACTTCTTAATAAATGAAAAATTTATTAAAGAAATATTATTTGACAGTGACATATGCTTTAAATTTTTAAATTAAAATGTCAATCGAAGTAGTTACCAAGGTGTTGTGTGTTATTATTATTGTTATAAATAAAACAAATACTCACTAGTGGCTTTCCTTAAAATTATACCCACTAGTGGATAATCTGTTACTTTGCTTGTTTAAAATCGCCATAGTTATAGAGCATTTATTGAGAGGTGTTGGATAAAAATATTTAATAATTTCTTGCTTTTATTTTAATTGCTAGGGATATAAAAGTTGTCAATTATTACATATGTGGTAAAGGATATTTAGTTTGATTCCGATTGCGGTAATATTTTTTTGTATATTACTTATTTTACTTATTTGTTTTTTTTTTTTTGAGTTCATTTATATTTCTTATCTATTGCCACAGGAGATCTTTGGCCATTTTTGTCCTATCCTCTATTTCTAACTTTATTCCAATGAATCTTCCTTCTCTCTACCGTTTTCTTAATTTCTACATTCTACTGTTTTTGGTTCCATTCGTATTCTTTTATTTATTCTGGCTTCAATTACCTTCTTTGTTTCCCTTTCTTTCTCCATTCTTTAAATATTCTCAATCCATCTAACTCTAAGCTGTTCTTCTTCTATTATTTAGTCCGAAAAATCACAGAGAAAGTAAGAGCAGCTGGAAAATTATCTAACAGTTTCAAATCAACCTTTCTAACAAAAAGAGAAATACTAATTGAAACAAAAATACCGGTTTTTTTAAAAATAAGCTATACCAATATAAGCAAAACATATTTATCAGAAGATTGGACCTTTCTGGACAGTACGCAAAGCAGAATAAGCAACAAAGAAATATAAAAGGGAAAAGGATATTGAACCGAATAAAAGTGTTAAGTATAGAGAAGAACTAGGAACGAAATTCGTAGAAAAAGTAATTAATTGTTTATATAAATATTATTATTTTTGAGAAAATCTTTTGACAACTCAAAACTCAAATTATTCAACCGAAGCAAAATATTACGAAATAAGCAGAAATAAAATCAATTATTTTAACAAATAAGAGAACATCAAACATACTAAATATATGAATAGAGAATGTAAAAAAGCAGTTGGAATCGAACAGAAAACCTTTGTTTCCGATGTTTGTTACTCTGATTACATCACTATGTACTAGGCACCAATTAACAGCTGTATTTATATTCACAGCAATAAGAACAAGCAAAAAATTTAAAATTATTACTGTTATATTTAACTAAAATGTATTAATCTGTATTAAATAAATGTAGGAATAGATGTGATACTATTTTCCTAACAAAAATATTTTATTTTATTTAATCTTCATCAATTATGCAAAGGCATTTCTTTCAAGTTTGCAAGGTTTTGCTAAAGTTAAAGCATTTTGGTAATGCTTTGGGCATCTGGTTTAATCAGAAAGACTCACCACTAGTATAAAAACCGATTAAAGGTGATTAAATAATATGTCTATGAAGTTAAACAGTTAAAGTATATTTCCATAAAATTATTTATATACATTCATTTGGCTGCGCATACGTAAGTTAATGAGTTAATCGTTAATCATTTATAATCGGTTGTACATACCCTTTAATTAGTACACCGTTCATTACTTTTTTAATTACTTGATCACACATCAAGTAGTTATTTATTTTCACTTACAATGTAGCAGATCGAGCTCCAGACATTTATTTAAATGGTGGCATTGCTTTGCAGAATATCTAGATACATAAGCAAAAAGCAAATGTAAATTTTGCTTTCCAAGAAGTTCTTTATGAGCGCCATTGTTTGATTAAACGGTATCAGTAGCAATCTCACATAAAATTGATGACAGTTAATTAAAAAACAGTAGAGTTGTAGCAGTCGGAACATTGAAGCTTATTGTAAACCCGATCTGTGCATTACGGCAAGCGCATGACAACAATATCTCTAAACCAAGAGTAAAAAACTAAATAAATCACAAGACACGTTATTTCCCGAGATTGTAATCTCCAACCGCAAAAAGATTCCCGAAGCACAAGAAACAGAAAACAGAAAACCATTACTAATTCGAGTGTACGCTATGGGCAAATTGCATAAAAACAACTCTGGAGATTGGTATTTTTATTTCGCGTTCGTCTGTCTTTTGCGAGAATTGCAGTGTGGTATGCTAGCGTGTGACGTATCATCGATCGGGCGGATCGAAGTGCGCTATTTCTGTTCTGGCGAGAGCGACTCCGGCACTCCGGAGCTCCGGAGGACTCACTGCTGACGCTGACTACTGCATCTGTCATTGACGACTACTGCACATCACGTGCAACCATATTTAACTATTTAGCTCTACCACCAACGCTACTATTGATTCCCGGTCTGCATTTCTAATGAGCGTACCTTACTACCCCATTTCATCAAAATAATAAATACTCTTATCGCATTTTTAATATTTGTTCACTTATCTGATTAATACTTTATGTACTATTGCATCATTTCCCATTTTGTTTTCATTTATTTTCTTTCAATATGCAAAACAGTGCTTCTTATACTTGGACTTCTTAAAATAAAATAAATGTTTATTATATAATAAAATAGAATACAACAAGCATATTATAGGAATAAGTTACATACAACATTAGATATTACTATCTTTGTAACACTACTTCAACAGTAGCATGGCTAAATCTCAACACTATAGTCAAGAAAAGCGAGTCACATTTTTTTTCACTTTGTACACTGCTTCAATGAATAATATCGTAGATAAAGAAGATGACAATTTAACAACAATGAACATTAATGGAAAAACATGTTACAGTTGCAAACATCTCTAGTTTTAACAATAATTTTTAAACAAATATTTATATACATATTTTGAAAAGCATTGAGATCACAACTACATCAAAATCAGAAACGAGCGCCAATGCTCATTTCAGTTGAAAGACAAATAAAATAAATATTATTAGTTTCATTATTTAAATAGGTATATAAATAAATAAACAATTTTCCCCTATTTTTGCATCAAGTTGTCATTATTTACAGTATTTTTAATCAGTAAGTTGGCCATTACATTTATATGAAATAACATTTGTTATTGTTCATGAATAATAATAATTACAAATTAATTATTTATTAGTATTAAGTAGTTGGCAAATTTATGTGTATTTCAACAGTTCTATATTCGTTATTGCTGCTAGAACTAGATTTTGCATTTTTACATTTTTAGTAGCTAATGAAGAATAAATGATTAATTCTACAGATCAGCGGTCAATAATTTAGTAAATTCTAAAAATCCGACGTATCATGTCCGGAAGATGTATGCCAGGTCATTTATAGCTCATTGATTGGTACCGCGAACTCTGTTTTTGGTTGTTTTAAGAGAAGTGATTTATCGTCGGTTTTTCGCTGTGCAATGTTCTAAACTTATTTTATAAAAAAATACATCAATTAAAAGTATTTTTCTGTAACTTCTATTCGAAGCATTAAGTAGTTATTTACGTTACAAGTGGATAATTCCACATGGCCAAGTGTGGAGTATAACGTTGTATTCAACATCTATTAATACATACAAAATTTATTTTAAAAATATTATTTGACAGTGACATGCTTTAAATTTTCCAAATTAAAATGTCAATCGAAGTAATAACCAAGGTGTTCTGTGTTATTATTATTGTTATGCTAGTGGGTAATCTGTTACTTTCCTTGTTTAAAATCGTCATAGTTATAGAGCATTTATTGAGAGGTGTTGAATAAAAAAAATAATTTTAGAACATTGTACAGCGGTGCTAAAACATTTCTTTTAAAACACTTAAAAACAGAACTCGCGGTATCAGCGTCTCCAACGTCTATCTATCCACATTACATGAAGAAGAAGTCATTCACTGAAACGTCTACAGTGTGTATACAAAATTATACATCATTAAAATCTAAAAAGTATATCTCGATTATGCGTCCATAAAAGAATATTTTTCTAAATATGCGATTGTGTAGCAATTATTTAACAATGAAAAAAACAACGAAAATAAGATTTTTGGGCCATATTTAACAACCTAAGCATTTGTTCGTAAAAATATTATTAATTTGGACAGTAGTGTGGCAACTTTTGTCTCATATAATCGAAGGTGCAGCTCTTTTAGTTCTGGAGATCTCAATGGTGAACCTCGAAATTGAAATAAACTGTATATTTTTGTAAATATATACCGGGTGTAGAATGAAACGTGGAATATAGGGATTTCAACGCTATTTTTTTAAATTTATATTACTGTAAATTTTTACCTATTTACTTTACAGTAAAAGTTGTTCAGAATTTAAAGGTGAATGCATTAAGGGCCATTTGGTTACCTAAATATTAGTATTTCTCGCTATATCAATCAAATTAAAATCAATATTTATTAGGAAAATTGTAGCATGGCTTTTAAAATTGAACAAATACGAAATACATTTCACATTTCATGAAACAGTTTTAGGGTTATTTATTTATTTACCAGAAAGAAATAAACTCTCAAATATACCATTATATTTTTACAATCTTCTACAAAATTTCTGCGGAAAACAATACAATTCTGTAATAAATAAGTCTGTTTTAAAAAATGTGATATATTTTTTGTTTTTGTTTAATTTTCCATGGCCGTAATACAATTTTTATAATAACTATTAATTTTAATTTGATTGATATATCGTGAAATACTACCATTTAAGTAACTAAATGGGTCTTATTGCATATATTTTTAAATACTGAACACCTTTTATATTTACGGTTTTACTGTAAAGTGAATAGGTAAAAATTTACAGCAATATAAAAAAGCAACAATGAAATCTCTATATTACACATTACAATTTAACAACCGGTATGTGGACACACTAACATGTGTGGAACTTTCTAGTTATAATCTTGTACATTCTTCGAACCTTATTAAATTTGATCAACATTTGACATAACATTTGAATAAAACAAAATTAAACTAATTTTCGCCCACATTTATTAAAGATCTCAATGAATATTGCAATAGGTCAAATCCCACGCATAATAAGGTAAAACATATTCATTTCGTTTAACATTAACTTGTGGTATGAATGAATAAAAAACACGTACCTACATAAAATTTAAATTTACGGTAAACAATGTTCTTAATAATAAACAAATCCAACGATAAAATGTGTACTACGCGCTTCCTACGTATAAAATATGTAATTTCAATAATAAAACCTCCCACTCACTTGTTAATGAATGAATGCTCCAATTTGTGCTTTCAGAATTACTCGGGACCGAGTTATTTCATAGTTCAAAGTTCAAAAACTAAAAAACGATGCGACATGTTAACATCATTAAATATTTATCTATAGAGTAGCAAGAACTATTTGAATCTCTATTTTTTAATTCTTAATAACATTATTATTTTATCCGATTATTGATTGTGAAAGATAAAACAAAAAATTGTTTTGCACATGAAGGTGAAAAATGTATTAATATAATTTTCAATAAAATATTTTAATATCAGATAAATATTTATACACGTAAAGGTTTGTTTAATATTAAACGAATATGAAATTAACTTTAGTATCAAAATAAATATTTGCATGAAATTTATGTGAGAGGTTGTTCAAATATAATTTATTAAGCTTCGATTTAAATTTATTTAATAAATTATAAACAAATATAAACCATTTATTTGATGTTCCCACTGAAAAAAATACCCACATGAAAGCATTCTGGACGTGAAACATTTAATGCCGTTATATTACTCCCCTAATAACAAGTTATATTTTTGAAAGAACTCAAATAGTGCGACTCAAGATTCTAATTCCATTCATTTTGCTACATTTGATAATGGCGTTTGCTGAATATTTTTTGGAGATTATTTGTATTGTTATCTCCAGCATATATCGGATGGTCCAACGGTCTGTATTTTTTTTATTATTCTTATTTTATGCGATTATTTTAAATATTACCTAATTTTTTCAAACAGAGGTTATTTAAAATTAAAATGTTAACGTATCTGCAGTATATGTTTTTTATTGGATGTTTCATTTTCGCGCCATGATATGTAACTTTATATATTTTTTTTAATGGAACACGTTACATATTTTTGGAAAATTGTAAAAATCATTTTTTACTCTTTAAAACAGTTCTCAATCATTATAGTCCTAAAATTATCAATACACAAAATATTTTTGTATTTATTAAAAAAGAACCAAACTAAAAATTGTATACTTCACATATTGTACATTCCCAGTAAGAATTTTAGTACACAGAAGAAATAATATTCACGTTTATTACCTAATACTATTTTAGTAGAATTTCAAAAGAAATATAAAATGCATAGAATAGAAGAGTAAAAAATATTTTGACGGAATATTTACGGCTTAGTTTGTCAATTATTATACACGTTAATTTCACAATTAGCTCATTTTATAGATAACCATAAATAGATTTCCTATTTGTGCTCAATTTAAATGTAGCCAATTTAAATTTACATATTAAAAAATATATAGTCAAAATTGATAAAATTTTAATAAAAATTTTTGGTCCCAGTCGATTCACCATTAATTTTTGTTAATTTAACAACTTTCAAATATGTTAGCAAGTAATAAATTATTGTTGTGTATTTCGTGACTAAATAGAGGTAATTGTGAATATAGTAATTATTAACATTTATTTTTATGTGCGGTTTTGACTAAATATTTTAGTAATTATATTGAAGCAGAACAATAAATCAAAGTTATTATAACAAATTAAGTTGATACAAAAGATACAAACTTTCATTAACAATTTTAAATTGATAAGTTAGCTAAATTTACTTGCTATTATTGACGAGTCTATTTGTTAAGTATGATAAATGTAACAAATAAATAAAATCAGCAATTTTTCTTATTAAAAATTAAGAATTGATTTTTAATCTAACAAATTATCATATTGGTACAAATTGTTAATTTAACGCAATATATTTGTGCAAAATCGCAAAATTAATAAATCGCAAATCAAATTTTTTACTGTTAGTTCTCTTATTCATAAACTAATTGGATAACAAAAATAAATATTGGTTTTTAATTATAAATAAATTTACTGCACTCTATTTCATGTGTCTAAATATATTCATATGAAAGTCAAGTCCTTTCAAACATTTCTGTACATCAATTAACTTTGCCAAACGCCAGCAAACACCAAGAAATATGAAACAGCAAAACGAAAACGTCAAGCTATATTTATAGCATTTGTTTTATATTTTTAACCGAACCAATAACCATGATCGTTTACACGTTATCCGCCGAGGGCAGTAGCACAACTCCGTCCGTCCGTCGAAGTCCTTGCGTTGGCGGCAACTCCAGCAAAATTGATATTGCCCGATAGGTTTTCAATATCCTGGCGGTTAGAAGGCTCTGAGCTCGGCACTGTGCTGTTCGTTGTTCGGATTCAAGACTCCAGACTCCGATTCGAATTGAAGTGGCGAACAGGCGAACGTTTTGTATTTGGATGCATTGGTTGTGGAAGTACAATGGATTTGTTGTTGTAGTAAAGGAGATTCTTGTTTTTGAGATCCAGTTACAGATAAAGGAATTTCAGGATTTCTTCCTGCTTTCAGCGGTTAACGAGGAAGCCATTCATAAGAAATATAAATGTTTAATTACGGAAATAAGCTTTAAAATATTATTTAGTACAGTCACTGATTTCTATATAACACTAGATTGGGCATAAGCCATATTCTGTCATCTGAGAGCGTTCCCAATTGAACGGATGAAATAGAGGTTTTGTGACACTTTTGTAAAGTAAAGTGTGTAATCTGAAGCTCTGCCTTCATTCTCTCTACACTGCGCTCGCCACCACCTCTCTTTAGGTCATACCTCGACGTATGGTCATACCCATAGACAAGAGAGATAGTTTTTTAAATATAGAAGTATCACAAAACCTCAATTTTGTCCATTATGACGGTGTTCAATTGGAAACGCACAGTAGCGACTTATGCTCAATCTAGTGTTATATAGAAATCGGTGAGTACAGTGAGCACAGTGGAACAAATAAATGATCACTCGATAACGTAAGCTAAGCAATGCTGCCCGCGGTCAGTAGTTGGATGGGTGACCGCTTTGCGAAAATCCATTCCAGTAAACACTGCATACCGTTGTCACACCACCGAAACGAGGTTCTAAGGCGGCATATAACCTCAGCAGTTGATACCTCTTAATAATAAAAAAAAATATGAAGGCATATTAGAAAATAAATTCAGAGTGGGTTTAGAAAACGAAGGGCCGTTCAGGACTACATTTTCACATTAAACAGATAATACAAAATACCATGGTAAGCTGATCAAAAACATACTTCGCGTTATTGATCTTGAAAAGGCCTTTGTGCAAGCCTTCAAAAGCATATTATGCAGAAAATAGCAATTACGTAATAAGTAAAAAAGCTGAAATCAGATGAGTTTCAAACGAAAAATAGATTGAGGCAAGAAGGTGTTCTTAGCCCAAAGCTAATTATAATATTAATGGATGAAATATATAATGAAACAATGTAAACACAAAGTGTACCAGTGTAATAAACGGCAAATCAAGGAGGTGTTTTTGAACACAAAATAATAAAAATAATTAAAAATTTTAAGTAAAAAAATACCAAAAATACCTCTTGTTGCATAAATTGTAAATAATTTCCATCATATTGTTTTTATTTTCATGTTATTAATTACTACTATTTTCTGGTATTTCTTCGTAATGTAGTTCATTTATTATTATTAATTTCTTAGTAAGACACGTTATTTTAGATATAAGAAGATTGCGACCTATTCAATATTCGTATTAATAGTTTGTTTATTGCATAGCCTACTTCAATATTGTAAAATTATTTCTGATTTTTAATACCATTTTTCTCAAAATAATTGTTATACAACCTCATACCATATTTATATCGTTGAAATCAGAAAATAGCTCTCTATTTAATGGACAAAAAATTGATATAGGTTACTATTTAAAAATATATTATTTTATTTTATCGTTTGAGAACCACTGGTTTAATTTTCTGTTTGTCATTTCTATTAAACAGGGTACTTTTTCCTGTTCATTTTTTGTATATAACATTTTTCACTAAAGTCATTATTTCGCCCAAAAAAGCACTGGTTATTTTAAAGGAAACACCTGTATACTATGTGAAAAATAATATAAATAGATAGACAATAGATTTGTGCAAAACTGTCCTTTTAAAAAGAAAACAAATAACTTTAAAGATTCACCTAATACTTAAACCTACATACATACATATATACATAACGCAGACCTCTGTAAAAAATGAAACCACTGCCCTAAAGATCTTAGTGGGAGGGGGAGAACAGAGTAAAGTGACATTGTCGACTGTGAGAATTGAACTAAGGACATTTACAAACCTTTACGATACCCCAGAAATATTTAATTCATTAAAGAAAATATAATAATGAAAACTAAAAATAGAGAGTCAAATTTGAATGATTATACAAGAGAAAAATGTAACAGATCAACAAGAATTTAAAAAATATAAAATCAAAAAGTAAAAATCCTTCATAACCTTTTAAAATCTTTGCCGCAAACTAAAATTTACCACTAATTTTATCCTCTTAAGGGCATTAACACCGTCGGGAAACCTCCGTAGTTAATATAAATCCGAGTAAACACAAAAAAACTATTACCCAGAAAAAAGGCAAAGTAGCAATAAAAGTAGAGTGCGCCACTGGTTGCCAGCAGCATCGCCGCACACTTGGATCTATTCAGGGTTGCGCACTTAATGCAGCCGAGGGTCGAGGGTTCGCCAAGGTGTTTGCTCGGCAAAAACTAAATTGAATCGAAAAGCAAAAACATGCAGCATGAATAGACCCATCATAATGGATATTCATCATCGCACACAGAACTCTTCTCCTTAAGATTTGGTTAGAGTTACAAGGTGAAGAAGAATGAACGCGAGATATTCCTATTGAAAATTTAACTAACTTTGGCTAATTTTTATTTTAACAATCTGATGTGCCTACTGTATAAAAGTATAAACACTGCCAACAAATAATCATTTATTAATTAGTTGTAAGGTACCTGATATAATGCTTTATTTTTGTTAAACCAAATCGATAATTACGATGCATAAGTCATTTTTTTGTGCCTCCGCCCAAAAACAGAATTTTTACAAATCTCAAAATAATCCAGTAACTGCTTGTTTTCCGACCAAGGCCGTCAAATACTAAGGACTTTTGTACACTGATAAAAATGTTTTCTTGGAACAACCAGATTTCTCTTAAATGAAGAGAAAAATTGATTTGAATAGTGCCAATCCCATTTCGTTGTCATTATATACTTTTGTAGGTTTAATAAATATTCTTGTATGAAAATTAATTTAGTTCTGAAGGAATATATCAAAGTATTCAACTGAGACTAATTATGGAGACGAAGTAATTTGAACAAGAGTAGTTTTTATTCAAAATGATATCGTTTTAAATAAAAAGGTTTTGTTTAAAATTAAAAGGCCTCCCTTTTATTATTTTTAAAAACTAAATTTCAAATATATTCATTTTCTTTCAGTACAGGAAAAAGAAGATAAATAAAATTTATATTCAAAATTAATATTGTTTTTAATTGAACCTAATCATTTTGTAAGAAATAATTTTTTTTCAACGAATGCATATAAAAGGAAAACTAAAAATTGTTTTTATGAGTATAAGATTAGAGCTAACATTAACTGACTGTCAATTACAGTTATCCACTTTATAAATAGTTCATATTCTTTCCAGTGCTGACAATAAATTATTGATAACTTTCCCAGCAACTTCTTTTATATGTGATGAATTTATTCACTATACGATAAAATATCAACTAAACATATTAAATAAATGTCACCGAACTTTTCCATGAAAACAAATTAAATTACAAATGAATTGTATCCTTGTTTACGAATGGCCTGATATAACTAACAAAAAAATTCCTTAAATTTAAAACTAGACAAAGAATTCAGTAATTTCATTTAATAAATTTACGACAAAATCGACACAAGAAATAATATGTGTCACACGTCCAGAAATTGTTTTGAGAGTGTTCGTAATTTGCAGGCCTCGTTTTCGGCTTGACCTGTCAAAATATGCTGACATTCGCAAAAGTGTAATTTCCTGTCTAGTGATATTAATAAATATGTATCAATTGATTTATAATTCATATTTACTAGTATTACTTTAAAAAGTCAAATATCTAAAATCTGCATAAACTTTTTTCTTTCTTTTGAGCAATAATTTCATTTGTACCTAGATTATGCTTGATGGTGCTTAAATTAAATTAAACTTCTTTTGGCTTAGTCTGTACTAAGTACTGAGCCAATCTGCTAGGTACGAGTACGCGTGTATATATTTATGCAGCTTTTAACATTTAAATTAAAACATAATTTTCCACCCAAGTACTTTAAATGTAAATAGTTTCCAGAACAAAAATAAAGTAGAAGAATTTTACGCATAAATTTAGCTTCCAATATTTTTAAAAATACTGGGGGAACGGTGTATAGTTTCTAGCGATATGTTTATTTTGTAACAAGACTGTAACGAAAAATATATGGAGAAATAACAATTTTTTTATTAAATTATTATTACCTAGGTACACAAATATTGAACCGTAAAATTTATTGAAATATTCGGTAAACTGAGGATATAAGAAACTTTTTCTGAAAATCTTTGTAAATAATTCTAGTTGCTTAGTAAATAATCGTCTTGAGTCTCTTATTTGTTACGAAATTTTCATGTACTTTATATCCTCAGCTTACTAACTAGTTCGGTAAATTTTACGGTACTTCTTCTTCCGTGTATAGTAAATAAATATATTTTCACGCAATTTGTGGCATTTTGTTTACGCAGATTTTGGTATGACATATATTTAACGCGTGATGTGCGGTTACCTGCCGTCAGGTTACGACATCTAAAAATTATTTGTGCAAAAGGAATCACAGAGGTAATATTACAATTGACGATTGTTGGTTGTAGAAATCGAACTAAGGATTTCATGAGATACAGTCAAATGCTTTACATACATACATAACATCATACTATATCCCACTTAGTGGGTTAGCACGAACCCAGAAACACAGTCAACCAACAATCAATCTCCTCCAAACATTCCTATCCTGACACACACCACTTTCGCCTCGTCCACATTCATATTACGAGTCATACATGCTCGTTTATTCTTCACACTCGGAATCATTCGTTCACGCAACAAACCATCAATCATAGCCAACCAGTTATTCCTCGGACGCACACGCAATCGTTCACCTTCAATCTCACCCACATATATTAGTTTCACCAACCTTTCATTCGACATTTGCTCAACATATCCAAACCACCTCAACTCCTCAACTGACTCACTCCCACTTTCTTAGCAACATTCTTCTCAATCTCACACTCACCATACACCAGTGTATTCCGTATACGATCACGTCTCGTATACCCACACGCTCCTCTCAAATATCTTATTTATACAGCAGTTATACGTCGTTCATGCTTCTTCATCCACACCCAACATTCAGAGCCAAAGGGTTATTTTACAAATATTACTACAGTTGATAGATACTATCATTTTAATCGGTTGTATTTAGATTTAACCTGGACGTAGTTAACATCTTTTTAATAAAACTTCTATGCTACAATACACGAGTATGTGGTAAAAGGCAAGACTGTATAGATATTATGTAATAGTGTACATTATTTTATTTTATTATACTTTATTTAATATGTACTTAACGCACAATATGATCAAGTACACTTACTTTTTGATGACTCTGCTACAGAATTACTCCATTGAAACACACAGCACTCGCCACAAATCACTTCAAAAGTCCCCGCACTACTGACTGCAAACCAAATTTTTCAAGTATTTTGCAAACGCATTGCTATTAGGTTGAAACAAGTTCGTACTCTGCAAGAACACTTGGCTCTTTATAAAATAAAACATTCCAGAGGTTCTCAAAATTTTATCGAATACAAATTACGATCATAATGAAGTGTTACACACATATTAATGTTAATGTTCAATCGAATAAAACAAGAATGGCATGGTGATGCTTCCCCAGAATCATATAAAACACAGCCTGTATAAAAATAATGATTTTACTACAAATGAGCAAATATAAACCTGTATCTTTGTACATAAGATACAGCACTCCATAATATTTAACATAGAATAACTGAATCATTTTAGATTATATAAAATTTTTACATTACTAGCAAGGTAAACAATTTTTAGTCCTGAATAAACGAAACGACCAGCGAGGCGATCAGGCGAGCCTGTTACCTTCTTGAAGCAGTAAAACAGTTACTTTGCGTGTTTTAGAATCAAGATTAGTAAATATATTTTCAATAATTAATATTTTTTCACTTTTCTTAAAACCAATGAAATGTGTCATTGTTACTTTGTAATCATTCCTATCATTGTTATAGTGAGAGAAAAGCTCTAGAGATTATTTCTGGCGATAATTTCTATAGTTTGGTTTTTCTCGACAAATGTCAGGTAGTTAAGTTAGGCTAGCATGACAGTGGCTTATAATAGTTATTTATGTATCTAGAAAGAAAAGTGCAACTTTAAGGTACTAGCAAGTTGTTTTTTAAATTACTTCTTTACTATGTCGATAAAGCTGGCAGACACTTTTTGGCAGAATCACCTGAGACTATACTCAGAATTAAGGGCTTTTTATGGGCTATTTATAGGCCCTATCGCCGATTTTTGGGCTACGGCCGTTTTCGACCAAAATGGATGTCTGCCAGGTTTTCGGCAAAGTTAGCAGAATCATTTGGAATAGAGTTAAACAAACTTTTAATATGCTGTTACATCACGTAAAATTATGGGCTATTTACGGGCCATAACAACAACTTTCTGGCCGCAGCCATTTTTGAAAAAAATCGATGTCTGTCAGGTTTTTAGTAAAGTTGGCAGAATCCATTAAAATGCCGCGAAAACAACTCTGAATATGACGTAGTATCATTAAAAATTATGGGCTATTTAAGGGCCCAAACGCTGATTTTCGGGCTTCATTCCTTTTTGTTTTATTGAATTAGGTGTCTGCCAGATTTTCGGTAAAGTTGGCTGAATCCATTAAAAAGCCGCGAAAACAGCTTTCAATATGGCGTACTATCATAAAAAATATGAACTGGCATTTTAAGGCTTTAGCCATTTCTTTTTAAATTAGGTTTCTGCCAGCATATTTCTAAAGTTAGCAGAATCCCTTAAAATGTCTTGAGAACAACTTTCAATATGTCGTAGTACGATAAAAAATAATGGGCTATTTTAGAGACCAATCGTCGATTTTTGGGCTTCAGCTGTTTTTACTTTCTTATACAAAGTATAAGGAAGTATTGGGATCACGAAAAAAAAACGCTGACGAGATTTTTGCGGAAATACATATTTTGACGTCCACTGAATCCGTTAAGACCTATTTCTCAATAATGTCTGTGTGTGAGGATGGATGGATGGATGTCTGTGTGCGCAATATCTCATGAACGAGACAAGATATGAAAACAAAACTTGGAATTTATAAGTTTAATGAAAAAATGAAGAGGAAGTTTGCTGGACACACAATAAATACCATTTTTTTCAAAAATAGAATCCGCTGTGAAAAATTTTCAAATGAAAGATGTTAGGAAGAATATTTTAAATATAAAATGTTATTTGCATTTTTCTTGTACATGCTTCTAATTTTGAGAAAAACTAAATTATATATTTAAGAATATATTCCTATAATCTTAAATACAGTGGGAACAAAAACTAAAACATTTTTAATATCTATGTGTCAACCGTATCATATAATTGTGAAGTGTCAGAAATATGTGTCGTGTGAAATATTATAAAAGTAATATTTGTATTATTTTTAAAAAACGGCATATTGAAAGTTGTTCTCGCGGCTTTTTAATGTATTCTGCCAACTTTACCGAAAATGTGGGAGACACCTAATTCAATAAAACAAAAAGGAATGAAGCCCGAAAATCAGCGTTTGGGCCCTTAAATAGCCCATAATTTTTAATGATACTACGTCATATTCAGAGTTGTTTTCGCGGCATTTTAATGGATTCTGCCAACTTTACTAAAAACCTGGCAGACATCGATTTTTTTCAAAAATGGCTGCGGCCAGAAAGTTGTCGTTAGGGCCCATAAATAGCCCATAATTTTACGTGATGTAACAACATATCAAAAGTTTGTTTAACTCTATTCCAAAACATTCTGCTAACTTTGCCGAAAACCTGGCAGACATCAATTTTGGTCGAAAACGGCCGTAGCCCAAAAATCGGCGATAGGGCCTATAAATAGCCCATAAAAAGCCCTTAATTCTGAGTATAGTCTCAGGTGATTCTGCCAAAAAGTGTCTGCCAGCTTTATCGACATTTCTTTACTTTACAGTCACTTTTTGTTCGAGGTACATACATAATTTTATTTAATACTGATTACTAAAGTTGATAAATTATAGTATTTATCAACAGAAATTATAAAAAATTCGTATAAATATGAGTTATTACAAGTAAGCTAAATATCAATTTCCATTAGAACAAGTATGTGTTTATAAATAAGGAAAAAATTTAATGTCAAATTTTACTTTAAAGTCCTAGGACTTTAAAGTTTCACTTTTTTACGATAAATAGTCCGAAAAATGTAACCTAAGTAACCAGTATGTAAAGTGTGTTATACAATTTCGATTTAAATTTATTTAACAAAAAAATTAGTTAATTAATTATAATTCTAGAGCCAAATAAATTCGAAAATATAATTCTCCGATACCTTTCTCAAACTTGTTACTATTTGACAATAGCCATTCAAGTCCTATGAGTTGTCGTGACAATTTCCTGGCAATTTTCGAAAAATCTGTTAAATTATTATAAATTTATTCGCACTTTTTTATTATATTATTAATGAATTTAAATTTAGTTACGCTTTGGCCATAAAAAAGGGCATTTGTGCGAAATATAATAATTGTACAAATATTAATTCCACACTGATTTTGAAACGAAAACGACGTTTCAAGCATCGTTTGCTTAAAAATAAATGCAAATACAGAATAAATTGCTAAGTAATTAAAATTGTTTATTTATATTTCAATGGAATTCATCAATCCTACATTAATATACTTGATAATAGTGTAATATTTCATATAAATAATAGCTCATTCTAGTTGACATTAGGGTTTAAACGATTATCAAAACAACATTATTGTCAAAATAAATCGACGATATTTGATTATCCTGTTATTGTCGAAAGTATTATTTAATTTCGGCTAATGTGTTGGTGGATATTAGACTGAAACGATAGGGTTATTAATGCGCGGTAGCGGATAAATAGCCGGTTTTTGTTGGTGCTCCTTCATCCATCTTATGCTATGAAATATAAATAATGAAGACAGGATCCGATTTAATATATGTATTGTCAGTTCAGGGCTTGGAAATAACCCAAGTCAACGTGAAAAGCAACACGCGAAGGAATCATTATGTTGTTGGATGATTGTCGTTATTGCGCTCAGAATCAATAAAAATATTTTGTATGTATCTACTTTAATTCTGGTATTTATTACATGAATAAAAATCATTTGTCTGTGTTAGGGTCGTGATTTAGAATGGGAATTTTTTGCTTGAAATATGTGTTCACATGATGACAGAACAAAGGAGAAGCAATTTTAAACATTAATGTTTTTATTATTTTATTGTTTGACATATTTTATATGTTTTTCTTACCTACACAGTTCATCATGGGGGCTCACATTTGTAACTGTGTTTTTTTATAAATGAATAGTTAAAGCATTTTAACAAAAAGGCGTCATTCGGCGGAAAGGTGAACACTAACCTGGCATTTCTGCTCAAACAAAAATTTTCTTATTTATTTCGTAATTAAAATAAATAAGTATAGGTCTTATCAAAACATTTACTCATTTTTGGTGAGGCACTGAACATTCGCAGACCTCGGTAAGATATATTTGTCTAAGGTGCCATTAAGTCACGGCTCCCAAAGATGTTACTGGAAGAGGAACCACAGGGGTAAAGTTAAAGTGGCAACTGTCAGCAGCGGAATTCTAATTGAGGATCTCATGTTCCACATTTAATGTGTTGTCACGGAGCTAATTACCCTATTTATATACCGATTTAATTAAATATATATGACATACAACATTTCTAATAAACCATTAAAACTTTTTAATAAATGACAATCCCCATAAAAAATGTATCATTAAGAGAAATCTACAAAAACAGAATGCTACACTCAAAATGGATGAACGCGAGCATGATGTATTTATTTATTTTTATATGTAATGCTGAATTACTAAAGTTATTTGCATTGAAATAAAAAATGTGCCTTTAAGCAAAATACAGCGAATCAAAATTGTGGCTACGAGTTGAACAAGACATGATTTGCTATGTTTTACAACTCATAATTTGTTAGATTCAATTTACTTATTTACCATGTTCTCTTGTTAACTTGACAAAGATTTACGTACGGTAATCCAGAAAGTTCAATTTTAATAAAAATTTTATAGAATCTAAACAAAAAATCTCTTACTTATCAAAACTCTGTTTTACTGAACATGCTCCAAGTGAAATGCTACGCTCAGAAAATGGTAAATGGAGCAAAGATATTTATTTTATATAGATATTTAATTATACGCGGTCCGGACATTTAGTGTACACGTCAATGGAGATGGCGATATGCGGTTGGCAGCATGGCGCATAACCGCCTGTGTGACCACATTCTTGATTTGTTAATACCTCGTTTGGTTTTCGTGATATTGTTATTTTAGTGTAACCTGTTAAAGTTTTGCACCGATTTTGGAAACATGCAATTTTCTGGAGCAACGATGCAACATAAAATTTAGCGTGAAACTGGGAAAAACTTTCACAAAAATGCAAAAAATGACCAGAGTTGTGGCGAGACAACTTATGGATCTTGCACCCACGGCAATGCGTCCGCACATTCAGCTTTATCAATTCGTCAGTTTTGTGCAAAATATCAGATGACTATCCTCTCTCAGTATCTTTACTTTTCAGGCCTGGCTCCTTGCGATTTTTTCATATTCTGGAAATTAAAATGAGTATTGAAAGGACGTCGTTTTCATACCTTAAAGACCATTTCAAATGAAGTTATCCAGGACAGCTTCGCGAAATGGAAACATCGCTTGGAAAAGTCTGTGAATAGAGGAGAGGGATACTTTGAAGAGGACAAAGACCACAAATCTGTCCAATTAATAATAGTTCAATTATTTTCTGAACATACTTCGTATGTGACTACCTACTATTTATATTAAAGTTAGTAAGTTCAAAAACTTGCTTCATTTGTAGGTTATTTTCTGTATTTCGTTGTATATTTACAAACATCGAACAGTAGCTCTGCTGTTTGACATTGAGTCATATTAGTTAACTCTCCCTCAATAGTATGTTGTTCAAGCAATTATCCAAATTATTTAATAATATTAACTGTATAACATGCAACGATCTATACCCTGGCAGTTATGTGCTCATTCATATTTAAAAATCCTAATCGATCTTTAGCATGTACATATTAACAATTCACATTACTTCAGAGTCAGTGCACGTAAATACGTCACTGTGTACCGCATTATTTTGTCACTAAATTCACGTGAATTTACAGCACCAATCACTATTAGCAAGAATGTCGACTGTCGGTTAATACCTAACAATCTATAATAGTATATTAAAGAACGAGTTTCACAATTGTCATTTTATTTTGTGAAAAGGAAAAGCCCTTCTAACAAAATGACAATAATGAAACGAATTCTTTATACTATTTTTTTTACATTTTACGCCTTTTATCCAAGTTTCAAAATGCAGGAAAATTGTATTAGTTGGTGACACTAATGTGACGTTTGAAAATTCAACACCTAACCTTACCTCTAATATCTCTTCTTCTTCATACTATTCCTAACTTCTGCTTTTAAATTCAAAATTATACAAAATAACATTCTTACAATTTGTATTTATTTATTTAGAGAAGTGTGACATTTTACGGCATATGACATTTCAGTAGAGTTACCAACCTTGAATATATAAATTGTACTGCTCTGCTATAACACTCGATTGAGCTGTTACGAAACTTCTTTGGGTGTAGTAACAGCTTTGTTATGGAAGCAATATATAAAAATATTTATTTCGTATGTAACCAAAATTCTATTAATTATTTATAACGTTCTGATTTAAAATAATTGTCTCTTCAAGCTCAGAATATATTTTTCATTGAACTACCAGTCTTTTATTGTGGCCATTTAAAGCTAAGGATTTTAAAATAGAGTCTAAAAATCTATATTTCAGTTTTGAAATGCGGAGATATGGAAAACATGTTGAAGAATACTTTCTCCACATCTGAATACGCGTTCCATCTCCCAAACAAAGAAACAAAGAAAAGTAAATGCATCGAAGGGAAAACGAGCAAATTCCGATTTCGTGCGTATCCTTCAACCATGTCCCTTGACAACGTTCAGAGCCAACCCGGGATTCAAACCCTTAGAGCAGCCCTTAGCGCGGACACGAACCACTGAGGACTCTCTATCCTTGTTCTTCCGCTTATTGGCCTCCGACGTTAAACAGATTCTCTTTTCACTTCCGTTCCTTAAATCAACATTTGTTAATTTGATTTTTGTTAATGATGGCGCGTTGTCGTTATGAGATGCTCCTTGTGATGAATGCGTATTTGGGTGTGAATTTCCCGAGATCGCAAGTAAATATTGGGAGAGATTAACAGCTATATCCAAAAGCCTGTGAAAGTGTTCTTTAATTAAAGGGGACTTTAATGAAATGGCGAGTATTTCTCTTGGATTTCACTGAAAATTTATCACAATTTGCTGTATTTCAAATTATATTTCGTATACATGTTTCTGCCTACCTTCAAACAAGTTAGGCGATGGTAGTATAATGAAAACGCCACTTACGGAGTTTTTAATATTGCCCTCTGCTAACAGCAGATGTCGGTATACGCGAGATGTATAGTTGCTGACATAAATATAATTTGTCACGTTAAATAATACATGAAGAAAACATGAGACATAATCCAGATAAAATTATATTACATGAATGTACAAAATAAGTAAAGAAAAACAAAATCATATTTGCATGTTTACCGGAATGATTCCAATCCGGTAAATGGGAATTTACATTATTGTTATTTTTACCTTACTGTATAGCTGCTAAGCAATATATTTATAGGATTTGATTCTTAATATCGTTTTCCGACGACTAGTGTAGAAAGTTGACTTTTGCGTTTGCATTTGTCAACGCAAAGTTGATATTTTCTGAAGAATTTTACTTTGTCGCTCGTCTTCAATAGTAACGAGCGGTAAAAGATTTTTTTTTACTAATTCGTTGCCTGGATACAAAGTAAAAGAACAGCTACAATGATCTATGACAGAAAGGTACTATACACGCGCTTATTTTATTGAAATTAAAGCCATATATTTTCTTTTATACATATTCGTCAGAAAATTATTGTGTATAATTCGAGCGCAAAGTATTTATGTCACTCTCATTCGGGTTCGAGCGACGAAACAAAACTTTGCGCTCTAAATTCATTGAAAAAAGATATTAGAAATATCAACAAAACAAAATTCGTTGCTATCATTATTTTTTTATTTGATTACCTGATTGTATATAAGGAAAAATGAAAGCAAAATCATTTCGAATTACAATTCATCCTATTTGTACCGTAAAAATTCATTTATCGAACTTGTAATATAAATAATAATTATTGTAATTATTTAGCTTCTACTTTGTTGTTGATAATACTAAAAACTAGAAATTCAAAAATATTTTAAATATATGTATAAAATGTCTCTAAAACTAGTGTTCTATTGGGTAGCTAATATTACATATGTTTATCAAGCATAAACCATTCAAATGAACAATCATTTCTTAAATTCTATTTTTGTCACCGAATGTACGGCCGACTATAGCATTCTTCGCAGCAATACTTGTCAGAAGCGCATGTCGGTTTGTCGAGGTGTACCATATTTTACCTTTTAAATTTAATTGGCACTCTTATACACTGTCAAAAGAATAAAGAACAGGCTCTAATTGATGATAAAAATGATCATGTATGTTTGAATGTGTGCTCGTATAAAAATAAAATTCCAATTCAGTTTTGAAACAGCAAAGTGTTTAATTTTGAATCTTATAAGTATGTGGCCATCATGAGACGGCAGCATGAATGTAAACGAGAGCATTCCACTTGATCTTCGTAATATCAGTGTAACAGCGTGTGTTTACCAACTCTCGCGTAGCGTAGGTACAGTCATCGGCCGCTGCCGCAGTGAGCCATTTCGGTGCCATTTTGGCGGCGGCGGTTCATTTAGGGCTGCCGGCGCTTATGTCGCCGCCCCCACCGCCACTAATGCCGGTTCGCCACTTTAACTTTATTATTTTGTTTAGTGGAGGCAGCGCTTTTTATTCGATTCCGCGTCAAATTGGAAGTTAATTGTTAACCGAGTTATATTTTGCGTGATCTGTGGGAATAAACTGAAAGGTCGTTCACTTTCGATCTAATCGCCACGGAAATGTGTTCTTGCATTGTAATTTTCGTCCTTATTGCCTTTTTGGGAATTAGAATGAAATTAATTTTGTTGGAAATTAGCGAAAGATTAAGCTGATTTTGTTATGCGTGCGAGGAAGAAAAATGATTGAATATTAAAGATGATTTAGCAAATTATAAGGCAGCTGAATTTATCAATCTTGCAAAAATCTAAAATATATACTTGGTAACGGCGTATTCTATTCCACTAAGAAAAATCTAATCCAACTAACCTCATTTTAAAATGTTATGTCAAAGGTAGATACATAAAACAGATTAATAGTGATCGAAAGAATGGAAATATTTACTTGTAATACTATAAGTAGTCAAAGTTATGAATAAAAACGAGATGTTGGAGAAGCAGTCAATTTAATAAAATCCAATAAATACACCAACGTTTCGACTGCTAATCAGTCTTCATCAGGGTGCTGATACAAACAAACAAACAATAAATAAACATACATATATCAAGGTAAGCAGACTTACATAATTGGTTTTTAAAAAAATAAAGAATATCATGTAAAAAATTATTTTACAGAAATCTGTCGTCAAAAAAGGATAAAATACACACACAAACATGTTACTTAACAGTCATTATCTAGCTGACTTATACAAGAAGTTTCTAGTGAAGTAATCGTACAGAGATGCAAGGAACCACTCTTCAGCCAATCAAGGGCTTGCAGGACCAAATACAGGATTAGACAATACATTAATAACTAAAATAATGATTAGCAGTCGAAACGTTGGTGTATTTATTGGATTTTATTAAATTGACTGCTTCTCCAACATCTCGTTTTTATTCATTCAACATCCAGTCGAGAAACAACCCATCTAGTCAAAGCTATGTCGATTATTTTTGACAGTGTATTACGAATGTCTCTTGTGCTTTAGTATGAATATTACGAGTGCGCAGCACGAGTGATATTCGAAAGCACAAGAGACATAAGTAATGCACCCTCAAAAATAATCTACTTAGCTTTGACTACGAATCGTATTCGAGGGATTATTCAATGAACCAAATAAAATTTTTTAATTAAAATTATTAAAAATAGCATTACTATGTTTTCATAACTATTCAAACGTATTTTTTGTGTGAAGTTTTTATAATAATATCAAAGAATATTTCATTTATAATGGATAGTGTGTTGGAGATTTGGAGATAAATCCGAGTCAGAAATTGGCAGCGACATTAAAAGTAATATTCCATTAAATACTCAAAAATCCCGAAAATCGGTTTGGAACCAATTTCAAAATTTTATGTCAGAAAAAAAATATAAACTTGAAGACTCAAATTCACCAATGGAGTTAAAAATTATATTGAAAAATTGGGCTACTAACATGAAAAAGCAGGATGGAGCAGTATAATGTAATTCTATGTATTTTTATTAAAATGTTCATTTGTTTAAAATATTAATTTAAAAGTACTAGTACTGAATGGTCGACACACAACGGTACTAGTACAAAATATGCATTAAAATTTATTTTGATTGGCTGTGCAATTCAAAATCCTGCATTCGTATTGGTCTACTTTTGACAGATGACAGGTGAGGGGAATAGTCATGAAATAATTTAGTAGAATATTTTTTATCAATGTGGGGTTTTGAAGAAAAACATATTTTTCAAAAAGTTTAAGTATATGTAAAGCAGGAGATGATTCTTCTCTCCTAAGATTGCATATAAGTTGAAATGTAATGAAAGTATGCTCATAAATATCTTCTTAACATCACCTTGAATAAAATTTATGTTTGAAACCTTGAAACTTTCTGAAATATGAACCCAAAGTTTCACTAATATCTGTCTACATACATTTCTTCTCTTTCTTTTTCGTCGAGAGTTTCGTCGTGAAAATATTGTACACTAGATTAGAAAATTATACAGAAATAATTTACTGGCCAGGAGCAGAAGCACTTAAGAGAGATATTTGTGTCAATATTTATTTTATAAATTGAATTAGTTTTTGAAATATCTGCGAGGGACTGTTATGCACATGATCGTAATTTGCAATGTATTTATGTACATAATTTAAACAATAAGCCGCAAGCTCCAAAATCAAAATGTAGTGCATTGAAATCAAACAAATTTAGTTACGGCAGTGATTATAGTGGAATAATTAAATAGTTACAATTTATTTAGCAAAGTAAATCAGTTGTAAATGAGTTGGAACAGCTGGGAGTGAATAACAGAAATTTATCAAGGTGATTGCCGGAGTAATGAAAATCTTCGAGACGATCGCGCAAAGAACTGGCTTTTTATAAACATCCCTTAAGGCACATTAATTGCACTGCTTTTACGGCAAACAGAGCCGTTTTAACTTTTCTTATAATGATTATTAAACGCGCCTGGGGATAGAGAAACGTTCCCAAAGGGAGAGACAATTCCAGAAGAAACCCGTGTACGAAAACGAGGCGAAAAAAGCAACTCTTCGCTGGAAACTCAAACAATAAACTTATCAACATTCACGGTCGTGAAGGGGGAATAATTTCCTCATTTTAACTCAAAGTGGACTCGTCGACTCGTCCTGCTGTCTCCTGCCGACCCGACCCGCGTCTCAACGAACAACCTCACCTCACTGGCCGCTAAACGGCCTAATGATGAAAAATAGCGCGCCGCTTACGTGCCCAATCCACGCTAACTTCTTTGTCGGAATTTTTTGTCCTTTGCCGTTGAAAAACTTACTGTTTGCCCTAATTAAATGTCACCTTATTCATTTACGAAAAGATTTCACTACGCTACAATAAGACATAAAATTATTTCTACAATATTACTTCAATAAAGAAAGGGCGTTTCACTTATATCATTTTTTAAAGGCGATTTTAAAGAGAAAATATTCTCTTTGAAATACATCAATATGTGCGAATTAAATAAATATTTTAGAACAATACTGAATTTCTACAAATATACATACATAGGTAGGTACAGTATATTTCAATTTAGGAGCTCCGCATTGGGATCTCGATAACAATAAGAGATACGACTTTGGTTAAATTAAAAAAAATTGTCATAGTTTAATGGTGTTTTGTTTTTTTTAATATCCCCAAAAAGAACAGACCAAAAACTTATTTTCATTTTTGAATAATTTCTAAACTGTCACATATTGATATTTCAATTGAAAGAGGTACTTTTTTATTGCATAACCAGTGGCGTAGAAAAGTATTTTTGTAATGGCGCTTATTAAAATGTCATAGCATAAAAAGCTTATTTTTTATGATTTTAATAATATATGTACAACTTTTACTTTTCTAATAATATTTTACGTGAAAGAAATTAAATACTAATTTTTGTTTATCTGGCGATGAAGTTATGAAATATTTTTCCAGAAGTAAGTCAAATACATTTAAAATAAATAATATTCAATAAACAAATAATTTTTTTATTTTAAATGACAAAAACGAAAATAGATAGTGATATTAGTTGAGAGGGAACAACAGTCTAAAAATTAAAATTAGCGACTGACGGTTGTGGGAATCGAATTGAGGATCCCATGATTCGTAGCCCGATGCGTTAAAATATAATAAATTGTAATACTAAACACTAAATTGCGTGCTTTAAATAATTAGGAAAATTATTTTTTGCTCAGTAACTTGACATTAAAAAAACATTTAGTATGCTCAATAAATAACTTGATTTATATTTTTATTGATAGCCATCTTCAAATATTATCGATCAATATCAAATAGATACAAAAATGTACATAAACTGCTGTTACGGTTTTATGTTATTCTATAAATAATTTACAGTAGATTTGATAACCAAAACATATTAATGTATGGGTTTTAATAATATTGATAAAAGCATCTCCGTGTGTTACGATCAATCAATAGTTATATTTCTACTACTACCTAACCCAGTGATGGTCAACCTACGACTCGCGGGCCGCATCTGACCCGTTAGCAAATATTTACCGGCCCACTAAACTTAACCAAGCCAGTGGTCAAGATTGAGTCCTGACCACTATCCTGGTTTACAAGTTGTGTAATATTGATTTTATCCCTTTTTATTTTTATTTGTACTCAGTTATAAATAAAATTCATTAAAATAATATGTTGTCATTCTACTGTTAGTAATTTTATTAGTTATAATTTAATTCTTTATTTATCCGGCCCGCTAAAATTAATCAATCGTAACTTTGATCCCAAAATATGAAAACGTTGGGCATCACTGACTTAACCTATCAATTTTGATAGCTAAATATTTTTTATTTCAAAGATCAATTTATATTTTTTAGGGTAAATAGCTCCGTGGTAACTCTGGATCATAACTTCGTCAGTTTGAATCCCCATTTTACCTGTACCTCGGCTTCTCCATGTTTTAGGTCCTGATTTGACAGCTAACAACAGCACACTCAAGATAGATAAAAGGCGTGATGATACATTTATTTATATCTATCTTTATCATTTTATCCTCAGCAAAGAACTAGAAATATATATTAGAATAACCGAAAGGTGTCACATTTATCCTTAACACGTAGCGCCATTTATTGTACGCACGTGTTAAATGTTTTCGATAATTGTGAAGCTGCAGACTTGGACTTTTACTCTTGTAATTGAAAAAGCCATTTTCCAACTTTAGTTGTTATTTATAACAGTGCCATAGTGGTAACACTATGACTAAATGTGTCTAAAATGGCCCGTAAACAGACTAGTAATAACAAAACCAGTTACTAGTAACCAATGTTTATGTAAATTCACCTTTGATATTATATTACAAGTTATAAAAAAATTCTGTACTGTTCAATTTACTCTACGCACAATTAGTTTAAGTTTAAACGTTACGAGTGCAATAAACATATAAGTTATTTTTATATTTGTGGTAGATATGAATTTCCGCATTTTAAACCGTTTTTATTGCACATAAAACTATTTTTATAGGACATATTTTGCTTTACGGTTTCGTTTTAATACTAAAATAAACCTTACTACAATCGATTCGCTTGTACATGGTAAAGTTTTATTACATACATTAAGTATGTAATTACGGAAGAGTACTTAATTTGACATATCACAACATCCAAAATAAATGTAGTTATAAAATGTATAGTTTTTCATTTGGTAAACAGTTCAATAAACATCGCACACAAACATGGCGGACACAGGATAGTAGTAAATTCTTTTCTTCAACCGTTTTTAGTTAATATGATGAGCCTTTTAATATTTATAATTTATAATTGGCTTAAACACTTTTATGAAAAACTAATTCTGTATACAAATCTGGAAAGATTTGAAGAAAATATATGAATTAAAATTTAATTTTATCAACTCATTTACAAAATATAACACATAGATAGAAAATACTGATAGATTTTGTTTTATAAACTTTTATTAGATTTTAGTAAAAAATATGTTTTGTTTCTTTTATATTAAATATTATGAACATAAAGTAAATACTAAATTATATTCATAAATGTATTTAATTATAATTTATACTTTAGGGATGTATAATACTTGTTCATTCTGTACCTAATACCGAAACAAAAAGCAATCAAATTTTGATGCAAGCACTCGAGATTGCATTTCCGTTTAATTTCCCTGAATTTTATTGGACATCTTCTTAAAACCAGTCGAGTATTCTACAAGAATTATAACTTTTTAATTAATTTAATACTTTGTTTGTTAATTTTGTCATAAAAAAAATATACATAAAGTTAGTTTTCTCTTGAACTAAAGAATACCAACCATTCTTGTATGATAGTATAGGTTCTTCTTCCCTTAATGTATAATATACATATGTAATCTCCTCATAATTGGTTAAAATTTATTATTTCTGTCATGATTTTAGTGTTATAGAAATCAAATTTTTTTCTCAGTCGTGGAAAAATTACTGAGTAAAAACATGCGCTAACTTGAAAAAACATTCGCTTTATACTTTCACCTCGGATTTAATGTGAATATAGTATATTGTGCAACAAATACAGAAAGTTATCTATTTCAAGCGAGTTGCGAGTGTATTAGCAGGAAACGAAGTCGAGGACTGAAATCACACGAGCGTGAAATAGGCAATTCTACACGAGTTGCACACATACTTTTTCTACAATCACACTTTTGTTAAAATTTAATAATAATAATTCTCTCTTCAGAAACAAGAAACGACATTTCAAACTAATTGACGTTTATGATAACAGCATGACGGCGGCACAAGCGCAGATGTGACCAACTATTAATCTATAGATTGTAATATAAAAACAAAACATATTTTAGTAAAAAATTGATATTGTATTTTCTTTTTAATCTCAATATCGAAAACGATGATTTATATAAACTCTGAAATAATTGTTAATTATATTATGATATATAAATGTAATTATACTTGACATATTAATATCATACAGTATTATATTATTAGTAAGTTGGTCACACCTGCATGTGGAATAATTGCCCACGCTATTCCACACGACTGAGCGAAATATACAATTTTCAAGCTTTATTTTGTATGGAGAAAAGTGTAATTTTTAGTAGTGATCGTAGAAAAAATTATCAGTATTGGTCCAATACCAGATTAGCTTTGAAAATATATTATTATTTTTTAGTAAATAATATATTTCTTTATCATTAAAATTAAAAACATAAATTGAACAAATAAGCAGTAACAATTATTAAAAAAAGTACTGAACAAAATTGTAATAAGCAGGGCTGGCGCCATCTACAAAAAGGCCCTTGTACTAATTGTATACTCATAGTTATAATTGATGTAAAATACGAAGATATTCAAATCATACGGTTCTGGGTGAGCTGCTTGTACATAATGATATTTTAATTAGACGTACACATGTCACCATGTTGTAAACATACCTGTGACAAGCACGCATAACTACATGTGTACCTATATTCGGCATCAGGCGTCATTATCTCATGTAGTTTTTGTGTGGCAGTGGTGGTAGTGCCCTGCACGCCATGTTTCAATAACATGACAGAAAATCGACAAGAATTGCTCAGTAAATACTAACGAAGTTCATCATACTGTCGAGCTAGCTAGTGCCGCGACTGACACGAGCCCGGAAACAGGGCTGGCCCTAAAACATTTTGCGCCCTAGCACTGTTTCAAAATGAGGCTCTATTTGCTCTTATTTTATTATACAGTAAACATAAATATACATTTAGCAGAATTTTATATGTGGAACATAATTTTAATTTTGCGGAAAATACAAAAAAAAAGTTTTTAATTAAAAATTGCTTCCAACGAGTACTTTGTTTGTATGCACGGGTAAGAAACATGCGATAAAATCTTTACATGCTTGTAGCCCTAGCATCGTACTGAGTAGGATTTAAAGGTACTGCACTTCATGCAGCAAAATATATCATTTACCGAGATCTGTTATAAGCAAGATGCCACAGTCAGTAATGAGAAAGTGGCGTGATTATAAAATATAAAAGAAAATAAGTGTGCTGCTAAATAAAATTTAATGATTAACTGTCTAAATACGGAGTAATAAGAATAAATCTCCGGTATCGTATTTTAAATACTAACGAAATTAAAATAGTCTATTAACAACAATATAACGTTCCAATTATATTATTATAATTTTTTTAGCAAGTTTAAATATACAACAATGAATAGATGATTAGTAAAATAAGCTCTACTGTAGATACTCTTCTTTTATTTATTTAACCATTCTGGAGGATTTCAGTTCCAATTACTGCGGGGAAATAATATATGTATATTATACATAAAATAACAGTAGAGATAAAACATATAACTATGTACATTTATAGTCAAAATTGACAAAATTTTAACAAAATTCTTAGTCCCAAGAGAACCGCCGTTAATTTTTGTTAATTTAACAAGTTTCAAATTTATTAACAAGTACCTAGCCAATTATTTTTCTGTATTTCATAACTAAATATATTTGTGTACATTATAATTTATTTTTATGTGCTTTTATGTGCTTTTGACTAAATATTTTAATAATTATATTGAAGCGGAACAATAAATCATAGTTATTGTAACTATTTAGGTTGGTACAAAAGGATACAAACTTTCTACAACAATTTTAAAATTATAAGTTAGTTAAATTATTGACGAGTCTATTTGTTAAATTTTATAAATCCAGCAAAGAATTAAAAACAATTTTTCTTGTTAAAAAAACATATTTGGTAAAATTTTAATTTAATAAACTGTCATATTTGTTCAAATTGTTAATTTAACACAATATATTTGTCAATATTAACCAAAAATACTTAACAACCGCAAAATATATTTTAAAATTTATTTTAAAAAATAATCAAATTGAGTATTTAAAACGATATCATTTGAAATAAAACTGCAGCTATTCAAACTTCTTCGTCCCCATAATGAGTCTCGATATGTTCCTTCAAAACTAAATTAATTTTCATACAAGAATATTTATTACAAAAATTTTCAATGAAAACGAAATCGGGTTGGCACTATTTAAATCAAATTTTCTCCTCATTTAAGAGGAATCTGCATATTCCAAGAAAACATTTTTATCAGTTTAATATATCTATAATAATATTTAATTCTCTTGAATTGAGGACATGTGAAAAGCTTCAATTATTTATTTTTGATTCAGAAACGATTACTTTTCAAATAAGTAATTTCTAGATATATTTTCTGCCCTCATAATTTAATGGCTCTGTAATAGATTTCAGCGGCCTTAAATTTGGTTAGAATCCCCGTTGGGCCGGCCCTGGCAGAGCCACCCAACTGCCGAACGAACAACCAAGCACCTTCGTTACAACAATGTGCGGTTATTGATTTTATGTCGCCGAAACAGAACATTGAAAAGCACTTGTTTGTGTCCGAGATAGTTTCACCGGTAAACGACTTTCCACATGTAGCACTGCTGAATTTTTTGCAGTTTTCAAACTAAAATCATTATAGAAGTACAATAGTTTATATGCGTAGGCTTGATAAACGTTTGACATTTTCATAAAATGTCATAAATATTAACCATTGTCATTTGGTTGATAATGTAAACCTGTGTGTAATTGATTAGTAATAATATTATGTAGATATAAATAAATACGTCGGTTTTACATTTAATATATGCATATACAAATCTATTAAGGGTAGAGACAGTAGATAATAGGGTTGTTCGATTACGATTTTTAATAATAGAATACTGATACTGATTACTAAAAATATTCGAATATTTTTATTAGTCGATTAATCTAATAGTAAAAAGTTAATTGAATAAATAATTAGACAATTTAAAAAAAAAATTCGTAACAAGTAACAAGCCTGAAATGTGAAATATAAACTATGTCAATGTCAATCTCAATACCTGCTAGAATATTATTGTAGTTTTCCGAAGATAAAGAGATCTACAATAGAAAGAGATAGAGGCTAATTGGAATAATACTTGTAATACTATACCATGAATATCTCTTAAAGAAAGAATCTTAGTAACATTTTTTGTTAATAAATTTAAATAAGTAAATGCTTAATAATAATATTTACTACCCATTTCATAAATACCCCAAATAAATAAAACTATATTATATTCTTTCTGCAGATTATTTGTGGTTCATATTGCAAACTGTGTATAGATGTACAAAGATTAGGTTAGGTAAAAAAAAAATTAATTAATTTGAGATGGCCAGTGAAAAAATTAAAGTTTTTGTGATTCTATGAAGAGAGAGTGACTCGGTTTTGATTATGCGTTCACTCCCAGCTAGCGTAAAGGCCTCAAAAATAGCCATTTTTGATGTTTTTTCATATTTCGTCAATTAGACCATACTATTAACGTTATATATGCAGTTTTTTCATACACAAATTACTGTTGGGATGTTAAGCTTTAAGTTTAGTATATGGGGATCATCTTTCAATGATGAGAAAGCTCAGTTTTTGTCCATTGAAAATATCGATTTTTTTGCTTAAATCGATGAGAAGCTTATTATAATGATAAATGGGTTACAATTGGCTTCTAAACTACTACTAATAAAGGTGTATTAATAAGGATATTTAATATTTTGAACAAGTAATATTAACTACTTATATATCTACGATTTTAATATTCAAATAATCGTTGAATTAATCACTCAATCAATTAATCAAACATTCGATTAAACAAATAATATTGATCAAAATTTGGATTAACCAATTATTTTTTTGAAAATATTAAATTTGATTATTCGATTATTTGACATAGCCCTAGTAGACAACCGTGGGTAAAACAAACATTTTTCAGTTTACATGGAACAGTTGCAAATTTAACAACTAATATTGATATTATTAGTAATAACCAGAGTTTTATAATTACATACAGAGTTGACTTGTTGACAAAAACTAAGAAAATATGAACGCCAAACAATTATGATATTCAACAACATTCATAGTAAATAAAGCGAATGCAATTGAAAATATTATTTTAAAATAAATATATGTAAATACAAACAAATAATGAAATCAAACGTTATTTTTTTTACATTTTACCGGTTTAACATTTAATTTAATTGTAATAAGAAACAACTCGAAAAAACAATGATATATAATTTTTTTTAAATTAATTTGTGAAAACATTTTCTTTGTTTGAGACAATTATAAAAAATACGGAAATGGTTAAGGGCAATGTTCAAAACCTTCATGAACATAATATTTACGATGTTCACATACAATTTTTATTTATTTCGCGACTCATTAATTTTCAAGAGCATTTAAATTTGCACGGAACTAAGTTCGGATGAGATAATTTTGTAGCCCACAGGGAAGTAATTTAATATTCTTTGTGATATACACTAATAAATTTGTCGATTATATGAGTATAATTTTACCTTAATATAATTTAATACGATAACAAAAGACTTGTATAAAAATCAATATTAGTATTTACAGAAGATCCCGCGAATTAATGAAAATTTTCCAAAGAACAATCCAAAAATCTTCTTAAAAATAAATATGTATTAGATTAGTTATTGAAGAAAGTTTCTTTCATGATAAATAGTAATGGATAGAAATTACTGTTCAAATCATTATTCACTGAAATTTAAATTTTAATGAATGAATAAAATTACATTTAATCTGGTAAACCTATTAATTTTTCAGTGGAACTAGAATTTTAATTATTCTTGTGACAGAATTGTGATGAATACGTGATATGTTTCAAAAAGACTTCCTGTTTTCAAATTATGTTACAGCTCACAAATTTACATATATGTAACTTTTAATATTAATACATACTTTACACTTAAATTTGAACAATTAATTGACCTAATAATCTAGCTGCCCAATCCTCTTCATTTGACTTTGATTGATTTATTAGTACTTTTGTTCTATTATTCATGGATCTGTGGATTCTGCACAGACAATTCGGACGAACCCTTACTAATAAAGGACTAGCGATACCAACGTGCTAAAACTACACGATATTGTATTACAGTATAAAATTTTAAAGATGAAATATAAATGATTATTATAACAAATCAATTTATTTGTAAACATAAAATTCCCGATTATTACAGATTGAAATGTGTTCCAACAAATGTATCACAAAAAAGTCGTACTAGATATAACAGAAGTTTTTAAAAATATTAATTATTAAGATATTTGAGTTTTAAAGACCTCTACAATGACGTCAAAGTATTATGACGCCTGTCTATCCTATTCTAAATTATTTGTTCTTCTCTTATTATTGAGCTGTCAGATTATCAAAGTATCAAAATAGTTGGCAACTAACTAAAACTAAAGGTTTTTTTGTTTCGCTTTGAATTCGTAAGTATATTTTAAATACCTACAAAATATATTATTTATTTCTAACTAATAAATATTACTTTAGGTAGACTCAAAGAAATTAAAGGCTTTTTGAATAACATAGGATAGCAAAATTTATCAGTGGTAATCAAACATTTGACTAAAATAATCTTACAGTTTATTTATGTTTCTTCCAAAAATAAATGGAATTTATGTAAATTTTAATTATTTTTCATTAAAAGTTATTTTAGTTTCATTTAAATAATTTTCGGATCAATAAATTAGAACATTCATGTGACTACAATTATTTACAATCTCTACTGTTTATCCACCTACGCCTCTACAATGACGTCACAATATTTTAATAAAATCATTTTGGCTTAATGAATAACAATTACGACTTTTTAAATGTGCAGGTAGTCTACATTTTAAATATATTTTCTTAAAAATTTTTTGAATCTTTTTGAATATAATTTGTACGATTTAAAATGTCACTGTTACTTCTTATTGTTGCTATGTTGAAACAATTTGACATTTCTATATTTTGTCAACATAACCGTAAAATTTGAACATATTCAGCGCTCTCCATGATATATAATAAGTTAGATTAGGAATTTTCACAAAGTAACAGATTTAAATTTTATGACAACTTTACATAATAATCTCTCAACAAACACATAATTTAAATTAATAACAATATCATTCATGAAGTTATAATGTACATATTTTATATTTTACTCTAAAGTGAGGTATTTTTTGTCAGTTGGTTTATATTTTATAAATTAATTTATTAATAAACAACCGGGTTTATTTTGAACCTAATCTTTACAATTATAAAACAAGCTGAAAATAATTTATCTCATTTAAATACATATTCTAATTAACAGAATAAATAAAATTTATCAGTTTATGCTACTATGTATAAAATTGTATTTCATGAGAATAAAATTAAATTTTTTAATGGACGTAGTATGAATGGAATAATTATGAATGAGCCGATTTAAAAAATAATTAGCAGATCAAAATGCAAAGTAATTAGGAAGCTCAAAGGCATCCAAGAAACTTAAATGGGTGGGAGCTCTTGAAGAAACTAAATTAAAACTCTTGTACCTGAACAAATGTAAATAGAAAAATTTTTCGCTTCAGAAAAATAAAGTAATTCATTTGCGACAAGAACTTCAATAACGTAATCGCATAAATATGCATTCATGCATAGAGAACTAGTGCAGCGAAGAACGAAGAGGAGAATACAAAAGTTACGTTTTACTTGGGAGTTGTTCACACTTTCTTGTTTCCTCACGTTCACATTTAAATACACCCCGAGGAAGCGACGGCGGCGGCAGCGGAGGACGAAGCATTTCCTCCAGGTGGAGTATTTGAGTATTTCCGTTTCCGCCAAATTATAATGACGCGTGTAATGTCCGTAAAAGAGCTTTACTAAAACTGGTCAGTTTCTGTCGAATTCTTTCGCGACTTTTACGAGCTAAAACGGAATCCGAGCACATTTTTAGAAAATTTTGTTTATCCTTGACTTGTTTGGACGGCTGTCATTATATCATGTGAAAAGTGAGGTTATAGATCTAAAACAAATTTTAAATTTGAAAGTAATCAAAGAGTAATAGTTATAGTTGACTAGTTTGGACGGTTGTTATATATCATGCGTACAGTTAGGTTCAAGATTTAAAACAAATTTTAAATTTGAGACTAATCAAAAAATTATAGCTATTTGTTTAACTAGGCACCAAAATACCAGATTTACAGCAGAGGTTGCTGTTTCAAGACTCGAAGCCAAGGCAATGAGTATTGCTTTAAATCTGTATTTGTTGCGGTGTTGAACACATTATTTTTTGACGATTTGGAATTAATATTAATTTACTGATTATTTAAAAAAAAAAAAATTTTGAAGGTTATTGCCATCAAATTACGTTGCCATGCGTTTTATAAACGGTTGCTAAACATTTGTTGACGATTATTATGCGTTTGTTAAGCGGTTGTTACGTAAAATATTTCTACAAACTAGGCAGTAACCGTGATAATTTACAGACTGTTACCTTTAATGTCAATCGACAAAAAAAAAATATTTTAGATAAAAGTGCGATCACGATTTTTGAAAATGAAAAGTGAAGAAAATTATATGATGTGGTAATTGGCGGTGTGAATAAATTTAAATTTTCAAATTTTACCGGTTATAATAACTGCAAATCTCAAAGAGTTATTAAAATTCTGTTTACACCGGTGAATTCGCAGCGCAATCGATTTCATAAATATGGAAATTTTCACCAAGTTGGTTTGACGCATAATTGTTTTAGGAAAGAAGACTGAAAATGCAGAAAATCGAAAAACTCAAAAGAACATGAATTCGTAAATTTTATCTACGCGTTCGTTTCATGCAAAAAATTGTTCAAAACATATGGCAAGTATCCAATCAAATTAAAATTCCTACAACTAGTTTTTAACCAATCATTATACAAAACAGTTGAAAATTCAACCAATGGGAACAGAATTATACTGACAAAGTATATCCTTAAATGTTCTGTACTCTTTTTTCGTGTAGCTGACTATTCATTAAAATTAAAATTAATAATAATTTATATGCCAAATCAAATTTACAATTTTTATTTAGTGCCGTTTATTATCAGTAAATAATTAATTTGTCAGATTTAAAAAGTTGTACTATTTGTAGCAATTTTTATTTGAAGCTGGTTAGAAATAAAAAATTGCGGGATGCCATTTCCTAGACATTATTTCATTCTTATTTTTATGTGCCGCAAAATCCAAGAATAATGACTTAGGTATGTTTGTTATTAACTGTTTATTGAATACTGTTTACTTGTATTGAATAAAAAATATATTTAACAGAATGCAAGTCATAATTCTCTCACCTATCTATGTTGGGCAACACATATCTAGCGTTAGAAATTATTTACATAAAATGAATTGACGCTGCAAAAAAATAAAGTAATTTATAATTAGTAGTAAAGAACTTCTATAATAAAACTATTCAACATGTAATATAAAAGAAATGAATGTAAAAACTGCTGAAACAGCATTTAATGCGCGTATAGTGTTAACTATAGCCGCGCTCGTACTTTTTTCTTCACGCATGTCAGTTTTCGAAAGCTAGCAATTTGATTCTTTTATTTAAGCCAATACGGGAACGAGACCAGGGTATGTTTAATCTGCATGCCTTCCCGCAGGATATCCGGGCTGAGTAAATAATTTAGTGCGCTTAACTCATCTTTCTCTGTTGTCAGACTCTCGTGAGATCACCGCTTTCCGTTTTCCCGTTTCATAACAAATTACTTTTATTTCTTTTGTTGGTTGCATTTTTCCTTCCACGGTAAGGAGTATGAGTCTTCAAGTGACTAGTTTCTTCTATGTACATACAAGACAGTTTATAGTTTGCTTTTAGTTTTAAGTAATTGACTTCATCTCTTCTACAAATAAATTTAAGAGTAGAAGCTCGTTTACGTTCAAACCTTTTGATCTGTGTACTTTCCTAAATTGATTTATTATTTAAAATTAAGTATTTGTTTCTGCATAACATAAGTAGAGCAATACATGTAACTATTTGTATAAATAAAATTAACAAAAGTTTGTCACTACTTTTATTGTTGAAATTGGAAATAAAATAGAATATAAATCATTTGGATAATAAGAAATAAATATATCATCACGCCATTTAATCACTCTTTTTGTTAGTAGAGGGGAAACCGCAGACTATTCTTTCTTTTGATAATTTTTGGAAATTTTTCTTTGTGAATTTATCGGCGTATTCAAGGAGATATTATCCCTTACTATAGGTATGTAGTCATACATCTACTTTGTAGTATAGAAGATTAACTCACTAACTCTTACTTAGTTAATTTTATTTATCCGTGCCTTTTGGCCTAGAATCTATAGATATTTTTACATATTATTTCTATAGTGATTACATTATATAAGTTAGCCTAAAAAATTATATTACTTGTTTTCTTCTTTCTAAAATTTTTCCATCCAGTCTTTTCCTGTTCCTTTGTCATTTAATAAGTATCTTTCATCTCTTCTTTCTCTTTCCTTTTCTCTGCAATACAGTCTTAAATGTTCTAGAAATTCCTCTTCTCTACCACATAATCAAATCTACATCTCTTTTTCTTCTGTTGACAACCAGTACATGTTACTTCTTTCCTCATTGCCGCATCTAAATCGAACTTTTGTAGTTAATAAATATATTGGAATATATAGTGTTTTTTCTTTCTCTCTTTTTCACTAACTCTTAGTTTTGTCAAACATTTTAATAGTTCAATTAAAATAAAATATATGTTACTAATGTATCACTATATAGAATATATTTCTTTGACTAGCCTGGCAACATGCCGTTATTGACTTCTTTTGAAGTCATAAATTGGTTTTTTTCTACGCATTGCAAACTGTTTTATTTTTTATTGTGAAGAATTTTGACACTTTAAATATGCAAGTAACTTAAAATATGTTGCAATATCTATATTCTCTTTTAATGAAAAAGGTAGTCGATGTCAACATTGAAAATGTGGCCAATAATCTTGAAGTTTTCTTATTATGTGCTTGCTCACGGAAGTATACTTGAAAGCACATTTTCTGAGATTTTATCACGTTTTTTGTTAAAGGACATTCTTTAAAACTTTTATACACTTTCATATACCGGGTGTAGAATTAAAATGTGGTGTGTACAGGTTTCAGGTTTTTTTTATTGCTGTATCTTTTTACATAATTCACTATATAGGAAAATTATAAATACAAAAATTGTCCAGTATTTAAATATGGATGCAGTAAGATATATTTTATAGAAACACACTGTAATAAATCTAAATATCTTTTATGAAATGTCAAATATTTCTCGCATTTGTTCAATTTTCCATGGCCGTGTTACAAATGTTGATATTAATTTGATTGATATATTGTAAAATACTACTATTTAGGTAATATTGAAAAACTTTTGTATTTACACTTTTGCTGTAATATAAAAAGGTAAAAATATATAATATAAAAAAATTACCCTGTACACTGGGTGTTTCATTTAATTTCGAAAAATAGCGTACAGAAAAATTTTCCCAATCAAAATTTTATATCTCCGAGTGGGGCATCCATTAGTACTAAACACCCAGGATGGGGGGATCAACCGTAAAATCATTGAATAATCCTTCGAAAAATAATAAATAAGTGTTTTTCTGCTTTTTTATTCTTTTGATTTCTGTTCAAATCTTTGCGATTACAGCTGCATCATTCGCGAATTGAAATTTTTTCGGATAAATCGTACGTAATTTTCGACTTACAATCCGAATCTGTCATAAAAAAAATAGGAGTTCCTGTATGAGATTTGAAAGTTACCTACAAAAATAAAATTGCATATTCACTATTTTCAATGTTTGGAAATTTAGAGGAAATTGATTGTTGGATATAAAAATGTCTGCTATCCTCATTTTATGGGATATATTGTGATAGTATACAGGTACATATTCTAATTATAAATAAACTAACAGAGCTAATAAAACAAATAGAAATGATATTAATGATTTATACATATGTATGAAATAACCCAAGAAGTTCTGGGTTTGTGAAACTTTTTATCTGGCCAAAAACCTCAAAGAAGAATTAAATTAATACAGATAACTTACAAGAGAATTTGTGTGTGATATTCATAAATTTATGGTGCAAAAATATTTGGATTTCAATTAAAACTGAATGAAAAGGCAATCGTTTAATAGAATTTGAAAGGCCGTCAATTATGCAGAGTATAAACCGAAGTAAATAAACACCAACAAAATGTTTGTTGGCGAAAGTGCGGCGATGAGTTATGTAAGAACACGAAAAAACTTTTTGTGTTTATTAGTATCTGCTCCTCAGGGTGGAACGTGATAGATCGCCCTGATGGTCGGCGCAACGCTCCGCCAGGATTCTTTATAGATTTGACTTATTTTTTGTTTACTCAGCCTGCTAAAACACACGTAAATCTACTTAAAATACTTTCGAACTTAAGTGGCAAGTAGGATGTTTGTTTTATTTATAATTGAAAGGTTAAGGTCTTGTAGAGTCTACAATGTAGACAAACTACCAAAGAGTTTTTGATGTCCTCGTCCAAGCATTGTTGAGAAAAGTATTAAAGAAGAATAGAAATGAAAAATATGACAAATTCCAAGAGAAAAGGAAACGGAAGAAGAAGAAAGCATTAAAAAATAAAATTGAATCTAGAGAGGCGTAAAACTCATACTCGTAGACTCGCAAAAATATTTCTGCGAAAAGGTCACCAAAATTTAGATAAAAATTTACGCAAAGATTTTATTCCAAAAAGTGTTCGACGCACTAAATTACATGATGTGAATAATACCAAAAGCATTTCAATGTTAAACTTAGTTCGCCAGATATTCAAATGTTCGGTCGAGATTCGCTGATAGAAATTTAAATTTCAAAGAGATCGCAGTTACCGTAGCGAACCGCAACTGCACGTGTTGCTACGTCAGGCGTCACGTTGGCGTCACGCGGAGTAGCGTGGCATCGCGTCACGTGGTTGTGGTGGCACGCAGACAGAGGTGGACAAAGGGGCATTTCACTATGTATAATAATAATCACAATTACGGTCCTGATTTAATTATAAGTTCTAAATTAGAAATAACTGCTTTCAATCTGTCCGAATGTCAATGCAAGTTTATTAGCTCTACTGAACGATATAAAGAATTTAATGTGCAGACTGTGACGTCACTGTGGTGCAGCTTAGACAGCTGATGTAGAGACAGTGAGCTATATGGAAGAACTTTCAAAATGATTCGGTGGTAGTATTTTCTATGCATGGTGGATCATTATTATTTCGATAACTATGCTTTCGAATAAATAATATAGTAACTAAATTAAATAGCCCCATGGTTGCATCGGACTGTGGATCAAGAGATCCTGAGTTCAAATCTTACAGCCAGCAGTTGCCATTTATCTTTATCCTTGTAGTTCTGCCTCCACTAACAACTTTGGGTGCAGGGATTATTAACTGATCTTTTAAAGTCGACCGCCACACTAAAAATGAGTAAATAAATATTTTAATTTATTTACTGAATTTAACCAATTAATCTTGCGATGTACTACTTCACCTCAAATTTGGATAAAACTTCGTGAATTTATCATATTTTGCATACATTTTGCAATACAGTTTAATGTGTCACTTTATTCTTCAACGTAAGAATGGGCTTAACTTCAGATAAGTTAGATTAAAAATGAGTATTGTCATTGGAGTTTGTCGAGCATAAGTTGTGTAGGCTTAGGATTTCTTTGTGAAAAGTGCGAGGGAAGCGAGGTTACCTACAGGTAAATTTCGCATAAACTAAATTTGTACATCGCTGTTTCAGTACCGCTGAAAAAACATTCCTATTTCCAATAATGATGTACAAATATTGTTTACCAGTGTGGGGAATTTGCCTTTAGGTAAGCTCGCTTCGCTCGCACTTTTCACAAACAAACCCAAAGCCGGCACAAATAACGCGCGATAAACTTACAGTACTCATTTTTAATGGAACTTATCTCAAGATAAGCTCGCTTCCACGTTCCACGTTGAATGAATAAAGTGACCCATTAAACTGTGTTTTCAGAGTCCTCTGAATTCGACTGCCACTTGATATTATTTTCTTTTAATGGGAGAGTAAACGAGGATATAAATCAAGAAGAATCATCTGATAAATAGATGTTTTTGTTTCAAAATAATGACTGGCTGATTGATGTCGTCAGCTTGTGTGTTTTAGTAGATCTTACATATATCGCTTGAAAAAAGAATGTCTCCAATAATTTATAATATACTCCACCTACAGGCATGAGGATAAACCGATATGCATAGCCAAACATTTTGCTCTTAAAATCAATACAAATGAGTGAAAATCAAATCTAATCACCACTGCAAGCATTGTCGCTATATACTTTACTCTTTCTGTTCATTATAGTGAATGCTTTTCACTTTTCCAGCTTCTCTTCCATTTTTAAAAGTAGCGCTAGAACGGATTTTACTGGACGGCTTTTTACGATAACATTACGTTTATACTTTCTTATATTTAGTACAGATGTTCAGAATAATATTTCATTGTACCTTTTTACAATAATGACAAAAACTAAAATATATATTTAATAAAATGTTTTAAAATTATAGTTTGTTCTAGAATAAAAAAATTACATCTACCCTAATTGTCAAACAAGTGTCAAGTGTAATTAATTAATGAACATTCAAATTCAGATTTATATGTATATAAACGATACTGAATTGATTCATACAATATAAGAAATACAATGTTTTTTTTTCATATCGCAAAACATCGTTCTCTATTGATTTTAGGCATGGTTCTCAAACCTTCCATTGTCTTCGGAACCTTTCTAACTTGTGTTCGTTTCAGAAAGAACCCTCGTGATTTGAGATAGTGTACGTATTTGTCACTTACAATTCTTTATAGTTGTTCTTTTAGAAAGTATAATTAAATAAATATTTTTGTAAAATGAAATTTAGTTACATTCTTTATTGAGTACTTCAAAACACAAAAATTAATAGAAAAAAAACAAAACGAAACAAAAATAGTAACGGATTTATAATTACGTAAAATCACAGTACTTGAATTAGAAATTTAGTGATGATTGTATTAGTGTATTTTAACATTAATGTTGGTACAGACTTACATCACACTTGTCCCGTCACCCTTCTGCACTTTCATTTCTTAGTTCATTGGTAATTTTCCGCGGATCCCTTTGAAAATTTACCAGGACGAACGGGTCCGTCAAACCCAGGTTGAAAAACGCAGATTTTAGAGAAAAATTCTTCAAACGAATCTTGTAGAATATTGAAATCTGTATCTAAATCATCAACACCTTATTGTAGCGGGTATAATTAAATTTTAAATTTTTTGAAAGTACTTATTTGCAGTGAAAGTCATTTTAAACAAATGCATAACAAATTTCAATAGTTGCGAAAAAAGCTGCAAAATACCTAATGTTCCTAAACTTTTCCGTGTCAAAATTTCTTAAAATTTTGTTTAATTCTGCAATGTAATTGGAACACTTTGTTGATGCGTTGATCTTTCAAATCAATGGCAAAAATAAATAAAACTTATTGGGTTATTGGCTAGTAAACCATTATTAATGAAATTTTGAGTTGCCACAAATTTCTATAATAGAAGTACAAATTCCTGACCTATTCATGCTCAATAATAGACTAGCTATATGTTGGTTTACCCTGTCAAAAATTGCCAGTCCGGCCCTGGACGCATCACGACATGTAAATCCCTTGACTAACGATCGACTACAATACGTTCACATCAATCAACATGTATTATTCAGTGGCGCAAATAAAACCGGATATACATGGGATATTTCAATGAGGATAATTTTATTATCGTGAATGAAGTTCAACGAGCTTTGTTTGGTGATTTTGTTATTTGAATCGTGGACATTTTTTTAAAAGTTTATGCTTTTAATAAATGGAATTAGAACTGAAATCGGTACCAGCTTTTTAAATTCCAAATTTATTCCCTCTGAATTTTTTTTGTGATTTCAGTAGATGCGTTCCCTGCATTTTAACTAGAGATTGGCAATTATTACCAATGATAAATAGTATTATTCTTACATAAATGAATTACCCATCTACAAAATATGTTTATAATATAATATTTTTAGTAATTTAATATAAATAATCGATACTTTATATATTTTTAATTAAGTGTCATTTCAGTTTTATTCAAGAAGCATATTAAAGGAAGGTGATGGGAAAAATATTGCATGCAAAACGTGAATAAATACAAATGAACCACTCGCGTAAGAAGAACGACCCCAGGAATATACTAAAAAGTGGCGACAGGAATACAGAATAAGAATGAACTATGAAATAGTACAAGAGTTGGAAGTAGAAGACAGTAAAAAAGATCAAATAACAGAGAGTCATATGGCATGGATGTATACGGCGAACAGAAAAAAAGGGTGCAATTAAATCTGTAGCGGAATGGAAATCAAGAGAAAGAAAAAGACAAGGTAAACCCAAATCAACATGGTTAAAGGAACTAGAAGAGGATATACAAACAACAGGAATTAATACTGGCAAAGTAAAACAAAAGGTAGAAAGATGAAGTGAAACCCACAGAAATCCCAGTTACAGTACTAAATGTTTTAAAATTAACAACCCGGTTAGAATTATTTAATTAAGTTCCTAATTTAGAAATAAAACAAAATTCAATTAATATATTTAAAGTATTTAAAATCGAAGTATTTTTATGAAAAGGTTGTGTGCGATTATTACAAACATATCTTTCTTTTTCAGATTTTGTATGTTTGAATTTTTTATACATTTACTGGAACGCTCACTGATATTGTAAATGCGAGCCAAAAGAGACAAGCAATAGGTGGGCAACCTATCTTTGTCGTTCAGTTCGCTTAACAAGTTGATAAAATATATAAAGATATTAACACTCAAGATTTTAAAATAAAGTTTGGTACCACTAGCTCTGTTATTGGGTGTTCTTTATATTTCTCTGTAACTTATATTCGGACCTTTTTTTTATAAAATAATTTTAGAACATTCTTCACCGAGACTAAAAGACTTCCCTTAAAACACCCAAATACAGAGCTTGTGGTACCAACTAAAATGTTTAATATAAAAATTAAATAATCCATTAATAGAAATGAATTCAATTAATTATTATATTGATATTGGAATTTAAATAAATTTGAAATTATTGAACAATGCACTGTTAAATATTATTTATGACTTTTGAACAAGTCTGTACAATGTGTTTTTACACAGTAACCGCTGTCAAGGGTTCGAATCCGTGTCTGGTCAGAAAATTTTCATGATTTAGTTTTGGATCCCGTTACCATCCCAAGATAAGATAAAATTAACTTGGAACCTGCAAAGCTATCGGGCAGCGGCTAGTATTTGTAACAAAATCAACACACATAGCATGAATGTGAAGTAAATAATTTAAAATGAAAATTGAGGTGTATTGTGGTTCATCATTTTTTCAAATATATCTTAGTAAATAATTGAGTTATGTTAAATTTTGTTATTTAAAGTTTTTATTTGAAACTATGTTCTCTATTTTGTACCGTTTAAAAGCTGTCGAAATTTGCGAATCGATGGATGTTGGTTATCAGGATTTCGACCCGAATCTATAGTAATCATATTACATTGGTGGGTTTTCAACGAATCAATGCGTTTTATACTAGGCAATTATAATAGTAACTTGAATTAGTAAGTTCCAAATTTAAACTACCTATAAAATTCCGATGCACAATCACAGATTATTTCAGATGTCCTACTGAATACGAAAGACGCACAATATATTTTTATGTGGTTATGTGTAAGATAACTGTAAAACTGTGTTATATTACAGCATGAAATTGTAATCCGCTGAAATATCGCAACATAAATTATTTTTATAATATAATGAAAATATTTATCGGTCAATAAATATGAAAAAGTGTCTGTGAAGCACCACCTTTTATAGACTATAAAAAGTTATCCATAACTCAAAATTAATCGCAATTTTCATATTTAAAATTCCACTACATAATTTCGAGCTTTATAATAATTTCGACGTTGAAAATGTATACATTGTTTCAATTTTTGCTGAAACTAGGGCATGTTAAATTTCTATTGTAATAAATAATATTATACCTGCGATAATATGTAGGTAACATGAGTTAATTAACAATAATTTGTTGGGCCATGATTTACAATACAGTTTGAGTTACATATCCGGACGGATCACTAATCGTGTATTTCAGCACAAATGCACCGTGGATAGAATGCTGGATTAACTAGTTTAAACTGAATGAATAGAAATACCATGTAGATTCGAATTTAATTCAACCATTTCTTGGAATAAACACCGCATACCTTATTAAATTCAATGCTTTTGTAAGCTAATACATAATGGTAATTTTCCTAAAATTGTTAATTTAAAATTTTATTTTACTGCGTTAGTAGGGGGAAAATAATCAGTTGTAAAAATAGTCGTTTGTTTATAAAATATACAGTTACAGTTACAGGTTATATATTCATATTTACATAACTTTTTTTTATTTAAAATTAATTTGAATCCCATAGTCTACAGTTGTCATTATAACTTTACCCTTTTAATTCTCACTTACTAACATATTTGGGGGCCGCGAATTGACAGGCGGTAACTACACTACACGCTCAAAAATAAATAATTTACACAGCAAAGTATTGTAACGAACGCGGCAGCGACAAGTCGAAGCTTTCTGGCCTACGCCGCCACGACGCGCCGCCACGCCGCGTCGCCGAGTGCATGACTCAACGTTTGCGGGTTCGAACAAGTCGTTTGCTCCACAATAGGAAATATTCCAGAACCTTCCAGAAACAATGAACGTGCCGTATATAAAAGGAATCGCCGGCAGCCGTCAGACAGTCTTTCAGGTGACTCCCGAGCAGTCAGTGAGACTCAGTCAGTTACTTGACTCCCGAGCAGTCAGTCAGTGAGACTCAGTCAGTCTTTTAGATGACTCCCGAGCAGTGAGTCTTTTAGATGACTCCCGAGCAGTCAGTCTTTTAGATGACTCCCGAGCAGTGAGTCTTTCAGATGACTCCCGAGCAGTCAGTGAGACTCAGTCAGTCTTTTAGATGACTCCCGAGCAGTCAGTCTTTGAGATGACTCCCGAGCAGTTAGTCTTTTAGATGACTCCCGAGCAGTCAGTCTTTTAGATGACTCGGACTCAGTTAGTCGAGTTGAGTCAGTGAGTCAGTTAGTTGACTCAGAGCCAGTAAGTCAGATGACTTAGTCGACTTCGAAGTTCTGAGGAAGAACTTGTGAATATAAATATACCGCTCGGTGTGAAAATAAATATATCGTCGTAAATAAATATCGCTCGGCTAGTTAATATAAATAATAGTGTTTAATTATAGTAGTGATAAGTGTTAGTGTATAAGTTTTTGTATTTGTTATTTTAGTGTTACGTACCTAGTGTTAATTAACTATTTACTCTTTATTATAATTCTTTGTTATTAATAATAGTTTTATTATTTCAATAAAAACGTTTTAAAACCCACGAACGTTACAGTATTATCATATTTATTATATCCCGTTTATACCGGGTGTTTAATTTTTTATAGGTCATAGGAAACAATGCTAAAATTTTCATTAGGATAGTTCGTTCCTTATGATTTTTAGAAGAAAAGTTTAAATACAAAAATTGTTTAGAAATACAAACTGCACCAAATGAGCCTAAATTTATTGGCATAATACATTTCTGTCATGAGATAGACGTAAAATAAAATTTATAATTTTTAGCTATTTCCAGAGTACCATGGTATAACAAAACATACAAATAAATGTAAATACTGTAAATATGTCGATTATTACCGAGAAATAATGTAAACAAGTCAATAATCATTAATATTATGGCAAACGTCATCTGCCCAACTCAAAAAATTCAAATGTTTGTATGTTTCGTTGACTGGCACTCTAAAAATAGCTAAAAATTACTAAACATTTTTTGTGGTAAGCGTAGAACTGTGAATCGTGAGATCCTCAGTTCGAATCCCACAGGTGACAGTTACCAGTTTAAATTTACCCCTGGGGTTCCCCCTCCACGAACATCTTTGAGGGCTATGATTTGACGGCTGGTAACCGCACTTCATACGCAAAAATATGTCACTTACCGAGATCTGCGTAAGCAGAGTGCCACACCCATAATAGGTAAAAAACGTGATGATATATTTATTTTATTTATTTATTTACTTTTGTTATTAAATTCATTACGAATTATAACCAAATAAAAAATTTAACATTGTATTTCCTATGTCTTATAAAAAAGTAGTTATGAGCTAATTAGATTTTGATAGTAATCTGTCAACCAAGGCTGATGGGTCACTTTTGCAAATATATGTCAGAAGTTATGTGTTATCCAAATCAGATTTCTTAAATATTTTTTTTGTATGATGCTAGATAGTAGCATACACTATATATTTTTTGTATTTGTAGAGCATTCCCAGTGCAATTATAATAGCCGTTATCAAATGTGATTATCGAAATTAAATTTCGAAAAATGTCACCACATAAAATTACTCTTGTGCCTCCTCCACCACTACCATCCTTGGAGGCAGTGATTTGACAGTAACCGCATTCACGCGTAAAAATATATCATAATACTGAGATCTGATTTAAGCAGAGTGCCACACCAGGAAATGGGTAAATGGCGTGATGATATATTTATTTTATTTTTTAAATGTCATTATTCTAATAGTATATTATGATACAAGTGTATAAGTAAGCTTTTAAAGCACGTACGACGAGTTTAAGAGCACGACGCAAAGCGGAGTGCTTTTAACGTCGCTAGTGCTTTAAAAGCACTTATACACGTGTGTCATACGCTATTTTTTATTATACCTGCATCATACTCTGGAAAAAACTGGAAAGCAACATTTTGATTTTCATTCAATTCATAATTTTGCGCGTGTGACGTTTGACGTATATCGTTTACATGGAGACTGGTTAGCATTTGTTGTTGACGTTTACAGTTTTGATAGATATTAATAGTAAATATTTGTGTTGTTGCTTAGTAACCTTTAAAACACGGCGTGTTTTAATCTTGCGTTTATGAACGCTGTAGCATGTTTTAAACACGGATTATGATGCAGGTATAATAAAAAATTATTTCTTGTCCCTATGTCCGAAAACATATTTGAAAGATGTGTTTTAAGGGCTGGTAACCGCATATGCGCTCCAAAACATATCACCGACATCTGTTACAAGCAGAGCATCATACCCAATAATGGGAAAATAGCGTGTTGGTGGTATATCTTTTGTACATAATATACAAACAAAAACAACTGTTTTGGTGGAGGTGCACAATATAGCACTTGGTTTACTTGTTCATATTGCCTTACTTTTATTTAAAAATAAAGTTCTTTCAAAAATAGAAAGTAGAATTGTACTAAGAAAAATAAAGGTCATGCTAACCTAACCTAACTATGTGACATTTGTAATAATGTCAGAATTAATTTATACGCATTACAAACAATGACACATTTCATTAGTTTAAAAGAAGGAATATCGAAAATAGCTACAAATTAGCGAGAAGCTAGTAAATAATCTTATTTAATATTTCAGTGGATTCGGGATAATAATGATAGAAATAGCAGGAGCAAATATCATGAGGTTCTCGAGGGATATAATGTAAAGAATTAATAGAAATTGTAATGAAGCTAGCTGGGAGAAAAGTTAGAAAGTTGCCGAATAATAAGCTGTCTCGGTTATTTTGTCTTGCAGCTCACAAGTTACACACTCCGTCAGTTATATGCTACACTTTCTAGTAGAGCTTCAGTGTATAACTTTTCATGGCGTAATATAGTGCATTTGACGATATTAAATAAGTTCAAGAAGTTTCTGACTTGACTTCTTAAACAAGATACCATGACTTAGATCAATACTCAAGTTTTCTACATCGTCTCTTCATTTATAATTTTAGGAAGTACTCCATGATGTGGGCTTTATTGCCTGGGCGATATTGCTGACATTCAAACAATATTAAATCAAATATCACAGAACCTGACAGATTTATTTGCTTTCAAACACATGCGAACTTTCAAACAATACATCATACTCGTGTTTGATATTTCTAAATCGCATACCCTACATTAAATGTAATATAGAATATGACGCACCCAACGACAGGGAACTGTTTGAGCTACAATATTTGAATTCCAGTGTGGTTCCTTTAGAAAAGCATCCTCTTTAAACTTCGACAGCATTCAATGCTTCGGTGAACCTCTGCAGCAAATCTAGTATTTTGGTGCCTAGTTAAACAAATAACAATTGTTTGAAATCGGCACTGAAAAACACTAAAGGCATTATTAGAAGCTCTAAAATTGGCATTAATATAATCCACTGTACTACGATTTTGAGCAACGCAGTGTTGACAACCGGACGGTACTTATTATACAAGTAGGATAATTTTGGCAGGTGTACGATGTACGATAGTTTGTACGTAAAATGAAACATTACGAGTATATGCATGAAGAGCAAACTAATTAATTCCGCTGAAGTTGGGAACAAAACACATAATGTTCGAGGTTAGCAACACTGAGTGTAAGTTCCAATGTTTTATATTAACTGAGAACTGACAGACATGTAAACTTAACCTAATTTTTTTTAAAGTTGATTCTAATTTTTTATTTAAAATGAAATTTAATTTATTCCGCGGCACTGAAGTTCTTTTTTATCACTCATATGCTTTATTTTCTTGCTTGTGATAAAAATAACGGGGAGATAGCGCAGGGGTAAGAATTCTTGTCTCTGGATACGGAGGTCGTGGGTTCGAATCTGAAAAATTTTCACGGCCTGATTTGGATCGGCACTCACTCCCGTCACCATTCCAAGTTGGGATACAATTAACTTGGCAACTACAAAGCTATCGGGCACCGGCTAGTGGTTGTAACAACTGCTTGCACCGGGTAGGCAACACACATGCATCTACCTAACAAAAAACGTGGCAATGCAAGGAAATTTAACAGATGTTAATGTGTCCGTTCAATCTAGAAACATAACCCATGTGGTTGAAAGTTCCGAAATACATACTCGTACATATACAGGGTGTAAATCAAAAAGCGGGCCATAGGCGTTTAACGTGGGAAATCAGTTTTTCCGTGTATAAAAGTTCCCAAATGGTTTTAGACGAAAATGGTTCAAATAAAAATTGTAGAGAATTTAATTCTGCATTCTGTTTGAAATTTTGTTTGAATTCCATGGCTATCACTACAAATGAGCAATATTAATAAAACTTTCAAGTCGATTTTACGGATTACCAGACGTATAAAATAAAATTTGATTAGTGATTTAGATGCATAATTAAATTCTCTACAATTTTTATTTGAACCATTTTCGTCTAAAACCATTTGGGAACTTTTGCGCACGGAAAAACTGATTTCCCATGTTAAACGCCTATGGCCCGCTTTTTGATTTACACCCTGTATGTTCGTGATAAAAAGTAAAGCTTAAAAGTTTTTATACATAAATAACTATTATTTGAAGCATTTTACTAAAACGTTGGACAGTACTGAAATAAAATCCATTAGGTGTACACTCATTGCAAAACTATTGTACCTCGAGCAGATTTCTAAACGATAATAATAAAATTTAACTAATAAATACATAAAGCGGTTTTATGTTTTATAACTAAATAAACACTAACTAGAAGTGATCAATTAGGTCACGATTTTGATTAGTTGGTTAGTGTTCATTTTTATAACATTTCATGCAACTTCCACATTTTTTTGTTAATCTGTATTAGTACGAAATGTAACGTTTTAATAAAAATTGATTTGACTTTTTGTTACTCGTATCCCAGAACCTATTATATCAGATCAGAGATTTAAATCGATTGGTAAATTTGTACTAGAGCTCTACGTTTTAAAATACCATCTTCAATATAATGAATAATTAGGTAGGTACTTTCATGATGTCTGTATGCAGTTGAAAATTTTGCGATCCCAGCTCTGTGCTATATTAAGTAGGTAAGTTAAATTTATCTGAAATATCGAAAAAGAAAAATGGAAGGAAATATTACGAAATAGGTCTATATTTACTTTGGAAGTCGTTATGGGATCCAATTACAGAGCAGGAAGAAAGTGGCCGCAGTGGATTGCGCAATGAAACGAAACGAAACCAAGTAGAAAATGATAGAACGCTATTTTAAAAATTGACTTACAAATATCGTTCAGTTTCGGTACATAAATCTTTTATCGATTTGTCTTTTATCTCCTCGCAAGCAAAGCCGATTTGCAGAGTAAAAGACAAGTTATCTATCAAGTTATCCTCGCATTTTTATAAATTTCTTTCTCCACCGAAGTAATAACTCCACACCAAGTTTTTCATCGCGGTGTTGGCGTAAGTGAAAAATAAAATCCACTCGGAGGTGCCGCGAAAATAGGCTGTGATAAGAAAATCAGTGTCTTGCACCTCCGCATAAAGCAAACATCAACATGCAAATGCCTCAATCTCCGAATCCGCGACGCGCGCCTGGAAATACAGCGCAACTTCGCACGTGTGAAGCAGCCCAGTAATGGAGGCAGGGCAGCGACACTGGGGCGTAGGGCAAGGCAAACACACAGTCGGGCACACGTGTCAACCTTGGAACCGATGAGCCGTCTTCTTTCCGTGTTAACACCGTCAACATTGCCAGTAATGTTATCATATAAATACGGCTCTTCAGACCTGTTTTCACTTCAAATTCTTACATTTCCACACTTATTTTCTTCTAATATTTACTCGTCTTTTTCGATTAGTTTGCAAACTGCGCCAGGACATCTATTCACATCTTATTACAATGCCATCAAGTACAATACGCTCATAAAAGAATTTTGGATTAAGTTCTGCAATAGTTATTTATTTAACTAAGCACCAAAATTCTAGATTTACCGCAGAGGCTACCGTTTCATGAGTCAATGAAAGCTGCTGAAGATGCAAATTGGGGTTATGTTGATGAAATATAGGATTATAAAATTTGTTGTTTCCTTAGTAACAATAGACATTAAAAGTGATATTTTACGGAGTAAAAAGAAGTGGTGATATTTTTACTTTATATAAAATCAAATATATTACAATCCTAAATATGCCTGTTTACCTACCACGCCAATCTGTAAGCGAGGTATTATGACAAAATTTTGAAATTACATATTTATAAGTTGGATAATTAAATTTTGATACTAATATTTTCTATTTGCATCTTTTTTTCTACCGTTACCAAGTAATAGAGGCGTGATTTAAGTTTGTATGTAGAAGTTGCACACAGAGAAATCGAATTAGTAAATATGACATAAAAAATTCAATAAAGTAGTTCAGTTACTTTTACTGTATTATCCAATCAATTTAACTGTATAATTCGGTTATACACTATGTATAACTGATAACCTCGTTTGTATTTAGTGAAAATGGAGCATATTCTGTATATCTTGCATGTTAATTTTTAAACGTGTGTTTTAATTTTTAACCTTTGATAACAGACGGCGCTGAATAAAAATTTAAAATCTCATTTGACACATGTGATTCTATTGGCTACAATTTTTAACGGGTTCATTTCAATTGAACAGCGCGGAACAGACAGGTCTCAGATATAATAACTGAAAATTCAGTAGAATTAAATTACGGCCTCAGTCAACTAAGAATTACGAAGAAAATGTTACGTCAATCACGTTTTGTGAATCTTAAACTTTTGTGAAACTTAAAATTATTCGTAAATATTCGGCTTGTACAGATTATTAATTGTTTTAATAATTTTTGTAAAGTTTTAAAAATGTTTTAACAAGTATTAAAATATTAATATTATAATTTATTTTTATTCAAAAACATAATAATCATTTTGTCATAATAAAAAAATGGAGGATTTAACTATCATATTCAATAAAAATTACTGAAGTATTCAGTTATTTTGACTGAATACTTCAGCTGCGCGTAAGTTAACTGATTACTCAGTTAAATTTGAACGATACTATTTTTTTCTCAGTTTATCTGACGAAATTTGGGTTACCCACGGAAGTTATTTATCAGGATTTTGACCCGAATCCATAGTAATTACGCTAAAAGTTTGATGGTGAGTTTTCAACGAATCAGTGCGTTTTATGGCCCTTCGGCAATTTCTATAGTTTCGCTATTATATCAGTCTATATTACAAGGTTGTATGGATACGTTGGATAACGATTTCTCAGCCGCTGCTGAACAGAATTTTCGAATATTTGGAAGTTTGTTTTGGTACACCTATACCTTAAGGCATAAGTAGCTACCACAAATATATAATATTATTTTTAACAATGCTTGTCATTATAAACAATTAATGTGAATGTTTGTTATGTAGTACAGTTATCAACTTACATTTCGATGACTTCAAATGTCGTTCGTCATAGAACGGGCCCTGATTTTATTCCAAGGGCGGGTCTAGAAAAAGTTCAGAGGGGAGGGCGGAATTTTCCTTTTTTTTTTAGGATAACAGTAATTAATTATTAAGAACACTATTAGAGCCATATAATACTGACAAACAATTTTGACTATTCCATTAAACAGTTTTCATCTTAATCAATTCTCACAAATCAATTATGATTTTGTCAGTTACAACTGACTGTATAATGATATCTAAACGATGATTTTGTTTCGGAAATTGTCTGACAAACCAAATTTTGAAAGCTTTTGTGTCAGAGTATTACAAGGTTTTCAGCGATTTTATTTCTATAAGGGTTATCAAAGTCAAAAAAAAAAATAAGGCCCCCATGCACCCCCCCCCCTTTAATCCGCTCTTGCTTTATTCATTACTTCACTGACAGACGTTCTCACTGTCCAAAATCAAGAGCAGCGCTGGAACAAGCAAAGTAAATACAATTTAGTTTTGGTACAAAAGTCTACTACTACAAGAATGTACCATTATTTTATTTGTCTCATTAATAAAGAGCAAATTTGTTTTGTATATTCGCTTTTCTCGTACGGAAAATTATACTAGTTCACGTGCACTGCATTTAAATCTGTAATCCTCTTATGTGTGGACATAATAAAATTGACTACACCGTGTAGTTATTTTTTAAAATCTAAATTACACGATGGAAGCTTATTAAGTTTTTTGTTATTTTTTCAAATTATTGACAGTAATACTTTAGTTATCAGCTTTATAAGCCTTTGACGAAAATCTTTTACAAAAAAAACATAGTATATCACTGTGCTGATGTTGGAAAATTTTATCTATGGGAATGCTTCATTAAAATCTCAATAAAACCTACTTTCAAAGAGCTCCAAACCTTTCAAATTTACAAAATTAAAGTACGTAGAACATAATGACGTACCCGAAACATGTAACATTTGTTTTAGTATCTCAGTTACTGAAATTTTAATAATTGAGTCTGTCCATAGTCGAATTTAAAGAAACAAATTATAAAATAAGTAAATTGAATACATATTATCTTATAATTTACATAAAATAAAAAATGAAAATTTTTAGTCACAGACTCCATTTTACAGGACATAATTTTGTTAGTTCTAACTAAAAAAATAATGGACATCCATTCTTTAATAATACGCATGTAATTTTATTTTAAATTTTTATCGACGATGTATTTAAAAATTACGACATATACACTCAACTACAATCGTAAAGCCAGTACTTCGAAATTTCTTATTTTTTCGTACAATTTTATTTTAAATATTTATTCAATCATATATCTTGAAATGACATAATAGTTTGACTAACAGTATTTTATGTCAGTAACACAAAACTATCATACTGCTGAAGAACTATTTTTATTAATAATTTTTATAAAATAATTTTATGGAAAATTCACAACTGCATAATATGCTACAATTTTCGCGGTTATTGTGGTTAATTATTATGTGAGATAAAAATTATTAATATTAAATACCACATTTAAATATTTTAAGGGTATAACGGGAAGAAATTTAAATTTTTCACAATGTTGTGTAATGCATTATGGTCACTGATTTCTATATAACACTAGATTGGGCATAGGCCATATTCTGCACACCGCGCTCGCCGCCACCTCTCTTCAGGACATACCTATATCAACAAACATTCCTCGCTTTCTATACATCGCGCTCGCCACCCCCTCTCTTTAGGTCATACCTATCTTCTATCATTCTTCGCTATCTTTGTACCGCGCTCGCCACCACCTCTGTTCAGGTCACACCTATCATCCAACATTTTTAACTACTGAAGCGTCACAAATCTCCTATTTTGACCATCATGACAGCGTTCAATTGGGAACGCAGCGTAGCGGCTTATGTCCAATCTAGTGTTATATAGAAATCGGTGATTGTAGTGGATGATCTTAGGCGCAATCGTCATGAATAGATGTTATTGCCAATGATTGTATAGATATGATGTTGAGCGTATTGTAAATATTGTTTCCTTTATAATCATGCTTATAGTTTGTAACTCAGTGAAAAAGTTCACTGTGACAAATAGCAAACCTCTTAATTTAATGACGAAAACGTTCGATGATTACATAATTATTATTAACTTCATCAATCGCACCCATTTGTATCAAATTAAGGAAACTAAATATTCCAAAAAGTAGCGCTAATTTCGCGGCACAAACAGAATAAGTACAAACATAACCAAAACGAGAACAATAGTTCAGGGTTAGGCGATGGTATCAGCCACGCAAAGTCTACCTTAAGCGAGGCCTGTAATCAAAATACAGTTAGTTTAGTTTCCATGCACCCGTGCTCGCGACACAATTGGAAACAGTCAGGCAAGGTCGAATTAATAGCGCCTGAGCCCGACTCGTATTTGCACGGCCACGGGGCTACCATAGCTAATCACCGCGGAGATGTTCTGTTTTGTTGGTTTCTTTGCGGATGGCGCGAAGCTTCGCGTGATTTTCCACGAGAATTCTCTGGAAAACTGGGACACTGGTAGCTTGCAGCTGAGTTGCTTCTCTACGTCGCAAGAAAACCTTGCCTAATATTTATCTTTTTATTATTTAACACGGTTTATTGCGTCTACGAATTGTCGTACATCTATGAATCGAACTATTAATGGGGACGAGGCGAAAGTTGTTTACCAGAACAGGAATATTTGGAGGAGATTGATTGTTGGTTGATTTTGTTTCAGAATTAGATTGTGCAACCAAATAATTATTATATAATAGGACCACAAGAAATGACTTTTTTTATTTGCAAGTACTACATTACAATCTTTTTTATTTATTATAAAATAAGCGGTCACAACTGTTGAGGTTATATGCCGTTCAGTATATCGTTTTCGAAGCAAGCAGTGTTCGCTGATATAGTGCTCGCCAAATTATTTGGTTATGGGCGGTAGCCGATAATCGACAGGTTTACCACAAATACTAGGGTTATCTGGTAGGCCAGGGTAGAACTATTTAAAATCTTGTATTTCTGAACATATTACGTTGAATTTTCTAAGAATGCAAATTGTATAATTTTATCTAGGGAAAAAAACGAAAGTTATAATCTGAAAAGAATTAACGGCAAATAGTAGTTTGCTAGTACTATATATATAAAGAATGTATTAAGAAATTTTATATTAGTTACAATTTTTAGCGATGACAAATTTTTACTACTTTTAAATATGTGTCTGTATTTTCAACCCCTATAATCCTCTTATAAAGTACTTGCTGTCAGGGTCTAACAGGTAAGTAACCATTTTATTTGGTGAGCACTATATGGGTTTTAGCAAAGCGGTCACCCATTCAACTACAAACCGCGGACAATGCGGCTTATCAAGTGAACCGGCTGCAACACTACCTGTCATGGCCGTTACAATATTACAATCTTACTTACTTTCTTCATCCACGATTTGAGGAAAAAATTTTTGTTACGATTTTTCCCGGATTTTCTTGGAAAATTCCTGGGAATATTATTTTGGAAATATCCTGGGAAATTCTAAAAGATATTTGACCTTGATGTCGTTTTGAATCATTACTTAGAATATTATGAAAATAATTTCAACAATGAGTGGAAAGGAAAAAAATTCACATTTGAAATTCTTTGGGAAATTTCCTGGGAATTTTTCCGTACCTTTAAATTTAAAGAATTGACCCATCTCTAGGTGTAAGGATGGGAGTGTATCCATATGTTCAATATCTCACGAGCGAGAAAAGTTGTAATAACGAAAATTTATAATTACAAATTTCGTGATCGTGGCAAGGTAAAGAACTGAGTTGATTTTGGCCATAATTGCAAACTGGAAGAGGAAGTTTACTTGCCACATGAACAACAAAGTGAATTAATAAATTGACATCTCATGTTTATAAAATTATAATATCTTTTGGACTATATTTCTGCAATTATATCTATTGAAACACAACATTTCGAATTTTGGTAGCATTGGTAGTTTGTTGAATAGAGATATAAACATTTGCAACAAAGAGAAGTTCAATGAAGAAAAGAAAATTTTAAAACTTTTTGTCCTAAAAGATTAAAGAACAATCTTGAGTCAGAAGATAATAAACATTTGTTTGCTTCTCTGCTCGACGTCCAAAATGTTACAGACAAGATTGTAAACATATTGTCAAGAAATAACATCCCAGTATCTTTCGCATCTAAAATGAAGTGAAGGATATTATCTCGCTTTAATCCTCTGGAATTTACAAAATTTCATGTGAATGTAGAAAATGTTATATTGGACAGATTAGCAAAAAGAATTATACAAAACTCAAACTAGTTATTCGTCAAAACCAACGAGAGAAACCTTCTGTGGCTAGTCTATCCATTGAAATTTGCACAAAATAAAAAAAAATTCTAACCAGATCCAAATGTGCCAATGGCAGACTTATAAGAGAAGCTATTTAAATGTATAAGCACAAGAATGTAGTGATATTATTGCTTCTCATTTTATCTTGATGAAGAATTAAGTTCAATAAATCTGATCATTGTATTTATAAATGTATTTTTTACCGGAAATTCCTTCTTTACCGAGATAGCTCGGAAAATTCCTTCTTTTCCGAGCTATCTCGAAAAATTGACTATGAGGGATCGGAAAGCAATGTTTCCATAGTGATCAGATTTATTTATTTATTTATTTTTCATTCATTTGTCAAATATTGAAATAAGGTGTAAGAATTATTAATTCTTGTTTTTCCGGATCGCAAAAAAAAATTGTACCGAACATGACCTGAAAGTACCTTCAATGGGCTCGCAAGCTTCCAAAGCTCGCCTACGGCCTTGTTACGTAAATTACAAATACAGGACTACAATCCAAAAGTCTTTATAATTTTATAATAAATTGAATTATTTAGTATACGGCATCAGTTTCAAAGAAATGATGTTAGCAATTATGTTTATAATAAACATGTTTTTAATTTTGAGAAGTTTTTTATGTACTTATTGGACATTGAAATTCAGATTAGCATATGTATAAGCACGTTGATCAATTTGATTTATCTGTTAAATGTATATTAGACTGCGTTCAAATTCTATGTCGCTGTGTCAATTTGCTCTTCGAAAATAACTTCTAATTATTTTTTTAAAATAGCTGTTTTGTACTGGTAAACAAAATTGCATTGTATGAAATGTAATAAAACTAAATATTTCATAAAATACATAATTTAAGAAGAACAATATTTAATATTTATTACAAAATTTGAGCATGTCAAACCGAGTTTCAATATAAAATTATAATTAGTAAAATGAAATATATGAAAAGTATATTCACACAATGTGAATATAAAATAAATTGAAATGTCACTAAATCAGCAACAAATATATGAATTTATATGAGCTTAATTAATTTTATATGTTTAATTAAAGTAATGAAAATTGTACTAGTTTCAAACACAATTTGTATTGTAATTTGTAATAATAAATTTTATTCACATGCACAAATATCATTTTATAAAAGAAAATTTAATAATTATGCCCTGTGAACAATGAACGGTACAATTAAATTCCACTCATACTATTGGGTTTTAATGCAAAAATAATCATACAATCACATACCAATAATGTAAAATGATTCAACATGTATTCAGGCAACTCCACCAATTTTTCACATGATGGGTATGCATCTTCATCAATTTACAAACAATAAATTTATCGAATTTTTAATCGCATAAAATATGAGTGCTGCTGAACAGTATTACTATCAAATATTCCTAACAAATTAAATATGTCATTACGTTGTGCATTTGGGATGTGGGATTCTACTTTCGCAGATATCCATTATCGATGTATTTGTACTCGTAATTATTATTTGAAACATTTCTCTATATTTTGTACCGTTTAAAAACTTAAATTTGTGGAGATTGTGTGATGGGCACACTAGATTTTTTTTAGTAGTTAATTTCTCAGTAATTATGGTTCTATTAAGTTTAATAGTAATGGAAAATAAATAAATATTTTGTGTTTGATGTTTTGTATTTTGATTGTAGAATAAGTCAGATCTTACACTTGTGAGCAAACGGGCCTTTAATCACTCATTCAGTTGGGGCCCAACTTCTGGACTCATGATTAAATATACTTTGCTCACTAGTATTAAAAATAGAGTGTAGAATTCAAATGTGGAATATGGGGATTTCAATGCTATTTTTTTTATATTACTGTAAATTTTTACCTGTTCACTTTACTGCAAAGATGCAAATACAAAAGTAGTTCAGAATTTAAAAATGTATAGAATAAGACCCATTTAGTTACCTAAATGATGTTATTTATTAGTAAAATTATACAAAAACGAAAAATATTTGACATTTGAGAGAACTGATTTAGATTTATTTATTGCAATATTTTAATATTTTCTTAAGGATGAATTAAGGATTTAATTTCTTTCCATATTTTTTTTTCTGGTAAATATATAAATTACCGTTCAACTGTTTACTGTTAATGTATTCAGAGAATTATTTTAACCTCTGTTTTAGCACTGTACAATGTTCTAAAATTATTTTATTTTTAAAAAATACTTCAAATAAAAGTGATAGATTTCTCTGTAATTTCTATTCGAAGCATTTTTCTTATAATTTAATGTTAGAACGTTGTACAGCGCTAAAACCGAAGCTAAAACACTGCTTTTAAAACACCAAAAATCAGAGCTCGTGGTTATAGCCATTATGTTTTTTATGCAATTTTCCATAAGCGTGTTACAATTTTTATAGTAAATATTGATTTAAATGTGATTCATATATTGTGAAATATTAATATTTTGGTAATCAAATATGTCTATGCTTCTTTGAATTCTTTTGAACACTTTTACTCTAAAGTAAACATAATCGTACTTTTGTGAATGTTTTGCTGTAAAATATTTTGGATTTCTTGACAACTGTATTACTAAAATAGTTCGTTGCTTATACATTAGTTTTACAACTCAACAATGTATCAAGTTTATAATTGCCAAACTTTTCATTTTTAGAAAATGTTGATAAAATAGAATTTTGAGGGTAAGATTATCTTCCCTATCCTCTAATAAAACAATTAATGTAGATAATTAAATACAGTGTACAATACAATAGAATTTTGTGAAAAGGTATCAAAATTCCCTTGAACCGCACCCCATGTTCCATCCAAATAAAACGTTGATCCTAAAGTAATTATCAACCATATTTCCAAATTCAAGCTTAATCAAAGGTGGTAGATATAACAATAGTATTTAGTAGCATTATTTCCTCATCAGGATGAGAAATAATTAGTGAAATGTACTGAAGACAGAGAGCGAAGCAGCGAGTTCGCGATAAAATAACAATGTTCGTGCGAGTGAGTGAGAAGTGCCGATTTTGCTTTGTAATGTACATGAACCCTCAAACGTGTGTGTTTACCAACAAACGCAGAGGCGCTACTCTGAGCGATACAAAGAGGCCGCTTATCTTCGGAAAGATCTACTAACGATATCTTTCACTGGCGTGGTGCTCTGCTCCGCGGCACAAACAACAGGTGAAGCGAGCGAAAGACGCCTTGGTACGCACGTGCGACGGTTTAAAAACTTACCGAATTTATTATGTTGTACTGTTTAGAGTTTCCATGAAACGAAGACAGGAGGGAGTCGTCGGTGTAATTTTTCACTTTACAAGTGGAAAATATTCAAGGGTAATATCAATATTTTTTGAAAATTTTTTGTGTTTGCAAACGATTACGTCAAAATTTCGCGATTCAAAAATTTGTTAGAAACACCACGAGACTGAAGATTGAGTGGTATTTCAGAAATTCTAATATTTACTACGGCGTTGAATAATCAAAATAATTTTTACTTTTTTATAGACAGTATAAGGAAATATTGGAATTATGAAAAAAATCGCGGACGAGATTTTTGCGGAAATACATATTTTGACGTTCACTGAATCCGGTATGACCAATTTCTCAATGATGTCTGTATGTGAGGATGGATGGATGGATGGGTGTCCGTGTGCGCAATATTTCATGAACGAAAGAAGATATGTAAACGAAACTTGGAATTTTTAAGTTTCATGAAAATATGAAGAGCTGAGTTGATTTTGAATGAGATTGAAAAACCGGAAAAGAAAGTTTACTGGATACACAAAACAATAAATTTCATTTTTTCAAAAATAGAATCAGCTGCGAAAAAAGTTTCGAATGATAGATGTTAGCAAAACTATTTGGAATATAAAATGTTATTTGTAGTTTTCTTGTATATGCTTCTAATTTTGAAAAAACTAAATTATTTTAATAATATACCATTTCAATAATTTTAGTTACAATGGGAACAAAAACTAAATCTATATTATTCCGTTACATTCGGACTACTTATCGTACAAAAAGTGAAACTTTAATGTCTCTAGATTTCAATATTTTTACGAAGAATGAACTTGTTTATATTGTTTTATATATTTAGAACGAAAAATGAAACTTTAAGGTACTAGCAAGTTGTTTACGGTCTAGGCGTTATTTCATACTGGTTACTAAAGTTGATAAATTATAGTATTTATTGATAGAAATTATCAAAAATTCGTAAAAATATGAGTTGATATCAGAAGGCGAAATATCAATTTCTATAGGAACAAGTATTTGTTTATAAATAAAGAACCAATTAAAAGTCAAATTTTACTTTAAAGTCCTAGGACCTTAAAGTTTAACTTTTCGTACGATAAATAGTCCGAAAAATGTAACATAAGTAACCAGTATGAAATAAAAATTACTTAAATTCAATTTATTTTATTTAATATAATAAATTTTGAATTTGAAAGCGCAGAGATTTAAATTTTGGATCTATCTATTACCACCTACATATATATTATTAAATAACTATTAAATCTGGTTACACATTGAATTAAAATACTTTATGTATGATTTTGTGCCACCCTACTTCACTTAGTAGAGTGTAGCGTGATGTTAGCAAATATAAAATGATTAATTATTGCGTACAGCATATTATTATTTTAAAATTGATACGGACGTAAATAGCGGCTTATATACCTCTGTACCATATTAAAACTTAAATTACATGTATGCGATAAATTAAAAATTAATGTGTGTTTATATTTGAATTTTACGGGATGTACCGAATAAAATCTATAAATTTGTAAATACCACCGCGAGTGGTTTATTTGGTGACACAATTTTTATTGGTTGCTATAAAAATATTTTTGTAGTTCCTGATCTAAATAGTACTATTATACAATTTTTCAACTTGAAATGAAATTGTTATTTATCTTTATGTGAAGTTTTATTTTTAAAACATTGCCCTGACTTAAAGATTTAAATTTAAACCCATGTAAATGTGTCTATTTGCATAAACTTTTGGACATTTAAAAAAAATATTTTTTTTTCAATTTATTTTATATTATATGCCACTGCTTAATTTTGAGTAAAACACTTTTAAATTATTATTAGTAAAGTTTAACAAAGGCGTAAAGAATAATGGATTTCAATAACAATATTTCAAAACATTATCACAGACTTGTTCTGGTAGATTCAATTAAATTTTTCTATACGGTGCACTAGACAAGAGAATATAAAAGTTCTATTACAGGACTAATATTGATCAAAACTTGCTACATTGTAGACCACTTCATGTAAGTGCAATAAATAATATTTTATTGTATAAGGCAGGGTAGTACACAGGATTTTTGCCTTTTTGCAAAATGATGAATCCAGGGAGGGCTAAATGAAGAACTAATCAAAAAGAAATTGTAAATTATTTTATTATTATTCTGATATTTGTCGTAAATATGTATAAACTGTAGGGTGGCCCACATAAATAGTATGTACGTCCTAAAAAGAAACTTCATTTAAAAAATATTAATATTAACCCGTGCCCCACTCAAGTTTAAAAGGAGTTTAACATAGGTGTTGGACACTTTCAGATATGGTGCGCTATAACTGTCTCAATTCTCAATTCAGTTTTGCTTTGATTAAATATTTTTATAGTCTATTTCTATTATGATCAGGGAATTCGAGTGTGCCAGCTGTCAAGAAACGTTATATTTTCGTAATTTTTTAGAGAAAACATCACTGTTGACAGCGATTTTGACAGCTGTAAGCTGAAAATATTTCATATAACACTCGAATTTCGTGATTCTAATAGACTATAATAATCGTTGATCAAATCAAAATAGTCCAGAATTGAAGCATTTATAACGCGCTATATTTGAATATGTCCAAAACCTATGTAAACTTATTTAAATTTTAACTTGAGTGGTGCACGGGTTAATAATAATATTTCTTTAAATAATTGGTGCAAAACATTTCTTTCTTAATACTGTCTCTTTTTAGGGGGTGCATACATTTTTTTGTGAACCATCCCAATAAACAGTATGTTAATACTTACCTACATATCATCACACAAATCACCCAATTCTGGATGTGGTACTTAGAACAGATTTCAGTATTCAGTCACTGCTGCCACCAAATCACGGCTTGTTGATATTAATGGTGGAGGAGCCAAAACGATAATTTTGTCGGCTATATGGATTACACTGAAGTTCTTTTGATATTCATTTCGTGATCTAGGAGATATTTTTCCATAGAATGTATGAATATTATAATATTTAATATTTACTTAGTATTATAATTAAATCAGAAACCAGAAGCCATTAAACTATATTAGCAGGCTGTGATCTAGTTTAAATATTCAAATTGATTTAAAGTCAAACTAGAATTTAGTAGCTGCATCTACTTAATAGGTTCTGTAACACAAACCGATATGTATTCCTAAGTAATGTACATTCGGGATTGAAGATTTGCTTACATTAATTGCAGTTTATATAAATGAAAACAATTCCAGAGATAAACAAATTAATTTCTTTTAAACATACATATATGCAAAATACCACAAAAAATCTACTCCCGTTAATAAAATGTCATCAAATTATGAAAATATCTGAATGACTCGAAAATTTATGGGGTGGTAGAAATACTAAATAAATGGATTTAGGACAAAAGTTATTAATATTTTTGTTCTCAACGAATTCTAGCACCGGTTAAATTTAATGTATTTATATTTGTAACACCCTGTATAAGAATGTTTATGCTATGTAATGTCCCACAGCAATAATTCATTATCTTACTTTGAAGAACTCTTACTATTGAGAAATTCTGTTGTTTATTCATGTTAGTAAACTTCAATATACATATTGTATACATGATAGACTTGTAAATTCTTTATTTAGTACTTAAAGACCAAAGACATTCTCACAGACGACATCGTCCTTCTTTGTTGGTGCACAGCAACCTTGGGTACTCGTCTTTACAAAAACGATTTCTCTTTGTTCCGGGGGAGAAAGAAAAAAATCCAGAAGCAGTATTCTTTTCAGTTTTGCATAATATGATTTTAATATTCAGGAATTAAAATATAATTTTCTAGATTTTGAATATTTTAAGGTAATTTGCATATTCAGCACGCTATATTAACATTCGATAATAATTAATGTTGCATTCTTTACTTTAATGGCTATGTTGGCGCCTGCTTCTTGATATAATGATATGCTTTTGTTCGTGTTTATCAACGTTTGCTTCAAGGCTGCTCACAAAATTTGGCAATTTTTACCCATTAGTGTCATTGGTACAGCTGTACTCATTTATCAACCAATTAAAATATATAGAAAATTCAAACTATAAGCTTTTATATAAGTTTTCATCGTTAGCAATATAGTTTGATTTGCTAGATCTGCCATTTAGTACCATGTCAATGTTTATAGAATATTTTTAAGTATTTGATAATTGTTAGGATATATTTAATGCAATTTTATTTTAATGAAATTATTTTCTGAGATAGTTTTGAAAATCTTATAGACATCCAAGTAAACAATTATGGAAGCTTGTCCAACTCCCAAAGTTTACAATTTTATTTTAAAAATAAATACTTGAAGGCAGTCTCTAATAAATAAAATCAATCGCTACTAAAGTTTACGATATCACTCCGCGAAGTTAGATAAAATAATAGCTAAAGTAAAACTTTATAAACTCTTATGTCTCAAAATTTATGTTTATAGACTCATCTGTCAAACTTTTAGCACTACCTAAAATAACAAACATATTACTCTATAATAATATTAGTGAATTTATTTATTATTTACCTTATCTAATTTATCGAATTTAGTGCAGATCACATATAGACTACGTGTAAAAACATGTAAATAATAATAAAAATTATACACAAATATTTAAAATTTCACGAATTTAAAAATATTTTAGATAAGACTGTCGTATTTTGTCCTAGAAAATCCAAATCTACACTAAAAATGGGGGTTCTTATCAGATGCGTAGTTTTCGAGATATTTTAGTGTCTTCAGTTAAATTGAACACTCTGTATATTAATTTTTTTTTAACATTTCACTATTTCAAATTAGTGAAAAAATACTAACGTGCGCATTAAATAGAATACCGAAAACCTAATAGCAAATTGATAATTTCAAATTAATTAGGGAACGAGTCATTTTCAATAAGATAAGTCTCGTATGTGTCACACTCACAATGTTACTATATCAAACATTTTTTTAAACTAAAATAATTTTTGATGTAACGGTCATAAAGAAATATAATTCATACATTTCCTATTGACATTACTCATGTATTTTTATTGACGATATCAAAAAACTAAAATAAATATTTTGTATTATATTTGTTGATATATAAAATATATATTTTTCCTGAAGATAATAAATATCTGTATTGGCAGTGTCCAATTCCGCAATATATTTTTCCTAATGTATGTACAATTGTTGGGCAGCAGGAATAATGGTCTGGAGTGGTGACAGCCCCCAGCGATATTAATTTCCATTAACGGAAACAATCCATGCAAACATTCAAAATTTATACATCGTTGGTTCTGTCCCAGCGCTGAATCCGCTGCAGCTGCCAAGTTTAACGTCAGCTAAAAATAAACCCAAATCTTGACTTGTGATCATAATTAACTGATATGTCAATTTTTAATGTATATTTGGTTTTCACTCAAGTGAAATATGAAACGGAGAAGTAATTGTTCTACTTGGGGAAATTACTTCGTTGTGGGAATGAATACCTTGGAGTCCTTTATTTCATTCTATTTATGAAATTGGAACATGATATAGGAAATTGTAAAGTAAGTGAATATGTGGAATGCTAGCTTTTGATTCGAAATATTGTGTGATAAGTATATAAATAAAACAAAATCTAATTTTGATTTCATTTTCGATGTAGGTATCCAGCATACCTAGCATATATTTTACAGACTTTCATATACATTGTATTATTCCTGTGTTTATTTAAATTTTTCTCATTTGTTATTTATGGCCATTAATATTTCAGTTATACTCTTAATATGACTTGGACAGCATTCATTGCCTCGGCTTCGCCTTTTTAATGAAACGGCACCATGTGTTGTAAATCTGGTATTTTGGTGCCTACTTAAACAAATAACTATTTTCAACAGTCCGTACAATGTGACTTCAACTTCCTCGGCAATGAAACTATTTTTACTGCCGATTACTGCTATGGTGACAACAAATTTTATATTTCTATATTTCATCAACATAACTGCAATTTATATCGTCCAAATACAGACGTGTAGCATATATCTTACGTATTAAAGAATTTAGAATGAGTTATGGTATAACATATTCATCACTGTCCATTTTATGTAATAAATTGATAAGGATTCTTCACAAAGCAACAGAACAAAATAGGTATTAAAAACAATCACTAAATTAATATTAGTTCCATATCGACAAAACCTTAATGATAGGCATAACGAGCTCTGTTTTTGAATATATATTAAAAGAAGTGTTTTAACTATGATTAATGATATAAAATTATTTTTTCAAAAATTGCTTCGAATAAAAGTTAAAGAAATATTATATTATGCATTAAGGGAGAGGAGTGTATTATTTTTTTTGCGCGGAGTAAAATTGAAGCACGTGCCTTGGCTGTTTCTGTCACGATTATAGTATCATAGAAATTTAGTTTCTCTCCCGGTCGTGAAAAAAATATATTTTCTACCACTTTTCATAAAATAATTTCAAAATATTGTACTAAGTAATTACCAATATTAGTATAGGTAACCAAAGATCGTGGTACCAGTTAATGTATTTAAATCAACACCAAACACAATTTTACAGCTTCGGCAGCATTCATTACCTGTGCTGTGATGCCTAGTTAAACAAATAACTATTTTCTCAAAATACTAATTAATTTTTATTATTATATACTTGAAACTGTTCTTCGCAGCTTATTCACATTGGATGTAAATGGATTTTATTGTTTTATGGATCATCAAACTTGTACATCCAGTTTTGCAACTATTATCAAAATCAACCCTAAGTTTTCGTGAAACCTATAGTTATGTTATTTCGTGTTGCCGTTCGTGAGTTATGGAACATATGGACATACATCTATCTATTCATCTTTCCACTGAAAAAACGGTTAAAACTGATTCCGGAAAAGCTAAGAAAGTCAAACTACGTTTAAAAATTACAAATGTAAGAGCAAAGTGTTTTGATTGAAATCAATCTCAATAATTATAATAAAAAATATATAAAATCCATGTTGGCACCTCCACCAAATATCTCATGTGTGTTTCTAATACCTCTATGCCATTTTCTGACATCACATTGTCTTACTTGTTTCAGAGAACAAGTACATCACTATGGGGCGAATGGATGGGCGTGATGCATGGCGACGAGATCGAGTACGTGTTTGGGCATCCGCTGAACATGTCACTACAGTACAACTCTAGGGAAAGGGACCTCAGTCTGCGCATGATGCAGGCTTATGCGCGCTTTGCGCTCACAGGGTGAGTACACATCACTGTTCGGCGTCATATACATTGGGCTCAAGTATAATTAGGGTATTGTGCAGGCAAATATAGTTGAAGGGATATCTTCGATTATAACAAAACCATGGATCATCGATGATGGCTTAATTTTTAAGATTGAAATCAAAAGACTTATACACGGTATTATAAAGAAATTTAATCTCTAGGTAAATCTACTTCCATACCAAATTTACATCAAGTTTTTTAATGACAATCAAATTTTTGTCATAAAATAATTTCAAATGATTTTCACTTGTTTAAAAACAAATAAATTTACTTTAAAAGTAAATTTAAGTGACAGTTAAATTTCTTTTGCCAACACTTACTTGTAAAGTGGTATTTTATCCACTGAATTCCAGATACTAAAATAATACTTCAATAGTAGGGATAGATAAAGTATTACTTTATCCACAAGTGGATAAAGTAACGTTGCTATAGTAACGAAAGAAAGTAGATGTGTATATTTTGTATATTTTAAGCAAAATTTCATAGCAACTTATAAAGTATACAAGTAAGCGTTGGTAACAAAATAAAATATAATTATTTATGTAAAATGTTTAAATTAAATGTCATTTTAGTATTATTCAAAAAGAATATTGGCAGGTTTCGTAAAATTGAAATAAAAAATATTTGGAGAAACTGTTTTCGCTATGAATTAAATAGTTTCGTGATAAAGTATCGGAGTATGAATCATGAGCCCTTCTGTTCGATCCCCGCACTACTTTTAATTCCAACTATATACATATCATATACCTCTTTTCGAAAGCAAAGAATAGCAGTCAAAATTGATAAAGAGCAACGACGATTTATTCCATTTTAATTTGAACAATGAAAGAGAAATTAAAATTATTCTCTTTCAACTTCAAGGCATGTATGAAAAATTAGAAGGAATTCTCACTTAAACTGAAAAAGTACTTTATATTTCAGAACATAATAACGTTGTAAGCACTATAGATCTCAGAAAATGATATTAACAAATCTATGTAAATGGCAATTACAATTCCCATTTGTGTCCGCTTATAAAAGAAATAATTATTCAAATGAAAATTAAGTATATGTTAATGAAGTTTCGCGCAACAGGTAAGTACGAAGACAAAACGCCGTTATTAAATGCAAGTTCTAAAGTTTATTCGCACTACTGTGTTCTTAATAGCCAGCAAAATATTCTCCCTGTGTAGAATTTAAATCAGGTTAACATTTTAAATTAACACGGTTAGAAATATCATCTCCATTTTCGCTAAAATTACGAGATATTCAAACCTTTACAAACATGTCAAAAATACGGGCAAATTACATGTTTTATATTCCCCTCTGGTTCCGTAAGTCACGGTACTCTGGCTATGATATCACAGGATGGGCAACTTAATAAAAAAAATTTGGGGGAATGCGAATAGAAGTTAACAAGGTGACAGCCAGTGACAGCTGAAGTATACAACCCGGGATTTTGTAAGAGTTCTGACATCGTACACCAGCAAATAAAACATACATAGCAAATGAAGAACAACTTTTCTTCCAATTATTCGAATATTCCAATTTGCGTTATAGTATTTGATTGAAAAGCAATAAAAAATATTTTCTCCATATATAGCTTTTAAATAATGATTTAATTTTCTAAAACCAACAATCAGATTTTGGATGTTAATATTTAAAATTTTTATTTATCTTATTTTACGAGATGTTCAACTTTGGCTAGGAAATGGTGGATAATTACATACATCCATACTAACCGGGATTCGAATCAGGGCCTCTTGAAATACGAAGCAAGATAAGCGTTTTAATTTAATTTTGCGAACTGAGCTCATGATATTACATGATTTAAAAACATTTAATAATTTTATCTCTACTTTAGTAAAATAAAGTACAGACATTTTAAAAGTAGTTTATATATCAAGGGAGTAATGTTCATCATTATTTGTGGAGAACGAAGATTGAATACTGAGGATTTAGCCCGACGGATGCAATCGCTTGAGGCAAATACTAACACTTTATTCACGTGTTATAATATAAATAATGTTTTATACTCAACCGAAAAAATTCGTTATTTAACAAAATATCCTATTAACAGTATGTAAATCTAGAAAAAGTGCTACTTCTATCATTCTCAATATTTATTCACTACCACATGTAAACTAACATAACTGTATTTTAGTTTAAGTTTGAAATGAATGCAAGAGAATATAAAGTACAAGTACAAGTAAAAGTACAAGTAAAAACTACTACGAGAGTAACTGATGCCATCTATAAAAAAATTTAAATAAATGTACTCCGATTTATATTGTTTAAATTTATTATTCTCAAAATTTCCGTAACGTCAGAAAAGAGAATTTTTGACAAGCAATATGCAGTTGATTGTGGCCCAAATCATCCCAATTACTACCACTTCCTCCCACCCCAAAACACCATATTATTTTTATTAATTTATTAAGTAAGAATATTTATATTTTTTTTGTACTGTTATTTTCCAAAATTCAATTAAATTATTTGGGTTTTTTTTTGAGATGGTAAGCGGATTAACTACTTACGGTTATATGCAGCTTAATAAGCGAATGATTTGTGAATTTATGTGAACACAAACAGTAGGATTCGAACCCACGACTCTTGGCGTGCTAGGCTAGTGGCATAGCACACAAAAGTACTACGCCGGCTGCAAAAGTACGTATATGATAGCCTTTAATTATGATATTACTCTAAATCTCATTGGTATGAAGCATATTATTGTACAAATAGCACCATTTTCAGTAAATATTTTCTTTTAATCGTCGCGCAACCAACTGGATGTCATATACACATTTTTGAATTTAGTGGAGTTGTAAATTAAGCAGTACGGTTACTAGCCGTCAAATCACGGTTCCATAAAATCTGAGTGTAAAGTATGAAACTCTCGAATACTCTTTTTCATAGTTTAATTCATTTCAACGGTGTTTATTTATTAATAATTTACAACTTTACTAATAAAATGTAAACAATTTTAGTTTTATATTTCAAAATACATACAGTAAAGTAAACCTAAAATAATTGCTTTCATTTAAAAAATAATATTGTACATGTAAAATTGTTTTGAAGTTTTGTTATGATCAAAAGTAAACAGTGCTAATCGGTAATAAACAGCCGTGAAATAGAAATTACCTCAACACGTAACAAAATAAAATCATGACCCCCCTGACAGTTCACATATAACAAAAATCGGATTATAAAATATTCAGAAACAAATTGCGCACCAATACTGGCAATCCTCTCCTAACTGGCAGAGGGGTTATGTTGTATATTTCATAATGAAGTCAGCGGTTCATCGTTACAATTCCATTATAAATAACGCGGCTGTGTGGGAGCGCATGACGCCTGAACTTGAGTTTCGCCCGACGGGATTTGTACGGATTAGAATGCAGTTGATTTTTCAACAGACTGATTGAAGAAAAAATACTAATTAGAGGGAAACAATAACATATACCTCCTTCATGCTAATAAATTTTAATAGAAAATATTTCAAGACAAAAAGAATTTTAATAATTTGTAGAATTTGAACCAATAAATGTTTTATTTTGCTCTAAGCTCTGAAAGTTTTTTCTACTTATTAAAATACGTACAATTCTGATGAATCTGATAATCTGACGTTTCTTGACTGGATGGATGTTTGGGAAAATAATAAAAATCCTAGATTGCAGTCATTCAATATTTATTAAAATCGGCCTCTATCACTTTCGGTTACACTTTTGCTTCCTCAGAAATTACTGCAATCTAGAATTTTTATTATTTTCCCATGTACAATATTTTTAATTATTTGGTCGTATTTTATTCTTATAAACACTGTAATCGATGAGTTAAATTTTAAAACATCTTCGCGAAAATAGTAAAATCGTATTGTAGGGACTCTAAAACGTGCTTATTCATTGAAAACTCACTATCCAATTTTTTTTACCAAAAACAATACCTCCCTTACCTAGCGGTAGGCGGTAGGTAAAAAAATAATGCATCGAACTGTGGATCATAAGACCTCGGTTTGAGCCTCACTGCCGACAAATTTTTGAAATTAAATTTCGAATATTTTCAGTAATACATGAGAGTGAGAATAAATTGAAAAAAAATTGGCAGATCTTTCGAAAACTTGTTGCCAAATGGCCAAATGACAAGTTTGAGAAAGATACTGGAGAAATATTTTCTAATTTACCGAACTCTCGAGTTATATTTTTTACTTTTGTTGATAACTATCAGACAACTGACATTTGTCAACAAAAACAACAATTCCCGGAAATAATCACTAGAGCTTTATTCTCAGTATATCAGTAACGTCAGGATTGGTTAAAATACAGACACGTGACATAAGTATTTCATAGGTTTTAAGAAACGTCATAAAATTACACATGTGGCTCCTCCACCAATAGCATCCTTGAAGTCTGTAATTTGATGGCTGGTAACCGCACTTCACGCGGAAAAATATATCATAATACCAATATCTGCTTTGAGTAGAGTATCACATAATCACATAATTTTCACAAAATTATAATTTCTAAGCGGTATAAAATATAGAAAAAGTTTCAAATAAAAAAAATTTCTAGTGGACCAGCTGACGGTCACTATACATCTTCTACTAACCCAAATAACATATTTACAAAATCTTAACTATGTTAGGATGACCGACGATTTTGTGACGCTCTCGGGTTACATTTTGGAATCTGCTTTAAGCTGAGTAGCATCCTTAAAATAGGACAAATAACGCGATGATTTATTTACCTATGTATTTGATTTTATAATCAATTTCTATTAACAACTGAATTATATTAGAATGACTAAACAAAAAAACCTCAACAAGTATATTGTTCCCCCGATAAAAAATTGCAATTACCCTAGCATTATCCCCGGCTCGTGCGAATTCTCTCGCGTATGCGTAGCCGTGTCCACGTGTGCGTGAGGTCGGTGTATATGCCGGATTAGTTACCTTATTACAGATTCAGTCCGTCTGAGTGACACGTGCGGTATTATTACGTGATCAGATTATCGAACTGTGCCGAGCTGCAAATGCGAGATCTGCCCAACCAGGCCCGGCCCGACGAGCCGTCGACCGAACCTGTAACTAGGTTTATTAATGCAACCGATGTAATGTCGAGCTATGTCACACGACCGCAGTGTCGCCGAATAAAACATTCATTTGAGGGGAATTCGTCAACTCGAGGATAAGAGACACTGGCAAGATTCTACTTATTTTATCATATATTCTAATCATGTTAATAAAATACAATTTCAATTTAATATTTAGCAGTAGTGAACTTCAGGAGCATTATTAGCGCTTCATTTGAATATCTGAAATAAAATAAAATAGATACTTTTGTCTGGTTTGTAATAAAATATAAGTGGTTACATGTAGTAAATTACAAAGCGTGTAGGTTCCTTTAAGTTTCTTGATGGTGGTGGTCCGTGTTACTGCATTGTTCGATAAGAAATCTATGGCGGGAAGTATTGTGGTGCCCACAACAGATTTTTTTATATGCTTCTTAGGCTCCATAACTTTTAAAAGTTACCCCTAGATATTTAATAGTTATTTGTCAAACTAGAGAGGAAAGCTTTTCTTTTCCCCCCTCGAGTTCGAAGTTTGCCTTATAAGCGCAGCGAGTGAGGCATTTCGAACAAGAGTGGAAAAAGAGCTTTCCTCTCGTGTTAGACACAACATTTTTTTCACGACATGTTTCTAAAAACGATTTGCACGAACCTAAAATACATTTTGAGAACACAACTGACAAACTGACACGTTAAAAGTTAGGTTATCAGATACGAGGCGGTGTAGCAGTGTTGCCAATGGGCCAATCTTAAATTTCTTTAATAAGTTGTCAAATTCTGATTTAATAAGAAAAAGAAACATATAAGACATAATTGTAATTTAAATTATGTATATCACTAAAATAAGGATTTCCAATCAATTTAGGAATTTATTTATAATTTTCGTAATATATTTTTTGTAAATAACATTCATATTGGTAACACTTCTATATTTTCCTCTCTAGAGAGGAACAACACATTTTTCTCATTATTTCGGGAGAAGAACGGTGGGGTTTCCTACCATGTCGTGAATAAACTCTTTTTTATTATACCTGCATCATAATCCGTGTTTAAAACACGCTACAGCGTTCATAAACGCAAGATTAAAACACGCCGTGTTTTAAAGGTTACTAAGCAACAACACAACTATTTACTATTAAAATCTATCAAAATTGTAAACGTAAACAACAAATGCTAACCAGTCTCCATGTAAACGATATACGTCAAACGTCACATGTGCAAAATTATGAATTGAATGAAAATCAAAATGTTGCTTTCCAGTTTTTTCCAGAGTATGATGCAGTTATAATAAAAAATAGCGTATGACACACGTGTATAAGTGCTTTTAAAGCACTAGCGACGTTAAAAGCACTCCGCTTTGCGTCGTGCTCTTAAACTCGTCGTACGTGCTTTAAAAGCTTACATACACTTGTATCATAATATACTATTACAGTTTCTATCTCGTCTCCTTTTCTTACTTTCTTCCTACTGTCTTCCATCACCCATTATGAATTACAAAATTTGTGTTATTTTGAAAAAAGCTATGGTAACAGTACGGAAAATGTTAATTATTTTAATCTTTTCCTTCCATAAAATATGTAAAAAAATTAAGATAAAGAATTGAAATCATTTAAAATTTATATACATCAATTTATTTTCGACGGATGCAATTGCGCTACTGGTCGTCAGCGGTACAAAAAGTCGACACTGTCGCTAGCGTCAACACCAGCAGTGGGATTTCATAAAATGTTAAAATGTAGTGGTGGTACGTCGAGATGAGAGCAGAAACTGTCCTGATTCTCTCCATGTGCCAATTGATTTCTTTCATTTCAAACCAAAATACATATTGTGAATTATTGTGTTATTAAATGATTTATTAATTATCATTATTTGTTATTGACGGTTATGCCTAATTAAAATTGTTTTAAATAGGTCTATTTCAATATTAATTTATGCACTAAATCATTATGTAACGTTTTGCGCCTCCACCAATTTGTTCACATATTAATTAATAAACAGTTATTATAAAATATTGGGTGCTTTTTCCTAGTTAAAAGTAATGGAACATGTGATACAGCTTAGATTGGTTTTTCGACAAAAAGAAACGAGTACAAAGGAAAAGAAAATGAAATGCTTTTATGTAGACCGATTTGTATAAACGATCGTAGTCTAAATATAATTTTGTCTTTTTCCAAGTCAATTTGCTGTAATCTGTTTGAGTTTGAGAACGAAGAAAGTCAATAGTGTTTGTGGTTTCTATATTTAAAATATATTATTTATTAGCTTTGCCTTTTGAAACATTACGAGCATAAATATAATGCGTGGCGCGATGTTTTTGATTCGTAACCATGAAATATTAGATAGCGTTCATATTTTTAGATTTTTTATGCGTAAACCTTTGACAGAATTGAAAAGAAGAAATGAAATATCTTCTTTTTTAGATATACGCTACTGAATTCTGTTGTGAATTATTGAGTTGACGTTATTTTCTTACTTCCACATTGCGTTCACATATATCAGTTAACAACCAAAGAATACATATATTCTTTTTATTCGAGACACCGATAATATATTCCCGATCAATATATGTTTTGATATTTGTCACCAAGGCGACAACAAAATTCTCTATCTTATAGTGTATTGACATCTTGAGAACTGTCGAATATTTCAAACTTCTATAAATCATATTTTCAATACCGGGATTTTTCGGATTTCAAGTCAAATCCAGTTTATTACTTTAAAAGTTTATTTTATTTTCAATTTAATCTGTTTCAGGTTTGGTTTTCAATTAAATACAAAAAATAATTTGCTTCACTCATCGCATATAAACAAACAATTTCTGGGATTTGCCATTTGACTTTAAAATACGAAAAAAAAAACTATATTGAATATTTGGTTGAAATGATAATAGTTCTCTGAAAAAGGGTTTTATAAAAGAAGTCCTAGATAAGCTCTTAGTTTAGAAAAGAAAAGAAAACTAGATGCAATTTTCTTTACTTTAGCTGCGGAATTAAATTTAGCTTCCTTTGATACATCGTACTAAAAGGAATCGCAAAAGATTTTCTTTAGAGAGATTACGGACTTTTTATTAATGTAACGGAAAACTCATTTCCTCCTGTAAACTGCATTAAATTTTGGTATATTCCCAAAATTTACTTTACATCAATGAATTACTTTAAAATTATAATAATGCAAGCATATTTAGAAATAGCCGGACTATAAGGTATGCGGGGAAACACTAAACTGAGTTGAAGCTGATATAAATATTAAAAAATCTGATGTGGCAACACATAACCTCCCGCCCAATACAACTCTTAAACGGTACAAAATAGTATTTGATGATATAGAAAAATAACTTCTTATATGTTTATTTTCTATTTATATTTTAAAAATTTAATTTTCTTTCGTATATTTATTTACTTTTTTACATACATTTCACTAAGGAAATAGCTTCACAATCACAATAATGTGTCATATTTCGTAAAAAAATTAAAATTTTTTAATTGTTTCCATGGTGTACTTGGAATGCAAGATTAATGAAATTTAATTTCTTTATGTTTTATTATTTCTAAATCTAATGAAAATTAAAAAAATTTGTATAATCAAAACACATGTAAAATTAAGTATTCAAAAATTTTTGAAATAACAAACTGCTGAAAAATTATATTTAACAATTTAACCATGTGTTTCCATGGAAAACTGTTAAGGGCTTCTAGTGAACTGCTACTTCCGGTTAACCAATTTTATCCAAAATCTAATCAGCTGCTCATATAAATATAAGTAGCAAAAATAAACAAAATTGTATTTTTTGGTATTAAAGTATGCGAGCTATGCCAGACGAAAAAATCATTACGGACCACTCACACACAGACATCACGGCGAAAATAGTAAAATCGTATTGTAGATTCCCTAAAACGTGCTTATTCGTTGAAAAGAAATTACCCAATTTTTTGTCTAAAAACGATATCTCCCTTTCTCAAAGGTAGGCGGGAGGTAAAAATATATCATCATGCCAATTACTCATTTCTAGGCATTCTGCTTAAAGCAGATCTCAGTATTAGGATATATTTTTGCGTGTGAAGTGCGATTTCCAGCCGTCAAATCAAGGCCTCCAATAGTGGAGCCACATGTGTAATTTTATGTGGTGAAAATTTTCGAAATTTATTTACTATTGATCTTTTTACCCCATTTAAGTTGAAACTGATAGTAAAATATGTACTTCAATATTTATATTATTTTATAAAATTTATTTGAATTCGTTGAATGTATATTGTAACATATTTATAATGAAAACAATGATTTTGCGATCGGTTAATGTTTGTCAAATTTGTAAACAGCCATTTTTCGCGTTAAACAAAAATAATATCGCTTAATTTATCGTTTATTTTACTTTGGCAGCCCAAAATTTAAAATGTCTGTCACATCCACCATAAAATATTCATAACTAGAATAAATATCAACAATCCCTTTACATTCATCGTAAATAATCAATCATCTAGGGCTGCATCGCGTGTACGAAGAGACGTAAGAGCAGAAGATACCAGGCCCGCATTAGCACATATTATATCTTTAAATTATTTATGAAAAACCGAAGAAACCACATAACAATTTTTAGTATCGAACAAATTTATAAACATGAATCGAATGATACATAAATATTATTTTGAACCAACAACTTCAAATTAAGTGTAAACTAAAATATATCACATATGGGGTAAATAGCTCCGTGGTAACATGTCGGACTGTGGATTGTGAGATCCTCAGTTCGAATCCCACCGCCGACAGTTACAAATTTAAATTTACCCCTGTGGTTCCCCCTCCACTAACACCCTTGGGGGCTATGATTTGACGGCTGGTAACCGCACTTCATACGAAAAAATATATCACTTACCGAGATCTGCGTAAGCAGAGTGCCACACCCACAATGGGTAAAAGGCGTGATGATATATTTATTTATTTATTTATAAAGTTTTACTAATAACATTTAATACTTAATACATTATAAATTTGTTAATATTTTCATCCAATTCATTGATTCTTTTTAATACATTAAAATAGATTATTATAGTTATTTTATTATAGAAGTGATGAAGTACAATTAATTAATTTTTCGATTATTTTACATGTTGAATGTGTACATAATGTTATAATACTACAGGAAACTTAATTATTCGCAAATACCACACTGAACGGATCATATAGACATTTGCAAAACATCGAAAAATTTATTACACTATCATAATTTTATGTTCTTCATATCTTCAAATATGAGTTACAAGGCATTCAACTCTGCAAAAAATTATATTAAATGCTTCCTATTGGCAATAATTAGATCTAAAAATTTCAAAAATTGCTTCAAAAATAGTGAGAACTATAAAAAGAAAACCAGAACAAATATGTATAAACAAACGTTCCATATTTTATCTGTCAAAACAATTTCCAATGTTGGTTTGCACATACTCTTTATAATCTAACAAAACATCAGTAATTATTTATTTTCACACAAGTTATAAAATGGCAAAAATATAAAGATATGCAATATTATACTCAGTCAATTCAGTTATAAATCTGGAAATGACAATTTGACTTCCACTAAATTTTCTGGAACTAATATTAACATTAGAAGCTTTAAGCACATTTGTCTTTGCTAGATATACCTATATTTATTTGTCCAAATCCAAATATGGTTTGTACCTATATTGTAAATGTATTTGGTCAATATGATAACGATTGGTAACTGCATATCACGAGTAAATACGTAATAATTTATCATTTATCGATATCTGCTAAAGTAGATAGCCACTTCCAAAAAGGATTCATATCGTAATGATATACTTTCTACTTTACCTCCCATATATAATATGTAAAGCAGGTATTGTGACCGATCAAAATATAGAGAGTTTTCAAGTACGTTTTGGGGTCCCTAGAATACGATTTCACTATTATCGTGATGACATCTGTCTGTGTGTATTTCGATTTTTCTATCCACGAAAACGAAGATATCAATTTTAAATTTCAAGTTATATTTTGGATGTTTATTTTACAAGCTGATTAGATTTTGGGAGTACTCTGTCAACTGAAAGTGGTAGTTTGTTTGAAGATGTATTAGGTTTTTTGATATATTTCTGATAATAAATGAGTTATAATAAAAAAGGTATAATAGTTATTTGTATACCAAGTCCGCGAAATCACTCTTTACCGTACCGATAGAAAAACTGCCGCCGCGGCAACTTCCGGCCGCGGCAGGACAATCTCGAGGATGCTAAAGGATGTATACACTATTTTTTGTGCAACCGTAAAAATATGTAATTATAAATTTTATTAATTGTAAATAATTTTATTGTAAATAGAAAGCTGGCTTTAAAATTGTCAAAATTATTGTTTTTGGCCCTATTTCGCGGCCGTTATGATGGTAGCGGCGAAATAGGGTAAAAATAGTATATTATACATTAAGGGAGGAAAGTGTGTGATTTTTACCCGCAGAGTAAATTGAAGCACGATCCGTAGCTCAGGGCTACAATACGACAAGAGAAAAAGTACACTTCTCTACTGTGGTGTATGTACTAATTTTTCACGATCCTAATATTAATGTTTGTTTTTATGAATTTTTAAATTACTTGAATTGTAATATAATTTATGATAGTTACCTATTATTTGAGCACTTTCTCCCACGAGAATATTATAATTATAATTTTGGTATCACGGAATCCGAGTTTCTCTTCAGGTGATAAAAAAGCAATCATTTTCGATCGTTACCAAAACAATGGCCACGAAATTCAATTGTGTGGTCTGTATTGCGACTGCTAAATAGTTTTTTCTATATTTTGTACCATTTAGATATTAAAATGACAATGACATGTTCAAATATCACTTAGAACTTTGAAGTTCAAGCGACTAGGTTTTGGTAGCAATTTCTGAATCTTAAGGCCTTTCAGGTCTTTTATGCACACAGTAAATATTTTAATACGAATAAATTTTGTAAAATATAATACAATTTTTAATCTAAACTTTTTTCTATTCTGTGCAGTTTAAAGTTGTTTGAGTTTGTTGGCCAATACGGTTCCATTTTCAAATAACACTATTTCATATGTTTGGTACGCCCATGGAAATATATTATTATAATTCGCTTAAAATAATCAGAACATAATATTTCTTTGTCTACGTGGCAAAAAAGTTAAACAATAGTGCTCTGCTTAAGCCATTAAAAATCAATTTCGGATTAGCTTTGAAGTAGAGGAAAACATTAGTGCGCCCCTATTTTGTCGGCGCCGCCAACCATGGTTTTATTATAATACTGGCCTGGTCCTGGCCGAGGGTGGAGGGAGTCACACAACCGGCTGTTTTGCTACGCAAGCAAAGTGATTGATTCGCCTCGCTCTTTTTTCTGTTCTCAAGGAAACCCGTGACAGATGACGTGAACTGGCCCATCTACTCCAAGGATCAACCTCAATACTTCATCTTCAACGCGGACAAGAGCGGCACGGGCAGAGGGCCCCGCGCCACCGCCTGCGCCTTCTGGAACGATTTCCTGCCGCGGCTCAGAGAGGGCCCAGGTACGTTGTTGCTGCTCACTGTTCTCTATCTCCCGCGCTTCCTAAGCTTCGCGGACGCCTCGCGGACCCCTCGCTTACTGAGAGGGAATGAGAGATTTCATCCTATCGTGGCTTTTTTGCGTGGAATGGAATTTTATGAAAGATGAATCTTTTGTTTTTTCAGATTATTTTGTTTACTTGCGTTTTATTATATTGGATTATTTTTAATCGATTTTCATAATTAATAACAATAGATTTATTAATAGTCTGTTCATTACTACTTCATTTCAATAACAATAATACTAAAAGTAATTCCTAAAGCGGGCATTACACGATGAAATTTTTCTTTTCAAGTGTTTTTAAAATGACATTTGATAATACGGTAAAGAAGCAATGTGCAAATGTACGGCTAATTTTCTGTTAGAAATTTTAATATAAAGTACCGCATATTCTTTTGGTCAATCTCTATTACACTTACGTCATTGCGCGAGAGAGAAAACTTTTTAATGTCACTTGAAAAGAAAAACTTCATCGTAGGTTCAATCAGAATCAAATCATTTGGCCCAGTTAAAGTCATACAAAGGAAAATTGTTTTATTCACCATATTTATATCTTAAATTCATTTATTTTACTTTCCGCACATAAGGGACGTATTGTTTATGTTAATTAGATATTGGGAACAATTCATCAACAGAAAGTGGTAGATCATTTGAAGACATATCAGAGTGTTTGAACATATCTTAATAAATAAATTTGACAGAGTAAATTTCATTGGAATGAAAAAGATGTAGAATAATATTACTTTAAATCTTTATTTGAAACAATATTCTTTATTTTGTTATCATAAGTTTTAAAAATAGTCTTCGTGGTATCAGCCAATACCTTAGGGCCAAATTATTTATTTGTTATTATTTCAGTTGTTATTTTTTCCTTAAAATGTTCTTAAAAAGAACATCAATTATGATAGAAATAAATTGAGTACAATAATTTTCCCTTTGTTAGATCAGAACTATTTTTAAAGCTATTCTAAAAGTCTTAATTGGGCCAAATGATATGATGCAGGGCTCGTAATCTATCTTTTTAAAGCCCAGTTTTATTTTAGCATTCAAAGTTCTCGATTACTGAAATTTATACTACAGTTTTTTGTACGTCTGTCCAATATAATAAAGTTGTGAGGATTAAAATGGTTGTTATAAGTAATAAATAAAGCATCTATATTTGAGATACATATATCCATTCATCATTCAATCCCACAGCCGACAGTTGCCATTTGAACTGTACCCCTGTGATTTCTCATCCATGAACATCTTTGTGGGTCGTAACTGATACTGCAGAGTGTCACACCCAAAATTGATAAATGGCGTGGTAATTTTAATTATTGATGTCCATTTTCAAGTTCATTATTTTTTATAATTCTTTTAATTTTTATAATAAATAAAACATAGTTTGAAATCATAAATCTACTTCATTAATATATATGTATACCTATGAGTGAATCAAATAAGATAATTCAAAATCATTTGTTTTCTTTTCTTAAAATTGAACCATACTGTAGTATGTAGTAAACTAAATTTTGATAAGACTGTCAATGATGGTCTTCACGCCAGAAAAACTCAAAAATATGTGGAACTGTTGTAATTTGGCATTGGTACCAAATGGACGGACAAAATACGCACTAAGTGCGCTATTAACTTAAAAAAAATTCATAATAAATTTGTTAATTTAGACGATGGTAATATAGCTCAATTTTTCTTTTAAAAGTTACAGAGAAATATATGATCAATCAGTTTTATTAAAATATAGAGCTAAAACCTGGGCTTCTCTTAAAACACCCAAAAACGCTAGCTCGTGGTAGCAGCCAATTTGTACAGATGAAAAAATCATTTGCATTTCAATAATGCACTACAGTGCCATTTGGTTATCACTTCTCAAATAAATACTGATCTTAAATATTTTTTATAGAAGATGAGTAGATACTACCTAAATTTCTAAAATTAGGCAATATGCGAAAGGGAAACGCTGTTCCAATTATTGTTTATTTTTGAAATACTTTAATTTTTTAGTTGAACAATAAAGTACCTAGAGTCCAGTTTTTTAAGTCCGAAATATTTCACAATCTAGAATCTACCTACCTATCTACCTAGCACAAATATCTGTGTGATGGATTTAGCTAATTATATCAGTATTTAGTTCATTTAGGATAAAATAATTACAGTATACTCGATAATCACAATGACATCTTATAAGCAAACTGCCAACTAATCTAAACGATCTATTACTCCACAATTATAATTAACTTAGCAACTTACTATGTGTAATTATAAAGTTATATGAACTTCAATCGATACCAGTCATCCATAGATTTAGTTTACCACTATAAACATTAAACTGAAAGTAACATTATCCGTTTCTATAAAGTAGTAGATGTTAGTAAGATAGAATAAATTATTCGTCGAATAGATGAAAAATGTATCCAAATCATAGCTAAATGATATTAATTGTTCTAGCTGTCATTTTGTATGCAAATTTTTTATTTATGATATTCTTCCCACAATCGACAGATGTCATTTTAAATTTATCCGTTTAGTCAGACAATGGGTAAATGGAGTGATTACTTATTTATTTACTTGATATGTAGTCAAAGGAATATGAAATGCATTAAGTATTGACATAATGACCTACTGAAGTAGTTCTAGTTTACAAAGTATTTTAAAATGATCGCGGCAGTGAGGACAAACTCCTAACTTTGTCAAAACTTCATATTTCATGCATTTATGAGATTATGATAATTTACGATGCACAGCAAGCGCCCCTTCACCATTAACCGAAATGGAAATCGCATCCCTGAAATTACCTACATAAATTAACTTAAATGAAAACGCGGCAACTTTGCTCCACGTACAAAGATCAGATTTTCACATGGGGCACTACATAATTAACTTTTATCAACAATAAATCTCTATGGATACGCACCGCAAATATACAACACTACACGCAAATGTGAGAACAAATATTTACCCGTTAAATATTTAAATAATGCAATGTTATGAATATATTTTGTGTAAACACTATCATAAATCGGTTAATAATTCACAATGGTGCATATTATTTTTTGTTATACAAAATAAATGGAACAAGATACTATATTAACCACTGACGATACAAAAACAAACAAGTTGTATAAATTAGTACCACTACTGCAAGGTTTTTTCAGATATCGATGAAACTGTAGGAGCTACAAAGTTACGATTACAGTTAAATAAGACACAGGCTGTTGAATTTAAATATGCCATGATTACTGTTTCAAGAAATATAAGAACTACTAGGTTGGCAAAATTAGAAAACAATTTATATTATACAAGACTATTACAATGAGCAAAGAGATTTTTTCTATAAGTGGTTTTGAAATTTCCCGATTGAAATTTTCTTGTTTTACACAGGATCTATTTTATTACTAGGGTGATTCGATGAAATTTTTGAAAGTGCAGTGTAGTGTAGTGCATATTAGTGCAGTGTACACTAGTTCCACCTTTCCTAAGAACACGAAAGTGCAACACCGAACATTCAATTAAATTCGATTAAAACAATATTCAAAACTGACTCTTACGTTACCCCCACTCCAGTTTACACTAACTACACAATCTCGAGAGTCAATTCAGAAAAGTGTGAACTAGTTCTGAATTTTTCTCTCAAGGAAAAAGCTGCACTAATTGCACTTTTGTCATCGAACGCTTCAGTGTTATAAAGTAAAGCATTGGAACTACCAAGTACAAGTCATCGAACAGACCTATAACCTTACTTGGTTTAGTTTTTTTTTTAATACGATATAATTATATAATATCCTAAGAAGAAAATAAATTTTATTTGTTATGAAAGGCACTAAATGGAACGTTTTAGTGGACGTAAGAGTACCTATGTTAACTTATGCGGATAATGTTGTGTTGGGTGAAACTAAGAAGCAATTGAGAAGTACGATTTGTGAGCATAAATGAAGTAGGGAAATGTTTAAATATGTTACTGATTGTCGATGAATGTAAAGAGTTGATATTTGAGCAGAATGATTTGGTGACTGATTGTAATGTTATAGTGAAGTGTGAGATTAGAACAAATTAATAATTTTTTTTTTAGGAATTGATGTATTGACCGGGAGATTGAAAGGCGGGTATCTGCAGAGTGAATGTATCCAGAGAAGCTGATTGTTTATAATGGTGGGTTTGTAGTTTTGATGTTGGATGTGGATGAAGAAACATGATCGACATATAACTGCTGTGGAAATGAGGTATTTGAAAGGATTTTGTGGGTATATGAGACGTGATCGTCTCCGGAATACGTTAGAGTATAATGAATAAGAGATTGAGAAAAATGTTGTTCAAAAAAAGTGAAGTCAGTCAGTTGAGGTGATTTGGTCATCTCGAGCGGATGTCGAATGAAAGGTTGGTGAAACTAATATATGCTGGCGAGATTGAGGGTGAACGATTGCGTGGGCGTTGGAGGAATATGTGGTTAGGTGTGATTGATAGTTCTGGTATGAATGTGGACGAGGTAAAAATAGCGTGCCAGGACAGGAATGTTTGGAGAAGACTGATGCTGTTTCGGGATACGTGCTACCCCACTGTTTGAGATATAGTGGCATACATAAATTGAACAACATGTATCCAATAGATGTGCATCGAAGTTTGATTGATTGTATTTTAACGCGTTTCAAGTGACAGAATTGAGTTCTGAGTATTGCCAGTTGAGAAAAACAAAAATAATATAAGTTTACGTAAAAGGTTTTGCGACATAATAAATTAACAGAATGAAGCGTTGACAGTAAAATAGTATAATCTGCAGTGGACGTTAGTTATTAACGAAATCGGAAACTAATTCTAGTTCCATTATCCGATGAAATAATAATCAACAGCAAATAATTTAAGCCGCTATTCTCTCTTCCTAAAATGCATAAAATCGATAATTCGTCGACTAAATAACAAGCAGTGTTGCCGGGCAGTGAATCTGGGAGGTCATTAATATACGCTAGTGAAGAATTACCAACTGTGCGAACTTAATTTTACTAGTCTAGAGACACATAAATCACGTAAGAATAGCGGCCGACAGAACAAATTTAATTATGTATAATGGAGTTATCCGCGAGAATTAGATGCTTTCACCTTGCTTCTCTTTCGCAACAATTTGCATCTAACCGCGATTACTTTTTCACACTTCTAAATTAATAAAGCAATTATTTATCACCGCTCTACAGCTGCAATCAACGACTTTTAACGGAGAATTAACTAGAATATAGTTTTCAGAATCATATATTTTATTTGAAATCGTCACTTAAGTGCTCGAAAATCGTCATTAAAAGCTCAGAAATCGTCACTAAAGTAACCCATTATACGACGATTTTGAGCAACGCAGTGCTGGCAACCGTAAAATAATTATTGTACAAGTAGGATAATATTCACAGGTATATGACGTATTGTAGTAAATGTATATGTAAAATGAAACAATATGTGCAAGACCAATAAACTAATTAATTCCGATAAAGAAATTAAGGACACACGTAATTTTGAGTGTTATTTACAATAACTTCAATGTTCGAGGTTGGCAACACTGAGTGTCAGTTCCATTTGACAACTGTATAAACTTAACCTATATAATATTTTTTTAGTTTTTCCTAATTTTAGATTTCAAATAAAATTTAATATGTACCGCGGCACTGAAGTTCCTTTTTTTCACTCACATGGTTTATATGCCGAGGCCCATATTCATGATAAAGAATTAAACTTCAGTGCCTTGATACATAAATAATTATTAATCAAAAAACAAAATTGTATAATCAGGCCATCTATCCAGTCGTTTGTATGGCACTTTGTTTTTATCAGATTTCGGCATACGAAAAATAATTGTGCTCCATATCAAGGCCCCTAAATATGTTTATAAATGGTAAATGTGTCCAATGATTAATGAGAAATAATTTAAAAGAGTCAATAATCATTAATACTATGCCATATGTCGTCTGTCAAACTCAAACAATACGACTGTTTGAATGTTTTGTTTCCCATGATATTCTGGAAATAGCTAAAAATTATACATTTTATTTTACGTCTATCTCATGATAGAAATGTATCACATTAATAATAATTAGGCTCATTTAGTGCAATTTTTAATTCAGAACATTTTATCCATTTACCATTTTGCTCTAAAATTAATAGGTAAAAACTTAAAATATTAATATTGTATTTCCTATAGCTCAAAAATAAAGGTAGACACCCGGTATATTTATATGTATAGGAAAATCATGTGATAGGCACATCAAATTTTGATATCTAATATCAATGTATTCATTTATATATTAATAATCTCAACATAAATATTTGTTAATCTCTACTGTTAATAATTTGACATTTATAAAAATATAGCGAAAATGCAACCCTTAAATACAAATTATATTATTTTGCTTTTTGTTTCTCCTATTAAATTTTGCCGTATATGATTCAATTTCTTTGCTCAGAGATCTATTGAAATAATAATAATAATTGTCTAACTACAAGTATTACTCTTAATAGTAGCAACATTTTCATATCATAATACAGTTTACCTTAATTAATATTCTTACCTAATAACCAATTTCAAAAATATATTATGTTTGGAAAAAGTGTTTGAAAATTATTAGTAAAATAAACCCTTTACATCAATTAAAGCGATAAAGAAATTCGCAATCAGATCATTAATATAAACTCTCAAACAGTTCTACTTCCACAGAAAACAAATTCATTTGAAAAGCTCATTAAAATTCCTTCGGAAAAAAGTATCTCCTTTTCTTCACACAGTGACGCGAATTCGAAATAATTACATTTAAAAATTTCCCTTTGCTCTCGGCTAGCACAGAACGGTGCGAGAGATATTAGATTTCATTCCGGGGACATTATTATTCCACCTCCGTGCCGTATTACCAATTTATTCCGATAGTGTGCGCGTCGCGGGCGGGGAGGGGGCCGCTAGATGCGGGGGTGCACAGAGCTGGACGCCGTTTGAAAGGCGGCCGCTCGGGACTATGGAATCCGTCAAGTCAGCGCCGGTAGGAAATTGTCCAGAAACTACGTGGATGCGACGCGATGCGACTAGTCGCCAGTCGCCCGTCGCCGCCGGCAAGGATAGTGCGCAGCTTCTCAAACGAAATGTCAAAGACAAAGTGGATTTCATATTTTTTGCAGGTGTTTTTCATGGCCCGCTGCGCTGAACTCAATACATAAATAATCTTTGGAAATACCAATCCTGACGAAATCGAAACAAGATATGAAATCTTTAATGAAGAGACTTGAAGTATACCTAAAGGAAAATGACAAAAAGGATTGTTGGTATAAAGGAAGAGGCAGGGAAGCAAAAGGAACGTTGTTATAAGAAGGAAGAGAAACAGGAAAAGTAATAGCGTTTAGATATTTGGGGTACACGATCTACAGAAACGAAGAAGAGAATGAACTAGACTTGCACCGAATAGTGTATTCGGCATTAGGCGGAATACCGAATATTTGGCGGATTCCTTAGCCGAATAGCCGAATATTCGGCGAATAGTATTCGCCTGGTTTGGCACCAATTCTTCTTGTGATCTGTAACAGCATCCCTTCCTAGTTCTCTGTCTAGCCGTAACTACATTATTGTATTATACATATTATCTCGGTATAAGTATGTGCTTTACTTTTATTATTTTATTTTATGCAAAAATTATCGAATGAAATTCCCAAAATTTCCATTTTTCTCAACATTCTAAACTATTCGTTGCAAGCCTAGAATGAAGCAAATAACGAAGAAAGCCCACAAATCTGAGATAGGAAGAAATAAAGAGAGTGCGTCGAAATAGATAAAATATTTATACATAGTTTTTTTAGTATTAGAAATAAATGAAATTCACACATGATAATGTAAATATAGATAATGTAAAAATAATTTTAACACTGCACGACAACAAATAAATGTTTTCTACCATTTAAATACCAACCCACTGAAATATCTTATTGGAATGGACACTGACCCACTAAATGCGTGCCAAGAGTTAATGGGATGAATATCTGTCTTTGTTGCACAGTTAGTACTGTAATCATGATCAGATACAAATTCTCAATCAAGACGTTGTCGTATAATTTTATCACAGTCAATAAAACCCTATTATGTACGTGTTACATACAATATATTATTTTTATGTTCGACTGCATTGCAAATTACTTTTCTTTAGTCTAGAATGACATTTATATTAGACACATAACGCTGATATAAAAAAATTGATAGTTTCAAAATGTTCGTTATTTCTTTTGTCGAGTTGTTTACCCCTTAAATTCCGGTGCCTTAAATCTCCAGGGTTCTATTGAATTAATTAATAATATATTAATGGATATTGTTCAAGGAATAGAAATTTAAATAATAAATAACTATGTGAGGGCTTAAAATTAATCAAGTATAAATTTCACGAAACATGAGATATTTATATGATCAAAATAAAAAGTTCTGCATCTTCATTACCATCAGCACTTAGATTACTTGCTTCACCGAAATTATCACATTATTTCTATAGCTCTGCATCAGTATGAAGTCTATTTTAATTTTTATCGCTCATTTTTTAGTTATTTATAACAATTTAAAATGTTGTGTAACTCTAATTACAAATAAGAGGAAACTGTGATCTATTTAGTTTTGTCTTGAATAATAATAATAATATCAATTGAATTCAATTAACTGTATCAACTTGTACATAAGCTTAATATGTTTCACAAGACGTGATTGAGCGATACGCGCAAGCGCAAACGTACGAAAAAGAAGCAGAAATCCCCTTCGACATCAGTCTATTGCAGCACGCTTTCCTCTCTGAACAGCATAGCAGTGCCAATTCCAGTATTACTATATTTCAGTGATTCTACCGAACCAAGCAAAAATCATATCTTAAACTCGGCGACTCCGCCATTTTTTCATATAAATTTTTTTGTTATAACTTAATTTATTTATTTGAAATTCAACACAAAAAGGAACAAAGAGATTCTGCAAGGCATAGTAATCATTCACCGGTGTATTTTTGGTTATAATTTGAAATAAGCAAACTTTGAACTCCCCAAACATAACTTTCGATTCTATTCAGTTTTATAACAGCCTAACAATTTATTAAAATTAAGAACATCAATATTTATAACAATACTTGCACTGAGTGGGACTAGGGATTTGAACCTGTAACCTACATAAACAGGAACTTTCACTAAGAAACAAAGTTTAAATTTAGCGGTATGTGTCGTGATATACTCGTAGCAGTTTATCAATTAAACTTTAAATTTTATTCGGGGAATATTTTGTTTCGTTTTTGTTTATGGAATCCTTGGAAAGAAATAAACGAGATAGGCTCATTGAAAATATCTATGGACCAACCCCAGTGAAAAATAAAAATTTTCAAAATAATCTCGGTGAAATTTTGGGAATCGCTGGCATAGTGGCTAGTGGGCAGTGACACTGCGAGTAAAGAAGACGAATTTCGCGAACATGGCAACTTTTTCAACTACGCTGCTTGGTGCGCCGCGGCGCCGCGCGACGCCGACCTTTTGATAAGTTAATGAAATGAGGTGCGGTATTTGACATTTCTCCTTTTAAATGTTGAGAGGCTAAAGTTACCTTGTATAATGAATAATAAAGATTTTTTACTCCAAAGAAAAAGAATGAGATTCGATTGACTTTGAAGACGAAATGCGAATTTTAATGTCGAACTCTTCCATTGAGGTCGCGTCGATTTTCTGCGTTGCCATCCGGAATTTGAATTCGGTTTCTCAATCTCTAAACAATAATTACCTACTTATTCATCGCAGATTAAGCAAGATACTTTTAAGAGCACAATTCGAGGATGGTTATGCTAGAATCTAAATAAACAAAACTCGACTCTTACAACACATTATTCTAAATTTTTAAAAAATCTTAGTATCTAGTTAGGGATAGGAAACAATTTATTCAATTAATATATATTAAATAATTTAAGACTTTTTCGATCTCGAATTGAATGGTATTTATGTGGAATAGCGGTGGTTTCAACAAGACGGTGCAACAAGACACATTCTATTAGAGTATAATATCAATTCAACAATCAATTCAACATTCGGCACGTTATTGTCGATATACGGCCCCAGCTGCCTCAAAACGTGATCGAAAATTAGACTTCCAGATTATGCTTAATTCGAACCAGCCACAGCGTCCATCTTTCCGAAATCATATTTAAACACAAATGGCATTAAATTGTCTTTCTAAAATAGCCAATACCATGGGCCATTACCACGATTTTTATCTGTTTTATTTCATTTTAAAGTTCTATACCTCTAAAAAAATAACACTTTCTCTTAGCAGTGCCGAATACAAACATTACAAATATGACTGCACTCTGCAGTAGAGTCCTAAAATTTAGAGGATTACATAGTATTTACATTATTCTAAACTACAAAACTCAATATTTGAATGATCAAATTAATGTGCCTTGAACCCAAATTTGATTGTATAAAATATAAAGCTTTTGTCATTGCGTTAGATGTTGTTCTGCTGGGTGAAACAAAGGATGTCGATAAATGTAAAATGTTAGAGTGATTGATCGTAATGTTTCAGTGAAAGATGTGATATTGGAACATGTAAATAAATTTATATATTTGGGTAGCATGTTTTCGAGGATAGGCCTATTGGCAGAGAGATTGAATTCGCTCGAAACTTAAATGCATCTAGAAATGCTTGATTAAATGTGTCTGTTTCTGCTTACATTGATGTATGGTTGTAAATGTTGGTAGTTGATAAAAAATGAACGACAAATAACTGCTGTAAAATTGAGGTGGTGGTGGTATCAAATAAAAAGTTGATGAAACTAATATATGCGGGCGAAATTTAAAGTGAGCGTTTGAGTGGTCGTGAGGAATATGTGGTTAGGTATGATTGATGATTCTGGTATTAATATGGATAAAGTAAAAGTGGAGCATCAGGACAGAAATGGTTGGAGGAGACTGATTGTTGATTGGTTATGTTTCAGGATTTGTGCTACCTCACTGTGTATATAGTAATAAATGTTACTCAAAATTAAATTATATAGCAACTTAGTTCAAGTTATGTAAAAACTGAGTAAGTTATAATTATAAGATCTGTTTTCATTCCTCCGGCTTCAAATCACGGGTATTTGCGCAGACTTCAAATTAATTTCTGAGATAAATTTATTATTGCTTTAAAGAAAATAGGTAATCTTAATTTGTACATTCGTAGGACATTTAAAATTTTGAAATTATTATTTTTAATAAAAAATAGTAGTAACCATGTATTCGTCACTGCATTTTAGCAATAAATACTAGTTACTTTTTTAACATATAAAATATTTGTTATAATCCTGAATGTAGAAGCAGTAAAATATGTAGTACGATTTACTTCTTTTTTTTTATTAACAGTTTAAGGGTACATCAACTGTAGGGGTTATTAGTACCCGGAACAGTAGTTATATAATACAAAAGATCAAGTCAACTAATTGTAAAAATATTAATGTCCTTGCAAAATTGGATGGCTCGTTGGAGGTTGTTTGTATCTGTTCCCAGTGCGTCTTGTAGGGTTGGTGGGATGTTGTTCCGTGCTAGCTGTGTAGCATATTTGGAGCATGGTATTAGTATATGTTCTATTGTTATTTGTATTCTGCACGTGTCACATTCTTCAGGATCTGTTTTCTGTAATAGATGTTTATGGGTGATGTTGGAATGTCCTATTCTTAATCGGGTGATTTTCGTTTGTTCCCTTCTATTTTGTACGTTCATCCACTTTTCGGTTTTGGTTTGGATATTTCTTAGTTATTGATCATGTTTGTTCAGATGTCCTCCCAATGTTTTCTTAATTAGGTTTTTATATTTTTTAGGATATCTTTTGTTGGTATAGGGATGTTTGTCATTTCTTCTTCTTTGATTGCATCTTTTGCTGTCTGCTCTGCTTCTTCATTCTTTTCTATTTTTGCGTGTCCTGGTATCCACATTAGAGATATCTTCAAATTTTTATTATATGCCCCTTCATTAGTTTAATATTTTTATGCTTTTTTTTATGTACGTCTATGCATGCATGGCTAATCTTATGATGTATATTTATAAGTGTTCGCGTGTATATTTAAGTAATAGTCTAAATAGTTTTGTAAAGGCAGCTTTTCCTCATTGTACTCTTCGAAATCCTTTTTAATTCAGCCATGCTTTAATTTTTTTTTTTTTGGCAATAAAGTTTTAACCTTGTCAGAATTCTTAAATAACCTAAAAAGGTAATAAATGCGTCAATCCCTTCCTGTCATAAACCACCCCTGTTCTAGTTTAGATTTTGGAAAAGCACTTTCACCTCCGCCATTGACTGATCTTTCGAGCAAACCATTTTGGGGTTGTAACCAATTTTTCAGTACATGTATATATTATATTTTTTAGATAGATTTAATCAGTGAATCAGGACGTTTTGCCAGATTAGTTTCATACTTGTACGCAGTTTTTATGTTTGCAAATCATTACCGACAACCGACATACAACATAATTACTGGTGTCACAAGTGGGATGATATACAACATTTTGAAGAATCCTATTTTCATATTTGATCCTTTTTGTGAATCTGGAACGTACATAGACATTAGCAAACTTTGAGAATTAATTATACAAGTAATGATTTACTCTAAATTAGTTGTTTAATTGGACGGTATGGTAAAATAATGGTTGAATGAATAGCTTGTTAGGAATGAAGCGTAAAAAAATCCGGAAAATAATTCGCGTCGACATATCGATGAAAACAAATCATTAAAACAAACGGACAGAATCCAATTTACAACTGAATAAATAAATAAAAAAAGCGCGAGAAAAAATCCGAGCACGAATTCCTTTCGGACACTAATAAACATCGGTGACACGCTAGCCGAGAAATGTCGACAGCGTGAACAATGACAGCACTCGAAACGAAAAGACGGAACGAGCGGAGAGCAAGAAGAAAAGTGGGCTCGGCAGTGAAAAGCGAGAAGACGCCAGGAGGAAAGGGCGAGGAAAGAGGCTAGGTGACGTACAGTTCGCATTACAAAACCAACATGTCGGCTGGGGCCAAATCCCTGGAGACATAGCAGATCGATGACCACGTCTGCATACTAGGCAAACACGCCGTCGGCCCTGAAATATCACTACACAGAATCCTTCACGGCTTCGCTAACGCTACGTTTACGCCGTGTGTGTTTACGCTACGGGCTGTGCTACTGCTGCACATCTGATATCTTTAACATGCATGCGAATCTACTGACATATTGGGCGATTTAAAAAATATATTTTGCTGTCACTGGAGATTATTTGTCTTGATGCCACATGCACAGCTTAAAAGATTGCGAATTATTAGTTCACGCCACACATTTTTTACCGCTAACACTTTGATCAAATATTTGAAATATATACTTTATAAAATAGATTCTAATTCTATATAATATCAACAAAAACTTTAAAATTTTGTTTTATTATTCACTTGTGGAATCACACAAAAAAAATGATACATGATTAAAAAGGACGAAATGCGTTTTTTTTTTTTTTCTTAACATTATAAAATAGAAAGTGGATATAAGAAATCATTTAAAAATAATCAAATATAAGTCATATATTGGGTGACCGAGAGGAAACTTAAAAATATACCACACTGCAGTTCTGTGCACCCGCCTCCGTACTCTGAGAGATAAAACTGTGTCAAAAAATTAAGAAGATGTCATTGCAACATATTATTGCATGAAAAAAAAATATTACGAAATTAAATTTACAATTTTTTTAAATATTTACACGGCATATATATGTCAAATAACCTGATGTTGCTAGCACATAACCTCCAGCCCTATACAACTCTCAAACGGTATAAAATAGTATTTAATGTTACAGGAAAAGACCTTCTTATTTGTTTATTTTCTATTTATATTTAAAAATTTAATTTTCTTTCGTAGATTTATTTAATTATTTGACAAATATTTCACGGAAACTAGTTTCACAATCACAATGACGTGAAATATATCAATTTTTTAAGTGTTTTCATGGTGTACATGAAATGCAATAATTATGAAATTGAATTTCTTCATATTTTATTATCTCTAAATCTAATGAAAATTAATAAAATTAGTGTAATCAAACAGATGTAAAATTTAATATTCTACAATTTTCAATATAATATAAATTGTTGAAAAATTAAATTTAACCGTGTTTTTTCACGGAAAACTGTATTTTAGTGAATTGGTACTTCCGGTTGACCAATTTTATCCAAAATCTAATTAGTTCTTCATATAAATATATGGAGCAAAAATACACAAAATTGTATTTTTTGGTATTATAGTATTTGAGTTATGCGAGACGAAAAAATCGGCACAGACCACATACACACACCTACATACTTACTTACACACACATACATACATCATGGCGAAAATAGTAAAATCGTATTGTAGGGACCCTAAAACGTGCTTATTCATTGAAAACGCACTACCAATTTTTTTACTAAAAATAATACCTCCCTTACTAGAGGTAGGCGAAAGGTAAAAAGGAGCTATGTTACAGGTACAAATAGGTACAAATAAGGAAAGGAACTTATTTTTAACATCACCTGTGGAAATGATATTTCCTCCACTCAATTTAGTTGTGAAAGTAATTACATGTGAGGCTAATAATTTATTATTTTTTGTGATCAAGGCAATGTGATGTACATTTGCAATATTGCAATAATTATTCAACTTGTTGTAAAGAAAATATTTGATTAAAAAAAATGTCTATTTGAATCCCTGTATTGGTATTCTGGTGATGTATGTGAAAGTAACTAATCCAAGAAATACTACACTGAAATTTTGTAATGACTGATAAAATCGGGTGGAAAGTGAAGATAGTTTGAATTGACATTAGTGTTGCTTTAGTTCGCCAGCTAATTTAAAGCCCGTCGATTTAGTTTGAGCTAGTTTTGTTTCCAGGATTGTCGAATTAATTCCAAAGATTTGTTTTTGGTGTGCGACCCTCCGAAATGTATTCACGTGTATCAGCCCAAATAGAGTAAAAAATGATTTCCTCTTGTGATTTATTATTAGGTAACAATCTTTTTTGCGAGTGAACTAACGAGAAATCCTGGCAAATCTAAACCTCTATAAATCAGTAACGAACTTATCTTTCCGAATTAGCGATCGATTTTGTGTCATCTCGTTGTTTTTGCTTCTATCAAAGTTGCCACTAAATACTGCTTTATCATATAAAAAGCAGCTTCGGGGCTTATGCTGTATCTGAGAAAAAACCCGCAGATTGGAAAGATTTAGCGCAATATTGAATTAAAAATGATTATCAGGGACACAGTGCATTTATCTTGCACACAAGGAAGTTTATTCGCTGACGTACTCACAAAAGCGAACCTAGTTTTCTCATTTTTCTATTTAATCAACTTTTTTCGTATTTCCCTTAAATTCCAAATTGTCTAATTATGTATGAAAGTTGATGGCTTTTTTATATTGAATTTACTCTTCTAATTCAGATTTAGATATTTAAATTTTAAAATTACGATTTAACCTCGTGGTTTATACCGAATGTATTAAATTTTAAATGTACCAGTCAGGATTACTTACCGAGATCTGCGAAAGCAGAGTGCCACACCGCAAAATGAGTAAATCACAAGATGATATTTTTTATATTTATTATTAATTTAATTGAAAAAATTAGTTCAAAATATGTAAAAATATATTAGATTATTTCATAATGGGGTCTTTCACCATTTATTTTTATATTTTTTATGAAACTTTATTGAAGACTATCTACACTTTTAAAAAGTCTTAATTGTTATTCAATAAGCCACAATGATTTTTTAAAAATGTTGTGACGTCATAGTAGAGATCTAAAACAGTAGAGATTTAAATAATTTTTGTTACATAAATGTTCTATTTTATTGTAATAATAATAATAAAATAAGTAAAAAAATATATGACTACAATTACTTACAATCTGTACTGTTTTAGATCCAGCAACACCTCTACTATGACGTCACAACATTTTTTTAAAAATCATTGTGGCTTAATGAATAACAATTAAGACTTTTTAAAAGTGTAGATAAATAAAGTTTCATAAAAAAAAAATGGTGAAAGACCCCATTATAAAATTATTAGATAATAAAATTTCTCTCCAGTGTACAGAGGATGTAGACGTGAACCGTGTAAATATGAAATAAATATCGTGTTTACAACCATTTAATGTTAATGCTAATGTTATACTATTGTCCACATATAGTAAACTGAATGTTACTCATAAAAAAAAATGCATTGAAAAGAGCTGGTAATATGAAAATTTTTGTCCATTTCTATCATAGTCGTCTCTTGTAGTTCTAAAAAGCCAAATATTTCCTACTTGTTAAAATCTTTACATTTAAATTCTTAATCCTCATTTGAAATTGAACTTCTTGATCATATAACTAATATTATTGACTCATTATTTCACAAACACCCATAGCTATTTAAAGATAATTGGCGAGCTATCCAGGACCTAACGATACCTGTTGAGTTTCTCTAATAATGAAGCAAATTAGTGTTGAAAAAATCTCCTTTCCTATAATTAACCCTAGCCCTAGGTCTCCAAAAGCGATTCCAGGAGACTACTATTTTGTAAATGTATAAAATTAAATTACATTCTTTTGCGTTTCCCTTCAAATCGTTATTTTTATTTAATAAGTGGTTTTGATAATGATTGATCAAAACTTTTGATTGTTATGTAACTTTTTACCAAGTGTTGTGCTCCCGGAAAAAGTTGGAGAAATGCTAATTTACTTGTCTTGCGATTAAATTAATAGTCAATTATTTTAAAATTATTCACTTACCTGATTTTCCAAACGCAAAGTTTTTGATCTTTTGAAATATCTTGTAACTTGAACTGTCCAAACTTTATGACGGCCTTTCTAACCTGAAACAAAGGTCAAACGGCATTGTTAACATCTTTGTTATTTACCTCACAAAAATGTTGTAACATGTAATATTAAACATAGAATTCTCGTAATTCTTCTCAACTGAATTTTAGATATTTTTATTACATATTGATGGAACAATTTGTGACAATTCCCATGGAGATGTAAATATGCGTTAAAACGTTTATTGTGATGTCAAATAGAATGGCATGGTACTTGAGGGCATCAGCGGATGGGTCGCATGAATTTTTTACTAATGTTTCTCATGTTGCTACTGCTGGACTGACGACGGCTTACGCAGTATTTCTGCGCAGACACATAGTCAATAGGCCGGATGGACATCGCATCGTGCAGGGAATATTTAAAATAAACATTTATTTGTGCTGCTAAGGGTTTACGCAGAACCGGACCATACTTTTTTTACCTTCACAGAAAGTAATTTACTTTCCTTACATATACTGCCAAAGGCATACCTCAGGGGGACATGCTCGATAAGTTGAATCTTAATCTCCTGCAGAAATGATGCAATATTCATGCCTTCATTATGTTACATGGAATTGTTATTAACACTATTGACTGTCCCAATTTAATATCTGAAATCAATCTTCATATCCCAAGATTATCATCACGTCACGCCAATACTTTACAAAAAAGCGTCAAAAACAATTCTCTTATTAATCACCTTTGCATAATGTTTACATTTTTATCATGCGGTTGAAGATATGTTTGATATATTTTCATGCAAGGTAAATGAAATAAAAAATAGCCAATCACGTTTACCTGCTATACGTCGATTTATAGATACATTTATACCTGTAATTGTGCTTCTGCCTGTCATAATGATAATAATAATTTGAAATTATTTATTTTCTAATAAACGACGAAATTTTAGTAAACTGAAATAAATTTAATAATGTTGGTTAATAGACACTATGTATATAGTAAATAATTTACTTTTCCGCAAAAATCAATTTATTATATGTATTCCTAAATTATCATAACGAAAGATCTATGTAAAAGCTTAATTTAGCAATGAACACCATAATTAAAAATTGTAAATAATACTCGAAATCTCAGTCATACAGCATTTATTCTTCTTACATATATAAGAAAAATAAATGCTGTATTTTTGAAGTATTATTTACACTTTACAATAAACGCAGTCAAATAAACATCCAGATATATCATAATAATTGAATTTCAGTTATACCATTTCATTTTTCGTTTTTACGCAAAATATGTATGTTTGTAATGTTAAATTATTCATCATCTTCAAGCAGCAACTCCACCATATTTCTCATGTAAAACGCATGTTTATCAATTTGAATAACATATTATATTTAACTAAATTTATATCTTACATACTACTGTTGAATGCAAGGCTATCTAACTGTGATTATTTGTCTACTGCTAAATATTCACAACTATAATAATTATATTCCAAATAGAAACATTCAGAATTTTAAGAAAGTTCTTTCATTTTAACCTATACAAGTAGGTACGGAAAACTAATAAATAATTTTTCAATTCGAATCCCGATAAAATTACATTTGTTTGTAAATAATTATAAGCATTAAACAAATATACAAATAATCACGCTATTTACTCATTTTGGATGTTGTGCTCTGCTTTCGCAGATTTCAGTAACTATTATCGTTTACGCGTGAAGTACGGAAAGAGAAGACGGAACCAGAAAGATAAAGTTACAATGGCAACTGTCGGCTGTGGGATTCAAACTATGGATCTTGTAATCCACAGTCCGATGAGTTACCATGGAGCTATTAAAGTAATTAAAACGCACATTAATGAGACAAGCTACAACAAACTCCTGATACGTATACGGCAGTGCTATCCCATATAACTTTCTGAATTAATTAATTTAAAGATGAGATTTTAACTTTTCGTTAATATTACCTATATTAATTCACAAATGTACCAAATTTCCTGCTTGAAAAGAGAAATAAATTTGGTAATAATTGAAGTAACACCATAAAATAACGAAAATTGAGTAATTACGAAGTTATGAATATTACGAATTGACTTTCGAATTATCAAATTATAACAGTTTATTTATTTTAAAATAGTTCATTGCAACGAATTGTATGATGTTTATTACCACTGCCATATTGAAAAAAAGCATTTTTTTCTACGATTACTACTGAAAATTACATTTTCTCCGCACTAAACAAAGCTTGAAAAATGTATATTGTGGAATAGTTTGGACAATTATTCCACACGCAAGTGTAGTCTACTAAAAATATAATACTGTATAATATTAAATATGTGAAATATAATTACAATTATATATCATGAAATAATTGATAATTATTTCAGAGTTTATATAAATTTTAGTTTTCAATATTGAGATTACGAAGAAAATACAGTATCAATTTTTTAATCAAATATGTCATTAGTTTTTATATTACAATCAATAGATTTATAGTTGGTAACACTGCGAACATCTGCGCTTGCGCAGCCTTCATGTTGTAATCATAAACGTCAACTAGTTTGAATTTGAGATATCCTTTATTGTTTCTGAATAGTAAGAATTATTATTATTAAATCTTGCCAAGACAAAAGTATGATCGTAGAAAAAGTATAGTGGGCAACTTGTGCTGAATTACCTTTTTCCCGCTCGTGTGATTTTAGCACGAGACAACAACTCACATGTAATAGATAACTTTCTGCACTTGTTGCACAATATACTATTGTGATGTCCCTATTTGCAGATTTGCTACCTAATTCAAAGGTTTATTCGATAGGTTAGCTATTTACGTTAGTCTCAAATTTGAATTTATTTCAACATTAAACATAATTACTAAATGTTTTTAAATATTTTGCGTATTAGCAGACAATACTAAACAGGCACCTGGCGCTCTGCAGACATACACTGAACTGCAAAGTGGACTTAACCTAGATGTAACAACCTATATCTGTTACCGTGTTTATGAGTAAACTTGAATAAGCAAATTAAACAAAAGATAAAATAAGATACGCGCGCTTGAAAACACAGGGAGTGTATTTGTTTGTGGCTGGAGAAAAAAACAGTCCATTTGCGGTAAGTCTGCGGCGTCGGTACTACACTGTACCGCGTACCACATCCACATCACGGTTACCAGCGAACCCTTGACCTATTCGGGTTCGCAGGCGCAGGTTTTGTAAATATTTTATTGTACGTCCCGTAGTTTTGGTTACGGTCTGAAATATCGAACACTTAAGTAAAAGCGTTGACCTCGTTCTGAGTTGGGCAGCAAACAGCAAGTGGGCAGAAGCGCTGGTGCGCGCGGCGGAAATGCGAACTAACCTACTCACCTAATGATAAGTTATCTCGCAAGAGTTCACTGGAGTAAGCGTTCCCCATGCTCGGTGTAAATGGCAAACAAATACGCCCGTATTTTTCCTAAACATGTTAATATTGTAGCACGTGTGATTCAGCGGGCTCCGCAGGAACTAACGAAGCGAAACATACATACTTAATCATCTGCGGGATATTTATTCTCAAATGCCAAACATGAGCCAGTGTACACAAAATTCAGTGGCGGCTCGTGGGTAAGGGCTGCGGGGCTGCAGCCCTGAGTTAAAAAATGATCTATTTATATACATATATAATAATTAATAAATAATCAACAATAACAATATTGTATAATTTATATAAACTATTTTGTTAAATTTGAAAATGTTGCCCTTGTGATATATACTATTTGTTATACACCGGTGCATAGAGTTGCTATATGCAGCACCTTTATCCCCACCACACTAAGAGCTGTTCTCGAAACAGCTCCGTGATTTTCCAAAAGTGATGGCACAGCGGGGCGTGCAGTGAAGGGAACACTGTGTAGTTTTAGATGGAGCGTGGAGCTGCGAATATCCATAATAGATGGAATGAGTGTAGTAATTTTATTTAGTTGTTATTTTTAACAACATTTTTCAAAAATGAATGCGCAAAATCAAATTGCGTATCAAATCTTATAAAATATTGCTTAACAACGGTACAGTACCGTAAAAATTACATATTGTAAAGTTCCATTTACCTGACTGAAATCAGTGCGGCAAACATGCATATATATTTCAAATGAGGGATACATTATTTCTGTATATTGCGGTACCTAATAAATATTATTTTAGCGATGGTTCATGATATTTCTATAAACAATTATATTTTGTATATTATAATAATAAAAGAAATTGATAAAGAAAAAATTAGTGATTTCACTAATAGTTATTTTCTCTGATTTGTTTTTCAGGCATGTCATTATTTTTCAAATTTATATTATTTTTAGGTCAAGTCCTTACGAAATCTTTGTAATATATCCAAATATATCCAAATATATTAACACCACGTATACCGGAAATATTCTTTGACTTAGCAATTGTTTGAATGTTAAATTCTTGATACCATAAGAAAATTTTGTTTCTCCTTTACTCTTTGATTATTTACCATATATCAAATAAAAAAATTACATAATATATACTTTAAAATAGTTAACTGAATCCTGTCATATTATAGATCTCACAGAGAAGATCTGGGCTAAAATACCAAATATTAGTTTAAATCGATTTTCAATTGTTTTTACCTATAATAGTTATTAGAATCGTTTTGACTTTGGTGTCAAATTAATTAATACAAGTTAATGTTATCATATAGGTACTTTTGACAGGCGTGTAGAGTAGTCATTGACTTGCCACTGTAAAGACTCCGCTTCATCATGATATATAAAATGACTCTGGTACATCCACCTATCAATCAATCATATAAGTTATATGTGTTATTTCCTACCATAACTTGACGGATTATTACCTTACTACAAATAAAACCTTATAATAAATTCTTCCAGAGCTGCTTCAACCAGACATGCGAAAAAGAATCCCTATTACAACCATCTCAATGCAGTAAAGTGTCTTTTTCCATCTTTAAATAAGTAAACAAAACATCTCATACATTTAATCGTCTATCAAAAACATTTTAATTCTTTTACGTTTATACGGCAGATATAATTTATAGTCTCACTTGCGCGCTTCCGACCTAGAAACGTGCATCCACCGCCGTCGCCGGTATCCGACGGCGGCGCGACGCTCTGCCTTCATAATTTATCGCGGCGGCGGCAGCGACGAGAAATCCGCGCGTCGTCCTATTCACTTTAGCTGGTGCAGGGAATTTTGTGCTCACATTGCATGAGATAATAAGTTGCGCTTTTAATAAATCAGTTTAGGATGATTGATGCCTAGATAAAGATGTAATGGAGATGAGATAGGTTCGCGTTGAAGATGTTTAGATAGATGGCAGTTTGAGGCATAAGACTATGTTATTTAACGACAAATAAATTATATAGAACATTCTAATCTCTAGTATGGACAGTTAATTTTGTCGAATGTTTCCAAACTATTTAAAGATGATCACTCGTACACATCTTGGAAAATAAAATTTGGGCAGCTTACGATTTTATTGTATATGTAAATATAGTAAATATATAGATGTTTTAGTTGTATGTTTATTCTCCAAGCAACTATGATTATTGACATATAAATAGATACACGAACGACATAGATACAATTCAGGAGATCTGTCCGTATTTCAAAAAATATATCATAGATCATAGGTATACTCTAAAGTCCTAAATGACCTTTTATTAAAAAGCTATTCATCCATTAACATACAGAGTCACAAAAACACCATTTAAAAATGGTCAAAATGGAACCAGGAAAACATGAATTTCCGTTATTATATTTTGATCCAATGAAATGTATCATTGTTTGTTACATGTCTGCGTTTTACCACAGATGTTTATATATAATCTAGATACGGAACTCAATATAAACAAGCCAGTTGATAAGTGAAGCCGCGGCGGCCATTTGTTAGCAAGACAAAATTTGAATGTGATGTATAGTAAATAGGAAATAAAACACAAATAAATTGTTATTAAATTTAATTTAATTACTAGGATATTAAATGTAATCCAAATATAACACTTTATATATTTATTGACTTAAAAATAATATTAGCTTATTTAATTTATATCTTTTACTCACATTTTACTTTTGTTTTGACCATTTTGTCATACATTTTAACTTTACAATCAAAACTGAACTATATATTTTAATAAAATTGACTCAAATGTCACTTTTTGCCTTTTTAGCAAATGGTGGCCGAGGCTTCACTTTTTTCCCTGCAAAATAATGTTTAATATATTGAAAATAATTCTCCAGTTTCTTTCTCAAACTTGTCATTTGGCAAAAGCTATTCAAACCCTAAGGGCTGAAGTTTTCGAAAATTATTTTCAATTTATTCTCACTCTCTTGTTATACTATTACTACTGAAATATCTCACAATGGTTTTTTTTTATTAATGCTAAACATCTTCATAAAGTAAAGTAAATACTTGACAACTATATAAATATGAGTATACAGGTTAACAAACCGATATGCGTTATCAGCAGTAATACATGTTAACTTCATCCATCCAAGTGCATAACGAATAGTGTAACGTCTACCTGTGCAATTTTAAATTGTCAAAAATTCATTATTTTAACACCCTAAAAATTATATTAGAGGACATTATTGACGTAGCTATTTTTTGTAGGTATTTATTATCTTCCACATTGTTATAATTTAACTTAGATAGAATATTGGCATGTGAAGCAGGAACACATATGGGTTTGTTTACCTTTAATCTAATGTTAGATTTCGGCATTTTGCTTCACGCCTATATTCCCAATGAAGTGTCAAATTCAGCACAAATGGTAACTGCATGGTATGGATTGAAATTGTATACATAACCTGTTTAAAAATTTATAGAATATAGGATACGGACTGGATCTATTTATATATTGGAGCATTTGTAATACTGAGATCAAATCTATAATTCAAAAGTCCAGTTCTTATTTAAATATTTATACTGTATTGTTTAGTGTTTACTGCTGAGTAGACCATGCGCCATGCATAGTGTTCATTACATTACAGCAGATGTTTAATAATAACGATGTCTAAGTTTATACGGTGAAAGGTCAATCGGAAAGTGTCGGTAACTAGATTGTGCAAATTGGTAATAAGTTAGAATTTTAAGCTGATTAAATTTGTAATGATACCTCGACGGAAGCGAGCGTAGCAATTTTCGTGCATTAGAGCGATTGAAGTAAGTTAAAAAAGCGGTAGAGTGCGAAGACGTTTAATGACGTTACGGTCGAAGTTCAGCAGGTATCAGTTAATAAACGGGAGATCTCGTTCTCGTTCGAGGAGAAGAATGTCACGATATAGACAGGGAACTTTAGTGATTTTTATCGGAGAAAGAGTCATTAAAGGTTATGTATGTCCCACAGGTGCAGCGGAGCCTCCGTGCGAGTTCCCGTGGCGGGGGCCTCCGGTGGCGTCGGCGTCGGTCGGCGTCGCCGTGCGCCTGCGCTGGCTGCTAGCGCCGCTACTCCTGGCGCTCCTCCGGCTCTAAGCACGTCCCGCCGCCCGCACAGCCACACTTCACGCCACCAGGCACGACGTCTGCAATTACCTATCTTGCCATCGCCATCGCCGTTCGCCGTTCGCCGTTCGCTGCTCGTGAACTCGGGCTCGACGCGCGAGCCTCGAGACTGATTCATATTGTACGACGGGATTTTTTCAGTTGTCACTTGTGGGTATTCATGTGCACGCTGTTGCAACAATGGCACTCACACACTCATCTACAACTTCAGCTATTTATCTTACAAGAAGTTAAAACTAGGTACCAACATTAGGCAGCGGTCATACTGAATCGATTTCAATCGATCAATGCAAATTTTAATGAGCATAGCACACTACATCGATTAACGTAAATTATTCCAAAGAACTTTAAAAAATAATATTAGTACCTGTCATTATAAGCTACAACCTAGAAAATATAATAAAATTCTACTTTGTCCCTCACAATAATAATTTGTTGATCTATTTTGATAACTGACTACTTTTCTGTTATTTTAATAAATTAAATTCTTTCTATCTAATCGTTTAAAATTAATATACCGGATGGTTCATCGGTCTGTATTTTTTTATTTTATGAGATTATTTTTAATATTACAGAAAATTATTTTAGAGAAAGTTTATTCTAAATTAAAATACCCACAAATCTTCATTATAATTGTTTCTACCATCCAGATTTACTTAATGGTAAGTAATTTTTAATTTTTAAATGGAAATATTTCTAACTGTTCTCATTCATTATGGTCCTAAAATGATTAGTACAGAAACTGTTATTGTTTTTATTCATAAATAATCATACGCAGAAAGTAGGTATGCCATGAAATTAAAAACAATAAATAATTTTATCCAACACCCCCTAATTATAATATCATAACTATGGTGATTACAAATAGTTACTAGTGAGATAACACTTTTATTTAAACTTAAAACAATGTTTTAGAAAAAAACGTGTTTTTAATAACATAAATATGTCATTATTTTTTAAATAATAGAATGTAATAATAATACTTTTTTAACAATTTGTTATTTTGTTTCAATAATATAATATAGCCTTCTTAACGCAGTATTTTATATTTGTACATTAAATGCTATACTGATATGTCATTCTCGTGTATTATAAAGATGTGTTGGATAAAATTTTGTATACATAGTACATGTATGTTACTACAAATAAGTCACTTGAGAAAAGTACCCCACTCGCCTACGGCTCATGGGCTAATACTTTTCTCACGTGACCTAATTGTATTATAAAACACTTATACCATAAATAACTATTATAAAAAAAATCAGTGCATCAAACTAAATCATATATAACAACAAAATATTGATAAAGTAAGTGAAAAAAGTAATTAATAATTATTAATTGATTTTAACATTCACACACAATTCACGGCATACTTTGTAATTTTTTATTAATAAAAATACGAATAGTTTCTATACTGATCATTTTGAACTATAATGAATAAGAACTGTTTTAAAATTTTGCAAAAATTTATGGGATTTTCCATATAAAAATATAAAGTTGCATATCATTACATGAAAATGGAACACCCGGTAGAAAGCTTATATTGCAGATATGTCGGCATACAAATAAAAAAAAAAACTTTGTTTAAAATAATTATCGATAATATTTAAACTAATCTAGTAAAATAAAAAATACAGACCGATGGATCACTCGGTTGGTACACCTGTTTAATTTAGATTTGTTATGAAACACGTGACAGGACAGAGCATGCGCAAATTCATCGAATACTGTCGATCTTTTTAAAAAATAATCCAACATGTTTTATATATTAAACTAGTCGACAATATCTTAAACGTTCCATCATATTGGATACGAGCAGTATGCCCATTCATATAAGACAGAAAATGTTTGATTTTTAATCGATCGATGTCACTCGCTCATTGCGACCACTGCCTAATGGATCAGTTTTATCAATTTTCGATAAACTGTCAATATCACAGTGCACATTACCATTTCTGGAATTCCTTCTATTAGCCACTGATTTCTATATAACACTCGATTAGGCTTAAGCTTAGGTACGTTCCCAATTGAACGCCGCCATGATTATCAAAATTGAGTTATTGGGATACTTCAATATTCAAAAATGTTTAGATGATAGGTATGATCTGAAGAGAGGTGGTAGCAAGCGCGGTGTAGAGAGAGCGAAAAATGTTAGATGATAGGTATGACCTAAGTAGAGTTGGTGGCGAGCGCGGTGTGATAACAAAACCTCAATCTAGTGTCATATAGTGCTATTACCTAACACATAATATTTCAAAACCAGTTTGGCTGTTCCTATAATGCATTTTGTTTGGAGCATAAATAATGAACAATGCTATCATCAAATGAAATGGAGGATTTGGTTTCCCACCGTATGAATAAAACAGTAGCAACAGATAATAAAGGGTTGGTGAAAATTTTGTAATAGCTATTAAAAACCATTAGCAATTCAATAGAGGCATAAATTATTTAAATGTATATTTAGCTGAGTTTAAAAACAAGAATGTCAGTATAAATCAATAGTTTCGAAATCAATTAATATTTCAAATGCAATCGAGCTTAACAGAACGATATATCAACGCATACAATTCACTTGTTTTAATGGAAACAACACATACATCACGCAATGCCATTGTTGCAACTTCACACTTAGAATAATGTTTATATCAATATAAAACATATCGAGAAACGTAAGAATATCAATCGATACATATCAGAATCGTGATAAGAGTAAAACACTATTTTGGGAGACTTTTAAGGAAATTAACATTTAATAATAATTATTAAAATGTTTTTAGCTTTTAAGGTACGGCTTGGATGACATTTTCTCTAAAATATACTCTCCGCTTTTTAATGTGTTGACTTTAAACAAAAACGTTTACAATACTAATTGGGCATTTCGCTTTTGTTTATGTTAATCTCAGCTAAAAAAATATTAGACCAGTGTTCACACTACAACAGTAAAAAAAATAAAGTTTGTATAAAATTGTGAACTGAAACAATTATTTTATGAAGTATTGAGCACACTGTTATCTGTAAATTTCTATTGAAATGTGTGATAAAATTGCAGCAGCATTAATTTTATATTGATGTTTTAAATGTATTAAAATTAACTGTGTATAAGAATAAAGAAATGAAATATTTCTGGACGATTTGGATTCCAAATTAACGTGTTACAATTTGGTAAAATGACAACACATTTTAAAGAAAATAGCTGTTTTTATTCCAAAGTTCAGGTAAACTTTCTGGTAAAAATTTGGGAAGAATAGCGAAAGATTTGTAAAATTTCGAACGTGAATTTGCAGGTTTCCAATTTGAAATTTCCTGACGTTGGTAACAAATTATAGTTCCGTGCTAGGCAGTTCGTTGCGTCAGGCTGAAAGTACCTCTGAATGTTTCAGTAACACGTGGGAGGTACAATCGATGAAATATATTACGGATTCCAATTGAAAATCAATTGCAACCCAGACAAATTTTAAAATACAGTTACTCCAGCTTTTGTTAATTTAATACGATATACTGTCGCGATACTCAGAAATGTATATACATATTTTAGTACGAAAACTTCTAAATTTAACGTTTAGCTTTAGTAACTAACTTTACTCGTTTGGCAGTTACCTTCTATAGTTGTTAATAATTTCAAAATAAATGATATCAGTACTTACTTCAAATTATCAGACACATGCATCAATATTTATAGAACAATGAAATTATCAAAGGATATTTCACAGTTTTTTTATTATTTTTTGTTTTTTATATTTGTATTTTAAATACTAGTTAATGTATCTGGTGTTGCTCGACTGCAATTCGAACATGTTTTCCATTAACAGTTGTCCAATAATAACTATACTAAAATCCACGAAATAAAAATTATTTTATATATGTATATTAGGTACAAACAAAAGAAAACTCGTCTGCATTTTAAATTACAAATTTGGCCAAATCACATAAAAAGTTTCAATATACGAGTATTATAATATAAAAGGTGATTCAACGGTCTATTGTTTTTTTAACTCTTTTGTTTTGTCTATTTATATTACTTACCCTACACAATATGCAGGATGCTCCATTTGGACACAACAATTTACAGTTTCTGGTTTAAATAATTATTTTTGCCACAATCGTTTAATTTTGATGTTGTTTGCTCACTTAAAAGAGTGAACAAAGTAAGAAATTTAATCACTAGTGAGAAAAAGATACTTTAATTACAAGTGAGAATAGTTTTAAGATTTGTTTTAAGAATTGTCAATTACCGCAAACTTTGTTCCGTAATTTGATTTTAAACTACTTTACAATATTTAAAAAAATCCTTTGTTGAATTTACAACTTCATAACTTGTATAACTTGTAATGTTACATTTTATTTGACGAAAAAATTTAAAATTGTTTGTTGACAAATTAGAAACTATCAGGGAAATTCCTGCTAATACAGATTAAGTTTTGGTACTGATTCTATCACAATATGTCATTCTCTAATGTCAATCATGTTATTTAACTTCTCCGGCTTCGCATAAAACTCTTAATGTACGATTTTTTTTTTTTTGTCTTGTTGACCTAATTTGCTACAAATTATTATTCTGTTGCATTTAATATTAATATAAAATAAATAAATATTTCGTATTTTGATTGTGGGAAAAATTAGGTTTTACATTCGTAAACAAACGTTAATTTAAACACTCATCCAGTTGGGGCCCTCGCCTACGGCTCGGGCGCCAACTCGAGAATCTAAACTCATGATTAAATGCACTACTTTGCTCACTAGTATTAAAAATATTTATTTTTATTATATTTTTTTATGAACATTTCTTAATTTATAATTTTAAACACTATATTGTACTATTTTGAAGGAAATCTAATTTTTTTCAACAGTAAATAATTTACAGTGTTCTATTTAAAAAAAAAAGCCTGTATAGAAACGTTTATGGTAAGTAGATGGACAATGATATATCAAATATATTTTATTTGAGGATTTTTACTCTATAACTTAAAATAAAAGAGTTTTAAAAAAGAGCAGACCGATGAATCATTCGGTATTTATAAATGTTATATACTTCGTTTATCTACATGATAATTTAATAGCAAACTATTATTTTTAATATTCTGGATTTTACAAAATACAAATACTTTAATCGGATCAAAATTCCCTCTTGAATTATTTTTATTCCCGTTAAATCTTATTATCCTCCTAGTTTTGTTAGATTTTTTTTATTTCAAGGTATAGAAAATACAGCTACTTGAAGAAACAATTTTGGCTAAATCGCGTAAAAATGTAGGTAAATTTTCAAATGGTTTCAAAAAACTGTAAATAAATTTTTCATGGGTTTAGCAAACGGTATGAAATTATATAAAGTACAAACAAAGAAACATACGTTCATCTGTGTACAGAAAGAAATTGAAAATAATTAGAGAAACTGTAGAGCAGTAAAAAAGAAGAGAGCTGTAAGAGAGGTAACAGTACTGGTTATTTGTATACCCAGGCACTGAAGTTCTGTTATCACAAATGTGAAATATATTTGCCGTGCCTTTAGGGCTGATGCAAATAAACTACATGAGTGATAAAAGGAAACTTATGTGTCCAGGGACACATTTAGTTTTTTTGAAATCTATAAATTGTGAAAGTAAACTAACAAAATTTGGGTAGTCTTTTTTTAGACAAGCTATTTAGTAATATTTACGACAATTTAAATTACACTGTCGATATTTTATTATTGCCATTAAAATGATTATTTCTGTTTTAATGCAAAATCGATTTTAACATAAAAGTTTGCGACCTCCAACGTGTTACTGCAACGATTGTTTCACATTTTCTCATTTCTTAAATTATTAAAAAGTACTAAAAAAATTACTGTAGGTTTTTTTTTATATTCGTTGTCAGTTATTTTGTACTTTTGCTTCAGAATTAAAATATGCAAATGAACAATAACGTTTGATGACTTAATAATAATAAGTTCTTGAAGATGACACTTTAATTAACATAGTACGAAGGTTTAACAGCAGAGATAATGAATTGTCTGTAAAACAGAAAAATGTCAACTGTGCAAGAAAAGCTAAATTCAAAACATCATTTATTATTAAAGTACTTTTTTACAGAAATATGCTTGGGTAGAATTTGCGTGTTGCTTTTTATTTATCCCTATGAATATTTTATTATCTCTGTAGTATGATGTTGCATAAAACTATCCAGGCAATAAAATTACATTTAGAGCCATAAAGTTAACAACATTGAGGAATATCTTTCCTTCATTTATGCGAAACTATTTGAACTTGAACTTTTAAAGAAAGCTGTGCTAGTATTTTAAAAATTATACGGTAATGTATTCGATCAAAAGGCACGGAAGTATTGTCACGCAAGTTGGAGAGTATATTCATGAGAAATTGCTTGCTAGATTTTATGTATAAGTTTGTTTTTAAGTATTGAAATTCTCGAATTCAGCAGCGAATTTGTGAATGATAAGGTTTTGGGTTCCCTTTTGAAGTACTTGTACATGCCAACAGATGTCTCCGCTTCCCTGATCACTAGCCAGTCGTTGCCCCCCACCATATCACGTGTGTTAGCGGGAAATTCAAAAGACGTGTGTTAATGTAGACTTATTATGATATTTGTATCGTTCATAGGCGGTTTTTAGCAACTAACATCTCTTCGAGCTGCGAATGATTTTAATTAAAATATCGAATTATTTTATTTGTATAAATTAATTATTTATGCTTTAATAAAAATGTATATGGGTATATGCAAATAAATGCAACATGTGAATAAATAATGCAAAATAAATAAAAACATATACACCAGGTTGGAATATATACTTCAGTAATACATTATTAAAATTCTGTATGAAATATTTGTATTACATTTCCAAAAAAAATACCAAAATTTTTAATTATTGATTTACTCGAAAAATTTAAATTACATTCTACAATGAGGTACAAGCTTTAATAGATCAATTAAAATGTTAATCGAGAAAATGTAAATTGTTTTATTAAAAACAAAAATATTTTCCATCATTCGCAGCTTTTGACAATCATCAAATTCTTATGCAAATTATAACACTACTGATGTTGGTTGCTAAAAAGTAGAAAATAGCAAAAAACTAAAAGATCCCCAAGTTAAATTATATTTTAATATACCTAACTCAATGATATTTTTAAAATAAAGTAATGTGTAATATGTAAGTAATTGTTACAGATTAGAGTAATTTTTATTAAGAAAATTAAGATATTGTTACCCTTCTGTTACCAGTTGTAAGATTAGTTAAATAATGTACATCATTTGATCTTTCATTTCACGGCGCTTTATTCCATCATTATCGATAAAGCGGCCGATCTTGTAGTCAAATGTATATCATATAAATGATATTTATTAGTGTATGATTAATGAATTTATAGTCGATAGCGAATAAATATTTTTGTGAATTCGGTTTCCTGTATAATCGTATTCGGAAAATTCATCACGCATAATTCGTCGCACACAAATTATTGCCCACAATATTCTTCAAAAGATATTCAGAAATAAGTGTTTTACTTCACACGCGTACGTTTCAAAAGTTGCAAAGATATTTGTTATATAAACAATTATGTGTAATAGCGCAAAGTTCTCAAGGTGATGAATTATATTCTTTGAGTTCCCGCGGCGTTGACTCATGCTGATAATAAAGTGTGCAAGAAGAATTGTTAGCAATGAATTGTGGCGAGGAATGATGCGCGTTGAATATATCCGTCTCCCCATATAATATAGCATTGTATACATGTAAAATGACTTAGATTGTAGACTTTATATGCGCATACACTGAGGTATTAATGTTGAAATTGTTATGTACGATCAACACAAGCTCGTATACTTAAGGCCCTTTTACACGAGAGCAGAAAACGTAATAGTAACAACCCGGCGATATTGAAGCTGCTTGTATGACGAACTTATCTTCCATATCTTGTTAATTTGTTGGTACAGAAGCACTATATTTAATTAAATCTCACACATTCCGCTTAGAAGTAATTAAATCATACATTGCTCTAATACAAACAACTTCAAGACATGTCGCAAATTAATGTCAGAGACCAAACGTTTACTTTCAAGTCAAAGACTGGTTTTGAAGTCAATGGATTTTCGAAAATATATGAGCTTGAACTATATCATTTTACAAACATTTTACAATGCCTTAACCTCTATTTAACCTTTATACCTACCCTAAAATGAGTGAATAGGATTTGTGAATGTTGTGCTTTCGTATAAAAGGGCCTTTTTATAATATATTATACATATAGCATAAATTGAAATATATATACATATTATATACATATACACTTACATATCTGTCCAAGGTCACTCGCTTGTCAATTGTTTTATACGTGTAAAGAAACTGATATGACGATGTTCATTCTAAACGTACCAACTAGCCAATTAAATAGCGCAGGCGCAAACATTGTAAAAAGTTGGTGGCTTATGAACTAAACAGACTGCACTGTACATATCAAAAGTGAAAATATAAAGAAAACATTATCGTATATTCTATGAAATGTCTTCAGTTTGATCTATTCTTTTCAACGCTAACTGCTTGGCCCGATTGCACGCTAGATTGTTCAACACAATTTCTTCAGGATCGTTTCATACTGAAAGTACAAATTTAAATTTACAGTGCTAAAATATCAGGTTAAGAAATACACGCATTCGCAAAAGAGTGGTCGAAGAGTGTTGAACCGAATTATTATTCATTTATATTTCATTTTATTTGTACTAATTTCTTCAGTCAATTAGGATAAATAATACTGATACACAATATACATATCACATGTCTGTGTTGTTTCATGCAAATATTAGACTGAAATTTACAACCTAATATTATTTTATACGCAAATTTTATAGATTCTTAAACAGTTGCACTGATATATTTTAAAATACTTATTATATAGGTACTTGTGCCAATTATAACTCTGTACCACAAAAATGTGATCTCATAGAAAATTCACAAATAATACGAAAAATACATATCAAAAAAATTCCTTACATTAACATATTTGATAACGTGCACTGTTTTATATAACAATTTTAGGCAACAATTGGATCACATTCTTGTGAAAATTTTGTATGAGCAAAATTAGGAGTGAAGTGTGTATATTTTTAATGTTTTTGTCATTTTTCTTTAATAAAGACACTGTTTGGACCACCTCTAAATTGTATAAAAAGCAGCATACAGTGTTCGAATTACATTTTTAAATTGATTTCAGCTAATAATTTATGATCAGCAGTAGCTAATTCGCAATTACGAATATTAAAGAGTTTTATGATTTGAAGCTCGGAAAATGCGGTACATTTTATTTCGCTTCATGACAAATATCTCAAGTCATGCGATTTTACAATCCGAGCAAACGATTACCTAATAAAAACATGTTATTTGAATAATCGTAAATGTTCATTTCTGATAAATTACGAGAAAATGTGGACCAGTACATTTATCCTCGGTTTTAATAACTGCCATTACGTTGAGCACTTGGTCAACTAACTACATTTGGTATTCCGTAACCAAACATTATATAAATCACTCTCTAGATGGCAGAGCTTGTTTATCAAGCATGGAGACTAGTGAGCTATTTCTAGGTTATGTGTGGAATATTTAACCCGGATTATTCTCATTCAAAATAAAAAAGTTTTCCAGTAATGTTATGTTTGAAAAATAGTAGGGATTAACTTATTTCAGGTAAAAACTATATTACAGGCGTGAATAAATTTTTAGACAAAAATAGTTTTGACAGATTCGAGCACTGTATGGTAGCGTTATCTGGTGGTAGAGCTTACTGTACTACCCTCTCTAATGCCTAAATTAGATTAGTGCCTAAAGATTCGACACTAATATTTACTACTACTTCTTTATACCTACGTGCATTTATACACAAATGCTTTAAAGTAAAAAAAAAATGGAAAAACAGAACAGTATTCTTAAGCTAGATGTAGGCTAAGCTAGGTTAGACCATCAGCTCATCCGTTTATACACAACACGTCTACTGTAAACCCTTATGAACAAAGTACGATATTATATAACGTAATACTACATATCAGTAAATATACATATCAGTGTATCTTATAGTATGTAAGTTCCTTTCGGTGCTAACCAAGCGAAGCGCTGTCGAGAACGCTGTATGCGCACTGGTTGAATTCTTTTTGTACGCGAATTAAAAGGTGATGGTTGTGGCTTTGAATTAGTGGGAACCAGTGAACAAATAAAACGAGTCGTTTGACGGCAGCCTTCGCATTTAGCAAGTAGATAATCGGCCTGTAGTTGTGATCAATGTAGTATTAATGAAGTTTAGTGTACGCAACAATCAGTTTGTACTGCAAACCGTTGTTTTAAGGTAGCCTGTAACTGTAACGAACACGATTGAATAGCCGCACCAGCAGATATTGCTAGTCGTACGTAGAGTTCAGTGTGTATCTATGTGCAGCGCAAGCGCAAGCAAGGTCATATCACATACACAAGATGAATACGATTAAGATAACGATTACGATGATAATGATTTCGTTTGTATTAGTGGTACGAGAGCATTTTCAGCATTTCGAGCATACGATTTCGATTTCGCAAGTTGCAGTACCTGACACACATGTAACTATTTATTTGTAGACATGTTTGGTGTAATATTTTGGCCAAGCCGGCGAGTTGAAACCTGTAATATAATTATGACTAGCGGGACATATGAAGTATATTTAGGTATAGCATTGCGTGCATTCAGTTCTCGTTCTGTTTCGTGTAGGTAGGTAAGGTCTGTTATACATGAACATAGGTTCGTAACGTAACATATATATAACATAACGTAATTGTAACTTTAACATGGCTGTTATATGGGGTATGTTGTCCCTACTAAGTTTATAGCTTATGACTTGTTCGATGTGATTTTCACACTAACACTCTGAGAGTCAATATTAATTAGGTGGAATAGGCGATAATACGATCGCATACAATTGTATGTGTGTTAATATATTAGTGTTAGCGAAGGGCGAGCCTTAGCCCTCCCTCAACCCTAGACTATAACCTATAGATAATATACGTAAGGTTAAGGGAAATCTGTTTGCTTTTTACCAGGGAAATGCTTATATTTTATAAGGTGTCTGCGAAGATCGAAACGCCCGCCATGATGAAAAACATGCATCGCGTTTTATAAATAAAAAATCATTCACTTCTGGACCCGGGAGCCGGTTTCTATCTTCGCTGATGTATTTACTGTGAACTGTTGACATTTTCTATGGTATTGTTTCTTTCTATGTGTAACCATTTATTTGCATACTTTCTGTAAAAAAATAAATCCGTTATGTTCACCTCATTCGCTGTCTTATTTATTTATCCCTCATCCCCTACCTACTAGCACCACTAATCGTTCCACCTCCGATTACAAATTCATCACTATCATCAACTTGTGTAATTTATGAAACCAAATTCATCACTAGTCATTAATTAATAAGAAACTCAACAGCTCAGACTGCTTACAGATTATATCATTAATAATTTCATCAACTTGTTGAACCTCACCATCACAAAATAATTGAATCAAAATCGCGTAAAATTGACCAATTAATTATTTATAGACAATGCAAACTTTAAAACAGGATAATTGTATCAGACGCAACAGAATGGAAAACATCGAAAAACACCAGCAGCAAGATTGTTTTTCTAAAACTTCTAAGCTCTAACAACTCATCAATATTTCCTCTCCAACTTCCTTGTTCGGAAAACAGAAAAAATAAGGACGTCCTTCTCCCCGGGCTCCACTTTTCCTTACTTCACACCAATCGATTGTTGCTTCATAAAGGTTACAAACCGTAGCAAATAAACAGAAAAAAGTGAATAGGCCGGTGGTAAATGAGCCGCAAAGTGACGCCAAGATATCGATCTGTTTCAATCCGGGGCCGTAAATCACGAGGTGTCGCCGTGACGCCGTGAGACGAGCCGGGCCGACGCCGGTGTCGTCCGCACTGATTCGCCGCTTTCATATTCGTCCCACCAGCAAAATAATATCATTGCGTTGCAATATTTTATTTATATCTTTCACGAAGATCAGGACCGTATAAATTCAATGTAGAATCAAAGAAACTTTACAAAACGGTGCATTTTTTACCTGTCACAATACCTTCGTTACATATGAGTATACTGCAAGTTTTAGCTAACATGCAACATTTACTTGCTGTCATATTTACCATTCTGTTAATGTTACTACTAATTATATTTTACAGTACTGTTCTAAATAAAATACAACATAGGTTTTCAATATTAAATGATACATTTTATAAAGATTTCTCTCACTATAATCATGATGTAGGATATTCCGTGTAATTTATTTTTTCATTACTTTGGGTAAATAAATAAATTTATGAAGTGAAAAATGACTGTTTTTTTAAATTTCAGTAATCAGGCCATGATGTCTCAACGTCTATAACTAACTTCAGCATATACATAGTTTAAGTTTCACGTAGTCAATGTTAATGTGTCAGTGTTTTAATGTCTAGTTTGTAATTTGTGTTTAATAATTGTCAACTATTTGAAGAAAATTGGTCATAACAGAATATTAAAATGTACAGTTATTTAGAAAGTTTTATTATATTTTCCTATTTTAGTATTATATAAATTATACAAAAAAAAATGATTACTTTGAATAAATTTAGTTATATCGGAATACTCCATCGTACCAAGTAACCATCGAATTATGTATTTCTTCATTAGTAAACATCTCTCATGATAAATAGTTTATTTAACAATAACAACCTATGTTGCATTCTATTTATAAAAGTATGGTGATGATAATATACAAACTGGTATACATAATAATACATTAAAGACAGAAAAGTGGAGATTGCATTTTGGCTGAAACTTGATGTATACCGTGTATGGTCCATTATTTTAAATATTACCAAAAATATTTTTAAACAAGGTTTATCTTACATTCCACGTATCTGCAACATAAGTTTTCGAAAGAGTGTTCCATTTTCATCGAATCATATGCAATTTCATATATTACATTACAGAACTTTAAAGACCTTTAGTTTGTCTTTAAAATAGTTCTTATTTGTTATAGTCCTAAAATAATATGTACAGAAGTTATCCAATTTTTATAAAAATATATAGGATGTTCCACTTAAAAACAAAGTTGCATGTTATTAGGCAAAAATGGAACACCCGGTAGAAAAACTTATACTGCAGATACGCGGACATTTTAATGTAAAATAAACATTTATAAATTTTCGGTTATATTTTAAACAATCGCATGATTGACAGACCCGACGGATCACTCAGTATTTTCGGCAGGTAGAAAATCACTTAAAAATGGAGTTGATGGTATAATTATTATGCTCTTCTGCTGGATACTAATATTCTCATTATTATAATTTACAATGTAAATTTTACATCAACAAACGAAGAACAGTACCCCGTATTTGACAAATTCTCAATTGAAATTACCTAATCGAATTGTACAATTAAAATATATTCATTTTCAAACTGAATGAGTTTAGATCTTGCTTCAATGTGTTTAAATTACGAGTGTTATCCCAAAAAATAATATTTTCTTTCCGGTGCAAAACAGTAGGACACAATTCCGGCGGCTGGCTTGCTCCGGGCCGAGTCCGGAGCGTGAACTCTGACCCTGGAAACTGGACAAGTCTCACCGGTCAATGTCATGCAGAGTCGCGACCGCAGGCCTGTAGACACCGAGGGATGAAAACTCTTGAGAGGTCCTGGTTTTTTCTCTGTTGTAAGTAGGTAAGTGAATTTGTTCAAGGGGACTTTTTTCGGGTCTTTGTTTGGGTTTCACACTAAAAACTGATTTTTTTGTTTACTTTCACGCTGTATTGGCGAAGATTTTTGATGTAAGCTTTGCCTACTGCTTCCAAAATTTGTTTTTGCGTATTTATAATTCTTTGAGATGAAGACAAAACTTATAAATAAATAAAATAATTGAAACAGTTTTTGTATTCATGTTGAAAGAGTTGTTTTATTTTTTTTTTTTAGCACAAAACTTGCGAAATTTGTCTCAGTACACTTTCATATATAATACCATTAGTGTTACAAGTTATATCGACAATTATTGTTGCTGTATCACGAATGGGTATTACGCTTGGCATGAGTGATATTTTTAAGCGTAATAACCATGAGTTATGCAGCCCCAAAAATTGTCTACATATCATGTAACACGAATGGTATTCGGAGGACAATTCAACGAGAAAAAATGTATTCTTTGTTTAAACTGAGTTGCAAATAGATTCACTTCCACAGCAACAGTGTAACAATTCAATTATTTAAAATTGTTGATGGGATCACTAGTGAAAATTAGTGAAAAATGTCAGTATAATTATTTTCAATTGGTGGAAATTTTTAAATTCTCATAATCTATTGGATCAATTTTTGACAGATGACATATGAGTTGAATTGTGAGCTAAATTGAATGTAACAAAAATAATATATGGAAAAAACCTTTCATTTCTCTTGATCATAATATTTTCGTTATTTCCACAACCAACAATTTCTTGGACATATTTTCACAATATAAAATTTACCCAGTGATGCCTCCTCCAATAAAATCTTTGGGAGTGTAATTTGATGGTTGGTAAATGCACTGTAAGCGAAATCTCATCTTTAAATCTGCTCTAAATAAAATGCCTCACACATAAAAAGATAAATATGGATACACCATCTATTTAAATTTCGAGGCAGTCCATTTAGATCTACAAGTTCGGTTAAATTAGGCCACACCAGTAGTCTACTCTAATATAACTAGGTTTTTGTTTTCCCGAAAAAATGCTTTAGTACTAATAAAGATAAAAAATTATTGTAATCGGTAAATTCATTTTTAAATCATTTCTTAACTGTCACATATAAAGAAAAATGTTTCAAATAAGAAGATACGCATTTTTACTGTGTAACCAGTGGCGTAGAGAAATATGATTTTCTGTTGCTCATATTCAAATCATGACACAAATTTATATTTTTTTAATAGGAACTAATAGAAAAAATAGCAGAGTAGAAAAGCAACTATTTACTTAATTTGAGGTGTAATTTTGTACACTTCTAAAAATATTTTTCGTGTAAATAATTAAATACTATATTTTGCTAATCTAATTATAAATTGTTTTTACAGAAATAAGTCTAGTTACATTTGAATTAATAAATAAAATTTTATATACAAATAATTAATAGTGCAGTAGTTCCTAGTAGTAAATTCGGTAGACGTTTTATTTATCTTATTTACTGATTCATTTATTTCATAAACTTTGTTCATAAATTTATTAATAACAATTTGGAAAAAGAAAGAAAAATTTTATGCTAAATTTCAATCAAACAGCGAAAGACCATTTTAAATTTAACTCTTTTTGGGCCAGCAACAAATTGGGGAATTGAAAAAACAGATTTTCATCGAGTCCAATGACCTGTTGGCAAATCAGCGCTTCGATTGATTCAAGTGAAGAGTGACCGCAGTGGTAATTCTATGCATTAAATTGTTTTTGACGTGAAGCGACATCGAACCTGTTATACTCTCTTGTTATACTGTTTAAAAAAATAATATTCTGAATGATCATTTATTCTCTGAAAATAGTGTCTTTCGTATTAGCCAGATCATGATGTACATAATGCTATTAAAGCGATGAAATATTTAATCAAATGTTAGCATTGAGTATTTCGTGCGATCTTAACAACACTCGTGAAAAGACCATTTCTATTATTGATACACGAGTTCTATTTTATTAACAGCAAGTTATTGATTTATTACGGCTATAAATGAAAAAAGCGTAATAAATTATTCAAATGGGATTCGGTTCCCAATAAATTGATTCTGCTCATTTCACGCCTAAATTTTTTATTTTTAACAAATCGTCGCTCAAAGTGCATGGAAATTCTAGTTTCTCTACTACGCGAGTATGTTTCCTGACAAGTTCAAATAAAAATTAAAAAACAAACGTTTGAATAATTCTTTGGAGATATATTCATAACATTTTATACTACAAAACTTTTTATTCTTCTATTAAGCTTATAGGCTGCATGAAGCATAATTACTCCTGAAATATATTTAAATATTAATAGAAAATTAAAATATTCATTAAAACTTGCATTAAAAATTTACACAGCGTTTGAAGCTGCACTGGTAATGTAATGTGTATTTCATTACATGCATAATGTAACTTATATTAAAAATTAACATTACAATTATTATTACATTAATTATACTGCAATACAAAATGGGATGTATGATTGAAAAGGTGTATATTTAAGCGCTGGTTTATGAGTCATGACATGACCATGACCTTAAATGTTACCTGCAATATGTCAAAAATTTATATTAAACATGTTCGTTGTTTACCATCTGCTGGCATTAGTGAGTGTCGTAATTAAAAAACAGTAGTAACCCCATATTTGAGGAAAAAAGCTTGGTCATTTGATATTTAATTTATTGTCCTCTCGCTGAATGGAGGAAATGACCGGTGAGTCTATTAGACGAACCTATCACATCCTTGAAGCAGTGAAAACAGTTACCTTGCATGTATTGTACAACATTTTACTTGTTACTTATTTGTAAATCAAATTAAAATATTAACCAAGTCAAAAAGTTATATACAACTGTTCTATCAAGAAATATTTTAAATATTTTCGCCTAAGCCTTGCAAGCATTACTCTGGTAACGTGCATTGTTTACCTTGTTGTTTACCTACTTGTAAAATTTTTCAATGCAGCTGTCAATTAGTAACTTCAAAAGATTCATTTTCAAAGGCAATAAAGGGCTTGTTTACAAATGAGGAACAAGTAATAGTTATTTACATTACAAGCAAGGTAAAGCAGTTTTTACTACTGAATGCAGGAAATGACCGACGAGCCGATTAGGCGACCCTGTCACCTCCTTGAAGCAGTAATAACAGTTATCCTGCGTGTATTTTACTTATTACTCATATGTAAATACAAAATAAAAATTAAAAAATTATAACCAAATCCTGTCAGTTATACACAATTGTTCTGTCAAAGAATATTTGAAATGATTGCGCATAAGCCTTGTAAGCATTACTGTGGCAACGTATATTGTTTACCTTGTTTGCTAATAGGTTTGTTCCAACTGGTCATTTCTGACAAGATTGTGACATGTTTGTGACAAATTTCAGTGCGCCTGCGAAAAATGTAAACAAGTTAAGTATGAAACATAGACTGGAACGGCGAATGGAATGAAGCGCATGTGCATTCTCATATTTTGTTTTGACAGCTAACCTTAAATATAAATATAAATAAAGAAATTCATACATTTTTCGCCACAAAAAAGAAATATTTCAAACTTAACTTGTTTACATTTTTCGCAGGCGCACTGAAATTTGTCACAAACATGTCACAAACTTGTCAGAAATGACCACTTGGAACAAACCTAATGTAAAATTTTTACAATGTAGCAATCAATTAGTAACTTGTAAAGATTCATTTTCAAAGGCAATAGAGGGCTTGGGTATATGGTGTGTACAAGTGAGTAACAAGAAAAATATATAGTGGGTTTTATTTATGGTTAGATGAACTGTTTCTCTTTAAATACTACTTAACAACAAAACAAGGCATCAAATTGTTGATTAATAACTAACATCAAAACAATTAGAATTAGTGGTATTTTGAGTTAGAATGAGTTGCCTGTGCCTGCGTTATTTCTTCATAAATATGTGTCACCCTGTCTGATTTGATTACAAAAAGGAAACCGAAACTCAATTTGTAAGTTTTAATTTTCGAAAAAATTCAATTCACTCATATGTGATTATGTTACCCGTATCAGTCCCCAGCGTATATATTTACGTATACGTATAAGTGTGTGTGTGTGTGTGTGTGTGTGTGTGTGGCTGTGTATAATGTGGGCGTAATGTAAGTGTGAGTGTGGTAGTGAGATGTATAAAGTTTGTATCTGGCTGTCATCAGGATTCGGCCCACGAACCGCTCAGTTAACCGTATTACATCGCGAAAATTGAATCTTGGTAACGATACGACGGTACGCAATGCAAACTTAGACCAAGGCTCACTGTGTTTCAGCTAAATCAGGACCGACTACATCGCAACCCTTTCGTGGGTATCACAGGGAATTTATACACCATCTACTGACATTTTTATGCAAATTATACCAAAGTAAATTTGCAATAAACTACTACGTTGAACGTTGTTTTTATTATAATTGAAATGAAATTACATCAACTTTTTAATTCTGGTAGCGAAAATTTAAAATAAATTCTTTTTTCAAATGTATAAAGTAGGCATAATTTCTTAAACTTTAGTCTATTTTAGAACAACGGGGATCAAATGTTTAAACTGTACAAAAGAAAAATTACTATTTTTTGTCGACACATTAAAAACATAGAGGTAATTTTATTTTGGTTAACTTAAAAAATGCAACGTTATTATTTTTCTCTGACTATATTTTATTTAATATTACGTATTTATTTTTTTAAATTCTGACGAAGAGATTCATTCATGTAGTGTTGTTCATATTTATTCATTTATTCACATTTTAACATGTTTTGTATTAGTCTCTATTAATACCACGTAAGTTGTACATTTTTTGTAATTTTATATATTGTTATATCCACTTTTTTGTAATTGTAGCTCCTGAAGAAGACGTATGTGGCGTCGAAACCGGTCGAGGTAGTATTGAATAAATATTGGCTGAATTCCAGTAGTTTTATTTATATTTTCGAATTGAAATTTTAGAGTGCTCATTTTAATTGAAAAAGAGAATTCAAATTCCGATATTATCCTGTCAATATTTAATGTTTTAGAACCCGCAATACGAATGTTTAAGACGGGTGGCTAGGCAAACATAATAATTAGGATGAAAATCGGTGGAAATAAATAGTGCATTTATAAATAAATATAATATTAGTGTTTATAGAGTTAAATAGCTGCAATAAATAATTAATTTTGTATTAACTCAATTTCGGTGTTGTAATTTTTTTAACATCACCAAATTCGTGTAACAAACTAATCATTACAATCTTTTATAATAATTAACACTCTAATTGGTCTTTAAATACGTAAATGAATCACTATTTTCTGATTCCCGTACCGAAATCTGCAAAGGCAAAGTGTCACATAAAAAATCTGATGGTATATGGAATAATGAAATGTTTATTTATCCAACACCTCTCAATAAATGCTTTATAACTATGGTGATTTTAAACAAGGAAACTAACAGATTACACACTAGTAGGTATAATTTTGAGAAAAGTCACTAATGAGTATTTTTTATTTATAACAATAATAATAAAACACAACACCGTGGCAACTACTTCGATTGACATTTTAATTTAGAATATATAAAGAATATGTCACTGTCAAATAATATTCCTTTAATAAATTTGCATTTATTAAGTTGGATAAAACGTTTTACTTAATAAGTGGGCAAAGTGGAGCAACCCACTAGTAAAGTAAATAACTATTATTTATTTAGATAAATAAAAAAATATTTTTTAAATATGCTCCCTTGAAATTTTCAAGAATGAAATATATTTTACAATTTGACGGAAATTTCAAGTAGCCCCCAAGTTTATGTAGAATTGGTTAGGTAATGTTACAAGACGATCTAATTTAAGACGCCAAAAACAGGAAATGTCGTTTTTTGTTTAAGAAGAAAATCTTAATTAGTACCATCATTCAAATTGTTTTCTGAAATGGTAAATGTTTGTTTTTGAAAAGAAAGTGTAACATTCTTAAGCTTTAATTTTCATAATTAGTACTTCGTGAAATGTGTGTAAATACTAAGAGAAAAGTTTTGCAATTCATTAAAGGAAGTCGGTCTTAAAGTTTCAAACTTAAACGGAAGTAAAAAGGAATTAAAACAAATAACTTATTATTTTTTACAAGGATTGAAATACATTCAGATATGCCCATTTATATATTATGACCTATAAACGTAAAAAAACGTTCCAGTAGTTCATCTTTAACTGCAATTAAACCAATTACAAAAAACCGCCCCGCATTGACGAGTCGCCACTGCTTAGTCGTAATTCCCGTTACGTTCTAATTCGGATAAGAGCGAAGCTAGCGTCGCGACATACAGCCACTGGAGCCTAGGGGTGTCCAATCTTTTTCAAGTTCGAGCCAGACATGTACGTCAGCATTATTCCTTTCACATTCATTATTTACTTTACTTTAAAATTTTTCCAAATTTTTACACTTCGTCACACTGAAATAAAAAAGATTTTGGTCGAGAAACCAATTCATATTTCTATAGTTTATATTAAACATTCCTAGAGAAAAATGCACAGTAACATAGAATAAATAATATACGAGTGCATTATTGACGTTGCAAATATTTTTGTAGTGTTTTTGTACAATTTTATGAAATAGAAATGAATTTATTTATTATATTATTTACATCAGAGGACTGAATAACAAATTGTTAATCTGTATATTCAAACTCATAGAAATCGAGATTTGTTTGTACGTAAAATATCGTGAATATTAAGTTTAAAAAGCTATCATTAGGAAAATAAATATACAACTTGTTTATTAAGAAATACGTGAAGTAATTATTTGAAACGTTGAATTTTAATCAAATTAAACTAAAAGTCTCCAATGTCAACAATAAAATATTATTAAAATACTGAATACTTTCGTTGATATTGTTAGATTTTTCATTATTTATTTAGGAATCTAAAGTAAATAGTTGAAAACCAAACCAAGTTCTGTAGCACCTCCACCAAAAAAATTGAGAAAGTAAATTAATAACAAATAATATGTAATAAACTACGAATATATTAATAACTTAGAGAGAATATACATAAAATTTATGATCTTTACACACTACTACATTAAAATTGTTTGATTACATCTTAGTAGAGCAAAAGCTCACCGGGCGGTAAAGAAAATGTCAACAGCAGTAAACTTGTATAATCCTAAAAAGACAGAAAGTTAAATATACATGTAATGGATAAAATCACAATATTAAACAATTTTCTTTTTCTTCAAACGTCATAAAAGTACGTTGTTATGTATTCAACAAGTAGAAGTTTAATATTGTTGCCGGCGGCGTAAAAGTGTCTCCTTGGTAATACTTTTACTCCGGCGATGAACAAAGTAAAATATTACGAACAATAGTTAGGTTACAATTCAATCATGTAACAGTTAAAAATGAAAAAATAAAATAAAACAGCGTATTCTATGACAACTAGAAATACTTGATAAAACTTGTGACTGGGTTGCGCATGTACTTGCTTCACTCGTCGTTCAAACTTACATATTCAGCACAGAAAGTATCACATTTTCTCCTAATAACACAATATACTATTATCAATAATATCTTCTTAAACCATAATTAAGAACACTTATATCTTTTGAATTGAAACTATGGAACAACTATATACATAATATTAACATTATTATTATATCTTCTCACTGAAAAAATATACAAGAAATAGTTTCAATTATAATCGTCACATTTTTCTTTTATTTAGGTTTACAATTCATTGTATTCGTTTTCATTCCCATCCTTCGATTTACCAGGATGTAAATTCTCTATGCTTTATTACTACTCATATTAGCAAAATTTCTAAGTAATTTCTTCAATATTATCAATGTTGTTCATTTTCAAACTTCTTAGCTTTGTTGACACAAAATATAAGTTACCAACGTTACCAATTCAATTCACCCACTTAATATTTTTGACAAGTCCTACTTACCACATAATATTTTTACATAGCAACAAGCTTTTAATCCTATAATTAAATATTATATTGCATTTGGTTTCGGCAGTGCCTAAATCGTTCTCTGTACATAAGGTCGAGAGATATTTATAGGGTAGTCCACCAAAACGCAATAGATCGTATTAAAACTATTTAGCATATCTCAAATTAAAAGTACAAAAGAATATCTACATATATACCGAAAATTTCTGTATATTTGCTAGAATACTGCCAATGCCTAGTGTAGGATTATAAAACAAATTATTTTTGTTTTACAATATATTTTCAATAAAAATTTGAGGTTATGGCACACTGGTCGTGCTCTTCAATGAAACAACAGAACGCATCCGTCATCGACGAAAAATAGAGAACACTCCTTTTCCATCGGAGAGCAAACGTGTCTCATTTCATACATCTCTTTTGGGTCTCATTTCAAGTTTTTTTTTGTCACAGAGAAATTCGCTGTATTCATCAATGATAAAATAGAAAATTATGAAACGCGAGTGCGTACTGTTGTTTCATTGAAGAGCTCTTCGATGCTCTCTGATGCTCTTCGACCAATGTGCCATTGCCAGAGGAATAAGATTTGTTTGTAAACAAACGTAGTTGAGGGGTGTTTAATAATTTTATTATAGGTAATACTTTCAGTCTTAGTGGGCTTCACTTTACGTTTTTGGTCGAATAAAAGCCGTAAATAACTACTTTAGTGTTTAATCAAGTACCTGACAACCTATCTTTGTTGGAAAATTTCCTTATCTATTAGTTCTATGCATCACAGTTTAATGAAGCGAGAGTTCATGGGTTCAAACCGTGGTTACAGCTAAAATATAATCTCATACAAGTTTGTTGTTGTACTGTTCTTTTTGTTCAAACGAAAATATTGAGAGAATTTTATTGTGCGACTATTTTGAATAGCCACCATATAAAAGGATTAATGAAATTATCAAATGTTGGACACCCCTGGCGATGTGACACATACGTACACCCTGTCAGTCAAGAGGCGGGGGTGATTTCAGCCTCTGCCACCCTGATGCAAAGTGGATGAGTGCAGAGTAATGCCCTATAATCCGCGGTCGCTAGTTGGTTGCTGGCTGAGTGGTTGAAGCTGAAGGGAACATGAAGAAACTTTACACCGAGTTTCCAAACCCAAACTTGGATCAACTATCAATTTGTGGCATCTTGCGAATGTATGATAGGTGAAATCCATACGAGCCGTCGTCAAAGCTGTCGGCTTTTATTTCAAGAAAAGGGTTGTCAGAGAAGAGGGGCAATAATACTAAATTACGTTTCTTCAACGGAAACTTGTTAAATGAAAAGATGTTCACTCATTGTACAAATTATAGAAGAGTTCGTACATCGAAAACACGCTTAGCTACTCGAATATGAACTCCCAAATAAATTTCGCAAATTCAAATTTAATTTCATTAACATGTTAATTTGTTAAAGCAAGTCCAGTCGTTTTATTTTTGATTTATATTAAATAAAGAAGGCAATATTTTGTGTAACAATGGTTAATAAACATTTTCATATTTTGTTGAATTTATCGGTAACAAAACAATAATATTTTATTACCATTTAACAACTGACATTTATACATTCCACGTCAAATGAACATAAATAATACAAATCATTTTAATATTAATGTCATATTCACAAGCCCTTTCACGTGTATTATGAAAAAAACATTTTGTTAAATACACACAAAGTGTGAATGAATAACTGAACATAAAAATAATAGCAAACTTATTTTTGTCTATGTCCCACTACCACCTTGTCATTCACCACCTGTAGTGAGGACATAAAAAAACTCATAATGATCCAAATTGCTCGCTAAAATTTCTCTAGTGGATCAACTATTGTTAATAAACTTTATTATTATTTTTTTTACCAGAGGTTCTCAAAATAAGGAACCGAACTTTTATATTTTACATCGCAACATATATTTCTTATGGTCTTATTCGATAGAACATATTTCTAAAATCAATGATACACACATCATATTTTAATATAACAAAATAACTTACTTATATTTGGCTGAAACAAATGATATAAAATAGATATAAATTAAACTTGCATTATTGCAGTTGTTTTATTGTATTAATAGTTATTAACTTAACAAGTAGAATTACCCACGAGCGAAATTTTAGCACACGAAGCCACAGGCTGAGTGTGATAATTTTATCGAGTGGGTAATTCCACTTTGCCCAAGTATGAAGTATAACATTTTATCCAACACCTTTTAATAAAAGCAAAATTTAATAAGGAAATATTATTTGCCAGTGACATATGCTTTAAATTTTCGAAAATGTCAATCAAAGTAGTTACTAAGGTAATGTGTGTTATTTTTATTGTTATAAATAAAAAATTATTCATTAGTGATTTTTCATTTATTGAGAGGTGTTGGACAAAATATAATACGTTTGTATCGTTGATTCAGAAAAAAAAAAATACTTCGTATCTTATAGTACTGAATGTAAGAAATAGTACATTACGCATATATATATTTTTTTTATAAAACTGTACAATCTATTTTGTAAGAACTTTTTTAAGAAATTCCCTCCAATGAAATCTCTCAATGTCTATTTAATATAAATAATATAAAGTGTAATTTCCATAAAATATTGTTGTATTCATAAACTTTTCTTAATCATAATAAAATATCAGGGCTACTGAATAAAATTCGAGACAAATGTTAAAAGAATCAAGTAAAAGAAAAAAGCTAATAACAGTATATATGAAAAATGCAACTCTGCGATTACTTATTAGAAAATTTTAAAATATATGTCCACCATCTCGAATTCCTCAATTACATTACATATTAATCAGATTGTATTGAATTTCCATTATACTCGTATATGAAATATATAATCCTAATATTAAATGAAACTTGCCAATTCAAAAAAAAAAAAACAATCCAACTACAAAACTGTTTCAAACAACAAACATACGAGTATATTAATTTAAATGAGTATTAATTACAATAAAATAACAATACATACTCGTAATAATTATGATTTTGACACTAATAAATATTAATTACGCTCTTTATAATTAATCATTACATTTTAAACGCAAATGGAAGAATTACAATTGTGTGTCAACATCTACATGTTCGCTACAATATTGGTGCTGCCATCTAGCACAGAACATTTTAACTGTTTGTTCGATCCACATTATTGCGGTAAATAATGTAATTTCAAAGTTTTAATATTTTCCCATAAAAATTTTATATTATTCAGAAATTGTAAGTAATAAGTACAATTTTCTTAATATAGAATCGTATTATTGTAAAACATGGATGTAGAGCTGGTTATTGGCACACAGTATATTTAAATATAAAAATTTATATTATTTACTTGGGTACTTGTTTCATCAAATATAATTTTCTAATATTTTATACAATAAAAGAGAAAGAAAAAGATCTAAGTAATTATTTAAGTTTTTTTTTTATATTTCATTGTTTATACACTTAATAGTTATATATGCAACCATTATCAAAACCAGTAGTTTAAAGCATTGCTAATTTTTATACGAGTTAGACACACTATTTTATACAATCGTACATTTCAAATTATAGGTATTATATCATATTCATTAAATTTTCTTTGCTTAGGGTCGATCTTTCCATCTAGGAACAAAATACCGAATAAATTATTCGTCGAATATATGAAAAATATGGCGTTGAAATGAAAGCTCAAATGAGAGTAATTGTTCTAACTGTCAGTTTTATGTTTAATTTTTTATTTATTCGAAGAATAACTTATTCTGAAGTTTATTCGTTGATGAAAATACTGGTCCTTAATAAAATTGCTATTAGTAGCATAAAAAATCATTGATGTAAGTATCGACATGAACCATCAAATATCAAATCATGTATATAAAATAATCTAGTAATTTATGAGCTGTTTCTTTTCATTTAATTTTTAATTAGAAATTCCCTATTTTAAACTGAGTAACGATAAATAAAAAATGTTATAACTATTGTACTTTTATTTGCGCTTAAATCGCCGTGTTTTTCAACCTTATCGCCAACCCCAACTTCAAATTTCGCGCGCAACCCTCGCTCCGGGCTGCCGAACTCGACTCCGGGCCGGTTGATAACTGCCGGGGGATGCCAGTATCAAGGTTTCAGATATATTAGGAGTCTAACGACGCCGGAGCGTCCAAACCACCCTTGACCGATCAATATTCGCGTAAGGGTGGTTGAATGGTACCCCTCGTGGGATAAGCCACGCCTTTTATTGATTAGATGAAAGCGCGGGAGAATGGACTTGTAATAGGAGTAGATTTAGCGGGAGTTTTAAAAATATATATTTGGTGTTAGGAATAGTTAAACTCTAGAGATATACAGTCGAACTTTTATAATTCGAACTGTGATAACACGAATTTATAATGACTAAAAACAAAATTGGTTGGCAACTGTGCCAAAAAACACACGTAAATTTTACTTAATAAGTTGATCTTCAAGTAGGTAGATAAATATTCGGGAAACCCACACTTACAACGGGACTACGCATCTCGTGAGTCAGCTACAGTTTTTTTTTACTATCCTTAATTTAGGTTAGTATTACACTTCTAAACTATTTAATTGTTAGTTATCTTTTCATCAAATCTTGATTTGAAGACCTTAACAACTGAAAATAAGTATAAAATAAACGATTTGGTTTCAAAATTCTTTTTAAAAATTAAATTTACATTTCTAGATAATTGATGATACTACTGTTGTTTATTATAGAGATTTAAATAGAATTGAATATTTTTGAATATAAATACCTACCTAAAGATAAATATTAATAATATATATTTATATTTAATGTAGTATTCTCTTATGCTTCTTTTAGCAATATATTTTTTTTATACCTACTTAAATATATTTTACAATTTTTTTTTATTCGAAGTTTTGATATTCCGAGTTTTTTCTGGCAAGTCATGTTGCGAGATATCGAAATTGTACTGTAGTTGCAATAAATATTGTTGAGGTGTCAGATATCTTAAAGTATATAAAATTTTATTTATTTTGCTACATTGTATTTTAAAGTATACTATACATTTATTAATCATTTAAGTGACAGAATAATAAATATTTACTATATACTTATAAATAATTATAAATAAATTGTAGCACATAATTCTTCTACGAATATATAATTTTGTACCGAATTCAGCAATCGTATTTGAATAGTAAATTGTCATAATCGCACAAAAAATATCCTAGATCATTGTCTTTTCTTTGCTATTTTTCAAAGAAGCTTGATCTACGACTGTAATCATCTATTTGACTTTTGTCTTGTTCTTAATGTAATATTATCTATAATACAGATATAATAGATATATCTGATATAGATTTATATACTTCTTTTGGTGGTTCTTCATCCTCATGTTCTATATTTCCTGACGGAATTAAAAAGCACAGAGCCGTACCAACTAAAACACATACAACATACAAATTAAAACTAAATTTTCAGCATTTAATTCGATCCCTTTTTAAATTTAAAGCATACATAAAAAACGGTTAGCAGCAGAATGTTGAAATTTTGCATTCAGTGCATTTCCTTTTTGGATTGTATAAGGAAGTTATGTGGTATCCACATCATATTCTTTTGAAACGTTTTTGAAAAAAATGAACATATTAAATTAGGTCATATTGTTGGTACACCGCAAAATTTAACAAATATGTTTCTAAAATAAATATTGCCATAAAATATCTCTTAGTTCAATAAAATAATTTATATTTATTCTGCTTACGCCATTTATCATCTGTCAAATATAACCTAACCTTTTACGACCTCACAAAATGACAGACAAAATTTGAAATATAAAACAAGTAAAAATATGCATAACAATAGTAGTAAAATATGAATATTCTTGCGAATAATTCCTACACACCTGTTATGGTGACAACTATAATAATTAAAGGTGTTTCACAAGACACATCCAACAAAAATCCAAGTACCAAATTAGCAATAACTGCCCCTAGACGTCCAAAAAATATACTTGTACTCATCGCCATTGCTCTAAAAATAAATAAAAACACATTCAAAATTTATTCACCATTTTCAAAATAATATACTTACCCAACTGATGTGGGAAATATATCAACAATGACACCACTCATAAGAACGTTTCCAACCCCAATAGAGGCTTGGAATAGACTTCCACTAATTAGATGCTGAATTGAACTATTTAACCAATAAATACTAGCAGAAGAAACACTACTGATAAACATGGTTACAATCGGTAATACTTTTCGATTGAAAGTTCCAGCGAAAATTGTAGCTAATATGTTAGTAAAAACTACGCAGGCACCCATAATGAATGAGTTTATAAATACAGTTGAATTGACATGACTTTCACATCTAAAACAAATTAATTAATTAATTTATTATCAGACGTTATTTACACGTACAGCAAAGTTGAGTAATTTTCTTTACTTTACTAAGCCTGCAGATCCAATTCTGGATTGTGTAAGGTTGGATAAAAGTACTGGAGCAACTTCATTGGAGATTGCATCATTTCGAGATTGTAATTCGCAAAGGGTTATACTTTCATTTGGGTGATTCTTGCTGAATTCTTCAAATCTGTTTAAAATTTCCGGAATCCACAGTCCTAGGCCTAGATAACTACAATTTACAAAAACTTTATATTTATTTGATGAAATCTTTTCTTGCGGAACCAAGAAAATAAATCACGCACTAGTTCAATTTGAATTTCTTTGGAAATAGTTTTTGGTAATTTTATTTTACCACTTAGTATGTTTATAGTGAAATTTTAATATTATACTCTTAGTGCGAATATTAAATTAGAGTTCGCTTTTAAATTATTAAATTATTTTATGTTTTGTTGTATCTTTATATTTTTATAGTTTGCTTAAAAAAAAAAAATTGTTATGCAGTCATAGAATTGTAAAGCGTGCTTTACTCGATATAGTTTTTCTTATCAAGGTGTCATTAAAAAGTTTTCTGTATCGCACAATGACGTAAGATTAAGAGAGATAAATGAATCGACAAAAAGAATATGCGGTTCTTATTCTTAAAATATCCTTCAAAAATTGGCCGTACACTTACACACTACTACTTTACCGCATTACCATCTATACGTATATTTTGCAATAGGCGAATTAACTATCAAATAACATTTTAAAATCTCTCGAAAAGATAAACATCATCTGTTCTTTCTTAGGTTTAATAATATAAATATTCAGCCAAGCACTGGATTTTAAATTTCTACAATGATCTTTGGCTCAAAAGAGATAGATGTGTCAATATTGTCATTTGGAGATTATAACTATATTACAATGATCCGTCTATTTCAATGTTTTTCTGGAATTTTGATTTGACTGGACATCAGAAAACTTATATACTCTAGTTGAACTATAACAAGTATATCATTATCAGAATATTTCAAATTAGCTTTACTTTGTCGTCCAAATAAACTATTCAAAACTAAGGAAACAAAAGACTTAAATTCCGTAAATAATTAAGCATAGTTGGTATGCATTGTACTCACCCAAACATATTACAAAATAGAATTCCGCTAGTTAAAATAGTACAAGAAAGCATTGGTGGCTTAAACAATAGTACAATTTGATCTTTTGCTTTTCTTATCAACCTCAAGAATTTTCCTCTACCAACAGTTCCCATGTTATTAGTAGCATTGTTAATAACTTTCTTCAAATTAGCATTATCTATCAATAATTTAACTTTAAAATTTTCAATGCTGTCTCCTGTGTTTAAAGAATACATTTGATTGAGCACAACTAATGCTTCTTTGGATTCTCCTCTAGTCATAAGAAACTTAGGACTTTCTGGTAAGAATATCATCCAAATTCCAGAAATTAAAGCCGGAATGGAAAGGAAAATTATATAAATTCTCCAAGACGTCATCAATATCCCAAAAATATTGAATTCCCATGGGAGAGGCATTATCGCCCATGCCATGGCTGAAATATTTACTAAAAATTAATTTCTGTTTCATAAATATACATACAAAACATACCTGGTAGCACAAGGTAAAATAAGTTAAAGAAAAGTCCAATAAAGCAAATAGCTCTATTTCGCAGATTTTCCGGCTGAAATTCTCCATAATACGAAAAAGTCAAAACTGCTGGGGCCCCAATTAAAAACCCATTGAAATATCGAAATATTATTAAAGCAAAATATGTTTGGGATAAGCTTGTTAAAATCGTAAACACCCAATCAGCGAGCAAAGTAAATAAAAGTACTCTTTTTCTTCCTAGTAAATCTGCTAAAATACCCCAGAAGAAGGCACTGGATATTCCTCCTGAAAATACATATATTTTTGTCAGGTCTTCTTAAAGGTATTCTACCGTTCAGTGTCTTTGAACTATGGCTTTAGTTTCGAAATGAAATGTCTAAATCTGAAGAATGTAAAATGAAATTCTATCTCGAGACACTCCATTTGGAATTATAACATAAAGTCCAATCTATAAATTTAGTAATATTTACAATAGATGGGGGTAAATTAACGGTTTATCTAGGGTACCAAAAACCCAATCAGCAGAACTGTATGTCGTAAAACTTTTATTGCATGATACATTAACTAGTTTTTAATTCTCTGTGAAATTTTCAAAATATTCTTTGATTTCTGTTTATAAAATAGCCTCTGTATCCAATAAATTATCTAAATAGGAGATGTGTCTTACAAAAGTTAGAAGAACACTAACATTAAAATAGTATATTATTATATGAGGGATTATGATAGTCATTAGTTTATTGTAAAAGACGTAAAACAAATCAACGATAACTATCGTAAAATATATCACAATATTAATATTTTTTAAATACACAGTAAGCATTATTGTCGCCTTGAAAAAAGAAATATATGTATATATATACACCAATTTAGAGAAATATTTTTTTTCACCACCGGGAGAGAAACTCGGTTTCTATGATACCAAAGTCGTGACAGAAACAGCCAATTTCATATCAACGGGCGATTTATGCACTTTCTATCCCGTCGGGAGGGAAAGTGCTCAAATAATGGCAATTGTTGTAAAAATGAACAAAATAAAACAAATCAAAGGTAACTATCATGCATTACAATACTATTCAATCATTTTTAAATACATATTAAGCACTATAAATATTGAGGTTGTGATAAAAATAGTATATACACCGCAGGAGAGAAGTGTAATTTTCCCCGTCGTATTGTAGCCCTCATCTACGGCTCGTGTTTCAATTTTACTCCGCAGGAAAAATCATACACTTCTCTCCTTTAATTTACTATATCCCTTGTAATCATAAATTTCTTTCCCTAGTTATATACTATTATTTCTTTAAATGTCTTTATTCCGTCATGTTTTGCCAATTTTATTGAAAACTTCCTCTTTGATACCAATCAGGAAAACAAGGATTGTAGAACAACTTATTTCCGATCCGAATCGCCTTCGGAATATTACACACTGTTAAATAAAAAAATAGAACACTTTTTCCAACATTTTCCTTAAATTTTGTTTCACTTTTGACATTAATTTATATTTGTTAATAAAAATTTATTGTTTCTGATTATTGCACTTTCATTTTATTGTCACTAAGGTTTTCACACAGACTATCATCAACTGTTTTATTAAAATTTAACAGCAATCGTAGAAAAAATTATTCCGTTTTTTTGTTAAACAGTACAAAAATTTCTACTATATTTACAACTATATTTCCACTATGATTTACCTATTAGAAGAGCAGCATTCAGCGCCCCCATTTGCGAAGAATTTAACTTTAGATCACACTGTGCAACCGGAAGAAAATAAGCATTCATTCCATTTTGAATTCCTGCAGCTAGTAAACACAATGCACAACATACTGTCAACAGATAGTGAAATTTTCCATAGCCTAAAAAATTTAAAATATTATTAAACTTAATATCTTAAGGGCCAGTTTATAAATCGACTGTTATGGTAATTGTCCTGTTAAATATAGAGAAATATGTATTATTTATGTTGCTGTTGGTTAACATTTGATTTACAGTCGATTGATAAATCGGGCATAAGTTAAATATTTTGTACATACCTGTCAGAGTCAAAGCTTCTTCAATATTAACTGCACCGGTATTCATTGTATTGTATAATTAATTGATCAATATATTATTATTATTAATAGTTGTATTACATTTTACTAAATAGTAGTGACATCAATTTAATGCATAATTTTGTCATATTGCTCAACATAAATAATAAATAAACTTTAAAATGTTAATGTGGCAAGTTTTATATATACATGTTTGTTTAAAATTCACTGACTGTAACAGTATTACTAATTTCCCGGTGTTTCCAAACAGCGATACTGAAGAAAAATGAAACTAAATTTCTACAACTAATCTTAATTACTTTTATTTATAACTGATTTGTTTAATTTTTTGTTTATACACAATGTTTTGTTTTAATTTTTATGCACTAGATATTAAAATAACATATATGGTGCAAAAATTCTTATACACTGTTGGATGCAATGAGAACGAACTTGCAGTTTCTGCGGTGGCAGAAGAATTAATGAAAGAAAAAAGTTCCGACTTCTAATCTAATTGATTTTTTACAGGGTAGACAAGCGAATTAAGTGTTCAATGATGATTACGGACAAGGACACATTTGATGATGTATGAAATTTGCAGAGGCAATATTGGCTTAGCACTATTTTAATTGAAATTGAATTATATGCACCATAAAATTTTATTACTTGCAAAAATGATAGGCACTTCGGCGAAAGTTATTTAGCAAACATTATACACATTTGCGTACAATTGTTAACAGTTTTAATTACAGATAAAATTAAATTCCAACAATGAATCATTAAAATAAAATTGTTTAACAGATTTTTTTAAACCAAGTCTTATTAAATTAAATAAATATCATAATAACGTTGTATTTAAATCTGGTCATGGTTACCAGCCGTGAAACACCAGCCTCCATAATAGCAAGGGCCAGTTTATATGGTTTGAAAATTTTATTTTTCAATTATTTAATTCACTTGCTCGAAATTTTACAATTCGTCCGAGTAATTGTAGAACTAAATGTTTGTGAAGTAAAAATATTCAATACGCCTCTGATATTGACCCTTCCATTAAAAGTTCAAGTTGGCTCACTTCTAAAGTAAACTCCTATAACCCATAAAAAATGATTGCAATAAATTACCTGCACCTTCGTTAAAATATCTTTCTCCTATCATTTTATGTTGACATTTAGTTTTATATTTTTCAATTATTTCTTATTTGAACTGAAGCATAATTTTTTTATAGAATTACATTTACCGCATAATCTCTTTTATTTAGTAAACAATGAACAAATGAAGAATTGTATATATTACAACCTTAAAGAAAGTTAAATAACACGTTGCTTTTTGAAGGTGCAAAAGGTCAAATCGGTAACTTCCACAAAAATCTTTTTATTAGGAACACAACATTTCAAAGAGCACCATTTATTTCATATTTACATAAAAATGTGTTATTTAACACATAATAATTATTAAATGTGAAACGGAAATTTTTCACTGAATAAAAATTTTAAGACGTTTAAGAAATTGTTATTCCAGATAAGAATGTGTACTCAGCGAAATCAAACAAAGGGAAAGTAAACAGAGAAAAATAAGCTCAGAGCTTTCACCCCTCAGAGGTCATAGCGGTAACTTTGGGGACAATCCCTGGATCAGGATAACATGACTGCACAGAATTACAACAGTCCTAAGTTTTCTCAAAGAAGCTTTCTGTCCTACAAAGGTCATATCGGTAACTTTGTTCGAAACCCCTGTACCAGGACAGCATAAGCTTTCGCCCCTAAAGCTCATCTGAAGGAGCTTTTCTTCCTTTAAAGGTCACATCGGTAACTTTATTCAAAATCATCGTATTAGGGGATCATAATATCGATAGGATGTTAAAACGCATATTTTGGGAAATTTCACAGAGATGGCACTGAGGGTTCAATAATAATGTTTCGATAACAAACAACTGCACAATTAATAAACCTGTAATTGTTCAAATAAATTACTCGGTTTATTATTCTGAGTTTTAAGGACTAAATTAACCATTTTATGATGTGCTAAACGGCTCTGAATTGGAGCTTCAATAGCCGTTGTAGTAGGAGATCAGGAATTGCAGTGTCTCTTACTTTTATTCTGTTATATATTGTATTGATCACTTTTGTAGTTTTCTACGCATGGGCATAGCCTCCACTTTTACCCAGATTCAAAAGGCAGGCAATATGCATGGACAACACACAGCCCTTCAAAGCTTTTCGCCATCAAAGTCAGGCACAATAAATTTTATTATGGCAAGATTGACATTTATTTATTTATAAGACTCTGCACAATAGGAAGTATTTTTCTAATACAGTCCAAGACAGTTTTGAGCGCAGATTGCATTATGGAATTTCTTCTTTTTATTATTATTAGTGTTCGATGCGGAAAAATATGTTTATCCAACACCTTTAAATAATATTACTTTAATAAATTTTGTATTATTAAAAGATGTTGGATATATACTTCACACTTGGGTAATTCCTTACTTTGCCCACAAAGTAAATAACTATTAATTTAAAAGAAAGTGTTATGCAGTAAACATGTTTCACCACAAATTATAAATGTTTAAAATTAATTATATGTATTCTGTATTTTATAGGCTGTATTTATTTATATTGAACTGACTTCTTAATTCGGAAGTTGAAAGTTTTCTCATTAGGATTTGCTACTACTTGTTGGTAGGGATTGCATTTAGATAAAATGTATTTATGTTCTTGATTGAACAGACCAAATTGTTATAATTTTACTTTAAATTAAACGAAAATAAAAACGTACAACTGTCAAAAAAATACCATTAATTTGTTGTTATTTATCTATTAATACCCCTTTTTTACTGTTGCTAATTAAATTATATTAACTGTTCGATGGAATATTATTCAATCGTTATGTCAAATTCAAATCTTACATTAAAATTTTTTTTTTTAAATTACTGTTAAGCAATATTTACCACATAAGAAGCCAAAGACACTAGTTTTCTTATGTTTCATGGTTTTATTTTCTTTTTCTACAAACACTACCTATTATAAATTAAACTTTTAACATGACCTACTTCTGTTAAAAATGCATTATTATAAGAGGCCGTGTTAAAAATGAACTGATAAAAGTAAACTGCGAATCACTTTTAACGCACGGTAAAACTAAATTCCACTTTTAGCAGCTTCTTCAATAGCTTCGGGAAGTAATTCACATTATTCAATATTCATATTTAAATGTTTACTGTCAAAAATTTTCACGTAACTAATGTAACTAAAAAACAGCTTTAAATTTTTATTGAATTCATAAATAACATATTTCATTAAATTGCTATATAAATTAAATTATTTGTTAAATTAAAAAAAAAAAGTATATGATATACGTGTTAAAAGTGATTTTATTTCGTTCGTAGGGTTGCTTCACTCGGCTCAACCTCGCTCGGCAAACTTCCTCACTCATTCATAATATACCACTTTTAGCACTTATATCATAAATAACTATTGGCTGGTATTACGAGCTCTGTTTTTAGGTGTTTCAAGAGAAGTGTTTTAGCCTTGATTTTAGCGCTGCACAATGTTCTAGAATTGTTTTATAAAATGTATTTCAAATAATGGTAGATATTTCTCCATAATTTCTATTCGAAACATTTTTTTATAAAGTATTTTTTGAACATTGTACAGAGCTAAAACCGAGACTAAAACATTTCTCTTAAAACACCCAAAAACTGTAGCTGAATAATAGATTTAAAGATTTTCTGCTAAATGTTAAATCAGTTAAAAATTTTGTTACAATTCCTAGCCTAGCGATGGTTGATACAACAACGATACCTATATTGATAAACAAACAATTTTTTGTGTTTGTCAGAGCAAAAATGCTACTTATCTTATAATTCAAAACAAATATATCTTCTGAAGGCAAAACATTGTGGATAAAGTGTAGTACTTGCATGTAATGGCTATTACTTATTCGAACTATAGGTACAAAAGAATAACTTTTAAAATGTGCAATTGCATACCTTATACGCTTAAGTATTTTGTAAGTTCTTGCTGCTCCCAAAATGAAATCAGTAGAAATAAGATCGTATTTCACCCATATTATATTATCTAGGAAAATTTCTATAAATTTTCTTTTTAGTCAGCTATAGTTTTCTCTTCAAGATCTTGTTGTAACAGTACAACATAATGTCTTATAAAACATGACATGTTTAATGTTAAGAGTTTTCTGAAACGCCGTGACAATAACCTAAATCCGTCATCTTCATACTCCTACATAATAGTATTAATGACTTTCAATGTCTTGCTCTCATAAACTTATATGCGCCAACTATCACCACAAGATTTCTCTTCATTGTCTATCTTCCTTATTCTCAGACAAATATTGCAATCTTCTTATGTCCTCTCCACTCTATCGCATGTGAGCCATTCATAATAATAAATTTTCGCATCTCAACCTTTTTCTTTTGGACTTCAAACAATCATTTTATTTACTATATTTATTCTTTGCTCATCATCCATATTTTGGGATTGTCATGTGAGGATGATTATATTTAAATAATTAAATGTTTCAGAAAATCAAATATAGAAATTATGATTGAACAAACTACATTTAGTCAGGAACACACAGTTATTCATACAAATTGTTAAGATGCATTTTAAAAGTTTAAATGATAGAATTTTCAATCAAGGTTAATGTTATTGTTGGTACATAGACCCTAATCAGTTAATTCTGCTCTCAAAAGAATCAAAACACAATGCCATAAAACCTAATCAATAAATAAATTTATTTTACGAACGAAACTAAACTGTTCTTATCGCCTAAGTATGGTAAAATACCTGCAGTACAAAGTAATTTCTAAAAATAAACCTATTCTTTCAGGTAACAGACATTAGAATGTGATAAAATATTTCCAAAGATCTCGTACGCAATACAAAAATGGGAAATGTCTCTGTAAATATTTGTGTTAAGCAAATATTTATTGTTCCAAACAAATAGTAAATCATATTAAGAGTGATTAATTAGGATAATTTCTTTCTGATGATTATAATCAGACATTGTAAATAGCAGAGATTATTCAACTAATTCATCGACTATATTTTACAGTGACAAAACGCATCATATGGAACTTCTCACAATTATGTAAACTGAGATATACGTAGAAATTATTTCACTCGGTTCAAGATTAAGGTCCAGTCCAAGGTGAATTCTTAGTATATTTATCACCAGGCGTTTTATTGAATTTTTAATTGTTTGGTTCATGTTACTGTTAAACTAATTTTATGAGTTATTTTGCAATACTTACGTGATTAATGTAATAAATATTCTAGTCGAATTAATTTGTGATTTCCGTGTAGGTGGTTCAGTTTGTGATTGGCTGAAGAAATGGAAAAGGCCGTTGACTTTGAAGAAGCGTTGAAGGCTACTGGTATGTTTGATTAATTATTAATACTCATCAAAGAAACATTTAAATTTCTAGATATTTTGTGTAACTATGTTACATATTTTTTAATGGTTGAACTATTAAATAATGCATATTAATAATTTTAATTTATTATTAATAATTTATTAAGGTAAATTCGCATTCCAACGCACCAAACAATTAGAAATATAATACATTTTTCACTTTTACTGAACCATAAATATATTTTGATTTATTTCGTAACATAAAAATGGTAATTTGTTGATATTTTCAATTTTTTCAGAACTATAAAAAATGCAATAGAAAAATACTTCTTGGATGAATACTTTGTTCGTAATGTTAAAATAGAATAACATGCATTCAGCATTCAAACTATTAAGTTAGAATAAAAAAAAAAAACAAATTAACTATCAGACTGACACCCGCTTATTTTCTACTACCGTGCTTCATTTGTCACCAAATATACAACATATTGTCAAACAAATTTCAAACGACATATTCATAGGTTCCATATCTGATATAGACGTCGGACATTATGAATTTCCAGAGGTTCCTATCCTCTGCTGTACGAGTTAATTCTTCAAAATTCTGAAGGCTTAGATCTATGAACGACATATACATTATTTATTACTGTTACATATCAAGCATTTTAGCTTTAATTGCACTTTCCAATAAGGGTAATTGCGTACCTAATAATAATTTTCGCAGTACTTTTCAAAAAATACTACCTTTAAACATATATAAATCGTCCAGAAACTGCTTGTTTTCCGACCTAGGCAGGGAAATACTAGGGACTTTTGTAAGGTTAGGCTGTCAATTTATATTACATAACTTTATAAATAGTTATTCTTTCCAGTACCGAGTCGTATATTATTATGGCAATAAATTATGTGTAATGAATAAAATATCAACTAAATAAGTATTACCGAATTTTTCAAATAGAACAAATAATTTCTTTATGTTTATAATCCCTTGAATCCTTGTTTATGAATGTCTTGATGTTACCAACATAAAAATTCCTAGTATTAAATATTTGAGAAACAAGCCATTCATTTTATTTAATAAATTTAAATCAAAATCGACAAAAAATACTGTGTATCACATATCTACTATGAGCTGACCACTTATTTACCTTCAATGTAGTGCTGGCAGCATAAGAATCTCTCTCATTCTTCTTCACTTTTGTTTAGCCTGTTTTACATTATACTTTTTTCGTCTATTGTCATGCTTTCTTGTCTAGATTTGTATCCGAGTTCCATGCTAGAAGCATCTAGCCAAATTTTGACGAAAAAAGTATTATGTAAATCAGAAGGTTTGTCGGATGGAAATAGACGTTTCTATTTCTAGTATAAAAATATAAATTCGTTACATGAAATACCTACATACATTTATTTGTTTTTGGTTGAGGTTAGTTTTGTTAATTAGTTCGTCGTTCGTGTTTATTGTTTCGCATACAATTACTTTGAACAAAAATATAAATATGGCCCAAAGAAAATGGTCGTTCCAAATGACAAAATCTTTGGTAGAGTGTTACGAACTGCAACCTATTTTATACCAAGCTAGGAGATTATTGAATTATTTTAATTCAAATATATGTCAGTGTTGCCGATTGTACCTACAATAATTACTGTTTGAAATTGAGGCAACTATCATAATTTTGAGTGTTCTTTACGATAACATGTCAAGAACTGTCACTTGCTCCTGAACCGCTGATTGGCTTAAATTTATATTTAGTTTATCATAATTAAAGAAAATAGTACATTAAAGAAAGAGCTTCATAATTGTAATTTTATTCAATGAAAAGGGATCATTTAAACAAAATAATCGACTATTATGAAATAAGTTCTTTATTACCTTTAAACACAAAATCATTATTTCAAAATTTAGGGATTTTTTTGTTAGTTGATCATACAGATGTGACCTTTGAAAAATCAATTGTTTAAATTTAATATTATCAACTTATTTAAAGTAAAAATAAGAGCAAACATTTAGCATTTTTTGATATAGTATTTCAGCAGTAATCAACTTCAAATATAAATTGTACTATTCTCTAATGTGCTATTTACAAAATCTTTTCTGGGCTGTAATAATAGATTTGTTTAGATGCAAAGAAGAAAAAAAATTTACTTGTTACTCTCTTGTAAACGCCATTTAACCAAGCCTTCCATTGCCTTTGAGAATGAATCTTTACAAGTACCACCCAATCCTTTCAGTTACACACAATTGTTTTGTCAAAAATTATTGAAAATGATTTCTCTAACCTGTCATTTACTTGTAAAGATTCGATTTCAAAGGCAATATAGGGCTTACAAATGAGTAACAAGTAAAATACTATTTCGTACCTAATAACTATAATGAAAACATTAATTTAATTTAAAACCTTATAGAATTTCGTGTAATGTTGATAATTTCAAATAGTAAAACAGTAACAGTAGAATTTTGTTTTCTTGTTATCTAGTTTACTCAGCTTAGAATTTAATGATTATCAAGATCATGGCAAAACTCATTTGTGTTTTTTATTATTTATGAGTCGGTATTTCAGTTTACAAATGAAATCCGAATAAAATATTAGAGATAAAATAAAAATAGAGTTTAAATGGCAATTTTTATTTGGCTCTACGATAAATTTCATTTATTCTGTGATTTATCGATATCGTAGATGTAATATCGGCTGCAAATAAATCTATCTCGTAATGTTCTACGGTAGTTAAATGCTCGTACTACACATATATTTCCTATCAAAATCGGATTTATAATGTTAGCTAACACCACATTAATGGAAGTGTTTAATGTTTGAACAGGGTATGGAAAATTCAATATTGCCTTGGTGCTTATTTGCGGAGCCTGCCTGTTTACTGTTAATGCTGATGCATATTCCATGGGTTACCTTCTACCTTCAGCTCAGTGTGACTTAAATTTGAGCACGTCCGATAAAGGCATCATATCCTCCGTTAGCTTTATAGGTAAGACATAAAATTCAGCAAATTATTACACACTATAAATGCAAGAAACGAAGGCTATATCGGGAGCTTGCATTAAATTATATTGCCGTTTGTTCGCACATTATGAAAAAAATAAACTTTATGTTCGACTGTATTGTAATAACTTGTTTATGAATATTGTTTAGCGACCATAAAGTTGTTCTTTATGAACTAGTCTGATAATGTATAAACAATAAACATGTTAGTAACCAAAACGACGACAGAAAAAACAAAATATTAAATTACCAAATTTTTTCATGTCAACGTCAAGTGTCAAATATAATTGTTATTCTAAACTAATAAAAATAATTTGCAATGCAATCGAACATAATATTGTATGTAATACGTAACATTTTACTCTGTAATTAAAATAAAAGAGTTGAAAAAAATGCATACCTATGAATCATCCGGTGTAGGGTAATACAATGATAATGTTTTTATAGAGCGATATATCGTTCCCTATTGATTTATTGAAGAAACCCAAAATAATTTTTAATAGTTACTCATTTTGTTTAAATTCCAGTCTGTTACTATAAGTAAAATAAAATTTAATTATCTATTTAGATGCCGAATACGATATCTTAAGATTTATTTGAATCATTTGCTCTAAAATCTATAGGGAATTCTCTTCAAATTGGAAGCATACACGAGAAATATGCGCATTATATTTTTCATTTAAAATATTACTAACATCTTTTATTTGAAATCGGCACTAAAGTGCTCAAAAATCGTCATTAAAAGCTCAGAAATCGTCACTAAAGTAACCCATTATACGACGATTTTGAGCAACCCAGTGTTGGCAACCGTTAAATAATTATTGTACAATTAAGATAATTTTGGCAGATATATTGACGTACTATAGTAAATTTGGACGTAACATGAAACAAAATTTGCAAGAATTAATTAATTCCGATGTCGAAATTGAGGATAAATACATAATTTACGATAACTTCACTTCTCGAGGTTGGCAACACTGACTGTTAGTTTTAATTGATAACTGACAGATGTATAAACTTAACCTATATTGTAATTCTTTTTACAGTTTTTTCGAATTTTAGATTTCAAATAAAACTCAATATGTACCTCAGCAATGAAGTTCCTTTTTATCACTCACATGGTTTATTTTCCTCGGCCCTACGGGCTTAGGCAACTAAATTCCATACTCGTGATAAAAATTGATCTTCAGGGCCTTGATACATAAATAACTATTCTTTGAAACTTTTTTCGCAGCAAATTCCATATTGGAAATTAATTGAATGTATTGTTCTCTGTCCCAAGAAAAGTTCTTCTAATAAAGTAAAGTTAAACATTTAAACGCCAACTTTAATACTCTTTTCTATCTGAATGTATGCCAAAATATTGTTAGGAATTTACATAAAACAATTTAAGAGTTGTAGAATGTGTAGCTAGATAATATAAAAATACTATAGTAATAAAACGTTCTGATTATTTTCAAACCAATTCAAACGATTCAATCTCAATCAAATATTCTTCGTGTTCTCTTTCGACACATTCTTTCGGTTATCTGCGAATTTATTTTAGGTATCATATGCAGCTCCCCCCTTTGGGGTTTCCTGGCAGACACAAGAGGAAGGAAGATCATAATTATGATAACTTTAGTTATGTCGTTTTTGAGCACCCTAATTGCATCGTTTGTTTCCAATTTTTGGTTTTTTGCTTTCATGCGATTTCTAAGCGGGTTTTTGTAAGTCTTTTTCAAGCGTTATAATCTTATGCTAACAATAATTAATTATATATTTTGCAGTATTGCTGGTGCATCAGCAACTGTTTTCGCATATTTGGGCGAATTCCATGGGGACAAATATCGAACGTTATCAATTACTGTTGCGAGCTTGTTTATTGCAGGTGCTCTTGCTGCTTTGCCAGGTAATGCTCTAATCGAATACAATTAATAGCTACTCACTTATTTAAAATTAAACACAGCTGGTCTTTCTTATCAACGGTACTTATATTAGAATAACATTGATTTATTTATTGGAAAGCATTATTGGTATTTTATTTGGCAATAAACACACAATTAAAAATTTTCCACTACAGAAATTATAAACTATTTTAAGGATATAAATTAAATGAAATATAATCACATTATAAACTACAGTACTAGTATTGTTTGCCAGAGTTACCGAAAAACGTGTTCCTACTTATAATGAAAATAATTACAAACAAAAAAATACTTTTCACAAACATAGATAAAATCTAAATTTTATTCCGATTATTGTTTGTGAATTTTATATTTACTAATTCTTACCAAAAAATATATTTTTTTGCCGATTGACATTAAAGATGACACTTCACTTTTATGCCCAGACTGTAAAAATATTTTACATAACAACCGTTCCACAAACGCATAGCAACCGTCAATAAATACATAGCAACCATGCAACAGATGCATGACAACGAAATAACCTTATATCTATATAAAATAATCCTTAAATTAATATTAATTCCAAATCGACAAAAAATTATGTGTTTAACTCGGCATCAAACACAGATTTATAGCTTCCGCAATGTACCAATCGTGCAAAAATAATTTTTCAACCTAGTTATATTTAGAGTTAAATTAAGTGAAAACAAATAATAAAAACTGTTACAAGGTTTTATTTTTATTGGGTGCACTTTTGTTAGATAACTTTAGGATGTTGGAACAATAAAATCTAAAATAAATTTAACCTATTAATTGTGTTTATTTGCCGTAATCTCCCAAGTTTTCTGGCGCTGTTGATTTAGAACAACCCTACTGAATAATTAATCTTAACAGGAATAGCTTGGTTAGTGATTCCCTCCAAATGGAGTTTGAACATTCTCGGGCTGCTTGACTACAAGCCTTGGCGGTTTTTCCTGATGCTGTGCTCTTTACCCGGAGTATTCATTGCTGGAGCGCTGCTCCTCTTCCCGGAAAGCCCTAAGTTCCTGTTGCTCCGGGGCGAATGTCAACAAGCTCTCGCTGTGCTAAGGAGAGTCTATGCTCTCAACACCGGAAAGAGAGAAGAGGAATTTCCGGTGAGATTGGGAATTTAACTTATAAATTTATTATGTATCGATACATTTTATACATAACCGACGGAAATTTCCACTGTGATCCCTGTATTTAAATTTTTATTGTTGTTTCCGAAACTCTGATCAAGGTTTAGAAATTTAATTGTTTTAATTGCACAATATTAATTGTACTTGTATCAAATATTTAGTGATGGAACAATTTAATTATTTATGCGATAATTTTCAAAGGAGCTAGTGTATTGATTGCATGATTGAAAATTTTGAAGCACAACCTAAAAATTTGTAACCGTATTACTTATACTGGCAATTTTGTGTTTCATTTAACAACAAATAATTTGTTGCCTGGCAACTAACTGTTATTTTTTATTCTATTGCACACCGTTCAATAAACATACAGGGTTTAGAACTGACATATGAATTTCAATACTATTTTTTATATTGTTTTATCTTTTTACCTATTCACTTTACAGCAGAAGTGGAAATACAAAAGTTGACCAGAATTTAAAAATGCATACAATAATGCTCATATGGTTACCTAAATATGTATTAGTATTTCATGATAAATCAATCAAATTAAAATAAATATTTGTTAAAAAAACGGAAAATTTAACAAAAATGAAAAATATTTGGCATTTCTTAAAACATATTTACACTTATTTATTTTCTGTATGGAAGTTTCGTAGAACAATGTAACGATATAACGAAAATTTGAGAATTCATTTCTTTCTCTTATAAATAGATAATGTTGTATTGATTTTATATAAATAATTTGCATTCCAAAATTGCGGAATAATTTCTTAAATTAAAACAATTGCACGTTTAAATTAACAGTAACAGTATTTTCTTAATTTCTATCAACGGGTGCCACTAAAACTACTAAAACTAGTCATACGAGTATAGTGTGAGTTTCAACCAAGATACAATATTATTAATTATTATAATTTCGCTTTTCAAAAATTTCTTAAGTACCATTCGACCTTCGGTCTCATAATGTTTCGCGAAATCTTGACAACAATGTATTAAAGCGTTTTTTTTTTTTTATGAGTAAACATAGAAATAATTTACATGGATTATAAATAATAATCAATTATAATGAAACAAATAATGTAATTTTAAATAAATAAGAAATTTGTTTTATGCCCGGTTGTACCAACGTTAGTTAAATTTTAAAGTTGGTTTAAATAAATAAAAGCAAATCAAAGTTATAGGTACGTCATATGGAGTAATTGACATTGATGTCAAAAATTAGATACTCTAAGTTTAAAATTTAACTAACGTTGGTGCAACCGGGCGTTTATTACTTTAGTATACAATAAATTACATTAAATTCATAGGAATTATTATTTTTAATTACTATAAGTTATCACTCTTTAAAAAACACTATAATACATTTGCTGTCAATCATTTTAACTGTAACTACGGTAATGACACATCTCTATGTACACTGATAAAAAAAAAACTCCCGGTATATCATAGTACTGTTCCCGATAAAATGCAACATAGGTTGTCAACATTTTGATTTTCTTTGTACCAAATGTAAAAGATTATCTCATAACTGGTATTGGGAAATATGTTTCAATTGCACCTAGACACCGCGAGGTACATCATCAAGTTTAAAATAATCTCTAAATATTTGCAAAAGTTTTAAATAATTATAAATAGTTTATAAGTAAGACTGAATAAAAATGATTAAAAAAATTAAATTCGTAAGAGGAGTAGTACTGTTACCTAATTTTAAATATATGGTTACTTTTACAGATTAAAGCAATTTTAGAAATGTACTCACAACAAAATATTGTGGAGGACCCTCAAGAAAGTTTATTGAAATCTATGTGGAACCAAACGATTCCATTATTCCAGTATCCACATAGGTTCAACACTTTTATTGTTTGTACTTTACAATTTGGCTTATTTGTTGTGTAAGTATTTCTATAATTTTTCTATTGCTGTTAATTTGTGATAAATTATATTTATTTGCAGTTCGAGCGGTCTTCTTCTCTGGTATCCAGACATCGTAAACAATATGGCAGAAAACGCAAGAAACTTTCCAAATAGTTCCATAACAGTATGCGAAGCAATTTCAAAAGTTAAGAGAGTTGAAGACCCTCATTCTTCATGTTTGGATGACGTTGATTCAACAGTATTTGAACAGAACATAATAATCGGTGTAGCATATATTATAGGAACTGCTGCAGTGGCATTAGTTGTCAATATAATTGGGAAACGTACATTATTATGTAAAAAGCATATTTGTTATTTTTTACAATATGTGTATTAATAATATATGTTTTAGTAATATTTTTGCTGCTTTCTGGAGGATCTGGAATAGCTCTATGTTGGATTACAGATCGAATACTAGTCGACTATTTATTTGTTGGCTTATTGGCGTTATCGGGAATATCAGTTATTATTGTTAATGCAGCTGTTGTTGAATTATTTCCTACATTTTTAAGGTAAATGCAAATAGTATAGTTCAAGAACTTTTATCTAATATATATTATACTCCAATTCGCCGTATAAAATTCTAAATCATCTGTTCTCAAAAATAATTTTCACAATTTTTTTTTTGTTTCCATTTGCACAATACTCTGTTTCACATTGATACCTACAGTTATACATTTAAACCCTAAAGCACAATACTTGAGGAATTGATTTCCTTCCAAATAGAATTAAATGAAATTGGTAAAGAATAAAACAAATTAAAAATAATCTAACCTATAAAATATCAATATTGTATCTTTATTAAATTTTGAGTTATCCTGAACAAAGAAATCGCCACACACAGAAAAATATTTACTAAAAAAGTTACGCATTTTTTTCGTAGAATACGAATCTGAAATAAAAAATTTAGAGTTTCATTTAAAAAATCAAGGTTAACCTACATTTGACCTTGAGAATTGATCTTAAGGACAAATACAAGGTCACCATAATTTAATCCTCTCAAAACCTAGCAGCTTTTGTCCGAAATATATTTTATCCAACACCTCTCAATAAATGCTATATTACTATGGCGATTTTAAACAAGCAAAGTAACAGATTATCCACTAGTGGGTATAATTTTGAGGAAAGCCACTAGTGAGTATTTTTTTATTTATAACAATAGTAATAACACACAACACCTTGGTAACTACTTCGATTGACATTTTAATTTAAAAATTTAAAGCATATGTCACTGTCAAATAATATTTCTTTAATACATTTTTCATTTATTAAGAAGTGTTGGATAAAACGTTATACTTCACACGTGGGCAAAGTGGAATTACCCACTCGATAAAATTATCTCACTCAGCCTTCGGCTTCGTGAGCTAAGATTTCTCTCGTGGGTAATTCCTAACTTTGCCCACTTGTAAAGTAAATAACTATTACCATCTTGCTTATTTCTCGAAATAATGGTCTGATAAGAATCAAAATGCACACCTTTATATATTTCTGGTGTTCGTAATTCTTCTCCTCCAAAACGGCTTAAGCGTTTTTCATGAATTTTTTTTCTTATGTGGTCAACTGGATGGTCAAATGCATGTCATGAATATAAGTCAGGAAAATGGAAAAAAATTCATCTGCCGGGATCCAACTGTAGCTAAAAACCATCCAGATGACCCTATAAGTACAAAAAAAAAAAAATTCATGACTAATTGCGTTTCGTTTAAATGTAAGATTAATCCATATTTTATATAACTTTCCGCAGGGATCGTGAACGGTTGAAAGTTGTATATTTACTTAACTTTATATCTTGTCTACATGTCAGTCAAAGTATTTAATTCTATGTTAAATAGTTTTTTGATTAGTTACTTGAAGTTTGTTTTTAATACTTGATCACTCAGCGTGAAACGTGAACTTATTAACTTATTTAAACTTTGTCGACGGTTTATGCAACAGAAACTGATACGAGTATTTATGAAACTCATTTTCTAGTATATAATAACCACAAATAAAATTAACAGAATAATACGCTTTGCCATGATTGAAGATAATATGTATAATGTATTTTTTCAGGGCAATGGCAATGTGCATCTCTTTAATGATGGGTCGTCTTGGAAGCGTTGCAGCAAGCGCATCAATTGGAATTTTTATAGAAATGAATTGCTTAGTGACCTTTTTAATTTTTGCAGCCACGTGTTTTGGTAATAATGAAAATGTAGTTCGTAATACACAAATTAATAATTTTTTTTCAGTTTGTGCAGCTCTGTCTTGGTGGATTCCGAATCACTCAACTACTGCAGAAAAAAACATATAATTTTTAGTGAATACAATGAATTTATAACTAATGTGATATTTATGAATCTACGTACCGTATATATTTATAAATTTTTTATAAATTATGCGCATAATAAAGATGAGTCAAACAAAAATTGTTTGATAAATTTATGTGAACCCATTGTATTATTATTTTCAATTAAAATAAATAAAGAAGACCAAAAAAACTTGTTGAAAACAATATTTGAAGTAAAAGCAGTGTGAATAGTGCTCAAGACAAGATACAAACAAAATTGAGTTAAATATTGTTATTACTATAACAAACACTACGTAAAGAAGGTAGGTACACACTTTCCAAATTTAAACCAACTTGTGACGATCTTTTGCGTCACTAATTCTCTTGAATCTCAGTTAAACGAATGATCATCACGTGTAATACCATTTCACTCATATATGTGTACACCTACTTTATATGTTTTGACGATTTTTCTGCAAATTTGAGATTATTTCACAGCTCATATCATGTTTATAAATTACTAGACAAATTTTTATCTGAATAACATGCAATTCACTTATTTAAATAGAACCTCTTTATCATATAAACATACAGAGATCATTAATTTGGCTTATTTGAAAATTGCTCTCATGCATACTTTACGCAAATTTTGCATCACTTAAATAACAAATTAAAAATTGACAAATTTCTAAATTACAATACTTTCAAAAGAATGAAGGTAAACGAAAACAAAGAACCAGAATTAGAAACGGGATTGGAAGAATATGAAAATGCAGTCGAGGAAACAGGTAAGTTACATTGTAATTAAAATAATAATTATATATTAATTGACAAGGATTTCTTTTTAAGGTTTCGGACGATACAACATTACACTACTATTTTTAGCTGGCGGTAGTATTATGACTCTTTTAGTAGAAACAATGGCCATGGCTTATGTATTACCAGCAGCTCAATGTGATTTAAATTTAACCATATCTGACAAAAGTCTCATTTCATCAATTAGTTTCCTAGGTAAGAAATATTTTACTATTACTAAAGAATTATTTCGATGCGGTTCCAAATTCTTCAAATAAGCGAATAAATTTTGTACATAGATGTACAGTTTTAAGTTGCCTTTATGGCTACCCAATTATCAATTATGATAAGCAATCAGGGCACGAAACCGATTTTTTAACCGGCATGAAAAAACTGGTTAACCGTTATATTTTATTTTAAAGTGAGATTTTAATCGAAATCGATATTTATATTTCATAAAATCGTTAATCATTAACCAATAAATAAAAAAACCTTTTAATTTAGTTCATTATATGGCCATAAATCACTTGTTGTGTGTAGTTTGAACGCATACCGGATATCAGCCTTCTTTCGTTTATATAACCGGTTTTTTAAACTGGTTAACTTAAACTTTTTTAAAAACAGATTTATAGACGACTAACCAGTTTTTGATCGATAATAATATTTCGTTCCCTATTTCGTAAACTTTTAACCGATTTTTTTTTTTCGGTTCCTTGCCCTGATAAGAATTACCAGATACTCTTTGATTGATTTTAACTAACCTGTACTATTAAAATATATTAATGGTTTTTGATTGCTTGAACAATATTCAATTAAGGATACTTCAACCAATTATCAATTGTTTTCAATTATTATTTAAAAAAGTATACGTATAAAAAAATTAAATCAGTTTTTAACTTTAAATTCAGTTTGCTACATTTTAGATAAAAAAAAAGTTATGTTGTTTCATTTTTAGGTATAGTGTTCAGTTCTCTTTTATGGGGGTTTCTAGCAGACTCATATGGCCGAAGAAAAGTAATGATTATATCAATTTCAATAAGTTGCTTTTTTGGGTTCCTATCTAGTATAGTTCCATACGTCTGGATGTTTATAATTTGCAGATTCTTAAATGGATTCTTGTAAGTATTACTTTATTAAATATTGTCTACAATCATTATTAATAAATGCATTAGATTAGATCAGAAAATTACATTCTTATTAACAACGAATACTAATATTTAATAATTTGCCGGGAAAATGTAAATAATGATATCAGTATACTTATTTGCGTTATGCTATTTCAAGCAGCTAAATTAAATGTTATTGTTGAGAGTTGTGAAATACAAATTAAATATAAAGTTTTATCCTTTTATCACTGTTTTACAAATACTCATAAAATTCTAAACAAATATACATATTTATAGTCTCATTTTTAAACATTGTGTATCAATATTATAAATGGTATATTGATATAAATGTATTATATTTAATATGAACAGCAAATTTCTCGCTTATTTATGTACTTAGCAATTTAATTCATATAACATGATTTAAAAAAAAACATATAAACTAACTGACAGTGAATGTACATTCATGATACCATTTCCGTTTTACTTATAATTAATACCGACTTTGAAATTTCAAATAGAACATACTATATTTTTTTTATTTGAAAATTACATCAAATTTGCTTTACAATCATTTAGCTTATACGTGGTTGTACAAACAATGATATGTGAAATAAATAAAGTTAATCTATTTGCTGGCTCCAGTTAAATATAACATCTTGTAAAATCGAAAATCAATTAATTTCTGTTTGTGACACACTTTTCACTAAATTATGCACAGTGGGACAGTTGTCCCCCTTAAAAATTAATTTACAAAAAAAATTTATACAGCTTTTTGATAATTTAATTAATTCATTTAACTAATTAAGGTGTCGTTATTTGACGGATGGTTTATTATAGAAGGTCATCAGTAGAGTTATAAATTGCACACTTAAAACTGGATAAAAGAAGTAATAATATTATTAATTTTATCGTAATGAAATGCTAACAAACAACAACAAAATATCTCATAGTTGAAGACAAATATTTTGTTAGCAATAACTAATTAACTGATAATGCTTCTACGAGGCATAACTAATTAATTACCTAATTAATAATCTGCTTTTAGCATTGGTTGCCCGGCATCAGTAACAATAGCCTACATAGGGGAATTCCATGCGGCGAAATATCGTGGAAAAGTGATTTCATGGACGGGAGCATTTGTCGCCGTTGCTTCTTTATATTTACCTGGTTTAAGTTGGATTATTTTACCAATGGAATGGGAATTTTACGTCCCTGGCCTGGATATTATGATGCGACCTTGGAGGTTGTTGATTATTATGTTCAGTTTGCCAAGTTTTTTGATCGCTCTCGCATATTTGCGATTTCCCGAAAGCCCCAAGTTCTTGTGGTCTATTGGAAAATCGGAAGAGGCTTTGACAGTTTTAAGAAATATTTATTCCGTTAACACGGGAAAGTCTAAAGCACTTTTTCCGGTAAGAATAATAAAAATAATTCAACTATAATAGGATGTTTAAATTTAAATTAATTTTAGGTAACAAAATTTGAGGCTTGTAAGTTGCCAGAAAAATCTGTAAGTGTTACAGACGCATCGCCGAAATCCATGCGGCAATTATCTCAAAAATTAATTAAAAGTTTATGGGGTCAAATGATCCCTCTTTTCACGTATCCATTGTTACCCAACACATTGCTGACTTCTTTCTTGCAGTTTGGAATACAAGCCGGGTATTTTTTCTAAATTATAACAAATTGTAGATTTAACTAACAATGATTGTAATTTTAGAGCTCAAGGTGTGTTCATGTGGGTTCCAGAAATGTTCAATAGCATGGTTTTTTACATGGAAAAAAATCCTAACGAAGGTATGACCATCTGCAAGTCATTTGAATATCAAAATCCTATTGGCAGTACGAACTTCACAGAAGTATGTATATTTTTTGTTAGGGCAATATGTAAACAAAAAATAATTATATAATTTGTTGCAGTTTCTAGAAATGGAAGAAAGTAGTTGTACGGATGTTGTCAATGAGGGAGTCTTTATTATTACTCTAATTTTTGGAGCTGTCTATACGTTCGTATTTGTTATATTAGGATTTATTGTGGACATTGTTGGAAAGAAATTACTATTAGGTAAATTAAAAATTAAGATACTAATTAATTAGTTTTACACAATATTGAATGTGACAAAGAATATATTTTTACCTATAAAGTGTAGTTAGCATCCATCATATAAGCCAAAAAAAAACCTATGATACACGGAAAAAATGGATTACAACAGCAATATTTATCTTACGTATAGTGACAGCTATTTAGATATTTACAATATCTTTATTTTTATTTATATTAGTAATGTGATATTATTTTCGATTACTGCTACAGCAATTTAAATATTTATGTTTTTTTAATAATCTCATATGATTGTAGTATATATCTAGATCATGTTATCGTAAATATGCTATATTTTTAAGAATGTAATATATATTCAAATCAAAAACTAATATTGCTATTTCAAGCAAGATATTTAATTATGATTAATATATATTATTGCTGAGAAATAAATATATACATATTGTTACAGTAAGAATATATAAATTGCTGTCACTACGATACCAATTGATATTGTAGCAATCCATTTTTTTTTTTTTTGTGTATGGAGGAAATCACAGAGTTAATTTTTTATTTGTTGAACACTGAGGAACTGCAAGAGATAAGAATTTATCGGTAAAATTTCGAATAGTTGTTGCTTAGAATCGGACAGATGAGTGTCAAAAGAGAGAATTCAGTGTCATCTTTGTCACGAGTTGCTGTTTCTACGCAGGAATTATGAGGAATTTTTACCAAATAAGTTCATGGCTCGAATTATATTCGGTTAACTATTTCCTGCCTTTAAATAAAAATAACAAATTATTTGTTTTATGTTCGGTTGCACCAACGTTAGTTAAATTTTAAACTTGGTTTAAATAAATAAAAGCAAATCGAAATTATATATCATATGGAGTAATTGACATTGATGTCAAAAATTAGATACGCTTTTATTTATTTAAACCAAGTTTAAAATTTAACTAACGTTGGTGCAACCGGGCATAAATGTCAAAATTCCTAATATTAACGAACAGTTACCTAGGATACACTGCAAGGGTTTTATAAAAAATTTTATCGGAAATAATACCACAGAAACCTTCTGATTTTATCGATAAATTTTAAGTTTCCACGAATTATTTTTCCTTATCAGCAAACACGAAAGCAAACTGCATATATATTCCGAAGGAGGATGGGTTTTACCTAATGTCGGTTTGCTTGAATGATTTTATTTAAAAGCGAAACAAATGAGTCCTGACAAATAAAAATTTATTTGAGAAAATGAGAGAAGTTGTGTGGTGTTTGACGAGATATATTCCAAAGATAACGGAACATGAAACTTGAAACATTACTTAAATGTCACACTGGCCGTTATAAACAATAAGAACTGTTTATTTATTTGGTATTTTATCGGCGTAACGGGATTTTATCGGGGTAACGGCGTTTCATCAGAACAATACTGTTCCCATTAGATGAATTTGCAAGTGTTTAAAATCTAGTCGTATAAATATATCAACTGTAATTACACAAATTTTTTTATTTTGCCGGATGAATTTCTGTTTGTCACGAAACCTTGTTACTTAGAAATTTGCCAAGAAAAATGTTTTAATAAAATCACGACACCGTAGGTGGAGTAATTTTATTTTTGCAATACCTGTTCTGTAAGTTACCCATTAATAACAAAATTTAAACACAGTAAGTGGAACTTTTATTGCACAATTGGTTTTCATGGTTACATCATTTACTTACCGTCCACGGTGGATGGTAAGTTAAACTTACCGTTCATGGTGGACGGTAAGTAAATATATATATATATATATATATATATATATATATATATATATATATATATATATATATATATATATATATCAATCAAATTTTATTTTTAATCTCAATCTGTCAGTTGTTAATTTTGATACCTATTTTTCCTTTTCTTATATTTACGCAGGTATTGCAAAAAATAACTTACTAACCTCGAACTGTAAGTGATTTTTTAGGTCTTGAATGTTTAGGAAATCTCGACCCTACGGGTCTCGACATCCCAAACTACATTCTCGACCTAAAATCTATCACTTACTGTTCACGGTACGTAATATACTATTTTAAAACAGTTTTCGAGTCAAATTGATATTAAGGTGATAAGGTTTAGTTGTCAAACTGAAATTTATCGGAAGAAAATAAAATGCTCGAGTGTAATTCGGCGAGATAATTTAACGACATTATTTATGAAAATGTTTATTTAAAAGTGCAATTGGTAAAAATACAATTATTAAATATCATATTTTTGACATATAATTGCAAAATGACATTATGTACTTGATTTTTTGATCTGGTTGACAGGATAAAGTTAAATAATGTTCACTTCAAAAAGTACTTTCCTATTTATCCGGTGTCAAAACGATAAAACTGAAAAATTCTGATTGGTTAGCACTAACTTAAACTCATCTCAAACCATAATTTTGAATTAAATAAATCAATATTCCTGAGAATCTGTATTTTTCAGTGATAATTCTATGCATAACGGGTTCCGGAGGCGCTTTGATAAACTCAATGCAAACTATGGAAGCAATCATAGTGTGTCTTGGAATGTACCTAATGACAGGTCCTTGTATGAACCTTGTATTCAGTGTACAAGTCGATTTATTCCCTACACAACACAGAGCAAAAGCCGTTGCGATTTCTCAAGTTTTAGGAAGATTTGGCGCTGTTACCGGAAGTAGTCTTGTTGGATTTCTTTTAGGATGGTATTGTCCTTCCGTGTTCTATATTTTCTCGGGAGTTCATGGATGTAAGTAACTCTGAATTTAGGATTAAAGAAAATGACTGATAATTGTGTTTTTTGTTCCAGTTTTGATTCTCTTATCATTGATGTTACCTATACCTTTATTGATATTCAGAAGAGCAAAGACATAGTGAACGAAATATTTTATAATTATTTATTTATGAAATATAATGTTAATTGTATGTATTAGTTAGCAGAAAAAGTTGTAACGACAATTAAATATAAGTGAATTTTGTTTAAATATATATAGAAATTATTTGTGCATGAACGAAAAACATACCTGCCGTGTATGTTTCTGTAAGTTAAAGCTTTGTCCGTTGCTTCATAGATGTCTCGCAACAGGATGCAAGCAAAGTTCAGAACCGTTTTAATACAACCTGTACTACATTGAATCTGCAAATGAATACAAGATGACTGGCTTTGGAAATACAAACGAGTATTGAAAATATGGTTCAGTAACTATTGGGCCCCCAACATTTGATCCCCCCACAATTAGTTTCCGTCAATTGATCCCTTACTCAATGATACTTTCAAAAATTGTTCTCCGGACAATTAATCTCCCACAATATCAAAATTCATATTTGCATACCGAATATCTACTTTATTTTGTTAGAATGTTAATATTTAAATTTCGCTCTGTTTTTACCTTTTAGTTTTAGGGAAAAAGTGTAAATAGGTCAAATGGTAAGAATTAAAACTGCACCAAGTGAACCTAAATTTATTGATGTGATTAAGATAGACGTAAAAAAATATAATTTTTAGCTATTTCCAGAATGCCATGGGAAACAAAACATGCAAACAGTCGTATTGTTTGAGTTTGACAGATAACATTTGGCATAGTTTTAATGATTATTGACTTGTTTAAATAATTTCTCAGTGATCATGGACACATTTACCTTTTAGAAAAAATTTAACCTAGTAAATAATGATTAAAACTCTGCCAAATGCCATCTCTTAAACTCAAACAATGCGACTGTTTGTATGTTTTGTTCACCATGGCACCCTGGAAATAGCTAAAAATAATACATATTATTTTATATCTATCTCATGACAAAAATGTATCACATGATTTAATTTAGGCTCATTTGGTAAAGTTTTTAATTATGATATTTTACCTATTTAAATATTTGCTTTAAAATTAGTAGGTAAACTTTCATTGGAAAACAATTTTTGTATAAATTTGCACCCACATTATTTAAATATAATTTATTTATCAATATAAATACTTTTTGATATTGTGAGGGATTAATTGTCAAAAGGATCAATTTTTTAGGGTATCAATGAGTAAAGAATCAACTGATAGAGGGATCAACTGTCCCAGGATCAATGGACGGGGACCAATTGTCAGGGAGTTAAATGTCGGGGGCTAATAGTTGGTGCACCGAAAATATAAAAGAATTGTCTATTTTATATTTAAATAAAAATATACCTCTTTTTTTGTATTAAGGAATAATTATATAACAAATTTTAAAAAGACGAAAATATTTATTATTTAATAAAATCGAGCATAATTTTTTTTCTAATATCAATACTAAAAAAATTATAGGAGAATCACCAGAAATTGTTCGCGGGGCAATCGTTAAACCTGTTCTCCTTTTATGTCTGTGCATCCGTATCGCATTTCGTTATTTGTCCCATCTGAGCAATTCGCACAGCTGTGTTCTTTTATCCACCACTGCAGTTTCTCACGATACTTAACATCGTTTCCGGGTCATTGATTATAGCGGTCGACTATGTATTAATTATCTGATATTTCATCTACTGCGTTTTTATTCTTGCAATTACCATTCCTGAGATTCCATTCCTCTGAAATTTCCATCGACAATTGCTATCGTTTATTTCTCATTTACCTCGTTACTCATTGAACACAATATTGAGTTATGAATCAGCTAATTTGGGCTTCGGTATTCGATTTCTGTTTAAGAAGATATGGAAGGAAGAGGGAAATGCTTTCGACCTTAATTGGGGCACTTAAACTTATTATTATTTTTACTCTTTTTCTGAAGCTTGGTCTGAATTATAAGCAACGTTTTAACATAATAATTTAATTCATCGAAAGATTAAGGAAATATAAATTCATCTCATGGAGAACATAAATACGCATTGCGAAAGCTGCGCAATGCAAGCCAATCAAAATGTTCGCTAAACTTAAAAGGTACATTATCATAATACCGGGCAAATTATAAAACATTATACCCTTGATTTGTTCAAAATTTTTATATTTATTTGAGTTATTTATTCAAAGAGTAATATTAAATTCACAAATATAATAATTAATAATACACCTCTTGTCAAAACTGTCACCTGACCTGACCAGACCATTAGAAATACATGTAGTGGATGTTTTATTTGTTAGCAAAATGTATACAGTTCAAAATTATTCAATTTTCCGCTCGGTCCGCTTAAATGATCATTAAAATATATAATAGATATTTACGAAATAAGTGGGATAAAGCATTATTAAGATACGCATGTGAAACTTGCACAACGAGGCGATAGCAGACTTGTTTAATAACAGAAGTATATTAATAATCAATATCACACGTGTATTGTACAATATTTTATCTGCGCCCGCCCAAAGTAGAAAAATTAAAATAATTTGACTTCATTTTTTTGACAAGTAGAAAATTAATCCAAGTAGTTGCTGTAATACTTATTTACATACCAAATGCGGGAACCGAGTTCACGCAAGAGGTTTGTACAATATTTTTTGTACGAAAAGTATAAAACTAATAACAGTCCATACAAAGAAATTAAGTTCTTCCAGGAGTTATTTTGATAATTGTCAAAGTTGCACTATAAATATAAACACACGAAACAATTTGTCTAATATATTAGAAAACAATTAATATATTTATAATATATACAGCATTCACTTGTAAATTTATTATATTTCTTATTTATATTGAGATAACTAACGTTACATTTGTAGGTTATGTATTTTACAGCTGTCATATCGGGCAGATTTTATTGCCAACATTGGTAACCAAATGCACTAAATTTGTTATTTTTAAATTCAATTCCATTCTTATTCTATCATTCTTTATATTAATAATGTAAAGGAATATTTGAAATACTATTTTTTTTTATTATAAATATAATTTATTATAAACGCTTTGGAAATAGAAATGTTTTCGTCGAAATTTCGCGGTTGTCTATCTGGGAAATGGACATTTCGTACGTTGCTTATGAGTACAAAAAAATGTTTTTAATCCATGAGAAAGAAGTAATTTCGCAACGTTTTGAGATTTTCCATCTATTGAAAATATCGCATATTATAGATTATTAAATAAACTATTCATGCACGTACGATTCATGTACCACCTACGTGCAAACATTTCCTGGAGTACACCTCGCAGAAAAGTCTCCACACATGTATTACTACCACTCACACAATACAATACTCTACAAATCACACCTAACCATAACTCAAATGCAAAATGACGCATTGTCTTCCTTGCAATCAGACTGACTGGTTCGCGATAGTGCAATAGATAAATGAACTTGGCCTGTGTGACATCGGCATTGAACACACACAACTTGTGCAATTCTTGGCTGGTGGTGGCCGTAAACCAACATTCGCGGGTGGCAGAGAATGACCGTGGTGAGTGGGTGCTGATGCGTGGGCACCCAATCAGATAACATCTTAGATATGGTGAACGTGAGGGCAGGATCGTAACGGGAGATTTTGATGATAGAGAGATAAAATAAATAAATGTATCATCACGCCATTTACTCATTTTATGTGTGGCGCTCTACTTTTGCAGAAATCTGTAAGAGATGCTTTTTTGCGCGCGTAGTGCTGTCAAGTCACGACCTCCAAAGAGAAGAGGAACCACAAGCGGCAAATATGTCTGCTGTGGGTATCGAACTAAATATCTATTGTTCAAAGAAACTGTTAATTAATTGCCAATTATTGGGTGTAGGATCTTAAGTTCTACAAATTGATGCGTTTCCACGAAGCTATTTAGTTAAATAATAAACAAAAAAGTCCATTAAAATTGTTGCTAGCATTATTGGTCTACATTTTAAACGCAACAAAGTTATTTATAAAGACATTTATGTAAAGAAAGCACAAGATTTACTTGAGTATCCTGCATATGTCAAACTGGACAAGAATCTTTTGAATTCTGTCAAACATAAAACGACGAAATTTGTAAAGAAATCTAATTTAGGCAAACAACAATATAAGACTAAATTTACTAAATGTGTTCATTGAGAAATGTAAGAAAGTGTAGGTCAAAAAAGTTAGTACAATATAGTGTACACTAGGTAACATATTATTTATTTCTCAAGACCAAATAATTGCAAATTATATAGAGTTATGTATTAAGTTGTGTAAGTTAACACCTAATGAACTATAAGTATTAAGATTTTAGGTTTACTAAAATTTCATAAGACTACGACGTACCCTTCCATATCATTATCAACTGTATCAATTCAAGTATCAATGAATAGTATAAATATCTAAATTACTAATTGATAATTCATCTACTTAAGTTTACAGAACTTAAGAAGAATATCTGGCTACTCCGCGACACTCGTATAAACCATCCGATTCAAAAACAGACATACTTTACGCCAATCGGTAATGTGACTTATAGGTAATAGTAGAAGATAGTAGTACGATTCGTCACAGTGCAGGCAACAAAATAACGAAAACAGGCGTTCACTCTTTATCAAAATAAACAGTTTAAAATTAATTTAATAGTCATCAATGTAAAAATTAATGAAATTGTATTCTAGGATTTTAAATATACACGTATCTATTGTAAACCCATTGCCAATTGATTAAATTCGTCACAATACCTTCATACTTCGTATATGTATTTGTAACGATACAGGGAAACAAGAAACAATTTAAAATATATGAAATTAGAATCTTCCTACCTTATCCACTGTCGTAGTTCTTGGACCCTCCTTCATTACAGATGCAGGTAAAATGTACACTCACACTGCTTTCACTGTGCTCTCTATAAACTACGTTAATTGAAAGAAACTACTAATAAGCATATCACGTAAATGTTGCTGTAATATCTTATCACATTAATAAACAAATAACTGCACTTATTTCACTGCATATCACTTTTAAATCCACAATTTTTATAATAATTATAAACACCAAAATCAAGTGTACAGCTTCGAAACACATAAACAACTGAATTTCTATCACAGTGCATGAGTCCAGCACAGCAAACTTTGTCCAAACAAGTTAAATCGTTTGCTTGCTAGCGCTTGCAGTGTTACACTTATAAAATAAATTAAATACATATTCAAGTATTGTATTTATGTTGAATTCAGAATTTTAAATGGTATTAAATAGAGAAAAATATTAATTGAAATCGTAACTAATGTTATTTAAAATGATCTTTAGTTCGAATCCCACAGCCGACATTAGATTTTAGTGTTAAGGTTACCCTCCACTAACACTTATAAGCGTAACTTTTCGATTAGTAACCGTATTTCACTCGTAAAAATATATCAATTATTGAGATCTGAAAAAGTGTAGTTACAGTGTGTACAATGGAAAGACAAAATCTTTCGAATATATACTTCTAGTATAGGGTAAAGAAATAAATTCAAAAGAACTGCCTGAAATAAGAATTTATTTTATCGTCCGTACCCCGTCACTATTATTTTTATACTTACGTCATTGTGCAAAAAGAAAACTTTTAAAATCACTTGAAATGAAAAGCGTGTACGTGCAATGACGTTTAACACTCGTACAGTTAACAATTCTTGTTCTTAAATTTATCCGTTCCTACTTACTAAACATAATCCCATTATTTAACAGTCTTATTAAAAAAGTAATTATATTCTAATAATATTAAATAGTCACGTCATTGCATCGCGTACTCCTAAGCACTCTCTCGAAATACAATTTTTTTCGGCAAAGTAATGTTTCCTTAATATACTACCATAGTAACAAAGATACTTGACAATTCTAAAAACTGATTTAGATTTTTTTATTACAGTGTTGTATTATTTTCTGTGGAAATTTCGTAGGAGATTGTAATGATAATGGAAATTTTCTTTCTGTTAATTAATAGTTATTTTCGTATGTGCATCGTACAATATTTTATCTAAGATATAATAAATTTTTTAAATTTATGAATTAGGATCACAATATTAATTGAGAAGTTTGCCATAATAATTTTTTTTTGTAAATTAGGCCTATTAATCACTCGTTGATTGGCAACCAGTGTTTAATGAAGTCGTGTTACTAAACAACCGTTTTACAAACTTGAAACTAACAACTGAACATCAATTTTACACACTATCGTAGATAAATAAATTAATTTTAACCTGCTTTTCAAATGTCAAATATTTTTCGCTTTTGTCTAATTTTCCATGGCCTTGTTTCAAGTTTCTTCATTAATATTGATTTTAATTTAATTGATATATCGTGAATAGGTAACCAAATGGACCTTATTGCATGTATCTTTAAATTCGGAATAACTTTTGTATTTACACTTTAATTGTAAAGTGAATAGGTAAAAATTTATAGCAATTTAAAAAAATTGCATAGAAATCCTTATTTTCCACAATTCTACACCCGCTATATGTAGCTGGATATAAGATAATAATTGTTAAAAGAAAACATTCTGCAATTGGTTCCTATAAGTTGTAAGAAACATGCATATCCTAAGAAAGAGTATGTCGTGTTTTATGGTTTAACGTTATAAATAAATGTTCTAATTCCTTCTCTAAATGCGGTCCTGCTTTGGAAAACAATGTCCCATTCCCGACGATGGGCAGGGCCCGTCTGAGCAGTATTGAAGATAGATGTGGTACAACCTAGTGCGCATGTATTTAAGTAAACTATACGGAAATAAAACATTCCTACTAACGCATTAACACGCCGCGGCCGCAATGATATGAAGCACAAGCTCTTGCGTCGAACGATACCTGAACCTGGGCCTGGGCGTCAAGTGAAACTGATTAATTTATTGTTTGTACATGGGTGTAAATTATTTCTTCAGACAATACAGCAATGCTTTGTTTGTACTCTTACGCCAGAGGTTCCAAAACTTACTTACGTCTTTGTTGTTTTACATCTGAAACACTTACAGTATTGTTAAAAAAAGACTTAGAGAATGAAACGAGATCTTCAGTTCGACACAAACTGTCAGCAAAGTTGCTGCTTTTTACTTTATCGTAATGAATCCCTGATCTTTAACTGCTTTGCGAGCAATAAATTGACGGCTGGTATCCGCACTTCACGAGAAAAAATACCGAGATCTGCAAAAGCAGAGTGCCACATCCAAAATGGACAGATAACGTGATACAAATAATCTGAAAGATTAAATAAAAAATATATATTTCTGATTTATAAAGTTATAAACAATTATAAAAGTAGAGAACAATATTTCACTTGTTTTAGGTTTTTTAATTAACCCTAAAATTATTTAAATCAGTTTTTTTTAATGGGGTAAATTGCTAGGGGGGAACGCGTCGGACTGTGGATCGTGAGATCCTCTGTTCGAATCCCACAGCTGACAGCTACCAATTTAAATTTACCCCTGTGGTTCCCCCTTCACTAACATCTTTGGTGGCTATGATTTGACGGCTGGAAACCACACTTCATATGCAAAAATATATCACTTACCGAGATCTGTGTACGCAGAGTGCCATATCTACAATGGGTGAAAGGCGTATAGATATACTTATTTTTTTTTCCTTAGCTTCTTGTTACCTTCCTTTCCTGTCTTTAAAAGATATGTAATTTCAAATATTTTTTAAATTTTAAAAATCTGTGGTTTGGCTACAAGAAAGACTTTAGGCCTATTAGGCCCAACCCGTGTATAGTGTATACGTATAACTTTTTTTCGTTAACTATTTAAAATTTATAGATATACATTTCATGCATGAATGTTAAGTTAACATATATTGAATTTCTATGTTTTTCATGTTGGTTGAACAATTTACTTTACTTTACTTTAATAAATATTTGACTGCTAGTTCGTTTGTTTTGATTCTTCCCATAATTCCGTTGTTAATTGTGTTGTTGTTGTCTTCCAGTTTATTTATGTACGTTAAACAAATGGTAACTGATAAATGTTTTTCACAACTATTTTTATATATTTATTAGTACAATATAGATTAGATTAATAGTAGAATATAAAAAAAATCAACATATTAGTGTGTAAAGGGCAAGAGTAAACAACAAAGTTAGTGTCTGAGAGACCCTTGATTTTAAAGCATCTGTCAACTGAAGGGTTAATAGTTCACTTAAAGTTTTCCAATGGACTTAATGAAATAATACTTTATATAATAATATCATCATTGTATTTATTCATGTTCGGTGTGGCACTCTGCTCCCGCAGGTCTCGATAGATTAAAACGCATGTCAGGTCAAGTGGAATGCCCGTTTTCTTCGCATGTTAACCCGCCTGCGAACAAAGGAAGGAAATAATTCTGCGCCCGCTGCATAAAGACAAATACAGCAATTCCCTAACGTGCTATGATGTGTGTATTTTGCATCAGTTCTAAAAGAATTACAACATTAAAGACATCCGCAAACATTTTCATTTTAAATGCATGAAACAGCATTTGCATGTGTCCACGAGGCGAACAAGTTCCCGTGAGGCTCTACGAAATTGTTTTGTGTTCAATTCGAACTCGGCTTTAAATATTTCATGTCCGTTCTCTTGGATGTTGATATCGGCTTTCGGTCAGAGAAACTTAGGCTGTAACCTGTAAAGCGGTGAATATATTTTAATTTCAAGTGGATGCCAAGGTCCTAAATTCTCTAACGTCGTCTGTATTGAAATTATTCACTAGTGTGGTGTTTTTAATGCAATCATAGTTGAATTATAAAGCTATTCGCGGCGCCGAGCACAGATGGCAGCACAGGGCCCGCGCTGGATGAAGCGAGGAGAAGGACCTCGTGCCATACATCACCAAGACAAACGGCCACTAAATTCATGTCCACGTCAGACTCTGTAAGCAACCCTTCCTGACGCCGCCAGTGCCGTGGGTGTAGGCTGGTCTCTGGGGCTGCAGCCCACGGCCTCACTAACAAGACAGGTAAATTATAAGTCTGCAATTCTATGCTACCATTTTCAATTTTAATATGGCGTTATTCTGTTGACGATTCAGAAATTTATTCGCAGAAAACTAGTTCTGTCTTTCTAGAAATTCATCAATATTCTTTTAACATTCTTCAGTAGCATTTAAATTAGTACATTTATGTAGTACTTATCTTGAAATATTTCAATAGATTATGCCTTTAGAATGCTAATAGTAGAGTTTATAAATGCTTCATTTCTTATAAATAATAAATATGTCAGTAGGTATGTTTTCTTAGAAACCATTTTATTCAAAAATATTTATCGAATAATTAGTTATTTCTACAAAAAATTTCTGCAAGTTTTTAAGTACTGTTGTATATCCCCATAATATTTCTCAATATTCTCCCTAAAGATTTGGATATCTATTCCAAGGCTTGCCTAGAACACTACAAAGAATTATTCTTTGTGAAATACTTGGATATTTATTCAAGTATGTTTATTGTAAAGTGACAAAAATACGGAATTCCGTTGTCAGTATTGATAATATAAATATGTATGTGTTATGCTTTTGTATGTACGAAGTTTTTAACAAACTGAAATGCTGTAAGACTGAGATTTCGAGTATTTTTTACACTTTATTTATATAATAATTATTGCTGAGGTAGAGAAAAAATTGTTCATGCACCTTAGGAGTGAATGCAATATTTTCTTCGGGGATTGGCAGTTCTCAGTATTTGTGCTTTGGCTAGCTTGTACAAATTTCCGTGGCGATTGATTCCATTAGTGTTTCTCAGCAGGTATTCCAAAAGAGGATTAAAGAAATTTATGAGGGACTACTTTACAGGGTTGTACTGGATAATATTTTCAAATGAGTTTTACACAAACAGACACACAAGTAATATCAAAATATGAAAAATTTTAATAAAATGAATTTTAAATGTCGTTTTCTGAAGGTATATTTGTATAAAATTATCTTACTTAACAGTTTTCGGAGAAACAATTGAAAAGATAATCGTATTAAAAATTTCGGAGATTGAAGCATCTAAGCCAAAAATTATAATAATCCATTCCTGAACATCAGACAAACTTGCACCCCGCTGGCTAGGGCTGGCTTATCCCATTAGCAAGTCAAGTCAATCGCCACGGAAATTTGTACAAGCTATACAAGTTATGTTTTAGAAAAAAAAATGTATATTTCCTAAATTTAATAAATCGGCAGAGGATAATCTGTGAATAGGCAATAATATGAAAGTGTAAAATCCAAAAAAACAATAACATTTTAATTCATATACCTAAACTAAAATCAAAAATGAAACAAAATTTAAAAAAAACCGGTGAAAATATGTTTTTTTTTCAGTACTTTACTACATCTTCTAAAATAAATTTAAATTCATTCTCAACTACCTAATTCGAGTCGCAATAACATTTTTCAGGTTTAAGGGATTAAATTCCTAACAAGATTATATACCACACTTAACAAGTATTATAAGACTCTACGTCATGAAAAGCTAAGGGTTTTTGAAATTTTTTAAGATAAACAAAAGCTATATAGATTATCACCGGGAATAATTTCTTGAGCTTTATTTTCAACAATTGCATTTTAAGAAATGTAAAAAAATATTCATTGCATTGTTATAAAATAATAAGTAATTTAAAAAAATCATTGGGGTAGTAAAGTACGGATGGGTGCGCCGCTGGCTTAACCGTGGTGTTCGTTTTGCGCGCCAGCAGTTCCCGGCCCCTTTCTCCCGGATTACACATACTCTCCACCTTTTAATTTAATTTCCCGCCAAGCTACGTGTCTGACGAATGCGCACCTCGGAATATTCGAAATTACACCACTTTTCTTCCTTGACAACACAGGTAACACCACTACACTGCCACTCACGGCACTGGGGAACGCGGAGAGCGACAATTATCCTCTTATAAATCGCCATTCCTCCCACTTCATCCCCAAAACTACAGTAATCACATTTATTAAGAGCGGAACATAATATTCTTTGAAACAATTAAAATTGTTAAGGGTGTTATTATCTAACGTATGTATATTTAGATATTTGTGAAATATCTGAACAGATCTGTTTCGTCATAAGAAAATAAAGCAAAAATAAATGCAGGAGCTCACGAAAACGCAATAGATCGGACTAAAAGGATTAAACCCTCCTTAATTACATGTACAAAGAAACCTGTCATAAATAAAAAAAAAACACTGTCGTTGGTCACTCAAGTTTACCACAATTGGACTTAACAAAAATAAAAAGAAGTAAATATTAAAAATTTGTCACTATTTGCTGCGCATGTTCTTGTAAATAAATACTGCTCAAGTTAATTTAATTTTCTTGACTTTGTTCGACTTTTGTAGTATTTTCTTGTTGAACATTTTGAACTAGTACTACTATTGTGCGTCAGCAATTTTATCATCTTTGGAAACGCTCGACTAGTCGACTACCACACAATTTTTATCATATTTCAAATTTTGCTAATAGAAAAGTAGAAGCACATATTCTAATATTACACCACTGAATGTTGGGTGTGGATGAAGAAGCATGAACGACGTATAACTGCTGTAGAAATGAGATATTTGAGAGGAGTATGTGGGTATACGAGACGTGATCGTATACGGAATACATTGGTGTATGATGAATGTGAGATTGAGAAGAATTTTATTAAGAAAGTGGGAGTGAGTCAGTTGAGGTGGCTTGGACAAGTTGAGCGAATGTCGAATGAAAGGTTGGTGAAACTAATATATGTGGGTGAGTTTGAAGGTGAACGATTGCGTGGGCGTCCGAGGAATAACTGGTTGGGTATGATTGATGGTTTGTTACGTGAACGAATGATTCCGAGTGTGAAGAATAAACGAGCATGTATGAATCGCACTATGAATGTGGACGAGGCGAAAGTGGTGTATCAGGATACGAATGTTTGGAGGAGATTGATTGTTGGTTGACTGTGTTTCTCGGTTCATGCTACCCCACTAAGTGGGATATAGCGTGATGTTATGTATGTATGTATGTTATATGAATGGGGAAGGCAAAAAATGCAAAATACTTTAATCCGGATTTTTTGCTACTAGTTTTGTACTCATATTTCCTTTTTACACGTTAACCGGAGTAACTACTTTGATCATATGCTGATGCTCGTAATTAATTTCAAACTTGTTAAATAATAAGTACAGATAGATAAAGTGCTTTTACAAATGACATTTTAAATTAAATTTTTATCCAGTTTAGATACTTTACATGCGAACAATAATAATTTGGTAATGCAATGTTAATAAATATGGCATTTACTTATATAATCCGAATTATACAATATTATTGAAAATATATGGTAGACACAAGACTAGTTTTTACTTTAAATAATTATGTCCACGATGATACAGGTCTGGCAAAACTGGTCAGAATACCAGCAGATCCACAATGGTGTTGCAGCAGCAGAAGATGATTCCAACATTTCAAGTTTGTGATGTCTACGATAATACTGGGTCCGGCGAGACTGATCAGAATACCAGCAGTTTCACTATAATGATGTAGAAGCAGACGATGGTTCCAGGTCTATGGAGGTCCTATGTAAACATGCTAATAAAGTATTAATAAAATTAAATTGCTGTCAAATTAATTTACACACGATTGCGTTACGAATAATTTACTTCAAAGCTGATATCGGCCCCGAAGGTACTTTTGCAAGATGATTTAAAGCTCCGGTGATGTTGTCCATGAGTCGCTATAAACATAAAAACATTGTATCATATATTAGAAGTACTTGTTCCTACAAATATCCAGCAAATTACGGTTGAAAAGTTCTTTTGTATTTTTAATTTGGGAGGTTCTTAATTGTTTTATTATGATCCTTTGGCTTTTAATGGACTACACTCTACTATACTTGAAACAATAGATACAAAAAGGTTAATTATGGACATTTAAGACGGATGCCAAATATAAGATGACTGATAAAAATCTTGGAAATGGAAACCAGAGGGATGCAGAAAACTAGGTCGGCCTTTGCGAACATGGGATCAAGATATTCAAAAACTGATAGAATATCGGATAGTGAATAGTAAGATCAAGAAAACTGGCGGCAAATATTTCAAAGCGATAACCGACCTGAACTGATTTATCGAAATCTAAATATAAGAGAAACAACCTTTAAAATTGCCTCGACATATTATATTGTTAAAGGCATGAAAAGAAAAATAAGTTTATAGAGAAAATGAAATTTATGTTTATGGTGACCGATAATAGCAGCTATTCGAAAGCGTACACTTGCAGTTACGGTCAAATAAAAATAAACACTTCATAACTTATTCACCTCATAAAATATCCAATCTCCGTCGTACAAACCAGCGTGAAAATTAAAATATAAACACAACGTGCCTAAAGTATGCACAGTCGCCATTACACAAAACATCAGCAGCACTTTACGTGTGAGTAAACGAGCTTATATTGGAATCTGGACCGTTACCGCCGAGGAAAACCAGGAAAACCTCCATCTACATCTTCGCTGGTAAAATGAGATAGTTGCCTTCACGGCTTTACGAGCTCGGCATATTGTTGTCTTAATCTCAGTTATGATTGCTTTTGTATTCTAAGTTTGTACCCGGCAAGTAGGTCATGTCAAGGCGCACTGAGATGCCGCTGCGGGCTGTTGCGATTGACTATTCTTTGTGAACACAAATATTGACTGAACCTTTGATATATAATTCAGATTTGGATTACTACCCAAATACTCTAAATTGTTTACTTGGACATTTATTTGGTTTAGCGAATTACCTGCGGGTGTTGACCAAATAACAAATAACACAAAATACTTCAGCACTGATTCAAGTTATTGAGGATAACGTTATTTTGTATACATATATTGGGGTAAATAGCTCCGTGGTAACGTGTCGGACTGTGGATCGTGAGATCCTCAGTTCGAATCCCGCAGCTGACAGTAGCCTCTGGTTCCTCCTCCACTAACATCTTTGGGGGCTATGATTTGACGGCTGGTAACCGCAATTCATACGCTAAAATGTATCTCTTACCGAGATCTGCGAAAGCAGAGTGCCACACCCATAATGGGTAAAAGGCGTGATAATATATTTATTTTATATATTAAAGTAAAAATATTACAAAATATATCTTTTTAAATTTAATAACTGTTTTATTTGAAACATTTTATTTATTTAGGCTCTATTTCCGATAACGATAAATTCACCGGAGTCTAAAGCGTGCATTGCACGATGAAGTTTTTCTATTCAAGTGACTTTAAAAGTTCTCTCTCATACTATTATGTAAGTGTAAGAGAGATAGAAGAATATGGGGTACTTTTTCTAAATTTCCTTAATAAAAATTGGCCGTACACTTGCACTGCTTTACCGCATTACCGTTGACAGTTGTTAAAACTGGCCCTTTTAACGTTGCCTATCAAGTTAAAAGTGTCACTTTCTGACACTAGAGTTACAAGTAACATATCAACTTGTTAAAAGTGATTTTATTGTTACTTTTAATACGTTGCTTACGATTTGTATCAACAATTTTCAAATATTTACTAATACTCTAGGAGGATCGTAGATAAAATTTTGTATGATATACGTGTTAAAAGTGATTTATTTCGTTCATGGGGTTGTTTCGCTTGGCTTCGCCTCGTTTCACAAACTTCCTCACTTACCTATAAAATGCCACTTTTAACACTTGTATTATAAATAACTATTATTCGAACCTTTTTTCGCACCCGATTCATATTAGAAAAAAATAAAATTAAGAAATCAAATCAGTTCTTCGCATTGTCCAGACACTTTAAATTAGAAGTTTTGATACAGTTATAGAACATCACGAAAAAAAATGGATTGTTACAATAGCAAAAAATTATCTTACTTAGAGTGACAGCAATTTAAATATTTACAACAACAATATTTCTAATTTAAATATAAATATTGTTATTGTAAATGTCTAAATATCACTATACGTTAGATAAATTTTTACTATTGTAACAATCCATTTTTTTTTTTTTCGTTTACAGACAAACATCCATCCACGTAGACGTCATTGAGAAAATGGTATACTACGTATAAGAAAATAACAAAACCGAAACCAATCCAAAATCAGTGCGGATCGCCGTGAATCATGATACTTTGGTGCGTTTCTTCTTTTTGCCTTCGAACTTCATAGCGTATATTGAAAAATAAGAATAGAAAATGTTTGATCTAAACGCAAACAATCTTATCGGTAATATAGCTTTCTGCAATGAAGTTGGAAAGTACTTCCTGATTGGCATAAACCAAGTAGTTGAGAGTCCCACATTATGTTGAACATAATAACTTTGTAGCATAATGTAGTGTACTCATACTCAGGTTTTGTGTCATTTTATGGAGATTAGGTTATCGCGCAAAGCTGAATGATATGTAGACATTTTCGAAGCAATAATCGTAGAATCACATAATAAATTCCGAATGTAAAGTTTTTAAGCTCGTTTGTTACAGGTCGACAAGTAACAATGCATGCAGTTCTCAGTCTCCGCAGTTTGTTCTGCAACTGTGAATATCGCAGATATAGAATATTCAACTGTGACCGCAGTTAAAATTATGTTTGAGCACTTTATAAAAAGTTTTCCGTTTGTTACCAGTTTTACAGTTTATTTCACCAGTAGCAGTAGCAGACATCTAAAACTTGCCTTTACTGTCTGAACGTGAGCCGCAACCTGACTGGGGGAATATTATTTTTGGACGGTGGTCTACTGAAAGGCAACCGGAATTCGGATTCTGGATTTTACTTTGTTTGACACACATTTTATTGCAAAAGAAAACTTTGTTCACGATGAAAAGCATTATTATGAATTTGATATTGGCTTCGTTGTCGGAAATAGTTCCGAGGTAACCCAGCAGACTATGATGAGATCCTCAGTTCGACTCATAAATTTTCACCTCTTGAAAATTTCCTCGGTGTCAACATTTTATAAAATGATAAAACTGATGAATAAAATAATATTTACTTTGTTAGTTTGACATCGGATATACTATAAGGAAGAGAACTATTTGCAAGTATACTTAAGTTTATTTACTTTCATTACCTAGCGAACGATAAATCGTTTTAATAAATTAACAACATTCAGCAAATTATCTTAGCAATTACCACTCGAAATTGCTTTGAACAAAAAGGACTCGAGCAATTTTATATTAGACAAAATTGTTGTTACCAAATAATCCGGTTTTCACAAACAAAAGTTTGTCCAATGTTATGATATTATTCTGGACAACTTTATGGTTAGAAGACGCATAACTTTGTACTGGATTATGCGTTTCGATTAAACTTTTTCCATCCCTGAAAGTAAAAAATAAATAGCCACAAAAAAATTAAAAATAATACGTTTTAACAAAAAAATAAATCCACGATAAAAGAAACTGAAAAATGAAAAACAAAATAAACATTATGGTCTTTTGATCCTAAACAAATATAAGTAACTAATTTTGAATCTGCGCTAAATAAACCAGACAATCCACGAACGCCGACTCAATATTAGTTGCTTACATTAAGTTTAGGACAAAATAAATAGGTTTATTTTATTTTTAACTGGGGTAAATAGCTCAGTGGCAACGTATCGGACTGTGGATCGCGAGATCCTCAGTTCGAATCCCACTTCCGACAGTTGCCAATTTAAATTTACCCCTGTGGTTCCCCCTCCACTAACAACTTTGGGGGCTATGACTTGACGGCTGGTAACCGCATTTCATACGCCAAAATATATCACTTACCGAGATCTGCGTAAGCAGAGTGCCACACCCGCAATGGGTACAAGGCGTGATGATATATTTATTTTATTTTATTTATTTTTATTTTATTTTTGCTTTTCAGTTTCTTTTTTCATCGGTTAAATTTTTTGTTAAAAAGTTTATTTTTATACCTATATTGCTGAAACAAGAACATAGAACCCTTTTTTCAACGTTTTGTTTTTTCGTGTATATTTTATATTTAACTTTGATTTATATATATTAATTAAAATGTTATTATTTTTTTATTAATACACTTTCATGTTATTGTTAATCCTATTATTAAAATAACTGGTATCGTAAAAAATGTATTATTTTTTTAAATCCTGCAGTGTATATATAATTTGTATTAAAATAAATATCATGATATCTACACACATTTTCCCACTTCTAGGTGTGGCACACTGCTCAATACAGATCTCCGTATTATGATATATGTTTATGCGAGAAGTGCAGTTACCAGTTGTCAAATCACGGCCACCAAAGATGGTAGTGGTGATTGGAACAACATGTAAAATTAATTTTGAAAAATATGTCAGCTATCGGGATTGACCCGAGGATCTTTTGATCCACAATCCTATTTGTTACCACAGAGCTATTGCCAAAGGAAACTTGTATTTTTTTGTATATTTATAAATTTAGCCAAATAATTTGAAGTGCAGTTCTAAGTGATATATATATTTTCTTTGTCTACGCGTCAGGAACTAACATTTGATACCAAACTTGATATTTCTGAATTATTCGCTATTTTAGATTTTACAAAATCAAAATTTTCGGTTAACTATTTCTAATATTACTACGATCTTTTATTCTGAATTGTTATCAAAGATAAGGATATAGAATATATACGGGTTGGACAGTTATTTGTAGAGGCAATTTTGAGTAAATTGTTTTTAAGTAATTTTCCTAGACTTTCAAAGAATTACTGTATATGGGTCTGTGGCAAAAGGTGTGTATTTGTATAAGGATCAAATGTTCATTTTTATATAATAGATAAAGCTCTGTAAAAATGATTATGAAATTATAAAAAAATTGGTATAATGTTAATATTAATAGATAAGTTAAAATTACGAATTTTTTAATTATGTCGAGCCGTTGTGGAAGACACCGCCCTCCTACGTATTACAGTCGGAAGTGTCACGGAACCCAATTGGAGTCCGCCGTGTCTCCAGAGTTGTCATGTCAGGGGTTACCGACCACCGGAAGAAAGATGGCGCCAGTGTTGAACCGGAAAGCGGAAGAGGATAATCTGATGTCATTTTACAGTTTAGAAACGTGATAACTACCTCGATGATGTCGTTATTCTTTGTTCGCCCCTAACTTTTCGTACATTTGCATCTGCAATTAAGAATTTTATAGCTGTGTAGAGTGTTAACCTGACTTTATGCCTGATCGGAAAGTACTTTGCCGTTCGTGACAATATTTTGACGATATAATAATACAAAAACTTTTTGAAGAGGCGCAAATGTTAATTACAGACGTGAAAATTGAGCTAAATTTACACCAAAGCTTGTTAAAGTGAATATAATTTGTGCTTTAATTAGTCATAACAACTTATATCCCTATTTTCAAGTAGTTATAATTAGTAGAGGCAAATTATAACTACTGTAGCTAGTACACAAACTTTCTCGATTATATTAGCAAACAGGTTCGCAAGCTGAGTAATTGGTGTCGCACAGCTGCAATGACAGAACACAATTTATAAGATACCAGCATGCATGGTTACTCAAATATTTCACTCGTTTTGCTCCTCTGTGTAAACACTGCAGAAAAATTTTAACAATTTTTAGCTGCTGTGTTTATTTGTTGAATCTCGATTCTCGAAACACGTTTACATAGTGATCAGATTACAAAAAAATGAAATGTGATGGTTTATGAATCACTGAATAATGATGTAATGACAGATTTATAGCATCTAGTGATATGTTTACCTACACGCAAAATAACATGTTTACTTTATTTACCTACAACCGCAAAACATGTAGTAAAAATGAACGTTACATGAAAGAGTTTACAGAAGCTATATTAGCCAGGAACGGGATAATACTCCATTCATTAATCATTAAAAACTATAATGAGGTGATGACACAAAAAATTTGAATGTTTCGTTACAGAAAACTGGAACATTGCGCAGTCTTCATTGACATTAAGATTCAACCAATTCATTTATAGAAATTCAAGATTTTTACCTTCCGCCACATAGCTGTATAGGAGTTATAGGAACCATGCTAAAAATTCGGTAGTGTTTTCAGAAAATAAGCACGTTTTAGTGTCCCTAGAATACGAATTAATAGTTTCACAATGATGTCTGTGTGTGTGTGTCTGTCTGGCTGTGTGAATCTCTAGAATTACGGTTTCTGAAATACTACTTAATTGAAAATTGAAGAGCTGATTAGATTTTGGTGATATCCAATAACCGGAAGTGGTAGTTTACATAAATGTCCTATCAAGTTATTTTGAAATATCTCAGTAATTTATGGTTTAATAACAATTTTTGTTATTAGAATAATCTTTCAAATATTATTTTGTATAATTATAGTTTGAAACAATTTTCTTTTACTGTTAACACGTTAAAGAAAAATTATATATTGACATTTTCTTTTAAACCTATACCCTGTGCTTTTTGAAAAAGAAAAAACAAAGCAATGCTTGAAAAATGTCTTTTTTTGACATGTGTCATAATTAAAAAGTAAATTTTTTTATGGGATGAGCGTTTCTTGATATTGGTGGTCAGTGTTCCTGTATTGTTTGCCCACAACAGATTTTGGCTGCGAGAAATAAGAAATCCGTTCGGTGGTGTTGTCATTGATCATCTGTGCTCGGTCGGATGGCCGAAGTCGGAAGGCGGTTTACGTGAACAGGTGAGTGTAGCCGATGCCGGTGTCGGTGCAGAGCAGCAGACAGACACGCGTCCCCGCGTCGCGCCCCTCGGCGATGGCGAGACGAGTGCAGCGGCTTAGTTCGGTGCGCTGCCGCGAGTGCGGCGGGTGCGCGGCGCCCTGGTCGATAGCGCGCGAGCATCGCGAGGCGAGAACCGGTCTCGGTGTGATCGCACGCCAGCGCGACTCACCAGAATCGCGAGTGCAGTGCTGGAGTGCGGTCGTGACCGTGTCCGTGTCGTGTCGTGTGAGTGCGCGCCGGGATGGCCGGCAACATCGTGGCCGAGTGGCTCCGCAGCCTGCACCTAGGCCAATACGCCGAGAGCTTCATCGACAACGGCTACGACGACCTAGAGATCTGCAAGCAAGTCGGCGACCCGGACCTAGACGCCATCGGCGTGTTCAACCCCGTGCACCGAGCCCGCTTGCTGCAGTCCGTGAAGACGCTCCGTGAGGAAGGGGCCGCCTCTGTGTACTTTACTCTGGAAGAGACGGTCGCAGCGCATGATGAATGTTTATGTGACTCTGCCAGTGCGAGGTCTTCCCGCGCGTCCTCGGGCCGCTGCTCGGACAAGGAGGCCGCCGCCGTCGCCGCCGTCAGACACCTGCCGGGCTCCGCGTCGCCGGGGGCATCTTCCTCGGCGGAGAGCGCGCACGAGCTCACCAAGTACCTCGACGAGTACGAGGAGGGCAAGGCCGAGCTGGTCAAGATTCCGCGGATCCAACTCAAGTTGCTGCTGCGCGACAAGCTGACCCAGGATGGCATCCGACTCAGCTGTCAACCGTATTCTACTTCGGTGAGGAATCATTCTCTTGGAAACCTACCTAGATTTCAATGGACTTTTGCATTCTTTTCGCACGCCATGTGCTAACTTGGCCGCAATGTTACTTTCATACCTTGCAACGCTTTTGTATTTGCAGGTCTTTGTTAAATGCTAGTTCACACTTATTCCATAAATTATTGCGTTTGTTTATTATGTCCGCTTCCATGAATCAGTCAGTGTTGATTTAACATGACGTTTAATTAAACTTAATCTTATCAAAGCTATACAAAGTTACCTGCGTTGCAATTTACACGAAACAGATTTCAAACATGTTAGGCGATGATTTAAACTGATGTTCAACAACAATCAAACAATACCATACCAATATTAAATAAAAATTACATACATTCACAAATGACATCTTATTAAAAATAATTTTAAAAATGGATTTGCATTGTCAACCTGTGTATTGTGTAAACAAAATAGAAAATTCCCATTGCGGACAGGTCTAGAGCTATAAAGTATAGTTATAGCTAATACGGTGATGTAGAATCGAGCAGCGCTGGCCCCGGATTCCACTTTTTGTCGCGTTCATTAAGAGCAGTGTCCGATGTGGCTTAGCTGACGGGTCAGGTAGAAATAACGCAGTAGTAAAGACGACAGTTGGTTTTATGGGCCCAGGCCTCGCTCTGATGTCCGCTGGCTGCATTTATCACATTTCCAACCCAATGTTTTATTTTTGGAAACTTTTTGCTCGTTTACCTCGTAATCAGGGATACTAATGTCTGCGTTTAGTAGAAAAAATCGTTCTCAAAGAATATTATATCTTAAACTGTTTAAAATAAGTCAAGCAAAACGGAAATCAAATAGGTAAGTATCTCGACGAGGGAATTAGTGCCAGGATTATTTAATGTTAAAAAACTGTTTACAAAAACTTGCTCATAATATTAAAGTATGAATGGGAATTTACAAAAAGATTTGTTCATCATACATTTTTTATATTTCCTTTATAACCGGAATTGTTTTATTTGTTTTAAATGTTTGAGCTTACCTTGTGAAATAAAGTACCTACATACTAAATACAATAAATATTGAAAAATTAAGGAATTCGATTGCATTGAAATTTGATTGTTTATTGTTTGTACGTTATTTGAACAATAAAAAAATAATAATAACAACCGTCCTACATAGCGTAGACAACTCAATTGTCCTGTTTCTTATCCCAATGGATCCAGGTTCGCTTCCTCAAATAGTAAAAGAACAATAATATTAATATAACAAAAATATTTTCTAACAAACCATAAAGAACAACAAAATCATAGAAAACAGATCACAAATCTGAATCGCAACAACTAACAAGAAATCAAACAACACACAAAACCCCTAAAGCAACATAGTAAGAGAAGGGAACATATAGTACTGACAAGATTTAGAATTGGACATACCCTTTTGACATAAGAATACATGTTCGCAAGAACAAAACAAAGTATGTGTAAATACTACAATGCGACTTACAGTAAAACATATCATCGAATATCCTAGAACAAGCAACAGAACATTCCAATAAAACTAGAAGACGACAACGAATCAGTCCAAAACATAATACAATTCCTAAAGTCTATAGATCTTTACAATTAAAAATAATAAAACCTTAAATTTTACTGTACCAAACGTTCGAAAAATCGTAAATAAAAATATTTAAATTTTAAAAAGGAACAGAAACAAAAAAATTTGTCCACTATTTCAGTAACAGTTTATAAAACGAAATATTTCAATTGTTTATTATTAATTATCATTGATCAAATATTTATTATTTCAATAATAAGGCAAAATATTATAATATCAATAGTTGTCTCCCCTATCAATTTATATGAATAATATATTAGTTCAAAGTTTGCTATAAATATAGATACTTTACATAAAACCAGCCAGTTTCATTATAGTGTATATTTCCGGACAAATTTATTCTACGCTATGTTATATTTGCTCATTGTGTGATGGTAGAATATTGAAACAATATAACATTAGTTTAGATGGATCGGAAGTTTCATTCGTTATTATTATCTAATATTATATTTTGATCATTTCATAGCAGATCAATAATCGTACTTTCTGTTTTAATAGGTTTTGATTAATATTTATTTTATTTTATTTAGTTTATTATGAAGTACATAGCTCCGTGGTAATGCATCGAACTGTGGATCATGAGATCCTCGGTTTGAATCGCACAGCCGACAAATTTTCAAAATGGCGTGATGAACAACTATTTTAGTTTAAAATAAATGAAAAATATTGTGATCACCATAAATTTTCTAACAGGGCGAAATATGACTAAGCACCAATAAATTCATTCCCTAATTACAATTGGAACATAGATTAATTAATGTGCGTAATTATAAACAGCTTGCGCGTCTGATAATATTTATTTAATCCTCGGGGCTGTTGCAGCTATTGCACAAGGATAAATTATACCCCGTAAGGATTTTCTGAAATGATGACTCTGTGAAATCAAATCCAAGATTCTTGGAGAATTATCACTTTGACACTCTTTCTTTCTTTGTTTCGTTGAAAAGAGAATAAAATCTTAATGTTATTATGATATTATGTAGCTATTGTTGTTCGTAATAATGCTATAGTTGTCTGTCTGCATTAAAATCACATTTTAATCTTTTTCATTTTACTGTAGTCATTTTACATTTACAGATAAACTTAAACACATATTCTTATATACTTATACAAGTACCTACGAGAGAACGTACAAATTATCTTAAAGTTTTATTACTTAGGTATACTATTTGGTCCTAACCACAGGTAAAGCAGAAATTACATCAGCTTGGATTTCTTCTACCAAAGTTACCAGAATTAATTACTCTGTTCAACTTACCTGCAATCAGATATATCAGATGTACAATCCAAATGTGGAATACAGAGATTTCAATGCTATTTTTTGACATTGCTATAAATTGTAACCTATTCACTTTACAGCAAAAGTGTAAATACAAAAGTTGTTCAGAATGTAAAAATGAATGCTAGTCCTATTTGATTACATAATTGTTAGTATTTCGCCATATATCAATCAAATTGAAATCAGTATTTATTAGAAAAATTGTAACACGGCCATGAAAAAGTCAAAAAAACGAAAATTATTTGACATTTCAAAAGTAGATTAACTTATGTATTTATTTACACTTTTGCTCTAAAGTGAATAGGTAAACTATTTACAGTAATATTAAAAAAATAACATTGATATCCGTATATTCCAAATTTCTACACCCTGTTTGTATTGTTTTAATATTTGAAATAACTGGAAACGTTTTTAAATTATAAATGCAGAAAGAAAAATATTTTAGGCAGTGGATTGCAAGAAGGAAATTTTGATAGAATTGACCAATAGATGGAGAAAGCAAGAATCTACTTTATTATATATCTCACCAAAGCACTGCAACTCAGAGTTGAAGTTCTTTTGCAAGGAAAGTTGACGATTGTTCAACTATTTGGTTGACGAACTGACAACAACTTGGCTAATTTTGGTTCCAATTATCAAAGTTGTGAGTTGATCAACTAAAGTTGACTTAAGTAATTGTAATAAATATCAACATTGAGGTGACTGTAGTAATTTTAGAGACGTACTAGAGTACAGACGGAAAAATATGTCAGGCAGTAGATTGAAAGAAGAGAATTCCAATAGAATTAGCCACTGATAAGTTGTAGAATCCAGTTACCTATCTATATTGTAACATTTCTCGCATTGCAACTCTCAAGTCAGAGTTCACTAGCAAATGAAGTTGATCATTGTTCAAGTTTATAAAATATAAATTGTCAGAATTCTGAAAACGTGAGTTTTATTACTTTTAAGTTATCAGTATCTTATTATTATTTATCGTTAATAATTAAGTAGGAAGTATTAAACATAATATATATTTGTTTATTATACAAAACATGTACGAGCAAAAAACAATCAAATTTTGTTGAGAAGCGAAACGTTTGCTTATATTTTTCATTGTGTCTTCAATCATAGCTTGAATTATTCTATTTATTATAAGTAAAAATATAACCTAAAATAATCAGAGAAGTTGTGTAGTATGTTTTATTAGAGTTGAAGAATGAGCGCTACTAAGATTTTCACTTTGCGTGTCTTACAAAGTCAGGATTTAAATCGTCTAAAACGGAGAGTCTCAGCAATTTACAAGAAAGAATGTAAATATAACTTTAAAATTGTTTGTAGTTAATTAACTTTACCAATTTGGTATATATTAAAAGTAAACAAATATAAACACAGGATACTGTAATTGTTTCACCGTGATTTATAAAATCAGCGCAAGTTTTTCGTGCTGCCATCTGTCGAGCGCACTGTTAATTCGATGTGAAATAAAATTTTTTCTTCGGTCCGCTTTCCTTCAACATTAGTTTTGCTTCATTACACACGGACTTAATTGACGATCGCGTTCCGTTGTCCGTTAGCCATAGCGAGAACTGGTATGGCTTGGTTTAATGGTATGGGTCACTGCGCCCGAGATATTTAAATTAATGTTATTGTGTGACTATGTTTGCTCAAAGTGCTGATTATTTATTCGCTAATAATTGACTTTTGTGATTTGCACTAATTTCTATGGAAATAAAGCTTGACGTTGAACGAAACAGTTTGACTTGTTTCAAAGGAATTGGACGTTTAACGACGTTCAACCAAAAGGTTTTCCGGCTCAAGTATGTTAGTGAATGTTACTAGTTTGTAATAGATTTACGTTTTGATTATTGTTGTACTACTTCTCTTATTGTCGATTAACATGCATTTTTATGGTTGCGCACTTCTCATTAAATCCAATTACTATTTTACAATGAAATAAACACTGCATTGCTTTTGTAATTCATATCAAAATATTTGCTTGATTTGATATTAACGGTTTGTTTTCTAATTACATTTTAAAACAAATTACACCTGTTTGTTATTATATATTTCAACAGTTTTCAAAATAATACTACTAAGTAAATAAATTATTTAGAACATTTATAAATGTCCTCTTTTAATTTGTCATCAACCTATTAGGAGGATTTCTTCAAACATTTTTTTTTTTTGGTCGAAGATATATCTTTCTCAAAACACATATGGGACCCATACGTTAAAATAAAAATGTCAGGTTTAATTTTCTCCTCAAATTTATAACAAAACACAAAAAACTTCTCAAGTTTTTCAGTTTCTCACTGACAGTTTTAAGTATTTAAAAATAAATATTCCTTCATCTATATTACCATGTTTAAGTGAAGTGAAAACAAACTAAACTTAATCAGTTTATTAGTGGATTCTATGAATATTTGCAAATTATTTTAGCAGGACGAATTTCCAATTCGACAAGTTATAAATTAAACATACTTGACCTAACATGGTATGCAAATTAAGCATCAACTATCACATATACATTCAAATAGGCAAAGTGCAATGTTTTGTTCATTTTGCATCCGATTACATTCAAATGTCAGTATAACAAAAGCATCGCCAATATTCAAACCTAAACTGGAATTCTGCATATTATCCATTTGTCCTCACTTAGTTACGCTACGTTTACAACCCTTAACATAGCCACAGATATTGAATTAATTTTTGGTTTCGCCAATTCGTTGTAACCACAATAGTAATTAGTTTTAACAACTATACAGATAACTATAGTTGTTCAGTTCATTCTAATAAATCCATGAGATAAATAAAATTAAACTGTTCTTAAGGTACGGAAAGTTTGTAAAACTTATCTTGGTGGAAGAGTTCAATTACGATGAAATTAATTTGAAAGATTAAAGTCGAATTAGATGTCTGTTTCGATATAATTTGGCTTGACAAACTATTAATAATTCAATAAAATAAAAATCTTAAACCTCAAAACTATAAACACAAGTCCTTTATACGTAGTTCTAAAATTATGTTCTCATCCTTAGTAGAACTAAAATGGAATCGCTCTTGATCACTGGCTTGGCTGATTTATTGATTCTTTTTAATTCCATTGAGGATTATAACTTAGTTCCCGAAATACCTATTTAGATATTGTGTTTATAATTTTGAGGCTTGGGGTTTTGATTTAATTTTATTAAATTAACATTGAACAAAAAATAGTATCGTTCCTAACTGTGTAATCAGTTAAGTTGCTCGCAACTGAAGAATTCAGCTAAAACAACTGAATACTTCAGTAATTTTTATTGAGTATGGTAGATAAATCGACCTTATAGTTAAAAAATACTCAGTTGTTCAATAAGCTCTTCAGCAACCTTAAAATTAAGCAAATTTGGAACACACGGTTTTATCTTTAGTAATTAATTACAGACTTAATTATATTGCAAAATAGATGAAAACACCAAAAATATTCATATAATAACGTCTATTTTCGAAAAATAATAATAATAAACAAATTGGTTGAAGAGACTATTGCGCACAATGTAACCGATTACTTAGTTCCAAAATAAATACCATAAAAAATACGATCCATTGACAAACTTGAAAGGTTTAACTATGATTTTGAAGAAATCATTCTTATGCTCGACCTGCAACAGCAGTTGATAATACTCGAATTCGAATTTTATTAACAGCACTAATATAAAAAATCCATGTCTGTCAGAAGATTTAGAGATGAAAACTGCTGTATTTGCTAGAATAAGTGCTCCCTGTAACTTGAAGAGTTCCCGCGTAGCTGAAATGCCAAGTAAAGAGCACATTATATGTGTAGGGTGTTTAAAATTGCTGTCACGATTGCTTGACCTCGTTATTAAGCAGGTGCATTGGTGCACTGACTTTTATTTTCTTCATGATTTAAGTCTGTTTATGAAATGCGTTTATGGGCACATTTTTCATGTGTTTATTGCGTACTTTTTGTCCATTGTATATGTCACAGAAAAGGAGCGGTTTCAGAGAACTATACGTGAATTGTTTATATGTTCGTTGAATTATGAGGCTTGCAAACGAACGGTTTTGAATTAGTAAAAAGTTTTGGATAACAGTGGAGCGAATTGTAAAAAATCGAATTCGTTTATAATATCAAATAACTAGAGTTTTGAATACCAGATATTTCAAATTAGCTGAATTAGTTTGGAAGCCTATGAAATTACCATCAGTTAACTTTTTGAACAAAATGTCATTATTATAATAAATATAATTTCGTTTACATTGCAAATATTTTTGTGGCCAATGTTAAATTTTCATAATCATAAATTCATTATCATCAAAGTATTATTTATGTTTGGAGTAATTAATTTTTATAACTTCAACGCTTTACGAATGGATATTTGAAAATTTAGTAGTTTCTAATTGTTGAAAGAAGTTTTTTTTCACTTTAATAAAAAAATAATTGTCGGCTTTTAATATGGTAAATCAGATTTTCCTTCGGTATAAGTGGAATATTAATTTTAGGCAAAATTGTTTCAAACAAATGTTGCAGCAATTTGAATTATGCATCCATGAGAGTAATCAGAATCACATTTAAATTTGCATGTTCAGTAACCAAAATAATAGGATTTAAAGTTTTCTTAGTATTTCTCCTATATAGTGATAGCTATTTAATCAATAACGTTTAAACTGTCAAAAACAATTAGTTTGTAATATATTTAAGTGCTAATAAAAGGTTTATTATTCACTATTCAAGTAAATAAAATAATTGTTAGGATGACAACTTTGTTATTTATTATAAACTTCTTATGAATATTTATCCATTATTTATTATCACTTATATCAATTACAAATTCATATAAACTTTACTTTGAATCACTATAAAGATACAATTCTTATAAAACTTTGAAAATCGATAATTTCGATTATAGTACGACCAAAATTAAATGTGATTACTGACTAAGATACAAAATTTAATGACCTACATATTTTATTTGAAGCATTTTTGCCTAAAATTAATTGCCCACTTTTGCGCAATGAAAACTGACTTCTCATATTAAACGCCTATATAAAATTCGTTTGAATTGCTTGAATTTTTAATTATTTACTTCAAAGCATTTATAATTATTACAGTATTATTTTTTGTAGGTGGGTTAAATTTTGGGCACGGTATCGATCAAATCACTGTACAGAAGAAGTCAAAAAGGCACATCATTTAGCGAGTTATCTTGGATTAAATAAATACAGTATACAAATCTATATTTTATATATCCCCAATTGTCGTTCTTTGGTCCTGGACTGTACGGTCCAATAGGTAAAAGGAACAAAGTAATGCAAGGACCGGGCTAACTTACAAAGCAGCAAAACGTCGAGAATAATTTTGTTTATGCATTTCTAGCTGTGCAAATACCCATTCTGGTCATTAGGGCACTCTCCACATTAGTGGACGTTGGTCTCACCATGCAGCAACCAAAGCAACTCTACCTCAACTCTGATTGATTTACGTGTCGGTTGCGTGCGGCGTGCACTCTCCTGCGCATGCGTGCTGCACACGTCGCGTGCACCAGCTAAGAATGCAGCTTGATCACTTGTGACGCACCAGTCGAAGTGTCTGACCAGCGATTGAGGCATTGAGATGATGGGTAACCAGTGGTAAACCTCAGGGTATTATTTTTTAGCAGCAGATGCCTTGGAAAGTGAAGAGCGTAATTAGTGGCATTTTTAAATAAGAATATACGCGTCGCGCAGAGTTGAACATAGAAAGGATTCTGGACTAACACAAGTATAACGGTAGGCTACTTGTGAGCTCTGTTTTTGGCTGTTTTAAGAAAATGTTTTTGCTCTGTTAAACGGTGCCATATAAGTTTATTTTTAAATGGTTCAAATAAAACATGCAATGAATATATTTGTCTGCATCAGTTATTTGAAGCATTTACCTATAAAATTATTTTAGAACGTTGGACAGCAACAGCAACATTTTTCTTATTATGCTCAAAAACACAGCTCGTAACACTAACCTAAGTGATTTTTTCTTTTGCCATTTGTGCAAAAATGAAGGATATTTTTATTTAATTACAGCGTTTAGGTTTACTTTTCTTCTTCTTCAAGAATGATGAATGAATGATCCTGATGAAGAATTGGGAAAGGTTGTATTTAAATTAAATTATTAGAAAACTTATTTTCCTATTTCACGTACACAAAGTCAATTTTGTGACACTGTTTTTCTCAAAAACAATGCTACAAAATTGAATTTTGTGCAACTGTTTTTGGGGAATTTTTTATTTGTAAAATTAACGGTCTGTCAAACTTGGGGCTGTCATTTCTCACGTAAAATCATTAAATCGGAGCCCCTGCGTCGGGGTTGCAGCCTGGGACCCGATAGGCCCCGCGGGCAAAGCCCCTTGGTGACCAGTGGTATATTAACCATGCCGCACAATTTTATTTTATTTTTATTTTTATTGAATTTATGAACGTGAAATAGGAAAAATAGTATGAACAACTCGTGTTACAATGCCTAATTGTAATACTCGTATTTTGCGTAACTCGCCTGCGGCTCGTTTACGCAAACTATACTCGTATTACAAAGAAGGTCATTGTAACACTAGTTGTTCAATATACCTACTATTAAAAAGTATTTTTCCTATTTCACGTACACAAAGTCTATTTTGTGGCACCGTTTTTCTCAAAAACAATGCTACAAAATTGAATTTTGTGCAACTGTTTTTGGGAAATTTATTATTTGAAAAATTAACAGTCTGTGTAACTTGGGGCTGTCATTGTTAACATAAAATTATTGAATCTGAGCCCCTGCGTCGGGCCTGGGACCCGATAGGCTCCGCGGGCAAAGCCCATTTTTGTCCAGTGGTATATTAAACATGCCGTACAATTTTATTTTATTTTTATTGAATTTATGAACGTGAAATAGGAAAAGTAGTATGAACAACTCGTGTTACAATGCCTAATTGTAATACTCGTATTTTGCGTAACTCGCCTGTGGCTCGTTTACGCAAACTATACTCGTATTACAAAATAGGTCATTGTAACACTAGTTCTTCAATATACTATTATCTACGACCGTTGTTAAAAGTGGCCCTTTTAACGGTTGCTTAACAAGTTAAAAGTGTCACTTTCTGACACTAGTGTTAAAAATAACATAGCAACGTGTTAAAAGTGAGTTTTTTTTTCTTTTTTAAACGGTCTCAACTGCTGAGGTTATGTGCCGCCTCCGGTACCTTGTTTTCGGTGGTGTGACAACGACATGCAGTGTTCGCTGGTATGGGTTTTCACAAAGTGGTCACCCATCCAACTACTGACCGCGGGCAGTATTGTTCATTGTCATTTTTAACTTTACTCCTGTGTTTCTCCCTCCAATAAAATCTATGGACTTGTACACGAAATTCACATTTAAGCTGCATTCAGAGCAACTCAATTATCAATTAAAATTACCACTTATAAATAGCAATCCGTTGGAGCATCTTCAAACTGTCGATTTAAATATGAATTATACTTGGAATTACCACTCGGTGGAACAATGGAAGTAGCATTTATTTAAATATTGTTGGAATAATCGCAAACAACTTCATTAATTAAATTATACAGTAATAAATAAAGTAGTATTTGTTGTATAAATTATATTATTTATGTGTGAAAGTTATTTGAAGAATTTTCATGATATGGTTGTATTTCTGTACGGTTAGGTTTTATGCTGTTTGACGTTTAAACACCCCTCTCCCACTGTTTGTAGGTAGAAAGTTTGAAGTTTGCAAGCTTCTCATTTAATATTTACAATTAACCCCTCAACTGTTCATTGTAATTGCTAATCGTTATTGATAACTGTATAATTCTGAACCAACTAAATATGTCACTTACTGAGATCTGCGAAAGTAAAGTGCTACACCAAAAATAGGTGAAGGGCGTGATGGTATATTTATTTTATCTACGGTCGTTAATACAATTGGCCCTTTTAACGGTTGCTTAGCAAGTTAAAAGTCTCACTAGTGTTAAAAGTAACACGTTGCTAATGATTTGTATCAATAAATCAACAAATATAATCTTACCTGTCAAAATATAATTCTACATTTTTTAGTACAGTACAGCTTTTTTGTGGTGCGGTCCACGTCACTATCTTCTTTCTCACTTTCTCCCACTCAATCAAATCAACAATAGTGGAAGAAAGTGAGAAAGAAGATAGTGACGTGAACCGCACCACAAGAAAGCTGTACTGTATTTACTAATGCACTATGAAATCGTAGATACATTTTTTTTATGATGTACGTGTTAAAAGTGTATTTCGTTTGTGGGGTTTTTTCTTACTCATAAATTTCACTTTTAACGCTTGTATCATAAATAACCAAATTGTCTTTAAAATAATGTAACTACATTCTTTATTTCAGATAATTTTCGTTGGAGTAATGAACAGCACTGTATGATTTTTGGTAGAACGCTTAAAATGGGTAATTGTCATTCGAATTTTCATTATGAGGTTATTATGCAATGTTAATCGTGTTAACTGGACGTGACACTTCGTATGATTATTGATATTACGATTCTTCGATGACTAATAAATCTATTTATATGACTGTGTTGATTATTTAATTAATACGCATATATACATTTCACATTCGTTGCAGATGACAACCAGAGTAATGGATGTTGAATATTACATTTCAAATTCGTTATTACTCGTTCAAATATTTATTAATTTCGCATTTTTCAAATGCACACATGTTACCTACAATCACAATAATGCAAAATATATATTTATATAATTGAATATGTAACCGTATTGTATTAAAATCCAATCTATCATTATTTGCAATTATTGGAATTACACAAACTTAATTTTTCTACACGTTTAATAAACAGAGGTTATAATGTAGTATAGTTTGAAAAATCATTCAAAATGTCAAGTTACACAGCATGTATTCTTCTTATATAACCGACGTTTCGGTTCACACCTAAACCGTCTTCGGGGTTATTAAGACCTTACAACAAACAATCACGTAACAAATACATATGTAAACAATCATTCAGATTTTTTTTAAACTTCGTACATACAAAACCAAAACTTATACACTTTCTTGATCTCAAAATTGACAAGAAGAATAAATGCTGTATGAATTAACACACTCGAAATAATATCCAGTTAAATGATAATATTGTATATTAATTTAATAAAATAAATCAATCCCCTAAGGCTTTAAATATAAATAAGAAGAAGGATAAATCAATATTGCAACTTGTTAATCAAGCTAGTGGTAGTGGTCAAAATTGAATCCAGATTCTTGACATACCTATAGCATAGGTATATTGTTTATATTTTAATGCTTGGAAGTGTTTAATTTTATTTTATTAAATTAGTTGTTAGCCTTAGATTTTGTAATTTACTTTGTTAATAAATAGTTTGATAGGTACCTATGTAATTTGTGAAAGGAAATTAATTTATATTTTCTAACTTTAAAGTTATTATTTTCAGCAGTAATTTATTTAATAGATAATAATTGTTTCAAATTTGTGTAGAATCGTGATTCATTTTAGAAAATGAAGCTTCTTTCACAAGCGAAATTATAATTATCACAAACTAAGCTGTAATTTATTAAATCACTTATAAATTATTTCTAATTTTCAGAAAACCGTGATTCACTTATCAAACAGATAAAATCATAACCTTCAACAAACAAAAAATAAACAAAACTACAGCATCTCAACTCTCGGGTATGCTGGGCATCAGAACTACCGTTACACTGCACTCGGCATGCGGTTGTCAACCGGTGTCGCGAGTCCAGCGGCCGTCAAACGGTGTCCCCGCGGAGCGAAGGTGCGCGGCCGCTGACCGGCGGAATGTCGAGCATGCGGTTGGATTGTATGCAGGCTTGGTCAGCGGAGATAGAGTGATTCTGATCATTCGGAAATAAAATTTGATTTTGGGATTGAATGGAGATAAATATTAATGAGTAGGCACACATTATTATTTATATTTTGGATTGAAAATAGTATATTGTACAACAAGCATGGAAGAGTACTCATTTTCTACGAGTATAAAAATGTTTGTAGTATGAGCCAAAGGCGAATACTGCAAATCATACGAGTATGAAATGGACATTCCGAGCGAGTTGTACACTATACTTTTTCTACGACCACGATTGGCGTAATTAATTTATATTTTAATAATAAATTTGTCCCGCTTTCATCATTCCAATATTTGACAATTCTAACAATGGCACCTGTAGTGAAATGAAATAACCTTTATTGAAATACTCAGAAAACAAATTCATTTTGCACCTCATATGCCTAGGAACAACAAACATACAATGAGCAGATTTCTAAGTGGTCGTAGAAAAAAATACTATCCATTCAGAGAAGATTGAATAATAATTTTTCCGATAATTGTAAACAAATTTTACAGTCATTAATTTTTTAAATAAAAATGAAAATTGTATTATCTGAACAATGTATTTATATGTTTCAAAAACAATATGTAGTATTGTATTGCTTTAGAATACTAATATACAATTTAAATTTCAAATAGAGTTCCCAGTATTCTCATTCCATGGTCATCACGAAATTTGCAGCTATGTTATGCTTTGGATATAAAACTGGACTGGTCCCTCAGGCTATACATTGACGTTCACATTTTTCTTTAAATAGGTATGTTAAAATATAAATAGGATATTAAGAAAATTTCAACGGGATTCTATAACTGAACGAAATAGCTACAATAAAAAGTGTTTACTTGTTACTTACTTGTAAACACCATTTACCCAAGCCCTCTATTGTTTTTGAAAATAAATCTTTATAAGTTACTAATTGACAGCTACACTGTTAAAACTTTACAAGTTAGTAAACAAGATAAACAATACACGTTGCTACAGTAATTCTTACAAGGCTTATGAGAAATCATTTCAAATAATTTTTGACAGAACAGTTATAATTTTAATTTGATTTGAATGTTAACTAAATGAAATACCTAATTAAACTCAACTTCTATAACAAAGTATGTCTTATTTAAATACATATCAACAGTAAAGTGCTGATTGAAGTTAAGGGCTCGTTTGAAAACCTATCTTGTAAAAGCCACAGTACTTAAATTACTTATTTTATCTCTGCCAGCAAAACCATGTAATGCACCAAAATGAACTTTGCGCTTATGAGGAAACGAAACTTCATAATTTTTGGACGAACTACACAATTTTCAATAATAATTCTTGCAGAGAATTTTAGATTATACTGTCCTGATTGCCGTAAGCTAAAAATTTATCTTTATGTATTTAATACATTAGTCATAAAACTACTTACAAATTTCGCATTTTTCTACTTAATATTTTTGTTTATTTTGCAAAGTAGATAATGTTTTAAAATTATGATTTCTTAGCTTAGAGCAATCTAGAAACCCTAATGATTTCATTTTTATTTCATACATACCGTATCCCAAATTGCTTAAAATTATGAAGTTATAGAGGCATGTTTTACCGGCTTTCAAAGGCGCCCTTAAAAGTTGCAGTTAATAGCAAGTGCTGCTAAAATTTTGTCCCAAGGTACGGTCTAAATATATTGTCTAAATTCTAAGAGAATGATTGTCAGTTACAAATTTTCCGCAGTTGTCGGTTGGTATTTTTTATGGCGCTTTCTTCTTTGTGGAGGGCTGAACACAATTTATAAAATTTAAAAATTTAAAGTGCACATTTTTATTGTATCTACCCCAGGGCGTAATATTACAACCCGGTGAAAAAGTCAGTAACAGTCTGGGCATTAAATTAACTGTGTTTTTGTGCGTTCGACCCCCGAGCGATTTATTCCCTTTTCCTTCATGCGATGGGTCCTGCGTCTGCGTGAACGAACAATCGCAGTAGGCTCCGTGGCCCATATACCGACCCTGTCGCCGCGTCGCCGGTCCAAGTCACATAATAGATCGGAATTTGTAAATTGTCATTGTATGCACAGCTGAACCCGGAATGTACCCAATGTAGTTCACTTCGGTCCGCGTCAAGTCGGTTACGTGATCGAATTGAAAGTTCATTGTAAGAATAAATTAAAACCTTAAACAGATCGTGAAAGGATAATGCGCTATTTTACACTTGGTGAGGCTGTGAAATTTATTGCTGAGGAAAGGTTAAAGTATACAGACACAAACTGTTTTGGAAATGATGTTCATAATATTTTATAAATACGAGTCACTAAATAAATAGATTTACGGGTATTTAATTCTCATAATACTTTTATCCGTATAGAAAAACGAGAAGGGAATCGCAGGTAAACTGTGCTCATGAATATTTTGAATTATTTTTAAACATGTTTTATACCTGGATCCCCACCTTTCTATTAGCTATATTTAGTCTGTCTTATCTTTATTTTATGACGAACAGTTCACGGAAATGTTTTGCTAATCTATGGTTTGGTAAATATGCACTTTTCCTTAATCTTATCTCATACTTTTGCAATACATTTTACATCACCTATTGGAAAGAATCACATTTAATTCTATTTTGTTTGTACATTAATTGCAAAATGAAGAGTTTATAACTGATTGAATTTAGTCAGAGTTAACTGCATATTTTACATAGTTAAAATTAAAACTATTGGGGACAGTACTTACTTTGTAGTTGTTAGGTTAGGTTAGGTTCATACGCAAAAATATATCACCTACCGAGATCTGCATAAGCAGAGTACCACACTCATAATGGGTAAAAGGCGTGATGATATTTTTATTTATTTATTTACGAGATCCCAATTTTGAAGTTTTTGGAAAAAAAAATGAACCAGAAATCTATTTAAAATTTTTCTTCTAAACAAGTAGCAGTCTAAATATATTTCAAGAATGTTTCGGATTACTTATCTTCGTTTTACGCAACGCAATTTGTTGAAGTCGATGAGAAAGCCATAATAACATCATTTCGCGTGAGAAGCAATTACCTTCATTAGTGTTTAGCATAAATTAATAAGAAAGCGTCATTAAAGTAATTTAAAAATTATATAACATAAAAATGCATTTACGCCCATATTTCCATGTACAATCAACATTTGCTGACACACATTTATACTTAGAGATATTACGGTTATCAAAGCGTTTGTCAACAAACTTTTACGTACTGGCGCGTAATGTGCAACAACTTAGCACCTACACAACTCCAAGTCTCCATTTACTGCAGTTCGCCGCGCGGTTGCATGAAAATCCGTCATTATAACTGTATCTCTGCACAAAATCGCCTTTCCATGTTCCGTGTTGCCGCTTTGTTGCACAGATATTTCTCACATTGTGTACCGCTCTTTGTATGCCACAATGATGTGAAATTTATATCGGCCAGTTCGAGTTTGGTTCGACGTAAACACAAAAAGTTGGAGCATTAAACGAGAAAAACTATTACCGTTTTCCTATCGCATCTTGTAATCGTAATAATACAGTGTTACTGACTGAAAATGGAGAGAATTTTAGAGTTTGAGCTACTTAAATGCATCTAATCTTAATCCCGCGGATTTAGATTGGATTTGGATGATAATTCCAAGTTGGAATTGTTTGTTTGAATTATATTGTTATTGATGCTTAAAGCGGAAACGACTCCCTTTAGGCGACATTATATTAGAACTATAATTTGCTAAGCTTATCTTATTTCATCATTTTGTACTATTATTTATTTAATAACTGTAATTAAATCTGGTTAATTGCTAATAAATAAATAAATAAATTTTAATTAATACTGTGCACCTTCGTAACATGATTTGCTGCGAGTTAAATTAACTAAATTTTAAATGCACGAAAAGCACATAACTATTTTTAATATCTTACATTGTTGAGTGTTATCTATAACCTCACAAACACTTACTTCAAAAATCCTTATATCACAAAAAATATGTATGTCTAAGCATTTAAATTATATAGAAATTCATTGTGAAAAACAATAAAATTTTGTGTGTTTGATGAAAAGGTTAAAAATATAGCTTTCGATTTTTTTTTTCATGATTCCTATACTTCTATAAACTACGTATAAGAAGGTAAAATTTAATATAATGTGACTAGCGACAAACTAATTAAATGAAATAAAACTACTACCTTTTTAAGCCTTTGAAGTAGAGATGGTCAAATACCATCCTCGAAGTTTCGAATACCTGGAATAATGAAAGTATTCGACATTCGAGATTTTGAATATTGACATCAAAATAACAAATTCGAAAACCTGGAACAATGCGCAATATATGTACTCAGGGCTTTATTTAGCAGATAAATAGAGTTTTTATTTTTATGTACTTTCTTAGATTTTTCTTTAGTTTTTATAGTTTACTCCTGGTAAGATATAAAAGCTCGGTATTATAGTTTATTAATTATGTTTTATTAAAGCGAGTTTATCTTCAGAGAAGTTCCATTAAAAATGAGTACCGTGATTCGAGTTTGTCGAGAGTGAAATGTGTAGGCTTAGGGTTTATTTATGAAAAATGAAAGGGAAGCAAGCTTACCTAAACACCTACAGATAAATTCCACACAATGATGTATGTACAAGTTATATTTATGTGGAATTTACCTGTAGATTAGCTTGTTACGCTCGCGCTTTTCACAAATAAACCCTAAGCCTACACAACTCTCGCTCGACAAACTTGAATCACAATATCCATTTTTAATGAAACTTATTTTATAGTTTCCACGTTGAGCGAATATAGTGACCTATTACACTATATCTTCTAAATCATCGGAGTCCAACGGCCATTTGTTAGTATTTTTCCCTTTCCCGCAAAATATGACACATTCCACAAAAAAATCAACTATGTATTTCGAAGGTGAAGTAGTACATCGACAGGTCGACCCAATGAAATTTACTTAAAAAAGAAAAAAATTGTATGGAGAAGTTTGTCTGGTAAAGTGTTTTATCTTCAGCTGCAATATGTCAAGAGCATTTCCGTACCTGCAGAACTCGAGAAGAACATTTTGTTATCTGAGGGAAAACAAGTAAACGCATCATTGAATCAAGTTGGCATGGTATCCGTTGTCAAATCATCGGCGATCGGAGGTTCCGCGACACAAGTGCACAGCACAGTCGGCAATACAGGATGTTCACCCGTCATCGTCGATAATGATGGACGAGCGCAGGAAATTGCGGTTTTTACCGGTCCGGTTGCGGCCAACTATCGGGACGGGAAGGATCAAAGACGTGATTCAATTGCATTGAGTGCGGATTTAACCCGGCACTGCACTCTCCTCCTCATGCCACCATCTTTGGTTTTTTACCTGTGGGAAAAGTATGAGGTAAAAAACACCAACCAGCTATTCTTTTTTACATTAAAACTCATTTGAGAATAATAATAAGATGATGAGAAATTGTGGACCAGAGAAGTTACCCAAACTTATTTCAGGAGGAGGAACTCAACACCTTCATGGAAAATATAATTTGAAAAAACTTTCAGAATTCATAATAAATTTAAAATACTTTTGGATTAAGGTCTGTACAAATATTTTATTTAAATACAACGTTTTTCTTCGTCAGGCAAACAAACGAATAACATGGACAAGTAAATAGAAACGGTAACTATGTACATAATTGTTTGAATTTTGCATATACTTTTACGGGTATGTCAAGGACATATTTCGATCTTGGTATAATCTTAGTTTCTTAAAAATTTATTTTGTGCCGAAATCCAGTGGCATGACTAGCCATAGCAGATTTATTTTGTTGGTTAAGACGAATAGTGTGTTCCATTATTCTTGTAGTTTTCACATCCACATGAAATTTTGTAAACATGTTGTAGTTTTGAGATGTGGAGCAAAAGATACTAAAATGTTATTTCTTGTAGGTATTTTTCCAGTTTTGTACATTTTGGACTTGGGACAAAGAAGTAAACAAAAAATAATATGAAGAAGGAATGAAAAAGTAATTGACCAAAAACTAAATATGCAGTATACACTATTACATACAGAGAATTTCTGAGGGAATTGCGAAATACCGTTTCAAACTTTGGAACAAAGAGATGTGATTATCCAGAGACAAGAAAGGCAAAATAAAATAGACGAAACAAACCACAATAAAAGATACCTATTAATACAAATGCCATCATAGCAACGGTACATCTTAAATTCGAAAAACAGTATAAAATGATGTTGAAATGAAGAATGAGACAATAAATATTGGATCTCAGAAGCTGCACATTATGTGGAAGAGAAGAAAAAACAATATGCACATTCCAAGATTTTATATAGAGGTATACCAAATGTAACAATTATAACTTGGTTTGTCAAAAATACGTTGACTTGCATGATTAAAACACATCTGTTGGACAATCAGAGAGCATCGAAGAGGTCTGAACGAAGTATGTCATCGAACGAAGGAAAACAACTGATTACATAAATATTTTCCTAAGTCCCTCTCTGCGCTGCCTGTTTGTTCTTTTATATTGCACAACTGTAATAAGCGTACTAAAGGAAAAAAGCAATAAGGAATTGACGTTTCTCTTTTTTCGATAAACAGTTTGTGCAAATAATAATACTCGTAATGATATGATGAAGAGATGAGGCAAAAATCCCATGGGAAAATTGAGGATGACATAAATATAGTAATTATGTTTGTCTTTAATTTAAAGCTAATTAAAAAACTCAATATGTGCTACGGATAAGCCTATCTGTTAATTAATACATTACTTTTATACCTTGTGCTAAAACTGGTGCACAACCGTATAATTAAAATTACATTATATCAGATAAAAAATATGGTTTGTGATTACAGGAATTCTTTTAGGAATACTTGATATTTCCCTAATTTAAAACAGTATTCAATATCGCACTCAACCTACTCTCACTTCATTGTTTATCTCTTGGATTATATCGTAAATATAATGTGCGAATTAATTAAAGTTATACGCAAAGTTTGTGTTTGAGTTTAAGTTTATTTAGTGATTATACACTTTGCAAACTTTACTTAGAATTTCAAGAATTCGGACTACAATTTGAAACTATGTAATGTATAAATTTATATACTTCGAAGTTCAAAATGATTGTCAATCAAGATTATCACGTTGACTGCAGCTCTATAATTTGAAAGGAAAAGCGACTCATTTCTCTGGGAATATGTAAGAAGTCTGCCTCTAAGAATACGTATACATGATTTTAACTATTTTCATAACTTCTAATCAGGTTGGTACAAAAATTAAGACATCTTAAAATAAAGGCATGAAAGAGTTTCTAATACCACATTTGGAGTTAGTAACTACACTTACTTGACGATCAGTGGTAAAAGTTTGGTCCTAAATACATTTCTGATATTCAATCTTTCAAGAGAAATTATTTTATTTTTTGCGTACAGGGTGAAATGTGGTGTGTAGGATTTAAATAATATTTTAAAATATTGCTTTCCTATTCAGATTACAACAAAAATGTTTACTATAAAAGCTATTCAGAAATTAAAGATGCACGCAAAAAGGCCCCTTTAGTTACCTAAATATTAATATTTCACAATTTATAAAGAAAAGTAAAATTAATAATTATTAGAAAAATTGTAACACGACAATGGAAAATTAAAATATTTAACATTTCATTATTCTAATTTAATTGATATATCGTGAAATTTTTAGACAACTGCGTAACTTGTCACATGCATTTTTAAATTCTGAACAACTTTTTTACTTACATTTTTGTTATTAAGCGAATTAGTTATAAATTAATTCTACATCCGGTAGCACATATCTTATTTGAAATAAAAATGATGTGATATGCGAAGCACATAACTACCCGACAAATAGTTCATATTTCATATTAATTATTTTTTATTACAGATTTTTAGAGTTACTAGTTATCAATTTTCTTAAGTCTTTTCATTTTTACGCGTTCTAAAACAGAGGAAAAAGGTTTTATTATAAATAAAGAAAATATTAAATTTGCCAGAGCCTACCGCGGTAGTGTAGTGATTATATATCACTAACCTAGCACATCAGAGGCCGTGGGTTCGAATCCCACTGAAAAGCATGGTTGTTTGTGTTGATAATTACAATAATCCACTCATGAAGCGGCATATGACAAAAGCAGTAAGTCCGCTTCCTATCTTCGCAAAAAAAAAAATGCCAGAAGTTCAGGTTGGTGTATGGCTAATTCTTCGTGAAAATAGTAAAATCGTATACGTGTTTATGTGCGGGAAACTCAATATTGAATACCTCTTTTTGTTTGGCGGGAGCTAATAATGCCTAGTCACACGATATTACAAATGTTTCTGATTAAAGTGTAGAGTAGGAACTAACAATCATAACAATTGAGACATCTTGACTTCCCGTTGAAAGAGATACGAATGTTATGATTGTTGGCGTTTGTAGTTCATTAGTAGCAAAGATGAAAACATAAAAGTGCGTCTTGGCGGAATCAGAGTATTTATCACTGTTCAACCTGGAATCCCATATAATCTGAAAGTTTAATTTGCCCGGCGAGCAGAGTGTTAGTCATGAAGCGTCCTTATTGTTTCCATTATGCTACGTAATCTCAGTAATTTGCAAGTGTATCTCTTGCAATGCCACAAAGGCATTACCCGGTGATAAATAGTTTGCGCGATATTATGCAGCTAGCAGGGCGGAATCACTTCTCTTCTTCTTCGCCGCTGAGAGAAACTGTGTTTTGAATAATAAAAGTTGTGCCACTCGACTGAAAAACATTCCTTGTTTTTTATCTTCCTGCTGTTATGACTGCTATGTTTTCATTAGTGCAGGAATCTTTGATAAACTCTGAACCAAGAATAATGATTGTGGGAATTATTCTTACGAAATGGCCTGAATAAAATAGTCGATCAAAGTTTCTTCAAAAGAATCTCGAATAAACGCTGTAAAAATATAAATTTTATTATTTCTTCTCTCAACTTTTTCCTCAAGCACTTGTTTTTCTACAAAAAATAAATCTACTAGAGTTTTTGAAATCATAACTTTAGCTTTAAGAAGCATTTCAGTGGCAATAATATCTTGAGAAAACGCTATGATTCATAGTTCGATTTAACGTAAATTTACGCGTATTGTACTTCCTGGACTCTTGGGCTTCCCCAGTGATTTGTAATAATCGAACTAAGACCAAATCGCCATATGGGACACAATAAAACCAGATAAGGAAGGCATAAATCTTAAGACAATAACAATTTCTCTTAGTGAGACTAGTAAGGACATAATATTATTACTAACATGATTTAAAGAGGTACGTAGGCAACTACATTAAACTGAGATAATGGAGTTTTAAATCGACCGTTGGTTTGGGATCTCTATTAACTTGAGATAACCTAAATAGCAGACACTCACATTTCTGCCTTTAAGCTCGAGGAATAACTCAATTCCACGTTTATTGACACTTATTGCTTCCAATTTATTGCTCAAATTTATGTTCTGCTGTTCTACAACTTTAGCGCTTTTAGCAGCAGTAAATATTTATTAGTGATTAATGCATAATTTATTAATCAAACTCCGATACTTGGATATTTCAAACCACCAAGGATTTAACTTAAATTTATTAGCTACAGAAAATTGAAAAACTAAACAGCATGTGGTGCAATAATATTTGGTTCAGCTGCAGTCAATTTGGGAAAATAATACAGTTTTTCATTTCTTTATTTTTCAAATGAAGGAAGCTAATCAAATCTCTGTTAACCCAGGGATTTCTATAATAAAGCCTATTTTGAAAAAGCGTCCATCAAAAAGACGTACTATAAAAATTGCGCGCTATATGTTATAGTTGCTATACTGTCAGTTTCAACTAAGATGCAATATTTACTTTTATTTCATACTGTATCTTATTTGCAAGTTGATTGGCCTGCGCAGTATTGTTTTTTTTAGTACACTATCGTTTGCTAATAATTATTTGTATTACTAGGTCGAAAACTGCTATTTTGCGAATGCGAGTTTATTTTGATAGGACGAGCTAACAAGAGAATTAGAGAATTGGGCCGAATATTTCTTCTAAGTTAACTATTCGAGTTGATGCGTAGTAATACAGGTGGTAATTTTTTTGTTTTAAATGGATGTAAATATATAATATACAGAACGATTTTTAATGGTCGGCTTGTAGATGCGCCTTTGTAAAAGGTCACGCAAATCAGAAATTTATTCTATCAAATTCGTTGTACAAATAACTTTTGTCGAACACTGTTGGAAATGTTGCCAAATAAAACAACTTTTGTACGAGATGTAGTGGCCCAAAATTTTTGTAATGGATATGTTCATTTATGTCATGATTCATTTGGCTGTACAAATAGCATCCAAATATATTATCAACTCCTCCACCAGTCTACATCAACGCTTCAAATGAAATTCAAAATAAACAGTGTAATTTATGTAAAATAAACGTCGCACATCGCTTTTTGCTTGCGCATTGCGCTCGTCACGTTTGAAACCGAATTAAATGTGAATAGTACACGGCCAGAGGATACACAAGTCGTGGGCTTTATGCAGGAACATAAATTTAATTACGGAAAGGTTTGAAAACCTCAGACAGATTTACTGACGCACTGACGGAGCGACGCCCGATGCCGCCTGCTGCAACTTCTCTGACTAAGTGCAATGAAACAGTGCACAACTATTTTTTTTTTTTGCGAGAAAATGAGTAAATGAAAAGTAATATTGTCTCATTATTCTGTGTTGTGTTGGGCTAGTGATTTAATATGTTTTTCTTAACGAAAATTAATTTAGAAATGCAATTCTAGCTCAAATATTTATTGCATCCCTTTCTAGAATTTATATTAAAAATTCCGACAGTTTCTTGAATGACTTAAATTTGTGCTATCAGGACATAAAAGGAATAAAGAAATTATAAAATTGGAAAAACCATTGTATTTTTTCTTATATAAAAAACACAGTGCTTACAACTATTAATTATATTATTAATAGGCTATAAGAACACTGAATACAATTAAAAGTAATAATATGTAAAAGTGTCTGATTTTCCGAATAGGGAATTCACAAACATTGTGTTCAAGTTCGAACGAAACGCTGCTTTATCCTGTCAAATTTATTTCGTATGTAGAATAATCTCTGTTCATATAACGAATATTGAACAGGATGTTTCGGTCAGTGTCCAGGATTCGCCAGTGTCTAGTACTCGAAGAATAACTCTACAACACACGTATGACCATTTGGAGAATATTAAAAAAGCAACAAATATATCCTTAACCACGTACAAAAAGTACACTGTTTGATACCAGAAAATTTACCGCTCAGTTGTTAATTTTTTACTGACATCTTCATTTCGTTAGTAATAAATTCACAGTTACTAATGTTGCTACTTGTATAATTTCGGGTGGTATTCCCATTGGAATTTGTTCTATAACCTCATTATGGTTTAAATTTTATTTCAAAAATACAATATTTAAGTTATAATTTTCACGACCCAAAGTATGATACGCAGTAGTGCAGTGTCTGCACTAACGCCATCATGCCAATTTGTTATTCGGGTGCAGCCATATTCTCTATTGGCGGGTGCTCAAATTTGTAACAAATCTTTAATGAATTTTAACTCAAAAGTTGTCAGGTTCGACTTGCTATAAAATATTGTCATTTGTGTTGGAATATTTATTTAAAAATCTTTTTTATAATCGATTAGTCAACGCCATAGTAAATAATCCAATAAGAGGCTTACACGTCATCTATTATGACCATTAAAAGCAGTATATCAGCGAATATACGGGTCCCAACAGTATATCGCGACACCATGCCAATTTTTTAAATTAATAATTCTTTTCTCTTAAACGTCAGTGTCAGGTTTTCGCAAAATGTGTAACTATTCGATGTAGGAAAAAAATTAGTTAAGTTGTTGTTCTCGAAGAGCTCAATTATTTGTTAAATTTAATGTACCTATTTTTGTTATACCCTGTATTTAAAATTAAAAAGTGTACAGGGGAAAACAGTGTTTTGAACATAAATCATTTAAAAGAATTACTATTACCAATAGCATGTTACGGATCCCTTCACTTATTTTAACCTTTTTTTCCACATAAAGTAAGTTATTTCAAATAAAATATAAACATAGGAATAATGCTCTTATTATACAAGCCAACTTAATTGCAAAGTCCCTGCATGTGAGTCGGCTCCAATTAACCCTATTCTAGTATCTATGTTGCGCAGTTTTTAGTGTTCGTTAAATTAACCAAACTCCTTTTTATATCTTGAATTTCCTACTGCAACGCATAGAAAAACATGCACATTCTGCAACATCGTAAGCTAGCTAGTCACTTCCACATGGCGAGTTCCTTTCCGACTCCCGCCAGCCTGAGGCATACGCAGACGAGAGGTCTCTTCTACTTCTACAACTCAGTGTGAGTAGTATCTCCCATCCAACCACTCTACGTGATGCAAGCGATTGTAGAGTCCTCGCTTTGTAATTGCCCCAATTAATGCTTCCATGATTCGTTCCTCCGACGCCATTTGTCAGCGCCGCCGCCGTCTCCGTGGGTGCACTCGCACTGACGCCTCCTAGTGCACGTGCACCGGGAAACTGCGGGTGTATGCGATGGTGATGGATATGGCTGGATGTAGGGTTTAAATCCGATGCCCTGGGGAAAACCAAATGGGATTAATTTCAGTAGACTGTGTTTGTAATTGTTAAAAGTTCGCCTAAAGCTATTTTTAATTGAGACGAGCAACTGAAATTGTAGTACTTGAAATCGATATTGCTGTTTGAGACAAATAGCATCGAGATGAGGTCCTCAATTTGATTCCCAATTTCGACACTAACTTTACCTCTGTTATTTATTCCATTGTAATATTTAACGTAAATTTTTAATAATGTGTTGCATAGACGATTGGAATATGTCTTAATTTTAAAGTAAGTAATTAAGAATATTTATAAATGTATTGCAAAAGTACTTATAATTAATTTTTATAGGAAAATATAACAGTATTATTTAAGAAATATTTGTGCAAAATATATTTTTCTAAAACTACTATTTTCGCACCTAAAATACAGAGCGAAAGTAGTATTTCCCTGACTTGTCACGAAAACATTTAAACTCTGTTACCTCAAAAATGTAGTGACGAAATAGTAATTAACGTATTATGGGTGTTATTACGACAATAATGCGTGAGGTCAACCGTGTCCAGTTAACGCCCGTGGTGCGTTCAACGTTTAATGTCCGACCGATATCTTATTTTATAAAAGGTTTGTTATCGCTTTTTATCATGCCGTTGCATTTTGTTAAAGAGATTAATCTATTTGCTTGCAATCACTGTAGCTAGGTAACGCAATATTCTTATTTATTTACAATTTCTATCTGCCAATATAAGTCAGTGTTTGTTTCTATCTGCCAATAGAAGTTAGTGTTTGTGTATTCTGTGTCCATTAGCAAAAACGTCAAATTTATAACACACGAGAGCGTTATATGGTTATAACTGCCCAGCTAGCTGGGCAGTTATGATAACAATAATAACGTAACGGTCGGACATTAATGTGTTTAACCGTTCTATAACCTTAGAAACGAGAAATACGCCATGCATATAAAATATCAGATTTAATTTTTAAATTTAAATTTATTTTTATTATTATCAATGGTTTCAGTAAAAAATTAATACATAAATCGTCAGTAAAATGTCTGTAATCGACTCGGAGCCGTAAAATACCGGACACGAAATGCCTCACATTTTAATATGGCTCATCGACAGTAATGTATCATTATCCTGACTCTTATGTAAATAACTATTTTTAAAAAACATCTTTTTCATTTTCTCTTTCGATTATTTGATACGGAAAAAGCAGTATGTTATAATTATACCGGAACTGTTCATTATATTGTGTAACTAACTTTTATATTATTAAAAATTATGAATGCAGTTTCGTTCAATAAATTATTAAATTATTTTTATTTGAGTGATTTGTTACCTCACCATTTCAATTCCTAGAAATATAGCATAATGTACTTTAAGATCGCTGTAAAATTCTACAAGATTATCTTGAAATATGATCTCAAGAATATGTTCAACTGTTTCTATTATGGAGCAAAGTACGTATAAGGCATAGCGGGTATGCAGTGTGCTATGTGATAATTATATAAGCAATTATTTACAAGTAACGTGTCATGTTCGAGAAACTAATGATCTATAAAATACTAAATAACTATGATTAATAAGTATTTAGGTCAGTTAGATTGTTAAAAAATTCTGTATATTTTATATCAAATAATGTAATATTTATGTACATATCGAATCGCCTTGTTGCGTACCTATTATTTGATTTATCACTGCTAATTAATATGACATGAAATGATTTATTGATTATATTTCCTACACTTCAGCAAAATATGAGTACATAATGTATGACCTGCAGGACGGAATGAATTCAATTATTTTGAAATTGATGTTTTTATAATAAAGTACGTACTTTTGACGTCTACATTTGAAATATAAAGCGTAATTATTATAAAATCTATATTAAAGTGTTAATTAAACGGGGGTCATATTACAGAATTATCATATTCGTTGTCGAATATAATGCAATTAAATGGAAATAGTTTCAATGCAAATTTTTATGTTTTATTTTTATAAAAATGTTATAATTATTCTTAAGACTGTTTAATAAATCAGTGAGTCCAAAAAATATACTAAATTTATTATAAAGATTTAATAATAAATTTTCCACGATAATGTATTGTAATAAAAGTTGTAGATATTCATAACATTTATGTTTTAATATTACTATAATTTATGTTTTTTTAATGTTTGTATTTACAATTCATATGCACGACGCCAAGGATTATTATATTGTAAAAAATTATCCGAGAATTACATAGTTCGTTACTATAATCTGTATTTTAAAAATTATTGCCAATAACTTATTTTCACAGCTGGTTCTATATGCAAAATAAATAGATTATGTTGTTTTATTTATTTGCACAGTAAAATTCTGCGCCTTATCATTGTTTGTGAGTTATTGAATATACGGACACACATCCATACAGTCGTCTACGGAGATGTCATTGATAAAATGGTTAAAACATACTCCGGGTGAAAGTGTGTATTTCTGCGAAAATCTCATCTATTTTTTCATTATTCATGTCGTTTTTGTGGTATGCATGCTCCAAATTAAAGGAAATACGCTTAGGATTTGTTTGTGAGTTGTGGGGGCTTAGGGTTTGTTTATGAAAAAATATTTGAAATAGGTACTAAAACAGGCGTCGGCAACCTATGAGCCATTTAGCAATAATTGTGTTAACACTTCTATATATTTTGATTTACAAATAGTATATAAAATTCGAGATAAAATTAAACTATGTTAAAACTTATTTTACAATCCTTAAGAAGAATTTCAATTTTTTTTATTGTCCTGCAAGGTCTTCTTAATAGTCACATATTGGTTGTCTTTGACCCGCAGCCAAAAAAGTTTGCCGACGCTTGTACTAAAACAATGATGTACAATTTTTGTTTATGTGGAATTTACCTGTAGCATATCGAAAAGTTGATCAAATATAAAACGCAGTATATCAATATTTTGCCTTGACTTTTGAGCGTAAAATTAGATTATGCCCTACCCGGAATCTCCGTTTTAAATTTAAATAATAGAGGATGAAACCGTTGTTTAATTTTTCGAATTAAAATTATTGTTGACATTTACAATATACCTCAACAGCCTCATCAAAAATCAAATATTAATATGATTGTATTAATTTTTTGTTTCCCATATTTCTCGAGGTATATTTTCATTGTACATAAACTGTTAATTATTAAAAAATTAATTACGGCTTGTTTGAAATGTATGAATAAATATAATCCAATGTGTGCGAACTTCACAACATTTAATCTTGTAGCAATCTCACGTATAAAAACGCCGAAAGCCTGATCAAGCATCTTACACATCCTCAACCTACAGCCGTAATTAAAACAAACAGAATCTCATTTCCATCAGTCACTCACACAACAAGATGCGCGGACCGGCCAGATCCTTTATAATTAAAATGCTTTCGAGTGCGCTGCGCTGTGCTACGTTTGTGTTACGTTGCGTTCGATGTAAACATATTTAAGCGCGGCCGCGGTGGTTCATACAGCGGAGTTAGCGCTGTCCGACCAGGCTATGGGTGGTCCGAGTGCGAGTGTGCTGGTGCATGCGCTGTGCCCTGAACCCATGGTGATTGAGAGAGGTGACCATCGAAGTACGTGATAGTAGAGGATCATGGAGATTTTTAAATCAGTTTGGTTTATTGTAACGGTTCTTTTTGAAACAATCATTTTTGTTATAAAAATAGTACATTGAGGATTTTAAAAATGGTCACCACATAAATTACACCCCCTTCATTTCCAATTACGCATATAGGGTGCATAATAGTGAGCATAAACATTTCATATGTTGGGTAAAGAGCTTCGTGATAATGCATCCAACATTGGAATAAAAAAATTTTCAGATCGATTATCATTGTCGACTTTTAACTTCATTCTTGTTGTTCCACTCCAGTACTTGACGATTAGAAATTAGCGAAAGCAGAATGCCGTACTGAAGATGGGTAAATGCCCTGATGACATATTTATTATCTCATCGTAATGCCTGTTTTAGAAGATCTAATTTATTGATCAATAAATTGCTCAAATTTTCTTATGAATAAATTGCCAAGAACAAAAAATTTCGTTCGTTTTACAAACATCAAGTTTTCCGTCATTTTATTGTGACAATTTCACCTATGCTATTTTTGTTTATTCATATTGTTCATATACAGATATTAATATATTTATAAAATAAATAAATATATCATTACGCCTTTTACCCATTGCGGGTGTGGCACTCTGCTTTTGCAGATCTCGGTAAGTGATATATTTTGGCGTATAAAATGCGGTTAGCAGCCGTCAAGTCATAGCCCCCAAAGTTGTTAGTGGAGGGGGAACCACAGGAGTAAATTTAAATTGGCAACTGTCTGAAGTGGGATTCGAACTGAGGATCTCGCGATCCACAGTCTGACGCGTCCACTGAGCTATTTACCCCATTTATTTATTTATTATTATTATTATAGTTGTTCTAGAAAAATTGTACACCAATTCAGATTAATAAAACAACACCAAGAATGAAAAAGATACCTACATACAAAAATGATAAACTCAAATCAAAAACAAGTTTGACTGATTGGAAATGACTAAAATCCGTTAGAATACCCAAAAAAATTCTAATTCTAATTTGTCAATAAATTGACCAATTGTTGTATTACACACAACAATAAATTGACAAGAAAACTTGAACAATTTAATGATCCGTAAATTGCGTCTTGGAAATCAGGCGTAATAGTTCGTCCTATAATACCTTACCTAATATAGGTATATAGAATTTTACAGAAATAAAAGAAATATATTTTATTGGAACAAAATATAAGAGAATTCATATTGAATATGATAAAGTGATTACTATTTGCTGCATATATCAACAATGAAACGCATCTAATTGTACATCACTTTTAACTTTACCTTATGGTTCCCCCTTCGTTTTAGAGATCCGTGCTTTGACGGCCGGTAACCTCTATTTATGGGCATTGTATATTACTTTCCACAATCTACCAATGCAGACTATATTAATCTTATTGTGCATCATAAAATCCTCAGTTCTATTCAAACAGTTGACAATTGCCCTTTTAACTTTACTCCTGAGGTTTCCCGCTACTAACATCTTTGGGGACATAACTTAATCACCGGTAACCCCATTTCCCAGGAAATAATATATTATTGGATGAAGGCGTAATGATATTAGATAAACTAATTTGTAGAATTAATTTTGTCCTAAAATAAAATTTTATCTGAAATATGAAAATATTAAATAAAAAGGCTGCAGCTTTTGAGAAGCACTGATCAAATCAATTGCGCAAATCAATGCGCGGGCGGTAGCACTTTTGTTTAAAGCGTATCTGTTGTCAAATGGTAATCAGGTTTATTCGTAATAAAATTATTATAAGTGTGTTATGTTTGTGAATCGTGCTGGTGTTCCCAAGCTGTAGACGAAGGAGATATATCTTCCAGGACTACGGAAATGGGAAACAACGCAATTAAATCAAGATATTAAGGTACAGGATGTTTTGTTGTCATAATAATTATACCAGTATTCAAAAACAATATGGAATTTAGGTTAGCTGTATAACTTATTGTCTATGTTAATATTTTTTGTTTTGGTTCTGTTTATGGTAATGTGTGTTGACTTCGCCTAAAATGCTACTTTGTAATATAAAATATCTGGGCCGTATACACATTGTAAGAATATTTATTTTCTTATTAAACAGCTGTTATACCATTTGAAAGCCGAGGTTTTATTATGCTGAACTTGGTTTTTACTTGTTCTGTACGTACAGGTAATGTTTTCAATATAAATTTTGCACGAAATTCGTTTTAACCATTTAAATATAATATCTTATAGTAATTTGATTATTTATAATAGATTTACATTATTGTTGTTAAAAAATCTGATGTGTCCAACACATAACCTCCCGCACAAGACAATTCTTAAATGGTACAAAATAGTATTTGATGATACAAAAAAATACCTTCTTATTTGTTTAGTTTATATTTATATTTAAGAAATTTAATTTCCTTTCGCATATTTATTTAATTTTTTGATATGGGTACATATATTTCACTAATGCCCGGTTGCACCAACGTTGGTTAAATTTTAAACTTGGTTTAAATAAATAAAAGCGTATCTAATTTTTGACATCAATGTCAATTACTCCATATGACATATAACCAAGTTTAAAATTTAACTAACGTTAGTGCAACCGGGCATAAGAAAGCAACTTTTTAAAGTGTTTCTATGCTGTACATGGAATGCAAGATTTATGAAATCTAATTTCTTTATATTTTATTATCTCTAAATCTATTAAAAATTAATAAAATTAGGGCACTCAAAACAGATGTAAAATTAAATATTCTACAATTTTCAAAATTGCATAAATTGTTGAAATATTAATTTAACGGAAAACTGCTAAGGGCTTCTAGTGAACTGCTATTTCGGGTTGGCCAATTTTATCCAAAATCTTATTAGCTCTTCATATAAATATAAGAAGCAACAATACACAAATTTGTATTTTTTGGCATTATAGTATGCGAGACTGCCCTCAATAATGTTATATCAAATACAGTTAGTATTAAAACATAAGTATAATTAAATATATCATCACGCCAATTACTCATTTTGGACGTGTCACTCAACTTTCTCAGTCAGTAAGTGATATATTTGGCGGTCACATGCCGTTAAGAAATGGCCTCTAAAGATTTAGTAAGATGTTAATTACCGCAAACCTATTTACTCCAGTATACCTAATAGTAGTATGTAATAGTATTTTGGTTTTCCCTTTACTCATTCTACGAAATATTTTTGTTATTCTTATTTCCCTCCATTTAAAATATACGATACTAGGTAAAGAAATTCAAATATGTTTTAAAATTGACCACTTTTTTTGAGAGCAAAATTGCCATTGCAAAGTGCAAGTCAATATGAGGTAATTTTCGTGCTAGATGCAAATGAAGTCTTTCCATGCATGAAGTAGTCCCTCATATAAAAAAGTTCCTCCAAGCGGCGTCTTCCTCTCGGAACTCTCCATAAATCTCTTGGACGCCTCTGAGCTCCAGAGCATCACAAGTATGCATGACATTTAAACGCCCACGCAATTACCCGTCACCCATCATTCACATCATGCTCTCTTCGGCCGGACAGCAAACATGACCGCTCACGCTGACAGATCATAACCGCGAATTCTCTTTAAAATTGATGAGCTTCAACCCTACAGCGTGCGAGATTTCAAGAATCAGTCAGCTGCTTTTGATTACTACTGTGCAAGAGACACGCAATGTTTCTGCAGAGTAGTTGCATGAAGTCTTAGAAATGATTTTTGTTGTTTAGTGGTTTCATTCATGGGAACATTTTCTCTTAATAATGTAGTTTTCTGTAGCGTTTACTTCAAGGTATACTCAACATATTTAAATAAGATGAGCGACAATATAATTCATGCAATTTTTCACTCTGAACTTTGATGTTTTCAACTATAATCACAGACTGCAATATGTTGATATAAAAATATTAAATAAATGTTTCAATTTTTGATTAACATTGTAATATAATTTAATGAAAGATCTCGATAGACAAACATTGATTCCCTTTTATCAAATCTACATATAATCCATATAATAATCCAATATAGATATAAATGTCTATACACAAAGTAAATACGAGCCCAGAACCATATCATATGACCCAATTAAGACTTTCAGAATAACTTTAAAAAAATTGTTTTGATATTACAAAGGGAAAAAATGATACCGGCTAGAACGTTACAGTCAATTGAGACCGCTATAGAGCCATGATTACTGACTTTTTCGTTCCCCAACTGAATGGCGTTAATGTGGAAGAGCGGTGGTTTCAACAAAACGGCGCAACATGTCACACGGCATGTGACTCAATCGATTTATTGAGTAACACATTCGATGAGTGCATAATATCGCACAGTAAACCTGTGTATTGGCCTCCAAGATCTTGTAATTTAACACCTTTGGATCATTTTCTGCCAGGATATTTGAAGTCGCTAGTCTTCGCAGATAAACCCGAGACGATGGACAATATGGAAGCCAACATTTGCCACGTTATTACCGATATACGACTCCAGCTGCCTCGAAAAGTGATCGATAATTAGACTTCCAGATTGCGCTGAATTCGAGCCAGCCATGATGTCCTTCTTTCCTAAATCATATTCAAACACACATGTCATAAAATTATCTTTCCAAAATTTTAATGTTCTACTCGTATAACTAAAAAAAAAACACCCGTTACAATGTATTATATTTTCGCGCATGAACCGCAGTTACGAACCGTCAAATCATGACCCCTAAAGGCCACGATCCACAGTCCTTACCACAGAGCAATTTTTTTTTAATGGAGGGTTATGATTTTGACGTCACATGCATGAAAGAGAAAGATGAGGCAAAAGTTGAGATAGAAGATCATAATACAAACATCCATATTTTGTCGTTTGAGATGGTGTTCTAATAAGGTTATGTTTTTATTTTTGAAGTTTGTGATTTATGAAACTTAATAAATTTAACAATGGTCGTATATTCTTTATTTTAATAAAGGGAGTCACATACCATACACACACTTTATTTTTCATATTTGGCATCATTTTAAGAACTGTCATTTTGACAAGGTTTTGTTTGTATTTCGCCAATTGACACCCACGTGGATTTCATCGCAGTTCAATCAAAACATCAATTCTGTATAACCCTCCATTACGAATATGCGAAGAGGACTAACTTTGCTCATATGCCACCTCATAAGCAGATGATTTGGAATTTTATGAACAATACAAAGGACCATGCTCTACAGTGGTATTCGAACCCACGACCTTTGGTGTGCTACGCTATTGACATAGCCACTAATACCGAGATTGGCGCTAGTTTTTTTTATGAAGATGGGAAGCGGACTAACTACTTTGGTCATATGTCGTCTCATGATTGGATGATAGTGAATTCATAAACGACCATGCTCTTCAGTGGGATCGAACCCACGACTTTTGGCGTAATAGGCTAGCAACATAGCCACTACGACACAGAGGTCGGCGCTATTTATTTTATATATTTATTGAAACGATTAAATACAAAATTCTAAATAGGCTGCTCAAAACTAGTACTAGTTCGTAAATACCATCAATAAAATGGTTATATACCATTTCCTACGGTTAAAAATAGCGCAAAGTCAACAAGGAATTGGGTTACGAAGTTACGATGCTCGATTATTCTCATGTCAAGTGGCAATAAAATTACGAATGTAAATGTCAATTAAATGTGTACAATAAAATAAATCCCTAAAGAAAAACCACCCTATCATAAAATGCCGGCGAAGTATTTCCACAAAAACAAATGCGTGTTGCAAACAGCGCGAGTGTTTTTTCGCGAGAGGACTTTGTTTAACGTTTGCATGTCCACCACCGCACACTTGGATAACCGCACGTCAGCCAGGGGCGGCGAACCGGGGTAATTTTCACTTGATTACACCTTTTCATTTGCTTGATTGTGACACGAACACGCTACTTTGCGCATTTTAAATTTAAATCAACCATTTTAATGAAGGTGCCAGTCGCATTTGCCGATAGATGTTGTTATTATCCTTTTCATTACACAAAGGACATTTTCATTTGCCCGGAATGGCTTGTCACAACTTTTTTTGTATAATTCGTAAGTGGTATGTAAGTTATGCATTTTTAATACTATTGGTACAATGAGAATGGAAACATTTATTAAATGATACATGTCAAACTATTATCATTAAATCGTTTTACTTTCATTTTACTTATTTAAACAGAGCTAATGTGCTTTTAATTTGTCTCTAATAAAAACTTTGATATATAGACGTTCCTATAAATCTAATGTGACCAATGTTTTGTCTGTATAGACTTTTATTTTACTTTAGATTATTATAGTTGGAAACTAGGTTAAACTCGAAGTTTCAAATATCTATTGTTGATATATTGTATAAAGTTTTATCTTCGTATAACGAAGTAACGAGTAGTTTTAAAAAAGCTATAAACTTTGTGTCGTTTTAAATTACTACATTTATCCACATATGTTCGTCTTTATTATTATTCAATTTTTATTTGCACGATATTGATATATTTTATTTGAATTGAATAATACTTTTATTTTATTATACATGATAATGCACAGAAAACTTCGAGAAAATTCATGTTCTGAAATGTCCTGAACCCGCGATAATAGCTGCATGTGTGTCGGATATGCGTAACTAAGCATATTCAGCACTGAATAAGTGTATCGCCAAAATATACTTCGGTTTTTTTTTACATTCTTAAAGTTTGAGGAAATATAGCGGCAGTAGCAGAAGATGTGGAGATTTTTGCGATTTGAGAACTATGAATCCATTTTGACCCTCATGTCAATGTCATTTGTGTAAATGGATGGATGGATGTGTGTCCGTATGTGCTATAAATCACGAACGAGAAAAGATACAGTAATGAATCTGCATAATACTGCTTTTCAATCACCTTCAAATTAAGCATATTTTGAACAAATTTTCAATAATGCGCTTGAATTAAAAAAATACAATACTTTATTTTACTAAAGTAAAAGTAAAAAGTAAATATTACACCTGTAATTAATAATAAAAAGTACATTATATTTCGGGTGACGTCAGACCGACTAGTGACAGATAAAGGTTGCGCGCGCATAATCTTGGCCATCTTGACGTTGAGTGTTGTGTTTTGTCAGTTGTTTTATTGTTTTTATTTGTTAAAATCTTTAAATTCTCGTTAAAATTACAATTATGGTTATAAAGTATTGCTTTGTGCCAAGTTGTGAAAACAACAGCAACAAAAATTCAAAATTATTATTTATTTCGGCGCTGTTCTGTCACCAGGCACTATGACGTCACACGGTTTTATATAGAATCTTTAGTAATTAATTATAGGCTTAATAATATTACAATATAGATGAAAACACGAAAATATTCATACATTAACGTCTATTCTCAAAAAATAAAATAGAAAATTAGTTGAAGAGCCTATTGTAAGCAATACGAAGAGCAAAATTTATTTTGGTCGTAATTGCAAAAGTGGAAGTCTACTCGGCACATAATACAATTAATTCAATTTGTTACAAAAATAAAATCATCTGTGAAAAATATTGCAAATTAAAGCTGTTAGCAAAATTATTTTCAATTTTGAGGAAACTAAATTATATGTGTGGCTTTAATGTTCTAGATGTGGACAAAGAACGACTGCCTCATGGGAGTCGAGAGTGTATTTCCTTTACAGCCGCGACAATGGCGCGAAATTCAAAACAGTTCAAAACGATGTGTATTGCACTGTATAGGGTGTAATATTAATACCTGACCATATACGAGTACATTTAACAATGGAAATCAGTTTTTCTTTGCGCAAAAGTGGCCAGTTAATTTTAGGTAAAAATGCTTCTAATAAATGTAAAATATATTACTTATCGAGATCTAGCAGAGAGCCACATCCAAAATGGATAAATGATGCGATGATATATTTATTTATTTTAAAATGAGAGGAAAAACATTTTCAGAACTCATGCAGTCTTATTATTTCTTTAATTATTTATATTTATGAGCTTCTATTTTGTATGTCAAGTTCACATTCAAATTTATATATTTCTTGTAACATTTATATTAAATTATCTGACATGTGTGTTGTATAAATAAATCTAGTAATATGGAGGTATATTTCACGTTAAAGGACGTGTTAAAAATTAAGAAAATGCGTGCCGAGTGTAACTAGCAATTTGGTGAAATTAAGAAAGCGGTGTCATTAATTCGCATATTAAAATCACATTTCAGCGACGGTATCTAAACAAAGAAGCAGCGGCTTGCCGGCTCGCACTTTTCGTTTTCCCGGAGTCTCGGCGTCAGATGTCGGGAAAACCGGAAGCCGGAACCGCGTCACTACTAATTAACACGCCGACAGTAATAAATAGTGTCGCGTACATTTCAGCACTTGTTAAATATGTGTGTTCAGCATGAACAAGTCGCACTCTGCCGTACGCCCAACGAAATGATAAATTGATTTTTCTCGCTTACTATACAAAACGTGCTGCCCCCAATTTTTGCTGATATAAACTCTTTCGTTCGTTCAACAATTCGCTAAAGTAGACGGAAATTGAAAGAACGATCGCACAGTTTTTCCACGAGTTATTGCCTTTTATAAAGAAATAAAACTGTTGCCACATCTCATCTCAATCTCATTTTCATATTAACTTGTTTTTATAAAAACCTACTGTGGGCACCACACCACTTTCTTATACTCATGAATCTGTATGTGAATGTTTAATAATTGCACTTGATACATGTTTCAGTTTCTTGTTTGTTTTAATCTTATTTAACTTATTCGTGTACTAGTTTTCCTCAAAACACAACAAACACATACAAGAAAATTACAAATAATGCACTTTATTCTAATTATTATTACAATTTTTTAAATCTCTTTATACTCTTTCGGGTATAGAGATTGCTTTGTAATTGCGTTATTTATTTGTATTTTTGTCCTTCCCCTCTTTTCTGCTCATAGCTTTCCTTCTTGTTTGAAAGCTGTTGTTTTTTTATAATATTTCTTTAATGGTAACCTCCCATGTCTTCGATAATCTTCCTCTTTTTCTCTTTTGTATATTCTTGTATACCTGATCATTTTTATCTATCTCTCTTCTGACATTCGGAATAATATCCGCAACATCCTAGTTTTTTTTCCCAATATGTTTAGTACATTTTATACTTGTATATTTTTCCTTATGTTTTCATTAATTTTATGGCCATCCTTGTGACTTCTATTTTTCTTAGTAACTTCAGTTCAGTTGCTTATACCACGCTATTCAATCTTTTCATTTATTTTATTTATCACCTCGTTTCGTTGTCATATGTAATAGTATTGTAAATATGCTTTATTTGATTTTTTTTGTAGCTGCTATAGCTGACAGTTTTGTGTTTCTATTTCCACTTTCGGTTTTGGAATTATAACAAAAATCAACTCAGTTCTCCCCATTGTCGTTAATCTTATAATTATGAAGTTTCATGTATCTATCTTATCTCATTCGTGAGTTATTGAACACATTCATTCATCCATCCTTACACACAGAAGTTATTAAGATGAAAGTTAAAATGGAATCATGAGATCCCAAACATGTATTTCCTCGATTATTTTTCTCGTTTCTCTAAACCAATGAAATGCTTTATTGTATGTCACGTGTCTGTGTTTTAACTAATCCTGTCATTATTATACTGAGAATAATGCTCTTGTGATTATTCCCGGCAATTTTCTGTGTAGCTTTTTTGTTTTTGTTGACAGATGTCAGATGTCAGATAGTTATCATCAACACAAGTAAAAATGAGCATAAAAGATAGATTTAGTGACGTGCCTGATGATGAAATAAAAAAATAATCTAATTAAATATAACTCGAGAGTTCGATAAATTAGAAAATAATTCTCCAGTATCTTTCTCAAACTTGTCGCCACTTGGCAATAGCCACTCAAGCCCTACGGGCTTTCGTGGCTATTGCCTAGCAACAAGTTTTCGAAAGATCTGTCAAATTATTTTCAATTTATTCTCACTCTCTTGTTATATTATTACTGAAAATTTCGCCATAGATTTTATCATAGTTTCTATACTTCTTTTTATTATATATAAGAAAGAAAAACCAAAAGTATATTTTGGCGAAATATAAAACGTAGATTCACGATTTTGTTTGCTTCATCAAAATATTTTTTTGTTTGGAAACTTTCTTTGTAACTACTTACAATATGATGAAAACTTGGCTATTGATATTTAAATAGAACCACAAAATTTTCATATTAGGTACGCAAGTTTGAGGAATAATTTTGCTGAAAATCTGCATATTTCATCAAGACCCTTATGTTTACGACGGCATGAAAGCATAAAGGGCTACTACGAAATTGCCATTTCAGCCATTTTGTTTCCCTTTAAACCTATACTAACTTCGATTAATTATACATTGACAGCGAGAGCAGTCAAACAATATTGCTGCTGAGACATTCTCATAAAATTACGAAAATACTGATAGAGGTATATGAAATCTGCAACCTACAACAACTGAACTATACAAATTTACTAAACATATAAAGTATTTTTAATTTTATTTTGTGATGTGAAATGAATAATTAAACTTTACTGTCAAACATTGGATTTGGTATTTTTGTCACTGAAACTTTTCACCAAATTTTATCAAAATCGGAGGTGAAGTTGACCAATATTCAATTTAAACGTACAAACATTACAGAAAAGACAAATTTATTTATTACGTACAAAAAAAAAAAATACTAAAATGTAAAATACTAACAAGTAATAAATATTAAAAGAAAAAACAAAGTTATTTGAAATGTACGCCTATGTGCCTATTATTTAACAGAAGTGCTAAAGTATAAATCTATAAAAGACATCGGCTCAAGAGGATTCTGCTTTTTATTGAACAATAGAAGGCAGTAAAGTCACTATTTCACTTTCCAAGCTGTGCGGCATCTAAGTAAAAGCATATTTTTGACAAGATGCATCATAGGAATAGTGGGCTAACCCTTTCGCGACTAATGGGTGATATATGTCCCATGAAAAATTGAAACTCGAAAAGACGACTTTTTTGTATTGTAATTTTTAATAATTTTTCTATATAATTTGATGTCACTTAATGTATAGAATTGTTTAGCATGATTATAATTACTTTTCGCGCACAAAATTTGTCATGGGACATATATATATATATATATATATATATATATATATATATATATATATATATATATATATATATATATATATCCCAGTAGTACAGTACAGTAGATCCACATAAGTATAGAAATAAAAAAAAAAGGTAACTTACGGCTTGGATTTATTTATTATAGGGTTCGTTTGCAGAATCTACATCGGATAAATTATTTGTATAATTCTTCAAGTTCCCTTTGAGACAAATCGCGCTTACTGCAATAAAAGGTCATCAATATGCATGGGACAACACTATTAAATAATTTTAGAATCATTCAACTTCAAATACTATAGGGACACTGGTGTCCCGAAAATAATAAACATAATATTTTTATGAAATTTCGAGTACAAATATAATAAAAGCATGTTACATCATTTACCGATTCATATTGCATTAATTTATAGAATAAAATTAGAATTTTCTATTAAATCAAACCTAGATAAATATTTAAATTGCACGAGTCCATATACAACCGGCGTAGTACTTTACTAACCTGTACAAAAAAATGGACTCACCCAACGTAAATATCAAAATTGAGCCTACATGTACGATTGGGACAGCTCGCAATGTAATCTAAATAACATTTGCAAGCGAAATAAGTTTTTTAATTTTCGATGGGACATATATGGCCCAATAGTCTTTTCAAATTAATTTTTTTTAAAATAAAGTCGTCGCGAAAGGGCTAAACTGCATACCTTTTGCTAGCCAATATTCGGATATGATTAGAATCTAGAAACATTACCCAAGAAGTTCAAGAATCTCCCAAATGAATACTATACTTTTGAAACATGTAACAAGCTATTTCAGTTTTGCCTAAAGGTCTTTGTACTTTCACTTTCCGAATTTACCCTCAAATATCTCAATCCATTCTGGAGGCAACATGTGTGCGAATTCATGTATGTAGTATACATAAGTGGAGCCTCTTCCATCGTGAGAGGCAAGGGTTGCATGCACTGTTGCTGCTGCACACTTGCACGTTGCACGTTGCACGGATGCCACTCGCTGCGCGCCGCGAGCTACAGACAGCATTTGTTTCCGGATTAATCTTTTTAAGCGTGAAATTGCAGAAGAACACGTGCACCTGCCGATGTTATTTCTGCTTCCACAAATTCTTTTTACTTTCAATTAACGGTAATCATTTTTTACCGGCCTTTGATTTTACTGAATGCTTCAACACTCTAATTTGCGATGCAATTTTACTTTTTTAATATAAATAAAACAAAGAGTTCGTGGATGCACCTTTAAATCTTTAAAAGAAAACTTGTGCATTTGATTGGTCAAAGGAAAATTAGTTTTTGTGTTGAATGCGATCTAATAATACATTTTTAAATAATATATATATTTCAATTTTACCAAGAATTCAAAACATTACACATTTTAAGGGGTTTTCAGAGTAAACTGTACTTTCGTTTATAACATCTATAGGATTTTGCCCTACATCCTTTCAGTAATCATATATGTATACTATTTGAATGTGATTTCATATGTATCTATACTGTGAAATAAGAATAGAGTAACGAAACTTTATATAATTATAAGTTTCCTGTCAATGCGCAGAACTGAATTGGTTTTTGCTATAATTGCAAATCTGAAAGAGGAAGTTTACTGTATACACACAACAATAAATTCAATTCATATCAAACTTGTTTCATTGTTACACAAACGTCACATTGGGGTCTGGGAAACCCCAAGAAAAGAAAAACTATTTTCCATTACCGGATGTAATTTTTCTAGGGATTTTACCTATAGAATATCTGTTTATTTATTTATTTATAATGAAGGAAATCAACAGTACAAAAGAACCAATAACAGATTTCCACAAATTATACAAAAATATTTGACAAATTGTTTACAAAATATACTTCAAGTTACATGCATAAACATTAAGTGCAATATATTTTAACAAATATATAATTAGAAAAAGAATGATGAATTTAAAATTACATAGCTTACAAGAAATTAATACATATATCAAAGTAACAAGGACTTAACTCTAGTCTATGTTTATAGAAAGACATTAAACAGTTAATAACCTTTCTGAACCATATATTTTATTCAAAACAGCATTTTGTAAAAACTTAATTTTTTTATTTTGGACTACGAAAACCAACACATAGGTATTTTACATTGGATATTTATTTAGGTTTATAGAAACTGAAATTTACAACAAGGTTACATAGAAGTTTTGCGAATGGTGCGCATGTGGAAAATTAGATGAGAATTGAGGGGTTTCTTAGACCCCAGTGTAGCATTCCAGAGTTAATCCACGTTCTGCTCTTGCTTCATTCAAGTCGAGGTTATTTATCAGCTCGAATAAAAATTTTAGCCAATATTACTACATTTTTTTAAATACAACAAAATTTCAGGTAACTAATATAAAATTTGAAAATGATATAGTAACTATATTTCTAGAAAACAGTTTTGGAAACGCATTCCACAACTAAAAAATTATCATTCCATACGCCGCGTTTGGAAAGAATTCTACGAATCAAAGCTGCATATTAGCGCGATATACGAGGTATCTTAGTTCGGTTGCTATGGTTAGGTCTCTTTGTTTTTATTTAATTTATATGAGTTCGACGTTTTCAACAGTTTTGTATTTCTATTTTTTGTATAATTTCCAAAATCTTGTTATAGGAAGTATAGTCTACAACAGGTAACGGAATGGCATATCCCACACATGCAAACCGTACAAACTTTTGCCTCTTGTGGAATATGTGCCATTCCATTAGTTGTTGTAGAATATACGATACTATTTAATTTATCGTGGACGAAAAAATCATCACACACACTCAGTCATTATCGTGAAAATAGTGAAATCGTATTATAGGAATCCCAATACGTGTTTATGTGTTGACATATATGTGAGGGAGGTAAAGAACTTTTACCTCATTAAAAGTTGTTTGGTGAAGAAATCAGTAAGCAGTAAAGCTAAGGGGAAACATCTGTATCTCCTTAGTTATCAAGTGAAAAGGCATAAATAAACATGAACCCCTAAAACACATTCAGAACGTAATTAAGATAGAATCACGTAAAACCAACAAAACTATTTTAAACCGAACAAAAGCGTATTATTTCCCAAAATACGCAGTTCCCATCAACAGTATCGTCGTTAGAACACATTTAGCAAAGACATCCGTCTTTCAAACTCACATGAATGCCTTCAACACATTCTGTGTGCATTCAGTCACACATCAGCAGGGGAACCACGGTAATGACTCGCACCTGCCATGCCGTCATGCCAACTTGATCTGTTGTTGCTGAGCAAGATGAACGCACCCGAAAAGAACACGCTAAGTATATGCGGCAGCTTTTGAAATGAGTTTCCAAACTATGCGATGAGCAACTTGCCCTGTGATGACTTTCAACTTTTAATTTATGTAGAAGAATTAAAGTTAAATAGAAAAGTTTTGAAAAAGGGAGTTGTTCCTTATTTTCCTTTTTTGTTCAAAGTCATCTTAATCAATACTGGATATCTCGCATGATACGCGGCAGAAAAGTGTTTCATATGATGCATAATTTATTTTCTTTGTTCAAGTTTGAAGGAAGAAAGAATAATAATTGATATACAGTAAGCATCGTTATCTATTAGTTTACTGTGTGTTTATCAACAGAAATATACTTATCTCTGACCTGACCTACGCTCTACAAATAATACATATTTCATGCTACATTATTTTTTGAGGAGAAACTAATTTTTGATCATTAAGGTCAAGATTTTAACTAATCCTAATCACTTATTTATTTTATTATTTGTTATTTTTTTCGATAACATTGCGAGTATATACATAACCAAATAAATAAAACAAATATTTGACAAATTTGTGTAGTATGATTATGTTTACTATGTTTTTGTACTCAGTTAGTATTAATAATAAAATGTAAGTACTTCAAAAAAATGTTAGTAATAGATCGATGGTAATTGTAATGTAAAATATATCAAACATTATATCACTAACATCTCTAAGGGCTGAGGCTTGAGGCTGGTAATCGCACATCGCTTACCGAGATCTGCGAATTTCATTCATACTTTATTAATATTGCTGCAAATATTGAAGCTTGCTTTGTATTCTTCTCTTGCAGATTTTTTTTTTTGTGACTTAGTATTGACAATTAATACTAATTATTTGTTCATACAGGGTGTAGAATTCAAATGTGAAATGTAAGGATTTCAATCCTATTTTTTTATTATTGCTGTAAATTTTTACCTATTCACTTTATAGTTTATAGCAAAAGTGTAAATGTAAAAGTTGTTCAGAATTTTAAAATGCATACAATAAGTTACCTAAATGTTAGTATTTCACGGTATATCAATAAAATTAAATTTAATATTTATTAAAAAAAAATACAATACGGCCATGGAAAATTAAACCAAAACGAAAAATATTTGGCATTTCAGAAAACAAATTTAGATTTATTTATTACAGTGTTGTATTATTTTCTGTAGAAATTTCGTACAAGATTGTAATGATATAATGGCGAATTGAAGAGTAGATTTCTTTTCAATTCTTTGTGGTAAATAAATAAATAACCTTAAAATTCTTTTTTGAAATGTCAAACATATTTCGTTCAAATTTCCATGGCCGTGTTACAATTTTCCTTATGAATATTGATTTTAATTTGTTTGGTATATTGTGAAATACTAATATTTAGGTAACCAAATGGACTTTATTGCATGTATTTTTAAATTCTGAACAACTTTTGTATTTATACTTTTGCTGTAAAGTGAACAGGTAAAAATTAACAGCAATATCAAAAAAATATATTTCACTTTTCTATTCTACACCCATTATACGCTTTTTATCCATTATGAAGGTGGCACTCTGTTTACGCAGATCTCGATAAGTGATATAATTTTGTGCATGAAGTGCGGTTACCACCCGTCAAATCATAACCCTCAAAGAGGTTAGTACAGAGGAAACAGCAGAGGTATAATAAAATGTCTACTTTGGGTTATCGGATTTGAATTTAACATATTATGATCCACAGTTTGATATGTCACAATTTATTACATCCATCCATTATTAACAACTGACTATTTATTTTGCTGAATACTTAATACAGACTAAATAAATTGAAGTTAGCATGTAATAGTATATTCTACAAGTAATGGAATATGTCATTCCGTTACCTGTTGCAGACTATATTTTCTATAACAAGATTTTGGAAATTATGCAAAAAATGTTGCTTATTTAACGTCAAACTTAAATAAATAAAATAAAACAAAGAGACTTAACTACAGCAACCGAACCCAGATAGGTACTTCATATATCGCGCTAATTCGTCGAATTTATTCCTTACCGTGTGGAATGATAGTTGATCCAATACAATTTTTAGTTGTGGTAAGTACTTGAAAAACTGGAAGAACACCGATTTATATAAGATAAAAGTAGCACTTCAAATCTGAAAGAGTTATTTATTACATTCATTTATAACACTATGTAATACAATTTTTATTCCTGGGTAGCGAATACATTTTTCAATTGCTGATGTAAAGAATGAACGGAATATCACTAAAATTCCTAAATTTATATGTTTTTATAAACAGAACATTGATATTTTTAAAATTATATATAGATAGCGTATATATTTTAATGTAAACATATTACTACCTTTTTAACAAAAGAATATGAATTTATGAATAAGTACATTTTTCCATGTTTATTTAATAATAGCATTGGAAAATTATTATATCCCAGGAACAAACAAAAAGTTAAAAATGTTACATAGTTTTCTTATAGTTGACTAATAATATATTTCAGAATTGTAAGCACAGTGTTTTTATTTTTAAAACTACTGTATTACTCGTATAAAGCGCTGGTGTATGCAGAATACTTGGAAGCTTTTACGAAGAGAAACACTGACAACTATATCTTAGAGTATGAAACACTTTTCGCGAGATTGTCAGATAAGCTCTCTAGTACAAAATAAACATTGGTGGTGAGTTTGCGTGCAGTTGAAATGCAGTACTTGAGACACTTATGCATCTTAATTCGAAGATTAATCTGCGGCGCATCGTCGTTTCAGGAACATGTCAGTATAATGGAGAATTCAAAATTGCCAGCTGTACGTGCGCTCGGTTGTCTTGAAAGCTCAATCCTCTCCCGTAGACGATAGTCTCCTAGTCTCTACAGGTACCGGGTACATGTTTATACAGGGTACGACTGATTAACGTGTGTGAATGCACGGGGTTATTGACGTTCGGCTTACGAGGATGTTCCACGGCCGCGAGCCGTGATGTTGAGGCATTTACATACAAACAGGGCGGAATTTATGTTCGCGCCATCGAGCATTCGCCTCAGCAAATACTACCTAACGCTGTCAACCAAACCAACTACCTCTGTCTTCGACTCCTCCACTTGCTCTCTTCAACAACTGGTTTATTCTTTGCAAGTAACTTTACGCGTGGATGCCACTTGAGATTTTAAATAAGAGTACATTCCAGGGAGACTGACAAAACCTCAACGAAGATTGACACTTATTTATCTGATTCCTACTATGGACAACACCAAGTACTCGTAATTCCTAATTAATCTACGATGTTTTTGTAGTTACACCCGATCATTCGAATACAAAAGGATCAAATAGATATTTTGTATATATGAGGTTTCTTAAGAAGAAAATAAAAGTTCAAGTAGGTAGTTATTACAAATTAAGAGAAGGTATACGTGACGTAATTGTGGCAGGAGAAAGACGGACATATTTGAAAACAGATAAGTACAGATGTCGTCTGTTGTAATTTTATATTTTGTATATTTGAAAGTAGGAATATCTATGCTTTTATATTATTATGTAGATAAGTTTTGTCTACAGCCGTGTGATATATACTACATATCCCACTCATTTCAGACAGGCAATGACTTACCGAACTAGTGTGTTTTTTTAATATTACGGCACTGTTTATTTGGTTGCCGTAGTTTTCAAGGCATTGTTTCAATAGAAACATACCAAACGAAAAATCGTAGATAAAATTTTTGTACGTAATAGGTGGGATACTACATGATTATCGCACTGATGTTATACACAAACTCGGTCTAGGTCCTCGTTGTACAACTTTCGCATGCGTGCGATAATTTTGTCTATATCCCGCTAATTGCATAAATAATCCTAAATTCTGCAAACTATGGTTTAACTCGATGTCCTTGCATAATATTAATTATACGTAAATATAGGTTATATCACCCGATTTCTGACAAACTTCAGTTTCAAAACGATTTGGTTTACTTCAATTTGTGCTCTATCAGTTTGACGTCATATGTCAATTGCACGACTAGCAATAAATTTAATTTGAAGTAGAAAATGAGAAATTATGGATTTATTTAATTTATAATTTGTAGCTTTTAATTCGACCATGGTTACTACTGCTACGTTTGAAGCTAGCCCATATACTTATTTCGCATTTTAACAAGGAACCCTTTTTAAATACTTCGGACGTCAAAAAAATCCGGACGATCGATAATTCGGATTCGATTTTATATTTAGTTTTTTTCTTTAAACAAAACATGTGAAATTTTATTAATAATGAAAAGTTTCATTTATTCGCTCGTCTTCTCTAAACATGACTGTGATTTATGATCGATTGCAGCTAATATTTTGTGTTGAAGACACCCAACATGTATTTTATTGGTATGGTTCATTTCAAAAATCCGAATGGGGTCTGGTCCCAATTAATCCGGAATATTGACGCTCTACTGTATTCAAAAATTGTAATGAAACAAACAAGAAACGTTATAATGAAATTTTGTATTGTCAAAATTATTTTTAAGTTAATTTCTGTCGAATATATCTAATATTAACATGCACGTATAACACAAAATATTTTTTTTATATCAATATTTTGTAATAATTACAAGTTAAGGCAAATAAGTAAAATTGTGACCCTGATTCGATTTCAATAGACGACAAATGTATGTATGTATTTTCGTCACATATACTACCCCTATATTTTTCCTCCATTATCATTTTTAGGGGCCGTTATGGAATCTGCATTTCATAGTTAAGAATATATCATATACTAAAAGCTGCACTAAGCTGCCACACTTAGAAATGGGTGTGTCCATTCTAACATGATAGATATTTGTAGTTAAGTCAAACACATGAAGAATAATGGTTTTTTGACTTATAATTTTAGTAACTAACACCTTAGAATTTCTGTGAACAGAACCTCCTCCCAATAAGCGATTGTTCAATAGCAAAATATTCTATTGCTTGTAAATGGTTTGGGTAAAAATAAAATTATTATTATTTTGCTTTAGTTGCGGAAAATGTAATTTGAAATATTTGTTTTTAAATTAAATGCCAATTTCATAAGGAAATCAAAGTTGATTCAGCTGTTTAAATATACTAGTTGAATAAAATAACATTTCGCAGAATAATTTGTTGATATTGGCATAATAAAAATATAAAACAGTACTGTAAATAACATTTGTCACAGTTATTTATAGTGAAATTTCATTACAAACAATCTAATCAGTTCTGTGAATTAAAGTATTTTAAATCGCAAATTCAATTCTTGTATATGCTACTTACAAATTCAAAATCAACTACAACAAAACAATCGTGCAAATTACGCAGCAATGCATCTCAACATTATCGCATTACAGACACGCAGTGCTAATTGTAGCTCTTCCTTGTTCCTCCTACAGATACAATACAATCGCACACCCACTAATACAGCTCAGAGATATGCGGTTCCATAGTCGTGTGTGGTATTCATCGCACACGTACACTGTTCAGTGTAACCTGCTCACAATTAGCTGTTTGATTGGCACCGCGTTGAGTTACGCAAATGTGCGTATCAGTAGTAAACCGAGTTGCCCTATACTGCCGAGGTGAATTCGACCATTTCTGTTATGGACACCTGGAATTTTATCCCATTTTGAACGCCCTTTCGTGTGCACCGGAAAGTTGAAACAATCTTTAACAAAGCCAGCGTTTGTCAGAAATAATCTTCGAAATCCTTTATCATGATTAGATCTTTTCAGTCTTCTTGCAAAAAGACAATACAATCTATTGGAATGCGAATTTATAATTATTTAAGGTTGATATCTTTTACAGTATATACGAGCCCAAAATCATATTATTTGGCCCCGTTAAGACTTTTCAAATAGCTTTAAAAAATAGTTCTGATCGAAGAAAGGGAAAATTTTTTGTACTAAATTTATTTATATCATAAATTTGTTATTTTAAAGAATATTTTAAGCAATAATAACAACTGAAATAATATCAAATTTACAATTTGTCCCAAAGGTATTGACTGATACCACAAACACTGTTTTTAAATCTGATGACAACAAAATACAGAAAATTGTTTCAAACAAAAATTGTAAATAATATTATTCTACATCTTTTTGATTCCAATCAAATTTTCTCTTTCTCATTTATTTATTAAGATAAAGCCAAATACCCTGATAGGCCTTGAAATAATCAACCACTTACTGTTGATGAATTGTTCCCAAAATCTAATTAATTCGTAGCATAAACAATACCTCTATTACATATATGTATGTGCGGAGTGTAAAAATTATAGAATTTAAGATATAAATAAGGCGAATTAAAAAAACTTCCTTTTTATGACTTGAACTGGGCCAAATAATATGATTCTGGGCTTGTAGAAAGAATACACTATCTATCTAATACGGTTTCCCATAATTCCGAAAAAGATTTACTTAAGACGCATACCGAAACACTTGATTGACGAATTTTCTGTTGCTCCAAAAGTAATATGAGAAGATTCGAAATATAGCATCTTTTCTAATTTTCGAGATCATAAAGACGATCATCTTTTCATCTCATTTTCTGGATCAGTTTTGTTTTTGTTAACAGAAATATATATTTAAGAAGTATATGTATAGTTATAACCTCTCAACGCTTTGGGTGTCGAAGTTTGTTTTTCCTAGGGTTCATTGGCATACTCGGTCCATCCCAGTGATGTAATCTCAAAATTTTTCGCAAAAAATAATCTTACGTTTTTATATCAAACTTTACGCATTTACAAGAACGGAATTTCCTTGGAATCGCACTGTTCCAAATGAAGGACACAGTGGTCTCTATGCACAATATACTTAAGTCTACCAGTATCTGTTGCCCCCATCGAATTTCGCAGATGATTTTTAATAATTTTCAATTTTGAAAAGGTTCGCTCTGCAGTTGCAACCATCCCAGAAATGATTAAAAACAATAAAATTACTGAGCAAACGTCCGGGAAGTACGCCGAAACAGTAAATACTTGATCAGGACCATAAGTTAGTCAACTCCCTGATGGAATGAATTTTCGAAATTTGATCTTCCAGACAATTGGGGAAGGACAATGTCTAATTACACAGTTGATCAGTTACAAGGGGGGGGGGTGCACCGTTCCATCCTAGTTCTTTAGCATACTTGGTGTGGTGTGTTATAGAATTTTGCTTATGATAACATTCCATATTTTGTATGGCTTATCTCAGCTTCTTTTACCTATTGTTCTTGAATTTCTTACAATTTTTATGAGCATATTTCTGGTGGTCTTAATAAATGTCCATAACACAGGCCACAGTAGTTGTTTTTCTTCTATATTCTTTACGGCTGATTTTATTTAGAACTTCTCTCTAATAGTTTTACATGTAATTTGATCTTATTTGGTAACTTGCTCTATTCTTCCTAGATATTTGCCTTTGATTTAATACCCAGGATTCGCTGCCGTGTAGCCGTAGGTATTGATTGAAAAATTATCTTTAAATTGTTAATTTCCAAAGTGCTGATAGTATTTTTGTCTAATTGTAGTTCCCATTAGTCAAGATTTTTTCAAGCTTCTCTTCAAGTATCTAACTTATCAAAGGCTCAGAGTTCAATTATGCTGCAATTTTAATCTGTCTTGGAACGTTTATCGTCTGTTTGGGAATCGGCTATATATGTTTTATAATTTTTTTGTGTTGTTTAGAAATTGTCGTAATACTTTTTATATTACCGGAAATAACTCTGAAATATTATCTAAACTAAATCTAAACGTCTATAATGCGGAAGATCGTCGATGAGCTGAATAACAGATTTATAGCAGTTTGTTGTTTTAACAAGCAACAGATTGGAGACACCCTAGTAAAATAATAATCAGGCACAAAATTGAGACTCAACAATTTCGCAAACAAACCGCGCTGGAAGAGGTCGAAATGGGATGACACCCTACCCCTTGTGTCATCTAACGTTGACGTGCACACAGATCGAATACTGATTGATTTATTAACAGGTATCGAACGAGCAATACAGTTGCCAGTTGGTAACTGTCAGTCTGGTAGTTAACCGATGGTTTTAATTAACTGTTTGAAAGCGAAATTATTCTTTTGTAGCGTGTTTTATTGAGAGTTTCGGGAGAATAGACTTTTTGGGGGTTTGTTTTTATTTTGATTTGGTTTTACTCGTCAGGACTCGATTAATTAAATTTTCTGTAAATAATTGTGCTGTAATGATGAAAGAATTTTCTAGATATATTTTATGTTTTCAATCCTGAATTTACTACATATTACAAAATAACGATATTTTTTGTTTATCTGCTAATATTCATGCATTCATTTATTCGAACAATATTGTTGTTCAGATTTTAACTAAATAAATAACTTTGATCTCACTCGATGTAAACTGCGCATGCATAAATAATTACATATTCAAATAATTCACCAACAATAATTATTTTTCTATGTTTTCCTCTAGGTGTATTTTTACTCAAAGAAAGAATAAAATAGATTCTTGAGCTTCGTTCACAGCTACCCAATAATCAATTATGATTAGCAAATAGAATTAATTTGTAAGTACTGATTGAGAAGCTTGTAAACTCCAGTTATGACTGGTTTATACAAAATTTAATTTATTAATTAAGATTTAGTAATTTAATTTCAAACATATAATATCGTATGTGTAAGTTAGGTACCTTTATTATGCCGAATTTAATTTTTTTTTTAAATAAATATGAAAAAAATATATTGTTACGCCTTTTACCCATTATGGGTGTTGCACTCTGCTTGCGCAGATCTCGGTAAGTAATTTAAATTGGTAACTGTCGGCAGTGGGATTCGAACTGAGGATCTCACGATCCACAGTCCGATGCGTTACCACGGAGCTATTTAAGATTTAAAATTTACATTTAAAACATAATTATATTTCAATCTAAACAATGATCAGTTGATTAGTTGTTTGAGAAACAAAAATCAACTGTAACAACACAATGATTTGCTTAGATTGTCAGTTAAACTTATATATTTTTAATCATTATAAAATATAGTTGTAATAGGGATGCGAAGAATGTTAAATATTATATTAATATAATATCTTTGGTTGAAAATCATCACACATTAAACCAAGTTGACAAGTTAAGATTTTTTTTTTGTTTAATACATTGTCAAAAATTTGTAGCCCAATCCTGATTGGTAGATTTTAAATTTTAATAAACCAGATAGAAAAATAGTAAATTTTAAATCAAAATTTCTAAATCTACATTTTAAAATTAAATCCAGTATAAACTAGCCATTACTAATGGGATAGCACATAAATGAACTTTTGTCAAAATGAGAGATTGTATGACTTTAAAATAAGTAAATTATATAGGTTTATGCAAATGCTACTTTATTTATCACTGTATAATCAAACTATTTAAATGGTTTTTGATTACTTCAACAATGTTTCAATAGGCGCTTCTTCTACTAAGTCTAAGTTCTAAGTATAATTAATATTTTGAATCGATAGTTTAAATATACTAGAACCGATTATTAATTGAAATTGATAATTGCTTCAATGTGAAAGCTGCTTTACTGCTCTTGTAAAACTTTACTGTTAAATGGTGTATGGTTTAATCGATACAGAACTTAAATTCGTCGAGAAATCGTACTTATTCTAATTATTCAATTTAAGGAGAATTTTAATCTTATATTACGAATTTGAGAAAACTTGTTACAAAGTTATAATGTTTGACACAATTTTCTGGTGTGTTCTTTTAGTAAGAATGTCATGTAGAGCTTTTTGCAAGCCAATGTTCTAACATTTCATTCAAGGTAATCTGTGTTTTTATGTCTGGAACAGCCGTGCACCGTTTGAAAAAATATAACTCCCACCGCATGTACATACCTACATACATATTTCATTTTGTTTTTCAATTCCACGTGAAATAAACAAGACCTTTTTCTTATCTCGGTGTGTTTGCCATTTCTTTCGTGGACCTATTTCTACATTTTTTATTTAATATTTTCAGACATATGTCTCACTTTATAAGTATTTTCTCCTATAAAATATTAATCACAAGAAGTTGTGTTGCGAGGAGGAATTTTGGCAGTTTCGGTTCACAGTTTGTTGCGTGTTTGTGAGATTATGTTTTACTGGAATTCATCTGCATATTCATGGATTATAGCGAGCTCTTTGAACAAATATTAGATCGGAAAGATTATATCTCTGAACAAGACGTTGCTGGGATTTAATACAATTTGTAGGATTTGATATTAAGAATGCTGACGTTTTAATTTTCCTGCCTTATAACGAAATTAAAAGGCTTTTTTCTTCTTCTAGCCTTTTAAGTTGTATATTGGAATTCTTATTTACTAAGAGGTTGCACTTTATAAATAATAGGATCTCCAGCAGATCACTACTATGTTTACGTAATTGCCCATTGACATATATTTGCGTGGAGAGTTCCTTATCCATTTTAGGTGTCGAAATGTTCTTTTGGAATAACAATAAATATCAGTAGATCATTGGATTCCCACAGCCGATTGATTCTCGGACATATTTTCACCACATAAAAATAATTTCTACGGTTTTCTCCTCTGACATCTTTAGTACCGATACCTGCTTTCAGTATGGTCTATGTCCAGATGAAGCATTTATAACATATCGTAATTTCATTTACCCATATTTAGATATGACATTCTGTTTAGTTGTGTGATATATTTTTCTACGTGAGTTAAGCTTTTTAGTTGTCAAATAATGCATTTATTATGTATTGCTTTTGTCCAAAATAAAGCAAATAAAAAAATATAAAAATAAAGAATAGTTGTGCTAGAAGAAAAGGAAGCAAATGAATCTTTTCTTTTTAAATTAAGGGTGGAGTAAATAATAAATTTGTACAGTGTATTGTGTATTCTCTTTTCGTAACTTTCATGGTAGTCTTGTACGCTAACCATATACTAAATCGACTTCAACAGCAACTTTTATAAACGTTCCCGAAAAAATAAATATTTATTAGAATTTCCTACTTCCTAAAGTGGCCTTTGTTCGAAGAAAGAAAGAACATTGTAAATAAACAAACAAATTATAGTTATTTATGTATTAAGGCACTGAAGTTTAACTTTTTATTACGAATATAGAATTTATTTGCCGAGGCCCGTAGGTTTTGAAAACTAAACCGTCGTCTTCATAACAACAATCATTGTCAAAGAGTTTTTCTTTAATAGAATATATAAATGTAATGTTTGAAAAGTACCAAAATATCCGCTTTTTTTCAAATATATTTACCTTAGTTACGCAATTATCCACAAGGAAATAATCCGAATCGCATCTACATAAAATGTTTGTAAAATTATCCGAATTTTATCTGCGGTTCTGTAAGGCACTGCACTGCAGTTCTAAAGTTGTTAACTAGCGTAATAGCATTTATTTTATATTTCTCTCAATAAAACAAAGATTCTTTTTTATTTCTACAATTTGTTAATTTACAAAATAGAAAATGTATGTTTTATGAACAGCTGTTCAAATATTCATTTAATCTTTGGATAAATTTGTTATATGGATCTCTGTTTTTGTCTGTATGTATTATTATTTAATCTAAAACAATAATAATGTATACAAATTGGAACGGTTGAAAATAAATCTTTTATATTTGTTTTAATGTATTTGTTTAAATCTGTTCGTGTATTTCAATTAAAATTGTTTTTCTCGTTTAAAAAATTTAATGTCGCGTAAATAGGTATTTTTTTTAAAAAAAGTTTCCACTTGAAATCTGTAATATTGAAATAATTATTTTTCTATCAAATTTTGAGTTGGATGTCAATATAACATAGCTGTCAAATAAATACAACTGTTTTAACACATTTTTTTTTGTTATAGGTAAGTCGCCCTCTATAGTGTACAACTCAATTTTCGTAAGTAATTTTTCATTACTAACCATCAGAATTTTTAAGTAAGTCTTGAATACTTAATCTTTGCAAATTGCAATTTGATTCTTAACGATGTGGTGTGAAAGTCATGAACGTAATTTTTAATTATGTTTTTAATTACTCATTTCATAAAATTTGGCGGAATGCGCATTCCGGACACGTACACGCATCGAATGAGTTTCGCGAATGTTTCAGCTCTTGCATATCACAATACATTAAATGTAATTAAAGTTGAGATGTTCATGAACTCAAATTACTTTTGTGATTACATTTGACGTTGTAATGGGTTTTGAAATGTTCTCTGACACCTTCACTTATCTAGTTCGGCTACACTCGCGCCATGAGTTGTTGCTGCATTTTACCAGGGCCGTAACGAAAATACACAATTTATTTTCAAAAGAAAAACATAGCAACATATGCATCATCTACTCCCATTCTATATAAAGAGGATTTAATTAGAAATTGACTGGCGCTATTTAAATTTATAATTGAAATTATAGGTACAAAAATATATATAATGGGTGTAGGATTATTAAATACAATGTTATTTCAATTGCCATTTCGTTCCCTTTGGATTTTCAGAAACAAAAACTGCACATAATGAGCCTAAATTTGTAATAAACTTCTGTCATGAGATAGATAGATAAACGTAAAAAAATGTATAATTTTATTCGGTGCGGTTACCAGCCGTCAAATCCCGGCTTCCAAGGATGGTAGTGTTGGAAGAGCCACAGGGGAAATTTTATGTAATGAACATATCTGCAATTTATTTTCGATTTGTTCGATGGGAAGATCGAACCAAAGATTTTATGATCCTGAGTCCGATGCGTTACGGAACTATTTACCTCATGGTAAAGCGCTGTAAAATATTTAAATAATTTTTTAATAACAATTTCATTAGTTGCTCTGTTCAGAATAATTTAAATACGGTTCGAAAACAAATTTTATTAATATTCTAAATTATGTACACAAAATATGACAATATTATTAACAAAATGAAATTGAAACATTTGGTCCAATTAAGACTTTTAGAATACCTTAAAAAAAATTGTTCTGATCTTACAAAGGGAAAATTGTTCTCAATTTATATGTATCTTAAATTCTGTTATTTTTTAAAATATTTTAAGGGAACAAAACAACTGAAAATATAGCAAATTAACAAAAATCACTAACATAAAATTTCATTTTGTTCAAAGGTTTCGGCTGGTACTGTTTTTTAATCTAATGTCAAAAAGATATAGAATATATATGTTATTCTGCATGTTTGTAATTGCAATGAAAATTACTCTATTTCATTTATTTATTGAAATATGCTCTAAAACCCTGATAGGCCTTCAAATAATCTATCACTTACTGTTGATGTGTTGATGAATTGTTCCCAAAATCTAATCTATTCGAAGTATAAACATAATACCTCCATAACATATATGTATGTACGAGAAGTAAAAATGATACTCTTAGAATTTAAGATATAAATATGGTGAATAAAACATTTTTGCTTTGTATAATTTTAACTGGGCCAAACGATATGATTCCGGGCTCGTAAAACAAAACAGACATTTTGTGACACATCTATTCTAAAATCAGTCCCGACGAAATTAAAATTTTATTTATTAATATTTCGTTAGTTAATCCTTCTTCATGAATCTACTAGATCTTGCAGAATAAATAAGTTTGCAAAAATTTTAAATCGTAACAATTCATGGAAATTGGGCCAGTGCGGTTCTGATGTAATGTATATTGCAGTTAAATTGATGCATGTTTTCTGATTAATATAATTTTTCTGTCGTTTAATACTAAACAGTTTAATGCATAATGTCAAAACAATTGCTGCATCAATAATGTGTAATAAATTCAATTTTTGAGCAGAGTTGTTGAGTAATTTTTGTACTATAACTGCTTGTCCAGTCTGCGTTGTTCTAAAGAATATTTTGATGTATATTCCAGCAATTTAGCATTTATTACGTCTCATAAAAATGAAATTATTGCGGTTCAGAAACAAAAAAATAATTTCAATTTGTATGCAAATTTAATATTGTACTTAAGCTCTTTGATGCTCTTGTTAAAATTTCCGTAATTGAACAAAAACCAGTTCCGGTTTTTAAAAAACGCCCGTACCAGAGAACAAACCATGGGATGGAATGAATGTATTAACTTTGAGAAGTTCCGAGTTTGTCTCTTCGCCGCGGGGCAAGGAATAAGGAATCTGGCAGAAACAGCAGAATGTCTTCTACCCTCGGAGTGAAGGGGTTTTCTCATTCCGCAGACCAAGCAAATTAAATTTCTTCCTTTTGTTTTTTCTGGTTTCACCTAAAATTGCGTGTTTGTTTATCTGATTTTGTTTTGTATCAGTTCTTACCAAAGCAGCTCACGTAGGTATTTTGACGACTCTATTCGCGGAAATATTCTATTTTTAGCCGTAAGGCCAGTTAGATAAATTGTAGATTTTTATCGTAAAATCCAATCAAGAAATTATTTACCTTTCACTTTTATATTGTATTGTTAAACTCGTACTTACTGATACAGACTTTCAGTACTTGTTTGCTAATCTAAATTTTAATCAAATAACATTTACTATGGCTTAATCTCACTTTAGTCATACCACCGATCGATTTTCAGCACTTTCATCTGAAGCGTTTCTGAAGTAATTTTTAAATGTTTTTCTTGGTGCAACTGGCCATAAGCAATTAGAATTATTTTATTTTTCTTTGAATGGTTATCTTTTAATTAAAGTACCTAAATTATAATGTTGAATCCTTTTGAAGTTTTATAACTATGTAAAATATTTGACTTTGGTATTACGTTTTCAATACTTTTTCTAACTAATCGAATTAATAGTATATTATGATACAAGTGTATAAGTAAGCTGTTAAAGCACGTACGACGAGAATAAGAGCACGACGCGAAGCGGAGTGCTTTTAACGTCGCTAGTGCTTTAAAAGCACTTATACACGTGTGTCATACGCTATTTTTACCTCCCGCCTACCTCTAGGTAAGGGAGGTATTGTTTATTATACCTGCATCATCCTCTGGAAAAAACTGGAAAGCAACATTCTGATTTTGATTCATTTCATAATTTTGTGCGTGTGACGTTTGACGTATATCGTTTACATGGAGACTGGTTAGCATTTGTTGTTTACGTTTACAGTTTTGACAGATATTAATAGTAAATATTTTTATTGTTGCTTAGCAACCTTTAAAGCACGGCGTGTTTTAATTTTGCGCTTATGAACGCTGTAGCGTGTTTTAAACACGGATTATGATGCAGGTTTAATTTTTATTGATCTTACATTTAGGTAACGAAAAACAAAAAGAAATACGGTGGATATGCTATTGAACTGAGCTTGTTGAAGTAATATAATTATTTTCAGAATTTACAAATATACAAATCTCTATCTGAATTGACAGAAGAGAATTTCAAGAAACATGATAAAAACACTTATGCAGTACTGAATATCATATTCAGTTTTGCGAACTGAATCGGAAAGAATTTTTTGCGAGCTTAACAAAGTAAGAATGATATAAAACACCTTTGATGTTAGAGAGAGTAAAATAATGAACAAATAGAATGCAGAATACAATAGTGTTTATTATGTATTACGTAAGCTTGATTCAATTTCTTATTTTAAAATTAATGTTTTACGTGTCTTCTGTACGACGAATAACAAATTAATATACGAATATTAATATATGCGCAGAATGGAAAGGATACTTATTAAATTTTTTATTATACCACGTCCATACTTAATTTCCTGTGCACCTACATATTTAATAGGTAGTTGAAATAAAATGGAAGGTGTCGCACTATTCTCGTAAATTAAAAATACCGTCCATATACTACTAGTCGTATAATTGAAAATAATGTTCTCGTTAAATTTGGGTTTGGCAATAAATTTTCGTATTTTATAATTTTATTATACTTCATTTCAGTTTTATATTAACGAGCTCGAATATCATTAAAAGTCGAAAGAGCGTTTAAACAAATAATCTGAAATAATCTTATTAAAAATACAAGATAGCGAAGCTACAAAAGTTAGGGAATTACAGAGTTGTCAAGTTTTGCAAAAGACGTCCGGGTGTTTAACAAGGAAGAGTGTATTTACGAACCCTTCGTACGCACCCCTAATGTTGTTCTTGCTGACCTCGTAGTCACGTGACGAGTAGTGCGACGTGCGAAGGGCCCGATAAATGCTCAAGCGAATTCATTAAACGAGAGAGTCCCCGAAAAGGCAGTCAGTAACCTCATTATGACATTCTTTGTACGATAATTGCAAATACAAATGTATTTAATTGGGCTTGACTGCAAAAGACCTGCCGTTCTTTGAACACGAAGCAACGGCGATGTTTCAGCGTCGCGGCGCAAAATCCATTGACGTCTCTAGGGAAGCATCCTACCCCGAAAAGTTTTTGGTTTCTATCACTTATATATTGGTTAGAGGTTTAAAGAATTTGACTGCTGAAAATTGTGTTACGATCGTCGAGAATACATGTAAAGGGAACAGGTTGTGTGACCTAAAGTTAGGGTGCGAAAAATGGGAGCAGATTAAAAAATATATTTTATTTCATATCTCTGCTGAACTATCTTTTTCCAAAAAAATCGTTATTATGCTTGACATCATTATAAAATATAAAAATCTGGTGTACCACTAGTCATACGTGTTCAGGTGGTTATATATATATATATATATATATATATATATATATATATATATATATATATATATAACCACCTGAATACGTATAACTAGTTCCTTGCACATAACTTTATTTTGACAATTATTTGACATATAAACTTCCTCTTCCGGTTCTCCAATTTCATTCAAAATCAACTCAGCTCTTCATATTTTCATGAAATTTATAAATTTAAAGTTTCATTTGCATATCTTATCTCGTTCATGCCATCGAACCATCCATCCATCCATCCTCACACACAAACATCATTGAGAAATTGGTCTTAACGGAAACGGATTCAATGGACGACAATATATGTATTTCCGTAAAAATCTCGTCAACGATTTTTCTTGATTCCAATACTTCCTTATACTTTGTATAAGAAAGTAAAAATAATAATTATAAAAAAGAAACTCACATTTTTCTTATTTTCTTTCATCAAAACCAAATATATGTTTATGACGATGACGAGTTAGTGACCGCCGGCCCTATGTGACAGTAAAATTGACAGACGATAACTTCCCTCACATAGCCTAGGTAATATAATGCAGCTAGCGCAAACGGCAGACCGAGAACGTCGGACCCAATCGGCTAATACACTATTAGAATTTCAGGTCGAGCGTTCGGCGTTCAATGAGTATTTGTCCGGTGGATTAGAACGTCGGTCTTCCAATCGGCCAATTATAAACTATTGAGTTTTTGGATCGAGTGTTCGATAAAATTGTATTGCCGCACCCATCCAGATAGACAAACAGGGACACACGCTGGCCTATTTTATTTTTTTAGCTTATTCGTAAAATTTCAAAAATTTGGACAAATACTGTTCCGATTGGGACGCGGGACATTTTGTGGAAAATCGGGATTCTCCCTGCTAAAATTGCGCAGATGGGCACCCTACCTAAAGTCCGCCTTTTAGGACAGTAATATTGGTCAGATTTTCAATGCCAAAAATGTTTCTGTTCAAGATCATTAGCCCACAAAGTATAGCTGTGAATAGTAAAAATTATTGGGTGCGTTCATGGGTCGCGTGCGAAGGTTTCGAGTTCATGGGCGTAGCAACTGGGCGACCCAGCAGGGGTCGACATTTCGTGAGGCGCGAACATTAGACTATCGTGTGAATGCGATATTTTGCGGATTATAATGTTGGTATTTGGAAGTGCTACATTAATAAAAGTCATGTTTGGGGAATAGTGCCATCTATACTCGAGTGATAAAAACTATGTTTGCTTCAGTTAATTATGAGCTCTTCTGACTCGCCCCTGAAACAATTTATTTGTTTTGACGTGCAGGAAACCCACGTGGAGAAATTAATTCACATAATTTAATACAGCAACAATTAATTACTGCTTTGGACATGTGTTTCGCTTAGGAACGAAATGATCAAAAATTGTTTCTGTTGGCTAATAACTCATAAAGTACAAATATTTTTAACTTACTCATTATTATTATTCTTGTCCTTAGGGTTCAGAATTTACAAAAATGATTAACATAGTTTTTCATGTCACAGTAATTTTCTTCTTTCGATGATACGCTTCATCCAGTTCTCTCAATATAAGCAGATATATTGTACCTATCTAAAGACTAAACAGTTCATTTTCAGAAGGTTGTCCAAATTCTTGAACACAGGCTTAACTCTCTCGAACTGCCCTTCATTGTTTTGACTATCCTTTAAGTGGTATGCGAATGCCTGAACTTTGAGAAGTTTGTACTATGTCTAGACCGTTTATAGACTGAAATTTGTCGGGCGAATAATCAAATTCTATGAACAGAAGGGATAACATCGGACTATAGAACATGACAAACAAATGATTTCTGTGACTCTTCTTCCATTAATATTGTAGGATATCGTGATTGCATGGTCGAATAAGTAGTTTATTGATATGTTCATGTGTTTATATATCGAATTATATAGCTTATCATCCAAGTTATCTTTACAAGGGTTCAATTGAATTGTTGGTGTAAAATTAATTAAATTCAAAAAAAGGAATCACTATTTAGTAGTCATCAAAAATTAGTTCATTTTTTGTATTTGGTAGTAAAAGAATCTATTTCCTCCCGCAAAATTTACTTTGTAAAAGTTAAAAAAATATAGAAAATAATTGTAAACAATATTTTATTATTCATTATTGATCTTATGATGAATTTCCAATAACAAGAGGATAAGAAACACAATAATTATAAAAAAAAATTAACATGTTTGAAGCAGAGAAAAAAACATGATACATAGGAAATTCATTATTTCGTATCTTACTTAATATAACAAATTTTACTCAAACTCAATTATTTACTTATACAATATGTATACCTAGAAAAACAAATATAATCAACTCGTAAATTAAACATTCATATTCTATACAAACATGTAATTTCAAAACGTCGTCATTAGATGTTGAAGATTCGTGGATAAAAAAATCGTCACATACTCGTACTGCTTACACAAAAAATAAACAAATAGTTTTTTTAGACGCGTTCAAAGTCTAGTTTTCTAAAGCATGAATATGGTAATATATCTAATGATATGAGTTCTATATACCTACTGTTTTTCGTATTATATATGCTAAAATTGAAAATAATCTGCCGTATTTATGTTGCTACAATAACTTGAAAAATTCATCTCATCCAGAAAATGGAATTAAAGCGTGAACATTTTCATGCAATTTTTTTACAACTTTTTACGTGAATTAACCCAATAATAGTGCATCGATGAACTTAATTCGATTTTTGACGATGAAACACCATCAAGGACCAGTGTTCATCGATGGTTTACTGAATTCAATCGTGGTAGTAGTTTGCTAACAACGAACTTCGTGAAGGACGTCCAAAATTGATCATTGTTTTGAAAAACTTTGAGATTGTGCATAAACTGGTACTGCAAGATCTTCATGTGACTTATCCTGAGATTAAGGCATCCTTGGACATTAGTGGGACCAACATACATTCAATATTGCATGAACATTTGTCCGTAAAAAAGATTTGTTCGAGTTGGATCCCACATAATATGACAATCGCTTAAAAACATGCTCGTGCCATTTGGTCGCAAAAACTGTTTTTGTTCTCTAATCCTGAAATATAAATACAATTATCGTTGTACTACTAGTGCTAGAATAATAAAAAGTTGCATACCTGTAGAAATGAAGGATGTTAAAAAGCAATTTAGTAAAGTATAAACAAAAATACTATTTTCACAATTAAAATAAGCAAAAACAATGTAGAAGTATTCACTTTGACAGTTCCCAATCTTCGTATCATTTCCGCTTCCAAAATAATCTTTCTGGTAGCGGGACGATCAATTAATCACAGGAAGCTTTTACGTGGCTCATTTTTGATGGCGCTGTGTAAAAACGAAGCTGAAGTTCGGCGATGGGCCCTTGTGACACCAGCGGCATTACTCCGATTTTTAATGATGCTGTTTGGGATTCTGTTTCTAATCCCCCGCTCCATTGTGCGCGCAGTCAGAGGGTTAATGGTCATTTTTCATTGTTGTCCTAACGCGTTTTTAAAATTGTTTGGGTAAATAGCATTATGCCGGAATGAAAGCAAAACCTCTCTGATGAGTTCGCAATTATAAATGGGAATTTTCAGACCGAATTGCTACATTTGAGGACATTTATATTTTTATTACATCGTATTTCCAAATGCGGAAGCGACGGATTTCATTACACAAACGGAGACATTTTATAATTATATTTTATTTGGATTACTCTTTAATTTTTAATTTCAATCCAACTTTTTCAAATGTATTTATATACAAATATGAATTATATCGTTACATTTTATTTGAAATATTTACGGATATAACACCGTTATTTCCCTTTATTTTTTATTGGTAATTGAATTATTTTTATATTTCATTTTAATTATTGAATGTTAAAATATTTATATGTATTAATAATCCTTTTATCGCAAATTTATAACATTTATATTCCAGCATTCATATTTATTTATAGTTAGTTAAATAATTGCATCTGGCATTTCAAAAATAATTTGCTTTTACTCAGAGGGAATCCAAATAATCATTTTAGTAATCATTAACGTTTTTTGCTTATACCGGTGTCTACTTTTTTTTTGAGCAAAAGTGTACATAGGTAAAATGTTCATAATTAAAAACTACTCCAAATGAGCCTAAATTTATTTATGTGACACATTTCTGTCGTGAGATAGACGTAAGAAAATGTATAATTTTTAGCTATTTCTATAGTGCCATGGTATACAAAACATGAAAACAGTCGTATTTGTTTGAGTTTCACAGATGACATTTGGCAGTGTGTTAATGATTATTGACTTGTTTAAATTATTTCTCAGTGATCATGGACACATTTACCATTTAGAAATAATTTAAACAAGTCAATAATTATTAAAACACGATTGTTTGAATGTTTTGTTCACCATGGCACTCTGGAAATAGATAAAAATATTACATCATGGTGCATCATTATTTGGTGCAATTTTTAATTTTGAACACTTTGTCTATTTACACTTTTGTCCTAAAATTAATAGATAAAAATTAAAGCGAAATTAAAATATTAAAATTGTATTTCCTATAGCTCAAAAAAAAAAAGTAGACACTCGGTATATTTATTCATAATTTTAATTTGCTCTGATTTCAAGTAAAGATTTAGTCAACTATGAATTTCCTGTTAAGTAAAAAGGAAAGTCTAACTGTGAATTACGTGTATAACGTTATGCTACCTTTAATTGTAGTTGTGTATCAGTTTTGAAAAACATTTATAAGCGGCAAAATATTGTAACACAGTGTAGGAACAGAAAAAAAATTGACGGTAACTCCCCTTGCTTTACTTACAAAGATAATAACTTTCATCACTGACATGATTTAGTGTACGGTTGTGCTAACTTTTTTCACTATACCGTTATGTAAGAAAGAGGTTAAGTTAGTGCAATGGGTAATGTATTCAACAAGGAACTAGTGTACACTTTTTCACATTTGCTAAAAAGGTGATGTAAAGAAGTGTAGCATGAAAAAGGAGCGGACAAAGATGTTTAAAGAACTTTGAATATATATTTTTCTATAACAAGTCTGTAAATATCAATGTTTTACCAAGGTTTAAAATTGACTAAAACTTAATAATAAATATTTCATTATTAATTTGCACTTCTTAAAGTTGAATAAAAACTTTAAGAACTCATATTAAATTATGAATATTTATAGATTAAGATCTGTAAAATACTTTATTTAAATACAACGTTTCGCATTATTCTAAAGAATTCTTCATCAGAGAAACAAATAAGTAACATAAACAAGTGAAAAGGGATAATGCCATTTTTCTCTATCTCCATAGTAAATTATGTCTACTAAGTTGAGAAAAGTTTTGAAATTATTGCCAAACAGCAAAGATATCATCCACATAACGTAGCCAGGGGGATTGTTTCATTGGAGAAGAATTCAGACCTTTTACATAAAAAATATTTCTGATAGTAATTAGCTATGGATGGAGAAATAGGCGAACCTATAGCTACATCATCAACTTGCTTGGAAACTCTTAGCTGAAGATAAAGGAACTGTGTTAGGCAATAATAGAATAAAATGTTGTTCCAAAATCTTTATAGTAGCTTGAATAGGAAATGACAAGAATATTATCTGATGACAGCTGAAGATTTTTGATGATTTCAATAAAATGTCATGAATTCTTCACATCAGAAGGTAAATTACCAATAAGTGGACATAGAAGCTGGTCTAGATATTTCGACAATTCATAGGTACTTTAATTAATACAGTTGACAATGGGACGAAAGGAGGCATTTTTTTTTTTTGAGGTTTTGGTAATCCATAACATCTTGGTAAATATGCAACACTCGGTGTTAACTTACGTGACTTAATCCATAAGTCTTCATAATTTGCTCTTCTTGGTTTTTAAGGAATAAGAACTAGTGTCTCCACCCATTGCATTCTTTATTGCACTAAATTTTTTTATCTGTAGTTAATTCAATGTTATACAAAGTGTGAGTGTGTTAGTAATTTTTCTCCTAAACGGATGGACAGATTTTTTTTGCATTTATGGGGTCACCTGGATGGTTCTTAAGCTACAGTTGGACCCGGTAGGTGGCACTGTTGTCTAGATTCAGAATTTTTTTAATTTTCCTAACTTATATTCATGACTTACGCATTTGACCATTCAAGTGATCCCGTAAGTGCAAAAAAATCCATCTAAATCTGTCAAGCCTTTTAGGAGGAGAAGAATTTAGAGCACCGGAATTTTAAATATAACGAGGTTTGTGGCAGGACAACGTTTGCCTTGGTCCGTTAGTTTCTTATATGATTCACGTACTCAAATTATAACTATTTATTGTTAAAACAAGGGGTAAATACCTCCGTGGTGACGCATCGGAATTCGGATCATATGATCTTCGGGTTGATCCCCACAGTCGACAAACTTTCGAAAATAAACCACGAAAATTTTCTTCACATAAAAATTATCCCTGTGGCTCCTCCAACACTACCCACCATCTCAGGAGGCCGTGATTTGGCGGCTGGTATCATATAATATATCATAATACCGAGATCTGCTTTGAGCAGAGTGTCACACTCAGAAATGGGTAAATGCGTGATGATATATTTATTTATTGTTGAAAAAAATATGGTAAAATGTGGTGTTACTGTCTCTTTCATTCAGTGCGTTGATAACGAGTGCCGTGGTTGATGTTGATGTTTCCATGCTATGGCGACCTCAGGCATTCTTTCTTATGTTTTCATGTCCGAAAGAGCTGTCAAAAGTATCGAATAACCTCCGTCGTTAGGCCGATTCGTCAGTTACGAAGCGAAAACAATGTCGATGTGGTTTTTATGTAGCCAGAACTCTTGTAATAAAGTTACACGTTTGACCGTAAAATACAGACCACATATTACGTTGGCTGTTTGATGAGCCATTTTGAGACACCCCGAACAATAAAAATAGGAATTTAAGATGGTACCGATCCTTTATGCCTTGCTAGATTTTTCCTTTTGTTACTGGGAGTATTTCTGGAGTTGTTCTGAATATTGTGGTTCTGCTGTTAAGAGAGCTTAATGCCAGATCGTAAGTTGCTAGATTAAACGTTAACAATAAAAATAATAACGTGGTTGTTTTAATAGGAACGTAAACATTTTTACTGAATTACTGTTTTTGAGATTCGTTCATTCGTAAGGTTATTTTATGCGTAGCAACATAAAACTTTATTCTTCACGTAGACTATAATCTGGAATAATGGCTGGCATAAGACTAATGTAATTAAGAGTCTTATGCTAATTTGTTTCAGTATCGTTTTAATTACAAACATATTCGTAAATAGTTCGCACTGTGAAACTACGACCATGAAATTAACTACCCTATCAAATCTGATGAACCAGATTACATTTACTTTTGCTGTTAGCACGTTATTTTAAAGCTACAGTAAAATTTCTCTTGTTTTTCGACCTTGTAGCTGAAGACAAATCTGAGGAAAACAAAGCGTCAGTAATGAGTTAATTGTTAAATTATCTGTTTGTTCCGAGTAAATAGGCCTCCATTTGAAAACTGTCTCCAGTTCAACAATCTCAGTTCTGGTCTGATTTAAATAGCTCGTTAATTAAAGGACAATTGATATTTACTGACCGTTACTTACAATAAGCGTTAGAATAAGTGACAGGAGGATTGACGTGGGCAACGGGTTAATTGAAATTCAGAACTGTTCAAACCAAAAGCCAATTTAGCTTGTTTTGACCACCATCGATGCCGCACAAAGCATTTATTTACTTACGTTGTACGTTTCCCTCCGAATTTTGAAAGCCTATTGTCAATTTCAAATTAAAACATTTTTAAAGCAATGTTAACTTTATTGTTAGCTAACGACGTACTATAAAAGAAGCCTTATTAGGTATTTCAGTGATGTTGTTAATATAAAGTACAGAACAGGTCACTAAATGAGAGTAAAATAGTTAATATTTATTTATGTATTAAGTGAAGAAAGACATATTTTAACCACAAGCGGATTGTTTACGTTTACGAGTGATCTAATTTACGTGAGTGGTTAATTTGTTTTTATTCACGTGTTGTATACAATATTTTTTCCAACACCTTCCTTTAATATGCTTCTTGAATAAAACCAAAATGACATTTGATTGAAAGTTTTATATAAATATTTATGTTTCATCTTATTTTGTTACCAACGCTTACTTCCCAGCAAACACACTTGTAACATTGATGTACCTGGTATGTAATATCTGAAACCTAAGTAGTATATCATTTATAAACGAACTAATAACGTAATATACATATACCATGTCGGACATCTCTTGAGAGAGCGTAAAATTATATTATTGGTATGTCACATTGGTCTTGGACATAGTACATACCTGCAACATGTATATGTTATGTTACCGTACTTGTAACATATTCACAGTAAATTATAAAGTTTTATATATTTTATATAAAAGTATAGCAAATAAATTTTAAATATTTTATAGTGTACACTGAACAACTTTGAAATATATTTAATTTAATTTTGCTAAGTGGTTATATATTTCCGTATCGTAATTCATGTGAAGGAAATTGTTAATTTATAAATAAATAAACATTTAAAAGAGATCTTGCTCAAAAATGTACAAAAACTACTATTCTATTAGTATATTCAAAGTTGTTTATACCAAGAGTTTTGTTATGTACCATTTACGTTACGATGTCAACATACATGGGATGTCATGTCTCATAGACCATGTTACGGACATAGGGCTATCCATGTTATGTATATATAACGTACTCGCGATATAACTGTGTTTGCTGGGTTGTAGACATACTTTATAAGTTGCTATGTAATTTTGCTTAAAATATATAAAATATACACATATCTAAATTTAGCGATTACTATAGCAACGTAACTTTATCTATCCTTACTAGTAAATAAAACGCAATTACTGGAGAAGTAATCAATTTAATAAAATCCAATAAAACACAAACGTAATCTGTCGTCGAAATAAGATAAAATGTACACACATACATGTTACTTAACAGTTATTACATTTTGAAACCAATTCGATATTCGAAAGTATAAAAGTATTGTTATTCACAAAATTGTTAAAAAAAAAACAGGTACAATTCTAAAGATACCAATGCTGCCCACGAAATCTGAACTCACTGGATAATTCCTAAGTTAGTAATTTGGTAATAAATTAAAAGTTTTTTCAACGAGAATGAAAAAAAAAAAAAGATAAGGATAATTATTCAAATGGCGAATAGATACGTTGAGAAGTCTTCTAAATGGTTATTTCTTATTTCGATAACTGATTAACATAACAGCCTTTTTGTATTTGAGTCGAATAGTCAAGTCGAAGATTAAAATTGAATTGATGGGATAAAGGTCCCACATGTCATGAGGCCATATTTATTAATGACTCGGCTTCCTGTTTCAATTTCATTCATAATCGAAGTGATTGATGAAGCGTGCCTTATCTAATTTAGCAAACGTTACAAACACTCGGTTCTTAATAACAAATTCACCATCATTTATTACGTTAGTTTATTTTATTTTGCAACCATAGGTTTTTTCTTATTAAGGACATGAAGTTTCCTTAATTTACATAACTGTTCTATGCTGGTGTGTGGCTACTAATCAATGCAAATGAAATACAAATGAAAACGAGTTTAAATTTACTTCTCAATTATGTGCTTTAAATGTGACAATAATTTATAGTTGCTTTGGATTATTTTACTGTGTTGTCACGTAAATTCCATTTATAGTTTAAATTTAATTTATCGCTTCTCTGGCTTGAGAAATATTTACTGTCAAAAGCATAATCTCCTTCATTTGTCATTTCTTATTACGACAAATTCGAAACGACGATAACATTTTCTAAAGATTTTTTTCTACGCATCTTATTACGACTTCATCAAAACTACTACAAATGAAATATTTTTGAAAGTAATAAAAGTATTTCCCTTTTTGAGTATTTTGTGCTTATGTCATTCGCAGTTGGTAATACAGCCAGTACAGGGTAGTTTAGATTGGTTACATTGAAGTAAACTCAAACTCAAGGCGTAGAACGAACTCACTGATGTAGAAACAAATGTTGGATATCAGCCGGTACAACAGTTGGCACTTGAAGATCTAAACACGCTCTTTTAGCTTTAAACTAGACTTTAACGTTGAAAAATGTTTACGTTGTAAATTTATCACCATGTCACAGCAGCAGCAACAGTTAAGACTTTGTGCAGTGACTAGAAACGCGAGTAGTAATTCTAGAGAACTTAATTCGAACACTTACTACAATTTATTTCTTTGGAAATGTTTTCATTTTGTACAATTAATATTGAAGCATGTGCTGGGAGAATATGGTAAACGCAATTTTAATTCAATACTATAACTGGATTTAAACATATTTGACATTAAGATAAGAAAGCTACAAAATTGTAGTATGTATATTAATAAATGCAAATTTAAACACGAGATGATGATGATGTATGTATTGTGCAAGAAGTACAGAAAGTTACGTATTTCACACCTTGCATGTAATAGGTAATTCCATACGGGATACCATACTTCTCAATAGCAAGACTAGATCCAGTTTTGTAATAGTTTATTTTAAATGTTATGTACAAAAATTTTACACGCCTATGTGCAAACAGAAGTGTAGACTATTAAAAGCGTTGGTTTAGTAGAATTATGCTTTGTGTTGAGTAATAGAAGTTTTAAAAGCATATTATAAACAATAATAACGCGATCATATTCCTAATAATTAATTATTAGTTTAATGCCAGGTATTATAATAGTTATTTACGATACAAGTGCGTAAAGCTAGCGTTTAGTCAGGCTCGTTTTTTAAGACTCCTGAATGACTAAAGATGCTTTACGTACCTATGTGTATCGTACAATATTTTATTTACGATATAATTAAAAAACCCATTAAATATAAAACAATACTTTTATTTATGAATTAGGATCACAATATTAAATGAGAAGTTTGTCATGATAACATTTTTAAAAATTTGGCGTATTGAAAAATTTTAATCACTCGTTGCTCGGCAACCCGTGACTAATGAAATCGTGTTACAAACTTAAAATTAACAACTAAACATCAATTATTCTCTTTATTGTAGATAAAACTACCATTTAAATTTACTTTCAAAGTTAATTTATTTGTTTTTAACAAGTGCATATCACTTGAAATTATTTTATGATTTACTTAACATTTCTGTAAAAATTTGATTGTCATTAGGATAACTTCATGTAAATTTAGTAGGGAAGTAAATTTATCTGAAGTTTAAATTTCTTTATAATACCAGGCATAAAACATTTGATTGAATTCATATAGGATACAGTATTGAAATGTCAAAATTATATTTTATGACTTATATGCGTTGAGTTGTTCATAATACTTGTTTGATATTCTACCAAGACTCGTTAAATTTTAAATTAACTACAGCCGCTGTAATTGCACTGATAGTTCGGGGTAGTAAAAAACTGCAGTCCGGGAATTATGTCAAGCTACTACAAACGACTAATGTTTGTTCTTTTTCTGCAGTACCTACATTGGTTGTTTGAAACTGCGCAGAGAATAAAGAGATTTGGATTTTAAATCTAGATAAAACTATATTTAAATAGTTTTAATCTGGATCACAAACGAATCGGTTTAACTGCTAAAAATAACTTCTATTTGTCAAGGGTTCTTATCTGCATATGCTCCAAGCATTTCTGTTATTAATATTCCACAGCACTACAAGCCTTAAAGGCCCTTGCTGTGCAAATTCTCTCCAGAGTTTTCTGTGTTTCGTCTCCTCCTCCTTTCACATACTAACTCTTTGTTGTTGCAGTAAGTTATTTAACTGTGTCGGACAATCTTTCTTTCGAATGTCTTCTCTTCTTCTTAGTCACCACATAACTGTCCACCATCTTTTGCATCTCTGATTTATGGAAATCGCACTACATGTCCTAAACCTAAACCATCGCATCAATTAAAATTGTATATGTATATAAATTTATGTTTGATTGATTAATAATTATGCCTAATTTATACTGGATTAAATTAACAAAAATATAGATTTATAAATGTAATTCTAAAATAAAAAATACATATAAATACCTAATACTGGTTTATTCTGAAATTACAAATATTTAAATTGAAAATTTACATTTACCAAAAATCATTTTCAAAATCTACTCGTTAATTTTTAAATATAACTTTATTAAAAAAAAAAATATCTGTTACAACAGAAAGATGTAACTAGAATGTCAGATGTATTTGTGGTCATCAGATAATATTGTCACATGAACGCGGATTTGAAATCTTTGATTAAAAAATATCATATATAGAAATAAGTTATCAAATGCAGGTTTTTTTTGTTATCTGATACATATAATTTGAAGTCTATTCTTGATTGATATATTTTAAATTTACTGTATTATTTAGTGCCTCTATCTTTTTAGTCATGAGCTATTGAGTATTCGAACACACATCCACCCATCCATCCACACATATAGACGTCATTGAGAAAATTGCCAAACCGGATTTCCACGACAATACTACGTATAAGAAATAAATACAAAAATATTTTTTAATCTAGATTGTTGTCAAGAAGTGTCTTACTATTTCTTTTCTCACAGTAGGTGTCTAATTTCTAATAGAGTTTCTAGACTTCAAACGTCAGCAGTCTATTATTGTCCTTCGAATCACTCCCGATAACATTTAGCTAAATAACAACTGGTACAGCTATCTGTTCCAAGAACTAGACTAGACGATAGCTTTATTCGAACTGCGAATTCACTCGCATTGCACTAGGCCAGGGATGTACAAAATAGATTTTGTGACAATGCGAGCTACAGCTATAAAATTAAATGAAAGTGGATTGAATACTGCGAACTTGCATAAAAATAAATGGGCGGCATTGATGAATTTGTTTTGAGGGGGCTCTTTAATGGAAAGAAAACATATTATGCTTCATTTGGAAAATGAAGTTTGGTTAAACCTTGAAAATGCAACGTAAGGAATCTTGGGAATAGAAGGAAAACGTGACGTTCGATAAAAGTAAACTGCTGCAGAAACAATCCAAGATTCTATTCTTGTAGTTCTATTCTTATAGCAAGCACTTAATTAATTTTATTCTTGGTTAAGCATTAAATGACTGCTAATTAAAATAATAATAGCAGTGATTATTCTTACCTTTCTATCTGCCCACTTATTTCAGTGCTAAATGACCAACACTTCGGTTTCCCGGATCGTTTAGCACTTGCTATATCATTTATTTTCATTTTAAATTAATAGCAGCAAGTACAGTGATATTTTATAGCATAAGGTTTGTGATTAATAGATCCTTCGTACAAAAAAGCTATCCGTCAACTCGCATCGTTAATTAATAAATCATTCGTTGTTGTAACTGTATCTTACCTTTAAAATAACAATGTGTTTTTGTAAAAGCAGTTTTTCATTCACGTTTATAATCAAACTAAAACTAATTTATAAAGAAAGCCTGAAGAATTCACGGAAATAATTATAGATATTGATTTACAGTTACTTTTCCAATAAGACGACGTAAATAGCTTCGTGGAAAATGACCTCACACAAAAATTAACCCTTTCACTAATATCATAGGGTAACGTAGTTCACGCGAAAAAATACCTTCCGAAATATACTACAAGAAATGGCATAATAATTATTTTTATTATTTAATCTTTCGGTCAGATTTTAAGAATCCAGAAACCATCTTCCCCCACAATTTAAATTAAAATTTTCAATTTGTTATTTTAAATAAAATTTACGTATTTAATAAACTATTATCGGCACCACAATACCTCCCGCCATAGAATTCTTATCAACCAATTCAGGAACACGGGCTACCACTATCAAAAATGCTCATTCCTTCAGAAAATTTTGTTTGAAAAGTCAAAAAATGAAAATTTTCAAGCGTTATCTTGTCTTTTTCAATATGCACAGCTTAGCTGATTTAACGAAAATGTCTAACTATAATTTCTGTAACACTGTTTGGGAAATTACGAATTCCACAACTAAAAATTGTATTGGAATAACTATCATTCCTTACGCCGCGTATGGAATGAATTCGACGAATCAGAGCCGCACATCAGCGCGATATATGAAGTATCTTGATTCTGTTACTATGGTTACGTCTGTTTGTTTTAATTTTATTTATTTGAGTTTGACGTTTTCCACAGTTATTCGTTAAAAAAGCAACATTTTTATATAATTTCCTAATTCTTGCTATAGAAAGTATAGTCTACAACAGGTAATGGAATGGCATATCCCACACCTGCAAACCGTTTGCTCGTGTGGAATATGTGCCATTCCACTACTTGTTGTAGAATATACTATTTTCTTAAGTGTTGAAATTCATAAATGGTGATAATAAGAAAAAAATATTTCAAACAACAATTGTAGATAATAATATTTAAAACATTGTTCTACAACAAAAATTATCATTAAATCATATATACTGAGATATTTCAAAATAACTTGATACGGCTTCAAGTAAACTACCACTTTCGGTTATTGGATTACCACCAAAAACTAATCAGCTCTTCCGAAGATACAATTGATATGTACAAAATATCAAAATTTTCACTGTAGTAGTTTTTGAGAAACAAAATTCCTATACCTCCCTTACAAGATGTGGCGGAAGGCAAAAATTGTGGCTGTGGTTTTCGAACTAAGTATTTTTATGATGAATTCTTGTTTGTGATTTGTTTTTATTTATTGAATACTGCGTTTAATACAAATTAATAAAGAAGTTTTTCTTACTAGTTCAAGAATAAAATGAATACTTGTAATCAGAAACTTTGTGAAGAAATTAAAAAATAAAAGAATGTTGAGAAGTTTGGCACTTTATGCTCGTTTATAAAACTGCATAAACTTAATGTTTGAAATATAATAAGCGAATAAACTAGGAACTAGCAACTTAAATGTTGAACATTCTTCAGTAAATTTCATGTAAAACTATGTAAATTTCAGTTTAAGCAGCAACACACGCTATCTAACCTCCTCCCTGTGCCAAAACTGCAAACTTTCCGAACACAAAGGCCTGAACTCGGAGAAGAATAAGAAAAGCCACTTTTCATTTCTCGCATTAAAACATCCGCAGGTATTCCCTTATCAAATTCTCAAGTCCAGATGTCTTGCAAGTGTACACGACACGTATACGAAACTCTAAAATAACTTCATTAATTTTAATGCATTCTAAATTTAGTGGAAGCCGCGAGAGACGTTAAATACAGACTAGGGTTAAATGAAAATTCCGTGGCGAAATTAGATTAAAGTGGCGCTACAAAGTAACGGATATTAAAAGCTTAATATGGAAACGGAGCGCTGCTCGCCAACAACGGCCTGCGACTGAAGAGCTCCGTCGAGGAGCGAGGTGAGTGGATCTCACTGAATGACGAAGACTGTCCAACACTCTTGCCCTTCCAATAGTTACATTGCAAGACCTAAATTATATTTTAAGCTTTCTCTAAGTGCGCACTATGACCATATATTTTCATTTTCTTGTAAACAATATAAGGAAGCACAAGTATCATGAAAAAATCAATGACGAAATTTTCAGCTATAATATCCCTAGGCCATTGATAATTACGAAATAATTTCACAGTTACCAAAAGAACACTGCTTGGTAATCGTTCGACGCCGAAGGCGGATGCCTGTTACCTTTAAGCAACGTTCTAGAGGTAATTGTGATAAAATTATAAGTATTTATCAATGGTTGAGGAACATTCAAATTTTTTTGCGATAATTATAATAATAATAATAACTATTAATAATTTCTAAACTCAAGATCTTTATTCTCAGTAATAATTTAGCAAGAGAATGAGCATAAATTGAAAATAATTTGACCTTATGAGCTTGAGTGGCTTTTGCCAAATGGCAATAAGTTTGAGAAAGATACTGGAGAATTATTTTCTAATTCATCGAACTCTCGATTTTTTTTTATTTCATCATCAGGCACGACACTAAATCTATCTTTTTTGCTCATTTTTTACTAGTGTTTATGATAATTATCTGACATTTGACATTTGTCAAAAAAAAAAAAACAGAAACGCTACAGAGGCAATTCACGGAAATAATCACTAGAGCTTTATTCTTAGTATAATAATGACAGGATTGGTTAAAACGCAGACATGTGGCATGCAATGAAGCATATCATTGGTTTTAAGAAACGTCGAAAAATAATCACTATAATAATGACAGGATTGGTTAAAATGCTGATAACAAAGACAAAATTAATTGGTTTTATAAAATGTCAACTTTCTACCACGTTATCAGAAATATAGGGATCTAATTGCAAACATTTTAACCAAATAATGTTCGCGGAAATACAAGTTTTCAGGTGTTTAGCTATGACTATTTTCTCTATAACTATGAAGGTGGATTGCCGGATATATGTGTTTCCGAATGTTCAATAACTCATATAGGTATATGAAAAGATACAATAACGAAACTTCATAATTTAAAATTTCATAACAATCCGATGAACTGGAAATGTACAACCAATAAGAAGTACGGAATTTAATTTTACAAACTCGATGACCGGAATAAATATTTTAATATAAAGTTTTATGTTTCTATTTTCTGATGATGTCTTGGAAATTTGTGATTTCATTTTTCAAACTTTTACAAACTGTAAAAATATATCGTATATCGGATCTACTTTTGCTGAAGTTATATAATTACTCCGGGACACCAACACATAACTTTCCGAAAATTTTAATTTCTACACGAAAAAAATTAATAACAATATGTATCTTTTTTTTTTAGAAATCCGCTAAGCGAATTTAAAGACTAACACAGCACAATCGTATCAAATTGTTATTAGAATTATACCAAGAGCTCTCGTGTTTTCTTCGGAAGGATTTTAATATTACGCGTTAAATATTAGGTAGCTCGCGCAATTTATTTCTGAAATGAATAAAGATACATCTAGTAAACTGCCCTTTCAAGCTGTTGTATTCAATTTAGCTTTATTTGTATCAGAAAGTCGGAAGGGTAAATTGTATAGAGAAATATTTCCGTAAGTGCGACAGGGCGAAATTCTCAGTTTCAAGGTCTGACCCAGCACGTCAGCGCACAATATGTTAGTGTTAAACAATTATTCACACGGCTATTATCCCGGGGTTTCTAGGGTCAGAGGAGACGCTCCATTTTGCGCTGCGAACGTTGGACACGACCCGCTGCGGGCACGGGTGGATACTTGTACTGAATTCGCCATAAATTAAACGACCCTTGTTTACTGCCCACCGAATCTAGAGCTGTGAACACGCTTCCCTATTGCAAATAATCATACGGTTATGTTATTTTCTCACTTTATTAACATAAATTATGTTGGATTCTGCTTTGGAATTCGACCCTTATTTACCCAGTTACCAGCAATTTTTCAAACAGGGGCACTAGTTCAGTTAATATTGATATACGAGAACATTGAAAACTTGAGAACTATAAACTTGAATTTAGAGTGTTAATTTCCTAACTTTGTAATTTTGTACAATGAGGTCCTTCACAGTTTTTGATACACCTATGTTATTATCATTTACAAAGTACCTACGCACTGTGTTAATTCTATCAAAAGGCTGTTACTTTTTAATGCTTTAATTTGCAGATCGAATTTCTGCTTTCAAATAAATAGGTTGTGCAAATAATTTCTATTCCAATATATCCTTTATCCTTTATTTCAAGTATTTAACAAAATTTTTAAATTAAATATCTACTTCATCATTCAGAATTTATTGCCTTATTAAATAAAATAATTATAAAATATATCATTACGCCATTTGTTACCACTTAGCTATTTACCCCAAATTATAAACGCTATCACACTATTATTATATATCAAAAATAAAGTAGTTTTATGGCTTATTTACATAAAGATTACTTTTACGTTTTAGATGAACACAACATAAGCGTTTACAAAAATCTAAAACTGTCTATGATACATTTATATTAAAAATATACATGTACAACACAAATTATCAACTGTTTCATAAAATACAGTCTCAGAATAATAACAAAGTTATTAATTCACAGAGATCGGAAATGGCTCAGGGAGTATTTATTTACTTCTCAGTTCCATTTACCAATCTGTTGGGATCTTAGATCTCGCTGAGCCAGCGATTGGCTTGGCCGGTCTCTGTGAATTAATAACTTTGTTATTATTCTGAGACTGTATTTTATGAAACAGTTGACAATTTTTATTGTCTATATTTTAACAACATAAGCGTTTACATAAATATAAGATTTTAAATAGTTTTAGTGACTATGAGCAGTTTAAAAAATTGTGTGTAGCGTTTTTGTAATACAGGGCGAATCCACCATTTACGTTTCCTTTTTTTTTAATAATTATTTAAAATCAACGTACTTGCTAAATTTATTCTATTTTAACGGTTTATAATAACACAAAACTTTAAGGTTATGAATAATGTTGACATCTTAACTAGATAGTTCTATTTCATTCTATGCGTTACTGTTGGTTCATTCCGAAACATAAACGTAAACCTAAACTAAAAGTTTGAAGTTTGCAAACTTTAGTTTTAACTGTACACTGCAATTGGGTAGTGTGAACACTCTCGTATGGTACCTAACACGGAAACAATATTTCTTAAACGTAAACGTAATTGTAAACCTTAAAACTAATTGCTGATGTGAATGAAGCTTTAACCTGTAAATTGCAAATTATAGAAGTAAAATAACTAAATGTGTAAAATGTAGCTACAGCTATCTTGACCATTGTTTACTTTCGAAATAGCATGACATGAATTTTTCAAAAAAATATGCTTAACATGTACAGTTTATGAAATAAATACCACTTTATTTATCATAGATAATATACCGGTAGCCAATAATTTATCGGTAAAATTTATGTTTGTATGAAGCTGGAGTGACTTGAAGAGTTCTATTTCTGTGCAATGTGCAAAACAAACGGAAAAGAAAAAGTATTTGGAAATCCTTTCACGTAAAAAATCCACAATGGGAAACCATTGAATGCGGGCGTCCTCTTATTAATCATTTAAACGTGGAATTGTTTCGAATCCAGAATTAGTTCCAATTTGTGTTTCGCTGCCGGAAAAAGATTCATTACTCACCGACTGTGCGTAGCTATAGCTGCGTGGTGTGAACGAATATTCACAGCGGAATGACAAACAACGACAAGCGTAAAAACATCCTACCTCATTTAAATTTATCACTTTCTGTGGCCACAACAAGACAGATTACACGCTAGAAGATGCTGCGCGGACGCGGCCACTCCGCCGCTCCAGACCTATGAAATCTGATAGCGCCGATGTGGGACCTAACACGTCGCTGGAACATTATCGTATTGCGTTTGACATCATCAATTTATTTCGTAGAGGCCCACTCTGTGTGTTCGGATGAATCTTTGATGCTAATGTTTCTCTTGAACTCGATTGTGGATGCTCAAAGGTTATTAAACTTTACAGATAATTTCTGAAGCGAGAATTTAATTCGAGATTTGGAGATAATGAAATTAAATATGGGAATAGAATTTACAAGCACGTAGTCGTAATATTATTATTTATAGCAAATTTACGCTCGAACAAAATACAAGGAATTCAATGTTGAAATAACATTAAATAACACTGTTCATAAAATAGCAATTAAATTTTCAAATGAGCTGTTTTCTGCTCGTAAACGTAAATTCTAATTCGTATTATACATTTAAACAGAGCTAGTTTCTAGGCTGCATGATTCTATTACTTGTACAATGAAACAAGTAGACCTTTAGAGACTAGTTTTGTTTCCATCAATTACTTTAGAAATTTGTACTGCTAACTTTTTTAAATGTACTGTTAGAATCACAAAAATCTGTGGATGTATTTTTCTGTAACCAATTTTAGGATATTAAAGGTACAATAAGTTCAACATTTTTAATTATTTTTCAATAAACAATTACTTTATGGCAATGGAAGAAGTAATATATCAATTAAATTTTGTCCCTTAAATGTGTGTCCACATGTTCCATAACTCAAGGACGTGAAAATATAGGTTAACGAAACTTCATAATTACGAATTTCATTAGTTATAATTTATAATAATAAAACCGAAAGTGGAAATTTACTTCACACAACACAAAAAACTCGAATATGGAATCTGCTGCGAAAACAAGTTTGAAATAAAAGATGTTAGTAGCAATATTTACAATAAAAACATTCTTAATGATATGTTTAGGCAAATGACATTAAATAAATATTGACTAACCTTGGAAATTTTGATATCATGTTGAAGAAAAAATTCAAATATAAATAATAGTGTTTTTTTCCTTAATTGTACGGAGACAAGAGTTGAACTAAAATTTTAAAAATATTTTTTCAGCGATTGTCAATTGTTTTATAATGGTTATTAAAATTTAGTTTGGCATAAAATACATACGTACATTTTCAGGAATATTTCATATGTAATTTAATTATTAAATAATCAAATTTAGATTTAATGTGAATCATTTCATCGGTGATATAGAAAAAAACTCATAGCCAAATTTTTCTTAATTTAACAAGTTTCAAATTTTTTAAATATATTTGTAAATATAGTAATTAATAACATTTATTTTTATGTGTTTTTGACTCTAAATATTTTAGTAATTTTATTGAAGCAGAACCATAAATCATAGTTATTATAACAAATTAAGTTGTTACAAAGGATACAAACTTTCTTTAACAAATTGATAAGTTGGCTAAATTTACTTGTTATTATTGACGAGTCTATTTGTTAAATTTTATAAATGTAGCAATAAATAAAAACAACAATTTTTCTTGTTAATACGAGTAATTCAAAATTGACAAAATTTTAATTTAACAAATTGTCATATTTGTTCAAATTGTTAATTTAGTGCAATATATTTGCCAATATTAACTAAAAATACTTAACCGCAAAAATAACAAATCGCAAATCAATTCTTTTACAAACAAATATGACATCTCAAACTCAAACTATTTGACGTTTATGATTACAGCATGAAGGCGGTGTAAGCGCAGATATCCGCATCTATAGATTTTAATAAAAAATTGATATTGTATTTTCTTTGTAATTTCAATATTGAAAACGAAGATTTATAACTAATAATTATTAATTATTTTATGATATATAAATGAAATTATTCTTGACATTAATATCATACATTATTATATTATTAGTAAGTTGGTCACACGACTCTGCGAAATATACAATTTTAAAGCTTTGTTTAGTGCGGAGAAAGGGTAATTTTCAGTTGTGATCGTAGAAAAAATAATTTTTAATATTCCCTAATATTATTTACATGTTAAAAATCGTAATCAAAAAGTATTGCTTTCAGTACCTACTAGATGTACAAATAATTAACATATATTTTCGAATCTAATAATTCAGTAAATAATTAGTTGAAGGTAATGTGACTTCATTATTGTTGTTGGAGTTCTGAAACACATGGGATAATTAGTATTGTTTAGGGATAGAATTAGAGATAAAAAGTGTCCCTGGTACTGTTAATTCCCGGTGAATCCATTAGGAAATCCACGTGCGTCGTTTCCAAATCTGCATTGTGTAGAACAGGAGCAGCGCAGGGACAGGAGGAGTGGAGCCGCCGCCACACATCAGCTGCGTACGTCGTAAAACAGCAGGCCATGTAATATTGAACATAATTCCGCGGTTGCACAGGGGATGCTGCGGAGCCGAGCCCAGCACACGGCGGCACATTTTTAAGGCTAATTCAATAATGGCTCGTTAGTGTGTGCGGCGTGCTCGCATAACAACAAGCGAAAGCGGGAACCGCGCGCGCCATAATGAGAATGTATTTCTGCAAATAAAAATCGTCCGGCCGTCGAATACCAATCGCGAGATAAAAAAGCCAATTTTCCCCTCGCTGCTCCAAATTGTGTACAATCAGATTCCCAGTGTTTAACTTTTTCAAGCGTGTTATTGGAGTTCTTTACAATATATAAGGTTCAATAAAGTAGTCAAATAGAAACAGCAAATAGACCTGGTTTCGCTGGTAATCCTGATGGAACGCACCGAGTGTCAGGATTCAGTCCCAGGATTCGGGAGATCGAAATGCCGGGAACGGTAACTAAGTCGCTCCATCACTGAGTCGAATAACGAATTGCCAGGATGCACTGCACACGACAGTAAACACTGACTAACTATACTACCAACTTATTGTTTCCTTCCCTAGGATTTGTTTCTACTCACCCTAAATCTTTTACTGCGCCTGAATCTGTTTTATGTTCACTTCACTATTGAACACATTTGTTTGTAAAAGGACTTTGTGACCATAGTCGAATGTAAAGAAACAAATTTACCCAAATTTGGTGTAGCACTCTGATTTCGCAGATTTCGGTAAATGATATATTTTTACGCATAAAGTCAAATCACGTCCTTCAAAGATGTTAGTGAAGAGGGAACCATCGAGATAAATTTAAAAACAAAAGGCAACTGTTGCTTATGGGATTCAAACTAAGGATCCCACGATCGACAGTCCGATGCGTTACAACGGGGCTATTTACAAATTTTTAAATATTCGTACTTAAATTAACTTTAAGGTTCTATTATAAATTTAGTGTATATTATATGTATTTTCAATTTTAAATTAAATTTGTTGTCAGACTCGCCTTTATAAGTCGTAGTGCTTAGTGCTTTGAATTTAATTTATGTTCTGATATTTGAGCCTATTCTCTAAAGAAGTTGCTACATAACATAGCATCTTGCTAATTAAAAGGTGGCCGTCTAATACAGTCCAATCGTAATTCCATTCGTTTGATTGAAGGAATTGCTAAAAATAAATGTACTTCTGTTTATTGATTTTAGGAAATGCTTATCTATCGTTTGCACTTATATTAGATTTTTTTCAACAATAAATACTTTGTTTATAACAATAAATAATATAGAAAAACACAATGTATGTTCAAACTAAAGAAAAATATTTTATAATGAATAATGAAAAGAAAAATTGAATAATGTAATTGTTATAAACGAACAGAATTACAATATTGACGTATTATAATTATAAATTTAGTGCAGCATTTTGCCGGAACGCGATCTGATGCCTTTCTTCGCTCTCTCTACACTGCGCTCGCCACCACCTCTCTTCAGGTCATACCTACATTAGCCGTAATCTTTATCAACATTTTTAAATATTGCTTTTTGAAGAGAGTTTGGCGCCTCCTTGCGATTGTAGCGACGCGTAGCAGATTAGTTTATAATGCCCAATTCGACGCCCTTAAAAAGTTTCGATGCGATTTTATCACAATTAGCAAGTTGCTACAAAAACAAGAATTAAGCCGATTGGGTGTTAAACCTTTAATTTTCAATTACATTTATGTACAATTGATGTTCAAATATTTTAGAAAAAAAATGGTAGTTCTCAGAATTAAAATAATAGAAATGCGAAAATTTATTCTCTATCTATAATATATCCATAAAAATAAAAAATAAAAAAATCTATTCATCTTTCTCCTATTAAAATCACACGTGTCCCTTCTTCCAATTTGAATATTTATTTTTTCTCAGACTAAAATAAATATAGGTATATATTTTTTTCGTTAAATGAAAAAGATGCTATTCTAGTTTTGATTATTTCAGCATTTTTCTCTATGCTCCTTGAGTTTTTACTCTTCTGTAAATCAGTACTTGGTCACGATTTAAAACTCGTTTAAATCCTCGAGGTAATTTGAAAATGCAAGTTTTACTTCCCTCTATAATTAAAATTAACAGATATCAAAGTATTGTATGAAAATATAAGGTGGTAGGATTAAAGGTGTCTTCAGCATTGTTTTCGTAACTTATTGCCCATTGTTAGCCGGCTGAATAGTTGAGAGTTAACAGGCAACCTCCCCTTGTGTTGTCTCGAATTGATTGTTTAGGCAATTGAAATGCTCCGACCTTATTGAAATGGATACTTAGATGCGTTGGCCTTAAAGGCGTGGCTGGAAAGTTGCCGGTTTCAATCATCAAATAGTTTCAAGTGGCTATGTAGAGTGATTTTTAAGAGTGGTTAGTACTTTCGCTACGACGATAAAACGTTCATGACTAGGAGATAAAATTTTTGCTTGACATTGTTGCTCGTCAAGAGTTAACTAATGGCGACTTAGATACTAACTATCGAATTACTTTTAAACTACAATAGACCTTTATGTTTCCACTTGTGTGTGGCATTACTATTCCTAATGGATATTAAACATCAATAGTTATTTACGTTATATGTCTGCTAAATGAGTTTTTATGGTATGAATAAGATGTTTTCCGGACGAGACAACGAAGGAACCTAGTCAGGAATTTCAAATTAAGTTGAATTCATACCTGTGTCGCATTTTGGAAGGAGGTATGCTTTCTTTCTTCCTTTCATAAAAAGTCGTTTTGGTGTAATATAAATAATTACAGTAGCTAATTTTTTTGTTGACATTTGTAGATCAAATCTTATTGATATACAGTACTTTCAAAAAAATAACTATTTGGGCGTGGCACTTTCCTTTCGCAAATTTCGTTAAATATTTTCGCGTGAAGCGATTTTAATAAATGACAGAAAATCTAAGTAAAATGTCACAATTATGCAGATTTAAAAAGCAAGTATTGTTAATGTGAACGGATATTACTTTTATAACAAATTGTTAATATTGTAGAACTACAATTAAATCTTACAAAGAGAAATAATGATGTGATCAGAGCTGGGCGTGTATTTAAATATTGTACTTATAAATCACGACTTAAATACTTTTCAAAGTGATTGTATTTGTACTTAAATACATTTATTATGAAAATACTTTGTATTTATACTTAAGTACAAAATTTGTGAAGTATTTGTATTTTGTACTTGAATTGAGTATTTAAATATATGTAAAAGTACTTAAGTACTTTTATATATATTTAAATACTCAATTCAAGTACAAAATTTGTAAAGTATTTGCATTTTGTATTTGAATTGAGTATTTAAATATATGTAAAAGTAATTAAGTACTTTTCGTGTATTTCAGTAAGTATATGCGCTACTGCGTAGTGTGTACCAACATGTTCGAACCTGCGCATTCAGTGTAGGGAATTTAATCGAAACCAAGATGTTTATGGAAATAAAATATACAAATATAGAAAAAAATTAGTAACGATGACAATTTGCGTGACTTTAATGAAGAAAAATCAATTTATACGGAAAACGCGAATTCTAAAGTTGAATTATGGGTACTACACTATTTGGACGACTAGAAAACATGTAACAATGTTAAATACTTATCCCATTTTAAAACCATTTTTTTATAAATATAATACTTGCCTCCCGTCATCAGGACCCAAAAAATGAAAGTTATAATAATTTTGAAAAATTAGTTCTGAAAGCTAATAAAATTGGAGAAACAGTATAGTTTTATTTTCTTTGTTTCTCTATTCGTTGCCTTAGTTATTATTCATATTATATTTTATTAAAAATATGTTGTTTTTTTTTCCTGTGTTCAAATAAATATTATTTTTAATTTATAATGTATTATGTATATAACTAGGTAAACATAAGGTTTGTCTTTGTTTATTATTGTAGTTTTATTTTATTTATATTACAGTACAGTACTTCATTATCAATACCTACCTACAAGCTTGCCTTTCCTTAAATGTTATTTATTTCAATATTTTTTAAAAGTATTTGTACTTAAAAATTGAATAAGTACAAAAATATTTGTATTTATACTTAAGTACATTTTTCAAAATTTTAATTATACTTATACTTAAGTACAAAACAAAAAATTTAATTGTACTTTGTACTTAAGTACTTTTATTGTGTACTTATGCCCAGCTCTGGATGTGATATACAAAAATCTAAACTAACTGGATTACTATTGTTACAAAAAAATCTGTTATATTTTTCCTGATTTTGTTTCGTTGAAATAGAGCCTCATTATGCATATATTATTCACAATAACGTCTTCAATAACCAGCCAAAGTTTTTTTTTTTTTAGAATAGAATGAATCACCTGTATGTTGGGCACTAAATTATTCTTTTACAAATAAACAAATGAAATTGGCTCGTAAATATTCCAATAACCTAATGGGAAATAAATGCCACGATAATCCTTAGCAATATCTTTCCCATTTCATTAATTCATTAATACATCACGTGAAATCCTTGTGCGTAGAACACATTTATTATTCTTCTATTAGGCAGGAGCCATGACCCCAGATATTATTCACCCACTAACACAAATACCTCGCCATTGTGGAAATGCACAAGCATGTTTATGAAGCACTCTATAGGGCTGTAGCTGTTGCTGCAAATTGATTAATGTTTCGAGTGCGATCCAAGCAAGCCTGGAACGGAGCGGACTGTCGACTGTCCTTAATCCACGCGCGTTTAATTAAATTACTGTATTTAGATGCAGTGGCATCGTCAGCGTCACGTCACCCTCATGCGACGTGGCAACACTGTGAAGGGTAGTGTAGTGCCAGGGAAAACGAGGGTAGGTGTGCAATCGTAGTGTGCGTTGGACACAGGTTTACCGCATGTGAATGCTGACGTGTGGTGATGAGGAAACTAAGGATTTGTAGATTGTTACGGAAATGGTGGAATTGACGAAAGAACAGGATAGTAAAACTAAAAGGTATAGATTTGAGCTCAGACTATTTGATAAAATATGTATGATAAATTTACAGATTTGATAAGACAATTTGTATAGCGTAGGACTTTAATTTGAATGTCAAATGGATAAACATACCAAGTGTAGAATTGAAATGTGGCATATAGGGAATTGAATGCTATTTTTTTGATATTGCTGTAAATATTTACCAATTCACTTTTCTACAAAAGTGTAAATACAAAAGTTGTTCAGAATTGAAAAATGCGTGCATCATGCAATGAGGCATATAAATATTAGTATTTCACGATATATCAATCAAATTAGAATCAATATTTATTAGGAAAATAGTAACGAGGTCATGGAAAATTAAACAAAACCAAAAATTATTTAAATGGAAAGAAATCAACTATCAACTATCAAACTTCTACAGAAAAGAATACAACACTGTAATAAATAAATCTAAATCTGTTTCTGAAATGTCAAATAATTTACGATTTTATTTAATTTTCCATGGCTGTGTTATAATTTCCCTAGTAAATATTAATTTTAATTTGATTAACACATATATCGTTAAAAACTAACATTTAGGTAACCAAATGGGCCTTAATGAATATATTTTTACACTTTTGCATTTACACTCTTAAGTGAATAGGTAAAAATTTACAGCAATTTGTACCTAGGTACTACATTTTTTTTTTTGTACGAAAATTATAATAAGAAACAAAGAAACGAAATTATTCTAGAAGTTAATATTTCTAATTGTCTAAATTGAACATTAAATATAAACATACGTGTTTATATGGGAAATCAAACATTTTTGATACTTATCTTTAGTGGTTATGTGTGTCACTGTAGAGCTGTAATTTTGAACAATATTCTACCATTTCCTTTTATTATTATTACGCAAAAGGATATTTAAGGAACTATACTTCTTTATTATAAATAGAGATTTTTAATACATGCTTTGGAAATAGGAGTGTTATTTCCGAAAATTCTCGCACGCTTTTCTTGTGGGAACCTGGGAAATTGACATTTCGAACGTGAATTAACTTTTTTTAATGTATGAGTACAAAATAAAAACGGTATATAAAATTAGCGAACAGTAGGTCTGTTATTTGTATACCAAGGCTGCGAAATCAGTCTTTAGCGCAGCGAGAGAAGAATTGTCGCCGAGGCCACTTAAATAAAGGACAAGGTGTGCACACTATTATTTGTGCAACCGTAAAATATATTAATTTCAATTTATTTTTTATTTTTTATTATTAAGCTGTCTTAACTGCTGAGGTTATATGCCGCCCCGGAACCTCGTTTTCGGTGTGCCGTTGTCACACAGTGTTCGCTGGAATGGGTTTTCGCAAAGCGGTCACCCATCCAACTACTAACCGCGGACAGCATTGCTTAACTTGCGTTATTGAGTGATCCGGCTTGAACGCTACCTGCCAATCCGTTGTCAATGTCAAATTTTAAACAGTTTTATTGTAAATAAAAAAAGGCTATGGGATTGGATTTGATAAACAAAACAATTAGTTTTGAAAAATATTGTCAATTCTCAAGTGTCAAAATGATTGTATTTAATCCTGTTTCGCGGCCGTTGTTAATGGTAACGTCCGCGAAATATAGCAAAAAACAATCATTTTGGATTTCGCGGCCGTTACCATAACAACAGCCACGAAATTCAATTTCGCGGTCTGTATTGCAGCTGCGAAATGCTTATTTCGCGTCCGGTTGCACAAACAAATTTTAAGGTTTTTTTCTTGGTACTGTATTGGATGTATCACTCCTCTAAAAGGAGTCCTGTTTCACCGACAAAGTCGAGAGTTTTCTTTATTTTTGTACATATTGTTAACTGTGTTGAACTATAATCTGTTTGAATTGATAAACAGATATTAGAAAATTATGTTCTGTAATTCCGAAAATGGACCGGACAATAATATCAATTACATTAATTTTGAAAATCTAGCGTAAGTGTTCGGGTTTTAGTCATATTTATAAAAGATGTGGACAGTATCTTTCATGAATTTTTCATGTGGAATGTTTGAGATAAATATGCTCTCCGTTTTGTGAATCATTGCTACTAAACATAACAATAGCAAAAAAGTGAACAGGGGATCAAATCAAACCCAAGCAAGCAAATAAATACTGCACTCCACCATCGGAACCCATCAAAACTATTCCGTATTTCATCCACTTCACAATAGACAAATATCCCGACAAACCGAGCACAATCATCCGAAACTAGAATAAAACTATCTGCGAATAGTGTCGATGATTTACTGCATCCATTGCTTCCCATCTCACGAAATACGAAACAGTGCAACACAGTTTATATATCGCAGACGGCTTTGCTGCTCTTGTATATACATCGATTGAAAACATTTGCCGGTCGCCATCCGCCAAATCCGAACGTAATATCACCGCCATGGGATTTATTCCCTGTCTGCTCACTTCGATGTGCAATTGTCTCTCTTCCATGTTATGTTCCATGGCAATCGCGATGTTGACACTGAGTTTTTTAATTGCTAATTACGGGGTGTGAATGTGAGCATGTGGGGATTTTATTTGTTTGAGTGTGCAAATAAGAACGATGGGACGAATATGTGATTGTTTGTACTGAGGTAATTTGTACGATGTTTTAATTAAGTTCTGGATTAAGTCCTTAAATTAACGGCAAATTAACTATGCGTACACACTATTTCCATTTTATTGAAATTCATTTTGACGGTTACTTTAATAATTATAAAAATAATAGAGTAGGTATATTATTCAATAAGCATGTAATGTATGTTATTACTCATGAGAATGAAGTTTGCATCACGAGCGAACGCGAGTAATAGCCATTACATGCGTGTAGAATACTATACTTTATCCACAACATTTCGTCAAATATTTGTTTTGAAATTATAAGATAAGTAGAATTTTTGCTTTGACAAATATTAAAAAAACTGTTTGTTTATCAACATAGACAAATTGTAGCAACCATCACTACGTACTGTTGTAACAAAATTTTGAAATGATTTGACATTAAACAGAAAAACTTAACACCCATTATTCAGCTACAGTTTAAGCTTAAAAAGAAAATAAAAATATGAAAAATGAGAAAATTAGTGTTTTTGACTTTTTATGTGGATGAAATGACTTAAGTCATTTTGATTTTACTTTTGACAGATAAGATTTGAGTTTGACATTACGAATGAATAATATTAATTCATCGAACTGTCAATATTATTTCATTAGCAACAGTAACAAAGGTCATTAATTGATAAATAACGGTTGATTCATGGGTATATTATTTGACAATAGTGGATAAATAAATATATCATTATGTCATTTTAGCCATTCTTACATCTGGCACTCCGCAGTTCAAGAAAAAGCTTAACAGTTTTGAAGCAGGAACTCTTTTATTTAAATACGGGACATTTTTTAAAATGATTTAAACACAGGCAAGTTGAAATATATGCTATGAAAATAGGTGCAATAGCTTTGTAACGAACAAACTTATTTAAAATTTAATCTGAATACTTATAAATTGATAAATTTACAACAGCAAAGTTATACTAATCACCGGTTGCTAAGAAATTTGTTAATATGACAGTTGAAAAGACAAATTGTAGACATTATTTTGTTTTAATTATTAATAGTTTGTTACACGAAAATCGATGTAAGTTACATTTTATAAACTAAATTTTATTATTTTTACGATGATTTTGCTGTAGAATGTCCGAGGAAAACTAGTGTTTTTTAAAATATTTTTCGACACGAGTGTTCGAATTGAAAGTTTCTAATTGTCAATAGTGTGCGTAAATGTTGATTCCAAGGTTATGAGTATAAAAAGTTATTTACTGCGAACCAATTACTGTATTATGATAATGAATGTTTGACTTCTTAAGTACCTTTACAACAAATTACATTTAATTTTCTATACATTTTTGCTTTTTAAAATTATCTGCATGATTCCCCTTTTGGTATTAAGGTACGTTTCTTTTACTTTATGCATTCGAATTTCATGTTATTAAGCCGTTTGCTCTTAAATAATTTAATAAGCAAAGCTTGCAGAAAAATTGATTATTTTAATTAAAGTTGTATTGATTAAAATGAATATCTCATTAATTATTTTACAAAAAAAAAAACTGTTTATTATAAGTGCATCGATATAGTAGAAAAATTATTTCTTTGAAATATTTCTCATCAGGATAAATTATAATAAACAATACATTTTAAAATGGTTGAGAAAATTAAATTCGAATAAATTATTGCCTGTATTTCCTGCCAATAACAGAACATGTGTTTAAATAACCATTTGAGAAATGCATTTGAGAAATACATTTGACAGCATTGACGTCTTATAAATCTCTACCGAAATGTAATTTAATTTCATATCTGCAATGTTTATAGATGCCCATAAAATGAAAAGCAATAAAATAAAATGGGAGTTCTAATAATTCTAAATAACTATAAAATATTAATATTTTAAATTGAAATCCGTGAGTAGAATGAAAACACATAAAACAAATTATAGCATCCTGACAAATTATTATAGTTTCCTGTGTCTGGCTAAAACAATAGATAATAATAATGTCAAAATCAAATAAATGTAATAAAGACATCCACCACGAAAACAAATCACCGATATCAATAAACGCCATACAGCTGCAAGAAAAGGAAAGGAAGCTCAACGTTATTTCTCTCGACAACAATTATTTTCCCAGCCCGAGTCTAGGGTTGTTGATGAGTCACATTCGCGTCTAGGGATGACAGCGGGGTCAGCGGCGTCGCGGGGGGTAGGAAGAAGGGGGGTCACACAGGGATGGACTGCGGACCCACGGAGGCAAACTTGCGATGCGTGGCCATTTAAAGTTTCCGCAAGTTCGCCAGAAAGTGTTTAGTGCTGTTTTAACACAGTTTGTTGACACCCGTAAAAGTTTTACGACTGTTTCTACCACCGAACCAACGTCGCACTTATTATATTTCCTTCTTATGATGTTGGAGATTTGAATTTATTGTTTCGCTTAATACTGTTTGCTCCAACCTTGACACATATTTAATATAATTATACTTAGGCAAATAAATTCAGCAATAAATATGAGATCTAGAACTAGAGTCACAAAATGGCAAATGTAGTATAACTAGACCTAAAAACATCGTACCGGATATATTAGATGTTTTAGAAATGTTAATAATTATTAAGATATTTGAATTTTCAAGATAACAATTCCGGCCTAAAAATTTTGTTTCTCTTGTACTTCTCTTATTATTTAGCTGTCAGATTGTCGAAGTGTCAAGGGTTGGCACCTAATTTGAAGATTTTTGTTTTGTTTTGAATTCATAACCAAATAATACAAGTCACATTTGTTTGAGAATTCGCGCGATAATGAAACCTTGTGCTTAGTTCGACACAATGAAATTAAAGACATGTTAAATGACATAGGTTATCAAAATTTATTATTGGTAATCAAATATTTTACTAAAATAATTATTCCTGGGATAAATGGTATTCACGTATATATTTTAATTATTACCATGAAAAGTTATAATTCCGTTTAAACAGATAATTTTCTAAACAATGAACATTTGAGACTAAAATTATTTACATTTCCTACTGTTTGAAATTCAAAACACAAGAAATTCTGACTTCACCATATTTTAACAAAAAATTTTGCTGCTTAATGAATAATAATTAAGTTTCATAGCTTGTTTTGAAATAGTGAAAAATTTCATTGATATAGATTTTATGAACGAGACAGTTTAGGGGCCACGCAATTTACGCATTTTGGGGTACCAGGCGTGACGTCACGGCCACCAAAGATGTTACTGGAGGGGGAAATGGCAACTGTCGGTTAAGGAATTTGAACTGAGGATTTAATTATACACAGTTCGATGCATTATCAGATAACAAAGCTGTTTATTTATTCGCTATTTATATTCTCATAATTTCAGTTGTTTAAATTTATTTACCCTTTTGCGGTATGATATTGAAATAGAATAACAATATTAATTACCAAAATCTGCTTATATTAATTACTAATTCGGATTTAGGTATTGTTTGCATTGTTTATTTGGCAATTATGTAATGTTGTGTCATTGTTAATTTCTTCACTTTCGTTAATTTCATTATAATTAACAATTATAAAATTTATTAATTTCTGTTTATTTTGAATTTTAATTGAATACTGAAATTAATTTAAAACCTACTCAATATTACAATGTTTTGTTTCATGTGAATTGTGAATAAACAATTCAAATGATTTGTATGAATTTTCATAATTTAATTTTAATCAACGGGATATTAAATTAGAAAAGGTGAATAATTAGTTTTAGTGTAAATTACTGACGGCTCATTTAAATAACTTTATTCTTTATCGAATGATCCTGATAGATTCTATGTGTTTAATTTAAATAGCATAATCAAATTTCAAGATAATCTTGAATCTTTCACTAAACTATTTTTTTATTGGTCTAAGGAAAAGAAATGAACAGCAAGACAAGTTACAGCGATTGTTTTAGAAACGATATTTAAAGTAAAAATATAAATTCAATTTCATTAAAATTTAACTAGTGTCAAATAGCCCAAAAATATATTAAAATAACTGTTATTTATGATGAAATGAAATACTTTATTATCTATTAAAAAATCGCAATAAAGTAAGAACTTGTAAAACTTTCCAATATGACAATGGATCTTTAAAATCTGCAAAAATATATATCTAATACCAATGGCCAAAAATTTACTTATACAACACATGAAATATTTATTTTTAACTCATTTAATCGTGAGATCCTCAGTTTGAATTCCAGAACCGAGAGTTCTATATTTTCCCGTGTGATTCATCTTCTAATTACACATTTGGGGGCATTAAGTTGACAGCTGGTAATCGTATTTTGTGCGCAAAAATACATAACTTATCGATATCTGTGTATGCAGTTTGCCACACCTATAATGGTTAAAAGATGTGAGATATATTTCTTAATTCAACTTCAAATTTGTAGCAAATGTTAGACAGTAGTGACACTTGCCGTCGATACTTTTGATCTTTTTATCACATCCACCGATGACTTTGAGCCAAGCGGCCATTTTGACAGTAGCTGTATACGGCGTTAAATTTGACTAGCTGTCAGTTGCAAATGGGATAAAAAACTTATTCCAATTGTACTATACAAGTTCCTACAATTTCTGATATCACAAATAAGACTACCTTTTTGTTTTGCACTCATTTTACAGTATTTAATCCAATAAATATGAGCTAAACATGCTTGACATTTGACAGATAGAACAACGTCACTGAAATATATACTTTCTTTTTTAGGGTTACTAAGACACAAGCCTATCAGAGCGGCCATCTTCTCAGTAGCGCACTGAGTCACGCCAACTGAAATATTGAGATCATGAAATACTGTTACTGTATTAATTCTTGTACTGGTATTATTTTCATCACAAGCTGTACAAATAATTATTAGATAATTTTTGTTAAACAGTATAATGTAATGAATAAGCAGTGTGATGAAAAATTAGAAAAAACAATTTAATAGTAAAGCAAACATTGAAAAACTGCGTGTGTCGAAATTAAATTTAAAATTTCTCCCTCTGCGCCATAAAGTAGTTAGATAAAACTGAAAAAAATCCTTTTAATTCCCCCCTGTTGAAATTCGTCAATCCCAATCGTTCCATAGGCGACATACCTCGCATACCTCTCCATGTTGTGATATTGCCCCGTTGTGTTGCGTCGCCGTTGATTGCGCGATCCACGCATTGTGTCCCGTTGTTGGGCTGTCGCCCTCGCTGGGGCTCAGATTAACAGCGTCCAAACATCCACACGTAACAAATAAAAGCGGTTGACAGTTGTCTTTGATGTGTTATTGAACTTTGATATGAAGCTGCGACTGTACTGTTGTCCGCGTGTGTTTGTGATGGTTCCGGATTAGAGAGGAGTGAATGGTTCAAGCTTAACTAGACGTGATTGTCATTTGGTTTGCTGTTTAATGTGAGAAATTGCGGTTCAGCGCCCAAGGAAATTTAATCTCGTTGTGCTGAATTTTAATTTGGAAATAAATGCCTGTGTTTTTAATTTTGCTTCGCATATTTGTTAATACAAAAGGTTATTGGCTATATTTACATTTCCGATCAAAATACGTACTCCATCTTTCCTTTTATTTATCAGAGAAATTTGATTTATTATAATATGTAAGTTTCTTGACTGGAATTTGTATTAAAATAAAAACCTGTAGGAAATTACGCATTGATTGAGCATAGTAGAACATTGAAGCACAACTTTTATATAATATCTTAAAGTCAAATTAATTATAACTAATATATTACTAGTCAAACTTTAGTAATATGATAATGTAAATTAAGTAATGACCTTGTAAATAATTAGTTTAAGTAAGATTTTTCAGTTTTGTATTGACTATTATTAATAATCCATGTAAATTATCCCTATGTTTACTCATAAATAAATCGCTTTAATACATTTCTGTCAATCATTTTAACTGTAACTATGGTTATGACACATCCCTATGTATACTGATAAAAAGAACTCCCGATATATTCCCGGAATGCTATTGTGAGAACGAATCAACTACGAAGAAGGTTGATCTGTTAAATTATATGAAGATCTCTCTATAGTGTGGATCTTAAAATTCGAATCCCACTGCCGACAGTTCTTATTTTAACTTTACCCTTGTGGTTCCTCGTGAAGTAATATCGTTGACGTTTGGTAACCGCACTTCATGAGACTATAATTATCGTTTTGTACATTCATCCACTAAATTATAATTCAGTTATCATTCCTTTGTGTTGTCTGAGATGTATTCATTTTTCTCTATACAAATAAATACTGCATCGTCTTTAGAATGTAATAAAATGAAATGATTCTTGCATGAGTACACTTGCAACTATATAAGAGCTAATAGTAATAGAATTTGCATGTGAAGTACCTACTCAAGAAGAAAAAGAAAATATAGAACGTTTGCATACTGATTATTAAATGGCTCTAGTTTGAAAGTGTTTGCTTGCATCATGTGTTTTTCTATGAATGACAGTAAAATTGTCGGGGACATTTATAATTCGAATAAAAATGTGGTAATTTAAGATTGGCAAGTTTGTGGCAAATCCAGAAAAATAACATTTGACGGTTGACGCATTTGTCGAAGATTGAATTGAAGAGCAACGGAAACGAAAATCTACGAATTTGTAACATTTTAAATTTAAGAACTGATAAATTCTTTTGGAATTTTGAATGTTTTTAAATTATCTCCATTCTTGCAAAGTTGACGTTGGAATTGGAAGTCTTCGTGCTAGTCGCAAAGTCGAACTGTCATGCTGGATATTCGGAACAATTTTTTCCGGGCGCGATGTTGATTGAATATGGTAATATTTGTGCGCGGAATTCGGCGTTAACATAATCCCCGGCGGAGAGAATTGACAGGTGCATAATGAGGTTACCGCTGCGATGAATTGTGTCACCGAATTGTTTGCGGAATGCTTTGCGTTTGTAAACCTGATTGTTGCGTCATTTGTAAACGGTGATTTAATGCATTGTTATTCACGATCTGTTTCTTTGTTCCAGGTGAGTTTGACTCTATGTCTTCATTTTTGATGAGCGATTCGTCATTCACGGGGCTTTCCACTTGTAAGTACGATTTCAAATCTGCACTCATTATTCTTAGCTCTTTCCAAATTGTAGAAAAAGGAGTTTTTGGTAACGCTAAAGAATGCCATATCCAGGGCTGGATAAATGACGAAAAATTTATTATTTATGAGTTTTGTTCTTTTAAATCTTCCTTTCATAATTTAACCCTTGAATGCTTCACTGGGGTTTAAGAAACCCCTAGGTTTTCATCTAATTTTTCATATGCGCTGCATGCGCATAACTTCGATGCTGCTCGTTGTAAATTCATTTTCTATAATCTTAAACATTCATTGTAAAATCCCTAAGTTTTCTCAAAATGCTGTGTTTTGAATAAAATATATGACTCGAAAAGGTTTTTAACTGTTTAATGTCATTCTATAATCTTAAACAAATATTCCATAGGTTAAATCCCTAGAAAAATTACATCCGGTTATAAAGTAAAGTAAAGTCTTTTCTTGGGTTTTCTCAGACCCCAGTAATACATTTGTGTAGCTGTGAAACAACTGTGACTATCCAGGATTAACTATTGCAATTTATTTTATTTGCATGTATGTAAAATTTTAAATTATTCATAAATCGCAAGAAAAATTCAAATAGTAAAGCCAAATGCCATTTACTATTTTGTTGAGGCTCACCTAATAATCTAACTACACAAAAGTGAACTTATAGTAACTTTTGTATTTGGGGAAGCATGAGCTTGGTTAAATGAGCAAAATTGTGTCGTTTTAAATAAAAATATTAACAAAATCGGCAAAAAAATTATTGTAATAACGGTTCTCTAAGAGTATTGGGTAATGTTGTTTATGTACAATTTTTCAAATAAACGTTTTGCATTTTGTTCAATAATTAAATTTTTGTACACGGTTTTTTAAAGTTTATTTAACTAAGTAAGCAATGGAAACAAATGGTTGTTTTTATATAAACGTATTATTTTATTTCCACTTTTAACAGTAACAACAAAATATTCAAATAGAACAAACTCGACCGTTCTATGTAATTCATTTTTAGTTCCTTTTCAACAAACCTGTAAAATTCGGTCTCGTTTTTCTTGAACGTTGTTTACTAGATTAATGTAAACACTTTTTTTTGTACATATATAAAGATATTCAGTAATTTTTTTTTTGATTAAGGATTATATGACATGGGAAAGTAATTGCTCATTGGCAGTACTTTACTTACATTTACTTGGTTACTATTAATAATAAAATAATTGACTAATTAGATGAAAATACTTAATCCTAAGACTTATTTACAACGGTCCGGTAAATCTAGAGGGTTGTAACATTTTAAACGTTTTACACTACCGCATTGCACAAGATTCGCGGCTAGTTTATTTTTGTGACACTTTAGTCTTTGAATGTATCTTGCGGGTCTGGGGTAAATGTAAACAATTTTCAATTTAAATATTTACTTTAGTTATTTTGTTTTTACTGTAAGATAAGGTAATTTGAAATTTTCGACAGTTGTAATATGTGTGCGCAAAATCATGTTTGTCTATTCCGTAGTATTCGAGATAATCTTGAGCGGTTTCAAATTTAGACCCAGGTCCGTGGTTCGGTACCTACCCAATAATTTCGGATATTTACTCTCTTAAAGAAACATGTGTTTATAAGGTAATTTGTGTAATTTTACCTGGTTATAAGTGTGCGTTGATAATTGCGCTCGCACGCTACCGCGGGTAGAGGGACGTGGGGTCCCTACAGGGCGGAAATAAAGCCCTGAGGACCTTTATAAAAAACGCAGGGAAAAACAAGGCCTTCCCTGATTGTTTTCGTTTAATGATGATACTCCTTTGTAAAAGCAATCGGACCGTGCAGTCATTTTGACCGCAAGCCATTTAAAACAATATTTTTCATTTTTCTATTCATGTTTTTTGTTTCATATTTTGTTTCGGTAGTCTTTGTTTTTAGCTTGTGCTATTGTGTTTCTTATTGCGGGTTTTTGTCAAAGTTTTTACTTCTGTTCGCGACTGAATTTATCCGATTTTCAAGTTGTATGAACTTTACGAACACAATTTATAATATTCGAAGACATTTTTCGATTTACTCATATTTTAGACCTATGTACTAGATCATAATAGCGGAATTATTAGGGTATTTAATTTTTGATTCGGTTTGAAATCTAATGCTAAATAATCAATTAAGTTATGGAACAATTAATTCATCGATATATCTATGGAATAAATCAAAATCTCTAAATGAGTAATTTCAAAATGAATTTTCACAATATAAGAAGAATTTTACAATTTTACAATTGGTTTATGAGAAAATCCCTCTTTATTTAGAATTTTTGTAGCGCGCTGTATAGCAATAAAAAGTTCTATGTTGAACAAATAAAAAATAAAAATGAAAAATATATTTATGAATAACCAGGAAAAGCTATAAATAAACTGCTATAATGTATTTTGTACATAAAAAGTAATTGGTGCTAATGGTAGTTAGGCACCATGAAAAACAATATTTGTATAAAAACTTAACTTTTGTTCAAATGAAAGTTTTTCTAGTTCTTGTTTGTATTCATCACTCGAACGGTGACTTGCTATTGCAGTTTTTACTTTTCTCTTTACACCGTGATAATCTTATAAAAGAATTTTATACAATGAATTCTTTGCTGCGTTTGCGTGATATCGTTGTCATTAGTGAACACTCTCGATTTATTTTTCTTCTTTTTGCTTTTTCGTACCATTGCGTATAAAGCTGAGTTGGGGCAACTGATTAATGCCTGCTCCACCCTCACTGTAGATAGATAGACTTGTGAGGCATGTAATATATTCACACATGCTTTGAGAAGCTTATTATTTGATTAAAAATGGTTTGGCGCTATTTTTAGAGAGATTTATTGTTTTGCTGCACTAGTTTCCTAAGGATATTATATTTATAATATATAGCTTGTACTTAGTACTGTATATATTTGCTATACATTTATTACAATGATACAGTTTCACGGATGTAGCATACCGGATTGTGGATCATTTTAACTTTACCCCTGTGGTTCCTCCTCGACTAACAGCTTTGGTGGCAGTGAATTGACGGTTGGTAATCGCTTATCACACATCAATATGTGTTACATACTGAGATCTACGAATGAGAGTGTCACACAAAAAATAGGTAAACGGCGTGATGATAAACTTATTTATTTTATTTAGTTTACTTTTAAACTTTTAACAACTAAACACTTATTTGTTATAAATTGATATAATTAATACTTGTGTATTAGTATGTAAGTTAAAGTTGAACAAAACCCACATGCTTTGTTTTTTTTTTCAAAGTACATAGATTAGACTTATCGTGTATACATTTGCATATATGTTTTAGTTATACAGTAAACAGTAATTTTAGTAATTGTACATACGTCAATTTTGGGAGAGGGTTACCAAAAAATTAAGTAATATTTCAATATTTTATTTTTTATAAGAATATTAATGACTGGAAATATGAGAAATACTAACATATTTATATTGTATGACTATGGAGCTTATTCTGTACGGAACCTGTTAAATTTGAACGGTCGGTTAAAAACTTTAACCAATAAATATATATGTGACAAATGGAATTTTCAATTTTTATTCATTGACGTCTGTTATCATTGGTAAAATTTTTTAACAGGCTGTTAAAAATTAACAGGTAATTTACAGAATAGGCCCTTATATATGTAGTCTCAAAATGGGTAACTGGTAGGATGACATATATATTTATATTATTATTTATAAATATGTTATCATGCTATTTAAACGTGCATTAAACAATTCAGTTTTTCTTTTCAAGTGTCTTTGAAAGTTTTCTCTCGTTCAAAATTACGTAAGTGTAAGAGAAATAGATGAATCGACTTATAACGAAGAACTTCAATATGCGGTAGATGTTTTAAAAGAAGTGAAGTAGCTGTCAAATGTTATTTGTCTTTATGTTTCTGGTGTGTACAAGTGTGAGATTCACATTAAACTTAAAATTACACAATGGTGAAGAGAAGATATTTAAATCGTTGTGGATATATGCAATTATCCATTTTTATTCGCAGAGAAATTGACTGATTACCATTATCGTAATTAGAAAGGATTTGATTGAATACAATTTTATCTTGGTATAACGGATTTTTGACAATTGGATATTATAATTCATTTCAAACTTAATTGTGTAAATAGACTAATAAGGTCACTTATAGACACTTTTAAAGTTACTTGAAAGAAATACTTCATCGTGTAATGCACGCTTTACTCATGTCGGGGTATAATATTTTGCTAAGAGCAGATATCGTTTGTGATATATTTTAATATGTGAAATGCGGTTACTAACACTTTAATATAGCTTCCCAAGACGCTGATAAAGCAAGAGTTTCACAGGTAATTTTTAGTACGAAACTTTATCATTGGTCAAATCAAATCAAAGTAATGTTGTCATGATAGATACATATTCAGATATTTATCCGCTTTTCCTTAAACCGAATTTAATATTTTGTTTAGTTTTGTAAAAATTGAAAAACTAGAACAAAAATAAAGATGAACATTATAAATTTAGAATTGCGTTTGAAATAATAACATTGGTTAACCTGTATTGTAAATAACCAGAAGTTTGCTTTTAACAGGGAACAATACTCATATATGGATAAATAGCGGGATGACATATTTATAATTTATTAAATTAAATTATATTTTCCTTTACAAACTACTATAATATTTGCAAAATAATTTTAGTGAAAATTGTACATCTGCAGTAAAACTAATTGAATGTATACAAATAGGGGTGCTCACGGTCTGTGTAAATATTGTGTTTGTTTATTTGAATATGAAATTTAGGGTTCATAGGTGATTACACTGCGTGTGAACTAATGTAAAATTGATCGCGGCTCAAATGCAATTTAAATTAATAATGGTAGTACAAGATTGCAATCTTTTCCCCATTTTGCTGTTCTACATATCGTCCGTAAGTGGCGGGTAGCAAGCACTCATTTTCGTGGAAGAGAAAATATTCATAATTTATCATTACACGTTAGCATGTTTTACGAGGCTCAGATCGGAAACAGATCCGTATCAGGCGGTTTTATCGGCCCTTGGAGTCCGGCCCGCCACCTATTGCACGTACTTTCTCAGAAGGCGATGCAAAACATTTTATGTTTGGCCATTAGGCTCCGCTTTAATGCTTGGTAATCATTTTCGCAGAGAGAAAAATTGCTGCTCTTTTAAGTACGTTCATTGTGCTTTGCCTTTAAATCGCCTATTGTTTTAAACTTGGAATCTCGTTACTTTTTATTGATTTTTGCTTTATCTTTTCTGTTATCAGTTTTCTATAGTAAACACTGAAAAAAATTCGATAATTTCGGTGCGTTGAACATCTCTATGTAAAAGTTCATACACCAGTTGATTTAAAAAATGGAAAATGTTTGTACATGCAACACTGCGTTGTTTACGATCGAAAAATTAGAGTTTTATTTCGCAAAAATCATCAGACTGAAAAATTGTATGAAAATAATTCTCTTTTATTTTCTGCTAGTTATCCGAGATTTATAAGCCTATTAATCCGACTGTAAGACGTATTATACAAACGTTAATTTGTTAATGTCCTAATAGGGATATTTGAAATTTCACGTTGGTAGATGTGTCAGATGATAAGCAGATTACATGCACGCAGATATGACACATTACATACAAATGTGCGGCAAAGAAGGGTCTTAACTCCGTCAAGTGTAACAGAGGTAACTAAAAATAAACGCTTTTTAGATAGGATCTAGGGGCTGGCAATGAGCAGTTTATTTACATATTTCGTGTAATCATTTGAGGTTTCTACACAAGGGTGAAAGATGGTTATGAATTTATTTCATTCACAATCGTTTCTTTAGCGTATTATCGTATAATCACGGGATTGAAATTTGAATCCGTTTTAATTTATTCAACAAGACAAAGCACATAATTTATAAACAATGTTTTGATTGTTTTGTTGTCAATATTGTAAATTTTATTGTATGTCATGTGTCTGCGTTTTAACCAATCCTGATATTATAATAGTAGCTCTAGTGTTTATTCCCGGGAATAATCTTGGTAGCTTTTTTGTTTTTCTTGACAAATGTCAGTTGCCAGATAGTTATCATCAACACAAGTAAAAAATGAGCAAAAAATATAGATTTAGTAGCGTGCCTGATAATAAAATAAATAATAATCTAAAGAAATACAACGATAGTTCGATAAATAAGAAAATAATTCTCCAGTATCTTTTTCAAACTTGTTGCCATTTGGCAATAACCTGGCAACATGTTTTCGAAATATCTGTCAAATTATTTTCAATTTATTTTCTCTCTCTTGTTATAATATTATTATCGAGAATAAAGCTTTAGTATAGATTATTCCCGGCAATAATCTCTGAAGCTTTTGTTTTTCTTAACAATTGTGAGTCAGGTTAGTTTAGCATGGTAGATACAAATGTTATGTGCGTTAACTCATTCCTTTTTTTTTATTTCTGGATCAACTAAATTATCTAATTAAATTTAATTTATTTTTCAAAATAGTTATTGTTTAGCAATAATTAAAGTTTTCGAAATATCTATAAATTATTTTCAGTTTGTTTTAACTCTCTTATTAGGTACATTATTACTGAAAGTATTTTGTATTTTTATGATTATGACAGAATCCAAAATGATATTTTCATTGTTAAATAGTATTCAAAACGTAGAAATATATGCATACTTTAAATTTAGAAGATGTCTCACCCCCATTCTGTTTCAAGATGTCGCCACTTTATGTATGTCTAATAATTAACCTACTAATTCATCATCCCAGTCTTTCTAATGCAATCCTGAACATTTTGAAGTTTCTCATGTCGATAACAAATTATAAATTCCGTATGATCCATCTAAAAAGTTTAACAGCCCCTGCTCTCTCCATGTATGTACTACACATACACAGCTACGTATATACACCACTACTCCCGCCGCCTCCATTGATTGGAGTGTCAGACAAGTGCCGTGGGGTAGCACAGTGCACGTTCTTGCTGTAGCTGCGTGGCTGCTTGGCTGTATCTTGTATCCCTGTATCGTGCGTATCGCGTGTATACCCCTGGAAGAGGGTTAGGAAACGTGCGAGGGCGTTCAGCCGATTTACCGCAGAGTGGCGTGCTAGTGGCCTTGGAGGGATGATGCACCGTGACGCGCAGGAGATACAAAAAATGTGCTACAGGAAGGAGGAGAAATGTAGCATGAATATTAGGTGTGTTATTAGAAATACGTTGCGGTTGCGGTGAACGTGTTATACTTCAAAATACTAGGGACAATAACGGTTTATGCCCTTAAGGTATGAGGAGGCAAATTTTGTACTCAATACTATGAACTCTATTTAGTCAAAAAATCATGGAAAATATTAGCTGATGCAGTTGCTATTATTTCATAATTTAATGTTCAGCAAGAACCATCGACAAATTGTAGAGTATTTTTACTAGAGTAGGTTAGATTAGAATTGAAGGAAAAGAAACTATGGATAGAAAAAGAAAAGAAAGACAGACTATGTGCATTTTGTATTGACTACAACAAAAACCCTATCCAAACGAACATTCTTGATGTAATCCAAGTTACCAAGAGTTAGCTATTGGTCGGAGACACTGATTTCTATATAACACTAGATTGGGCATAGGCCACATTCTGCCGTCTGAGAGCGTTCCCAATTGAACGGGTGAAATTGATGTTTTGTTACACTTTTGTAAAGTAAAGTGCGCAATCTGTAGCTCTGCCTTCACTCTCTCTACACTGCGCTCGCCACCACCTCTCTTTAAATCATACCACGAAGTATGGTCATACCCATAGACCAGAGAGATAGATTTTTAAATATTGAAGTATCACAGAACCTCAATTTTGACCATCATGGCCGGCGTTCAATTGGGAACGCACAGTAGCGGCTCATGCCCAATCCAGTGTTATATAGAAATCAGTGATCGCAGATCATGTCTCCTATGCTATGTTTTCTCTCTATTTATCTAATAAATTGCATCTTTCTTTTTGTTTGTGTTTAAAAGTCTAAATTAGCTTTCTGTTCGCTTTAAAGGTGGGTAGGTAAAGGTTAATTTTAAGTTTGCCTCCGGTTCACATCTTGAACAACGCATATAATGAGGAATAATTTATCTGCTAATATATATTTTTTAATATTACATATTAAATATGTAATTTATAATATTCCATTTATTATTTATAGGAAATATTAAAATATTTATTATTTAAAAATGAGTACTGTGATTCGACTTTGTCGAACGTGAGTTGCGTAGGCTTAGGATTTCTTTGTGAAAAATGCGAGCGAAGCGAGTTTACCTACAGTTACATCCCACATCATTCTACATCATTAGGTATTGGAAATAGAAATGTTTGTTTTTTAGTAGTACTCGCACTTTTCACAAACAATCCTTAAGCCTACACAACTCACGCTCGACAAATTTGAATCACAGTACTCATTTTTTATGGAACGCCTTTTATTCATTACGAGGTGTGGCACTTTGTTTACGCAGATCTCGGGAAGCGATATATTTTTGCGTATGAAATGCGATTACCAGCCGTTAAGTCATAGCCCCCATCCCCCAAAGATGTTAGTGGAGGAGGAATCGCAGGGGTAAATTTGAAATGACTACTTTTTATGCTGTGGGTTTCGACTGAGGATCTCACGATCCAGAGTCCGATGCGTTACCATGGAGCTATTTAGCTTACGAAGATGTATTAAATAAAATGATGAATAACCTGTTCGTACAGTAAAACACTCGAACCGTTTCAAATTTGTGTTGTAAACAATCGATTAATATTATATTCTTGTATTTTGTAGGAAATACGTTATTAATAAATCATGATTACTATTCAAAACCACGCTCGATTAGTAGTGAGTGGAGTAGAGGAAGCGAAAGTTATGAGATGAATTATTAATTAATTTGCGTTAAAGAGCAGATGTTGTACCTGACTGTAAATTTAATTTAATTATAGACTCGTCGATTGTTCATCTGTTTAATTTGATTTAGATAAGATCTCGCGTTTTGTAATTATACTATAAATTATTAGTTAATTGGAGAATAGATAAACAGCTTTTGAGAGAGGAAACAAAATTCCTTACTTAAGCTTAATTTACAGGTGGATAATTTGGGCAATAATTTACCGGAACAATTCGGATTTTCTAACAGGTGTTGGCGGTGCTTCTTTAACAGAGCTTAAATATTATAATGCTATTTGAGAATATTGGGTTCTTCAGTTATAAGTTAGCAAAGCAATATACGTCGATTACGTCTTCCCCTAAGAGGTTTGTACAATGCTTAAAATTATTTTTAACGGAATTAATATTTAATCAAAATATTCGTAAATTTACAAATTTTACAGCAGCAAAGTCCTCCCAATCACCAGTTTCTGTTATATTTAAGTTGATTTGCTGTAGAAAGCAAATTTTTTTTGTATATTTTACTGCACGAGTGCGCGAATTGAAAGCTTCTGGTTGTGAAAAGCGTGCGTAAAATTTTGGATGTGAGTACAAAAAAGTATTTATGACGCCAATAATACCCTCAAATATATTTTTTGTGTATTATAAATAAAGAAATTTTAATCGGAATATATTTGCTACCAGACGTTAATGTTATTCTTTAAAAACTTCGGCCAGTGGCACCAAAGCGCATCCCTTCCACTGCTGTATATCTCTTTGTCAACCTGTATTTTTACAACTGGATTATAAACAAATATTTTGTTAAAAAATGGTATCATTCAAATACAAAAAAACAGAGAGTTGCGTAACCCAATTAGATATATGTTTCCAGTTGAGTTATATATTATATAAAGTTATTGTTGCATCGGTTCACTTTATGCAATATACAAAGGAAATTATTATTTCTACTTTGTAATGTTAGCAGAAATTAATTACGGTTTAGCATATACTTTCATAATAATACAAAAAAAAATTGGTTTAATTATTGTAGAACTAAAACTCTTTGACTATAATATGATACAAACAAATTACTTTTATCTTATATTTCTTTCCGCACAGATTTTGCGCTTCCTTCTATTTGTAATGCATGAACTTCATATTAAAATAAACACAATTTACCCATTCTGGGTATGGAAATATGCTTTTGCAAGTATTAATAAAATTGTGCCATTGAGTCAATTCATTTTAAACAGTATGGATCTTATAAATCATTTAACGAATTAAATTATAATAATTGTCTCATTGAATTTGATGTTTTATTTTTGAACGAACGTAGTACTATACAATTATGTTTATATCTTAACAAGTTAGTTACCAATTCTATTGATGACCCTAACACCTCAAGTTAATTACATTTTCTCGTGCCTCGATCTAGAACTAATTTCTTATTTTTCTACGATACACCTAAGAGAAATTATGAGCTTAAGTCTTCTGTTCGTCAACTATTTTAATAACTTTCATTCTACTTTGAGTAACAATCTAGATATATTTAATGTTTAATGACAACGAATTATTCCTTGCGAGTGTAAACTTTGTACACAAATTGAAAGTCTTTGTTGTATATTTTGATGTTTTACATACGTACTTTATTTGTTCATTTAGATTTTTGTTTGATAATTCCTCTGTAATTGGGTTATTTAACTCCTTAAGGACAGAATTTTTTTCAAATAAATGACGAACTTTCCAATAAATTTTCATATTCGAAATCCGAATCGCCAGAGTCAATCATTATTTTCTAAATAAAATATTTAAAATACTTTTTTATTTATTTTTCAATTCAGTTTTTCCTTACCGAAACTCTGTCACAAACTAGTAAATAATAATAAATATATTTTTCATAATACTGAATTTAAAAGAAATGTTTGTTTAAAAAAATTTAAAATCGCACGTGCGTGCTATAAACAAAAACGACGTAGATTGTAGAAAATAATAAATATTGTTCTTAATTGATATAATATAATAATATTGTTATAAGATTATTTTCGCGAGTTAATTTGGGCATTACATAATGGAATGTACAATATGTGTCCGATCAAGTTATCTCTGGTACGGTCTTTTGGGACCATATAGTATGTCCCGAGATGTCTTGGCCCTGATCTTTAAGGAGATAATCTGTTAAGCAAATTTTAAACAAATAACTAAATATAAATAATATATTCTGGATTTATTGGTGGAGTCGCCATGGAAATACGTATTTCGGTTAGTTTTCCGTTGCTTGTAACCGCATGGCACTTTGACCCCAGGTATACATACCCAGCGGAATTTATTCAGTGCCATCTCAAGATTAGGGAAAAGACGAATAATTAATTCCGTCATGAAACATTTACCAATAGATCACCAAATTAGTCAAGGCGCCCAAAACATTTACCCTTAATTACATATTTAACAGTTTACCACTCATTTAAATCCAATGTTTCCTTAACCAACCTTCCATCAACCAAAAGAGCAATGCTCGCGACACCTGTCAGAATCATACAAAATTTACATGGCTCCGTAATCCCATCAAAGGACATTAAACCGCTCACGTTCGTCGCTTTACTAACTATTAAAATGCGCAATGAGCCCAAGGGCAAGGAGAGCACGGGGTAGGGGGAAGTGAGAGGTCCCCCTTGCTACATCTGGTATACAAGCTGTAATTATCGCGTGCTATTCGCCCTAGTATATTAGAAACGATCAATCAACTGTGTCAAAAATACACAGATATTCTGCAGTGTAATGCTCAAATCGTGTTTATTTCTGATATACAATCGCTTGAAATTTGGAAGAAAAGGGAAAACTGTCCAGTGCACGTATGCTTTGATCTATTATTCATTAGGATTTAATATGGTGGTTTTCTACACTAATTTATTTGCTTTGAAATGTTGTTTGTTTTTCTAGACATTGAAAATAGCTTTTCATAGTTTCCAGAATGAATCTGGATGATGTACACCTTTTAATGTGAAATAAATTGCAGGGAATTTTTTTACGTCCTAACCTGTAATAGAAAAAAGGTTGTGATCAAACACACCTCCAAGAAATTACGTTTTTTTTTTACAAATCCTTGCGTTTTAAACCCTAAGTACTAACTGATTAATTTGATTTTGATCAAAGATTATAATAGCCTAAATCTCTCTTACTTTAAAATGCCTATCTGATTTTATTAATATCTGATATTGAGAATTTAAAGAACCAAAACGAGGTCTGTGCCAAATTTTGACTTATTTTTATTTTTATACCTATAATTCTAAGCAGGAAAATAAAATAATTGTATTTTTTTAAATCGATGAATAATTTATATTTTATGGTAAATCAAATATTACAAATTAAGAGTAGAGTTAAGCTGGATTTATGCAGCCATTTACATTTAATTTAATTTTCGTTTAACAGTTAAATGTATGTAACCTAATGCACCCATTCATGAAACATTCTCATTTTCATTTATCTTTCATTTTAGTTTAATTTATAAGTTGGCCAACTTTTAACTTTTAAATGAGAATTATAAATGACGCATGCGTATACGAGTAGCCGCGAAAGATCAGCTGATTATGTTTGGTTTTTAGTATGTATTGAAAAACAAATTCATAACTTCGTCTTCGCTATAACTGTTATTGAACATCGTTATTAGTAAAATAACCCTAAATTTTATTCCATGCCCATATTTGACATATATAACCTTGGCCACTTGCCTGTTTTTGTGCGCATGCGTTCATTTTCATTTAACTTGTTGCATGAATTTATACATTTAAAAAGTATAAATAAGAATGAAAATTAAATTAAATTAAAAATTAAATGTAAATGGCTGCATAAATCCGGCTTTATCTAACGTAGTTTTTAGTTTTAGTACTTGTAGGAACAAAATGGATATCTTTTGTAATTTTATACATTGTATATATCGAGATAGGTGAGTTTATATGGTTTCTATTATGACATAAATCAATTTAAATTCTGGAAGCTATAGTTTTATTGGAATTTTTCATGATATCAATTGTACGTAAATATACTTGCAAAATATGGGTCATATCACCCGACATGACAAACATCAGTTTCAAAACGCTATGGCCTACCTCAATTTATGCTCACGTCACGTCATTGGCGCAATAAATCTGATTTAAAATTGAAAATACTAAAATACTATATTATGACACAATTTTATAATTATTTTACTTATATCATAATTGTTGTCAACCAAAATTGAAAATCAGAAATATTTAAAACAAAAAACGGCCAATCCTCTACACAATATTAATGGATGAAATTATGCAAGAATGTAATTCGAAGCTCAAAAAGTTACATGTAGTATATAGAAACATAAAAACAATACAATTATACAAAAATCAATATTTTCTGACGAGGAAGGATAAAAAAAAATGCAACCTATGGAATGAAGCGATTGAGAAATATGATAGGAAAGTCAGAAATTTAATGCTAAAAAGAAATAGGTTATAGTAGTAGGAAACTTGATTATTAACAATGAAAAAATAGAAAACGTCAATAACTTTCAATATCTTGGAACGATAATAGCAAATAATGCTAAATAGGATGTTGACACAAATGAAAGAATAAACAAAACGGCATAAATCTTTTATGCAATGAAACAAAGCTTCATAGGATAAAAAAATCCGTACGAAAACAAAAGTAACGGTATAGAACAAAATACACAGATCTATATTGACATACGGTTATGATTCGTGGGTACTGTTTCTAACAATGAAATTCAAAATACATGCACTGGAATTTAAATGTCGAACAAAAGTACAAGGAGTAACAATTAGAAATGAAATAATTAGAGAACAATTGCAATGCAAGCCTATATTAACTAGACTTCATAGAAACAGAACAATTAGCATGGTGGGGCCATACGATAAGAATGAAAGAATCGAAATCGGTGGAAAATTTTTATGACAAACGTGAAGGAAAATAGAGATTGTGAACGACCAAAAACACCTAGGTAGGATACCATCATCAAGACTTCCAAGAAAAGGAACGTTTCACTGCAGGATGTAGGAAGGATGGCAATGAATACGAAACAATGGGTGAAATTCGTGCACGATTAAGAGATTTTTTGAGGGTTTTTGACTATACATATTATAATTGTTGTCAAATAAATAAAGCATAAATTTCCAAACTGTAATTCGTGTATGTACATAGAAATAATATTGAATCATGCACTCTAGGCAAAATTTTGGGTCAATGAATTTTGCAATGATAAATTGTTAAATTAGTTAGAACTGATATGCCTCTGATAAAATTAAATGTAGCGATTTATTTTCTGTGCACGGGTAAATAATTTTAATTACCATATTGGCCCAGTATTGTTTGTCATAATGAATCATTCGCGCATAGTGTATTAATGACAATAATTCATATTATTAGCGTACATTAATTTATGCGGAGTGTAAGTGTTACAATGTAAATTGGAGCAATTAAGCTTACTAATCGAGGAGTTAGCTTACAATATTGTCCTACATATGAAGTACTAATGTTTTCTACGGTAGTAGTATGCAAGTATAAAAAAATAATTGCTTTATATAGTATTATAAAATTGACAATATTATTGCTGTTCAATTACTGATAAATTGTGACAATACCATTTGGTATTTTTGAATAGAAATAATTGAAATTAAATGAAAATTGTTACAAATAGTAACAATGAGCGCTTTGGTGCACAAATTGATTTAAAATTCATTTATTAATTGGTTACAATCTAATAAATATGGAAATATATGTATTTTAAATGCCTCGTTTTGAAATGTAATAACGAGTTCACTGGAATTTAAATTGATATAGTGCAAACGAAATAATTATTACCATTAATCAATTTCTCTCAAAGCGAACATTTAGAGATAGTTGAGTAAAGCTTTGTTAAACAAATAGTTTGCTAACAACATATTAAAAGAATTATATGTATTACTTGCGTTGTTCCTTATACCAATTAAATTTTTTTTTGTAGTTAACATAGAGATTAACTTGAAACGTTATATTCAGCTGAATATTAAAGTCTTCACCATCTTTTCACCTGCACGAAAAAAAGTTCCTTAGAATTTATTGAATTATTCGTTAAACTGTTGATACATTTTCAAAAAACGATACTGTTTTGTAAATACTTCTAATTGCTTAATAAATAATGGGGTCTTTCATCATTAAAAAAAAAATTTATGAAACTTTATTTAAATTGAAGATTATCTATACTTTTAAAAAATGTGATTGAAATTATTTAAATCTCTACTGTTTGAGATCCCCCAACACCTCTATAATGACGTTAAAGCATTTTTATTTTAAATCATTGTGGTTTAAGGAATAACAATTAAGACTTTTAAAAGTGTAGATAGTCTTCAATTTAGATAAAGTTTCATAATTTTTTTTTTTTAAATGGTGAACGATCCCATTGTTATGATATTTTCAGAAAATGCATCTTTTATCCTCAGCTTACCGAATAGTTCGATAAATTCAGCAGTGCATTTTTCCGTGTAAAGTTCTGCAAATATAAATGAAAAGTATCACGTTCTGCCACTACTAAAACAAGTAATCTGTACTGGTTGAAGAAAAAGTATATTTATAGAACAAATATCTAAACGAAAGTTTATATTATTCTATCATACACTTCTATAAGTACAAAGGTACAACGGTGAAAGCTAAATAGTTCAACATAGTACACTTTTGTATATTTCTGTGCTTGTATTTACATAAAAATTAGATTTCCTAGCATCGTTACATTTATAATTAATAATATGATAATTGTCAAAATTTGTGATTATCTGGAAGGAAAATGGTACTCGTAAATCTAAGGCATCCTTAAACTATTAAACAATATTTTACTCACTATGACTTATCAAATTTTAATGCTAGTATTAAACTTGTTTTGCATATTAAAGTGACTATTAGTGATCCCCGTAATGCGAAATGCTGAAATGCAAAGGCGGGAACAAAGCTAAGAATAAAATCCAATCTCGTAAGAAAAGATCAAATATCAGAAAATTTCGATATATCTTTGACATAAAACGAGAAATATTCCTGTCGCATAGTCTATCAAATCTTCAAATTTATCGTTGACATATTCAAATAAACACCGAAATCCTGATATTCTTCCGCATACACCCTATTTACCTCGTACAATAAATCTGTTTCCCTTCTCAATATATTCTCGTCTGTAATTTACGCACGTTCTGAAAAAACAAGAAAATATGTCGAATGTTATTGAATGTGCAGTGTTTGGCGTTTCTAGCGCCTTGGGTGCGCTTTGTTATTTGATTAGGGCCGTGATTAGCGTAATTTATAACTCATACACATTGGTAATTAAACGCCCTGTTCGATATCGGCGCGACCGCCGCTGTGCGAGAATGCCGGAGTGCGTCTCTGCGTAGGAGCTAAGAGGCAAAGGCTATTATTACGCAGGGCTCGCCTGGAACCCCTCAGGAAATGCTCCTACCTGCGCTGAGCAGAGTGTTTGCAACACCCCGGATGGAATTTAATCCGCGTAAACTCACAATCACACTAATTGTATTTGTTACTCTTTCAAGGGAGGATTTAATGTTGCAATTGGTTTTTAATCGCCGGGTTAGGACTTCCTCAGCCCATTATGGAACTAATACGTACCAATTTTGTTTTTATGGCTAACTTCGGGCTTCGGGGTACTCTAATTTGTTTCCGAAGTTTAGTAAGATTGAGATAATAGTGTCTCTCACACACCGGCCTTCATTCCTTTTCTCCATTTGCACTAATACTATTGCACTTCTGTTAATTTTAAAATATTTTCATCCTAAAAAAAATTATTAATTATGGATGTATCAAGTATTATCAAGTGATAATGAGTTTGGATATTTGGGTAGTATGTTTTCGAGGTGGGTGTCTACAGGGTGAAAGGTGTTCTAGATACATTTGCTAGTTATGTGAATCCGGTCATGAATGTTGGGTGTGGATGGAGAAGCATGAACGACTTGTAAATGCTGTGGAAATGAGATATTTGAGAGGAGTGTTTGGGTATATGAAACGAGATCGTGTCCGAAGTACGTTGGTGCGCGGTGTGTGATATTGAGAAGAATGTTGTTAAAAAGTTGAAGTGGGTCAGTTGAGATGGTTTGATCATTTTGAGCGAATATTGTTTCAAAGGTTGCTGAAACTAATATATGAATGTATGAATCACATTATAAATGTGGACGAGACGAAAGTAGTATGCCACGAAAGGAATATTTGGAGGAAATTTATTATATGTTGATTACTCGTATGTTTTATGGTTCCTGCTACTACATTTCATGGGATATATCATGATGTTATGTATGTATGTTATTAATACCTTCATGCCTTTGTTGACAACATTATTAGAGTTGAAGTGATTTGTGAAACACATTTTAATTAAATCGATTCACCAATAAATACATGGAAATCAATAAAAGGCTCACATTATTATTGTTTTTTATCTGCCCTTATTAGATAGTAATGCAGTATGAATAAATGTATATAGCTTCATTAAATATCATGTATCAATATTGTACATACATACATTACATCACTTGGGATTCTACAAAGTTAGTTAGGAGTGTTAGGATAAATCCTGAAACACAGTTAACCAACAGTCAATATCCCCCAAACATTCCTATTCTGGCAAACCCACTTTTACTTCGTCCACATTCATAGCCCGCTTGATACATTAACGCTCTGAATCATTCGTTCACTAAACAATCCATCATTCCTAACCATTTATTCCTTCGTTCCTTTTATCTGGAATCCTGGTTTATTTCCATCTCCGTTGTCCTCGCATGTTACCTTCTTGAAGATCTTAGATGTACAAGTTCTTCAAATTCCATTTGATTTGTTATGTAGTTAATACTTTTATATAATATCTTGAAAACTAAATGCATAACATGTTCAACGACCTGATTGTATAAAATAGACCATTTTAATTATTTTGTACCTACCGACATTTATTAACTTCGAAAAGGATACTGTTTTTCAAGGCAAAGTGGACTGCAAAATAATTGATCCCGTTTTTCAGTTTAATGAATGCATTATTTTGCTGGAACTAGTAAATTTTGAACGAATTCATGCTCGACATTAATCTGCCTGCGCTCATCAGGAAACCTAATTGTCTGGCCTCCATCAATCATTTCCGTTTTGACGGAAGTCCGGTGGTACTCAGGCTCTTACAGCACAGGTGTAATGGCGGATGCGGGCCTAATGACGTCCAGGAAACAACGAGCAACGAGCTCGGCTTCGGCACAGGTAGAGACAGAGAGGTAGCCAGCCAGGCGATGAGAGACAGCTAACAGCTAACTAACTCTTCGCGAGCAAATTGCATCGGGTCGCTGCTCAGCTGAACTAACACATCGATGGACTTGTAGATGTGCAGTTCCAGAGCAGTGTAGCATGTTAGTGGTACTGTGGTAGTGTTGGTGTGATGAGATGCTGATAGGTTAATGTAAGCACAGGTGATGCTTCATGCTTGGCCGAACGCAGGAAATAGCGTTTGGTAAATAAGTGGACTGTTTTATGTCTCTTTTACCATGCGTATTATTTGGCTTTTGTCAACTTTTTCCATTATTAATAGACAGTTTGCAACTTGGCATCCAAGTTGACTTGAAATTCGTACCCAGTTACAATTATATTCGATATGGTAGATAGAAATTAACTTTCTAATAGTGAATCCTTGGCTACTGAAATTTCTATGATTGGAAAATTCGTTAAATATAATATATTTTGCTTTAGTCTCCTACATACATACACATAAAACGTCACGCTATATCCCACGTAGTAGGGTAGCACGAACGCAGAAACACAGTCAACCAGCAATCATTTTCCTCCAATCATTCCTATCCTGACACACCACTTTCGCCTCGTCCACATTCATAGTGCGATTCATACATGCTCGTCTAATCATCAATCATAACGAACCACTTATTCCTTTGATGCCCACGCAATCGTTCAGTTTCAATCTCACCCACATATATTTGTTTTACTAACCTTTCATTCAACATTCATACGGACAAACCACCTCAACTAACTCACTCTCACTTTCTTAACAACATTCTTCTTAATCTCACTCTCACCATACACCAATGTATTCCGGCCACGAACACTTCTCATATACCCCACACTTCTCTCATATGTCTCATTTCCTACAATTTCTTCGTTCATGCTTCAGAAACATACATCAATGTTGGCACTAATACAACATTATAAACAATTAATAGTCAATCGACTCCTTCGGAAATTTCCCGGAACCCAGGTTGAAGAACCCTGCATTATGTAATAAATTCTCCAATCTTGCACAACTACTTGCATTTTGGTTTTCCTTGTGAAATGCTCAAAGAGTTACTATAAATTTTAAGGGCTCCTCTCGATTGTACACATCGTTTTAGTCAGGTTTATTTTGTAAATTCATATAAGTAGTTTTGGGTTCACTATATGAGTATTGTCAATAGCGAATGTTATATCAGTCTCTACCTTTGAAAGTTATTGTAAAATTAGTATGCGATACTTTGGATTAATCGTTCATAGTGTAAAGTTATTCAGTTCGTAAAAGTCTTTGATTTATTTATTTTGTTTTGCTTGTTTGTATTAAATATTCTATCATTTTGTTATTATTAAATACGTGTTTGATTCCCGCCTGCGCACGTATTTCCCGCCATTTGAAATAGAAGTCTTTTTATAAATACTCTTCGGAATCGAATTAAATTATTCCTTGGTGGGCAGCTACTATGCTACTCTTGGTTATCCATTGAATCTAATAAAATCTTTCATATACAGTTATCTCTTGGTACAGAGTGTGACCTGTTACATTACTATGGTAGAAAAAACACTCTAACACTTTTTGATGCGTTCCAAAATTAGTTTTGTACTAAAATAATTCCTTTAAAGTGTATCGATAAAAAGCCTCAAATTGCATATTTGATTTATGAATCAAATAAATTAAGAAAAGCGTCCAGGGTACAAAATTATCTGTGTATTATACCATAAGAAAGAAATATAAATTTTTCAAAGCTCCAAGGAAATAATTCTGTTCTGCTGCTACCAAATAAATCTCGAGCTTTTAGATGAAATAAATATGATTTTAGATGCTGTAGAGATATTCGTTGCATAATACATATTTATAAATTATGTACGCATCAAGGCAAATGTACAAATTAAGTATTCAGTATTCTTTTGTAGAAGTATTCTATCTTTTTGTGTTGTAGCTGACAAGTCATAGTTTTAGCTAACCTTATTCCATAAGTACAAAGAAGCTTAATTTAGCGTAAAATGCAAAAACTTGACGCAGCGTTGTTCTCTGCTGCTCGAACAATTATTATTAAATTCCGGGACTCTAACGACAAAACAGCAACGAGACATCTGGGATTACATACAGTATATATAGGCTACTGTATTGTAAATAATATTTTAGCTAATTGCGAATCCTTTGAAGAGGATTTTAATTAATTATACTGGAAGACAGTATCCTGCGAGTCATGTTTCAACAAAGTTCAGGTAAAATATAACCTAGAATAGGTAGTTCATGGTAAAATTCAACTTACTTTTATAGCAACTCTGCTTTTAATATCAAGTACATTGCTTTGTACATTTAACGCCGCTCGATATCTGTGTCAGACTTCAATTCAAATATTTCTGTTTGTTTTGAAATGTAAAAGGCTAGTTTCAAATTCATACTTTATCATTATCCTGATCTCTTTGACCTCATTTTGTTTGATGTCCATTCGAATTTGCTCATGAGGTATAATAGAATATATTTTAAATTACCCATTACCCGAATTGTGTACCATTCTGTTTTGGTAGATCTCCGTATATGAATTATCTTTTTGTGCCTCCGACCAAAAACTCTAGTTTTACACATCTCAAAATCGTCCAGAACTGTTTGGTTTCAGGTCTAGGTCGGCAAAATCTAGGGACTTTTGTAAAATTTAGGTTAGTATCAACTGACTGTCAATTTTGTATGTTCGTTTTATTCAGCGTTTCAGTGTTTGGAGGTTATAGATTTTCATCAAGTTTAGAGTTTACTTGTTAATTCTGAGCTCAAAAGTAATTATAATTAAAATTTAATTGAAACTTGTTGTTTCTTACTTGGATACAGAGCTCGAAACCTTCTGTTTTGTCCACTCAACTCATTTCTATGGCAACAGGATGGGTAATGACAGGTGAGTGGGGGAAAGTTCTTTCGCTCAATTCTTTCACTCACTCACCTGTCACTACCAAATTGACCGATTCGTAACATTGAGTATGTTGACTACAAGGTTCGGGGCGCGTACTTACAATACCAGGATTGAACAAAACGCTATACAACACTCGGAAAGAAATGAATTCGCTCACTAATGTGTTTTTGTCCACTCGGCTAGCGCCTCATTTTCAAAACTGGCAGATGCGTGAGCGAAATTCATAGTTTCTTCACACGTATTGTTATTTACTATTAATAAATTTATGACAAAATCGTCATAAAAATTAATTTGTATCACACGTCCAGAAACTGTTCTGCGAGTGCTCGTAATTTATTCTGCCCAAAATATGCTCGCATTTGCAAAACTGCTGTTTCTGGACTAGTGATACAAATAAATGAAATTCCGGGGGTCAAGTTACAGATTCCGTAGATCCATGATGTAAGTGGAACAACAGGAGTATATTTAAAATGGTAACTGTCGGCTGTGGGATTTGGACTGAGGATTTCGTGATCTTCAGTCCAATGTGTTACCACAGAGCTATTTAGAATTTTAAGATGAATAAAACGTATTTTGGGGCTACTGCAGATAATATTTAAAATAATAATAATTTCCGGAGTTTGCGATCGTTAAAACCGTTGGTAGGCCCACAAAATCGTTGACATAAACCATTAAAACAGTATAACTGGACGCCATTAAAGTGGTAGATAAAATTCCCGGGCAATATGTAAAACAGGCCTTAGACTGGGCCATTCTAAACGTCGGTGGCACAAAAGTGCCCTTAGTTTATTTGCGTCGAAGTGTAGTAGCTGCAGCTAATCATCAGCCGGTTAGATAAGGGCGAATGGTCGTTGTAAGCACGTTTCCCTTGCGTCTCCGTCTACCCCTTGCGTTCCCGGCGCCTTGCAATAAAGTTGTCTCTTTTGTCACGCACCGGCCTCGCTGTACCCCTGAGACCAGACACCGGCAACGATGTGGATTCGGAAAGTGTCATCGGAGAATTGTGATAGCTTTGTTTATAAAACACATCAATCCTTTACTTAAAAGGTAAATAAGAACATCAGGAAATGTCTTCAGAAGAACAAAAAGCAACTAAGAATTTTCGTGTGTTCGACCCTTCAGAAAGTAAAGCAATCTTGCAAGTGTTGACATAGTTTTACGAAATTTTGAATATTTGTTTTTAGTAATTTAAATATTAAATAAAAGATTTTTTGTTATAACACTGTAAATTCTTATTAAAATACAATATTTCGAATTACTGAATATACTTCTTCGTCAGGCAAATAAATGAACAACATAAACAAGCAAATAGAAACAGTAACTAAGTAACAATAAATTAAGATTTATAAAACAGAGAAAGCCTGTAGAATGTCTTGAACAAAAAAGCCTTTTCTACTTATTCAAATGTTGTTCATTTTATAGATCTATAATTCTTATTAAAATACAATATTTCAAATTACTGAATATACTTCTTCGTCATGCAAATAAATGAACAACATGAACAAGTAAATAGAAACAGTAACTAAGTAACAGTAAATTAATATTTATAAAACAGGGAAAACCTGTAGAATGTCTTGAACAAGAAAGCTTTTTCTACTTACTCAAATGTTGTTCATTTTATAGTCTTTTTTTCATACACTATCATTAACGGTTTTATTAAAATTTAACTTCAATTGTAAAAATTAATGTCATATTTTTTGTCAAGCAGTATATTAGTAAATGGTAAGAAATGGTGACGCATGGAACTGTGGATTGTGGGATCCTCAGTTTGAATCCCTCAACCGGTATTATTTTAACTGTACCCCGGGAGAGAAACTCGATTTCTGTGATACCAAAATGGTGACAGAAATAGCCTATTTCATATCAACGGGAAATGTGTGTACTTTCTCTCCCATTGGGGGAAAAGTGCTCAAATTATGGCATTTTTTTTTTGTAAAAAAGGAACAAAATAAAACAAATCAAACGTAACTATCATAAATTATATTACAATTCAAATAATTTTAAATACAAAGCAACCAGTATAAATATTGGATTTGTGAAATAAATTGTATATACACCCTCGTCGTATTGTAGCCCTCCCCTTCGGCTCGTGCTTCAATTTTACTCTGCGGAAAAAATCGTACCAATAATATATTTGCTTGTTTTATTTTTGTTATGCTACAGGTCCAACCATAGCCAACGTGAGCTATAAATTTATATCTAACAATCCTGTCAAAAACGATTTTGTATCATGAACTTTTCGCCAACCCATAAACAATTTATATACAATTTCATATTTTCGATATTTCCAGAAATAAAATAGACGTTACTTTCGTATCTTCTATAACATCTGGGGATGTTAAATTAAGAATTTCTTCGTTTATCACTACCATGACAAATAAAATTGTTTAATTTTTGTTTTGTAGCTAGTTACTAGGACACTCATTGTCATACTGAAGTAGTGAAACGAAGATATCTTTATTATTGAAATATAAAAATAAAAGGAAGTAATATTGTGATCGTAGATAAATTAGGTATAGTGTACTGTACTCGCTTGGAATATCCATTTTATACTCGTTTGAAATGAGTACCCTTCCATATAATGTGTATTCTTTAATAAAAAGGTTATTTTAAAATATAGAAGAAGGAGTATCCTGGAAAATATATCAGACAGTGCAATATAATATTCTCAGTTCGATTAATATATTCGACAGAAAATCTATTCCTGTGGCCCTGATATACTAATTATTTGATGAGTGGTGATCGCATAAAAGGGGTGATGATTTTTCTTTTTGTAGTACATAAAATATCTTTAGAAAAACAAGTCAGGTTCGAGTCTAAATACTGTTAGTCAAGCTATCTCCAGATACCCAGCTCCTTTGCTTAATCCACTCGCGGTGTGATATCGTTACAAAAGTTGACCGAAACAGCACGTAGTAATCTGCTGATAGTATAAGGCGCCACCGCAGTGCGTGCTACCTCTGTTTGTGTTGTCTACCTGCGTGGTCCTAGTCCTACCGGTATCGTATTTTCCATAGCCGATGATAAAGGATAATACAGGGATCCGTTCGACCACCACTATGAAATAGTTTATAATTGAGTTAATTGGTTTGGAGGGTATGATGATTCGTGAAAATGTAACCTTTGTCGCTTGTTGAGAGACGGGAATAGTGTCACAGACCCGGTTTAATTGGGTTGATTGGGTATGTCACTAATTATGTGTACTTTGCAATTGCAACAATGATATACATTGCAACTTTTAATTAAAGTTAATTTAGTTATTTGTACATCGAAACAACATATTATTGGTTGTTTTTTCAATGAATTTTAATAGCCATTCTTCTGCCAACTGGTAAAACACAACAGGTATTTAAAGTGTAAAGCACAATCAAATTTAAAATTCAAAAATTGTTTATTCAACGTAATCTTTTTTCAACTTTATACACAAAGCATAAAAGATATAAAGCAATTTTGCTTTAAAAAAATCCTTTGTATTATCTGTAAACCAGTTTAAACTTAAAATGTGTTTCAAATGTTTTTTCGAATTTTGGAAATAGGAAATATTGTCTTCAAAAATTTGTGTACCAATTTACCAACTTTCAAACTACTATCCATAGCAATCGCATTTGTTTTTGTTAAATGATAATAGTCAGTATCAAAACATCATATCAATTTTTGATCTTAATGTAACAAGACGAATAGTCCAGAATACGATTTATTGTTTTACTGTCAAAACAAATTTAAAATATCATGTTTCAAACTGCATTTGTACTTAAATGCATAGAAAATCATCTTGACAAGAGTTCTTGAGTTAAATTTATTGCCATACATGCGTGTGAGAAACTTTATTAGATATTTGGTTTTCATAAATAGTCATTTGAAATTATCGCGGCAAATATTCTGAAATATCGGCTTGAGATGCCATCTGGGGTTGACAGATTTACAGTTAGGCCTGGGCGAACCCTAGATTAGGCTTTTAGTTTTTTACGTAAATAAGAATTTGAAATTAGCAAAAGTCTTCTCACGTCTGCAGTGCTCTACAAATTATAGAATTTATATAATTATTGTTTGAAAAATGTTTTGGTAAATGCAACTATTGAATATATTCGAACGTTGTTGTCATTTGTAATATTTGTATTTGTGTGTCATTCTATTCAATTTAGCATCTTTTAACATTTTATTAAAATATCATTTCTTAGTTTGTGTCTGTCTGTCAACCCTAATTTCCAGTTAGCCCCCCGTCCTACAGTAAACTAAAATGGAAAAAAATTTGGGCTATGTTTTATTTTTTAATAATCTTGTACAAATTTCCTGTATAAATCAACAAAAATAATTCTGCTTAATTCCATCACTAGAGTGTCATGTTCCACAACGAAATTGTTTCTCGTGCGTCTCGGATCGTATAAAGAAAATCCTTATTAGTTCTGTAGTCGTAAGCAGGCGTGTCTTTTATTACGAATATGAGCCATTCTGGCGTACGGTGTTCCGCTGGACGCGCTCGGCGGCGGCGTGGAGCATCTGCCGCCCCCAACGCTGTACTAGCGACCGCGTAAATGACTTTTCCCCCAGTTTGCGGTTATTTATACGCACATCTTTAACTTTTTCCTTCGTAGCCACGACCTCTTTGCATATGGACGAGGCTTCGACCCAGAAAGCCTAGGATTTTGCGGTCGGCGATATAAGTTCGCAACAATGTTATTCAAGGGTATGATTTCATTATTTTAGATTTTATTCGTAAATTTATCTTTTTACTTTGACGGTTGTCTCTTCCTTTTTGTTGATATTTGGTTGGAAATTTTAACATTTTTCGGTGTATGCTACAAATATATTGCGGTCAACCTTGAGAAGCTTGGAATTTCATTTAAAAGAATAAAGAATGTTTATTAATAATTTGTTATGACCAGCATATAAATAATTTCGGGTATATTTTTATTTTTAAATGGTACAAAATATTGAAAAACGTTTCGTTTGCAGCTTTCTATAATGAAATTTACTTTACTAACTAAATCAATTATTTATTGAGATATGCCAAAAAATCTAATCGGCTTTCAAGTTAACTACCACTTAATGTTGATGGATTACTACCAAATAGGGATTTCATCACCAATAAACGGTAAATGGGTCAGTCGGTCAGAATTAAAGTAGACCTCGGTATTTACTGGTAAACTCAAAAATGTATCTATTTATTTATATACTCGGGTAAATTAAAAAATGTGTCTGTTTATCTATATTTTTTTTCAGACAATTTTCCATACAATATGTATGAAATTTAGTACGACATTTATCGAATTTAAGATGTATTAAGCTAAAAATTTATAACTGAACAGGTTCTAAAAATGATCCATTAAAACCAGAAATAGTTATTTAACTTATAGGTAAGTCCGGTAAATGAGTTTTTACGACATGAAAAGAAGTTTTCATAATTTCAAAATGTCTACCGTGAAAATCATCAACGGACGTTGACTCATCTGTAATTTATTTCATACGTGTGTTGCATTATTGGACGAAAGTTTCCTATCTTCCTTCACATTCATGTGGTCTTTGTCTTAATAAATATAAAAATTATAGCAACCAATATAGTTTTGTTTACATTTCTAATAACATTTTTCAAAAATGAATGCGAAAAACAATATTGTGGAACAAATCCTATTAAAATATTACCTGGGAATAATACCGTAGAAAATAACGATACTAAATTAAAAAGACTATTGCCCGGTTTTATAAAGAAATTTAAATTCTTCCATACTAAATTTACAACAAGTTATTCAAATGACAATCAAATTTTTGACGGTAATATTAAGTGTCATAAAATAATTTGAAATGATGTGCAATTATTAAAACAAATTAATTTACTTTAAAAGTAAATTTAAGTAACAGTTAAATTTCTCCATAAAACCGGATATATGAGTTCTGAAAGTTTTTTCTACTTATTATAACAATACTGTAAAGTTCCGTTTACCATATAGAAATCAGTCCTGTAAACATATAAATGCAATACAGTAAGTACAGAATAAAGAATATATTGATGAAAGAAATATTCAATTAACAAGTCTAAATAAAATATCTACGTCCATCACTATGTAAAATCAAACAAAAGACATTGCACATTGCATTAATTGGGAATTAATACTTTTTCAAGAAAAACGTACGATAGGGAAATATATTATTGTTGTTAAGTCAAGCATTTAGTAAGTGTTATTTTCTTGAACCAGTGAGGTGAGATTCTTTCATTTTATGTTTATTCTTCTGACCAATCATCAAAATAATTTTGAAATTTTCTAAATTACAAAACTACTAAATATTTAAAATGATGTGTATGCCATTAGATTTTCAGATATTGTGGATGTAAAAATCGTCACACAGCTTATCTGATGAAAACTCACATATTTTGATAATCGTGTCCTTTGCTTATGGTAATGGAAAGAATAAGAAGATTTGAATGATTTCGAGTGCTACAAATAGACAAATGGATGAGACAAAAGTTATATACCGGGACATGAATGTATATAGGAGATTGCTAACCCATTTCCTAGGATATAGCTTGATAATATGTAAATTACCACTGAAAAACTTAATTGAAGAATAAATAAATTTATGGCCGAATTATCTAGTAGGTATACCTAATGATATTTTTAGTTCTCAACACTCCTCTGTCCAAACAAAGTGATAAGTGTCTAAGCACTTAATGCGCAATCTGGTCCTCTTCTATCTCAAATTTCTGTTCGTGAACTGGCGGCTTGCTAGCTCTGGCACTGTGCCCTTCTTAGAATCTTCTTATCAGCCGCTCCACGTGAACGTTACTCTTGCGTTCTAACCGTTGCGTTACGTCAACTTGCGTAATTATATCTGAGTGATACGCTCAGAATGGTGGGAACACCGCTCAACTTATGTTGTGAACAGGATACTGCAATTTGTGTAATTTTTTTGTTGGACTATAAACTGTGAATTGTAAATTGGTATGTTGTAAGTTGAAGGGAGATGTAAATAATGGTCTTTCGAGGTAACTACCGGAAATAATTGGCTGTAATTTCTTATAGATTTGCAAAAATTTGAAATAGTAAAGTGGCCATACTCAGAAGGATTTAGAAGTAATAGTAATAATGTTTGCAACATTGAATACATATGTTGCTACTAATAGTCGTAAATTAGAAAACAAGTAAAAAAATTTTTACGACTTTTGATTTTAATGCCCTTTGTTTATTTTTATTATAGCAATTAAAACAATTTGACAAAGTAGCAGACAGGAAATCAAGGCGGAAGTGCTATCGTCAGGCGTACTCTTCAAAATTTTATTTCGTTTTATTATTATGTCCAAAGTGAACGCCAAAAATTAAAAATCCGATACAATCAACACAAACCTTTCCTTTTCATTAATGAAAAATATAATAAATTTAGAATGAATTGAATTGAGTCCAAAAGTTAAATTGAAAAACGTAGTAGTCGGAATTTGGACAGGAAATAATCAAAACTCATGTGATCATTTGCCGACGTTTCTAAAAGTTATACTTCCATTATCAAGACTGTATATAAAAATATTTTTGTTGCAATATGTAAATTACAAGATTTAAACAAAAGTTAGTGGTACATACCATAAAAAAATCACATAATTAACATTTAAAACGTTGTTTTATTCACAATTTAATATCTTTAGGGGCAATTACTTTACGGCTAGTAACAGCACTTCATACGCAAAAGTTATCACTTATATCAGAGTGCCACAGCCATAATGACTAAAAGGCTTGATAATAAATATATTATTATTTTTTATAATAAAAACAATTGACGATCGCTTAAAACTCAAATTTTTTTTTATCCAGCACCTCTTCATACATTTCCTGTAACTATGGCGATTTTAAACAAGGAAAGTAACAGATTACCCACCACTGGGTATAATTTTCAGAAAAGTCACTAGTGAGTAATTTTTTATTTATAACTATAATAATAATACAACACCTTGGTAACCACTTCGATGGACATTTTAATTTAAAAAAAATTAAAGCATGTCGCTGTGAAATAATATTTCTTTAATAAATTTTTTATTTTAAAGAGATATTGGATAAAACGTTATACTTCACACGTGGGCAAAGTGAAATTACCCACTTGTAAAGTAAGTAACAATTATATATTAATGCAGTTCTCCTTCCTTAAATTTGATTCCAAACTCGGTAAGATTCATAACACTATAGTAAACAAAAAATGACGATCGTCCATAATTTTTTGACATTATGTTCAAGTCTTCTGTCTTCGCCCGTTATAAAAAAAGTAATAGTATTTTATATTACTAGCAAGATAATACAGTTTTTACTGCTGAATGAAGGAAATGACCGATGAGCCGAATAGACGAGCATGTCATCTCCTTGAAGCAGTTAGAACAGTTACCTTGCGTGTATTGTACATTTTACTTGTTATTCAATTGTAAACGAAAATAACAATTTAAAAATCTATATCCTGGCAGTTACACAACTGTTTTGTCAAAATTACTTTAAGTGATTTCTCTGCTGTCAATTAGAAACTTGTAAAGATTCATTTTCATAGGCAATATTATGAGTAATTAATAAGCAAAAATACTTAAAACCGCTGAATATATTCAAAATTACTACTCTTACAATCTTATTTGCTGATTCCGTCATCATTTAAATAAGTATTTAAAGAACAGACAATTATAACCATAAATAATTTGTATTACAAATACAAACAAGTTGTCGTAATAAATTTTTCACTGCTAAGTACGTGTATTTTTCTTCCTCACATCACGTTGTAAAACAAAAACAAAACCCAATATTGTTCACACCTCCAAAAACTCCCCAACACTTTCATTGAGTACAGTTCAATCATTGGTCGAACAAAAACAGCTCGTAAAAAACAAAAAAAGTTTTAAGGAAGAAATGAACGGGGCAAGGCGCGATCCCCAGGGCCCGGGGGCGGAGTCGCCGCGTTCAGTGACAAGTGGCCGGACGATTAGTGAACCTAGTCGGTAATTTAGACATCTGCACCTCCCTGGACCCGCCTGCTGCCTGCCGCTGACACTTCTACAGAAAACGGAAGCCGCTGCTGAAAAACGTTGATTTTGAGATAAAGGTGTTTAGGGTCTGAAGAATGCTAACAATTTGTTGTAAATTTAGATATCTAGATATTTTGTTTTGAGTACATTGGCTATAGGAAGTTGTAATTTTATTAACGGATGTAATTAAAAAGGGATGATTCGTGCAGATAGTGTAAATTGAATATTCAAGGAATTTGACATAGTAATAAAAGTAAGATATATTACTTGCATTCATGAATGTATTAACATAAATTTAGTTTTAATTTCTTGTGCTTTAAAGAGAAACCAATCAGTTCGTCATTTGTAGCGCTCTTTAATCGTAAACTAATTGCCAAATTGTTGGACTTTACTCATGTTATCATTAATTAATTCAATTCAAATTAACCTATTTTATGGGAAAATGTATTTTTTCTGAAACCGGATCGTAAGTACTATTACCTGACTAATCACGAAAACGTTTTAAATGTTCTGTTTACCTTAGTAACGTAGTCGAAACCAAAACGTTTAAACATACCTTTGGAACGAGAGAAACGCGCAGCTAGATACGTACAGAAAATGAGTTTTAACTTTTAAGTTTAAAATTCATTTTTATTATTATCAATGGTTTCAGAAAATTTTTTTTGCGTAACTCGTCAGTCAAATGTACCATTTTCCTGACTCTTATGTAAATAACTATTCATTTGGGTATGATATTCTGTTTTCGCATATTTTAGTAGGTGATGTATTTTTACTCGTGAAATGCGAATACCAGTCGTCAAATCACGCCCGAATACCACAAAGGTAAATTTAAAAGTAGCTACTGTCGATAGTGAGATTCGAACTGAGAAAATCAGGATTCATATAGTGCGTTGTGTTACCACGGAGCTATTTATTGAAACTTTCAAAAACGCTTTACGTTTAAAATATTCTAAATTTTATTTTTTACCGATTGCCATTAAAATTGTGAAAATATTGACTGCTAACAGTCTGCAAAATGTCACTTTTACTGCTAAGGAGAAGTACCCTTTAAGAAACGCATAGTAACTGTTCAACAAACGGATAACAAACGTTTTGATGGCGAAAACTTTCAAAATATGTATTAAAAATAATCACTAAATTTATATGTTCTAAAATCGACAAAAAAAATGTGTCTAACACGACATTAAACACAGATTTACTGCCTCGGCAGCATTTATTGCCTCGGCTACTCTGCCCTAAATCTGGTATTTTTATGACCAGTCAAACAATTAAATATTACGAAGAGTATGCAAATAATGCTTGAATCCTTAATCAGTTTTAGTTTATAGTTTTTGATTCTAATTATCGAACTATAAGAAGTTCTAATTGAAAAAGTAATATTATAAATCAAAATATTATTTCGTTGAATATGTATAAGAAATGCATTGGTTTGTTTTGCTTCACAGAAGATTTCGTTGTTCTGTTTAGTTTTTTACCTGTTTTTGTAAATTTCTGTCTACGGCAATTTGCTATTCAGCTGTTCAAATATTTAACTTTAATTAGAATTGCAGAAAATGTAATAAATTTAAACAATATTTCCAAGAATTTTCCTAATCCTATTTAAATATCAGATTGCTAAGTTTGCTCAGCGTAGAACAAACATAAGTAAAGTGAAATTATTTTTCGTATTTCGACGTAAAATAAATAAATAAACAAATAACGGCCAGAGCACGCTTCGCTGATCCTAAAGACTGACATCAGAAGATTTCTTTTTGGATGTGGACTGTCTTCGCTCTTCGGGCTGTGTGTTCAGTGCTCGAGTTCTTTTTCTTTTTTACGTTTTCCATTTGGTAATTGACAGTTTCTATACCAATGACTGCATGCTGCTGACACCTGTCAAATAGAATCGTAAACTAAGCTTGCGATAGTTGATAGTTTCTATCCTGTTTCATCGATTTTTCTCAGTTTAGAGCCGGGGAAATTCTTCCGCTATAACTTTAAACTGGATCAGCAACACTTTTCAAGATATCAACACTATTTCATTTTCGACTTTAAATAAAACCAACAACGAAAATTTACCTGTCTCGTGGATAAAAACTCCCTAAAGAAACGTTACTTTTGTCAATTTGACAACGGATATACAAGGAAGAGAACTATTTGCAAGTGGATAAACTTGTATTTACCTTCCTTACCTCGACTTTCAGCAAATTATTTTACCAGATACTACTCGAGATTTTCATCAGGATAAACTTGCGTTTATTACGAGTTATAGATGGAAACGATATTTAAAGAAATCTTCTAGTTCTTTAGAATGTTAATCCAGCTCAGTTCCCGCCTAATCAGCTGAGGTCAACATATTTGTGGGTAACATTCAACCATTGTCTTATGCTAGAGTACTTAAGTTAACTTAAGTAATAAATTGTCCAACCTTGGACAGTGAATATTCATTTGCATTTCGGAATTCCTTATGAAATATTATACAGTTCAAGGGTTCCACTCGATGCAAAGTATTTGTGAAATTTCTTTTAACTTTTAAATAAGTAGTTTTGAGTGCTATATATTAATATTGTCAATAACAAATGTTTTATTAACCTCGATTATTGAGTAGGTTATATTTTGAATTATATATATCGTAAAATTCGTCGATTTGTGTTAATTGTTTTGCTTGTTTTTCAATATTAAATAACATATAATTTTGTTATTGTTGAATAGGTATTTTGAACAAATGTCTATTTTTAAATACTCTCCGGAATCGAATTAAAATATTCCTTTTATATGTCATTTATTTTATCCTATAATGTTACCTTGCTAATAACTGCTTAGCAACGGTTTGTGTTATTGTGCATTTAATAGCACTAGCGTTGTTAAAGAAATAATAATATAACTACAAGAATGATTTGATAAACAAAACAATTAATTTGACAGCTGTCATGACACAAGAATTCAGGAAGTATTAAGCACCAATTTTAAACATAAAAAATAGGACGAATATCCAAAATATATTAAAATAGACTAATGTTTAATATTAAATGAAAAATAATTACACATGTTTTTACTAATACGGTTTTTATATCCATCTCCAAATCTTCATCTCTGTATATACCTTTTCATCGATTTCGTTAGAATTAACTTTTTTTGTGACACTAGCCTAAGTTTTAATTATTTTAGACATAATTTCACTCTTGTCGTAATAGGGATGCAATAAAATAATTTTTCAAAATAAAAATGCAAATAAACAATTATTTGGATACCAGTATAGCCATAGCATACTTACTTCTCACTGTTATATGTCTTTTAAATACATTTTTTTTTAAATTTCTTTGTTTTCGGATAAAACAAACCTCAAGAATTTTATTATAACTTACATAAAAGTCGAAAAGTCCAAATAAATATATCATACATTATATATCTGTTTATTTTGATTGATCCTGAGACCTTCAATTAAACGAGTCTCTCGTAATGTATGAAGTTGTATAACATTACTTGTATCGTAAATTACTATTAAACTATTGATACTAAGTGTGAGGTTGCTGTTACAAAAGTCATATTTCGTTATAGGCATCAATATTGTTGAATTGTTTACAGCTACAATTAAAAATAAATTAAATTTGTAATTGGTTTTACTTGTAACATTTTTTCTTGTGAACCTTGGTGTAAAATTTGGGGCATTGGGAATTTATTTTGTAGAATGTGCCAATTTTGGGTGGTCCGCTGTCGAATTGGCAGCAAGAATGCGTTCGACTGGCGAAGAAATAAATTCAGGAACAATCGAGGTTAGAATCTCAATTAGGCGGCTAAAGCAGAAAGATCCCGTCTTATCCGTTTAAGAATACAATAGTTAATTATTTATGCTACAGCATTTTTATTCTTCCTACGTTTTTTTTTCAGTTAATATATACACATTGTAATGATACGTAATTAAATTTGTTCTGTTCTGTTTTACTTTTGTATTTTAAAACGTTTTGTAGCAGTGACATCGGTCTCATTGTTATGTAAAATGTTACGCTATTTTAAAATTTAACTGTTATTCTTCTCGAATTTTGAATTTAAATTATTTTATTGTTCGTTAGAATAAAAATAAATGAATGCACACAATAGGTGCTCTTTTTTAATTTCCTGCTTGCCTTTTATTCACACAAATTAAACAAATAAATAGCCTCATTCACTCCTTCTTGAAACCTAAGAAGGCGTTGGAATATTTATTTATTTATAAGTGTAAGCGGAAAAGGGATATTAGATCTGCCAAACCGGAGTGTCACACAAAAAATGTGTAGATGGTGTGATGATATGTTTATTTATCCAACACCTCTCAATAAATGCTCTATAACTATGGCGATTTTAAACAAGAAAAGTAACAAATTACCCACTTGTGGGCATAATTTTGAGAAAATCCACTAGTAAGTATTTTTTATATTTATAACAATAATAATAATAACACACAACACCTTGGTAACCATTTCGTTTGACATTTTAATTTCAAAAATTTAAAGCATATGTCACTGTCAAATAATATTTCTTTAATAAATTTTGCATTTATTAAGAGTTGTTGGATAAAACGTTATACTTCACACGTGGGCAAAGCGGAATTACCCACTCGATAAAATTATCACACTCAGCCTTCGGCTTCGTGTGCTAAAATTTCTCTCGTGAGTATTTCCTTACTTTGTCCACTAGTAAAGTAAATAAGTATTATTTTGTTACAATACAATAAATTCTTTAAATTTGTGAAAAAAAGTTCAGTAAACATTTTATTAAATACGATGTTCGAATTATTGTACATAATTTGAGATCAGAAAAACAAAAGATCGAAGAATTAATAATAATTCGAACCGTCATATTTAAATAAAATATTTACAGACTATTTTCCTTATAAACTTAAAGCAATCAGAATTCTGACATTTCTGAATGTCGTCCAATGAACGTAGAAATACACGATAATTTTGCACTAGTGTGATTCTGACTTGCTGTCGACTGAAGTTTTTAAATTTTACTTTATTTTTTAAGAGAGAAACAGCTTTTGGCTAAATTTTAATCGGGAAATAGTCCTTCGAATATCCCTCGTGCATGTAATTGTCGATAATTTTAACTAAAATGAGTTAGTTAGCTTATCATCCTAATGATATCTTTACAAGAATTTCTCTTCTTCCGATTGCTATCCCATTTAATAAATTTCATTCATAAGGTATCTATTTCGACATAAAATTCTAGCGTAACATTCTTACTTACTAACTTCTTTTGCTTTACAAAATAAAACTACAGTTATAAGATAATAACAGAATCGTATGAATCACGTTTCATGTATGCCTTTGTATTTCCATTTCTTGAGTCTTGCGTTGGAACAACATATGTTGTAGCTGGGATGTAATTTGTAAGTAAAGTTGTAAGTAATTGGTCGTGCCTGCTGTGAATAAGATAGCGGATCCAGCAGGTTACAGGTGGCCAGTAACATGGAACTATTACTATCATTTAGAGGAGAATTTTAAATATTACACCGGCATCTGGTTTCCTTGTTAGTTTCCTACTTTGGAGAAGCTTGTTTTGTTAATAAATTATGTTGGTTTATTTTACCGTTCTACAATATTACTGAAAGCCTGTTAAATAATAGAATTATAATAAGAGTATACTCTGAACAAATCCAGGTTTATTCTAAATTAAAATTTTTATAAGTAAATGATGGATTGCTTTTGATATTAGCTATCGATTTGTATTTTTTTTACCTCCCGCACATACAGGTGGGTGTAGATTTGAAATGTGGAATATAGGGATTTCAGTGCTATTTTTTTATTTTGCTGTAAATTTTTACCTGTTCAACCTACAGCAAAAGTGTAAATACAAAAGTTGTTCAGAATTTTAAAATGCACGCATTAAGGCACATTTAGTTACATAAATGTTAGTATTCAACGATATATCGATCAAATTAAAATCAATATTTATTAGGAAAATGGTAACAAGGTCATGAAAATTTAAACAAAAACGAAAAATATCTGACATTTCAGAAAACAATTTTAGGTTTATTTATTACATCGTTGTATTATTTTCTGTGGAAACTTTGTAGAAGATTGTAATGATATAATGACGAATTTGAAAGACCATACCTTTCCATTTATGTTTCTTAAATAAATAAATAATTTTAAATCTGTTTATGAAATGTCAAATAATTTTCGTTTTTTTTCCAATTTTCCATGGCCATGTTACAATTTTTCTAATAAATATTGATTTTAATTTGAATGATATATCGTGAAATAATAACAATTAGGTGACCAAATGGACCTTATTGTATTCATTTTTAAATTCTGAACAACTCATTTATTTTCTTTTTTTCTGTAAAGCGAATAGGTAAAAATTTACAGCAATATTATAAAAATGCTTTTAAATCCCTATATTTCAATTGTACACCCGGTATGTAAGTCAGTGTTTGACGATTTTTTCGTTTCTATAATTCAAAAGTTAATGACAATATTATTTTTAAATTACATATGTTTAAAATTTGAATATTTACCTTACAAGCTGATTCTATTTTGTTAGCAAACCATCAATTGAAAGCTGTAGTTTTCTTGAAGGAATTGTTTTCTCTGTTTTGTACCGTTTAAAAGTTATTTAGACGTAAAGTTAGTTATGTGTAGACAAAAAAAAATAAGTTTGAAAATAAAAAAAAGTAAAATAACTTTAGCCGGAAAAAATACTTCAATAATCAAAGATAGATAAATATTTGAATTAGAGTGGATTACCTGGTTTTCAGAAGCTTTAAATCTCTTAAAATTTTCATTATAAATTTATTTAAGAGGTTCTAATTATTGAATTAATACAAAATATAGGAATGTGATATACCTTGCTTTATTTATAAAGAGTAATAGAAGAAGAAAATTAAAAAATAAATAAATTATAGCTCCTCTTATACTATAATATGTCGTTTACCGTAATCAATTAAATGATGATACATTTATTTGTAAATTGTCCAGATAAAGTAACAAAGTTGCACCCAACATATTTTAAAGGTTTTCTAAGAAGGCCTACCTTGAAATTTCGTGGAGAAACTCGGATGTTGTTTAATTTATTAGGGCCATAAAATGTTATGATTACAGCAACTGTCTTATGCGTGGTGCAATATGTTAGTAACCAGTAGGAGGTCTCTTTATACTACCAGGTGCATAAATATAATTTTATTATTTAAAATTATGACAAGAAGTTTGGGAACATATTAAATTAAAACAGTTTATTTTTTATTAAATTTTATTAATTAACAATAGAACCGTAATTAATCATTGAATAGATATTTGCTAAATTGTGTTATTACTTTTGTAATGAATTGTATAATTGTAATTAATTTATTTTTCGCTGCATGCGATTGGATATTTAAATTTAAACTATATGCATGAAGAACAAATTAATTAATTATTTTACATCCTAATTACTGTTCAAAAAATCCCTATATTACAAATATTACTAATTACATTATATATTCAATTATTTTGTTATATTTTTCTTCTGTGAATGTAAATTGAAAAGGTTAATTTACGTTTAAAAATGATTCATTCCAATAGTAATTTAGAAATGTACACAAGTAAAAATGAGAACCAGAAATTTTGGCTGCGGCTTGCGAGAGGAAAGTTTTCCGGGAAAATAAACGCGTTTCTTGCGATCCGTGTAACTTTCCAGGAGTGATAAAATCGCTGCCAACAGAACATTAATTTTAGTTATGAAATGCGGTGCCTATATTTACCAAGACTCATCAACCCGAACTACCACTGAAATCTGGTTTATTCAAATGCAAATATTATCTCGGGAACTTTACAAAATATACCGGCTCCGTCCCACCGGAGCGCGGCAGATCGGACTGCAGGACTGTAGCTCTCTGCAAAGAAGTAAAAAACGAATCGGTGTAGATTTACGCGGCGGTGGAAGTCTGCAAATATTAAATCTCAATATTTCACCGAGCGATGGCTCGGCCCGCGGCCCGCAGGCGACTTTCAGATTGAATCCAATCTTTTGAGATTGCACAGCGATCTTCATTAGGTTAAACCACGCGCGCTTAAGCCGACGTGTGTATAGCTTTGTGTTGTCTCTCTCTAATTCAAATGCTGCGCAGCTTTTCCCTCAGTGGCGGCCAAAATAATTTCCCGCAAGGGCTGACAAAATATGACAAGAATTCGACGGAAACAATTATAAAATTGAAAGCGATAATTTTTGTATTTGTATAATCTGCTTTCTTTTTTTTCTGAATTCAATGAAGTGTGTAACCAAATTTTGATTTTTTCTTTTTTTATACGTAGCACTGTTAATTTTGAACGATCGTCATTTTTTTTTCAATAGTTAATTCAATCCAAATTTGATCTGAAAGTCTCACAAACTAGAGCAGTACTAACATACCAAAATATACTTTTGAGTAATTGTCAATGGAGTCATTTCATAATTTCGGTTTTATTTTTTTAAATAATAATGTTAAAGTTATACCATATTTTACGTTTTACAAATGTTTTGTTTTCAAGATATAATTTTTCACAAACAGTATCAAATTTCAAATCTTACGTATTTACAAAAATACGTCAGAACTACCTCATTTATTTATGGCCAATAACAGTGATTCCGCCCTTGTGAGCAAATTTAAAACTATATTCGTTTTGATTTTATCAACTGTCAACTTATTTCTTGACAGCAACAGCTGATTAAATATATGACCCGATATTTGGCTTACATCTGTTTCAAAATACAGCGTCCTATGTCAATAATTCATGCTTTTGCAATAAATTTAATTTCAGATTGAAATTTTCATGTAATTTAAGATTTCATGTATTATTTATCGTTATGTGGTTCCCCCTCCACTAACATCTTTGGGGGCTATGACTTGACGGCTGGTAACCGCACTTCATACGAAAAAATATATCACTTACCGAGATCTGCGTAAGCAGAGTGCCACACCCATAATGTGTAAAAGGCGTAATGATATATTTATTTTATTTTATATTTTATCGTTATTATGAGACAACAAAATGGTTATTGTACGTATTAATTTGTTTGTTTAAATTCAACAACAAATAAACATTCTTTTTCAGCAGGAAGTCCCTAGAAATTAATAATATATCTCCCAAAAATATTGAATGAGTGATGTATATCTGATATTGGCGGATTATAATTATGCCTCCAATTTAAAACTATTCATTATTAGATTCAAACAGATTTTCCGATGTATGATCAAGTATTTATTTAATGCGTGCAAGTTTTTACTTAAATTACAATCGACAAAGTAAATGAAAATTAATAACAACAATAATACGAAGACAACACGCAAATAATGCATTATAAACAGTGATTCACAATTAAAGTTATTAGTTAGGGCGTACTAAATAAAGATAAATTATTTTTATAGCAAACATGACTTTAATTGTCTACCTACGTTGATACATACACGCATACATACATAATTGAGTAGGTTGGTTTGAGGTATTATTTACTGACTCAACCATTTGGAATACAATTAGGAAGTATTTATTAGATTACTTAAGTCGTTAGTCTCTATTACAAGAACTTAAAATGTAATAACGAACGAACTACTAACAATAAAATCCGTATGTCCTAAATTAAATATATACGTGTACAATAACTATCGGAACTAATAATTGAAATGATGATGCTTAAAGAAGTTTTTTTTATAATAATTTTATCAATGATTCGAAAAATTTAACAAAAATATGACTATTTTTACATGATTGAATTGCTTTAAAAATTTAATTTTTTGCTACTCTCGTATCCAGTTTTGTTACTTGAATTACCCAAATATATAAATATTACCTAATTTGTAATTAAATAATTCATACAGTGACTCATGTATTCACCATTAGGTTCTTGGATGCATTATTATTATTCTTGCCCCTGGGCTTAAAATCTACAAAAAAAAAAATTCTTATCAAATTAAATTTTCTTCTTTCGTTTATATCTAGCCTTCTCCGTTACCATGGTCCTGCAATAGCTTATTTTTTTGGCTTAGTTTTCGGTTAACTTCTCTATATGTTGTTCTTAATTGCCGCGTTGTTTTTTTATCTCTTTCGCATAATCTGCATTTTGTTTCATTTCTCGTTATCCCATATTTATTGTCTCTTTCTTCCTTTGTCATATCTGAAATAGGTACGCATTTAATTTCATATTGTTTTTTTTTTTTTTCATTTATGCTGGAGATGGACCATAGTATTGATGACGTATTTTATTATTCTAGAATGTAATTATATTAAAATATTAAAATTATATTTGATTTACAAGTTTAGTCTGAAAATTTGTAATTATAAATTGTTGGATTTGGCATTTTATTTGTATCATATCTCAGTAAGTCATATATTTTTGCATATATTTTGTCATTGGTAACAACCATCAAAGATGTTATCTAGTGATACTTGTTGTCGACGGTGAGAATCGAACTGAGGATCTCATGTTCCTTATTCAGAACCATCAGTAGACTAAGGCTACTTTATTACTTAATTTGGATTCGCCATATTATTGATATATAAATAAATGTAACGTCACTCCATTGATCTAAAGGCCAGTAGAGTGCGTACACGTTAACTTCAAGTCACCAAACCTAACAAATTGATTGGCTTTGTGGCTTGAAGTTAACGTAAACGCACTCTAAAGATATTATTGAAGGGGAACTACATGGGTAAAAGTTACAAATGGCAACGGTTAAGTAATTCGTACTGAGGATTTCATAATCCACAGTCCAATGTGTTGCCAGTGTTACCACGGAACTATTTACCCCATTGATATACTTAAATTATTTATTGAATATAAAATGGTTTTGGTCTTTCGTCATTACATTTGTTTATATATCAATAATATTGCGAAGCCAAATCAAGTAGTAAACAAAGTGAGATGGTGCATTATCGTCCATTTGAAATTCCGTTTCTGGGGTAAAATAATCCTCCCCGCCACTGTTCGTCCTGCCGTGCAGCCGCTTCCACATAAATTAATGTCCTATGTAAATCCGCTCGTCTCTGATACACGTACAGCGGTAAATATTTCACAATGTTGATTCCAATGATGAGCCGAGTATTCATTTGCCGAACGAAATCTTATTTTTGTCCAATTTGAACGCGACATTAACGATTCGACGATTGAGGGAAGTGCTCTGATATTGGTTTTTCCATAATTTTGCTGATGGGAGAATTTCGGAAACGGGGACGTAAAATATCTGAATATGAGATGTGATAACTGTATTTCGTTTGATGTACGGCTCCTGCGGAAAGTATTTAGATTTCGCATAAATTGCGAAAGCAATTTCTAGAAAATATCTCTGCCATACTCCATTATAACTACCAAGTTTAATTTTAATTTCACATATTATTTCTTTATGTATAATAAATAGAAAATAAACTACAAAATTTTAATATCTTGACATGCAATTACGATTTATTATTATATATGTTTCATTTACATTTTCTTTTCATTTTTAACTTGCCTGCAATTTCTTGGTTATGAAAAAACTCTTTGAGTTAAAGAGGAAGGTTGTTTACTGTGTATAGGTATAGAAATAAATTATGACAAATTTTGCGGATAGATACATATTTGAGGTATTCTGAATCCATCTTTATCCTTGTTTCTCAATGATATCTGTGTGGATATATGGATGTTTACAATAACAATAACTCATAAACAAGAAAAGATCGTAACCAAACTTTATAATTTATAATCATATAACTGAGTTGATGTTAATAAAAACAAAACAGAAAGTGGATGTTTCCTGTGCACAAAAACAAATAAATTCATTTTATTTTAAATATAGAATTAGCTGTGAAGCACGTTTAAATGAAAAATATTTGGTATATTATTTGTAATTTTCTTGTTTTTAAGTCAATTTTAAGAAAAATATGCATACCTACAAAACATCACGCTATATCCCACAAAGTGGAGTAGCATGAACCTTGAAACCCAGTCAATCAACAATCAATCTTCTCCAAACATTCCTATCCAATCCAATCGGAAACATTCATTCCCGTAACGAACCATCAATCATATTCTACAATAAAAAAAAAAATGTGCCGTTCATTGAATTAAACTGAATAATCAGATAATTTCCGCGTAACTAAAAATTCAGTCAAACAGTTAAATACTTTTTTACTGAATATGTTAGATAAATCGTCCTTTGCTTTATTATTGCTTCATTTTTTATATAAAACGTTATCTATTTACGAATAATTTTAAGTTATGGAACCTTGTCACTAAACAAGATTGACATAAATTCCTTAGTACGTTTTAGTTGATTTAACTAAGACCGTCAATCAATTTTACTGAATTGCTGCGCTGCTCAACTGATAAATTCAATTGTTTCTCTAATAACTGAAATCAGGTTATCAGTTATACATAGTGTATAACTGATTATTTCAGTTAAATTGATTGAATAAGACTGTAAATGTAAATGAACTACTATTTTACAGAATTTTACGTGTCATTTTTACTAACATGATTTCTTTGTGTGTAATAATTTAATAATATATTTCTATAACCATAGTTGCTATGAGATCTAGTGGTCAGTTGAAAAATCTTTAGTTTAATGTCATCACCATTCTTATTCAGAATAATATGTTGTGTATAAGAAAGTTGCGTGATGCCCACACCCGAGTGTCAAAGGAAATGATAAAGGCAATTATAAATATTTAAATATTAGCTGAAAATATCTAAAAATAGTGCTTAACTTTCCCTAGTAGAAGAGTAGGAGAGGAGTAGTTTTTTATTAACAATGGAATTCAATATCTAGTGACCATTTTGAAATATGCAGGCAATTATTTTCGAATAATTTTTTCGGTGTATTGAACATTGCACTTCATGAAAATGTTGAATTCAATGGTCGGTTAATGCGGTTTTTGTAATAAATGATGTGTGATCAGAGTTTAAACGTGACACCCGGCGTTAAAAATGAGGGGTTATGCGATAGCGAATCACAAGTGAAAATAAATATTCACACATTTTTCACCAATTACCTCGCTTGAAAATTTGTATTTATGCACTGGTAATGCACGATTATCATTCATATGGAATATGAGAAAATACAGCTGAAAATATTGGCCAGATTAATTTATATTTTGTCGAGATAATAATTTATCTAGATGGATTAATTTTTTATTTCGAGTATTCACTGCATCTATCATGTCTTTTATGTACATTAGTATATCAAAATAACTGTAGCATGGACAATAAAACCAGTTTCATTGAGGCAATTATCTGCCATTTCATAGTTTAATTGTCCCCATCACTATTAAGCAACATACATTGTTACAAATACCCACTACACTATAGCAGTGCGTTAAAATAATAACCGCCAACAACAGCAAATGAAATAAAAGACAAAGATTCCAGCTGTAGGTGTATGATTTCATTTAGAAATGGCATTGCGTTATTACGATAAGTGTGCTACTGTGTACCATGCTTTTAATGTCATTACTCGAAACGCAACTCGATATCTGCTTCAGCTGGCTTGGCTGAAAGACCGCGCGCAGTATTGACTGAATTGAACCGTTATTTTTCTGCCGACTGACGGCCTAGGATATCCTCATTGATTTAACTTCGCTGCCGCGGAGCTGAGCGTGTTAAAACGTGCTGTAAAGTATCGCCCTCTGAATTTTATACCCTTCAACATTAAATTGTGACGTAGACGCCTCCATTTATTTCCATTACATAATTGTTATTGATTTTTTGTTTTGTGGTGAACTGAAAGTAATGAAAGCGTTTTGTTAAATATGAAATCATTTTTTTTTTGTATTTGGAAGTGTGATTTATTGGAATGGGTAAACTTGCGAAGCTTTTTCAATTTTGCCAATAGGTTCTTGATTTAGAAAGACCATTTCGATAATCTATGAAGTATCGTGTGATAAATGCATTCTACAAGTTTTTAAAACTTCAATAACTGTCCAATATTACTTCTTTTCTCATCTTTTGTTTACTCTACCACTAGCAAATCTGTTTTATCTTCGCTTCAAGGTATCATCTCACATTAGTTTAACCAGAACTTTCGAAAATATTTGATTCGAGTACTTTGCTACGAAAGTTGATTACAAATTAGTTCAGGGATGATGAGCATTCTGTAGAATTACATGAAATTTTCAAATCATTATTAGATAATATTTCAGAGAACCATCTCATAGTGGGAGTACAATAAAGAGCGCAATTTTACAAAGTCCATTACAATCAGTAAGAAGATTATTGCCGAACAAAAGTAAACTGGATTTGTTCAATAATCTTCAGTTCGTCTCACATGAAACTTTGGTTGTTCCTGAGTTAACAAATCAGTTTCAAATTGAATATTATTTTCATTGAAATCAGGTGTATGATATATTTAATTAATTTATTTATTTAACCACATTACAAAAAAGAATTGTTTGTAGCAAGTCCAAGTATAATTAAAATCACAAAAATACGAATAACGAATTACTTTTACAATGTATATTATGATCGATAGAATACAAAACATGCCTTAAAAGATGGTTAAGTTAAAATATTTAGTTCAACGAATGCTTGTTTACAATGGTCTCTAAACCTAAGATTAAACTATCCATAAATTATGCAAAAATTAATGATGTTATTGAGGAAGCTAGGGAGAACTATATATATGAATAATAAAAATATTATTACATGGTGTATGGATGAATAACGATTCAAATAATTTTGTATTAATTTTTCTATTTAGATTGTCCTACAAAACCATGAGAAAGCAGTTGATAATTATCTGTACGGGACACTAGGCGAAAGAAAAACAGATCTCGGACCAAATATAATCTCTTGAAGAAGAAATTTATTGGGTTAGATCTCTAGGTGTATGATTCTCTCTTCCCATTTTTAGATCCCCGACGATCCTGAGAAAACTTTTCTTAGAATAAGTTTATGTCCTTTAATTTGTACCATGGTTAAACTACATTTGTACTTTTGTCTAACGATGCTATTAGATAGAATAGAAATATAGAAAACAATAAAATATATTAATATTTTCATTTTGTCCATTGCTGGGGTAGTTCTTGAGTTCACTACTCTTCACTGTAATATACAAAAAAAATATTTAGTAGTATCATTAAATAACATATTGTGGAATAGTCAACTATGTCTCTATGTTTTCTCATTTTTCATAACTTTTTTGTTTTGGTTCGTGAAAGTTTACCAATATTAAGCTCAGTTTAGCCCGCACATAACACAAAATTTTATAAATTTCTATTAGAGCGGCATAGATTTTTCTATTCTCTTTCTGAGAATCACATTCTTTTAACATTTATCGTAATAATTATAACAATTTTAATGTTATTAGGAAAACTATATTTTATGTAAATACACTGAAATGCATAGACAATTACTGCCACCTACGCTAATATAACTAAATGTTAAAATAATACAGGTTCTTTCATACGAATACATTTGTTCTATAAATATTCAGTTCAGATTACTTGTATAGTTAAAGAAGTAGAAGTACGTTTATGTTTTATAATACAGTCACTTGCTACAGGTACCTTCCTCTTGCAAAACTATTAGAAGTTTAAAGTTTGAGATTAGATTGGACAGTTAATAGATTTAATAAAATATATATATTTTATGTTAGATAGTGGATCATACTGTTTAATTCCTACAATCCTACAATTCCTACAGCGACAATCTTTCCACTTTTAACTTTACTCCTCTGGTTCTCCACGTCTTTATGTCCTTGATTTTTACGTCAAATTACCGAGATCTACGGAAACATAGTACCACACCCGAATTTAGTAAATGGTGTGATGTTGTTTTATTTTATTTATATATGCATTATATACTCATTGCCTGAAGTCTCTTTCTGGAGTGATCTGATTTCGTACTCGATCAATATCTTCCTAATTGTCCTCAGTAATTGAAATTCATGAATTTTCCAGATAACAGGAAACCTGTGTAGGTGTAGGTAATGTGTTGTAAGAAGAATTCCGGGAATTTCAGATAGTTTCTAGATAAAGCAGAAAATAAAAAGATCAGAGTAGAGAACTTTCGAGAAATAGGAAAATTTTACTTCAGGAAATTCTGTTCTTTAGATCATGATTATTTACGGAAAATTTCATTGGTAATTCTAAGAATCTTTAGAATTTAATGGTAGTAAAATAACATATCATTTATGTTCAATAAAGTTTATAGGTACGAAAAATATTCCCGCGAGATCGTAATTTATTAATCAGAGCGATGTCGTTAATGCGAAAGTGTCTGCTTTCCCGGTCAGTTCTAATAAAGCAAGCAGCTAGAGTGTAAGTTGACGAGCAGTGAAATGAGTTCGTGCTTACCTCATAATTTTTCGGAATAATGATGCCAGTGTGAAAAGTAAACGCGGCACTTGTCAGATATACGACTTTTTAATTGTAATCGTAAACCATTGGGCAGCAGAGTCATAATAAATTTTCAGAAAAATTGCATCATATATTTCAGGAACTATGCCAGAGCTTAATAGAAACGATAAAATATCCATCATTAGACGCTGTAATAACCACAAATAACCCGAAATAACCTATAAAAGTTTTTATAATAATCTCGGGCTTTCATTATCGTTACTATACATCAAGGATACGTCGGCTTGACATGTTACGCGAGTTATTTTATAAGTTCAAGATGAAGTTTAAATTACAAATTTATATTATTGCTCGTTTCCGACGTTGCTATATTTCACTACGTCTTCGGTTACCGTGCCAGATACTTGACGTTTTATATTCCTTTCTCGTACTAAAATCTCTCGGGTTTTCAGATTTTTGACACTGACGTTTATAAACGATTTCTGGTATTTGTTTTTTATTGCGTTCCTATCAAATTTTTGGGAGAGTTATTCATTTCTACTCTCTGACATCGCTATTTTTAATTATCTTCACGGAAACAGCAGAAACTCTAGGCATAAATTGTCAATGTAGAAAATTAGTTGAGGAATAAAAAATGTAAAAGATACATGAATGTTGATGGTATTGGTAATAATTATTACCAAATTGTAATCAGTAATGTACAACTGACCTAATAATATTCAATAAACTGTACCTATCCGTTAACGAATAGGGAAATTTAAAAATTTAATAAAAATAAGATTAATCGACTGGAATGCTATAATAGGTCAATAAAGTAATTGGGAACTGCAGTCAAATTTGTTTTAATAATATAAGAAAAGATGGTTTCATCATTGTCTGGACTCAACTCAATTATCGATTAAATCACAAATCGGTTGAAGCGTCTTTAAACAGCCGATTTAATATGCGAATTACATTTACAAAATAATAGTTATTTGTTTAACTAGGCACCAAAATACCAGATTCTGCCATTTCATTGACAAGGCGGAAGCAATGAATGCTGCCGAAGCTATAAATCTGTGTTTGAGTTGAATATATATTTATTTTGCCGATTTGGAATTAATATTAATTTAGTGATTATTTTATATACATGTTTTGAAAGTTATCGCTATTAAATTACTTTGCCATGCGTTTGTTGAACGGTTGCTATGCATTTGTTGACGTTTACTATGCGTTTGTTGAGCGGTTGCTATTAAAGCTTAGGCATGAAAGTGATACTTTACATACTGCTAGCAGTCCGTAATGTGTCACCTTTAATGTTAATCGTCAAAAAAATAATTTATTTGTTTTATAAACTATACAGAGTGTCACACCCTTAATGGGTAAAAGGCGTGATGATATATTTATTTATTTTTATTCTATCCCACTAATTGTAAGTTTGGAGTTTTCAAGCTTCTCAATCAATACTAACAATTAAAGCATTAATTTTTTTGGTATGAAGTATGAACGCTAGCAGGCTAACTTTGGTTCCCATGAATCAACGCGCAACTGTTAGGTTAGGTTTTATTTGCTAATCGTAATTAATAATTATTTGGCAACTATGAATGTAGCAGCGAATTGAGCTTATTTGTGTAAATATCATGTAAAATAAATAAGGCTATCTTCTACATAATCTAACCTGTTTCTTCTACTTGATTTATAAAAATTTTGTCCAAATTTTAAATTGTCAAGAACTCATTACATTAACTTTTTCTATATGTACCTATCTATAATTACTTACCGTATATACCAAGGCAAAATATTAAAATACACATTCCGAATGTGAATTGTGTCAAAATATTTCGTCCTCCATGACAAGGACCTTCATCAGAAGAGAAAAAGAGAGTCAAGGTTACCCAACGTGTAAACCACGCTATAGACAAAGAAAAGGTGCATGTCGTTGAAAGCAATAATCTTCTAAAAGTATAATCCTTTAGTTTTCTTTCTGAACCGCGAGTATTTCTTGTTGATTGTAGCGTTTCTTTGTGTCGCCCGCGTATGTTCGGCAAAACGGCTCTGCGTTTAAAATCTGTACGTGTTTATTTTGGTCGTCATGTCTGTCCGATTGCTTAGGATTTGCGGTGTTTGCACACCGACGTTCAACACAAGATCGATACATTTTGTCAGTTCGCTCCGCCGCAATAATCTTGGCAGGCGGGCCTTCTTCAGAGACACGTTCTTGTGTAACCTATATTTACAAAGCGTCTTGTGCCTTGTTGAATCCTCGCTCGCTTCGCGACTACCTGTGCGTTGTATGTTCGTTCTCATGTTTGCCTTTGCTGTTAGAGAAATATATGCGCTACAGAATTTTTTGGTCCGTTTCAGACATGTTGTGTTAGCACTGTCACTCTAATTTGAAAAATAGATTTTTTCAAACGTGAAATGGGAGCTCTGGACTGTTTGCGCACGGTGTGTGTTTGAAACTACAATCTACGGCCGTGACACACTATTTGTTTAGCTTTTTTGCTAAATTATTTGCGTATTTAATCCCATAAAAGTACACAGGTTTTACGATTTTCACTAATGTGTTCTTGTAATAGGATTATTTTCGTACATAACAAAAAATTTAAATGAATAACAGCGATATGATAATATGATATTACTGAATAATAAATAGGGACAAGTTATAATACCATTTTTATGTTTTTAAAAGTTTAATTCTCGGTTACACTAAATCACGTCAAAGCATGTAATAAATGTCAAAATTTTTATTTTAAAATTTCAAATTTCAATAAAAAGCATTAAATAGGCTATTCCACGATATTTTTTACATAAAAATATAAAACCACATGTGAAAGTCCGAGTTAAAAATTCCTCCAAATAAGCGGGATAAGTTCTGAATTTTAAATTACATTGTTTTGAAAATGATTTTGATTTGATTTGGTTCATTTTTTATTTCATTTGGTCATAGACATCATATACTTGACCACAAACATATTTGCAAGTGAGTGCTGCATATCGAACAGCAAACACGCAAAGACAAGAATATCACCCGAAAAGAATCCGAACAGATCCGACACGCCCGAATATGTATAATATTAGTTAAGGCGGAGCAGGAGCTAATACTTGACTCCCATTTGCTTAAACAGACGTCCACATGTCCTACGTCATAAAAAACAAAACATCCCGTATTTATGAAAGGGAGTAATTTATAATTAAAAATGTGGAATTTTTCGCATCCTTTAACTCTTATCTTTCATATTTTCAATTAACTTTTACTATTTTTGATTATGGTATTGATAGAAATATAAAGTAAATAAATATATTAATATGCCTTTTACTCATTTATGCGTGTGGCACTCTGATTTCGCAGATCTCGGCATGAAGAGCGGTTACCTGCTATTTAAAAGAGTAATTGTCAACTGTGGCATTCGAATTGAGGATCTTATGATCCATGCGCTCTCTTAAAATTAGGTCCTTTTATACTATACCGTAAATCGTAAATTTTTAAAGTAATGTAACAATCTTGACCTATTAATATAACAAATCAGTTACCAACGATATATGTAATTGATTTGTCTAATGTTGACAGTCTTTTTGTCAAAATTTCTAGAATTATTTCCGCACATTTTTAAAGCAATGGGGTCACAAAATAGCAAACAAGATATTTATTATAACTAGACCCAAAAAATCGAGCTAGATATGAAGAAGTTTTAAAAATATTAATAATTATTAAGATATTTGAGTTTTTTGTTTAAGTTTCCCTCTCACGCATCTATTCTAATAATAGGATAGTAGTAGTAACAAACATTTGACTAAAATAATCGTAGAGTTTATTTATGTTTCTCTCGGAATAAATGGATTCATGTGCATTGAATTATTTATTACGAAAAGTTATTTTAATTTCATTTTAATCATTTTCTAAACAATAAAATAGAACACTTATTTAAAATCCTACATGTTTGAGATCCGCAACATATGACAACTCGGACGTCAAACAATTTTAATAAATTATTGCGGCTTAATGAATAACAATTAAGACTTTTAAAACTGCAGATTTTGGAGAAATAAAGTAGATTCAACTATATTTTTACAAAGAACTGATCAGAGTGATTGGAGTATATGCTTGTTTCGGTTCGTAAGTTTGCAGTGTCCCATGTCATGTTTTCTTTAACAGTGAGGTTTTCGAGTTTTCTGGAGCAATGCAAATTACAGCGAAGCACATGCGTTCCAGATTCTAGAGTGGGATTCTCAGGGCAATACAACGGGACTATTACCGTAAATATCCCGATCCTGCGATCCTCCGTCCTTGTATCTGGAATTTTCTATTCTTACGGATTCGTGTATTCTCCGGGATTTAAATGTAGGTCACTTTACGTATATACGAATATTGTTCGGTTTGAAATTTCATACTTAGTGGTATATTGAATTCTGTTGAATCGTCAATGCACTTCGATTATTTCAATATAGATTTTAGTGGATTTTTATTGCATTCCGCACTATTTTCTACGCGGAATTTCATGGAAAAGAAATCCTCAATGCTATATCCTTAACAGTTCTGAAAACCATTTTGTTTAAATTAAATACCTATCTACTAAAAAATCAGATATTCAGGTTAAATTTGTATGAACTAGGAATATAACAAAATACCTAACGGACGCGTTACGAATTTAGTCTTAAAAACAGGAAATACTTACATATATATTCAAATCAAATTTGTTTCATCTTTTATAACTTAAAGAAAAATAAGTAAATAAAATAATTATAAAGTGACGCCATTTAGTCATCTTGGGTGTGGCACTCTGCTTCATAGATTTCGGTAACAAATATATTTTGCACGTAAGGTACTGTAAATCCTTTACTAAAATATGATTTATTTAGGGTTTTTAAAGAAGAAATTATTCGTTTTAAAATGGTTTATTTCATTCCCCTTATATATGTATGATGATGCACCTATGTGATTATATAACTTTTTTTTGGTAAAAAATATAGCTACAATCCATAAGAGTTTCATTTCTTATAATATGGATTTTATTTTAATGGAATTATACAGATATAAGAGTAACTTCATAGGCAGTGATTCACCTTCAAAACTCGATCGTAATAAAGCGGCTATGCAGATCTCATATTAAAAGTTCAAAAGAACCTTTCAAAACTTACACCGCGACTTGCTATATATTTGTGAAAATACTTCCAATGCCCAGTGTCAGATTAAAGGAAAAATTATTCTTGTTTTACAATACATTTTCAATAATATTGTACAATTCAGTTTATATAAGTACAGATTAGGTAAATGTTAAACTTATTATCCCCGTGTTACTAAATTATCTTTTGTTCGAAGTTCGAATGTAAAGAATTTAGCATACGGTTGTAATTTAATATGATAATTTGTTGTTATAATTAGAAGAATTAAAAAATATTTAAAATTAAAATAGAATTTGTACATCGGTATGTTTGCATGCCTAGAAAGAAAGAGGTGTAAAATATACTCGTAGATGTAATGTACATTTTTGTATATCTTGAAGTGACAATGATGCTAATATGTATTTCTTTTTCAGGTAAGTGTGCAGTACTTCTAGATTTAGAGTCCCACTAGCACGTAAGTAATATTGAAAATAACAAATAATTAGTTAAAATTCAGCGAGCGCAAAGTTCATATTTGACGTAGATTTTAGAAGAGTAATATCTAGGCTTTCAAAAGTTGCCCGTTCGCAAAACCGTTGCAAAAAATATATTAACTTGGAAATAAGTTTGTCGGGAGCAGCACGTCTGCAGCTCCTCCTCGCGGAGCGAAAGCAGCAAGCAGATTCTTTGTTTTGCGGCTTTTGGTTCTAAATGAAAATGGGAAAAGGTTTTTGAATAGTTTCTGATGAAGATGAGAATGTTTGAAGGGAGAGAGAAGCTTCGGCGCTAGCCTCGAGGCGTCGTGGCGCGCCAGAAAGCGTCTTTACCTGTTTCTTATCAGTGTTATCTATCTAACGTGAGATTGCCGCGTTTCTGTAAGCTGCACTGAAACTGTTGTTGAGATTGGAGTTACCTGGACCGGCTTCGCCCACAATCAGTTTCACATTTGGGTGAATATCGTCGTTATATGATGCGATTCTACTCATGGAAATGGTTAAACTTTTATTGAAATATACTCGTATTTCATACATTTACTACGTATGTACCTGTAATCAGGCTAAATCCATATCTCGGAATATGGATAATAGTCAAAGCCTTCAAGCATTACATAAACATTGTTAGGTTAGGCTAGGTTAGGTTAGTGTTATATAACGTAGTGTTTCTAAATTTTACGTGTATGTTTAGTTTGCGAATTATTATAGTACATACATAACCCTGAAACATAACCAAACAACCATTAATTTCCTCCAAACATTCATATTCTGGCACACTCCTTCACCCCGTCTACATTCATATTGCGATTCATACATGCTCATCTATTCTTCACACTCGTAATCATTGGTTTACGTAATAAACCATCAATCATACCTAACCATTTTTTCCTCGAACGTCAACGCTTGTTCACCTTCAATCTCACCCGTATATATTAGCTTCACCAACATTTGACATTCGCTGAAGATGGCCAACCATCTCTAATGACTCACTCGCACTTTCATAACAAAATTTTTCTTAATCTGACACTCACCTTATACCGATATTCCCGATACGATTACGTCTCGTATACCCACAAAATACTCTCAAATATCGTAATTCCACAGCACTTATTCTTTTTCATATGTAATGTGTTCAAAAAGTTCCTGGACGGTGAAATATCTCGAGAAATACACGTCGAATCAAAAAACAAAAAAACACGTGTTAAATATTTTTCAAAAACCTATCTTATGTCACCAAGCACTATCCGCCACCGCCATCTTCTGGGGGGGTGAGACGGGGGCGACTTTGAAATCTTAAATGGGAACCCCCATTTTTTTATTGTAATTCGAATAATACGGCTAAAACTAAGTAGGTTTTGTATGAAACTTTTTTCCTATTCGCAATATGGTGGTGGGAGATCGTGCGTGGTGAAAGATAGGTTTTTGAAAAATATTGAAAACGACTTTTTTTTTATTTGATGTGTATTTCTTAAGATATTTCACCGTCCTGGAACTTTTTGAACACCAGTATAATAAAACCATTTACGCATTTCGGGGGCAGCTGTTTGATTTCGTTTTGGTATGAGATATTACTGCATTTACTAAGTCAAGCAATATTTACGTAAAATTTGAGATTATTCCAAATATTTTTTTAAAGATTCAGGCAGTTCACCGACCATTTCACATAATTTCAAACTTATTTCGTGAGTACAGCCCTGGGGTTTCTACCTTGTTTTCTTCCGCTACTTGGTGCTTGTCTTCTGTTTTCCTCTTCGTTGGCTATTGTCCAATGCACTTGCCCAATATTAAAATTTGAATAAAGGTTGTTGTCGTGATATTTGCTATTTTCTTCTTGATGAGAAATATATCTGACAAGTTATCTTTACTTTTCCTTGCCTTGGTTTTATTTCAAATGAGCTTTTCTCTACTTTTTAGCATTACTTTAATTGAAATTTTGTTCTCGGCAAATTAATACTACTTATTAAAAAAATAAACATTATTTTTATATATTTCGTACTTATAATTGTGATACAGGCTTAAATTATAATACTGCTTTTACAATTCAGTTCAGAAAATTTGCTCTAGATTTTATTTTTTGTTGTCTTGTCTCGTTTTATTTTCTCTACAGGTTATATAAACGTTAAAGTACAATAATCCTTTTACTTGGTTCTAGAAGAAATAAATATACCATCACGCCATTTATCTATTTTAGATATGACACAGATTTACTATTGTCGAGTGTTGGTATCAAACTAACATATAATACCCAGACAAAGAATAATATGGTTCAACATCCATCTAATACGTACATCATACATCTACTTTTGCTTTTTTTGTTACTTGTTTAACAGAAGATAATTTAACAATGTATTTTTTATTTGTGAAATTCATTCTATGAATCTTATGACGCTTATAAGTTCTATTTTTTCTTTTATCTAAGAAAATGCTAATCGGGCTACCGCTATTTTTGTTCAATTTTTGATTTATAAAATGAATAAATATATCATCACGCCATTTATTCAATTTTTGTGTGGCCCTCTGCTTTCGTAGATCTCGCTAATTGATATATTTTTTCGTATGAAGTGAGGTTACCAGCCGTCAAGTCATGCCCACCTCCAAATATCAGTGGATTTGGGAAACACAGGGGTATAATTGATAACTGTCGGCTGTGGAATTCGAACTGAGAATTTGATGATCCACATTTTGCCCATTATTTCTTCTATATGTATCCAAGTATCCCCTGATTGCTTCAGCGGCCACTTTAGGAAACACTGGTTAAGTGATTTGTCCAAAAAGTGCCGCCATCATCCATTAATGTATAACTTTTCCTATTAGTTGCAGAATATACTGAGTGAATTATAGAGTTATTTTATGATATTTGAAAACATAATAGATTATATGGATATCTTTGTTAAGTTTGAAATTCTTGTCTGCAGAGTGCATGTACTCATCTATGTATAATAGGAATGCTCGTCAGGAAATATGCTGCAGGGCGTTGATGCCAGAGGAAATAAAATTAAAGTGATAATAATTGGGTGATTTAGGGTGTCGAGCAATGGCAACATTTCACTTAAGTTGAAATTCTGCGCCAGAACTTTCCATCTCAGCAATATTCCCATCCTCACTTCAGCGGACAATATTCCAAACATCGCCGTTCTTTGCAGTTATGTTTGGGCAATGACACGAAACTTCTGAACAAGTTTAGTCTATTTCGCGCTCGACTTGCTATCATAAAGTGACAAAAACTGTTTTAAATTGCCGGGGATATTGAAGTGTTTACGTAGTATAAGTTTATAACTATTCTTCAGATACGGTTATGTATTTGCTCTTTCTCGGATGCATTTTAGCTGCAGCGAACTTTTGAGATATATATTAACATATAGATTGCGATAGCACCACAGTACGGAATGCTCCTACGTTTTACTCTTTTATGCAGAGTTTTATAATCAATAGTTTTGCTAAATTACCTCACGTAGTTCACATTATTAATTGGTTGTTTATAATGGTTTACTTGCCAGTGGCAATAAATTAAAAATTTGTTATCTCCTAGTCATGTTTGAATTTGTTTTTGTTTTTGGGGCTTCATTCTGTCTGTGGTGTTAAAGCAGTAAATTACGTTGCATATTTTGGGAGTAGATTTTTTGTGTTTTATTAGTTTGAAACAAAATTCGTAAACAAGCACTGCGTCTAAAGTTAGACAGTGTCTTGGGAACTAGCAGAACTGTTTATTTTCAGATTAAAGAGAATTTAAATTAAGCTTGACGTCTCAATCTGTTTATATTTAGAACTTTCCTATTTCTAGTTTTACGACTTTATATACCAAAAACTTTTTAAAATACGATCAAATGGAATACATATTTTGTTGCAAAAATAATTTATGACTGGAAATGTAATGATAAAACTTTGCATAGGTAAACGAAATAAAACAAAGTGAAATAATAGTTTTTGAACAAATGATGAATTGAATAAACTTTCATAGAAATGTTCACACACGGTCGCACGACTGATATTGACATTCAGAGAGAATAACTACCGCAAATTTATATTTGTCTACGTTCCCTGTTCAACATTATTACTACCTACATTTTGGACGTGATCAGTTAAATAATTTTGTGACTTTTCTATTTTATTTCTGTTGAAACATCAAAGCAACTCAACATTGTTAGTTGCTTTTAAAATAATAATTTTAGTACCAGTTCACCGTAGCTATTTAGTCCTGGAAATATTACAGCCTTTTGATGTTTTGCCAGAACAATGTTTCTTGTTTAAATAATTTTAATTTATTAAATTTTATTACAACAATTTATTCATGCTTTATTATTATAATAATATTGAATATTCTTCCAAATTACATCCAATATATTGTCCATTTTGTAATCAAAAATTTTAAGTTCTTCTTGAGAATATAGTGTTTACCTTCTATATATGTATGTTAGGGTAGGGTTAGGGTATGTAGTAGTACAAATTTTATTTGATACCTTGCGGTATTAAAATTTCTACATTATCATTATGGCATTTTATTTATATTAAAAACTAATACTATGTACAAATATTTGGTCTGTTTCGGTAAACTCTCTTCATCCAATCAGTGTCTGGGTTTTCTTCGTGTAGTATCTATTGAGTAGATTTATCATTTCTTAGGTTGTCTGTACAGTCTCTTCTTAAGTCATTTATTGTCTCAAAGTCTCTCCCACATATTCTGCATTGTCTGTCATCATCTCTTGTCCAGTAATTGTTTCTTTTTTCTCCATGGCCTATACTAAATTTTGCTATCTTTTTCAAATTTTTGTTGTCTTTTGTCATATATAGTGGTCTGTTTGTAATCAATAGGAATTTATATCGAGAATTATAAGTTGATTTATATATCATTTCTCTTTTTATCTCCGTATAATTTCGTCAAATATATTTTGACATAGATTTCTTCATCTTTCTATATAGGTTGTTGTGTGCCCGTTACTTTAATAAAATTTTGTCCTTTTTACTTCCCATTGGTTCTTTTCCAGCATTCTTTCTTCGTTTGTTGATTGTTCTACCCAACAATCATATGCGAGGCTTTTTCATGGCGTCGTTCTTAGTATCTCTTCATATCTACTTCATTGCTCTCTTATTTGCTTCTGTCTACATTTTGTACCGTTTTGTTTCTTCCTCGTCTAATAAGTATATCGGTGTTTGTTTGTCTAACCCAAGTACCCATCTAGTATATTTTGATTAGATTCTTTCTATTTTGTCTTGTTCTCTCCAACCCCAATACATCATAAAGCTCACAATCAATTTATCGGGAGGTAATGTGACTGGATAAAATTATTTTTAGTGAGTTTTCAACAGATACAACACAACGTTTTTTTACGATGTCATCTGTACATGTCTTTTTTTTTTTCGTTTATGATAATATAATATTTAATGAAGATTTCAATACTTGCTTAGAATTTGAATGTTTAAGTTAAGAGTTGATTAGATTTTGGTAGCAACCCATCAAGTAGAAGATGTGGTAGTTTCCGGATTATTCATGTTAAAATAAAAATAAAATTCAGTCTGTTTTGTACAGTTATGTTGATCAGCATTGTACGTTTTTATTCCAAAAGACAGTTCATTAAAATGTATAGATCGTCAAGTACGTTTCCGACAAATGAAAAATATTTCACAAACAGAGATAATGAATTCGCATGTAGTAAAACGAGATCCACATTGCTAATTATGAACAATATTGAACATTGGGCGGCAATGAGTGAGGCTAAGGTATTTAAAATGCAAGTCCTGTGCGCACAATTGCATTAACATCCGGCAATATGTAGTAGAATTTTCGAACACAATTTGCGTGCATTCAAATATTTACTAATTCGTAATCATTTAATCAGAAGCTGTTGTCGGCTGACCCGTACGCAATTCATTTAGATACTTATTAATATTAAACCGAGTGCACGCATTCTGCAATTTAAATCAGGCTAGTATTAGATTTTATGCGTGTTATATTTAACATAAAAATTTATGGCTACATTCAAAATGAATAATAATTTTGCAACATTCAAAGTGTAAGAAAATGAACCAAATAGAATTTATATTTTTGTAGCTTTCCTTATAAGTCAAACCCAAAAAAACTCTTTGCCATTTAGAGTGCATCAACATATCTCTTACATTTTTGATATTTTCCAAAATTCAACTTTGAAGGGTTTTGTATTTTTCGTTTATTTTATGTCAAATTAACAAATTAAAATTTTTTTTTTAAGTTTTAGTAATTTTTTAAACTTTAGTGTGCGGTATCGTGACAAATATAAGTTACAGACTGGCAGTGCTATCAAATTGATTTAGCTCGTAGAAATACATAAATATGCAAAATTGCAAATATTTTACTAGTTATTAAATATGGGCTAAAAATTCTGAGCCTTTGGATTTTTACAATTTTCTGCATTTTCAGTCATTTGTCCTAATTTCTAAACTTGTTTTATATTTTTATTTAAATTTTCCATGCTTATGTACTTTGACTGAATTCCATAGTGATATTCCCAAATCCGTATGTTATTTATTTTGTTTATTTATATACGTAAAGTAGTGTTTGGCTTATGTACATTTGTTTTAGAAGAATGCAATTAAGTTTCTGAATAGCATCCATTAAAAAGTCTGAGTTGTATGTATATATTTTTAACTAGTTAAGCTAATACGCTCACAATGCAATTTCGTCCCATCTCTTCATATAATTAAAAAATAATAAAACATTGTGTTTATAAAGAACATAGTAGTTACATTCTCCCATCTCGGAGCCTGTTTTAAAATCGAACAAAAATTTAAATTACGTTAGGCTGCGTCCGCTGCACCAAAAAGCACAAAACCCGCCAACTAGATGTAATGCGCTGGTGACAAAAAACGACATTTAAATTGAATTCGTTTTCCCTGGCACAGTATAGAGCGGCGTATGCATATTAGTGCGACATGACCTAGTCGTGTAACATGATTTCAGGCGAGCGGCTTTGAACTTTACGCTAATGCTATAAATTAGGTGCGTTTTTGTTCGCTTGTCCGCGCCGAATGTAATTGAGAAGAGCACGCCTTCGACCCCTACTCAGAACCGCACGTTTTGCAAATTATTTGTGTTGGTTTGTTTCTAAAGTTTATATCAGACGTCCAGACAATCTACATATATTCCACTTGCACTAAACACTGAAGTATCCAAGCTGACCTATCGAATTAAAATTTAAACTAATTCTTTACTTCTTCATAAAATTGTATAAAATACTACAAAATATTTCCAACATCCCTAATACAATAGTAAATTTAAAAATTTATAAACACAAAATATGTACGCATTTCGAGTAGAACCTTCTTTTGAAGATTCGATCTTGACTACTAGCTTGGTTAACAAGTTGTGTAGGTAATCTGGTTTGGTTCCTCTTAGAGCTTCTGAGGATGAGAACTTTATTCTTGAAATACATATATAAATTTTGTGTTTATAGTTTTTAGGAACTAGGGATTTGATTTAAATTTACTAAATGTGTTATAATAACGCACTTTTGACTCAAACTGTACCATTTATATTTGTATTGATATGATATTAAAATTCTTTTCAGTCCTAGTTCTAGTGATTTTTATTTTATGATTTCAGTTCGGTAAATGGAAATTTACAAGATTGTTTTTTTTTTTTAATAGGATATGGTCCACAATATAGTTGTCTGTATTCAGTTTTGAGAAATATCAACTAAACAAAATTGGTTGCTATTATTATTTTTTTATTGTATCAAGACCAACCTGATGGTTTTTAAGAAAGAAAAGAAGCAAGAAAGAAAGCAAATTTTTTTCCAAAAATGAAATAAACTTTTGTTTTTCACACTTCCGTTAGTGATTTTCACGGTACTCATTTCGAAACTCCGTCCGGGAATATCTTTTTTGAACCTGTAAAACTCATTTACCGGGCTTATATTGTAAAAGTACTTCTAATTTTATGAATTTTACTTCTAAAATCTAATCGTTAGATCTTCAGTTTGTTTCCATTCCACTTTTGACTTGTGGCTCTGTATATATTAGTATATTTAGAGGCAATGTAAGTGTAAAAATATGTGCTTACCAAAATCTGTGAAAGCAAAATGCTACCTCCGGATTGGGTACGTTTTAAACTCGTAACGTTCATCATTATGAAAATAGCACATCATATGAACATAATTGATAAAAGGGCAATTAAAATCAATATAATACTGATCATTCTATTCAGGCGTAGTTGAGTATATTTTTTTAAATATGTATATGTTACATCTAAGTTTTTATTCTCATAGTTGATAATATTGCAATTTTTATCTTGTAGTTTCTTTTCCTCTAGTATCCTTGGGGATTGTAATTAGGCGGTAATGCGCGTGTAAAAATATATCACTTACCAATAAAGTAGAGTACCACATTTAAATTATTATCAAATTGGATGTTTGTAATAATCAATCTGATGTTAGCATATCAGAAGAATTGAATTGGTGAAGGAGTAAATAAAATGTCAGTGTAATTTTACAAAAGCAAATAAATTAAATTAGACTTAACTCAATTCGAAAGCATCTGTTTCGATTGGAATCTGATCTGTTTGTGATAGAATCAATTGAAACTAAACCTAGTTGGAATGTTCGTAGTCTGTAGCGTGCTGCAGTTCATTTGAGGCAAATATACGGCGACAGGTTGGACTACAAACATGAAATCAGACTCGGCGTTCGTTCAGCGTTCCTACCACAAAAGCGTGCGGAAGGGTTCAAACTTTGGTTATTTTTAATATGTTCCCCCGACAAGTCAAATGCACACACGCTGTCAGTAAAATATGTGAGGTAATAAAAACCGTATAAAATTAATGGCTTATAATACTGTGTTTCGGTACTTTGCTACAATTTTTATGATCTTCGTAATGAAAAGTGTGCTTTTTAGACTCGACCTACGGGCAATTAGTTAGCGGAGTTGTAAACTTACTTGCAGACAAGATTTCCTAGCGGGATTTATTTTTAAAATTAACGTCACGACATCTTTTACAGTGTTTACTTGGGGTGATTTTTACTGCTTATTAAATTAATTTATGCAGCACGCAAAATTTGACTATTTGCCCAAAAGTTTAAATTAAATAATAAAGAATGTCCACAATCCTTTTCGTGATTAAACACAAACCTCTTTAGCAGTGCTACATATTCGCTTTAAATTCCATTACAAAGGTTTAAACTTAGGTCCTGCGGTCGGCCCAAGAAAAACATTCAAATTGCGGACTTTAAATTATGCAAGGACAAATCACTAACGTACACTCGCACCAGCCACCCTTGATCTTGTTATCGTAAGGCAGGAGGGAGAAACAAAAGCTGCAGTGGTAGAGCACAAAATTCCCAACGAGGGCACAACATTATTTACTTGATCCATTGAGTATAAACATTTGTATCAAAATTAATATATTTTATTCTATCAGGCTCAATATTTGAATTCTTAGCTTAAATTTGATAATTTATCTGACTTGTAAATAAAATTCCTAGAGTATCGGATTTGAAAAATATGTACATACCATTGAAAATATATATAAAAAATTTCAAGTGGTCCATTTGTTATACAAATCAAAGCAATAAATGTAGAATATATGTTTCTGTTATGTTTTATTCTCATAGCAACTACGGTACAAAAATATATTGGATAACGTAATTTGGAGTAAGGTACAAAATAGATAGATGATCTAATAGTGTATATTTCCCCTTCAGAATACAATCTTGATAGATTCTAAAAGTAGTATGAATGCTGAAAAGTACTTCTTGACATTTTAGTACAGCTCTCTTCTGTAAGACCTATAATTTGATACATACTCTACAAGATTCTATTAATTATTGTAAAAAGAAAAAACAATTGACGGTCGTTCAAAATCCATTTTTGACATTTCAATTGATTTTTCTTCCCATTTGACAAGATTCAATTAACTATTGTAGAAAAAAAATTGACGGTCGTTAAAAATCCATTTTTGATATATAATTGAATTCTACTCCTAAAGACCTTTTTAGTGCAGCTCTCTTCTGACATCCATAATTTGATGCTAAATTCAACAAGATTGAACTAACTATTGTAAAAAAAAAACACCTTTGATGATCATTCAAAATAAATTTTTTTTAAATTTAAATTAAATTCGCCTCCCGAAGTTCTTTTATTTGATACCAAACTCGACAAGATTAAATTAAATAATGTAAAAGAAAAAGAATCGACTATCGTCTAAAATAAGTCTCTGACACTTTAATTTACCTTTCGATTCTAAGACTATAAATTTGATACCACAAACGTCAAGAGTCAATAACAATTGCAAAGAAAAGTTGACGATTGTCGTAAATTAAATTTTGACATTTGAATTCAAATCTCCCTGAAACCTTTAATGTCATACCGAACTCAATAGGGTTTAATATCATAATATACTACATATATGAAAGTAAGAAATCGTTCAAGGCAATGGAATATGGGATCATCAGTTCGATTTCCATTGCAGTGATGATTTTGTCACCACATTTCCTCTGTGATTCCTTCTTTTTTAAAATCTTTGGTGCTTGTGATTTTACTATCCGTACTTTATGTTAAAAATATATCACTTCTCGATATCTACGTGATGATATATTAATATTTATTTATGTTTCTTCCTCTGTTTCTTCAAGAAGAAATCTTTCAAGATATATACAGCATGTATGGAGCAAAAGTATGTAAATGCATTTCGATTTCGAAGATTTGATCTGGCGTTTAAACAGATTTTGCTCTGCATCTGATCGTTAGCGGCTCCTTTAAGCTTAATAGCTTTTAAACACAACTACCATCCGTAAAATCATGGTCCCCAAAGTTGTATGTATGTACCATATTATTTGTCATTAAGAATTGGTAAAGGAAATGTTAGCAAACATAAAAAGGAATATGGGAAAGTGTTTGAATTGGCTGTTAAAATTTGTTAAGTAATAATCGTTTGGGGCTGGAAGGCCGTGTTTCCTTTTCATGTCGCAGGCACTGAAGCCTCTCTGCGCGAGAGCAGGAGAGTGCACGGTGTTGTAACGAATTGCGGCAATGTTTCATGGCAATTGATGCCTCATTCTGGCCCGCGCGCCTAACATTTATTGCTGACGCTGGTTCGATAAAGCCCTGCTGCACTGCATAGTGATAAGTGAGCGCTGTCTCCTGCGTTGGTTCCGCGCCGATTCCTGCCCTTTTTATATTGAAAGGATTTAACTTTACGTTTTCTAATGTAAAAAGTTCGCTCGCGTTCGCTTTAGTCCGACACTCTGACGGAAGAAATAGATTAAGTTTGTGTGGTTTTGAATCGCGTGTATCGAAAACGTCTCGTGATCGCTTTTCACGACGATGCAACACCGGGGCTCTTCGCCGTTCCTCGCCGCTCTTCGTGGCTAAATGTCTTAAATTATGTGATTAAAATTTGAATGCTGCCAGCACGGCTATTAATCATCAAGTATTTTTGTGCTTCGGATAACAAATATTGAATTATTACGTAATTGGAACATACTTAACATCACGCTATTTTACCGAAACGGAAGTACTTCGTTTTTCCTTAAACCGCATTACTATCAATATTTCATTTCTTTATTTTTCCTATATACAGGGTCCTTTAGGGTTAATGAAACAAGCTTAAACAGCTTATTTCTATCCTATCCTTTCCCATTTAGTTTATAAATAACACGAAATTTTAAAATTAAAATCAAAATACTTTTGAAACTCAAATCATTTTATAGATTTCATTTTTACATTTCCAACAAACAATGAAATGTGTCATTGTTAGTCACGTGTCATTATTATATTCACTATTTTTCGACGTTTCTTTAAACCAATGAAATGCTTTATTGTATGTCACGTGTCTGCGTTTTTACCAATCCTGTCATAATTATACTGAGAATATAGCTCTTGTGATTATTCCCGGGAATATTCTCTGAACCTTTTTTGTTTTTGTTGATAGGTGTCAGATATCAGATAGTTATTATCAACACAAGTAAAAATGAGCAAAAAAGATAGATTTAGTAGCGTGCCTGATGATGAAATCAAAAAATAATCTAATTAAATATAACTCGAGAGTTCGATAAATTAGAAAATAATTCTCCAGTATCTTTCTCAAACTTGTCGCCATTTGGCAATAGCCATTCAAGCGCTACGGGCTTTCGTGGCTATTGCCTGGCAACAAGTTTTCGAAAGATCTGTCAAATTATTTTCAATTTATTCTCACTCTCTTTTTAAATTATTACTGAGAATAAAGCCCTAGATATTATTCTCGGCAATAATTTCTGTAACTTTTAGTTTTCTGGAAAATGTCAGATAGTTAGGTTAGGGTAGCATGACAATAGCAAATGTTAATTGTGTTACCTAATTTTGTTTTGAATTTGTATATAAAAGATAAGTTATAAAACTAATGATAGTACCTATGTTTATATGACATTTTTGGCTCAAACTCCACAGACACAAGGTGTTAAAGTTTGTTATTCTAGTCCTGAAACGCTCTACAGAAGGACAAACATATTAGCATTTAGCTCTTAATCTGTGAATCATTGAAGATATTCATTAGCAAATTGGTTTTAAATTATGCATAATAATAGCATTATAATTCCAAAAGTTATAAAAGTATCATTACTACAGGATATCTGCGGTAATATCGCTCTATTATAGAAACATTAAACCAAATAAGGCCATGGATGTATTGCGTTCGAGCTTCATTTCTGCAACGTGGCGCATATTACAGCGTAGATTAAACCTCTTGATATTAACTTTAGAATCGCTTAGAAGGGATCAATATCAACAAAATTTTATACATCCTGTCATTGAAAAATTCCATCAAAATATACGGTGTATATATTGCAAAACTGGTGCATTCATAAAAACTGCATTTTCCGCCTTTTCCATGAAATTACTCCCGGAAAAACGGAAACTGAAATGGTGCGCGCCGTATGCTCCTGCGAATATATTAAAACGCCGAGGAACAACACGGCGAGAAAGAGAGAAACATCAAAATAAAAAGAGAGCAAGGCACGGTGCGAGCGAGTGAGACGCTGGTATCGGGTAGGAGGCAGGAAGGACAGGGATGGAGATGGGAGCAAGCGTGCGCGCCGCATTTAAAAGGATTTATTCTGAAGTATTTATTTCACTTTCATAAATTCTACGTTGGTGGCGGCATGGCATCGCGGTCGTGTTGGAATTGTACACTTTATTCGCGAGGTTTGTGCGATACATGGACGATGCTCTACCTATTGCTTATGTTTCATCCTTCGCCGATTCATCCCCCACTGATCCTCACACCAATAAAAATATTTGGGGCAGATCAAAATACCAATTTGTAGATTGTTTTTCGATTTAGTTTTTATTTTTATTTTCTGAGTATTCTCGGGTTGGTGAACCCTTTTCACAATTTCGGCACCCTTAAATTTTTGCGTCGCAAACAGTAATTTATTTGGACCAATTCAGCCTTTATGTGCTTTAAAATGTTACTGTAAAATTATTTAATTAATATAATGAGCACAATGTACAAAACTTGTTTTATAACGTACAATGTATTTTGAGGCAAGTATACGTCATATTAAAGGCTCCAACATGATCCCAATTATCTTAATTTTTTTTTATCGTATAACATTATTAATTAATACATTTGCAAATTAGACTTACATACAAAATTATTTTATAAAAAAATACTTCAAATAAAAGTGGTAGATAATAAATTTCCCTGTAACTTCTATTTGAAGCATTTTATTATAAAATAATTTTAGAACATTGTACAGAGCTAAAACCGAGCTTAAAACACTGCTCTTAAAACACTCAAAAATAAAGCGCTTGGTACCAGCCAATGTTACGATATACCCGAATCCCCCTCTCAGTAGAGTAATAAAAACCCTAAAACACAATTAACCAACCAATCAATCTCCTTTAAACATTCCTATCCTGGGACACATCATACATGCTCGTCTATTCTTCACACTCGGAATCATTCGCTCACCCAACAAACCATCAATCATACCTAACCACTTATTCGTCGTGCGCCAAAGCAATCGTTCACCCTCAATCTCACCCGCATCTATTAGTTTCACCTACCTTTCATTCCATATTCGCTCAAGATGGCCAAACCAAATCAAAAGTTTCAATTCAAATAATAGTTTACCTAATTTTTATTATACTTAATGCAATAAAAATATTATTTCCTACATCGAATCTACTATTTTTATCAATGCAATGGTACATTGTTTTTCTACAATCGTTGTACAATATCGACATTGTTATTCCATTTTTGGTTAGGAAATGTTCAAAATTGTCGCTCTAGGGCGACAAAGTGACATATTGTCGCACTAGCGCGACAAAAACAAACAAAAATAAATTAGGTAAAAGAAGTAAATGATGTATTGGATTTTTCTGGTAATAACCTTGCTATTGCAAATACAGTTGGCATATACGTACATACACTTCAACTTAATCACCATAAACGTATTCACTCTGTAGACTTTATGTCAAATGTACTCCATATGTCAAATGTACTCCATGTGTCAAATTATGATTTCTTTGAAAATTTTTATTTTGTTCATAAACATTGTCATGATTACGGTGACATGGGTAACTACAATTTTACTGAATTGTTATAGGCGTGACCAAAGATAATTTTGAAAATTAATTTTTTTCTACAGCTTGACATTGTTCAACGATTGTAGAAAAAATATTGCGTGTATCTCGTCGGATAGAGCTTGTTCGGTGCACTTGCCGCGTGCAACAAACAATGCTCTATCCGCACTTGATACACAAATAACTATTGTGGAACTGTAGAATTTTATTTTGTGAAACTGTCAAGTTGTGTAATTGCAATAATGTCGACTTGCTTTTTAAACATTTCTAAAAAATGTCAATTTGCATTAAATTTAAAACACATACTGAATACATTTATACCATTACTATATTCTTCGATTTTGTAATAAAATTTTTAAATCAAGATTAAATTAATGCGATGTAGGAGAAATGTTGTTATTATTTTTTAATATATAATAATTAGAGAAGAAACCACCATATTTACACTAATATGAAAGCATTGGTATATAGTTTATTTTCATCATGGATGACGATGACACATGACTCTACTAATTTTCTGCTGCGGTTAGGGTCTAATATCCTCCACTATATTATAATTCACAAAACTATAAATAATTTGTTTTCTGTGCGTGATAACTTGATTCAACTTAATTATTAAATAGGCGCGTTAGGCACGGATTTTATTGTCAAACGTTGACACGGACAATTCTTGACTTATATACTTTTGGTATTTAAATGATTCTATAACCTTTTTAGAGCCTGACAAATGCGATCATCTCCTGAATCATTGATTGTCTTTGTCTTCCCAAGTATCTTGTATTATTTACAAAGAAAACGGCGGAATAGTGCAGTGCTTCTGAACACAGAGGTCGTAAGTTTGAATCCCGGTCAAGTCATAAAAAAATTCACGGCCTGATTTGGATCGGTACCCACTCTCGTCACCATTCCAACTTGGCAACCATAAAACAATCGGGCATCGGCTAGTGGTTGTAACAAGGGCTTGTACACAAAGCAGCTACGTAACAAAAAAGTGGAAATGTAAATTGGAAATTAAAAGATGAATATAATTCCAGTGGTTGAAGTTTCCGAAAGTACATACAAACATACATATTATATTTTCAATGTGTTCCCTTCAAAATTTGGTCTAGAATGTCTTGTTAGGAAAGACGATTCCATTTTATATAACCTTTTCCTTGCATAGCAAGTACGATCATCTGAAGCATTGATTGTATTTACAAACGTTTGCCATGTAATGAAATAAAAATCTTGTCACCTAAATTCTATTTAGAATGTCTTGTTAGGAAAGACGGTTTCATTTCTAATTGGGCGAACTAAAAGTGGAAGAATCGAGCGAGCAGAATTGTTCCCATGCCGGTGCATTTTATCTGACGTGGTATGCTGGTCCGTTGCAGTGAGACCGCAGCAGCTGACTCAAACAAACTTGCTATATTGTCTCGTAAACTTTATCTAACGGAATTTTTAATGTGTACTGTTTAGTCATGTTCATGTGAAATGCAAAATACTTTGAGAACAGCCATGCACTTAAATAAACAAGCATAAACTTAAAGATATGTGCAGCGCTACGTTGCTGAAACGTAAATGATACTATCAACATTTAAAACATGAAATTACAAAAAAATATACACTATTTTATTACAAACAATATAAAAATTCAGGTAACATTATCAACTTGTTTATGTGGGAACGGTTCCGAGAATTATTTTTATTTGAAGTTAGAAGGAAAGTATTAAATATTAAGTAGTCGTGTTTATGGATTATTTCGTGACCCGTTTTTTGTTAGCCATGTAGGAAATCGCAGTAATTATGAAGAAAATTATGTGGAGCTGCAGCAGGTATCAAAGCTACAAAGTTGCTCTCGTAATATTTGCAGGCAAAGTAAGGATTTAACTTGAGGAACAGATAATGGAAACAGGCAAGAACATTTACTCAAGTCGTCCCATGAAACCCTTTGCATAATTATCTGTTTAATAATTCCCACAGCAGCTCCTTAGTTTAATAACTAAGCCATCTGCTCACATTAGGTAAGTGGGTAGTCATACATGAACTTCGATGCAATAAATACATATCCGAGCCTGGGGCCTCGAACTTACGCAATTCGGTAACTCAAACATTGATATTAATTGTGCTGTAAATATTCCTCCTTCCGCCGGCGATAGTTGGAGGCGCTGGCGTCGTTAGCATGCATAGAAATTCGGTATTTAATACTGAGCCCACCTCTATTAATAAGCGTGCATTGTGCTCCTGCCCTTCTGCGTTCCGCGTACCCTGTCGCAGCCTAAATGTTACTGTGATACAATTAACTTATTCATTGCCCTGAATTTTCAAGATCCCAGTGTGAGAACATCTGCGTAAGCGATTCTCCTTTTATGGAAGAACATTGAAATTTATTCCGCAATTGAATTAAATTGAAAATAGTCTGGTTAAAACGTTACGGCGGAGATAAAGCTCAGTAATATTAGTTTATATTAAATAAAGGGTATTGGAATTTAGGCTTTTAAACGCTATTGAAGTTAATAATTTTTGGATAATAAGCACTTCAAAATACAGTCTTAAAAATTATTAGCTATAGTTCGTTGCTGTTTAGTCCTTATTTTGAATATCTGGAATTAAGGTATAATCTTCTTTATAATTAATTCCTTGACTTCTAAATACGTAAAGTGGACTTGAACGTAAATAATTATTAATTTCTGTTTAATACTTATCAAATACACATGTAAATTTAAAGTTAATAAACATATTTAATTAATTATGTACGTTGTCAATATTTAGTTATATTTGTTACTTTTTTTTTGGACCGATTTATCATCTTGAGTAAGTGGGTAGGAATTGTTGCCAACATTGTGATCTAAATGCACTATATTTATTATTTCATTTAATATTCTTACATTTTCTTTTATAATTGCTTTAAAAATGTGTGTTTGGGAAACTATACTTTTTTATTATAAATATTGTTTTTGATAAATACTTTAGAAATAGGAGTGTTTTTTTCCTCGTGCTTTTCTGATGAGCTGGGAAATTGATATTTCAGACTGTTAAGCGACACAAAGCAACTTATTTTAATGTATGAGTACAAAAGAAGAACTGGCTGCCAATTTCATTACCATGTTGGAAAATTTTCAGTTATCTTTAGGAGCATTATTTTTATTACGAATTTTAACTAAATAAAAAATGTGTTATTGATATTACAAGTTTCACTATGAATAAGCGAACAAAGTATTGCGACATTTATTTGAAATATAATAGGTATTGAAAATGTAAACATTTTTGAGAATTTTTGAAAGAATCCTTTGCTAATAATCCCTTGCGATGCTTCACTAAAAGACAGCCGTAGTTGTTAGAAAGGGATTTAATGGACAAACTTGAACGTAAAATTAATTACACCTTCATATTATTATGTGAACAATTATAATGTTATCCTTTTTAAGTCTAAATTAAGTTCAGTATTAATTATTGTAACATTTTACTTCTTCTAGAGTCAAATCAAGTTGGATATCTTCTTTAAATTTTACCTCTTATTCACCTTAAATTAAATGGAAATCGCAGATAATGGAATGCTCGAAAGAATCATAATTTTATTTATTAGCAGATATCAGTATGATCAGACAGTTTATGAAAAATGCAGTTAAATGAAAGTTGCTATACTTTCTTTTTAATAAGACAGCCTGCAGCCGATAAAACTTGAAACTCATTGTTTTAGTGCAATTATCGGTAGTAGAAAGTTATTCACGAGATATCACATCATATGGATTTATAAAATAAAGCAAGCGGCTAAATATAGCTTCCTGTTTCGTGAATCATGGTCTTTAGCACATGCTCTTCCAAGCGATCCATTTGATGTGTGTCTTTTACACGAGGAAACGAACTGTTGTCTCATATTAAATCGTGCGTTTGATGTTTGCTATAATAAGATTCTCGCCCCGGGGATAAATACCGTCGGCGCAAGTTGATCGCATCTATGCAAAGCCCTACCTCAACCGCAGATCTCAGCGGAGATATTCGAAGGTGTCGGAAGAAACGCGGTTTCTTCGCGCTATTATCACGTTATAATTAAACGCAGTCGGCTGGTTATCACACCCCTGGCGATGTGCGATCATCGACCGACTAGGGGTGTCCACGGTTTATGGTAAAATCGATATACCTTCGGATATATATCTGGCAAATGACCGCTCCTGCAGGAGCTGTGAGTCTCTCTCGTGGGAAATTGAGAGTAACTCGCTGCTATGTGCGTTCGTCTTCTTTTTCTTCCTTTTCGTCTTCTTCTCCTTCTTGTAACATGTCCGAGACCCTGGACTCTGATCCCTCAACAGAGCTGGATTCCAAAGGAATTCTCTTCCTCTTTGCAATATTCATGCTACAAATCTTTCATGATATTGACAATGTTCTCTCTCAACAATTTTTTTCTTAAAATTGACATTCCTGACCTTTCCAAAAATATTTGCAAGCAACTTGGAAATTACTTTTCTTGAAACAAGCTAATAATAATTTCACAACAATAAAAAAATAAGAATGGTAGTTCACTTGAAAGCCATTTAAGGTTCTCCATCATCGTAAATAGAAAAGATAATAAATTAGAATTTAAACCTTGTTAATATTTTATTATAAAGATGTAACTACTTTAATCATATGCCGCTTCATGTGAACAACACAAATGACATTGTTCTTCAGTGGGATTCAAACCCACGACCTCTGCTACACCATCTAATATCTTAATACAAACTGCTGGACCAAAAAAAGGGTCAATTTATTTAAAGATTGCCGTTAAATTTTAATAAAACGGGTGATGATAGTCTCAGAAAAGTTTTAAGACAATAAAATTAAAATGCAACAATTAAGGAACAATACTATTTTGATTAATGAACGTAAACTAATGTTAAAAATGTAACTTTTACAAAATTTAAACAAGATAGGAAAAGTGTCAATTTTTTTTGTTGTGTAGCATTGTTTTCCACATTTCAAGGTTACAATACATAATCAGATTTACATTTCAATATCTGTTGAAATCTCGGAACATATTTTTGACCTGAGAAATAGAGTCGTTTGAAATTTGACGTAATATCAAATTATATATTGGGTAATTGACTTCGTGTAAAATTGCACAGCCGAAAGTTTCCTTTTTTATTTTATCCCTGTGATCCCCTGTCCATTAACATTGGGGGAGGTGATGACTTGACTGCTGGTAACCATGCAGCGCGCAAAATTATATCATTTACTGAAATCTATGAAAGGAGAGTGCTACAACTAAAAGCGGTAAATGGCTTGATGATATATTTATTTTATATTTAATTTACAGAACTTTTTAAATTATTAAACTGTCTAAAATAATCCTGAAATAAGATTGAACCGGAAGCATATATCTGTCCAAATATGATTACTTGGTCAGATGTCAAATTACCTCAAGAGAGATTTGTTCGAAGATTTCAAACGATAATAATAATAAGATTTTTGAGGGTAATGGATGTAAAAAATTACTTTCCTACGGGCTAATGCGGCCCTGCAGCAAGCAACCCTATAGTGTCGGCCACCCGTCAACACTGTGTTATATGCGGGTGTTGTCATATGTCATAAATTTCTCTTATTGACAGACCTCACTGCGTTTCCTCTTTCATACGTGTTTTATTTTATTTCGTACTGTTTCTTTGTACCATTTCATTTGTACGAATGAATGATTAATCCTTGAATTTTTGTATAAATCTCTTGGTTGACACGAAAAGAGGAAATATTGAAATGAATTGGATTCTTTTTACTCACAGATTTTACTACTACAAACACAATATTATGTTCTTACAGTAAATAAATATAAATATACCAAGTAGCTTTTCCCCAGTTTGAACATGATAAAGTGGAAAATTCCGATAGTTTTTCAGCATTTAGGGAGGGAAGTTACGGGTGATTCATAATGGAAAATCATAACAGTTTTTCTCAGTATAACACGATATGAATAAGTAAATATGTTGAAGCTTCCCTTTGATCAGATTTTAATGTTTATAATTGCTGCATCATCATAATCTCTCTCAGAAATTTCATTAGGAGCTATTTAAAGTTTGCTAAATACACAAAATAGCATTACAAGCCGTAAGTTACGTGTAGCATGCATCAAAGTGAATTACGAGATCGTCTAGCACGTGCATGAAGAAGGAAAGTATTAACGGAGTCGTCGGTAGATGCATCGCCGGCAACTGTAAGAGTTAATGCATTTTCGATATTCCCATCAGGCGAGGTGCCAATTGTGTTGGTAATATATAGACTCTCTCTTTGCTGTATCGGGGGGTATAATTTACTTTATGATCGTTTTTTTCTTCCGGCGTATGTTGAATTTAGGGTCGCGAGCGGCAGCGGTTTTTACTTCGAGGGTGAAAAAGTTTTAGCGCGGCAATAAGTGTTTATGTTATTTGACGTTCGTGAAAAATTTTCCACGTGGCCTACTTTCGACTTTTTAATTTGTTTTTGTGCGTTGGAGTCAAATTAAAGACGATAATGAAAAGAAGTTTTATATTTTTTGTCGGGGCATTGAGGGTTACAAGCGCGATTTAAGTGCTGGAAAAGTGGAAAATATTTGGTACATTCAACAAAGTTTTTTTGATACCTACTTACAGTTAGACTTACGAGAATTTCATAAATGGAAAATTCTCGTTTCCTTCTTTGATGATTCAGTTCGTAATTTCGCTAAGAAAAAACTCCACGTTTCATTCTCGTCGCACCTTGAAATTAGAGATAAAAACAACCATATATCTCGTATTCGCTGTTACGATGAGAAGATTTGAATTAGTGGGGTCGAACAAATATCGCTAAAAAATTAATTCCTGGTACTCTCCGTATCTACAAATATCTATCAGGATCATGGTTTTGCCAAATTAATACATGTTTGACATAAAGAATAGATAATTTATTTAACTATTATAGAAACAATTGAAGATCGCTCAGAATCAATGTTTAATATACAACTCCCCTCTATCAGACCTTTAATTTTACCTTAGCTCGACCGGATTTAATCAACTATTGTAATAATAATTGACGAACTTTAAAACTTATTTTTTTGACAATTTAGTTTCTCTCCTCTAAGACCTTTAATGTTTTCCAAGAAAATTAGGAATATGCTAAATATCATGATGTTGAATATGGAACAAATGCAACAAATAGAAACTATAATAAAAAGGAAAAAAAAAATAAAGATCGATTCGCCATACATTACGAAAAGATAATTATGATATTACTATATCATACACCACCGTCCAGTAAAAACATGGACCAGAAAATGCACGAACGACACTAAAAATTACGAATCACTTGGAATTATATATCAATTAAAGCAAATGCCGTAGAAAAAAGGTAACAGAGTAAGGCTGGCAAATTTGCATTTAATTCTGGTCGAAAACTTATCGTTAGGAGCAGCAGGAATAATAATAATATAATAATAATAAGACCTTTAATTTTATATTAAACCTACTAGAAATAAAGTAACTTATTAAAAACAATTGACTATCGCTCAAAAATAATTTTGATATTTTAATGCATCTTTCTGTCAGACCTTTAAAATCGACAAGACTTAATTACTATCTAAAAAGAAATTGACATTTATGTTTGTACCCACTCAGGTTTAATCTGTATTATTACAAAAATGTTGCAAATTGCAAGAAAAAAAAAATTGTTTGAAATTTGGGTATTAACATTTTATTTGGAATTAATTTTTGCTGTTAAATCCGTATTCGAAATAAATTTAATTCATTGTCTTGCTCGTCAAGTAACTTCCACTTACAATTTTACAATTACAACCAATATCAACTGATTTCTTCGCATTGTATTTGAATTTTTTTATTATTAAGCTCAACTGCTGAGGTTATATGCCGTCTCGGTACTTCGTTTTCGGTGGTATGACAACGGCACAAGAAACTTATAATTATGAAGTTGCCTTATTTTATCTTTTCTCGTTCGTAAATCGTTGTACATACATATACTCAGACATATATCCATCTCGTTATCAATTTTTTTAATATGATTCCTTTACGTTCTATACTACATATGCATATAAGATAGAGAAATTGGGTTTATTACAATATTATGTTTGTAGGAATGGATCCTCAGCGAGAACGTTTTTCGACTTGAATATTTGTAGACAACGGGAAAGTTCAGCATTTGTAGTGCAGTTGTCTAGTTTCTTCGTTGAGATACGATCGTAAAATCAGAGCATGAGAGCAAGTAATCCAAAGAATTTAGTGTTTGGCTCTAATTAGATATGCAATCATTGAATGTAATCAAGTACATTGTCAGAGAGGATGAAAACGGGCAGCTGTAGCAAACAGTGCAGCAATGAAACCAGCAGCAGCGGCAATGCAAGCTAACCTAGAATCCACAACTGCCGCAACTGCACAGCTAAGTGTGGAACCAGCGGAAGCGGACAATTCCGTCCAGATTTGACGAGCGGCGAGCAACGCGCAAACCTCGCAAACCTCGTGTGAGATATCAGCAGTTGTCCATTTAACCGCGCTCATTCCGTCCGATCAATATAGCGCTCAGCTTGGGAATGAGACATGTGAAACAAACACTCGTTCGCTTGCGGGGGTCATTGGTTAATGCTTTAGCCTCCAGGATGGTTAATACATGACGCTGCCGGCGCGCAGGTCAGGTCAGAGGTCGTCTCGTCCCCGGCGACAAATGATCCATCAAATAATCCACTGCAGACGCTGGATTACAGAAAGATCCTCGCTTCCTACACCGGCGAATTAGGACAGCTCAACTTACACTTTGTAACCAATCTTCAGTTTACGGCAGTTTTCAACACAAATTTGCAACAAAGTTACCGTGAAACACTTGAATCGATAAGCAATATAGTAATTGACAAGTAGGAGATACGACAACTATTCCGGGAACTATTTTTGGCATCGAGATTGAATTTAGGAAAGAAATGGCCGGTTCGTGTGTGAGAAGATAGAGCTGAATATCCTGAGTGTATTAAGTAATCCAAGGGAAGGTGTGCTCCTTGCCGATGGATAAATTATTAAAGTGAATTTGCGCTCCAAGGTTTCAAAGTGTAGGTGATTGCAATTTAATGGAAGTCTTATTTTTAAAAGTCTGAAAATTTTATCATGGAGTTCTCGATTTTGCTTCTCCTTTTTTAATTCTTCGGACTTGAATAGCGATGCATTATTGAAATATTTCAAGAAGTTAGTTGGTTTTAGTTAATTGTGAAGTTTTCTAAAGTGCCAATAGTTCATAATGATGCTGTTAAAAAGAAAGAAGTTTCTTTCGTAAATGATTAAGACGAGATTGGCTGAACTATTGAATTAGTTTATCGGGATCCAGTAATAATTCAGCGCCAACTTTGCACAACTTTCCGCACGTTTATTGGTTACTAAATGGGCTCTCTTCGACTACTATTCGATAAATTTATAAATACTGCCATTATCAACTACACTCTAAATGCGAAATGAAATCCGATATGCAATGATTTCTCACTTTAAGAAAACAAACTCTCGGGGCTTATTTTATTGGCTACTAAGATGAAATCGCCCAATGTATGATCATTTATCAAAATATAACGTTATTTGCTTATTTATTAATTAGACAATATTCTACGACATTTTTATTCATAAAATAAATATCCAACAATTAAACTGATACAGGCGACTTTTAAAAAGAGGCAATGAAAAAAGTGCATGATAAAAGTAGCGCACGCGACTCGATAACCATAGGTTAAGGGTGTATTCCTTTAGGTAATTTGAAGTCAAAAATATTTTTTTACCCTTTTTCCGATTCTCAATATTAGAAGATTTATGGGCGACACTAAATTAAATAGAGCAGGCCAGTTTTGTTGATTAATTGTAGCAATTGTTTCTTCTTTGAGGTTTCATATTTGTGTATCTTAATGATAATTTGCTTAAATTACATTTTCAAATCTAGGATATAACAATACACTCTTTATTTATGAATAAATTCATGAAAAAGCTACTTCCTCAAGGAAGAGCTAGAATGTGTAATCAGACAGAGGGAGGACATTTTGAACAGTTACTTTTAACTGTTGTATTAAATTTAATATCGCTCATAAATCCTGTAATATTGAGTTTCGGACATGAGCGTATAAGGATTTTCGACATAAAATTACCTAAGAAATACATCTGTATACCCTGTACTGATGGCATATGTTTATTATATGCCTTAATATAAATAAAATCAGTTTTGCAACGAATAACTGCAAAATGTCACCAAAGTAAATTATTTTATTTTACGTTCCACTTCTAATATTTGCCAACTTAAATCCAAGTTACTCCTAATACCAAAATCAAGCAACACTACCAAAAATTACGAAAGCGCATTTTTTATCGTGCGCCTTTTCGATTTTCGTCTTTTAGAGTGTGCGCTATTTTTATTATGCGTCATTTTGATGGTCGCTCTTTAAAAATTCTTTATCAGATAATACCAAATTATGGTCGGAACGGCGTTTCCCAGGTTTGATAAACAAAACAAGCTTATCTTCCTCAAAGGGAGTAACCAATAGTTATTTGTGTATCAAGTGCGGATAGAGCATTGTTTGTTGCACGCGGCGAGAATTTGTTGATCGAGGCGAAGCCGAGATCAACAACTCGACAAGTGCACCGAACAAGCTCTATCCGACGAGATACACACAATATTTTTTCTACAATCGTTGAACAATGTCAAGCTGTAGAAAAAAATTAATTTTCAAAATTATCTTTGGTCACGCCTATAACAATTCAGTAAAATTGTAGTTACCCATGTCACCGTAATCATGACAACGTTTATAAACAAAATAAAAATTTTCAAAGAAATCATAATTTGACAAATGGAGTACATTTGACATATGGAGTACATTTGACATATGGAGTATATTTGACATAAAGTCTACAGAGTGAAAACGTTTATGGTGATTAAGTTGAAGTGTATGGACGTATATGCCTGTATTTGCAATAGCAAGGTTATTACCAGAAAAATCCAATGCATCATTTACTTCTTTTACCTAATTTATTTTTGTTTTGTTTTTGTCGCACTAGTGCGACAATATGTCACTTTGTCGCCCTAGAGCGACAATTTTGAACATTTCCTAACCAAAAATGGAATAACAATGTCGATATTGTGCAACGATTGTAGAAAAAAATATTTGCCAGGTGCCAGGTGGATATCAACACAAACCTGACATATAAACTTGTTATTTGAATTAGAATGGGCCTATCAAGGAATTGTTGGGGTAGTCTTGTGACTAAACACGGTGTTTTTGTTTGTTTATAATGTCGAACAAAGCGTGATTTATATAATTTTTTCAACAGAAACGTTGAGTATCAACTGTTGCTGACAACAGATGAGTTGTGTTGTTACAGTTCGAGAAAAAAAGTAAAATAGGCCGTGCGTAATATTCCGCTGTGAGCGAAGCCAGTGCGAACGTCAAGCGCGAGACATTTGTAAACAGACAATGGGGGTCCAGGTGAATGTGATGTAAAAGCGTGTACGCCATTTCGGGACCGGTATATTTGCATACGAAATTGCACATAGTATCACGCGGTGCATTGTTCACCGTTGCAGATAAGTGCATATTTATAAACGGTGCGCTATTAAGAATTCCGAAGCGTTTCTGATCGGTATCATATATAGGCGCGTCGGTCGTGGCTTCATCTACCAATCACTATTAACATATTGAAACGATAACCATTATGCATTATATTCCTTGTACGCAATGCATTCTTGCGGGACTCATTTTTTATTTTGCAAGGGTCGAATTATAAATAACCCATACTTTATATACTTTGTACGGTGAATATTCTTCAACAGTAATTTTAGGTTATGTAATTATAATTGTGTAATTTGCTACTTCAGAAAATTGCTGTCATAATGTAACTGTTTTGATAAATTGCACACAAATTTCAAATATTTATGTGCTGTCATAATTATTTAATCTTTTACGTACAAAGTAAATAGCCTCAAATATAGTTTTCCTGCTCCTCGATGTTACATAAAGCTACCTTTGAATCATTCAAATAATCTCTGACGTAGTTCTTTCTTTGTCAATGTTCCTCCAGTTACTTTTGAAATATGTTTTATTACCAGTAAGTCTGCAATAAAAATATCAATAATTTAGACTCTAAAGCTACATTTAGAGCTACCCAATTATCAATTTCGTTTAATAGTTAGAATCAACAGTAGCACTTTGACAAATTGGAATCAACGCTAGCGATCACACCGTCACAATTAAGATTTTAATTTATAAGTATTAATTGAGAAGCTCACAAACTCCACTTGAAATTAATGAGATAAAAATATAATTTTTTTCTTTTTAGTAACTTAATAGCAGTTTTATCAAAATATAAAATGATATGTTTACACATAAAGTAAATGTTTATATAACAAATTCTACTTTATGTAGACTGTTGGATGAAATCCTGTAAAATAGTTTATTTAAATAAAACGTTTCTGTTATTCTACATAATTCGGAACATTATACACAAATAAAATATCTTACAGAACTTAATCCAAAAGACTTTATAATTTACTAAAAGTTTTTCAATTTATTAAAAAATTATTATTGACGTGATTTCTGATTATTTCAACAATATTTCAATAAATGTCACTTCCATTAAGTAAAAATTGTAAAACATAATCATATTTTAAATCTTTAGTTTTAGGGTACTCCAACCAATTACTAACTGTAATTGGCAATTACTATTGTTAATTTTACAATATAAATTTGGCAGTTTTAACTGTCTTAATTTTAGAATTTAATAAATAACAACTCGTTAAAAAGAACAACAACTAAAAGCTACTATTAAAAAGAGCACACAATAAAATGAACGTGTAGGTTATCAATTTTGGAAAATTTAAAACATTATAAAATTAAATAATATTAAAATTTTCAGTTTTATTTTTCGTAAATAATAATTATTTCTTTTGTTACTCGTACTTCCTTAGCTCTTCAATATAAACAGTCAAGTAATACGAGGTATGTACAAACTCAGTTCTAACTTATACCAAGCAACGAAAATTGTTACTTTACAACACAGTTATAAATATATCATTGTTTTAACCTTTCATTGGACTAATAATGTTGTTGGCAGCTAATGTCCATTGATTAATTTTATTATATTGTTTATAAAGTTGTCACGTTGTAATTCAGGTCACAATTTAAGGTATACAAAATTGGATCAATAATTCCAGTCTACCAAACTAATCATTATAGTAATGAAGTACTCGTACAATGCCAATAAGCTGTGACTAAATATTACCTAAATGGTCCGCCATCATACGTCAATCACTTGAAGGTTATGTCTAAATATTAGATCTTTGTATATGTCGAGAAGTGGCAACGTGCCTTGAGGGAAAACGAAACAATGCAGAACTATAAAGTGGAATTATAATTAAGTTAATGTAGAACATTTGTAAGTTCTTAAAATCGTGTTCATAAATATTAAGTAATCGCTGACAACCACAGAAAATTTAATAATAAATTTGTCGTGGCCATTAGCATGCAAAGAGCGAATAAATTATTAAAAACTGAAGCCACGTAATGCCACTCGAAGTCGAAAGTTTCCTTCCCGGAGAATCAACTGTCGCTCTCGGGTCTCCGAGTCCGCGACCATGTGCTGGGAGATTCATGGGCAGGCGGCAACCTTCGCGAATTCCTCTGAAACTTTAAGGAGTTCACTTTCGGCAGCAGATGGAGTCGCCGCCTCGCCCCGGGAAAGAGATGTCGCCATTGTGCCCTTCCTGGTACTTCATCCTGCTTCCTGTTCCCGTGAAAGATTGTTTCATTTTTTACCGCGAATTCTGTCGTGTTTGTCTGGAAATTGCTGGTTATTATCTGGTTAACGTGTGAATGGAGTTATTGTGAGCTTGTGGTTTTCTTTGTGGTTGAATGGATGATTTTAAGTTTCGTGTGCAATTCTGGACAGTTCATTCAAGAATAGTGTCGAAACGGTAATTGAATAAAACTCTATCTCATGAAGTATCATTATATATAATCTTGTATTCACTTAATTCCAAACAATTTATTATTGAACACTATTGAAAATTTTTCTTTGTGTCATAAATAATCAGCTACATAAAGAACTACAGCAATTTGTTCTTTGAGTTTCTATAATTGAAAGGAAATGTTAAATATTTATATTCCCTTTATAAAAATATATATTTGCTAAATTTGCTTTGATATATTTAATTGATATTTAATTTTTAGTATAATATGATTACTTGAAGTTGACTATTAAATGTTGTCCTCAAGGCTTTTTAGTTGTACTAGTTATTTAATTTAACTTTAACAGAAAAATAAATTATAATAATTTTGAACCTGAACCTTGAACCTGGTTGGTACTAATCTACTGTGGGTGGTGGGTGGTTGTAAAATCAACCCTTAGAAGTGCACAATGATATTTAAAAAGATAGGAGATGATAAATATTACTAAACAGAGCCTATGCTTTGAAGCGATCCGCGCATTCGTCAGGGCTGTCCAATACAATTTTTTATTCGAATCGGCCGCTAAGTTCATTGGCTCGTTTTTAGTATGTTTATAACTTTATAGTTGCCAATTTAAATGTACCCCTATGGTTACCCATCCACTAACATATTTGGGGGCTATGATTTGACAGCTGGTAACCGCTCTTTAAACGCAAAAATATATCACTTATCGAGATCTGCGTAAACAGAGTGCCACACCCATAATGGGTAAAAGGCATTATAATGTATTTATTTTTTTATTTAATATCCCGAAGTAGAAAAACTCTTTAAATATTCTGTGTGAATTATTTCTGCATTAACAAATAAGATGACAAGTAAAAAATTGAAATATAGAGAGAAGGTGAAATGAGTTGATGTGGTGGATCAATTATTTGGAGCTACTTAAGGCTAATAAATATTTCTTTCTCAAGTGTAGCCGCGCCAGCAGAAGTTTAATTACAAGTCCACATCTCTTTCAGCAGTTGACGGTGTCTCATCCTTTGATATTTAAATCACAATGTGCTGGATTTAGGTTCGGTCACGTGTTTTGGGCATGTGCAAACACTTGACATCAAACGCTGGGCGCTGAAGAAGCACATAATTTACCTGGAAGATGGCTCTGCTGGGCTCTCGTTTGATCCTGCGGCTCTGGCCAGCTCATAGCTCTCCGTGCGCATGCAGATCCGAGATCTGAGTCCGTTAGCCCGAACCCCAGTCATGTTCATGTGTACTCTCAACTCGCTGGTCTCCAGTTGTACCTTTGCGGACGTGTTGTAATTATTGTAGGCTAAATACCTCCATGCATTATTCACGAACGAATATATTATACGGGAATTACCTTATGGATGGATGTGGTGACGCCATGTTTCAATGAATCCACTCAGAATGCCCTGACTCTAACTACCACCACGACCATTCATATCAAATTCTAACATTCTGTTCAACTGCACAAAAGTATCTACGTTTTTGTTCCCTGGCGAAGACGTGGTTTTGGAAGTAGGGTCTAATCTTGGCAATGGAGTTATTTATTTTTCATGAAAATTCATCTCTTTAGGAAGGAATTAGATCGTAAAGTTTGTGCATTATGTGATGAAGCGATATCCATACTTGGTTCTGGAGCGAACAAAGCGTGCGGAGCGTCGAAGTAAGTAATGGAGTTCGGTAATCTCGATGATTAAACCCATATGCAGTGTCTCTGGCTGTGGCGCAAGATGTTGAAACGCGATCATCAATCATGCAAGAAGGAAGAATCAAAACAACATCAACGAACGCAGAACGCTGACTGAAGCATCTCCATCTGAACTCTGGCAGGCGATTTCACAAATTAGTCAGGTCAAAATGTCAACGAAGAGTCATAAACAGTATATTTTAAGCATGTAATTCTAGAAGGAATGTAATTAGATCATGGTTTATGCCCTGTAGGATGGCAGTTTAATGCGCTAACTACCGTAATAACGAAATACTGCCGTACCGATGAAAGATCGTTGCAGAGGAACGCAAGCGTGAGAAATAAACCTTGGATCTTAGCAGGCTATTGCGATATATTTCCACTGTTTCCTTAAGGGATTTACTGGAACAATAGGCACGCTCCTACACGTCACCAGAGAGCAATGAAACGACACAAGTTTCGCCCGAAAGTAGCATCAAACTCGGGATTCTTTACGAATAAATTAAATATTTTATAAGTACTTTCTGACTTGCAATCCAATGTCACTACTCCCAGAAACGAATTAAAACCTCACGTACTTTACCCTTTCTAGTTCTACCATCCACAATCCTAGGAAATACTTTCACAAGTGGCAAAAGTTCATGAGTCACGGTATTTAAACGTCAAAATTAATTGCAAAATGGTGCAGGAAATAGAGTAGTTTCCTTTGATATGTGTGTCAACAAAAGATAAGTGAACGCAAATAGAGCTGATAAAAATAAAAGTAAAAAAATCGTTTAAATCTAAGTGAGCGTCGGCCACCGAGGGTGAAGACCGATTTCCACGTCATTTTATTCTGTACTTTGCGACATTTTGAAATTCATCCTCGAGAGATTTAACCTCAAGAAACTGAGAAGGGAAGACGAATCATCGACATCGTTTTTGAACCGTTTTAATTTTCCAGCGCGTTGATTCTCGACGAAATGAAATTATATCCGGTGGATGTTGCAAGTAAGTTTTGTACGTGCTTATAGGGCCACGTTGCTTGCCCTGCTCTACCAGCTCTCAATCTGCAGCTGTGCGGAATATTGATGCTCAACGGCTTGAAATGAATCCCGGATAGCTCAAGCATTCATACATACATTTCATTGTTTAATCACTAACTCTCATTTTGTTAATTTTTGTACGTTATTTTTGGTATTAATTTCATATCAATTTGAAATTTTAACTTGCCTTCTTGTAAAACAGTGTCGTAAATATAAATGGGTGTGATGGCTTATCAATTTATTTAATATCGGAATTCTCTTAAAAAGTTTTGCTTTAAATGATACTTATTGTAAATTTAGTTTCTCTAGATCACATCCGATGAGTATAAGATGCTATATATGGAGACAAAATTGTTCTTTGAGATTGAAAGGATTTATAATGCTTATGTTATAAAAAGAATAAGGTTTAGTTAAATTTTAAGTTTATGTTCGTTTTATTTCAAGTGAATATACTTTACTTTATATAGTATGTACAACTTTCCGTGGCGATTGATTCCATTAGTGTTTCTCAGCAGGTATTCCAAAAGAGGATTAAAGAAATTTATGAGGGTCTACTTTACAGGGTTGTACTGGATAATATTTTCAAATGAGTTTTACACAAACAGACACAAGTAATATCAAAATATGAAAAATTTTAATAAAATGAATTTTAAATGTCGTTTTCTACAACATTGCAACTATTCTCTGTGAATTTATTAGATATGGAAATTGAATTGAAGATCTTATAAACCTCAATCTGTGAGTTAAAATAAATTGAACACTAATTTTTACTACAAGGTTGTTAAAATACAAAATCTGATATGGGCATAAACATACTTTTTTGGCCAATACGATTCTACCTCTTTTATCGATAATAAAATTTACTGATATGTGCCCAATAGCCAGATATAGTGAGGAAAATTCCTGATTTTATTGAAAGTCCTTATTTCAGTGATATAATAATAATAATAATGTGTTCCTGTATCTCCTCATGGGAGCATAGGGCCGGAATTCCACCGGTTTCAATGGCCGAATGTTTTACTTGCATTAACGATGTTGCTGATGGTCAGTCAACAGGCAACTGCAAGGGACCGCCGGCTTATAGTGACCTCCGAATCACTCAGACCCATCTGTGGTCACTTGTCAGAGCTACGAATTATAATTTTTTTTTTCTATATTTCGAGATGTATCGTGTGGGACGCGAACCCCGACCGTCAGATTACAGACTGTAAACCTGAGCGCTCTTAGCCTCTTGACCATCAATGGCTGTATTTCAGTGATATACATACTTGAAATTATTTACAATTATGTCTTATATTTTTCTTAAATTAAATCACAAATTAACAACTTTAATTTAGATTTAAGTTTGGTTCATTGACAACACTGTTAAACCGGCGTACATCTGAAAACCTAACCTTTGACGTATCAAAATGTATTTAAGGTGCAAATCATTTTTAGAAACATGTGAAAAAATGTTGTGTCTAACACTAGAAGAAAGCACTTCTTCCATTTTCGCTCAAATTGCCTCATTCGCTGCGCTCATGAAGTAAATTCTAGCTCGAATGGGAAAAAGAAGCGCTTTTCTCTCTAGTTTGACAAATAACTATTTATTGACCTAGTACTTTTTTGTTTTTCTTTTGTTTTTACCGGATTATTTATTATTTTTTAAATAATAATTTCATTATATAGTCTTTGTCATCACCTAACATATCAGTGTTTTTAATTTTTATATTTATTTTTGTTCTTATGAGTTCTGTTTCACTGACTTGGTTTGGTTTAATTCCCTTTCATACATAAATGTCCACCGGTACTTTTTAGTGTGATTATTTTTTCTTAAATAAAATTTACCCTTTTTTTCTCTCTTCTATATTTTATATTTTGATTTTTAGTTTTATTACTGTAGTCACACCGGATGCCTAATGATAACCATTAAATGGTCGAAACTCGAAACCGGTAGCAATATAAATTGATTGAAGAACAGTGTGAAAAGTACTAATAGGATTTTATTTTTATTTTTTCTTTTCCCCTTGAATAAATATGTTCTCACGGCTTTTACCCATTATGGGTGTTCTATTCTGTTTACGCAGATCTCGCTAAATGATATATTTTAGCACATGAAGTGCGATTATCATACCAAACCTAACACCAACTAGTAATATCCATATTTTGAATCGATTTTATCTTGACCACTGTCCTAGTTGTGTAATCTTGATTGATCTCTATTAGTTTGTTAAGTACAAAAAATAAAACTCTGGTAGATTATACGACGAGACAATTATTTTATTCTAAAACGAATTTTACACAGAGCAAAACAAAATAACTGATTACACAAAACTCTTTATCAACACATTTTCTTAAACACAACAACCAAAAAAGACAAAAGACATCACTCTTACCAACCTAGTGATAAGTAAATTTTCTCACAACATGTAGTGTTGCCAACTCAACTATTTTTCAGTTTCTAACAAGTTCTACTGATAACGAGAAATTTATTCTCGAAATACGTATATCGTATATAGATTTTTTGTTTGTAGTTTTAAGGTTTATAGTTTTTTGTTTTATTAAATGAGTTTTTAGGTATTTGTCTTAAAAAAAAGTATGCGAGATTCGTACAATGTACATGCAAGAATTTTTTCGATATATTTGCTTAGTTTAACTTTATTCTATCGCGGTATAATTATTAAAATATGAACGGACTATAGGTAGTTCTCAAATTTCAACGTTAAATTAGTTAGTACTTTTTGCCGCCAGCCCCTTTATCTTATAAATATTGATGTTTTAATTAATTTCCAATTAATTTTTGGTATTTTCATTTAAACTAGGTTGTGATTTTATTTTTGAAATTTTATAGAGCATAAATGCATTCAATCTGTCTTGTTTTACAAACAAAAATATAGTACAATAAATATTTAAATACGTGTAGTGTTGTAGTAGTTGATAATAATTTGTCTCTGTTTATTTAGTGACGACAATAATTCAGTGTATAAGTAATTAGAGATATCTTTGGTAGTTTCATGTGGAGTGAGACAAGTCTATTTGCGCAGCTAGTAGTGGTGTAATTCTAAGGGATAATGTGGAAGATTATTAATAATTTCATTTCCTGCGCGGAAAAGCAGGCGTTGGCAGTGCGACTTGCGAGTGCAGCATCTTTTTGCGGGGTGCTATCGCGGCGTCGACCGTCGACGCAAAGTTAGTAAGTCATTTGGCGTCGTCTCCGTGCATAGGGCGCATTCTTGTCTAACTTACTGCTGCATATTTCATGCTGTTACCTTTCTTATTGCATTCATGTTCACTGAACATGCTCCATGCTCCTCTGTACTTCTCAGTGTTCCTCCTCGTTCTTTACATGTGTACGGGGGTGGAAAACTTCGCCTCCTCGCCCACTCCATACCGCCTTGATTTGTTTAATAAAATGCAAGCCTTTAAAATATGATAGTTGTAAAGTTTTCTTGTGTCGACATAAATTGTTCGGATGTCGCTGTATGTTTTCCTCTGTTTACTCACTACGCCGCAATGGGAGATAGTTTCATTATTTTTATGGGGCATTCGAGGAAATATGCCCCACAAGAGACGCAATGAATATTATCTAGCTAAGATATACGGCAAACTAGTCCTCATCTTGTATTTTTACCTTATTTTTAAATCGTTCTTTAATACTAACTCATTTTATTTTTGTTTCAGGTAAGCGATCAACTACCAAACATTCCTGATGAATTTTTAACACTTTGGTGAGGAAAATTTTAAATGTTTTGCAACCCGAGAACGAAAATAGATAAATTTATAAATAATAAATTGTTGAACACTCCACGCGTTATTACTCCTACAACTTTTATGAGCCATAACACAGAATTATGAAACATTAACTAGTCTTCATAATCTTACATCGTTTGGTAACTTAAATTTATGTTGTAGAAAATTAATATATAGTTTACGCTAATTGAATTCCTTACAATAAAATAATGTTTTATTAACTGTAATTTTTGGAATATCTTAGAATCATATATGTATCGTGAGACAATTTGACAATTTATTACATAAGTGATGGCACAGTGACACTCAAAATAACTTTTACTTGTTACTCATTTGTAAACACCATTTACTCAAGCCCTCTATTGCTTTTGAAAATGAATCTTTACAATTCACAGCTACATTGTAAAATTTTTACAAGTTAGTGAACTAGGTAATAAGGTAAACAATGCATGTTGCCACAGTAATGCTTACAAGGCTTACGCGAAATCATTTAAAATAATTTTGAACATAACAGTTGTGTGTAACAGACAGGACTTGATTATAATTTTAATTTGATTTACAAATGAGTAACAAGTAAAATGTTGTACAATACACGCGAGGTAACTGTTCTACTGCTTCAAGGAGGTGACAGGCTCGCCTTATTGGCTCGTCGTTCATTTCCTGCATTCAGCAGTAAAAACTGTTTTACCTTGCTTGTAATGTAAATAACTATAACTGGGCACTATTATTGTATAAGACACTAGTTAAATATTTCCTACAACATATTTATATTCGTTGATAAGGCTGGAACTGAACAGGAATTTTCCACGAACAACTAACAACAAACAATTTATTTAGTTTGAAATCTCTTAATATCGTTTGCAATCTTTAATCGTAATACGCACAAATGGCGTTTTTACTTTTTTTTGAATGTAACATAATTTACTTTATTTCATTTAGTCATTGAGATATGCCCAAAAATAGATTTTATTTTTATTTAACCTGATCATCTCATAGACATCATCGCGAAAATAGTCAAATCTTAGTCGAGGGATCTTAAAACGTGCCTTAACATATGTGCAAGAAGTAATAAAATAACTATGTCATCACGCTATTATTTACCCAGTTTAACTATGGCACTGTGCTTTCACAGATCTCGGTAAGTAATATATTTTTACCTACCATCAAGTTATGCCCCATAATGGAGAGGGAACTACAGGAGTAAAATATTTTCAGAGAATACATAATTATGTTTCTCATAGTCATAATGGCTGGTACCGCGAACTCTGTTTTTGGGTTGTTTTAAGAGAAGTGTTGTATGTAGCTTCATTTTTAACGTACACTATAAAATTATTTTATAAAAAAATGCTTCAAGAAATCTGACCGAGAAATATATTATCTACCACTTTTATTTTAGAAGATTGTACAGCGCTAAAACCGAGGCTAAACACATTTCTTAAAACACCTAAAACAGAGCTTGTGGTACCAGCCAATATTTTTGTTTACAACAAAATTAATAAGATGATAAGCTGAAACATACTCGTATAAACAAACCAAGAAAAGAACAATAGAATAATATATATTGGTGGAAATATAAAGATGTTATTCAGTGGGAGCAATTTATCAAACGAGTGGTTCCCCCACTGAATTTCGGCAACATTTATTGAAACTACAAAAGAAGCAGGGGCTCTTAACCTATCCGCTTATCTCCCGCGCTTCAAAAAGGTTTGCCGTGTTCACCGCCGCTGAAAACACACAGCATAGATTTCCATTCCGCACTTATCACCGCGATAAATAAGTTCCATTGTTAAAATATATTTCCGAGAAAATTTTTTCTCGCCCAGGCCGCAGCATCTCTTGGATAAAATATGGTATTAATGTGTTGGAACGAATTCGCCGCGTATTTAACGCGTAATGCGAGAGTTCTTGAAACGACGCCCTAATCTGGGACCCGCGCGAAATTAGACTTGCTTGGGAATCTTTTCGCCGAGACCCCAGGAAGAAGTGAGGAGGATATTAGGGTAGTTGAATTCAAGAGCTTCTTTTGACACTTTATTTAGGTCACGCGATAGACATTTTTCATTTTTGTTTATACGATTTTCACAATCATTTTTTGGGACAGATTTCTGTATGTATTTACAGAAACATTAAAACTGTAAGCACAACACGAAATTAGTAGTTATCGTTAATGAACATGGTTAGCGTTAGAAGTCTCGTAGTGTTCTTAAAAACAGAATTAGCTCAACGTTAAAACTGTATTTTATGATCCACAGTCCGATGCGTTACCATAGAGCTATTTACCCCATTAAAAAAATATCTGCAATTAATTTCAAATCAAAGTAGCAACAAGCTAGAGTGGTTTCTAATATGATAGCAACGTGTTGATAATCCCGGAAAACAAATAAACAGTGCGGTAATAAAAAAAGCAAACTAATGCGGCAATAAAAGTAATTACTTATCTGAGTGCGATATGTATGATCGTAGATAAATACTCGTATAACATATATCTCATTTTTAAACATTGATTTGCTGTAATTGGTTTTGAAAATATATTTAAGTAGGTATTTAAGTTTAATGAGAAAACAAATAGTTTTCCTCTACAATGTTGGAAAGCAGACTGAAAGACTTTACTGTTCTTAAGATTTCAGAAATAATTCTTGCAAAGTTGTGTCACGGCGCTATTCCTTTATCCTTGCGCTCTTTTTAAGATTCTGTCTGTTGCAAAACGCCTGGGGGATAAATGTTTTATTTAAAAAATCTTTAGCCTCCGGTTGGAACTTACTTTTAAAGATATCATTCTGAATGAACTTTTGTTCAGGGCAATTAAAATTTTCTTTATTTATTTTCAAGCTTACCGTTAACAAGATTACTCATTATAATCTGAAATGAAAATTTTCTTGTTTAGTAACGAATTTTTGTTTGATTTCCATGAATATTCAAGGCTTTGCATAAATCAGCAGAATTCAATCCGAAATTTTTCTTTGGCGTATTTTTTCTTGTTTTCTTTTCATTACCATTTCAACCCAGTAATATGGAAATTGTCAGATTAGCTTTTTCAAGATTTGAAAACTATTTTCTTTAACTACCGAATAATAAAGGGATGAAGAGTTTATTTGATCTTGTATTCCGTTTTGCTGAAGTCAGTTTGCTTTACATTACAATTTAAAACGGCAGGAATCTCAAGTTTGGCCACTTCCGGGGAGTTTCAAACGCCACATAAATTTTTAAAGAGCACATGGGCAGACACAGCGTTTAAGATTCGCCGCTGGGCGAATTACGGCGCTGGTCGAACCATTCTTTCGGGCTGCGTTGCTGCTGATAATAACCGTATAAGAGGTACTGGTGTTCTGATCCTATGAAATATTCACCGTTATTTTCGCAATGGACGTATTCTATAAATGGCCATGGTTTCCTGTCTGGTGGCGTTTCAGTTTCCGCTCCATAACTGCTGGTGTTTGGATGCTGCTACGCAGGCTCTACTGCTTATCGTGTGACCAGACGGAACTATAATGTTGCACGCTATTTCATTACCTTTGCCGTTTTCTTTGTTTTGTGGTCCTGCAGGACAACGAATCTGTGGCATTAAATGGGATTGCTTCTTTTAACGGTTATTCCTTATTTCATGAGGACCTGATGGCCTGTATTGTAATTTATAATTTTATATTGTTACTTTCTTATCTTCGAGTTTTTTACCTTCCTTACAGGATGTGGCGGAAGGTACAGGAATCTTGCTACAAAATCGGTAATGAGTTTTCAGTGGATGAACACGTTTTAGGGTCCCTAGAATACGATTTTACTAGCTTCTCGATGATGTCTGTTTGTGTATTTGTCTGTCTGTCTGTCGGTCTGTGTGGATATCTGTAGCTACATTTTGTCAAAAATATTGAACAGAAAATTTTAATATTTTGTATATAGCAATTGTGTCCCCTTGGGAAATGGTAGTTTACTTGAAGCCCTAGCGAGTTATATTGAAATATCTCTATAAATTACGATTTATTTAAGAATAATGTTATAAATATTATCTACAATTGTTCTTTGAAACATTTTTCTCTTACTGTCACCATTTACGAATTACAAGACATTAAAGAAAATTATATTAAAAAAAAAATCTGAGGCGGGAGGGTATTGTGGTGCCAACAACAATAAATTTTCACTTTTTATATAGTTTGATTCGCTTTTAATGTAGTTTCTAAATCTATAAAATAAATGTAATTGTTTTAAAAATATAGTATATTGCACAACAACTCCAGAAAGTTATCTATTTCAGGCGAGTTGTGAGAGTTTTAGCACAAGACAAAGCCGAGTTCTGCAATTACACAAACGTGAAATAGGTAATTCTGCACGAGTTGCACACATACATTTTCTAAGATCACACTTTTGTCTCGTCAAGATTTAATAATAATAATTCTGACGTTTATTATTACAGCATGAAGGCGGCGCAAGCGCAGATGTTCACAAATCTATAGATTATAATATAAAAACTAAGGACATATCTTATTAAAAAATTGATGTAATTTCTTTGTAATCTCAATATTGAAAACAAAGATTCATATAAACTCTGAAATAATTATTAATGATTTTATGATATATAAATTATACTTGACATATTAATATCACACATTATTATATTATTAGTAAGTTGGTCACACTTACGCGTGGAATAATTGCCCACGCTATTCCACACGACTATGCGAAATATACAATTTTTATGTTTTGTGTAGTGTGAAAAAAGAACAATTTTCAGTAGTGTTCGTAGAAAAATATTTGGGGGGAGGAGGGGGGGGGGGATGAGTCTGTTTCTTGGGACACCAGGTGGCCCGGTATAGCATATATGTCTTACCTAGTAGAAGAGTATATGTACTATTAAAGTTTCAAAGTAAGGAAAATGCAACCATTTATGGATACAATTTTGCTGTGATTGTTTTGGTTTAAATGTAGGTGAAATAACGTTTGTTCTGATGAACCAGTTAGTGAGTTGTTTTGTGAGTGGATTACAAGTCCTTCGTAGCAATGATTAATAAATGCGTAAACTTTATAAGCGGTCAGAACAGAACGTTATTCGAATGCTTTTTAAAGATTAAAGTGATTAGCGCTTTGAAAGTTTTGTTTTATTTGACAGGCGGCTAAAACAAATGGGAGTGACTAAACTACCTACTTATCCGTTAACCTTCCCTTGCCAGACGAGTAGTGTTTGCCAACTCTTAGGCCTCTTTTGACCTACATTAAAAGGGTTAAACCCACAGTTAATACCACTCTTCTTCAACAAAAACAAAACTGTATTATCGTGCATAATTACCACTGCTCAAAATAAATATTTGTAACTCAGGAAAATTGCTTTAATGGATTTGTGATGATCCAATTGTATTTATTTATATTGCAAATTAATATTTTATTGCGCACGTTCGATACTTTTTATTGCATTGCACTTAACCTAAAAATAAACCTGTTATGTGTAATGGATAAAAATTTGCTGTTAGTTTATGTAATGATTGTTTATAATGGAACAATCAACATAGCTAGAATTTTCATCGGCTGGAACCTCTGTAATTTTTATTGAAATCGTTAATAGAATGTAATTTTACCCAATACAAAATCCATATATACGTTAATTTTTTGTTCCAATTTCCAATCTCGTTTTATTTTTCATTTGTTGTTCTATCACATTTTCACAAAAGAGTAAAATGAAAAATTTAAATAACATTACTGAACATTGTGAAAATTTAACAAATATAAAATTATCAAATTTTATCATATAAATAAATTGATATATCATCACGCCAGTTGTGATCCTGCCCGACGCGAATGTCAAATTAAATAGGTACGTAAAACTCAAGAATTTGTTTTGAACGATCATGAGTTGATTTTATAAAAATTATTTGAATACTACCAACTTTGATATTAAATTAAAGATCTCAGAAAGGTGAATTAAATTAAAATGTTAAAAATAAATTCTGAGTGAACTTCATTTGTTTCCTGTGCAATATATTATATTAAAAATTAGAGATCTCACAAAGAAATGGCAGAGTAAAATATAAAAATTACTGTGGAAAAATAATGATCGAGGATACAGTCAAAAGATCTTTATTTTCTACAACGCCTACCTTTCAACACCACTTGTATAATGCATTTTTAACATTATTACATATATTTTTTCTACTAGATAAATATAGTATATACACCGCAGGAGAAAATTGTGTTATTCCCTTGTCCTATATTTACTTCGCGGGAATAATTCATACACTTCTCTCCCTTAATGTATAAAATACTATTATGTATTAGCAAAAAATTTTCAAATATTGTTCATTTTCCCAACTTCTAAAAATTTTGATCAACAAAATTCTGTTGAAAAATGCAGTTTGTTAAAGATAGAATTCCTTCACTATTTTCAAAGCGTCATAAGGACATATAGTCTGGGATTTTTCATGGTAAACCTGCGAGAGATCCCAGTGTCCGTGCCTCCGTGAGCGTCTGTTGTAGTTGAGTCGGCCATACTTTGATCTCGCTTGACTTTGGGCCAGGGGTTGGATAATCCCAGCGAAACTATTCCGATATCCTCAGATATTCGCTGTAATCTACTGGTTATAGCGTCTTCTCAGGAACTTCCGAAAACCCTTTGTGCTACTCACCGCTTTCCTGCGCTCCTGCTGCACCTCCTGCCACAGTCTCGAGCGCCAGACTCCTGGCCACGTAAATCATCGCCGGACATATTGTTACTTGCGTGCATAGCCTTGCTTCCCTGCAAGGAAATCCTTTAGAATTATCTTGCTTCACTTGCGATTTAAGGAACTTTGGAAGTCAACTGCTTTGGATTTTCAGCAAATAAAGAATACATCGAAGAAGTATAGAGGTTACGTACTGACATAACTTAAATCATTATTATTATTGTAGTTTTTATTTTTATAATTTTATTGTATTAGTAACTATAAAATTAATTGGCTTCATGTTACAAATAATCTAAAATATGAGTACCTTATTATTTTTTTCTTATAAGTGGGTAAATAGCTCCGTGGTAGCGCATCGGACTGTAGATTTTCGAAACAAAATTTCAAAAAAATTTTCACCACATTAAATTACCCCTGTGGCTTTTCCACCATTACCATTCTTGGAGGCCGTGATTTGACGGCTGGTAACCGCACTTCACGCGTAAAAATATATCATAGTAGCGAGTAGAGAAATGAAATGGCGTGATATATTTATTTTAGTGTAAGAATGTGTAGCAATCATTTTTAAAAAAATCCGATTTCTGAATGACGTTCATGTGAATTATTGTGTGTTCAAAAACTCGTAAAAAAAAAAACAAAGAAATTATTTCGAAATTGGAATCAATGGGGTCTTTCACAATTTTTTTTTTTATTTATGAAACTTTATTTAAATTGAAGACTATCTACACTTTTAAAAAGTCTTAATTGTTATTCATTAAGCCACAAAGATTTTTTTTAAATGTTGTGACGTCATTGTAGAGGTGTTGCTGAATCTAAAACAGTACAGATTGTTAATAACTGTAGTCATATATTTTTGTTGCTTATTTTATTATTATTATTACAATAAAATGGAACATTTATGTGCCAAAAGTTATTTAAATCTCTACTGTTTGAGATCCACTAACACCTCTATAATGACGTCACAACATTAAAAAAAAATCATTGTGGCTTAATGATAAAAATTAAGAGTTTTTAAAAGTGTACATAGTCTTCAATTTAGATAGTTTCATAAAAAAAATTAAAAAAATGGTGAACGACCCCATTGCGAAAAAAGTTTCAAACAATAGATGTTAGTATTAATGTTATATAAAATTTTCTCATATCTTTTTCCGCTATTGAGAAAAAATAAAAAATTGTTATGTTTGCAAATATATTTTGGAAAAGGATATTGTAATAAATATTATATTTGTTTTGAATAATCTTAAATTATTTTATGAAAAAGATACTGATGCCTATACTCGTATTATAAAAAAGGGTCATTGTAACACTAATTGTTCAATATACTATTGTCTTGTTAAAAATCTATTTCTCGATATTCTCCTACCAGTCTTACATACATGAGGAACGGCAGGGAGAAGGTATATCTCACTGCAAACACAACACGTTCGATATTCTGTATTTTCAAACAACAAATTAATACAGCACACTGTTTAATAAATAAACCTCGTGCGAATATAAATCCGGCGTTGAACATTCAAGCTGAACCAGAGAGCCAACAGTCTGCCTCTGCATCGCTCCCAGTTCCTCTCATACATATGCATCAACCGTCGACATACGTAGTCGAATTTGTGAATTTTCCTTGATCAAACATTTCTCCATTTCGCATCTGCATTGCGCAACAATATGTGACAAAGTGTGTTCCTCTGTTCCGACAGAACTGTAATTCTTGCGAGATGAGGAATATGTTGGTTTATCAACTTGATGGATTTGGAAACTCAGGTGCATGGAAGTTGAAGTTGCTTCACTACTTCGACAAGAGAACGTAGTTGAATCTCAATGTGGAGGTTTTATAAATGTTTGAATTAATGATTTGTGTGCGTGAGGAACTTGCCTTCTTGGAGATATCCATCTGTTATTCGATATTTGTGCTGTTTATTTTATTAATCACAACTGCTAAAAATAGATTGAAATGGAGGAGTCTTTGAGTAGTTTATTTAAAATAAATTGGAAAAATATGCAAACGAAGCAAATGTTTCCACTTTAATTAAAATTAAAACACATTTAGTTCATAGATGAAAATTTATTTTATGATCACAAACTACAGCTTTAGATAGCATTGATAGAAATTAATATTCTATATCTGTAATCCGGAGCATCAAAAGAAGTATGGTTATTTTAAAAACGGGTAATAGTCTAGGACAGCATTTCACAAACTCATTGATGTTTTTCCATTCAATAGAAACCTGAACATCAGGCGTACCACCACATAAATATGGCCCGTCTGCAATTTTCAATCTGTATAATAATAAGTAACGGTTTTTCATTTAAATTTTTAAAAAAATCTAAGCTATATTGAAGTACTATTTTAAATATAAAATTAATGCATACACAAACAAATTGTAATTATTAAGAGGATGAATGTGGTTGTTTAATTGCATCAACAACCTTACATTGGGTGTCACTTTTAATGCTACTCTCTATGTGTTTTTGATGTTGATTATCCGATTTCGCGTTGATACGAAAGCATTAAAATTTAAAGAGCTCTTTGCTTTGAATTAAATACATAAAATGCCATTTAAGTAGTACAGAGATGAAGTTATTAAGCAAAATAGAAGGAAATACTGTCATTGGTAGAAAAATCAAAGACATCAAGGAAGTACTTCAAATCATAGATAATGTAATAGAAGATGGGCAAGGAGAAATAGCAAAGAGTGGGAGAAGACAGAACAACAAGAAGAATATATGAAGCACGGACAATGAAAAATGATCAATGGGGTAAATCCAAAAAAAACTCAGACAGAAGGAAGAAAAGGTGTTAAGTGCACTAAGACAAAAGAATAATACCGTCAATTTAACTTAGTAATCAGCAATAATTTTTATTGATTATGTTAGTTAAATCGACCCTTTCCTTTATTGTGATATAAATGATATATAGGTTATGCTTTTGAAGATAAACAAATTATAATATTTAATAGGTAAATTCAAATTTAAACATTGAATTTTATAAAAAGTATTTAAATAATTAAAAATCTATGCAAGCCAAATATTTACGAATAGTTTAAGTTAAGGAACCATGTTACAAAACGATATTTACATGTTAGTCTGAGACTGTCAGCCAATTTTACTGAATTTTCAATCATTTCAGCATACAAATGTCAGTTACTCTCTGTTCAACTAATACATTTAGTTGTTTCTTGAATAACTGAAATATTCAGTAAATACAACTGAGATTCTCAGTTATACAAAGGAAATAACTGCATTTTTCAGTAAAATTGGATGATTAATACAGAATTACCATTTTCACTGAATTTTTCGTGTTATTTTAAATAACTCGTTTTCTTTTTGTGTGGGAAGCAGCGAGATAATTAACTACAGAAAGAGATAAATAGGGAAATACACAGAAAAGTATTCATTTAGTAACGAAGTAACATAACTTCCAGCCTTACATCTGAAAGGGAAGAAAGGCGTTAGGATTAATTAAATTATAAAGAAAAATTGGGTGTTATTATATACTGTACATATTCGCTCATCAAAGATTGAAAACCATAATAAAAGTAAAAATATGAGTTATTGTTATTTTACTCGTACCTATATCATGTAATTCAAATAATAGTAAAATGAAATTGGGTGAAAATAGCTTCGTCGTAGCGCATTGGACTGTGAATTATGAATTCTGAGTTCAATTCCAAAGCTAACAATTTTAGAAAATATTATAAAATTAACACCACATAATTATTATCTTGTTATTTCCTTTCCACTTAAATCTTTAGGAGCCGTGATTTGACAGCCGCAGACTGCTCTTTTGATGTAAAATTATATCATATCGGGGAACAGTCATATAATAATGTAACCAAAGATATAAGTATAGGAGAAGCCTTTATGTATTAATAATTTCAGTTTTTACTTGGGATAATCAAATACGGATTCTCCGTATTCATATAAAACGCTACTTAGTAGTAATCTCTAGGTTCTAGAAGTTCAATATGTTCCATGAATTTTGTTTCCAATCATCAGCTTGAGTATCTACTAACCCAAATGCCATACAAAATGCAGAACCAGGACAAAGTATGAAAGTTCCGCTACCAAAACTGCAAAACTCCCCACGTAAACGCAAGTTACCCATTGATAATTCTTAATTACGCAATTACGCGTCGCTTTAGCGCTTGTGCAGCGTTCCAACGCCTCTGTTAGGCTCATGTCCCACTTCTGCATAATGGTATCTGCTAATTATCTTAACTGATTTTCCAAACTCCAAACTGTTATGCCATTGCTACTGTTACCTTGCTGATGTCGCGTTTGCTGTAATGGTAGGGTTGCTTTACATTTTGTTAAATTTAATAGATAATCAAATAATCCTCGTCCTTTTCAGATATAAATTAGATGTTTTCGTTTTATCTCTTCCTCTCGCTGCTTTTATAAGCTTGGTAATTTCTTCCTGTGTTTTTAAGCTAATTGTGTTTGTGAGATAAATTAGGTTTCAATTACGAAATAAATAAATATATTTACACTCACAAAATTTGAACCAAGATTGTATTTCATAAATAAATAAATCATCACGCCATTTACCCACATTGAGAGTGCTATTTTGCTTTCATAGGTCTTGATAAGTGATATCTATAGCGCGTGAAATGCAGTTACCAGTCGTCAAGTTATGCTCCCCAAAGATTTTTGTGGATGGGGAACCACAAGGGAATGGGTAAACTAACTGTCGGCTTTGGGATTCGAACTGAGGAACCTCACATATACTACAAAACTCGAAACTTGATTACAGTGTTATTATTTGAATTACGTTTTTTTTTTAGTTCTGCATGTTACCGAATAATTAATTTAGAGTTTATACTGATCTTCAACTTTTATACCGGACTACAATAATATAACATTTTTATAAAAATATAGGTATATTTTCCACTACCTCCTGTTACTATAAACAGCAAATGGTTAAAACGCCATTTTTTTATTTAAGAGATCATATGTTTAATAATGTTGGTACTGTAAGATGATAATAAATTATTGAGTCTGACATAATAATATTGATAATATACAGGCTGTTGAATTGAATTGTGGCTTATAGGGATTTCAATGCTATTTTTGCTGCAAATTTTTACCTATTCCATTACAGCAAAAGTGTAAATACAAAAGTTGTTCAGAATTTAGAAATACATGCAATATAAGCTCTATTGGTTGCCTAAATATTAGTATTTCACGATATACCTAGCAAGTTAGAATCAATATTTATTAGGGAAATTGTAACACGGCAACACGGCCTGTAAAAATTAAACAAAAACTAAAAATATTTGACGTTTTATGAAACCGTGTTATATTTATTTAACAGAAAAAAAAATGGAAAGAAATAAACTCTCAAATTTGCCATTATATCATCACACTCTTCTATAAAGTTCCTATACACTATAATAAATAAATCTAAATCTATTTTCAGAAATATGAAATATTTGTCGTTATTGTTTAATTTTGCTTGGCCGTAATATAATTTATCTAATAATTAGATTGATATATCGGTATAAATATATAAAACATTTAGGTAACCAAATGGACCTTATTGCTTGCATTTTTGAATTCTGAACAACAAGAGAATAGGAAAAATGTACAAAATATAAAAAAAATCACTATACTCTACATTTCCATTCTATATCCGGTAAGATAAAACTGGACTAAATGTATAATCTAAAAAAAAAAAACAATATTCTGCATTTCGTACACTCAGCTATTCTCGCGCTAAAAATCCCACACCCCGTGTGAAATATGTAACTTTCTACACTACTTTTTTAGCAAATCTAAAGTCTTTAAGTTGTAGTTCGTAAATATCGTTCCACACAAGAAACAGGTTTAAAGTTTTTCTTGTAATTTATTGTTTTTACCGATAATTTCTTATGTAACTATTTGTCTTATTTATCAGCGATTACTGCAACTAACTGTCAGCTAAGTACCTACTATAGAAAATATGCCAAGGATAAAATATATTTACGATAATACCTCAAAACAAACTAAACAGGCTGTTATGTCCTTGTATATCTTGTTAGGATTAATGGTTACTATGTTTTTAGATAAATAAATGAGTACTTATTATAAATTTGACAAATAACTGATTAAACCTATTTAGGAATGTTTAAATATCGTTTTAAATAAAACCTGAGACTATTGCAGATTCAAAAAGTAATCGTATAATTTAAAAACCCAAACCAACGAAATGATTTAAAATTTACAAAGTGGATAGCTGGCAATCTTTAGAATGATATTAAAATCTTATTCGGAATTAAATTTGGAATTTGGGAAAACAAATTTGTTAATGTATTTTGCTTTAATAAACATAAGTATTATTAAAATATAAAAGACATTTGGTTTATAGTTCTCTAAATAAATTTATAACTCAACATTTCAAATTATTAAACATAAGTCTTCATCAGAAAACAAATGAATAACATAAACAAGTAAATAGAAACAGTAACTATGTAAAAAGTATGATCGATAAATTAATGTACAAAAAACATAAAACATATTTTAGAACAGTAAAATTATAATAGACTTGCGGATTAAGTTCTGTAAAAATATGTTATATAAATATATCTTTTGGAATTATTCTACATATTTTTTCCACAGGAAAACAAATAAAGAATTATGTAGAATCATTAAAAGCGTTGAATTTAAATAAAATATTTTTACAGAATTTAATCCAAAAGCCTTTTATAAATTAATGAACGTTGAATGTTGTTAAATACTTTACAAAATAAATTCACGCTTGCTTTCTAGTGTTAAAATTAAATGCCTAAAATAAGTTTAAAGCTAGGAATTATAAAATTCAACTTTCGACTCTTGCTCTCCTAATAATTAAACAATCTTGAATCCCAATTTGAATATAAAACCCGATCTTTTAACAAAAGTAAGTAAATGTTTTTTTTACCTTTAAATGTCCTCAAATATCTTATGTTATCTTTGATAGCTCAGTTGTAAATAGCGTTGTTCGCATAAGTATAATGATCTGGAATGAATCTCATAATTTCTTTCTATTTAATTAGTAATGTTCGTAAAAAGTGATTATTCGTTTTTGGTCGGTGCATAATACAAATATTTGGGGTAACTCCTTAATCCAGTCATTAATAACAATTTAAATAAATTCCCCCTCCTTGCGCCGGTTCTGAACCCAGACGTCGTCGTCGACGTCGGCATCGGCGGCTTCAGGTTGAGACACAGCACAAGGGGAACCAGATACGGGCACTCACAAAGGGTTTCATTAAGCGAAGCCGGAACTCCGCTTTCCTAAAACAGTATTTTTAACCCTATCCCCTCGCGAGGGGGTAACAAACCAGCCCAACCCCCGTTAATATCATCGCCCGTGCCCCTTCGCGCAAATTCGCTTAGTTAACCTTCGCCATATATTCAAGAAACATCACGAAATTCTAATAAAGTCACGAAATATTGGCGTTTGTGTACCAATATTAGCGCCCTTTAGTCTTCACTATGGGAATAAATTGTTTTTTGTGTCGCATTTTTTAATAATTCAAAATGAGGACCCGACTCCTGACTTCAAGATTTTTTAATTAAGTTCGCTCAACTTTTAAAATGCTTTGCAAACTTTTCTTTTTGTTAAATTTGTTATGAAACGATAGTAGAAATTTATAGTTTATTGTTTCGAAAATTTGTCACGTAATTTTGTATTTTGTGGAAAATTTAACATTATTAGTATTAAATGAAGCTCATAAATTGTTAACCAGCCGGCAAATATTTGTCGTGTATTATCGATGACCCATAAAATAAAGTTTTATCTGGGTCAAATGTCAAATGTTACTGATTGTTACACATTTTTCGTTCTGAACTACAAATTGTGATACGTGCTTTTACAATAGTAACAAAAATAATAAAACGAATTTTCAACATAGAACTTTTAAATATATTTCAACATACCAACATTAAATCGAAAAATTTTATGAAACGGGAAATAGGTCACCCAAAAATTGAATTTCTTTACTCATAGATATTTATGTACTACACATAAATGCACAATTTATCCAGAAATATTTCAGAAGAACATTTGTGTATTCGTAAACTAATGCTATTCTTATTCTTTATCGAAGTTATTTCATTTATATCATGTTACTTTGTCTATTTTGCATCCAAAAGGGTTTATTAATAGTTCATTCGAGTGTTGCAAAAGTGTGGTACAAATATCATGTTTCAATCTTCCCGTAATAAAGAAACACAAACGATTGTAATAATTTTGTTTTTGTATAAATCATCTACACTTATTATTACTTATTATAAATTGACCATTTTAATTTTACAAGACAAACTGACACAAAATTATCTAAATTTTTAAAACTACAATAGGCTATTCCACCATAATCAAAAATAGTAAAATTTAATTGAAAATATGAAAGAAAAGAGTTAAAGGATACGGAAAATTCCATATTTTTAAGAATATATAATATTTAAGAATATACATATTCAGGCGTACCGAATCCGTTCGGATTCTGCTCGGGTGATATTCTTGTCTTTGCGTGTTTACTGTTTGATATGCAGCACTCGCTGCAAAACTGTACGATACTAGCGCCACCAACTACCAAACTTCGAGGATGTCAAAATGTTTTTGTAAAATGAGAAAAAATTGAAATAAATTATTAGCATTAATTTATTTTATCCAACACCTCTCAATAATTGCTCTGTAACTATGGCGATTTTAAACAAGCAAAGTAACAGATTATCCACTAGTGGTTATAATTTTGAGGAAAGCCACTAGTGAGTATTTTTTTATTTATAACAATAATAATAACACACAACACCTTGGTATCTACTTCGATTGACATTTTAATTTAAAAATTTAAAGCATATGTCACTGTCAAATAATATTTCTTTAATAAATTTTTCATTTATTAAGAAGTGTTGGATAAAACATTATACTTCACACGTGGGCAAAGTGGAATTACCCACTCGATAAAATTATCTCACTCAGCCTTCGGCTTTGTGAGCTAAAATTTCTCTCATGGGTAATTCCTTACTTTGCCCACTTGTAAAGTAAATAACTATTATTTTTCTAATAATGAAATATAATATTTCAATTTTAATATGTATTATAATGTAATTTTCTCAATATTTTTTTCGTAAGTCTGTGGACCACCATTTGTTTATTTCTGGTACACCACATTACTTACGTCATCAAGGTATTTTAAAACTTATACTTTAATATCTTGGTTATTTCGAGGAGTTTTTAACTCGGACTTTCACATGTGGTCTTATATTTGTATGAACTTCAAGATAAAAAAGAAAGAATATACATATATCGTGGAATAGTTTATCCTAGTATAAAGATTTAATTTCATTATAGTCGAAAATTTTGTTCAAAGATTTCTTTGTAACATTAATTATTTAAGATATATGAAAATGTATGTGTAAATTTTTTGAAGCAGTTGAACTTGTCTCTTTCAGAAGAGTTGAAAAAATAAAATTCGTTTTGAAATTTCCTTTCGTGCAAAGATGTAAAACCATCAAATTGTGTTGGATCTTCTTCATGTAAGAGTTGCTTCGTATCACTCTCAGCAACCCAAACACATCCCGACACAAACTCACGCACTCACTCCCAGTTCTCGTACGCACTTTGTCCGTCTCGGGCTTCCAGGAAGCCACTTTCCGTCATATTCCAACATATTCCGCACTTTGGCAGAAGACGAATCCGTCAGAAGCTGGTCCCCGGGGACAGGCTAGCGCTGCAAGTTTTGACAAGTCCGGAGTCCGGGAACGACACTCGCGCCTCTTATCGCTGCCCGGAGCCTCCGGGGCGCAGGCCAACTACCGCTGGGATGCGGAGAGAACCGACCTCGGGAATGTATTGGTCACGTTGGATTTTTTCCAACAGGAAATTTATAAATGTGGCAAACGATTGAGGTGAACAAATGTTTGGGGAACGGTGGAATTGGCTTCTTTTGAAGAAATTTATATGATTTTACCAATAATTAGAATGGAATTGTGCCAAAGATGTGACCATTTTCGGCCAGAAATTCAATTGAATTTAGTTTCAACTATATTTATGGTTCACTCTTTAACAAAACTTGTGAATTTGATGCTTGTTACTTGCTCACCCGATGACAGGATATTTCGAAGTCCCCTAAATTGGTTTTCTCATTGATGTCTGTGTGGATGGATGGATATGTGTGGTCAGTATGGTCTGTAACTCACGAACAAAAAAAGATAGCAAAACTTCGTAACTCGATAGCGAGATGTATGTGTGTTCAACTAAAAGATGTTCATAATCATTTTTCGAATATAAAATTTTACTTTCATTTTCTCGTATTTGTGTTTGGTTAAATTACTAAATTACATATTTAATAATATTTTGGAAAGTGACATGAATGAATATTAATTGAACTCTATCGAGTTTGGTGTCAAATTAACGGTCTTAGGAAGAAGACTTTATTTTGAACGATCGAAAATTGTTTTATTTTTCAGAAGTTAAATAATCCTACTGAGTTTGGTATCAAATTAAAAGTCTCGGGAAGTGAATTAAATTTGAACGTCCATTTTTTTTCTTACATAGTTAAATACATATTGGTAGTATAATGTCACAATAAAGGAGAGGATGCAATAATATATTAAAATTACTATTAAAAGATCGTGATTTGTTATTATAATAGTTAGATATTAGAATGCCTTATACTTTAGTTTCAAATTCAAATTATCTCAGGGGAGAAATATCACTCATTTTGGACATTGCACGCAGTTTAGAGTAAAAAACAGTATATGATATGTTTTTGAGACATAATCAATTTTTTATTATTATTACAAGTAGATCAAAAACATGTGTTTAAAACAAAAATAACAAATTAGAAAATTTACTAATACAAGAAGTGCTAGGTAACTGAAAATAACTAAATACAGAATAGATCTAAATGCTGAAAATCATTAAAGCAGTGCATAAGTCGTTGCCGAGAAGAATTTGTGTAATTATTAGAATTACTGTACACACATTTATCCTACACCAGAAATGGTAGAAAGGATAAAGATAATATATATTAGAATTACATTTCTTCACGTAGAATAATTGTTTGGTAGGCACTATTATAAAAATTTAAGTTTAATAATGATAGTAACTATGAGAATAAACATATAATTTAAATATGTATTCTATATTTATTATACGTAAAATCATTTGGTGCTCACAGCGATTCTTTTTACAATAAAAGAGGTAAACAAAATTGAGAAATAATATTTTATTCCTATAAGTAAAGCTAGATTTATAATTTGTATAGAACACAGGAATAATTTAACACAGAATAACCTAAAATTTTGGTCATATGGAAATGTATACTTGAATTTATAGTTTGTATATAGTGTTCAGGAATAATTTAGCACAGCATACGAATTGAACACTTCAATTGTATGTGTCTGTGCTGTTTTCTATGTATTCCGTGTACTTTCGTTATATTTCACATTAATTCTTCTGTCATTTTGTATGTCATTCTATGCAATTTATAAAACCCCCAAATGTATTTCTATGTTAAATTATTCTATGTCAAATTTTTCCTGTGTTCTATGCAAACTATAATTCCAGCTAAAGAGATACCTACATATTTCTTGTGTGGTTGCCTTGTAATATTGATTATAATTTGATAGGGGAAGGATTATACTTATTTTTTGTTGTTGGATGGTTAAATAGTGTAATGATAAATTAGTTCCCGGTAGTTGGATGGAAAATTGCGGCGTGGGTTTTTTGCAGTGGGCAAGTTTGAAAACATATTTAAATTCATTCCAAGGTGAAAGATGATTAAACCTTCAGGGCGTAAGATTGAAAACTTCTTGCAGTAATCCAAGTTGGTGGCTGGCTGATTATTAGTTAATCTGCTACCACGTTATCCACCAGACCAGATAATTGTACTTTCTTATCCGTCGCTCCGTCCTTGTCTAGGCGGCTCAACCCCGCGCAAGGTGCTGTATAATCACCGGCTCCTTATTTACATAATACCCCTAATTGTCGACAATTGAAGGTTTTCTGGCTGTTTGTGTAATTTTTCTAAGCAGGTCGATTTATATGCAAATTTGTTCTTTAATTGTCTGCTCGTCTTTGTAAGATGCGAGGTCATATTTCGGCGCCCGAATTGAGTCGTCTTTACTAATTATAGCGAAATTATGAAAGAGAATTTCAAATTAAGTAAATCCGCATTAATTTTGGTTAAGAACCTTTTGTTTGAAGATTCTGCAGAGGTTAGGAAATAACTTCCAGGGCTCAAACATAACCTGCGGTAATCTGACAGTTACACAAGACGAACAATCATAACTAGTGAATTCTTTCCAGCGGGATTAAGATAGTTTTGGATAATGTAGTTTTAATTTAACTTCGTAACAAGTATTTACATCTCAGGAAAGTGCTTCATCTTTATCAAAAAGCCAAGTTTTGGTTTGTGGAGAGCAGAAGAGCACATCTCCAACCAAGATTTAAATTGCAAATCACAAGAATTTCCTAACACAGTTTTCAACTTTCGTGCGGAACCTTTTAAGCTTTCTTATTATTCTTCGCGGATATCATAATCAAGTTTGTTTTGAACTATTCTAAAACGTAAGTTTTGCCTGCGCTGCGACCATAATAGTACTATTTACATTTTGATATTTTCATGTACAAAAATATTATCTGTAATAGTTGTGAAGGATGATTAGATCGTTACATTTCCTCAGGTGATTAAATTAGCAGGATAATTACAGCGCAACTTTTAATTTTCCCTTTCTAATTTTGGGAGTTTGCTTTAATTTAATATTAAACCTTGATTATAGGATCACACGGCGACGGTTGATTAATGAAGGAAATATTTTAATCTAATTGCCCGCGAGCTGCGAAGGCTGATTGTGGATTCTTAAGGGATCCAAGCGAACCGGGTTGAGACCCGGGCTCTCGGTCACAACCCGCTGTATAAATTTTAACAAACTACTCCGCCATGTGAAACATTAATCCTTTGCGTCCTTTACATTTGTCTCGGAACCACGTGATTTATCAGCAAGTCGCGGGAAAATTACGTTTCTTATGCCCGAGCCTCGCGCCTGTCATCGCCCAGCTCCAGTCATCTTCATTTGTTTTAATTGGAAGCTACGCCTTCTAAGACGAGAGTTTCCACCGGAAAATTGATACTTATAGTTTTACCAATTTTCCACCCGAAAGTTTCTTCCCGAATTTCATTCGATTCAATTTAGATGGTACATTTTCTCTCTGCCTTGATTAATATTGTTGACTTAGCTTTCAGTTAATTGTCGATTGTAGTTCATAAACAATATTACTCAGTTTATGAAAAATCAGCATAATTAAACCTAAGGGGATTTTAAAAATCCTCAATTTTTTAATTAAATAATTTTAGAACAGCGCTAAATGCTAAAACACTTTTATTAAAACACCTAAAACAGAGCTTGTGGTAGCAGCCATTATTACTTGTTTTCATTTTTTTTTATCACCCCATGTTTGGCAAATAATAAAATCTTTTATCTCAATCTCGGCTAATACTGATGGCGATTAATTAACTTTTTTCAGATGATGTTATTCTTTGAGAATAGAATAAGATTATTTGTTTAATGTTATAAGTATGGATACTGAGAGTGTAAACAACGCTCTGGTATTAGTTTGGTGTTAAATTGCTTTGAGAATAGGGTAATAGGCAACTAATACATAGAATTCAGCTGTTGGTTTATTTGAAAAGTTTTTAGGAAATAAAATTACTGATTTTTCGTGATATTCTCAAGGTTGGTTTTAAAAATGCAAAGGGGGTGTGTTATGGTTGAACAAGCATGTTAGAAGTGAAAGCAGTTGAGAATTCATAGAAATCCTCGTTGTGTTGCGTGGCGCGAAATTTCGTAACGAATTTTCTGCTCGTTGGCATATTTCCCTCGTTCTTTCGACAACGTTGTATCTCTGAGTTTAACATAATGAACCCTTCGTTATCACGAGTAGAAGGTAAGGAGATCTTTTACTTCATTTAATTCACTACAAGCAGCGAGTTAATAAACAGCGCGCGTCGCGGCGCTGTTCGGGAGTGCGGAACTCTGAACTCGAGCAGCAGGAGTTTCGGAGTGGATACGAGTATATCCTATTTGACGCGGGGCCGCCGTAGGCCGTTCCAAATTAATTTCGCAATTATTGGGCGATATTAGCATTCGAATATCGTGAAATAAACATTGAATAGGGGCCGTATTGATTGTCAGTCACACTCGTTTCGGATCACATTACAATAGAAATTAATATCACGAGGCTTATAAATATTCAAAATGCAAATTAACGTTTGTAAAATTAATTCTGTACGGTACCGCCGCGGTCCACCAGTTTATCTAGTGCTTAATTAAAATCCTCAAAGCGTGTATTTTGCCGTTTTTTCTATTAATATTTTTTGTGGATTGTTTTTTTCGTTTTTGATTGTTCTCAACTGCATATTTAATAAAATTTATATTGCACGATGCTAGCCTCAGACCACTATGACATATGATGAGCAAATTGAAGGAAACTTATTACGAAGCGAACCTGAAAATAAATTCGAAACGACAAAGTAGGTATCTAGTAATAGCAGGGCAAGCAGAGGATCTAGATATAGAAGGAAACTGCATAGAACACTACACAAGTTACAAATACCTAGGATTTTTAATCACAGCAGAAGGCACGAGCAAACAGGAGATTGATAACAGAATAATAATTAAAACCAGGCAAGCAATCCAAAAACTTAACAGTATCTTATGGTCCAAAAAAATTAAAAAGGAAACAAAAAAAAAGATTATATGATACAATTGTCCAAAGTATCCTGTTATATGGTTCAGAGACATGGGAGATAAACAAAAGAGATAAGGAAAGAATAGCAGCGGTAGAAATGAATACACACACTCAGAAGAAGTTGCAGAATATCTAGTATAGAAAGACGAACAAATAATGAAATTAGAGAAATTATGAAAATAGATAGAACAGTAGTTGAAAAACAAGAATCAAGAAGACCTACATGGTACGGACAAATGAGACGAATGGAAGATACACGGTGGCCGGAAAAGATTTGGAAATGGACTCCACATGAAAGACGGAAAAGAGGACGTCCAGCAGCAGAATGATATAAACAAGTCCAGGAAGACCTTCGAAGAAGGGGAATGGAAGAAGAAGAACAAAATAATAGAGAATTGTGGCGTATAGGATGCGAGAAACGGCCAACTACGCTGTAACAAACTCGCTCTGATTGATTGATATTGCACGACACATTCTCTGCAAGTTAGAATAAATGGAAATGTGTGCTTTGAAGTAAGTGGTAGAGCGTTGTAGTGAATTAAATTTTTGCGCCGTAGTCCAAGTGGAAGCAAGGACAAGACGCGTGTAAGAATCGCACAACGGTGGAAATTCCGTGTTACTTTCCATGGAAGCGCTAATTGCATTGTCCCGCACTCGCGCTCCAGAAGATGTTAAATCTCATCTGGCGCTGGAACCCTCTCGCGTCTTCGCGCCCCTGCGAAACTATACCCAATTATAAACGTTATGAACTTAATTTATACCTGTGCGACGGAGGTATTTCAGCGCGTAACGTGTGCAGGTTCGCAGGTGGCGGGCGCGCCTTGTGTCCGCGGACTCAAGGGCGAGAGTCGCTGCGCGGCCCCGTGTTTATAACTCAATAACGCCCCTTTATAAGAGCATTCTCGTGTAAGTGGCGCCGTTTCGCCGTTTGTGACATGTTTGCTCGTATACTTGTGTAAACTGATGTCTCCTGGAAATAATGCACGCATTTCGAATCGTTTGTTTTATTAGGATTTGTGTCGCGGAGCGAATTTGTTCGCTGTACTTGTTTCAAGTCCTTGAATCTACTTTGTATCTCGGCATGTTACTCGAGTATGTTTATGCGGGCTTCACAGTTCGCTCTTTCCTTGCGCTGCTTTTATTTAAATGAAATGGCTGCTTTATTCTCAGCTGCAACAATCAACAGACAGTTTTTCTATTCTCTTTCTGTGTATAGCCTTTTGTCGCGATAACATTTACCAAGTACACTTTGTCCACCAGTTTATAAGTACTCAAACTTTGCTACTCACTTTCAACTCCAACATTAACTCTCCAAATTATTTCTCCGAATTTCCTTCCCTTTACAAATTTCCACTTTCAAATTATTTCCCACATTTTAACTTGCACTTCTTAGCAGCTCCGTATTTACTCTACAAATAACGATCCTCTCTTTCCAATTACGCGCTTGGTGAAATAGTTTAGGGTAAATTATGGACGACCTAACTGTTTATTTAAATTAATTGGAATTTCATCATTTTTGGCTCTGGATTAATGCCATTATCATTTTCATTAAGCATTCAGAATTCCAGAGATAATTATTTGAGTGAATGAAATTCATCACTATCCGAAAGCATTCGCACTATCAATTACATCATTAAAGCATTGATAGAGTATTATCCACAGCTGAATGTTCCAGTTTCGACGGCTATTTGTATGAAATCAATCAGGGAATTTAAAGCCCAGAGGTCGTATATCATACTGCCGCACTATTCGTTTATGGGTTATCGTCATGTGAGCGATTCTTCCGTCTGTTTCTCTCTGATGCCGTTGCATTGCGTTCAACTACCGGTAACAGGCCAACGTTAACGGTAACGTTAATTATTACTGATGTACTACGTTCATTTTGCTGCATTGCACTGTTACGTTTTCCTACCGCGTGATAGAGTGTTGAGTATAGGTATTGTCTTTGAGCATAATGTGCCTAAGATGTAAAACAGTCCTTGAGGATTTTAGTACCACATTATTAATTTTGGTATGAATATTCATTGGAATTGTGTTGATTAATATTGAGGCAAGGCTCAGATATTCGACGCAAAATATAATCGAATTTCCTTCAAAATAATTTACTAATTAATTACAGAGTTCTCATTTATTCTAGAATCTAGAGAACATCCCCACTAAATGAATCAGTCTTTTATTTATTTTCTTTTTTTTCACCATAAATGCCATATGGGGAGACATTTTTACCTCCCGCCTATATATCGTGAGTTTCAGCTAGAATGAAACATTTACTTTTCTGTTATTATTGTTACTATACCTTACCGTAATGTTCCAGGTAAAATATAACATAGGTTGTCAATGTGAAATGAACTAATCACCATAATCTAATTTATAGACATATTATAAACAATTCTTAAAGTATAACCATAATTGTACCAAGTAACCATTCGAATTTTTTCATTATTAATTTTTAGTAAACATCTATACATTATAATGATAATTGACAAGCAATTTGGCATATGTGAAAGAGTACTGTGACGTATAAACTGGTATCCATTGTTAAGCGGGCATTATACGATGAAGTTTTTCTTTTCAAGTGACTTTGAAAGTGTCCTTATTAGTCTATTTACACAATCAAGTTTTAAGTGAATTAAAATATCCAAATGTCAAAAGTTCAGTTATATCAACTTGTATCAACACATCCATATTTTAAATTTTTTCTCAACTACTTTGTGCCATTTTTCATCACAATGTGAATCAAATACACACCCAAAACATAAGCACAAATGACATTTGATAGTTAATTCACCTACTGTAAAATAAGCTCTGAGTTGGTAATACGGTAAAAGCAGTAGTGTGCAAGTGCATGGCCAAATCTTTTAGGAACTTTAAGAAAAAAGTGCGAGGGAGAAAACTTATAAAGTTACATGAAGAGAAAAACTTCATCGTGTAATGCACGCTTGATATATTAAGGATGGAAAGTAAAGGTTACATTTAATTGGAAGCTTACATTATGTAAGGGATGTATTTCGATGGGTTAAAACTTTTGATAGTGAGTTTTTAACGAATAAATACGTTTGGACCCCAAAACTAGAATACGACTTCACTATTTTCATGATAACTCAAATAAATGTCATTTTGAAATTATAAATTTAGTTTGGATGCATAAGAAACGAGATAATTAGATTTTGGTAGCAGTATGTCAACCGAAAGTGGCAGGCCTATCAGGTTTTTTAGATAGTTTGTAGTAAATAATTGATTTTAAATATTTTATATTAAAAATAATATACAATAATATTGGACAGAATATTTTTCTGTATGTTGTGGTATCCAGAAATATAAATATAAAAAATATTATTTAGATACATACAACGAACCTGATATGTCTTTAATTTTAATTATCCTACCACTTTCGGTTGATGTATACTAACTAAATTGAAAAATACCCTATTTAAGAATAAACAATGAAAGTAAATGGAAGTGAAACAAGTAATAATTCATTGCCTTGAATATTTATATCGTGTGCGCTATTGGCTGTATAATTCTTATAAAACATAGTAAGAGTAAAAAGTGAGATGTGGGAGTGTGGTCAATGTAAGCAAGATTAATGAGAAGAGATAATTACAAGTGACGACTGCTGTTACAGTCTGAGAAATTACAGAAAACTCAAGTGTTTGAAAATCACTGGTTAACGAGATGACACTCGTGCATTCATTCACCCCGGGACTTAATGAGTTTACTTGGAATAGAAAATATTTTAATTATGAAGTAACTGCTAGTCTCGCGCAGCCGTAAGTCATTACAAACTTTACAGACTTGCGCGCGCTCCTGACGATTTTAAATTGTAATTTATTGGTATTTACTTGCCGAGTTTTAGGGTTGACAGCGCACGTCTGCCTTAATTTATAACTGCGATAAAAATACGTATTATGTTGCGCTGTGAATGGACAATGCGCAGAGTTTATCCCTGTGCCTCGGTTACTCAGTTACTTTCCAAGAGATTTTCAGACTGTTTGCTGTTTTCTTTATAACCAGGGAACTTCCAAATGAAAATACAGAGCACCAACTTCCGTCATAAGAGAATATAGGTTATTTCCTTATTTCAGTTCATAAAATATGTTTAATATAAACTCACTCATAACTTTATTTCATTCCTACTATTATTGAAATTTCCCAAACATTCTTATTATTCCACATCTCGTTGTTCATTATACTTAACATATTTATATCTATACTATCTTTTTCATAAATTGGGTAATAAAATTTTTATAGCATGTTACCTCAAATAAATAAGAGCAATAACTTATACTCGGCTATACTATAACCTAACAACAATTGTAGAGTTTTAACAGCATTTGGAGTCGTTTAAATGTAAATTTCGTCAGTTATAATCAACTTTAGTCCCTGTATGTATTAATTTGTTGTCATTATAAACTATTGCCTAATCTTGATTGACAGATTTCAAATTTAATAAATTCAGTTTGAACCAGGAGGTAAATCACAAATATAAATTCTAAATTCCTAATTCTAAATTTGTAAATTAAATTCAGTATATATCAACCATTAGAATGTGCAAGATTCGTTCTGATTAGATTTTGGTAGTAATCCATAAATACGAAGTGGTAGTTTACTTGAAGGCCTACCCGGTTTTTTCGGTATATCTCAGTAAACAATTGATTTAGAGTAAATTTTGTTATAATAAAAATCACGTAGAATAATATTAGTTATAATTTTTATTTCAAACTGAGTCAAAAGTGCTTAGGCGGGAGGTTTTACTTCAAATTCCAAATAAGCTTAGATTATTTGTTCGTCCTTTAGGGTCTTCCATAGAATGTCAGTAAATCCGTGTTTCTTTTTGTGTACAAACTACTTAAATTTAATTTGGCACTAAAGCTCTATGGCGCTATTTGCGCAGGAGATTAGAACAACAGTTCTTCCTTTTATTGTAATTAGCTGTGCCATGATGCAGGTGCTTCTAATTCCTCGCATCATCCAGTGTAATTTTCTAGCCAGGTGAATTTTACCCGCGTCTGCTCTGCTAGCAACTGCACACTCACATGGATTCGTATCACAGCATGTGCTAAACATAACTAAAATTTCAATAGGGGTAAAACGGAGGCATTGTGGTTGGCGTAGAGCAGAACTGTGTTCTGGGAACTTCCAAATGATGCCGTCAGATATCATAATGAGAATAATACGCCAAGACGTCGCCAGACGACGCTGGGAGACGCTAGTTGCAACCGCTGGCGACGCGAACTTGTGTTTTGTTTGTATTTTGTCAGCGGCGCCGGAAATTATGCTCTAACTTGATCTGTGTTTATGAAAAACGTTATGTCGTGCTTCCCCTAACATATGCTCGACTATTTTTAGCCTGACAAATTACATATTACATTGCGGATACATTATCGTATCTCCAGGCAATATTTTAAGACTGTTAATAAATATTTTCCTAGTACATCTTTCCAATTAATGTATAATAATAATTTCAAATGTTGGGTAAATATCTTTGTGGTTATTCAGCAAAATGAGATCCTCAGTTCGATTTCCACAGACGACAGCAAATGTCATCTCACCAAAATACTCACATGGCTTCCCGTCTGCTATTATCCAGGGGAGAGGGGAAGGGTGTCGATTTGTCGGCTGGTTAATATATTTCACGAGCAAAAATAAATCACAGTGCCACGCCTACTAATAGGCAAATACGATGAAGATATACTAATTTATTTTACTAATTTCAAGCGAGCATTACACGATGAAGTTTTTCTTTTCAAGTGATTTTAATAGTTTTCTCTCGCATAGTGATGTAAGTGTAAGAGAAATACATGAATCGTAAAAAGCAATATGCTGTAGGTACTTTTTTTTAAATTTCCTTAAAAAATTGCTGCTTTTACCGCAGTACCATCTATGCGTTTGTTTCGCAGTAGGCGAATTAGCTATCAAATGTCTTTTAAAAATCACTTGAAAAGAAAAACGTCATCGTGTAATGCCCGCTTTACTCATGCCAAAAATGTTCTTTGACATGTCTTGAATTGCCTCTTTCCAAAAGTTAAAATCTTCTCATCACAGGAAAATTTTCTACATGTCTGCAAAAATCTGATGTTACCAAAACTCTCATCAACACTACTTTTAAACGGTACAAAATAGATAAAATAAAAAAAAAAATATATATATATATATATATATATATATATCATCACGCCTTTTACCCATTATGGGTATGGCACTCTGCTTACGCAGATCTCGGTAAGTGATATATTTTTTCGTATGAAGTGCGGTTACCAGTCGTCAAATCATAGCCCCCAAGGATGTTAGTGGAGGGAGAACCACAGGGGTAAATTTAAATTGGTAACTGTCGGCAGTGGGATTCGAACTGAGGTTCTCACGATCCACAGTCCGAAACGTTACCACGGAGAACAAAATAGAAAAGGTTAAAAATTTGTAACTAATATTTTTTTACACCTATTTTATTGTAAATAATAAAATTGTTTCTAATTCAATTATTTACTGAGATATGATCAAAAAATCTGATAGATCTTGAAATAAACTACCTCTTTCTGTTGATGAATTGCTCCCAAAATCTAATCAGATCGTAAACATGAAATCCTAAAATCTAAATTTGAAATTTTTATTTACGCACACAAACAGTGAGACGTCATCGTGAAAATCGTGAAAACTTATTCTAAATTCTACTAGTCGTCAAATAATTACCCCCCACAGATTTTAGTAGGGGTACAGCCTTAGGGTAATTTTTTTTATTTTTTCATAAAAATAAAATAAATATATCATCACGTTTTTTACCCATTATGGGTGTGGCACTCTGCTTACTCAGATCCCGGTAAGTGATATATTTTTGCGTATGATGTTAGTAGAGGGGAAACCACAGGGGTAAATTTAAATTTGCAACTGTCAGCTGTGGGATTCGAACTGAGGATCTCACAATCCACAGTCCGACGCGTTACCACGGAGCTATTTACCCCATTCATTGCATAATTTACGCACACAATATTACGTTAGTGACAAGTATGAAACTACGATTTATAAAAGTTTCATATTTATTTTTATTTTCATTTTCCCTACAGGGGGGCGTATTTTGGCAACATGTGTTGTTTTAACCGTGGTTGGAAAATGGAGGGTGAACATGTACCACAGGTGAAAATGTGCTTGGAAATGTTTTAGGGCATTTTTATTGGACTCCCCTTGCAATTTCATGTTAGAGATATTAGAGGGAAGCAGCTATGAAAATGGATTTCATAACCTTTTTGTAAACATTTATATTCATCATAGCTACAACTTTTATCCTACTACTTATTAAATTTATTAATACAAATTAGGACATAACTTCTAAAAGCATCATTTTCAGAAGTAAAATTTGTTTTGCTACTACTAATCTTTAAAAAACTAGTTTTTAGTTATTATTTATGGCTAGACATATTTTAAATATGGGTTCCAACTTTTGAGAAGCGCTGATAAATGTTGATGCGCAAATCAATGCGCAAATGTTAATAGCATTGTTTATTATCATATGGTAATTAAGTTTATTTGTAATAAAATTATTTTGACTGTGTTTTGTATAATGTTAGTGCATTAGTTAGTTTAGTATTCCCAAACAGTAAACAACGGCGACAAAACTATCAGGATTCAGGAAATGGTAAACAAGGCAATTCAATTAAGGTATGAAGTATTTTGTTATGATTGTATTTAATTTAACCTTCAAAAAACAATGTAATTCAGCTTCCTAACCTGTTTCTGCAATGCAAATGCAATAACTTTCGAATTATTGATATTGTAGCAACTAATTTATTAAACATTAACAAATTATTTATGTATAGGTACATTTGCCATATCAACACATAGCAAAATGGATCATTTTATTTCGGCATCAGTTCGTACGAAATTAAACACAGATTCTGACGTTTACTCGTACTAAAAAAATATACTTTGACTGATTTCAAAAGAACTACATTCCTAATGTCAATTTTCTTGTTCATTTATTCATTTTGATAAATGTGAAGGTTTATGTGCTTACAACAAAAAATATTTTTTTTATAAATATGATGAACATGTAAATATACAGGAACTTTTAAGAGGGGACATTTAAGTAGAAAACAATTGAAGATAGTCTTATAAGTTGAAAGTAGACATTTTCAATTTTTTTTTATAATTTACAATTAACTTGTTCTTTTTTAAGGGCCATTATGATTTTGTTGTTTTATTTTAATGTTAAAAGAAAAGTATGAGCTGTATATTAGCTTGGACCTTAAAAGGGATTAAATCTAATTTTAACCAGACCACCCCCTAAAAAACAGTTCCAAATAAATAAAAAAAAATAGTTTTGGCCAATTATTATTCTTAGATATTTTGAGATACAGATTTTCGGCCTTTGGAGCGATAGTTGATCTATCTTCAAATATCTTAAGAATAATGATTGGGTTTTCTAATTTTTAAAAAGTATACTCGGATCATTATATTATATGTTCCACCATTCAAAAGATTTTTCAAACCTCGTATTACCTCGGAAAAAAAAATAAGTTTCAAAATGTGTCACAGTCCTATGACCCTTTTAATTTTACATCTGTGATTCCCTTTAGCTAACATCCGCACCTTGGAGCCTGGTAATCAAACTTCACGCGATTAAATGTATCATTTACCAAGATCTGCGAAAACAAAGAGCCACACCGAAAATGGATAAATGACATATTTTTTATTTATAATAATGGTTGGCAATAAAACAATTCGATTGTATAACTACTATCAAAACTACTAAAGAGAATCATCCCAAAATGTTTGTTGGCTCTGCGAAAATTCTCCGCTCCGGGTTCTCCGAGTGTTGTTTATAGAAGTTGACTGTGTTCTCTCTTCGTTTTATTGTATAATATCATTGTAAATTGTACTTGGACTGCCGAGCAATGTAATTGCCGAGCCCACTTCATTAGCGACATTGCCGGCAGTAATCTTAACGACAAACTTGTAAGCTACAAATGCTTGAATTCAAATGGCTAAAGTAATATCAAGTCATTCTGATTCATGATTCTATAACGCGAGCTGCAATTATATGATTGTGCGCAATATTGTAAATGGAATATGGAACGTAAATAACCTACATTAGATATATTCATCTACTTCTATCGCGGTAATTTCGTTTCCACTTAGGGATGCACACTAAAAAAGCTTTTTACTTATTTATATTTACAGTCATTTTCATCCAATAAGTATGATTCACTCTGTTCTATGGTATATTAAATATTATTATATTACTATTCTAAAGCAAATGTACCATTTACCAGCTGTCAATTCTCGACAACCATGAGGTAGAGAGGCGATGGAGTATCAGTATTCATAGAGTATCAAAGATGGTATTTAATAGGGCTAAAATAAATTTTTAAATATAACAAAAACATTTTATACTTACTACAAACACTAACTGATCCATGTCTTAGGTAATTATCTTGCCAAATTCAATAATAGAATGTTACGGAACGTTTAAGTTTCATTTATATTTATATTATATATTATTTAATGCTGGTAAATAATAGGTAATTGTAGATCTCAAAAATGAGTTCTAGAAAAAGAATAGAAATAAATGAAATAATAATCCAATATTATTTGTAGTTGCATATATATTTTTTTAATATCAAATGATTTAGCATATAAGAAATTAGAATTGCTTTTTTGTGAATTAGAGTTGCGTATCTTTTTTCCAATTTTGAGTTATTTTGGAAAATATTACACAATTGTTGTTTATAAATTTTTCTTCAATGAACTACAATATAATGATGCGGTTTTCAAATATGAGTTCTTAGTTCTAAATATTTCAAATTTTTGAGTTAATCTGACTATTAATAAATATCGTTTAAATTCTATCGAGTTTGGAATCAAACTATAAGTCTCATATAGGAGGCTTGTACTTAAATCAGTGATTTCTATATAACACTAGATTGGGTATAAGCCGCTACAGTGCGTTCCCAATTGAACGCCGCCATGATGGTCAAAATTGAGGTTTTGTGATACTTCAATATTTAAAAATCCATATCTTTTGACTGTGGATTTGACCATAATTCGTGGTACGACTTAAAGAGAGGTGGTGGCGAGCGCGGTGTAGAGAGAGTGAGGGCAGAGCTTCAGATTGCGTACTTTACTTTACAAAAGTGTGTCACAAAACCTTAACTTCACCCTTTCAATTGGGAACGGTCTCAGATGGCAGAATATGGCCTATGACCAATCTAGTGTTGTATCACAGACCTCTGTTACTATATAATGATTTAGGTCTATGGTTATATATAAATCAGTGACAAATGTAAAAAAATTAATTTTGGACGATCGTCAACTGTTTTTATAAGAAAAATTTAAATCTTACTGAGTTTAGTAACAAATTGAAGGTTTGGAGTAAAAAGTAAAACTTAAATATCAAAATTAATTACATACGATTGTCAATTATTTTTTACAGTATCAAATTAACTCCTTTCGAATTTGGTGTCAAATTAAATTTAAAAAATTACTTTTGTAGTATGTATTAGAATTCTATCGAGTTTAGTATCAAATATCATCAGACCATTTGCTCATGTTTTTAGTATTATTTTTTAATATAGTACATGATTGACTTGGAATGTATAATGTAAACTAGATCACTAGATATTTCAGCCAGTCGTTTCTATTTCAGTGTTGAAAATTGTATGAATATCATCATTTATTTTATAATGTTCTTCATATTATGACAATCTCAATGGAATATCTAATTCTATGTTGATCCTTTGTCAAGGCATAACAAATTCCACGAATTACAGTCAGATAATGTCAACGAAATAATCAATTATGGCGACTAAAGACCAACAATTATTGTTAAAGAAGGCGTAGCACATGACACATGAAGTGAAAAACGGCAAAAAGATTAGATAGGCGGCTGAAATAAATGAATGTAGGTATAAGAATGGTGGATAGCATCGTGAACGCGAATGAAACCCACCGCGCGGGTTGATTAATGATGTGCCGTGACGTCACGAATCGACAAGATGACATAAGTTACCCGATATGATCCCTTTGGACTTCCATAAATATTTTTTGCTACCGTCTTTATTCGAACACTTAATTGTTCTCTTCGTGACCTGAAAGCAACCTTTACAAAAATACTTTTTACGAGCCTCATCGACAAATTGCGATATTTTTATGTTGTGTATTAATAACATTTTAACGTCGCAAAGATATATCTTGTAGTTTTTCCCAAGGATAAGTTGTAGCTTCCTTGATTTGTAGTGACAAATATGCGCGCACCATAAATATCCCGCACAAAAAGCAAGTAGGCATATTGGAATACCAAACCAGCAAATGAGACTCAAGCACGCATGAAGTTATTTTTCACTCTTTGGATGTTTCAACTTGACTTTACCAACACACAAATATGTCACAGGCGAAGGATTTAGACTCGCACGCATTTTTGCCATTTCAAACAAAAGAAGAAATGTTAATATTTGGAACGAAACTTTGAGGGTATTGAAAGAAACCATTAAAAACCTAACAGGTTCTTTCAGTAATTTATTGTATGTTAATTACTTTGAAGCATTGTACTACTACTAATTATAAATTCTATTTTAGAATCACATCCTTAATAATACACTTACTTATTTTGGGTGTAGAATTTTACGTGCGTAGATCTCAGTAAATGATATACCTCGACAAACAGATATAAGTCCCTGATAGGCCACTAGTGTCGTCTGTACACTCAGTCACAAGAAACTGTGCTTATATTCTTCATTTTAAATTATGTTCTCTCTACTATATTGTCAAAGCAAAACAAATACTTCTTTTCTGAACTTTTCTGTATTTTACTAACGGACGCCATTCGTTTTGTAGTTGGATAAACGGAACCAACGCGCATTCCTGTAGTTACTTCATGTCGTATTGCTGAGATTTGACAGGTGATATTTGGTGGAGGATCTAAAGGAGTACTTTTTCTTCTGTGGGAATTGATTTGGGAATTTTAGGTTCCAATATGGGGTAAATAGCTCCGTGGTAACGTGTCGGACTGTGGATCGTGAGATCCTCAGTTCGAATCCCACTGCCGACAGTTACAAATTTAAATTTACCCCTGTGGTTCCCCCTCCACTAACATCCTCGGGGGCTATGATTTGACGGCTGGTAACCGCACTTCATACGATAAAATATATCACTTACCGAGATCTGCGTAAGCAGAGTGCCACACCCGTAATGGGTAAATGGCGTGATGATATATTTATTTATTTTATACTGCCCGATGCGTTACTACTGCTGCTACTATTTACCCCAAATAAGTAAATAATTTGAATGATAAAAGATTTAAAAATTTCATATTGTATTTATAATAGATATTTATGTGACAAGTACATCATAATTTAGGGTTTTATTGACGGGACATATAATTGGGCGAGACAATGAAACCATATTATGTATGTACGTGTTACATTGTATTTTATGTTTGATAGCATTACAGAATATTTTTCTTTAGCTTAGAACGACATTTATGTTTGACACATGACATTGACATGGAAAAAAAAAAAGGATTTGAAGTATGCTTTTTTCTGTTGTTTGGTTACCAAGTTGTTTATTATTATTAGTTTGACTTCTCAATATTCAAAATTATACTTATAATTGTATTAATAATAAAATTAATTTTGAGCAATTGTTTTTTTTACAGATGTTTTTAGAATTTTGTCGAATTTGGTATCAACATACGGTCTAAAGGCAGAAATTAAAATATCAAAAATTAATTTTGGCCTATCGTCATTTGTTTTTTTAAATTAATCGAATGCTATCAAATTAAAAGTCTCATGTATAAGAATGAATCTAGAATGAATAGAATAATTCAAATGATGGTTGGGTATTAATCGAAGGGCTGTTAATTAAAGAGTTATTTGATACTTAAAACAATCTTTATATTTGTTAAAACAAACATTAGTGTCATGTTGAAATATATAAATACCAATATTCAAGTGAGTGATTATTTTTTATGTTCCGTTGGAACAAATTGATTTTGTTTCTTATACAATACTAGCTATATTTTTGAAATTGTTTACAATGTGAAGACTATTTTGTTTGAGTATATTTCAACAAATAAATAAAAGCTTCCAAAGAAATATATTTTCCCAACATTTGTAAAGTTTTCCGATTTTGCAAAACAGGCAAGGAGATTTGTAGTAATTGTGACCTATGTTGTTTTGAAGTAAATCGAAATGGAAAAGTTGCAGGTCCGTATAATAAACAGCGAGTGTATGTGTGATGTGTGCGATTCGTTCGTTGCAGAGCTTTGCAGGCGCATTTGCTGTGACTGATTGCGAAGAAGACAGATGTTGCCGAGATGTTATCACTCTGTTTGACGGATAAAACATTACCTACTTTCACGTCTTTGTCAGCGGCGAAATTCTTCGCAGACATAAAACTTAATAAAGATTAATAGTACGTCCGCCTGCCGCTGTGCACGGCGGCGCTGTAGTATGTAGATGTCAGGTCGTAGGTGGCTTTGTGTAGAATTGATTGTTTCGGGTCACGTGACAATGTGCTGCTGACACGCGTGACTTTCTGACACGGAGGTGTAGACCAACCTTTACACTTTCACTTTTCACTCCTTGTTCAATGGCGATTTATGGTGTTGCTTTTGCAGATCGCATTGTTATTTTGCTGAGCATACAACTCCTTTCTTTGATTTCTAATTTATTTACTTCTGTCAGACATGTCACGATAATTTATCTGCCGTTTCGAAAGAAACTCGAACTCAAACTTTTTTACTTCTCTTTGTTATACAAATATGCAAATATAAATATTCATATTCTACAACGTCGCAAAACAACAAATATGATATGTTTCTTTCCATGTATTAATTTTTCTTTTTCTTTTCAGGTAAGTCGAGACTATCCCACAATTCTACTACATTTCAACTCTGTAAGTACCTACTCGTAAAATAAGAAAAAAAAAACATTATTGTTAAAAGTATTTGTAAGTTGTCAAGGTCTATCTTTCCATCTACGAAAAAAATACTGAAAAATTATTCATCGACTGGTTGAGGAAAGTCGCATCGAAATTATAGCTCAAATGATGATAGTAACTGTTCTAGCTGTCATTTTTTGATACATATATTTTATTTATTCGACGAATAATTTATTCGGAAGTTTATTCATAGATGGCAAAACCGGCCTTTGGCTCAACAATATAAAGTAGATGTGAACCAGGGTTGTCACGAAAACCACTTTTTAGTAGAACGAGAAGTTAATTTAGATAATTAAGGATGTTTGTGAATAAAATAGTATACATAGTTCGGTGGGAGTTCCATTACAGCCTTGCGCTTTATCTGACTATCTGAGCCTCTCGGTCATGTAATAAGCCCTCGGCTGGAATGAAACATTTCTCACCTCACATGTAATATACTAAACAATACATATTTTATTTTTATTCGTTAATAATTAAAGTAGGTACACTAAAATTGTGAAGTCTTGCTTTACGGATATATATTATCCACAGTGTTTCGATACACAACCATTCTTTCAGTAACCATAACATGATCACAAATACCACAACAAAACTACAACCATGCACGATCGTGGTTAAGTTACGGAATGTACTATTAAGGTTGCTATTATTTAGGAGAAATGTAATATAAAAATGTTGATGAAACACTTGAAATGAGGACTTAATTGAGAACGCATATAAAATAAAAGCGAAATAAAATAGCTGTGGTGTTTTTGAAATATCCCGCGTCACAAACAATGTAACGTAATGTGTAGATTTCAGCTTGCTATAGCCCAGTTGAAAATGATACCATACAAATTACTTCACACAATAAACAATGTACGTTTAATTGACTACCAGAGGGACAAAAATGTACAATTTGCTCAATATCAGAAAACCAATTAATCAGTCAAACAAAAAATTGCTACTCATCGCATTTGGAGCATTCTCTGGCGTGCGAATCCAATTCCGAATGAAAAAATAGCGCATTGATTTTTCCCCGCGCGGTTTTTAAGCTCGTTCCCGGCGAAACCTGTCAAACTGCTAATTACTAGTCTAATTAGCTTCGCCGTGTTCACACTTTTTATGGTTCGACGCCTGCTCATTTATTTTCACTGTACCTTTTTCTGCAAGGACACTCGTTAATTTTCAATTGCCAACTATGAATTACATTATCCTTCTTGTTTTCTTTAAATATTCATTTCTAGTAATGAGCTTGCAGAATTCATTTATTGTTACTAATTTTTTAATATAGCTTACTTCACACGCAAAACTGTGTAACTATCTATTGTAAGGCTCAATTACTTCAATTATATTCTGATAAGTTTGTAAAATAATCAGATCAATCAATCAATCATAGTCTTTTCTGCCTCTAATGGGCCACATTTATCGACGTAATCTTCCTCCATTTGTTTCTGTCTCTTGCTTCTTTCCCAATCTGTTACTCCTCTTCTGTGAGCCTCTTTTACTACTTGATCTTTCCATCTCACTCTTTATCGTCCTCTGGGTTTTTGGTTTCCATGTTAATATTTGAAGACTCTTTTGGTTATTCTTTTGTCCTTCATCCTCGCTAGGTGACGTAGCCACCTTATTTTTCCGTCCCTTATTATTTCTATAATTGTCTTCTCCTTGTAGCATTAATGGAGTTTGACATTGTATTTGTGTCGCTATCTATGATTTTCTTTCGTTGGTTCAAATATTCTTCTTAATACTCTTCTCTCAAAGAATTCTAATTTGTTCTACATATGTGAGTATCGGTCTCACTATAGTTTTATATATAATAATTTTAGTTTTCCGAGAGATATGCTTTATCTTAAATAGTTGTGCTTCCTATGTATTTGAAATCTTTAACCTTTTCTGTGTTTCCCTGGTTTACTAATTCGTTCTCGTCTGATCTTGATACCTTCACATATTTAGTCGTCTTAAAATTTATCTATAAGCCAACTATTTTCCCATGTTCTTCAATTTCTTCACCACTTCTAAAACTTTATTTCTTCACACATAAGCTATGTCATCTGCATATGCTGTATCTACAGATTATTTCTAAATATTCTGCTAGATGTGTAGGAGGTATGTCTAATTACATATTCTAATAAAATAGTATCGGAGACAGAGGGTCTCCCTGTCGTAAACCTTCCTTTACTTTTGACAGCTGTTACCATATCTTGACGACTCCTTTGGCTCCCCTTAGTGATATTTTAATTAAATTATATAGTTCGCTTGGTATTGAGAAGTATTTTAATATCTCCCATAACTGCTTTTTTCGTATCGAGTCATACATATGCCTTTATGAAGTCAATACATACTGAGTGGATGATATCCAGCCCATATTCCCACCTTGTTCCAAATACTTGTCTTAGCGAGAATTGTGGTCTGTGGTGGATATGCTATCTCTAAATTTAGCTTGATATTCCCCAATGTTGTTCTCACTGTAGAGTTTTAATCTTTCAATTATCGCTGACGATAGAACTTTGTAGGTTGTGCTCAATAGATATATTCCTCTGCAGTTTGTACATTCTGCTTTGTCTCCTTTTTTGTACACAGGGATGAAAGTTCTAATTTTCCAGTCTTCCGCCATAGTTTCTTTTTCCCATATATTTTCAACTCTGTTATGGATTTTCTTGTGTATTCCGTCTCCTTCATTTTAAAGTAATTCTGTGCTTATATTGTCAAGTCCAGGCGCTTTATTAGATTTTAATTGGTGAAAAATTTTGACCACTTCTTCGTACAATAGGGATTCTATCGCCTCCAAAAAAAAAAAAGCAGATAAGAAAGGAAAATAGTATGGAGTTAATTGTTTGGTAGTAACGCTTCAAAGGTCCTCAATTCGTTTCCACAAACGACAGTTGCCATTTTAACTTTACCCCCGTGGTTCTTCCTCCATTTTCATTTTTGGGGGCCATGGCTTGATTAACGTTTGAATGGGCAGAAACGCATTTCAGTTTGTCGACTTAATTGATATTTAAAAAATATCGTGCTTTTTAGGATCCAGAAATCAAATATTTAATAAATATAAGCGTTTCGAGGTTTTCTAAAAATCTTAACCTTTTAAAGATATATAAAAAAGAATATTGCCCCTTTAGAAGTACGAAACAGTTTCTCTAATCATAGATGTGCACAGATTTCAAACTATAACTCCAAAATAAAAGAAATTTGTACACCTGCGGCAATATATATATATATATATATATATATATATATATATATATATATATATTATATATATCATAGCCAACATGTGTGAATTGACAAATTTATAAAATACGACAAACGGATCTTCCCAAGGGTTTCTGATTAGAGCCGACCCATTAATTATTATTGATACATTGAATAATGTTATCTTATAGTACATTAATCATACCTCTGTAACTACATTATGAATCTGTAACATGAATCTGACAGTTATCGAAAATTATTCAATAAAATCCGGTATATAGAGAGATCCATATTTCAACCGCAGTTAATATATTTTTATGAGGAATGCTTTTATTTTAAATTCACGATTTATATCATAAATGGAAAATATTTCAAATACAAAACATAAAAGTAATCACAGGTTTCAATTATCATTAAAAATATATTTCCGCATATTCTAGTTCCCAATTATATTTAGCATCACCGAGCTATTTTTAATAAATCAGCGGCGATATTTCATATTCGGTTATAAATTATTGTCAGAACATATCGGGGAATGATTTGTCGTTCCGCGCAATACTGTTGAAGGCAGATCACGTTCAAATCACGGGAGGCTGTGCCCACACAAACACACACACACACATACTCAGCCACATTTTCGCACAAATACACGCGAAGCCAAGTTGCATGGCGTTAGCGGTTTTTAATGCACGTCCACGTAACTCTGGTAAATAAAATCTGCTGAAATTATTTATGCGTACGCAATAACGGCGCTAATCCGTCATTATTATCAACCAAAGTGTGACTGAAATTATGAATTTGTTTACGCTTCTACCCGATATATCGGTTGCTAGAATAATAAACATAGCAATATTTTCATTACTGTCTGCTCGACTTCCTGAAAGGACGTCAAACTACGAAACAGTGACATGCGATGGTTATTTTCTGTATTGCACTTTATTCATACTATGTATATCTAATTTTTATTTACACTTGCTGTAGTCGTTGGTTCCGTGTTCCTGCATTGTTTGATAATCTATGGCGGGAAGTATTGTGGTGCCCACAACAGATTTTTTAGCTTATTCTTTGCTTTAAAATTTTACAATCCTAAAGTCAGTATTTACATAATTACACTTGGCGTGTGTGTGATATATAGAATAGAATGAATAGATGTATTAGTTATGTTTGTTCTCATAGCATCTATAATTATAGATGTACAGAAAAGTTAGAAAATTCAAGATGAATGTACATTATCACAGAAAATTTATCGTATACTACCATACGTTATAAACAGCGTGTCACGTCCAGATATGGGTAAAAGACCTCAAAATAAATGTATCTGCTTCAAAAAGCTTCAATTCAACTCGAAAGAATTCCAATGACTGTTATAAAAAAAATTTATGATCACTCAAAAGTATTTTTTTATAAATTCAGATTTCCTCAGTGAAATCTATAATTTGACACCAGACTGCATATAACTCATAAAAGAACAATTGCCGATTGTACAATAGTATATTGTGTCATTAGGAGTAAATGTGATACTTTGGGTGCTGAGCATGTAAGTTTGAACGACGAGCAAAGCGAGTCGAACAATTACATGCGAAGCATACAAAGTCACATTTACTCCGAATAACACATGCTATTTTTTCTTCAAACATAGAAAATAAAATTATAAATATTCTAAAATGCTCAAAACTTCAAAAAATATTGTCTTATCTAGCATTTCAAGTTGCCGTAGAATATGCTGTTTTGTTATTTTTGTTTATTTGTTTCATTTTTAACTGTCAAATTATTGAATTACAACCTAACTATTTTTCATAATATTTTACTTTGTCCGCCGCCGGCGTAAATGTGTTGCCAAGGATACACTTTTACGCCGGCGGCGACAATATTGAACTTCTGCTTGTTGAATACAAATACATAACAACGTACTTTTATGACGTTTGAAGAAAAAAGTAGTTTTTGTCATTTGTGTTCAAATATCCTACCACAGAACTAATACCTAACTTAATAGTTCTTTATAAATAATTATTATATGTAATTTTCAATTAAATAATTTACTTTTCTCAAAATTGAAGACAGATAAGAAAATTGTAAATAACAACTTATATTTCAAATAATGTTAATAGTTTCGTGAAAATTATCAGAGCTGATATTAGTCATAATGGCAAATCCAGACGTAGAAATTTATTGGGCACACAAAACAATAAATTTAATTTATTTCAAACATGGAATCAGCTGTTTAAAAAAGTGTGTAATAATAAACAAGGAATAATATTGGGAATAAAAGTATTATTAGAAATTTTCTATTTGGAGATAATTAAATAATATGTTCAGTAATATATTTCAATAATTATAATTGCTATGAGAACAAACCATCAACTGAAATATCTATTCTATATGTTAAAGATGTGTTAACTTTATTTATGAAACATTTAACTTCAGTTCGCAAAAACTAAATTATTTTTAGCACTTATATGTGAAATTGTCCTGGGCTTATTACATTTTGTGCGAAATATCATTAAATAAAATGGTGAACCGTTTATTTCAAATTAAAATAATGTCAATTATTGATGATCATTTGAAAATTGGGGTACAGTTTGCGGTCGCTATTAAAATTAAATTTCTGTATGTTCAGATTAATGTTAATTAAAAAGCAATATAATTTATGTTTTCGGTCATTTTTATTCATCTCTAATCATTATTAGAGGGTGAAATATTGTAGTCTACATTTCAAAATTAATTAATTTTGGTTAATAATTTTATTGCCTGAAGATATAAAGTTTTAAAGAGGAGCAATTATAACAGCGCAGCATTTTGCTTAAAATATAAACTGCGATAGTTTAACTTGTCACAACTTTTTCGGTTCATTACCACGGTATGAAAATGGGTTTGAAGGCAGTAGGCTACTTTCAGCAGGATTTAGGGTTCCACGGGTAAGAAATATGCGTTTTGTATCCCATTTTTTATAGCGGCAAAGTGAGAGCGTTATAAATATTAAAATACTGCACTGTGTGAAAAATACGTCAAAGATTTTCCAATATCGCATTTTTCAAACTTCTCAACTGTAACGTCATCTATCAATTTTGCAACGAATCAGAACACCTTTTTGACAGAGATCGATTTATTGTCCCTAAGGACTTGAAGTGGGCTTGGCTCATGGATATTTATTTACCTGTTGTTGGCTATTCTGATTATATCTCTCGCTAAACATAATCCCAGTTTTTGCAAAAAATTTATGCACATCCTGTGAAATTGCAAGCGTGTTACATATTTTCAAAGGAAGTATTTCGCTAATTTAATTAGGAAATGTGTTTTGTAATTTTTTAATACCGTTTAACTAACAAGGTTCGCATGTCTTGTAATATATGGCTTGTCTTCTATTTCCAGAATGTTAAATAGCGTTAAGCTAAAAATACGAGAGGTGTGGTTAGTGAAGTTCATTGCCACTGTTATATATTGAATACTTTCCAATATTACGTGCCAAATTTTAAAAATATTAGACAAACAACCTGTTCTAGGAGCCAAGAATGTAAAGAATTTTACTTACTGTTTGGTTTTGTGTTGTGCATACCATTTCATTGTCATCTGAAAAGCTATATTTTCGAATTTAAAAACACTTTTATTCCTGAATCTTTGAGTTTTTGACAATTTGATAGTGTAAATTAGACATTTAAATTACGTTTTATAAAAATAAATTTGTTGGGCTGTGTATATAGAATATCTGCAAAGCTCATTGCGACTATTAAAATAAAATTTTATTTTTTGCCGATGGATATTAAAAATTGCGATTTTTGACAGCTAACAATATGTAAAATGTTTTCTTTACTGCCTAGGCAGCAAACAAGTTCTTACCTTGTACCTTGAGCTCTTTTTTTGGGTACACGAAAATATTGTTTTAGCACTGTACGCTGTTCTAAAATTATTTTATTAAAAAAATGCTTCAAATAAAAGTGATAGATAATATATTTCTCTGTAAATTTTGTCCGAAGCATTTTTTTTTTATAAAATAATTTTAGAACATTATACGTCGCTAATAAATTTCCTTCCCTCAGTATATTCAAAACGGAGCTCGTGATGTTATCCGAACTATTTAACTTGACGAGCAAGAAGAATGTAGTTTGGTCCACTATTCTTACGATGCATTTCGTCAAAAAATATGCTTTTACTTAGATGCCGCACTGCATGAAAAGTGAAATAACTATTTTACAACCAAATTTTACTGAATCAACGTTTTCAATACTACAATCAAAATTTTGTCTTTTTTGTTTTGCATAAATAAATTATTCTTTCTCTAATGTTTTAACATTTGAATTGAATATTTTCTGGCGCGACTATGGTTTTTATAACTTTTCCCTTTCCGTAGAGAAATTATAAATTACTTCAACTCACCAAGTAACATCGTTTGGACTATACCTACCAATATGTTGAACACGGTATCAAACACAGATTTATAACTTCGGCAACAGTAAATCTGGTATTGTAATGCCTAATAAAGCAAATAACTATTTTTATTACTAATTTAATAAATAAATTTATATTTGACCAAGGGTTGGTAGCACATAATGTAGTCGAATGAAGTTTATGCAGTTTCTTTTACCAGGCTAGATTTGATATCCTTTTTATTTCACATAAAATTTTCTGCAAGTAGCCAACATTTATAACGCTTGCTTAATAAAAAAATTGTTTTGGGATTGATGTTTGAAAATTATAATTTTGTTAAAACACATGCTCCCATGATAAATTTGTTGTTTTTATAAACAGTCTTTTATAAGTTACTCTTCCAAAATAAAATATAAAAATTTGAAGAGAGCGACATTCAGTTAATTATCAACGTAGAATGTTTTGAATATATTTATAATATAGATTAAAAAATAGATTTGTTAATTAAGTGTAGCTAATGCTAATAAATGAGCGATTTGTATTCTAATTATCCACGTGGCTGTTTCCCGAACTAGAATTGTCAATTATCTTCTCTTCGCAGTGGTAATTACAAAAAAAAAATCGCGGAAATAACTCATTCATCATGTGTCAATAATGTTTGACAATCAGAGTAAATTTCGCATCGCTCGGTCCATCATCGTTACCAGTCCAGTCGGTGTTAGCTTTGACTGCATTTGAATATTCACAACAGTCACTTTGACAAACTAAAACAGCGAGCAGTGCTAGTGTAGATGTAGAGCAGTAACAGTGCAGTAGCTATTAGCTAACTAGTTTACGCTAACGTTACGTGAAGTGCAAACACAACGCAAACAGTTTGCCTGGGAGGTTCTGGATGGAGCTTTAGTCAGGGCCGTCTTTAAGGGGGGGTGCAGTCAGCCCTGGGCCCCATCCTTTGTAGGCAGTTTGTCCAAGCGTATATAATTGGACTATGTAAACAAAATTTCTAATTATATCTTCTCATGATAGTTTAAAATTAAATAAATATCAATATTTTGCAGTTACCTGACTGCTGATTTTTATTGTAATTTGAGGAGAGTAGATTTTAGCTTATGTTTTAATATGTAAATTAAAATAGCCGTTTACTGGTAAGCTACAAAATCTAATCGTGATAAATAATATAATAAGTGAAATAAAAATAAGATAAATTAAATTATTTGTAGTATTCTTATTGTGAGTAAGAAAATTTATGCACGCGTATGTGTAAACAGAATTGTTTGAGTGTAAGTCTATTAAAGAATTCGGTTCGAAAGGTTTTTGAATTGTGTTACGCAATAAAAGGTTGTAAAATCACTATTCCACTTTTAATACAGTGCTCTAAAATGTCCGGTATTATAAAGAAAGTGCAATTGGACGCGTAATAAGCAGCCGCAATACAGACCACGGAATAGGGTAAAAATACAATTATTTTGACACTTGAGAATTGACATTATTTATCAATTGTTTTGTTGATCAAATGTCAATCCCATAGCCACTTTCTATTACTAATAAATATGTTTAAAATTTGTAATTAATATTTTATACTTTCTCACAAAAAATAGTGTGTACGAATAGTATATTCTACAACAAGTAATTGCATGGCACATATTCCACGCGAGCAAAAAGTTTGTTTGCGAGTGTGGGATATGCCATTCCGTTGCATGTTGTAGACTATACTTTCTATAATAAGAATTTTGGAAATTATATAAAAAATACAAATATGAAACCGTTGAAAACGTCAAATTAAAAAAAAACATTAAAACAAACAGACGTAACCATAGTAACTGAATCAAGATATTTCATATGTCGCGGCTCTGATTCGTCGAAAATATTCCATATGCGGCGTATGGAATGTTAGTAATTCCATAACAATTTTTAGTTGTAGAATGCGTAGTTTCCAAAACAGCGACAATTTTTCTCTCGGTACGTTAAATAGTGATTTCGCGGCCTTGGTATACAAATAAGAAGTAATAAATAGGATTTAATTAACATAATAAGATTTAATAAAACGCATCGTTGAAATAGTGAACCGCACTGCATTCTTGTACTTGCCAAGTAAAAACGTCCAGACAATAAATTTCACCTCCTGACCAAATAGTTACAATACCGGCCACTTGATGTCAAAACTATCGGCAATAACTTTTTATTCTGTTCTATTCCCTATTATTTAATTGTTAAAAACATGTAACTTGTATAAATAATTATGTTTTAATCAACAGTTTAAATTTAACGTTTATTTAAATTCCACTATTTTGCGTATCAGGAGGCGGAACATAGTTGCGCAAGAAAGTCTGATGGCTGGTTTATACTGAATTTAATTTACAGATTTAGATTTGAAATTTGCGATTTACCTCCTGGTTTATACTGAATTTATTAAATTTGAAATCTGCCAATTCAGATTAGGCTTCAGCTTTTTGCCATATGTTTTAAACAGCAACATAATAACCTTAACTTGTCACATGTAATGTTCTTCAATCAAGGACATTAAATTAATATCATATTTAATACTCTCTGCATCCATGTTACAACAATATTTTATGATGATCACAAATAAATCAGTTTGATTAACAATTTCGACACATTTTACTGTTGTCAAAATAGTTTTTTGTTTCCCAATCAAGTTGATTTGTTGGATTTGGAAATTTAGATTTAGAATATAAAATATGGTGATATTTTAAATGTAAATTATAAATCTATAAATTTGTAAATCCAGCATAAACCAATAAAGGTATTTCTATGCATTTTACATTTTTTAAATAAAATTTCTAAATTTAAATTTGTAAATTAAATCCCGTATAAACCAGCCATGACAGGTTACAAAACATAAACGATGCCGATGAAAGTGTGTAATTTTTTTTAAATTTCGGAATTTCGGAAAATGTTATTCAGCCCTGAAAACTGAAACCGGCCCTGGAGTAGGTCCATCCGCAGCGGCAGAGTTCGCTTGGGAAGTGACAATTACATCAGCGTCTAAGATGGATACAGGCTGTTATACCGGGCGATAACATCCTGTTGACAATAATCAGATAACTCGTTGTGTCCGGATTTGAACACGAGTGGTCTGCGGACGCGTAATCCTATTAACACAATAAGAGCGACCACCGCGGTGTGTCTTGCTGGAATAATGCGAATCGCCGTGCAAGAAACCGCAGCGTCAAAACCACGAATTTGTGTCTTCTTTCGCTTTATCAGCAGTTCGTGTGTGACTGGCATAATCGTTGTTTTCTTTTATTGTGTGTGCAAGTTTTGGGAATCATTTATGTAATGTTCAAAATGTTTTATCATTCTGCTGCTTTGTTATACTGGAACTGGAAGGATAATCTTGCCAACTGCTTCCACGAAGGTTACTAAAAGATTTTATGATTTTCTTTTTGTTTGTTTCATGCTAATATCGTTTGTAATGCCCACATTTGGGATATAATCAACAAGATGAACACATGCGAATTATTTTTATTTTCGCAGAATTAGGTTATGTTCTTTTTCCTTTTAAATATCATATTTTTGCTTAGTTGACGTTTCGGCCATAAATTTTGGTATTATCTAATTCTAAAAAATGTTTGCAGTATTTACGTAGTAAATTTTAATTTGGAGCATTCATTTTACGAAGTTTAACATTAAATTTAAAATGTATCTGATCTGATTTTTTTTTTACCTTCCGCCACATACCTGAAAGGGAGGTAATGGAATCATGTAGTGAGTTTTCATTGAATGAGTACGTTTTAGGGTCCCTAAGATACGATTTCAATATATTTGCGATGATGTCTGTCTACTAAATAGAAAATTTTTATATTTTGAATCCCCTTTGGAAGAGCTGATTAGTTTTTGGTGATAATCCAATAATTGGAAGTAGTAGTTTACATAATATATCAGAGTAAATTATCGTTTAATGACAATTTTTGATATAAGAAGAATGTTAATTATCTACAATTGTTGCTTGAAACATTTTTCTCTCACTGTAGTTTTATTAACTTTTATAAAAGTAATATGTATATTTTAATGGTTGTTTTAGGACTAGAGGAATGCTCGTAATAAATATATAATTAATTAAAGAAAATGTTCTGGATAAAAAACTGACGATATTTTTTGTATCAAAATATTACGAATTCTTGTCCCAGATTCTTTTAATCTAGAACCAACCCAACAATTTATGTTTAGTTCTACTAGGTTGGTTTCCAGTTGAAAAATACAGAACCATAAAAACTGGCGGAAAAATTCTCGTAATCATCATGTAGCGAGACACAAAATCGTTACAGACCGTAAGTCTACAATATTGAATTCAATTGTTTTAGGACAAAACGTAACAAATCTTAAATTCTTTCCGTGAAACAAACGGATTCTTTTTCATTTGGCTGTCGCAGCGGGCAGCGGGGAGGAGGCAGGAGTCACTAAGTTGCGTTCCTGCAGAAGCAGTGGAATAATGCAGCACGGCGCACTGCGATTATTATTAAAAGTTGAACCTCCGGTTGCAAATATGTTACAATTACACAACCGAACTGGCGCCAACAAACTTCAGCTTTAAATTACAATTCTCGCGCTCTTCGCATTCTATTTGCTTCAACTACTGCACTGTTTGCATAGTAATCTTTCAAGAGTTTAATTATCTTTGAGAATTTAACTTGTTTCGCCCTTTTTTGTCGACGTTTGCCCCAGGATCGCGCCTCCTATGCATCTTTCTGTTCTTCAATTTGTTCTTTATTTTTGGGTTCTCCGATCCTCACATTTGATTTAATTAATTTTACCTTTTTGTTTGCTTAATTGCCGAGTTTATTTAACAAACGATCATTTAAAATTTAGAGGGTTTATATGTAAATAATAAATTTATCAATTTTAATTATCTATTTACAAGTATATTACTATCATAGTTAATTAAGAATTTTTGAAATTTTATTTCCCCTGGCTATTGAAAGCAATCTTTATATTAACAAGAAATCCACACCCACAATTGGCTGAAAATAATATCTATTAACCGTTACCATTTACGATTAGATGTACAGTTAAATATAAATAAAATTAGACCGTATATGAGCTTAATATTTACATTGCTTATGTGTATAATATAGTTTTGTTTACATATTTATTTATTTTTCTGTATAAACCGGTCGCAACTGGGTTATATGCCGCCTCGGTTCCTTGTTTTCGGTGGTGTGATAACGGCACGCAGTGTTCGCTGGTATGGGTTGTCGCAAAATGATTACCTGTGCAACTACTGACCGCGCGCAGTGTTGCTTAAACGCTTAAAGTGCGTTATCGTGAACCGGAATCAATTCTCCCTGCCATGACCATTGCCTTACATATTTTATACATACTATGCTATAGTATAGGTTTAAGGTAATCTATAGTTTTTCCTAGTTCACCAGTTTTATTCAAATGAATTATTTGTTGCTATATATATGCTATCCCAAATTCACATGAGTTTGCCCGAATCAAATTTTTCTTTTAATGTTTTATAAAAGTTTCAATATAAATCAAAATTAGGGTAGAATGCATTGTGCCTTTTTTTAAAGCTGCGTTATAAAAATAATAATAATGAAATTTTAGATTTCTGAACTGAAAACCATAAATTTATTTCCTTTCCTATAATAATAATATTCCTTTGCTGAAATGAGCTTCTAGAATCCCCGATTTATTCCCAATAGAAAGTTTATAGAACGGAATGGGAAAAAAATGTGAAATCATCCTGCAGGGACAATCGAAGAACTGCGACATAGATTGCAGGAAATTTGGGATTCTTTCTTCAAAAAAGACTTTCAAAAAACGTGGATACTAAGCAGTTTAAAAAAAGTAAAGATTAAGTTATACAGATATAGATTAACCAAAGCCTAAATGGATAATTAACGTGAATATATATTAATTTATTTATTGTTTGGTAGTATTTAGTTATTATTATTGTTCTAGGGCGGTAACCTTTTTTGGCCACGGGTCATAAACAATCTAAATGTAAAATGTCACTATTTAGACTACTTTTCGGGTCAGTGGAAAAAAAGAACTAACTTATATTCTAATTAATATATAAATAATGCTTAATTTTCTATATTGTACTGTCTTGTAAATCAAAATTTATACAAATCCTAATACAAATATTGCTGAATATTAGAAGATTATAGGATATTTTTTTTATTTGCGGATCTCGAATGGGTCAGTCGAAATTATGAAATGGGCCACTTGCAAGCAGAATAGCGTTAATTTGATTTTTTTTTTCATCATGTGTAACTTCGTTTCTAAATTAATTATATTATCAAAATGTAACAAATTTTATGCTAACCAATCTTGATTACAACCTTAGTTAAAATAATTATGTTCTGAGAATGGAAAATGAAGTTAGGAGTAATAATAAAAATGGAGTTAGTTCTGATCCCTTTTATAAATCTACCACTGTTGGTGACCCGCGCGTCGTAGATTGCCGACGCCTGTTCAGGGCTTACAATATACAGAAAATAAGTGACAAAGTTTTATGTCTACTTGATGTTCTTAAATGCTGAATGGTTTCTGCATCATTTTTCATCCCTCGGTAACCAATATTTATTACTTTGCAGTAGGCCTTACGATAAAATGTGGCACCTATCGGAATCTGCAATTGCAAGTTTAATTAAAAAATGTAATCAAGGAAATATCCAATTAATATTTTTTAATTTTCGGTGCAGAGATTAAATTGTCATTTAAAAGTTTATAATTAGAAGATAATTAAAATTAAAAAGTGCATCAATTAAAAATAAATTTTGAATTTTTGTCGAGGAAGAAAATAATATTAGCATCTGATCAATATATCGCAGAGTAGTTTAATAAACTTATAATTAATAATAGTTTGAGAAACACGCTCGTAGCGTCCATGTATTAGCGCGAAGTCTGTTTATTAAAAGAGGTTAGGGCACAGGTTATGCGTCCGGTAAATTTAATAATGATGACATGTTGTGCACGTAATTCCACTGCAGACGCGCACGCTACATTACCCGTAACCCAACGCGGCATAACACAAAAGAATGGGAACTATCCCCGCAGTTTTTACTCGTCGCTGTGTATAAATTTACCTATGCAAATGAAAATTTATGGTTCCGTTGCTTTGTTTAATTACCCAAATTAGATTTAGCGTTTCTTCCAGCACTGGAAACTTGGCGCCAATGATTTATGTGTAAACCGATACTGTTGCTGCTGCACAGCTTCGCTGCCGACCAGGGCCGGAGTCAGGATATTATCGTATTGTTAAACAAACCTGGACCGGAAGACCTATTTTAATTAAAATAAATTGATAGCATGCTTCCTAGCGATTATTTTTTTATGTTATTTATGTATTTTTTTTTTATGAAGAATATATGCTTTTGCGGTCACCCATTCAACTTATTAACTTCAGTAAGTAAATCATGCTTTTTCCATCACAACGCTGTCACTTTCACCCCACTCCCACTCTGTCAAACTTTTTGTCACGCCACCCCTGATTGGCGATTGATACGATTTTGTATTAAATGTATATTTGGGTTAATTAATAAAATATATTCCTAACAAATAAACGTGCTGCCAGCCTTTATTTTAACAAAAACATTAATATACGAATGTCTTTCTTAAGAAATATGGATAAATAGTTTATACAGTGGATGAATTGACTTACTAACATCTCTAGGGCCGTGGCTTAACTTCTGGTAACTGCACATCGTGCGAAAGGTATATTATTTATCGAGAGAAGAGTGCCATACCCAAAATGGACAAGTTGCGTAATTATATAAATATTTAATTTTTCTACTTTAAAAAAAAATTATATGAAAAACCATCGTATTGTTTTCCTGGGAGTTGTTGGAACTACATTAAAATTACTGTTTAATTACAAAATTTGACATTCGTGCGGTTTAGTAGTCGTTGAACGCTGAAGGATTGAATATGAAAAAACCTGACGTTACGCAAGTTGGGAAAAATAAGAATAAATTTATATCTCTTATGTTTTATAACGTATCAACATGAATGTTACTCATAACTTTCTATCAGGATTATTATATGGTCCAAAACTTGTTTATTATTATTAAACTTAGGATTTAACGCACTAAATAGTTGTAACCTTCAATAATTTTAATAAATTTGAAAAACTTTCAGAACTCACAATTGTAAAATATAAAAGGCTTAGTTTATAGTTCTGTAATAGTATATTGAACAACTAGTGTTACAATGGCTTTTTTGTATCACGAGTATAGTTTGCGTAAACGAGCCGAAGGCTACTTTTCATATTTCACGTTAACAAAGTCACAAAAAATAAAAAGTACTAAAAAAAAGTACCTTTCCTTCTAATATTAATAAAACAAGGGCTTTACAGTTTTACTATTTGACCCCAAAAACAGTTGTGCAAAATTCAATTTTGTAACATCTTTTTTGAGAAAAACACAAAATTCTCTTCGTGTACGTGAAATAGTAAACACATATTTATTTAAAATCGAATTAGTAAACCAAATTATTCACCAGGAAACAAATGAATAACATAAACAAGTACATAGACACAGTAAAGTAAACATCAAATTATGAGATTTAAATCAGAGGAAGGTATGTCTTGTTCAATTCGAAGCCTTGAAAACTATAAATCAAAAGTTTTCTATATTTTTTTTATATCACAAATTCACTGGGCATACTTTCTGCGCACTTTTTGTCCAAAAGGAAAGAAATGTTTTAATTTTGTGGACAGAAAAGTAGCATTGAGAATTATTTGTGTAAGCAACAGTCCATAAAATTATGTCCACAATTATTCTGTTTGGAATTATGAATCGTGATATATGGATTTTATATAAATAAATATATCACCAAGCCAGTTAATAAGTATTTGTTCGTTTGTTCGGCTATTATTTTAGCCGCTGTATCTTAGCAATACGAATAGATAACGAACTTCAGAAGTAACGTAACTTGTACTTAGCTCATGTTACTTTATTCGTTTATCCCTCTCTTGTCCCAATATAAAAGTCATTTTGTTTGGCATGAAATTTATGTTGAATTTGTCTCCTTAACATTGGTCTGTCTGTTTAAATTTCATTTGTTAATAAAATACAAATATAATTTCCATCTTCCATTTGTCTCTTCTTAGAGTTAGAGCTGGAGCTGGCCGGATCCACAAGGCGCCCCTTGGTTCCGTCCCTGGTTGCATCAGAGTTGGTCTGTCGAGCTTTTTCGAATTTCCCTGCTTCGTGCTCAGTTGGCGTTGGCGAGTTAGTTTATCGCGAATCCCGCCGTTATCCGACGTAATTTCGTTCGGCCAATTAAATTTTCAAGCTCATAAATAAAACTACTCGCGTTTAAAATTCAACTGGATCACTGTTAATCATCATTCCATCCATTTCCAGCTGTAAGTGATGATATATGATCTGTTGGGATTGACTTTTCGTGTATGTGAGCGTGGTGGTTTGGTCGTGTGCGAATATAGTTGTGATTGTGTGGCTCATACCCAGAGCGAATTTCACATCGGAAATTGTAGTAGATACCAACAATAACTTGGAAATTGAAGTTTTGTAATAAACGAAACCTAGAGTTTCTCTATTTCTACGATGCTCTAAAATTTCATTCTCCAAGGTGCCGTGATGTGCTTATAAGAAAAGTAAATAATACTCTTCACAAAAACTTTCGTTCAGCAGTTTTTCCCGATGATACATTTTCCATTCAGTGTGGTGCAGGTAATTAAAGAAAGAGCAATGTCGAAGAGAATTAAAGACATTATTTTTTTATTAAAAAAGTGCAATTATAACTCCAGTAGTTTGTATTTCACGTGCTACATTACTAAAAGGCTGTTTTGCATTACAAGTTACAGCTACGGAAAAAGAACGCGCTTTATTTGAAATAAAAACTTTTACAAGTTTAATTACAATTTAACTTTTTCCGTGAGGTTTCGCACCGCTGATATTAAGATTATAATTATATTTTTCTTTTGATACAAAACATTCGTCTCTTTCAAAGTGTAATTTCAGTAATTGCTTTTTTTATGAAAGAATAACCTGCACGTCTTAAAAGAATAGGCAAAAAATATCTTTGAAAAGTTTTTATTCTTTATTTTAACGCTATATTAGGGAGGTAATTGGATTTTATATTTCCTTTTGTACAATTTATCCTTTTATTCAACAAGATAACTGTAGAATCGCCCCCGAGACAATTTCACTCAGATTTTTTGAATCATGGTTTTAGAATTTAGACCACATTACGTACGAAATAACAATCACTGGCGAAGAGGCTGAAAAAAATTACAAAAATAATTATAATTTCAAACCAACACGAGAGAAACAGGACATAATCTGATTTTGGCTAGGTTTTGGTGAGGGTGCACATGTGTTGTAGGTTATTTTGTTTGCAAGTTAGTAACAGAGAGTTGATTACCAAAATTAATGACAGTACAATATCAATTTGTTGAGGCTAATAAATAGTTATTTACATTATATGTTCGATAAATGAGTTTTTACGGTACAAATAAAAGGTTATCCGTCGATGCGACTAAGGAGCTGACCTTGGAGGAAAGAAGATAAAGAATTGAGCATAAGCTTATATTAGCAGCAAGGGGAAAGTAACCTGGTGAGGGCAGACGCAAGCAAGGTATGATTCTCATAGAAGTGGGGATTTACGCGGTACATACGTTCAGAAAAAACAGTAAGGCTTCCAAATTCTAATGGTTGCTTTAACCACGCGATAATATCGGTTCTAACTGTAGTGGGGGAAGCGGCTTCACTATCGCTTGCTGACTCTCTCTCCTTTATATTCTTTACTCTAAGGAGCCCACACAGGAATTTCGAAATAAGTATCTTAAAAATCGTTAACAGACGTATGACGGTACAACGGCTTATTTCATGTTATTTTTCTATAAAATAATAAGGTACTAATTGGGACAAAAATAGGGACAACGTTTATTTTTTAGAACATATACAATCATCACTTGTTACGTATCTATCACTTCATAGTAACCTTGACAACAATACTTATTCTAGATAGCTAGCTATGAACAATATTTCTACATTTCATACTTGTGTCGTATTTTTTGACGAAAGTTTAGTTTTTTCTTTCTTAATAAAATGTAATAATAATGATAGCAACAAATTTGTTATGTTGACATTCCTAACATTTTTTTCAAAAATGAAACGAAAAACGAAATTGAGGATCAAATCTTATATGTAAAATTGATTAGCAACGATACAGTACCGTAAAAACTAACAGTACTGTAAAGTTCCATTTACCAAACTGTAATCAGTTTTCATAATATATTTTAACTATAATAATTACTTTGTGCGCAGTACTTTTCCTGAAAAAAACAAATATGTCGTTTCTTAACTCATGCTTCTCCAAATTATTGTGATTTATGCCCGGTTGCACCAACGTTAGTTAAATTTTAAACTTGGTTTAAATAAATAAAAGCAAATCGAAGTTATATGTCATATGGAGTAATTGACATTGATGTCTTAAATTTGATACGCTTTTATTTAGGGCATTAGTGATTTAAACTTAAACTAGACTTAAACTGCATCTATGAGTAGGTTCTACAGCGAGCAGCACTGATTTAAAGCTCGTTGTCACTATGAATACAGTTGTTAGGGAGATATGGTTAAAGTGTGATAAAGTTATATGTGAAACTAATTTGGGAACAACGAAGCAAGCTGCAATATTGTTGAAGAGAGATTTGTAGGTATGAATAATTTCCCAATTTCTTGCGTCCACTTGAACTAACATTTGTGAGGACAAAATAAAAAGGACGTCTTACGACGCTTTTCGTAGGTAAATTTGTAAATAATAAATCATGTGCGGCATTTCAAAGGAAGAGGTACGAATTTACTGTGAACGCGGGGATTCTGCGAATTTTTCTTTTATATCTTGTTTCTGAGCTGCGCTGGGCATTCAAGGGTCTGACCTACATCCACATGGATAACAAGTATTATTTTTCCGATTCTGGTTATACTTTTCCTCGTTTCATACATATTATGTTAATGTTGCTCTCATAAATCTTAGGATATGTCAATTTTAATTGCCGCTTTTTTATGGATAATTTTTCTGTTTTAATAATTTATTACTTGGTGTTAATTATTTTGAATTAATTTCTGCGGCAGGTATTTTTAATATGTAATTAAATATGAAAACTAATATACAAATTGTTTTTAAAGTTTAATTTCTCACATAATTTTCGTTATTTATTAATTTCTCCTCTTAATTAATTAACTAATTACCCGATAAATAAATTATAATTTTTCCTTCGTTTTAATAGATTATAGATACCGCCGACAACGTTAAGTTGTTAGATAATGACGTACCTTAATAAGAAAACTAATTTCTACGCATTAATGTCATCATTTTACACATTGCGGTAGGTACATACATACATACTTAATGCTCATAGTGTTCAATGGGGCATTCCGAATTTTTTTTTTCAATTAGTCTGAGTTACTAGTAATACAAATATGAAACTTAAAATAAAAAACAAATCATTAAGTGATATAAGATTTGTTTTTTAATTTTATTAAATTTTAAATAATCAGGCCGTGACGTCATAACGCCTACAACTAACTTCAGGATAAACAAGCCCTTACTCATGGTTTCACATTATCAATGTCAGTCTGTCAGTGTCACAATGGTTGGTTTGTAGTTTTTGTCTAATAATTATCAAGTATTTGAAGAAAATTTTTTCATACAATACATACCTGGAATCAGAATATCAAAATATTTAAAAACAATATTTGAATTAACAAAACTGCGTAAAACCAAACATATAGACATGTCGTTAGCAGTAGGCGTTGGGACGTCACAATTTTCAGGAAACTTACAGTATCATAAAAATTACAGTTGTCTAACATACAATTATTAATGAAAACTTGATATTTCCCAAATTTTATTGCATGTTTCCATTGTATCGTCAAGTAAATTATACAAAAAAAGTGATTTCTTTGGACAAATTCAATTATATTCTAATATACAGTCGAACTGAGATAATTAGAAAATTGATTACTGGAATTTTTAATTCCTCGAACAAAATTGGTTGGTAACAACGCCAAGAGTAAAAAATATATATAAATGTTACTTAACAAGTCGAACTTATGTAACTTGAATTTCTCGATAACTCGAATAAAAACCTGAGCATGCATATACGTTAAATCATATTTTAAGGGAATTTCGCGCTTAAAACATGACTACGCAAACAATTCAATCAAGCTTTATTGGACGCTTGGGTACATTTGAATAATTCACAGGGAACTGGATCTCTCGATAATTATATGCAGGTGGATGATGCTATTGTTAAATTGAAGCATATTATCGAGTTCTATAGTTCCGAACTCATAAACACGGGTACGAATGACATCGAAAGTATTGATGAACCAACGACACAGGATGGTTTTTAGTCGTATCCTCATTGTAAATTTGTTTTACCATAATTAATGTTTGGAACAGTACAGTACAATAGGTATTTTTCAAACTAGATACATAGAGGAAAGCGCTTCTTTTTCCCACTTGAGCAATTCGAGCGAGAGTTGAAGAAGCGCTTTCTTCTCGTGTTAGACACAACATTTTTTCATCTTAAATACACTTTGACAACACAACATACAACTTAAACGTCATCTCATAAGTTAGGTTATCAGACGCAAGGCGGTGTAACAGTGTTGCCAATGAAACAATTTTAAATTCAAATTAAAGTTGTCAAAGAAAATATAAGGCATAACTTGAAATATGTATATCACTAAAATAAGGATTTTCAAAAAGTAAGAATTAAAAAAAAAATTAATATATTTTTTGCAAGTAACATATTATCCTCTAGAGAGAAAAACACATTTTCTTCACTATTTCGGGAGAAGAAAATTGAGGTTTCCAGGCATTTTATTGTGTATTTGTATGATTAGAAATATTCAAACGCTCCTTTTTTACCGAATTATACATATACGTATCAAATCATCATTAATAATTTACCTTTATTGTCTTTATATTCGTAGATGTTTGTTACATAGTATTAGTGTTTGTAATACATTATTGAAAATTATGATAACTGTAATAACATATCTAATAAAATATTGATGTATAAGTTGATGTAGTGTTACAATTTGACATACATTCATTTCATGAACCATGAGCTATTGTTTCATATTTCATGAACACATAGTCACGATAATATTTACGATAGGAAGTAAATAATGATGAAACAGCATGTCGAGATACTATCTCCGAAATGTCTGAACTAAAATAACCGGTAATAACAATACAATAAAAGTTTTATTTGTCATTATTTTCACACCTGTTAGTTTTCATTGCGGCGTGAAAATAAAATATTTCAGCGGAACGAGAATGGTTCCGACCCAAACAGAAAACGGGTGCGCGTGCAAGCGTAATTAATAATCGGAACTAGCGTACCGCGTGCGATAATTATGGCGATGACGATGGCGCATAGATAACCTAATGTGGGTTGTGACCGAGCGTGTGCGTGTGCATAAATGCGCTCGTAAAATATGTTGCAAATATATTACGTAATGTGTGCAAAATTGTGGAGGTTATGGTAGGGAATTTTCTTGCTGAACGCGTTAACACGAAGGTTTATATCTGAGTTCTCAGATTTGTTTTTTTTTTGTATCGTCTGTAAGAATACGCATCCACCAATTTTCGTCGAACGCACAACATCGAGAGTAATGTTTGTCTTGGTTTTGGTAAAATTTAGAGACAAACCAAAGACGACATATAAATATAAATGTAATGAATAGTTGTTTATGAAGAGACACAATTGTCGTTTAAAAGCTTGAACGAAATAGAAGAGGGTCTAAGACGAACGTGAGCCTCTAACGAAGTTGTTGTCGTAGCAACTTGCTAATGGGGACGAAATCGCATCGAAACTCCATATTTCATTAGCTGTCAAAAAACTATTCATTTTTGTCATATTTAACAAGTTGTTATTTAGCAAATTTTTAGAGAATAGGGTCGATTATCATTTATTTGATTCGCGACCAAGTCATTGTGGCACAGTGAGAATCTCAATCTGGGCGACGATCTTTGGTTACTGGTATTAAGTTTTTCTTTTTAGGTAACTTTAAAATTTTTCTATCTCACACAATAATGTATGTGTAAGAGAGATAGATGAGTCGGCTTGTCACGTAAAACACAACGAAAAATTGTTATTTGAAGTACTTTCTCTTAAAAATTAATAAAAGATTACAGCTTTTACTGCACCACCAACTAAAGTGAAGTGACAAGTACCTGTCAAATGTCATTTGTGTTTGTTTTTTATGTTACAAGGATTTAATTAATAATAACTTACAATGGCATAGTGGAGTAGGGAATAAGTTGGGAACTTAGTAGATATACCTCTAAAAATTTTATGTGGTGCGAAATCAATAAATACAGTTTATGTTGGTATAACTGAACTTTTGACACTTGGTTGTTTAAAATCACTAAAAATTTGATCAAGTAAATAGACTGAAGAGTTCACTTATAAAGAAAATTTTGAGTCACTTGAAAAGAAAAACTTCATCGTGTAATACACGCGACTCGTATTATACAAACATATGCAAGAAAATCTGAAATAAGGGAAAAAGAGATTTATCATCCACAAGAAACAGATCTAGAAAGCTTTATATAGAACCCCTTGAGGATGTTGAAGTCAGTATAATATATAATATAAAAATAAGAGTAATAAATTTTTGACTATAATTATTTTGCATAAGGTATTATGCTTATGGTCTCAGTCTTGGAACCTAAGAATTTAACTTCTCGTGGATGAGTTCCCTTTGTTTGACGAAGTCCAAGATTTTCTTGAAGTCCACTCCTTTACTTGAGTAATTTCTCTGCTCTTGAATGCCTAAGTCTACTGGTTACGAAAGCTTGGCAGTGGCGTATTAAGGTGAAGAAGTACTTCTTTCTCTTCTTTGGTCTTTGTAAAGTAGATTTTGTCTGGAATCCAAAGTATGTAGATATTTAATTAGGTGGTAGGCAATATGTTTTTTCATAAATCATGTTACGCCGATCTCGGCGGTGTAGTGACTAGCACACCAGAGGTTGTGGGTGAGGTCGTGAGTTCGAATCCCACTGAAGGGCATGGTCGTTTTTGTTGTTCACATAAATTCACAACTATCCACTCATGAGGCGGCCTATGACCGAAGTAGTTATTCCCCTTCCCATTTAAAAAAAAAATCCTGTTACTAACTCCATCTTGACAAACACTCTCTTAAATAAATCTATTTTTATAATACCAGCACTGGAACCTATGGATGTCACAATAAATGAAAAGACATCAAGCATACTCACGTATTGTAATTGAGTTTTAGTTAATTTTGCCTCAATTGCGCTGAATAGTTTGTGATTGCCTGCTGCCTTTCAGATGTGATTTTAATTACTCCCATTTTGAAGTAGTTCCTGAGTTTCTGTTGTTTTCCGCACCTAGGCGCTATTGTTAAAGTTATTTTAAAGTATGGATAGCGCTTAGGGTGCATGATGGATGCAATATGCACTCAAAAGCGTAACATATGATTCAGTTCTTCCTCATGCGAATAAAACCATCACTGCGCGAGCACCCGAGTGCCAGGCGTATCGTTTCGGGTTTCAACAAGCAGATCTCGTTTTAAAATCCACAATCCAGTGATTCCAGCGGCTGTCGTTGTCCAGTGTCCAGTGTCCGGTAATTCGCATTGTCGTGTCCCACGCCGTGCAGTTGACGTCCCCGCGTGATTGCTGCCGCTTGATGAGCGATTGAAGCCCGGGAATGTGAGGTTATGTCCACTTGACGCTGAAGTGCGTCAAGTGCCGGCCGCTGCCGCAGAGCGGCGCTGCGCTACCTGTCTGCGTTTGACGTGATCCGTTTTAAATTAACGCCAATGAAGAGTACCATGACAGCACTGTTTTATGAGAATGGTTTAGAATTTTTTCGGTTGTTTGATACGCTGCATGTAACTGTCAACACTTTGGATTGTGGATTGATTTTGCACCAGTGCTTGATTTGTGTCCGCTGTCCACTAGACCACTGGAGTGTTTATTGCAGCCTGAATTTGCTGTTGCTATTTGTTTATAAATAAATTGAATTCCAATTCTGTTTTATGTCTAGCACATTTCATTTACGCCAGCTATTGTTCAACCGCGCATTATTTGCGCCTATTAGAATTTACCATATTTGTCACATTTCACAGAAACGAGAAAATCAACAAGAACTACGTAAAAATGATTCGCCATTGACTGGCACCGCAAATATTTTTATTGGCGATGCATTACGCAAATAATATTAAAATTAATTAAATTCGTATAGTTCCCTCTCAATTATCAGAAACAAATAAACTAATTCACTATGGCTAATTAATTTTTATTGAATCTAAGTGTTTTGAATTAAATTTAATAAATTTAGTAATGTTTATTGAAACTTTTATGTACTATCATTCCGAACTTTGTAAAATAGTTATTGAAATAAATATTTAATTAATTTTAAATTAAAGTAGCAATAGGTCGGAATAGTTTCTAAAATAATAACAACGCGTTGAAAATCACGGCAACCAAATAAACAGTGCTGTAATTTAAAAAGCGTACTAGGGCGGTATTGCACGGTCATAGATACACTTATTTATTTCATGCGAGACACATAAAGTCACGTCTATTCCGAATAACATACGCTGTTTTTTCTTCAAATGCATGAAACAAAACAATGTAATGTATTCAAGGTTGGATTCGAATATTTGCAACAATTTTATAGTTTGGAAAAGATGCGATGATGGACTGATGAGGAAATATGGGAAGAATAAAAAAAAAGACTAGCAATCAATTATTTATTTAAAAACTATGCCGACCTTTCGACAGCTACAGCTACACAGATAAAAATGTTTTCTTGGAGCAAACAGATTCCTCTTAAATGAAGAGAAAAATTGATTTGAATAGTGCCAATTCGATTTAGTTTTTATTGAAAATAAAAATTAATTTTAAATAAATACCATCACGCCTTTTACCCATTAAGGGTGTGGCACTCTGCTTACGCAGATCTCGGTAGGTGATATATTTTTGCGTATGAAATGCGGTTACCAGCCGTCAAGCCATAGCCCCCAAAGTTGTTAGTGGAGGGGGAACCACAGGGGTAAATTTAAATTTGTAACTGTCGGCAGTGGGATTCGAACTGAGGATCTCACGATCCACAGTCCGACACGTTACCACGGAGCTATTTACCCCATTAAAAATTAATTTTAAAGGTACATATCAAAGTATTCAAATTCATTACGGGGCCGAAGTAGTTTAAATAGGAGTAATTTAAATTCAAAATTATATCGTTTTAAATAAAAACGTTTTGTTTAAAATTTAAATGACTGCTTTATCATTATTTTTTTTTAACAAAATTTAAAATATATATATATTTATTTTCTTTCAATGCATATAAAAGGGAGATAAATAAAATTTATATTCAAAATGAATATTTTTTGAATTGAACCTAATCATTTTATAAGAAATAGAATTTTCTTCAACGTATGCATACAAAAGGAAAACTGAAAATTTTTGGAATCATTAAGTTATTTTTATGAGTGTGTCATCATCATGACTAAGTTAGGGTTGAAAACAAATATTTAACATGGACACATATAAATATAAAAAAATATTTGTTTTCAGCCCTAAATTAGCCCTGATGATGATTATGACAGTTGTAGCTGTAGAATCTATAAACAGTAGGAAACTTGGTTTTATTATTATATTATCTTTTTAATTTCTGTATCCTTCAGTGTCATACATTTGAAGAAAATTAGCACATGTTATTCGGAGTAGAAGAAACTGTGTGTGTCTCGTATATAAAAGTGCAAACTTCTATGCTACTCGCACAAAATATTACTTCTACTGAATATCAAAATATACCATTGTTTTTCATAATGTGTACAAATAAACTGTGATCTTATCGATTGCAATATTTGTTCCATAATTTTGACCTAATCTTGTTAAATCAGTTCCATGTCTTGGTGGAACCGTGCACATTTTTTATCAATACATAAAATATCTGGAGTGAAGAAAAACTCATCTAGGTCGAAGCCAATGAAAAGCGTTATCGCCGGTATGAGTCAAGGGCTAAGGAGGGCACCGAGGACAGACGAGTCTCGTCTCTGTGAAGTTTGGGGCGGGGAAAGCACGAAAGCAGTCTCAGAAGTAACCCGCGAAGACCAGGTCGTCAGGTCGATCCTGGAGATCGCTATCTGTATGCAAATGCGCGTCTCCCTGTACGTAAAATCAGATTGGATTTGAGGATGGAAATGACGCAGAGATTACCAAATGAGTTTCAGTCAACTCGCGCCATGACAAGGTAAACAGAAAAATCACTCTGTAATTCACACCGTGGTGGTGAAGATGTATTATACATCGACGGAAACCGAGGAGCTGGTGTTCTTTTGAGATTTGGAATTATCTCGTTTTCAACCTAGATATTGTTTTGAATACAGATTAAAATATTTTTACGTGTTTCCTTTTTATCTTTCGTCATGTACCTTACATGCTATAAATTTGTTAAGAACTTTTCGCTGGGTGAGCACGTTTAAGGAGCCCTAGAATACAATTCCTCGGAAGATATTTTGTTTTTTCCATATATGATCCCTAAAGAATGATGAACATATATGCAATTCGATATCAATTCTGTTCAGTTTAATAATAATTACTTTGAAAGGTATTTAATTATATACGTATTAGTTCTCAGAGTTATATTATTTACTTTTTCTCAAAGTTTAGGTTTTTTCCTTAGCTAATTCCATATATTGAAAATGAATAACTACGTCTTAGATAGTGAAAATTAAAGATTTCACAGAATATCACTTACAAAATTGAATTTTTTTGAAGTTTGAGCTAAGAACACAGTTTTCTTCATGATTTTTTACATTTTTCCCTTGATAAATATTGTATGTAAAATTCCGAAATTTCAATTTTATAATTCTAAATTGAGTTTATCTCCTAAAATTGCTTTCCCTCATATGCATTTCCCGATTCATATCAATTATCGGCGTATCCTCATTGAAAATATGGCGTCGGTGGTTCATGTCAAGTGACACCTCTTTACATACTAATTCTGAGAGAAGCCGCCAGGAGGGCGGATATAAATACCCGCCACGATTGCGTATAAATGGTTCCATCAGGCTCTTTGATAGCGCCGCATTAATCTGGACATGCAGAGCCATCTGTGACTCGCTGATCGAGCGGAGTAATCTCACGTCTGTACCGCTTTAAATATCTCCATATCTTTTTTTGTAGGAAACAAAAGCTTAAATCCCGACACCCCGATATACTGTCATTATCCTGGATTTTATAAAATGGATTGCTCAATATGTTTGTTTCAAGCGAGGGTTAACCTTTCTATCCTTTACACATCTTGATGGGAGCCAGTTTAAAATGAACAGATTTTAGCAGATATATTTCAGGCAAAGCGACGCAATTTAGATAAATTGTTTTATAACCTTGAATAATATTTCGTGGCATATTTAAACACCACCAATTTAATATAAAATGACGACTGAATTTCAGAAAATTTTATCTAAACTTCTGATTGTTTAAACGCACCTACTGCAATAGGATCACATCACTAGACTAATTCTTGGGATATTTACAAATGGATATCTTTAATTTTATATATCATCTTTTTACCAACATAGTTTATAAGATTTAAATACAACTTTTTAATTTATTTTCTATTTTTGTTGAAAACTTCATTTCCAATTCTAGCAACCTAGGTTAACGAGATAATATTTATTTCATTGTTGCATATTAATATAGTATTAATTAAATTTGTATGTTTTACTGAACAAGAAGTCTTCCGTAAATAATATTAAACTAACTATATCTCAAATATTTCAAATTCAAATTTTGTTTTTAGAGTTTTATGAATAAATAATGTACATTTCTTAAATATATTATCACACCATTTACTAAATTTTGGTTGTGGCCTTTAAGAAGTGAAATATATTTGTGCGTGAAATGCGGTTAGCAATTATCAAGTTATGTTCCTCAAAGATATTAGTGGACGAAGAATCACAGGTGTCACCTATCGGCTCTGAGATTCGAACAGAGAATCCTAGGATCACCGGTTCGATGCGTTACCACGGAGCCATTGAGATAATTGTTAATGTAGGATAGGTAATATTTGTAGTTGACAGAGGAAGATTAACGAATGACTAACTAGTTGTGGACTAACTATTTAGCAACTGGCAAACGTCCCTAAATTATTTTATAGATAAGTGATTCAAATAAAAGAAGCAGAAAACAAAATATTTGCAACAATTATTCAAATTGTTGTTCTTGAAAAAGAATTGGGAAACATTTTACATGTGTAAATAATCTCTCTTAATTTCTAATACCTGTATAAATGTACGTGACACATTATTTGTTTATATAATAGATGTGTATCAGTGAAAATACAATTCAGTTTTTCTCAAAATTGGTAGTACATATTTTTGCTAATATTTGATTCTTTTCTCTTGCTGTTACTATATTTGAAATAAATTTATTTGTTATTGCGACAATTATCCTTTAAAAAATGTTAAGCGAAAACAAAAATTGAATTCGTTAACTCCAAATTCTATGAAATGGTCTTTTCAAATCTAGAAGGTATTTTAATTCATGCAATTTGTAGAAATATATATGGTATATTATAAAGATTTTCAAATAAACAAGAACTATGAGATTATCGTCATATACGTACATTATACAAAATAGTTTTAAAAGATAACAAAATGTATATATTCGAAAATGTGGATTACTTTCTGAAATAATTGAGTAAGTAATCCATACTACATAGTATATGAGTATAATTTCAGGGAAGACACAAACAATATCGCACGATGTATCTAATAAATCCTAGTGCGAATACGAATGCAAATACGAAGTGAATAGAGAATAGGAAGAGGAATCCACAGCTGATGGATAGAAGGGATTGTGTAAGATTTAGACACATTGTTGGCGAACGAAAGTTTCCAACTAGTGCAGAGCGGATGAGCAGCCTGGTGTTTTGAATAAACCATTCCATTGTCAAAATTAATTCGCGTGCATACAGATTTGCCGCAAGTAAAAGTTTTCCATGCAAAGGGAACAGAGAACTGTAGCCTTTAATGCAGCAAGGCGACAGCGGCGAATTCGGCAACTAGAATTCAACAATTCACCTTCGAAACACAAACATTTTATTACGATAATTAACATTATTTAAGTAGAATGGTTTACAAGAAGATTTGAACCTAACTTAGTTTTAATTCAAGCTACGATTCCAAGAAGAAAATCTGTGTATTTTATTTATTTAGGTTAACTATCTTTAATAAACCCTACTCCCAGAACCCTGGACTTGTTTAATTACTTCTTTCCACAGTGTTGTAATAATTAATTTAGATTTTCAGTTCTTTAGTACTATTTTATTCAGTTTTTGTTCAACGTCTCTGCTTTACCTTTTATTCTGGTATTGTCTCCTGTTTATAATGTCTAGTCTAACATCTGGTAGTCCGTGTATATTTCCTGATCATTTTGTTCTGTATTCTTTTCCTCGTTGTAATCTTAGGTTCCCTCACTTCTTTATTGGTTCTTCTTCTCTAATATTATCTTTCTTTCATATACATATAGTACATGCTTTAGGTCTTATAGTTTTTTTCGCATTTCTTCTTTGCTCAATTGAAGCTAGTTCATCATTACTAAAAATCTGTTTCCCTTTGCAAGCCTTTCCTTGATTTTTTCTCTCATGTCGTTTGTAGTTATGATTATAGCGTATGAGTATAATTATTATAAAAATGTTTTGTCTAAAAATAAAGGTCTCATGCATAAAGTAATCAGCTTTTCCTTCCTATCGTATAACACTCATCAAAATAAAATTTTTATTCGACGCCATATTCGTTTTATTTCCATATTTTAGTGCAGATAGGATATTTCAGTAAAGCTAGTAATAACAGTGAATGAAATTCAAATGTGCTGACGAAACAGTGTTATCTAATTTTATGAATCATTTAATTATTTAGAGATTAATTGCTGTAATTCCATTCGTCTGTTATTGTCACGAGAATCGTGACTATAAACCAAAGAGCGGCATTATTCATGTGATATGCGTGATCAACGAGATTCATTTAGTCACGCCTATGTAAATTTAGGTGTTCATCCACATATTTACTTCACCTAACTATATTTCTCCTCAGAACCCAGGTATTTTACATTCCCTCGTAACATACATTAAACATACGTCCCACATATTTGTACTCTTTTTACTTTTATATAAGATCTTGAAACTATGTTTATTTGATATTCTGGACTATAAGCAGTAATTCTCACATAATTTCACTACAGTGATCTTTCAAATTTTTTTTTAATTTCAGTAAGGATTTTAGAAATCGTTTTGACCCTTTTTGTAATAATGTATGTGTGTGTATAAGTATGGATTGATTAATTTGGGTTCGTTTATGTAATTATTCTTGGATAAGAAAGGATTGAAGAACTTTATTTATTTTGGTTAAAATTACAAAACCGGATGTGGAAGCAATAAATGCAATTTATTTCAAACGTGGAATCTACTACGAAGATTTAAATGAAAGAAGTTATTCATTAGGAATAAGAAATATTGTTTGCAACTTATTTATTTGTTTAAAATTAGAAATCAAGTTGATAAGAGGACAAACAAATAAATGTCAATAGTATTTGGAAAATATTTAAGCAATTCTTTGTTGAAGCAACGATAAATTTCAGAAATGTATTAATAAAATGTGGTTTACAGTGATTGTGAAAAATGCAATATAAGTTTTACACTCGTCAATGAGAGTGAAGCTGAGATTGAAAGAAGGAAGAGGAATCACTGAAAATGCCCCGTTGACATCATGGTGAACATTTTGTTGAAATTTCGACTTTTCGTAATAATTTCGTGAACTTTTCTGTTAAGATCTGTTTAACCATGTTCTGTGTAAACTTCTGAAACAAGTTCTGGTGCTATTACAGACAAAGCGCGACTCTTGGGGCGTCTTCGTTCTGCGGCGTTGTAACTTTTTCCCCATTTTAATATTTTTATAGTCAATCGCAATCCCCTAAAGTTTTTTTACATTCGCATTTTTTCGCTGAGATATTTTGTACACTTTCTTTTTTATGCTTGAATATTAGATTTATCTTCAAAACGTATATTTTTCCAACGCGTTTTCTCTACTCTTTCATACCATATTTTATAAAAAGTTTAAATGTTTTTGGGCCTTATTCCACGACAATTTATCCAATGTAATTTTCCTCCTTATTCTTGCTCTACTATAAAAAATTCTTCTGTGAAATGTCAACACATAAAGTGTAAAAACCTTTGAGTGTAAAACGAAACAACCGAAAACAATATTCCAGGAGGTATAGTTTTAAATCTTCGAACATTCAATACAACTTTAACATTCGTGCTGCAACTCCATCCTTTTAGTTCTTGTTCTAGAATATACTTGAATATTTCATAATACTCGTATGCATTTAACTTCATCCTAGTTGTAAAGCTTGTATAGACAGGCGCAACAAGCTTTCGGTACTAAAATCCCTAAGGTAAAATAGTTCCAAGCCCGTCGCTTTCAATAAGCATTAAATTCATCTGGAATCATAAGTTATTTAGCTATTTCTTCAGGTGACTGGTAGGGTTATAAATTCCCCACAAAGGCGTATATTTCTAGGCTGACGTGCAGGGCTCGGGTAACGGGTGCGATGTGAAATTCAGTTTGGTTGCTTCCCCCATTTTTTCGCGTTTTCGCGTGTTTCCATGCCGCGTCCTTGTTTTACATATATTTGATATCTGCGAAATGCGGGCGCCCCTGGATCAGACACTGTCACCGATGTTGCAATAAGTCAGTGACTCGATGCAGGGCTTGACGTTGCCTGCGACAGGGGCGGACCTGCAAATTTTCAATCTATTCAATTTAATAATGATAAATTCAAATTCCTACAAATATTTTTTGTCCAATCTTTGTGCAAAACACTTGCAAATTCAACATTCAACCAATGGCAACAATGTTATACTGACAAAATCCCGTTATCCCGGTAAAACTCCTTTACCTCAATAAAATCCTGTTATCCCGATAAAATTCCCGCTACCAACTAAATAAACAGTTGTTATTGTTTATAACTGTTAGTGTGACGTTTAATTAATATTTCTTTTTACGTTTTCTTTGGAATTTACCTCATCAAATACCACATGATCTTTCTAATTTTCTCAGATAAATTTTTATTTTTAGGCCCCCCAACTTTTTTACTTTTAAGCAAAATCACTCAAGCAAATTGACATTAGGTAAAACCCCTTTTTCGGAGTCGGGATTTACCATGCAGTTTTCTTTAGTGTTTATTGCTAAGCAAAATTAAAATTTATCGAATAAATTAGAAGGTCTTGTGATATTACTAGCGATTATACATTCTTATAATCAATACACGTTTGTTTTAAAATTGTTACAAATGGTCAAAAGTCACCTATAACCTGTAACACTACCTACATGTATCTAAATGTAATTTGGTAACTTTCTTCATTCATGATCAGATTTATAGCTGCTCAAATTTCAGTTCATATATTTTATTAATTGACTGTATATGGTTCGATGTTTTATCAGATCTATACGTGAAGATTAATTATGATTTCGTAACTCTAGAGCAACTGATAAATGTCAATTTATTTTATATGTAATATGGGGTAAATAGGTGGTAATGCATCGGAATGTGGGTGAGGAGATCGTCAGTTAGACCTACGCAGCTAACAAATTTTACAAAAGAAAAATTCAAAAAACTCCTTTCCCTTCTCCTTTTAGCCTCATTTTATAAAAACAGAAATAAAAATTAGGGCCTAACAAATAGATTCTTACGCAAGGATATGAAATGTCAAATATTTTACCCAAACAGAAGCATACTTAACCAATCAGAAAGGAGTGGAAAGGGATAGCTCAGACTGGTTTTGTGAAATGTCTCCCACGCTGTCAAATGAAATAGATTTAAATGGAAATATTATTAAAACAGCACTTTTAAGGAAAAGGATTGCATATGTAATTGCATACAATGCTTTAAAAAGACAATCTGGAAACAGCTGATCAACTGGTAGGTGTAAAATTGTTAGTTAAATCACGAGTGTACTAGATGGCGGCTGACGTTATGTTTTATTTTCGAACCAGTCATAAAGTTTTATTTATAATTATTTTTTATTTACATAGCTGAGAATGAGGCTTTTACTGACATCTTTAGAGGCATGATTTGAGAACTGGTAACCACACTTCACGCTTACAAATCTATGTAGATTGTATAGAGATCTGGTTCAAACAGAGTGCCAAACTTAAAATTTAATATCTAGCTTGATGATACATTTATTTGTTTTGTAAATTTATTTGTCTGCATTTATTTTAACCCCATGTCTCCAGTAGGTACCTACAATAATTTCTTGCGAATCTGCAAAAATAAATTTTACTTTCATTTAGAATATTTCGTTCATATCCCGTTATATTATGCTCAACTACTATGATGAAGGATGAAGTCAGAGATTTAATCACAAATAAAACTGTAAATCTGATCTAGAATATAAACTTTAGTATAAAATCTTGGAATACTTACACGATTTTAAGTCCCAATTTAAATGAAATATAATGTGACATTAGTTATGTCTGTTTTAGAAGTAAATAAAGAATACTAACTTCACAAACTCAATATACGAATGCGTCCAAGTCTTGCGCAAAATATTGGTTTCAATTAGATCTTCAAGAAATTGATTCGCGTTTAAAAGCAGACCAACAAATTTTTATTATCATGAATTGTAATTAAAGATGTATGTATGATACGATAATATGAACAACATTGCATGTCAAGTTTTGGATTGTATGTATGTTGTGGAAATTTAGTGTTAAAGACAAGATAAAAGGTGGAAAATTTTGAAGCCGTCCCTGAAAGGGCGAGAGCATCTCTGCGGCAAGTGACGAAGGGACAGAAGCAACTTGCATAAAATTGTTTTCACGCCAAGTCAACTTTTCAATTGATTAAAATTCTTTAATTTCAAACGTCAATCATTCTGACTTTCATCATTTATCAACTTAACAGTGATATTGAGATATTTATTGGAATATTTAATTCGCAGATTCGTCGCTTGGTGCGTCGTAATCTCATCGATTTGTCCGGACACATTTAATCCACCAAATTTAATATTAATATGAATTTTTTAGCATCGTAATTGCTACTATGAATGTAGAACGCAATTATTCATAAATTTGCCGTTTGAATAAAATGTCTCATTTGGGCGGAAGATGAAAAGGAAGTGTCCATTATTGAATTAGTTGGGAGATATATTATTCAGCTACGAGGTAAATTAATATAACGAAAGCGTTATGGATGTAAATCGCCAAATCGCATTTGAATTAGTGTTTTCATTGAATATATTCTGCCGTTGTTTCAAATTAATATTCATTTTTCGGCCGGTGGAAATTTGAATTTCACGATTCTGTCTGATGGTGGCCTGAAAATTGAATTAATTATATCGGTGCATTCGCGAGGTATTGGGAATGCATTAGTGCCTCTCGAGCATAAAAATATAACGGCTCGCATAAATTTACGACATCCATTTGGACGAGCGTCTTTCATGGAAAGCCGTTAATTTTTATTTCTATTTCCGTTTTCGATGAAATTATCTTTCCTTGGAATCCAGCCAGTGTTCTATCAAAATTGGATAAATCATATTTTTAGAACGTGTGTCACAGAATCTCCGCATTTATTGAATTTTTCATTGTTTATTTGTTCTTTTCATTTCACAAAGAGGTGCGTTGCTGATGAAATTCTGAATTCAATATTAATCCTTCCATCTCTATTTCACTGTCCCATTCATGTACATACTTCCTAGCACATCAAAGCATTTAGAATATGTTCAAATATACCTTTTTTAGTTAACCGACTATCCATTTCCCTTTGGCATATCTTATCTGCTCACTAAACACGATTGCCATTGAAGTACCCCATCTGTCCATATTTTAATCAATACATTTACACATATGCAGTTATTAACGTGCATTTCAAATAGACACCAATTTGAATGTTGTACTACATTTCTTCTTGTTGTAGCACTTTTCCGGAATAGTTTAGCGTGTAAGGTTTGGATGACTCGACAAAATATTGCTACAAATGATGTTAGTTATAGTATAGTGAAGCTACAGCAATATTTTTTGTTTCATGATAATTTGTCGGCTTCTAGCTAGTACGAATAGTAGATCGAATCAGATTGAACTACGGATCTTATGATTCACGATCTGTTTTATTAGACCTTTACTTTATTTTTATAGTATAGTAAAGCATCGATTCGGTAAATAAAGTATTTCTGAAAACAATTTCATTCGGGAATAAATATAGATATAAAATTGCGAAAAAATATTTTTCTTTTAGGATCCAATTTGAAGCCAAACAAAAACAGTACATTAATATAAGAAATAAATATGGATAAATAGACAACAAAAAATTTCGAAAATTTATTTTTCTTTTACATTTACCCAAAGTGGGTAAACGGCATGATAATATATTTATTTAGCAATATCGAACTGTAAATCTAATTCTAAATTATTTGTATGATAGAATAGAATTATTTATTTAATATTTTAAGGTTAACTAACTCTGTGGTTACCATTGATTTCTATATAACACTAGATTGTGCATAAGCCGCTACGGGGCGTTTCCAATTGAACGCCGCCATGATGGTCAAAATTGAGATTTTATGATAATTCAATATTTAAAAATCTATCTCTCTTGTCTTTGGGTATGATAATTAGTGGTATGACCTAAAGAGAGGTGGTGGCGAGCGCAATGTAGATAGAGTAAAGGCAGAGCTTCAGATTGTGATTATAACTTTACAAAAGTGTCACAAAACATTAATTTCACCCGTTCAATTGGGAATGCTCTCAGATGGCAGAATATGGCCTATGCCCAATCTAGTGTTATATAGAAATCAGTGGTGGTTACGCATCAGACTGCAGATTATGAGATCCTTATTTCAATTATAGTAGGCTACAATGTATTACTTTTAACTTGACCCTTGTGGTTCCTTCTGCCCCAAAATTGTTGGCGTTTTAATTGGTCGAAACTGTATTCGAAAAAACATATCAATTCTCTATTTTATTTAAATTTTATTAATGCGAAATATTTTAATTTTAAAGAAGTAACTTGCCGGTCATAGAAAGTTAAACGAAACCGTAAATATTTTATATTTATCTACGAAAGTTCTGCGGAAAATGATACAACATTGTAATAAATAAGATTAAATCTGTTTTCTGAATGACAAATATTGTTCGTTATTACAATTTTTTTAATAAAAATTAATTTTAATTTAAATGATATATCCTGAAATACTACTAATACATTTAGGTAACCAAATTGGCCTTATTGCATGCATTTTAACCCTCGATGAACACATTGGGTAATAATAATAAGTTAAAATTTTTTGTAAAATTTAATTAAAAAAAAAAATGTTTCGTGATTTTTTTAACCTTGTCAAGGACATCAACAATTATAAAATTTTGTATAAATCATTTCTGTCGGATCTTAAGTATACCTCAGAATTTTTTTAGATCAGAATATCCAGTCATTGGAGAATGGTACACGATCAAAAAAAGTATTGGGTCAGATTGATCCAGAGTGTCCCCCGTGATCGAAAGGGTTAAAGGAACAACTTTTGTATTTACACTCTTTCTCTAAAATAAAGACGTATAAATTTACAGCAATATAAAAAAAATCATTGAAATCTTACATCCTATAGTTATGCATTTTTAAATTCAGACCAACTTTTGTATTTACACTTTTGCTGCAAAATGAATAGATAAAAAGATACGGCAATATAACAAAAATACTATTAAAAACCCCTATATGCCACATTTCATTTTCACACCCGGTATAATTTGTCAGAAACCGTTCTAAAATATTTAAGTTAGCTCGCAGTAGCTAACAATTTGCAACATTGGTGGCGTTGCTGGCCATCATGCATTCCTTGGTATGTAGTCTCACATACCTTGGCGGCCCTTCCTGGCGGCATGCTGAACTTGGTGACCCATAAACCCTCGTCACCGCGTATTGTGTTGTTCACCAGCCAATATCTCGCCACTCAGCCCGTATGACAGCGTCGATATTTACATATCTATACTTCCAATGTCCTCTCATAAATTACTTGGCAATTTCCCCGCGGCTGATCTCAACGCACTTGACAGCGTTCTTCCATCTTGCGCACAAGTGGCGTCTTTGTCTGCGGCTCGCGGGAGCGTATAGTGGGGTCTCGCTTGTTGTTCAATGGACCCGCAGGCGTCTTCATCAGTGTTGTTAGGCGGCGGTGGAGCGCCTCGGGCGAGTTGTCTACCGAGGACGGACTCGCTGTCGATGTCGTTGAGTTCCTCGCTCCAGGAAATGCGCCGTGTATGATACTACGGAGGTCTTGCTACAGCAGCGATCCCCAACATTTTATTACTACCGTCCAATTTATCGAAATCGAGATTTACATTTAGAATTCGAAGAGTAATAATTGCATGTTTATTTGTAAAATTATCTTGTTTAAAATTTCCAAATAAAATTATTAGTATTAGTTTTATTCGTTCTGTTGGAGTAAATATTTATGTCATCGAATTCTTGGTTTATAGTTTATCGATATGTTGCTCTTGTTGAAGATCAATTCGATTCCCACAACCAATAATAGCTACTTTTAAATTTATTCCTGAGGTTCCTCCTCCACTACTATTTTGAGCGGCATAAATTGACCCTACTTTTTTCGTAAAAGTATAGAACTTGTCGACATTTTAGAAATCAAAGTACTAAATGGGGTCTGCAACGAAGGTATTACAACACGCATAAGAGTTGGTTAATACGTCAATGAGTATAATGCATTACAGTTTAGATTTTTAAAGTTGGTAACTCTGTTGAAGTATTATAAAGTCAAATATATCAAACATCAAACTCATTTTTACTTTAAGTAATTTGAGAATTTCAAATTCAAACAATAGAATTTTTAAATGTCACATCAGGATCACCACTATTTTTGAAACTTTGATTTTTTTTAAAATGATCATAAAGGCGCAGAATATATATATATATATATATATATATATATATATATATATATATATATATATATATATATATATATACCGTGTGTCCCACGTAAAGGTTGGCATAGGCAAATAACATGTAAAATCAGTTTTTTGTAAATAAAAAGTGTCCGGCAAAAAAATATGCATCCAAATTTTATATCACAATACTGTCAATATCCCTACATCTTATTTAATACACATTACTTTATTTTGATACCGCAATTTAATGAAATTAATAATAGTAATTCCTAATTTTCCGCCTACTCTTTTTTATTGCTACTGACGTGTAGTGTTTGCAATTTGTTTTAAATATTTTAATCTGTCACTGTCATCAAGAATACATTAAATGTCGAGAACCGTGTAAATAATATTAGAATGTATTATGGGGGCGCAGTGCAAGACAAATATCTGAATACATCACAGGAATGAACGCTGAATAATTTCCATCGCCAGAAATTGACAGTGACAGATTAAAATATTTAAAACAAATTGCAGGCAATATACGATATCAGTAGCAATAAAAAGAGTAGGCGAAAATTAGGAATTATTATTATTAATTTCATTAAATTGCGGTATCAAAATAAAGAAATCTGTATTAAATAAGATGTAGGGATATTGGCAGTATTGTGATATAAAATTTGGATGCATAATTTTTTGCCGGACACTTATAATTTACAAAAAACTGATTTTACATGTTAACTGCCTATGCCAACATTTACGTGGGACACACGGTATATATATATATATATATATATATATATATATATATATATATATATATATATATATATATACAGGGTGTTGACCGCGACCCCGGAACATAGGACTTTAACATGTAAAATCATACTTTCGTAATTTCCTGCTTAACAAATTATATTAGACAAAAAAGGTTCAAATAAAGTTGAGAGATCATAAAATTCTACATCAGAATCAATAAAACAGAATTAAATTTACAAAACAAAATAAACAAAATTGTAAACAATTGGAAATGAAAATTGCATTTATTATTAATTATTATGATAAATTGCATAATTGACTATTTTCTTTACAATTTTGTTTCATTTCCAAGGCTAACCCGATTTTTAAATATTTTCTTATTTAATTTCTGTCGTTATAGGGCATGTAAATTTAATTCTGTTTATTGATTTTGATGTAGAATTTTATGATCTCTCAACTGTATTTGAACCTTTTTTGTCTAATATAGTTTGTTAAGCAGGAAATTACGAAAGTATGATTTTACATGTTAAAGTCCTATGTTCCGGGGTCGCGGTCAACACCCTGTATAAATATTGTTATTGAAAATATATAAATTGCTGTCACTATACGGAAGATAAATTTATGCTATTGTAACAATAAATTTTTTTCTGTGTATGTTATTTAAAGATATAAAATTTATTCTATCATTTATATAAATAATATAGGGACACCATCCTATATTTCATAATTAATAGTGATGATTGCATCAGCCATAAAAAGGAGAGTAAGCAAATTATAATGAAATTCCTAGAGAAATGATAATCTTTGCATAAGAATAGCTTTTTCTTAGAAAAGATTCCATTCCAGTATATACAGGAAAGTCTGCTTTGTGTTAATAAAAAAAAAATTATTTTTAATAATTTTGCCGAATTTATTACATATATATTACGAAGAAAGTCCTAAATGTGAATAATATTAATATTATTTGAATTACGAGGATAATGATAAAATTTTATTAAAAACTGTACCACTACCGACTTCATCCGGATAATCTCTATACTATCCAGTAATGGCAGATTATTGGTGAAAGTACATAACTTATAAACAGAATTTATAAGTGAGATAGATAAAATACATATATTACGCTGTAAAATAATATGTTGTGCCATTCGCAAAAATACTCCCTTAAATAGATGAAGGTAAATTAAGTTCTCGCAAAAATATGAAGGGAAACCAAAGTTTAAAAAAAATGATGTGTGTGACTTCCGGAAAGATATTAATAATGTATAGGGAAACGATGACAATATACTCAATATACATCAGGAGTTGTTTTACATCCATGATTATAGAGATATTTCCATGTATAATATTCAATAAAAATGACTTAAGTATTCATTGTTTTGTTCATTGTTACTTTGTTAAATTGTCTGAACAGTACTATTTTTTTCCAGTTCATTTGTATCTGTTAGGTACTTGTTTATATTATGAGGTTCACACGTATATTTCAGTGAAAACTTTGACGCATATGCGCTGCTGAAATGAACGTACAATACTCTTTCATTTGTTGAGATTAAATGCACACGTATTAACGTTTATTACCAAGGAAGTAATAGTCCACAGTCAGAGAAAATGTCTTGTCACAAATTAGTTTCATTACAATGTAAGTATCGATATGAAAGTTTTGCGGTCTCTGGCTGGTTCGATCTGAGACGGCGGCGGCGACGACGCTCTATCTTATCCGCTCATTAGGGATGCACTATCGCACGGTTCATCTGCTTCATTAAAGTCTTATTTTATTGTTCGCATTAATCACACGATGGTTCATCGGACGTTTTTTGTCCTCTTCAAATTTCTATTCATTTTTATTTTTTCCCGTTAAAAAGCGATCAGATTCGCAAACCAGAAGACTGAAAAAATTTCCGCTTGATTGGCGAGATGTTATTCCCGTCTTATCGGAGATTTCGCTTATTAAACGGATTTTAAAAAATATATCTAATTTTTCTTATTTCTAGTTACGACATACAAATTGATAGATTTTACATCTTGCGAAGTTTGCAAAGTTATAATGAACACACGAATCTAATTTTTATATTGAATTTCTTATTCATTATTAATTAAGTCTCTGACTTTGTACAATTTAATTGATTGCCGTTCTAATTAGAAATTTCTCGAAGAAAATCTTTTGAGCTTTTGATATTTAAATGTGAAATTAAAGCGGGACGAACATTTTCTCGTATTTCCCAGACAGATCATTTATGTATATCTCTCTCATTTCGTATTTTATATTATTGATTAATTTCAATTACAATCTACATTTTCACCAAATATATTTGTTGCTTTTAACCGCTATATTCCTGTAGTCGCAGTCTATATAAGTGGGCTCTGATTCTGGTCTAAACATGACATACAAACGCTTCGAATTCAGTCGAGTTTTGATGTTCTACAGTAGTGTACGTATTTGCAGTGCTAGTGTTTATTATATTGTAATACTTTTTAAATATGTTTAGTGTTTACTTTTTGTGTATTGTGATGTTGCTAAGATGTCACCGAGTCCACATATGACAGAGATTTTCTCCAAAAGGTAATAAAACAATCGCTAGTCAAGCTCATGTCATTTGTACTCTGAGGATACCATTATTATAAATACTCTTAGACAAGATTATTGAAATTTGCATGTTTGCCAATTAATGTAACAATATATATGCTAGCTTCACAAATGGACGTACGTAAACCTGCTCAATACCTCATTTGACAACGTGTGACAACTATTTAATCCAAATATAGTCCGCAATAATCAGTAGCTTCTAATTAGTAGTAGTATGTAATTGAAACCAATAAAGTAATAACTTGTACTGCAGAAATATTCATCTTGCTATTTGGATGATAATCATACAAAAGCATAAATCTACTAAGAGTGTATCGTGGATTATTTGGCATGATTTTTATGTTCTTTAATTATTTATTTTAATTCAAAGTCAAGAACAAGAAATTATTGTGATCATTTTTGCTCATTTCATTATTGATATCTTGAAGAAGATACTATCAGAATTATAGTTATTTATATTACTAGTGAGGTAGAGGTTTTATAAACCCATGAAGTGTGTATTTACACGAATGCCTCTAACTCACGTGTGATATACAAGACTTTATCTACGCCACAAATATTTAAAAACAGAAAATAGTTATTTACTATACAAGTGGGCAAAGTAAGGAATTACCCACAAGAGAAATTTTAGCACACGAAGCCGAACAACTCTAATAAATGCAAAATTTTTTAATGAAATATTATTTGACAGTGACATGCTTAAATTTGTGAAATTAAAATGTCAAACGAAGTGATTACCAAGCTGTTGTGTGTTATTATTGTTATAAATAAAAAAATACTCACTAGTGGATTTTTTCAAAATTATACCCACTAGTGGGTAATCTGTTACTTTCCTTGTTTAAAATTGCTATAGTTATAGAGCATTTATTGAGAGATGTTGGATAAAATAAATTATAGGTATTTGCAATAATTTATTTACTCAAAATCAAAGTAGCAGAATAGATCGAATTTGTTTGTTTCTATTCCAATTTTAATAACATCCCAATAATAGTTTTCCCATGAAGTAAAGTAGAGTGAACGAGTGAGGTAATAGACAGAAACGAATTAAATTACCTCACTGAATGGCATGTTAGATTACTTCAGTAAAATGATACAAATAATATATTTATTATATTAGTGGCGTAGATAAAATAAATTTATTTGTTTGCTGTTTCATAAAGGTAGTTGCACTTAAAATAAACACGTTTTTAAGCAACAAATGAGAATCAACACGTCAAAATGTCAAAACAGTAGTTCTCAAACTTATTTGCCTGGCTGCACCCTGAAATAAATTTATGGCACTCTTCACCATTTTTATTGTTTGAAAATTAAACATACATTTTCTTAATAGTTATGCTTGTATTGTATTCATATAAATTATAATTGGATAAATTGCCTCGTGGTAACGCATCGGGTCGAATCTTAAGCTATATTCTCAAAACAAAACTAGCAATATAGTTTGTGGTTTGGTTAGCATTCAAAATACGTGTTTATCACGTAGCTTTCTTAACAGCAAAATTAGCACCACGTTAGTAGTCCAGTTCAATGGAAGAAGAAAAGCGATAGGTATATTTTCTTTCTTTATTAGTTTAACAGTTCTTTTTAGGACATGTTTGGCTTTAACTTAACCAGTAAATACGAACCATAAATACTAATTTAATTACATTTTTAGAGTCGACAAAAATAGTTATCAATTTTAACTTTTAATCTATTCGGGTTGGTAACAGCACTGCCTGGACAAAAATATATCATTCAGCAAAAACTGCGAAAGCAGAGTGCCACCCTCAGAAATATGAGTAAACTGCATGACGATGTATTTATTTTATTTGTATCTCATTTATACTTAGAAAACAAGGAAATGGATCTGCTGTCAGAGGTTGTATAACCAAATATATAGTAGCAATAATTGATTATTTTTACTGTGATTATTAGCGGAGTCCATTAGCAATGATGGCTATTAAAAATGTGTGAATTTGCGCTAGTATTGGAAGTATGGAGTAAGCCGGACATAGTGAATCCTTTGTCCGTCCCGGCGTGTGTATTTGAGCCAATTAGAGGCTGTTTCATTAAATCGAGAGACAAGGGCTTGTAGTTTACGGTTCGTCTGGCTAATTAAGATCCGACGATGGCCAAAGCATCTAATTACAATATCGCTTCTCGGTGGACATCGGTCGCACCATTTTGATCCCGGATGTCGGCAGCGCCGGTCCGTCGGTCCACTACGCCTGACATAACCACACTATCGTGCATTTACTTTGTTTCCGGATTAATTGAAAACCACCGACTTGCAAATATATTACCCGCTAACCGCTCATATTATATATTAAATATTATCTTCAAAGCGAAGGCGACACCTTATTTTAACTTAATTTGAAGAAATTACATCAACAATCCGAAAACCGTTCCTAATGTTTTATTCGTCTTCCTCTACCGCATTTTGAATCATAAGATTTTCAGTTAAATCAAAATTACCGAACAAATTTTTTTCTTTGAACGGTTTAATTTATTCAATTACGATTAATATACAAAAACAAATTTAAATCCTTGAGTGTACAAATGCAGTATATATGTACTCCTGTTTAAAAAGAATCACATTTTTGCCACATTAGGATTAAGTAATCCCTTTACTCACATAAGAGGGCGGTATGATTTGACGGCTGGTTACCGCACTTTACGCACAAAAGTATACTATATATCGACCTCAAGAAATGTTCAAATGACTTGATGACATATTTCACTATTTTTTGCAAGTTTAAATTCAACGTCTAAATAATTTGCTTAAGTTATATGATGTTAATACAAATCAGTGAACAGTTAATTATTTGTTTATTGAATTTTATATGTTCATTCAAATATTACTTAACTTATTTATAATAATTCATAAATTTGTCGGGCGAACCAAAATTAGTATTTAATTATTTTCACTTAAAGTATTATTAGATATGTACAATATTATACATCATTAAAATTAAAAGAAAAAATGAGCTATTTTACTGTGATATTTATAATCATGTTTTAATTTATTATTGTTATAAGTATGTGTCATATCTTAACTATGGTTAGACAGTAAAAATTTTTTTTTTAATTTGAAACATTTTTCTCAATATGTGATAATTTAGAAATTATTTACAAATAAAAAATACCATCACTAGTTTACACATCTCAAAATCGTCCAGAAACTGCTTGGTTTTAGGCCTAGGCCGCCAAAGCTAGGGACTTTTCTAAGATTCGGGTTGGCCCACTGGCTGTCAGTTTTGTGCGTTCGTTATGTTCAGAGTTTGAATACTTGGAGGTTAAATATTTCCATCAATTTTAGAGCGAAATTGTTAATTGTAAGCTCAAATGAAAACAATTATAATTAAATTTTCAGTTGCAGAATACAGTCAATAAATAAATATCAATTAGATAAAAGTCACTGATTTAAAAAAAAACAAACAAATGAATTGTTTATATTTATAAATCCCTCATATCCTTGTTTACGAATGATCTGATGTTACCAACATAAAATATTCCTAGTATTTCATTTTTGACAAATAAATCGGTAATTTGATTTAATAAATTTATGAAAAAATCTTCACGAAAAATAAAGAGTATCACAGGTCCAAAAACTCGTAATATAGTCGTTCTCCCAAATTTGCTGTTCCTAGACCAGTGATACACATAACTAACACGTTCGTACAATTTCCTTTTTTCAGCAAAAGTTTTTTTTTACAAAATATGTTATTTTTTAATTTATTTCAGATCATTCAAATTCTTCGCAAACATGTGGAATTTTTTGATAATACTCTGTAAACAATTTACTAGAAATTAAAACGGACAAATGTTTGCATCTAGTAGAAGTATTGATCTATATGATTATAATTATTAACATTTTTAATTTAATTGTTGAAATAACATGGATTGAGAAATATATGCTTGAAGTTATATATTGTTACCCTTAATAAGTATTGTACTAAATTTCATTTATATGATTGAATTTGTGTAAAATAAATACATCAAAGAAATCACGTCATTCACCGTGACACGAGACTAAAATGGCTAGTTGAGAATAATAAATTAGCGCATGAAAGAGTGGCAAATTAAATTGTGTTCGTAGTCATGTCATGTTAAAAGATTTCGTTGCATATTGCATGTAAATATTCAGGTAAAAATCTATGGAGCTTCAGAGGGCTTTAAAAGTTTGTTGAAGGCTTCGCCCGTAGTTCGTATAGTACGGAATATGTGTTTGCGATGTAAATAAATTATTTTAGGTTAGGTTCGATATACAGGACCAGGACATGATAGTTACTATAAATTTACAGCTTTAGTGGCGCCGTTAAACTTTGTAACATAAAACTTTCCCTGTTTATTCTGAAGTTCTTGTTTACTGTTACTTTGGAATAGGCTCGTAAAAAAGTATTTATTTTTTATTTAGTAGCAACATGTGTATTAATATATGTATTTACATTTTTCTAGACCACACACGACTAGTATTTTAAATATTCTGTCTTCAATATTTTAAAAATTTAACAGTTGGATAATTTTTATTTTTACAATGAAGAGGGTCCAAGTGTATAAAAATATAGCATAAAATGTTTCGCGAGGAAGAATATAAATTAAACTTCCGTTTTTATTTAATACAAAAGTGTCACATCTCAGTTGTTTTGTGCGTAGCATTTTTATTTTGTCGCTTAAAATTATTTTTAACCTCGACATGTAAAGTTTTATTCACAGGCTGTGAACCAGCCATGCATAAATGACAAAGTTTAACGAGTTTTTCTGTTTAATGAATTAACTATAAACATTTTATTACTTTTTTCCTGCTTCAATAACGTTGCAGTTAACTTAGCGATTAACGTAAACTGATTGCTTTCTGCCTCCATTCAAATCTGTATTATCACTGACAAAGAGAACAGTTGAAACTTCAGAGCATTTTTGACAGTTTGAATTACAACATATAAGTTCTTTGATTGTATATTCATGAAAATATTTTTGAATCAACGAAAAAACTTCCATACCTTAAATGCATGGAATTCTCTGAAAAAGGGAATGTCGAAAAGAAAACAATGATGTTGTCATACGTGACTAAACTGGAAATGGTGCACAATCAAAACTACTACATTTTATGGGCTAATACACGTCACACAGATGCCACTGCTCCCAGAAAAACTAACCACAAAATAGAAGTTGTTCTCAGGGAGAATCTTATTAGATTAATATTTCTTCCAAAATGGAAATAGTTACTTCTATACAATGTGCTGGAACACTAGGTTCTCGTATGAGTTAAGTGTCCATACTAACAAAAGAAACAATTTATTTAATTTTTACTACATACCAAATTTACGTATAAATTAAAATTTAATTCTAGGAAGTCTAAAACACAAATAATCTCCAACATTCCTATTCTGGCACAAAACTTTCGCCTCTTTAACATTCATACATGCTCGTCTATTCTTTACACTCGGAATCATTCGTTCACGTAGAAAATCGTCAATCATTATTATACAGTTTCACCAACCATGCATTTGAAATTCACTCGAGATCGCTAAACCACCTAAGCTGACTCAATTCCACTTTTTTAAAAAATATTCTTCTCAATCTCACACTCATTCTACACCAATGTATTCCCACATACTCCTCTCAGATAACTCATTTCCACAGCAGTTTTATGTCGTTTATTCATGCATCTTCATCCACACCCAACATTCAGAAACATACATCAATGTAAGTACTACATCGTCATTATAAATACAATAAATGTGTTAAATTTCATACTACTTTGATACATCTTAACTACGTTTGTTGGTAATATGCAACTGCTGCCAATAGCTATCATTTCGAACATAAATTTTATTTTTGCAATACCTGTACTGTAAGTTACCCATTAATAACAAAATTTAAACTCAGTAAGTGGAACTTTTATTGCACAATTGGTTTTCATGGTTACATCATTTACTTACTGTCCACGTTGGATGGTAAGTGAAACTTACCGTTCATGGTGAACGGTAAGTAAATATATATCATTCAAATTTTATTTTTAATCTCAATCTGACAGCTGTTAATTTGAAACCTATTTTTCTTTTTCTTCTATTTTCGCAGGTATTGCAAAAAATAGCTTACTAACCTCTAACTGTAAGTGATATTTTAGGTCTCGAATGTATAGGCAATCTCGACCCTACGGGTCTCGACATCCCAAACTACATTCTCGACCTAAAAACTATCACTTACAGTTCACGGTACGTAATATACTATTTAATTATAGTTTTTTTTTTTTATATATATAAATGGTAAGTAGAAGTGTAAGTAGAAGGCGACACGAAGCAGACCAGTATGAGTACAGAAAAGAATATATATTTCTCTGTACAACAAATATTTTTTTTCCGCTTTGGGATTATAAAATTAAACTGCATTTTGCTGATATATGAGCCCTAAGTGAATACAGTCTTTATATAGAAATACAACCGATAAATATTGTTAAATTTAATCTTATCAAAATCATAACTTAATGTGTTTCATTATTTACCGAGGGATATAAAGATGACAAGTATTTCCTAGGGAAATAAAGATATCCAAGGCTAGAAAGAATTTTATTTTCTTAGTATTCTTTATCAATTAATATTGATTAAAGTATGTCGAAAATTATCAATAATATTTATTTCTGAAAAGCGATTGCATCCCTCGGTCTACGCTTTGAGGATTCAATCTTCGCTCTTGACAAATAACTCCCTTGATGTATAAAATACTATTATTAAACTACAGATAATAAGTAAGGCGGTCTACTCATTCTCATTCTGGGTACTTTTTTACAGTACCAAAGTCAAATCTCTGTATTTACATAAAGTAATAAAATAAATAAATCGTCGCGTAATTCTTCCGTTATATATGAATAACAGTGACAAGATCTGTGGATAAACTGTTTTAATACAAAAAATTAAACATGGTCGAAATTAAATGTTGATTTAATTAAGCAATCAGATATATTTGCGGTGTTTGTGAATGGATTATCCTGCTATAAACCGAGATTATTTAAAAAGTTCCCCGCGATATTGACACATGTTCGTAATCCACGAAGCGACTTAGAAGTTGGGCTGCAAAGATGAGTTTTGGATTATCTTTTTTCGAGTCGTCGATGTCGCCATGACTTCACAGATCCGTATTATCTCAGCTGACTTCTTCCGGCAAATACGTCCAGCATGATGGTCGCTAAAGCAGTGCTTGCCAACCTTTTTTATTTGCGATCGATAGCTACTAACGTCCGTGATTCATTTGTCACCGATAGTAAAACTAGAGCATCCATGGTTGGGATGCGGGACTTGACGAATTTTAAATTGGATGCAGTCTGCGGTTCGCTCGCTATTTGCTTTCATTGTTGTTTTATAGATTGCAGATTTTAAGACATAATCATTTGGTTTTACGATGTTTGAATTCTATTGAGACATTTGGCGCTTGGACTTCTCTGCACTGTGATACTTTCAAACTTCATTTAACGCTGTTTGAAATCCAGGCGGATTAAAATAAATGAATGTAATTTTCAAATAGTTTTCATTTATATTTACTTTTTAAATGCCAGTGTTAGATGTAAACATTTATAAAATACCTAATTATTTTGCTTATTTTAGTTCCAGATATCAGTTAAAAATTAATTTTTCAATACAATTTAACTAGATATACTATATTTTCTTTTCTTTTAACTTTTTCTGAGCATCCATTTTAAGGTTACTGTATATCATTCTTCATGCAACATATAGACCACCAACAGTGGCAGTAATAGTAATTTATCCAACACTTCTCAATAAATGCTCTATAACTATGGCAATTTTAAACAAGGAAACTAACAGATTACCCACTAGTGAGAAAAGTCACTAGTGAGTAATTTTCTACTTATATCAATATTAATAACATACAACAACTTGATAACTACTTCGATTGACATTTTAATTTGGAAAATTTAAAATTATGTCACCGTCAAATAATATTTCTCTAATAAATTTTGCATTTAGTAAGAGATATTGGATAAAACGTTATACTTCACACATAGTCAAAGTGGAATTACCCACTCAATACAATTATCACACTCAGCCTTCGGCTTCGTGTGCTAAAATTTATCTCGTGTAAAGTAAATAACTTTACATTACTAGCAAG